>CM060942.1:96075872-97404086 GCA_030765085.1 Allium cepa | reverse complement strand
ACTTCTTCTCTTAGCAACTTGGACCGTTCAGGACCTAGGCTACACCTTTTTTGCTTTACTGGTGTGAACTCGGGGTCTATGTTGAGCGCGTGACATGCGATTTCCGGGGACACCCCACACATATTAGAATGCGTCCAAGCGAACACATCCAAATTGGCGTGGGGAAATTTGGTAAGCTCCATACGCATCTTGTTTCTAAGATGCGATCCAATTTTCAAAACTTTAGTTGGGTCGTCCATGTCGACTGGGACAAACACTGTCAATTCTACCGGCACCGCCCATTCCTCCCACTATGCCATAGATGGCCTATTGCAACGAAAATACAAGATGTTGCTAGCTACAATGTAACGATAGCTATGTTGATTTTTGTCTATTACAACATCATCTTCAGGACGTTAGCATAGATATCAACACTATGTTGCAGTAGCTATAGACTTATAAAAAATATTATAAAAAATGAGTGCGGGCTGAAAAAAAAGTAGGTTGAAATAATTTATAACGCGGAAAGCTAAAACAAAGCGGCAAAGTTAACAAAATATTGAAGGGTTTCGCTCAAACCCTTAACAAAATACATACTCCGCCGTTAACCTCTCAAACACTCTGCGATTTCAATTCGGGCTTTCATTTTCCCCAAACCTTGCTTGAACAACTAATGGAAACAGCGAATCTGAATGGTCACCCAAAGCAAAAACCATCGCCCAGCTTCGCCCTCCTTCGCCCTATATATTCATAATCGTCACAAGAATTTTCTTTTCCATCTTCTTTCTTACGTCCACATGGACATCAGGTAACGCTTCTCTTACTACTGAATTCGCATTATTCGTATTATTACTATGAATCGCTTTAATGCTTCTCTTTCACTTTGTTTTTTTGCTAGCGCGCTTGGGTTTTAGATAGTTGATCGCTGCCTTAATTGTCCGGATCTTCAGCTGTTCGGGTATGATGTTTTTAGGTTTGGGTTTCCTGCGGTGGTGATCGATTTAGGTTCGACAGTTCGAAGGGGTTCGAGGTGGTTCATGAGTTGGATTTGGGGTTGAGGTCAGGTGATTCAATGATAGGCGAATTCGCTGCAGTGTTCGATTTTGGTAGTGATTTCAGTTGCATTGTTTGGGGAAGGTTGAGCAACTAGTTGGGGTGGATGAATTGATAAGCAGTGAATTATGAGGGAGTGAGTTTGTTGAATACCGATGTTTGCAGTGGGTAGAAACGTATGGTGATGGGTGTATAGGAGCAGGCTGTAGAGGTGCTGTTTGAGAAATGAAGTATGGGTTGGGTGGAGATGTTATGACTGTGCTGGTGGGTGATACCGTGGAACTGCAGTGTGTATGTTGAAATGTTGAAAGCAAAGCAAGGCAATGGGTAGGGTACTACAGCTGATATGGTTATGTTGCTCTAGTGGCAGAGACAGAGGAGATGAGGTGATTTGAAATGTAATGTTGGTCAGAGAAATATGAACTATGGTGCACCGTATCTGTTGTTGTAATTTTGTGTGGTGTTGCTTGTGCTAGAACTGTTGATATGTGTGCTTAAGTGATGAGTAAATTGAAGTGGTATGTAAGTGTTTGCAGTCGGCAAGAGGTATGGCTGGAGTGGAATGATGATCGGGTGGTGGTTTAGGCAGAAGTGATAAGGGTGGTTGGATAGAGCAGTTTTGGTTTATATGTTGAAGTTGTTCATTGTATTGCAGAAGTATGGTAGGGTAGGATGGTTATTGGAGAGGCAGAAAAGTGGTACGACAGCAATGATAAGCAAGTAATGGTAGTTTTGTAGGTGAGTGAATGGTTTCTTGTGCTAGGAGTTTGTGCAGTGGGATGATGGTATGAATGTAATGTGCATAGAAGTATGTAACAGAGGTGGTTGAATACTTGGCAGGGTAGAGATTAAGGCTATGCTTGGTAGTGATTGTGAGTAGAAGCAGCAGGTTTGTAGAGTATGGCAAGTATGGTTGAATGTTGTAGTGTGGTGATATATGGTGGTATATGTTAGAGAATGTTTTGACAGAAATGAATTGAGAAATGGGTTGAGAAATGAATGACAGTAGAAGAACCAGAGAGTGGAGTATGTATATGAAATGAAATGAAATGGAGTTTGAAGTGATGGTATAAATTTTGTAGAAAAAGAAATTTGTACAAAGAAAGTTGGAATTATGGGTTGTTTTATCCTAACGAGGAGAAAGTTTACGATATTCAGCTGAGTTTCAAAGGCGTCAATGGTGGAAATGCTGGTTTGAGGTATATTTTTAATTTTGTTTTTATTTAAAGTTAAATGTTGATTATCTAATTGATTTTTATGTGGCGCTATTTTATCACGATTTACATTATCTAATACCTTTCGAAAGTTAGTAAGGTTAATTATTGTTACCCATTATTTTCATCGAAAAGTTATTCAATTGTCGTTTGATTCTTATCCCATTTATGTCTGTTGGAGGAATGTTAGAATATAAAGTGAATTATGCCCTTCAAGGTTCACGTTGCATTTTACCCCACCATTCAAACAAAGTTTTAAAACTTTTGAATCCCAAGTTTTAGATACCTATTATCTTTGCATCATAACATCAACATTTGAAATTTAATCTTATCCAGTATGGAACTTTATTCTATATGGAATTGATTCAGAGTCGAATCTGGATTAATAATTGGCTGATTGTGCATAAGATTTTTCATGTATGTATGGAGATGCAATTAATTATTGAAAGAAGTATCATATGGTAATAAAGTTTATAAACTACATTGCTCCTCTGTCTTATGATATGCACATCATATATTTCATTGACATTGATATAATTTGTGAAAATGTACATATGGCAAGATCGAAGAGGAAGGAGAAGCGTTGGATCGCCGCAAAACAAGGGAAGCGGCGAAGGATCTGGAAGTGGAAAGGTTGTGAAGAGTTCAACATGGGAGACATGGTGTGTTGCAAATGCAGAGGTGGGGAAGGAGAAGCTACAAAAAGCATTAGACTACGCCTGTGGAGAAGGAGGAGCAGACTGTAAGAAGATACAACCGGGTGCGGATTGCTACGATCCAGATACAATAGAGGCCCATGTCAGTTTTGCATTCAATAGTTACTATCAGAAGAAAGGAAGGGTTTCTGGTACCTGTTCCATTCAGGGCGCTGCTTATGTTGTTTCCTAATCTCCCAGTAAGTTTGATTTTCTTCTTATCGATCCACATTTACATTTCTCGTTATTATCACATGATAATGTGTTATTTTATAGGTATAGACATAGAAAATATGTTACCTTTGGTTAAAACACTCATTTGTGGTTCTTGCATATGTACAATTGTCACTTTGTTCTAAGCACATTGTTATTGACGATATCAATTTGGCTAATGTCAATATTTTACTAGGGGCATAAATAATTTTTTGGAAAAACAAAATGAATAGATATATATTTTTAACTATTTAAAAACTAGTTAGTTTGAGTACTAAAACTTTTGAAAATGAAATTGACTAGAATCATTCTTAACCGTCCATGGTTCAAAATATTAAATATGCAACATGAAAAATGGTCGTTTTGAATTTTTTTTCCCTATAGCTGCTCTTTGTACCGTTTATATTGATGTTGTATGTAAGTTGGTCCGTCAATTTGGTTGATGAGGAGCTTAATAACTGCGTAAGTAATTAAAATTACCGAACAATTTAGAAGTATAGATAAATGAACATTTTTTTATATCCTTTGGAACCTATTTTAGCTAGGTTATGACCATCGTAACTAACGGTCCTTAGATGAATTGATATTGTCTGTGGAAACATTTTTGATCAATAATCAGTTAATTTATAATACACTGAAGCAACTGACCATTTAGATCGGGTATACGTTACTAGATTTTTACATGTTAAATTGCTGCGGTGGAGAAGAACTTGGATCACCTGCTCTGATATTTTACTAGAGGGTAGGTGACCCGATTCCGGTAGAGAATTCAACATGAATGAATGTTATGAATTTGAAGTTATTTCATTATATACATTGTTTATAAATAACAATGGTATACTATATAACAGTAGATACAACTGATACTAGTTAACATATACATGTGAGAAACTTAACCCATGTTTCACTCAATATTTAATGGATTCAACAACCCAATCAATTAGCGTAGATTTTGACATTGTAGTTTCAGACTGTAGGATTTCATTGTACCTGACTTGCTTCTGCTTTCTTCCTCCTTATTTTCTATTGATTGTTGAATGAAAACTCGTGTAATTTGCCTATTTTGGAAAAGTTTGTGTTCTTTTAAATTGCAATTACTTTGCTTCTATATTCTGTTAGAATTATACAGTTTTAGCTTTGTTCAAAATAGAATTATTAACGAAGGTATCCTTGCACTGTCAATTACTGAAGTGATGGCACTGGAGGCACTGGAGGCACTGATGGCACTGGAGGCTTGCAAATATGAATCTACTGTTAATAAGTAGAATTTAGTATGTACTGGCTGTAACCATGAATATACTGGCTATGTTTTTAAGTATGTTTGTTATTTTGTACTTGACTAAGTAAAACTTGTGTTGCTGGTTATTCTGAAATGAAAAGTTCTTTGTTGAGTGTAATGTTGCCATTAGATATGATATAATGTTGCAACATAATGTTGCCATAGATATGATATAATGTTGCAGTAGTATAATGTTGTACATTTCCAATTTAAATTGCAAAAGGTGTTGCCATAGATATGATATAATGTTGCAGTATGTGATGTTAAATGTGGTAGTAAACTGGCAAAGTGTTGTCATTGGATGGTAAAAGTGTTACCATAGATTAATGAATATGGGCCCCACAACAGGGTTCCGTAAAGGTAGGCCATAGAATTAGTGGGCCACATAATGTGGGTCCACATGTTGGGGCCCAATTTTTAGTAAATTTGGTACCTGTGGCAACAACAGAACCGATATTGCCCTAGGGCCGCAAAGATGTTGCCTTTGACTTTACGGCAACGCGGCAAAATGCATCACCGAGAAAGTGTTGTCTTTTCCCATTTTTAGCCTAAAGCCACATTTTTTGACACTTCCTACATCACTTCTTGGTGTTGCAGTATGTAATCTACGGCGTAGTGTCCCCTGAGCTCTTCTTCCTAGGGTCCAAAGCCTTGTCGAATCAGCTGTGGTCCCCAAACCAGGGGCGGCTCTATAGTTGCTATTCGAAGGGCTTACGAATGTGGAGAGTTCTCCCCACGTCTTTTACTTTTTTCTTTCTACTGGATTTGCGTAACTCTGTAATGTAACATTTTATGGCAGCGCACCGATCTCCTTTTCCCACTCCAATTCCATTTTCGATGGGGAGCTTCATGGTCAGACACCACAGGGCCAGAGCTATTTTGAAATCTGCTAGAGCAGGCCGCCCCAAAAAGGCGTTATATGTTGACATTTCATCCACAATTACAAAAGTTTGAATGAGGGTGACTTTTTGATCTCCCTCTCCTAGCTCCACTGGCAAGTTAATTGTTCCCACAAGCTGCTTGGGCTCGCCAGTGAACCTTTGGATCTTTGTTTGGCATTTGGACAAGCTTTTCATGCTGATTTTCATCCGGTCAAAAGTATGCTTGAAAAGTATGTTTACAGGACTTCCACTATCGACCAATGCTCTTCGGACTACAGCAAGTCTGATTCCTACCATCACCACCATCGGATTGAGAGTTGGAGCTTTGACCCCTTCGGTGTCTCGGTTGCAGAACACTATATCATCACCCAGAACTTTGTGTAGCTTGACCAGAGTTTCATCATCTATTGCTAAACACGATTCAAGCATGCTTCAATGAACTTGCCTATCTCTCCATCTCTCCACAACTTCTTTGCGCGGGATGTGGTCCCCCAGATATCGTTCCAACAATAAGCCTCTGGTCGGTTCATTTTGACCCTTCATCGCTAGTTCCAGCTTAATTTCTTTGTTCTCTAGGAGGTTGAGGGGCTGCAGGTTGATTGGGCTTTTGTGGTTTTTTTACGTATTGTTGAAGCTTATTATCTAGGATTAACCCTTCAATGAGGTCCTTTAGGTTGCGGCATTCGTTTATATTGTGGCCATGCATCTCATGGAAGCGGTAGAATTCCCCTAAGTGCTTTTAGTTGCTCAGTTGCCTCTTTTCTATGAAATTTCTTGTATTCTTTCGTTTCTTGTGTTGCGAGATAAATATTCTCCGGACTGTCATTTAGAGGGGTGTAATATTCTTGTCTAAACTTTTTAAATCTTTTGTTGCTGCCACTATTATTTCTTTTATCGGAGTTCTGATTTCTTCTCTTTTGATTCCTACGTTTTCCTGCTGCTCCTTAAGCAGTTCTAGAATCATGTGTGTTTTGATTCATCTCCACATCGCTCCGTCCGATGTTCATCTTTTGTACATCAGCAGACTTTCTTTCTAACTTCTGTATTTCATCTTAATCATTTCCTGAATTCAGTTTTCGGGTGAATGGCGCGGACTAGTGCTATAAAAACCATAATCATTTCTTCTCATTACGCCCCTGGAACAATCCAGATAGGGACATGACATCCTTTGGTTGCATGGCATGGAGCCTGAATCGGTAAAGGAATTTTTTTGCAAGTTGGTCGAAGGCAGAAATAGATCTCGGGGGAAGTCTGGTGAACCACATGGATGCAATTCCTTCTAGAAAAATAGGGAAACATCGACAGCGAACAGCCTCTGGAGCATTAGCTCCGTCCATATAGTAGCTATACTTGTAAAGATGGGGTTTCGGGTCCTTCGTTCCTTCGTAGGAGGGGATAACTGGCATAGTGAATTTTTATGGGTACTTTTCATTCAAGATTTTATCGGTAAAGGGGGTTCGACTTGAAGCAGATCCCCATTCATCATATTTTCATTTTTTACTCTCATCCATCAATCGTTTAATCATGTCTGCTATGTATGCCTATGATGTCCTATAATCTCGAGGATGACAATCAGTCAGTACCCCAAGTATTTGGCTTTGCAAATGGTCTTGGCATATGGGTTGAAGCCTAGGCTCTCCTGTCTTTGGGAGAGCCACTCCCGTAGGACCCCATTGGCCCGCATTTGGCCTATTTGGGGGCAGTTTGGACGTTTCTAGCTTCATTGAATGCGTTGGCCTTTTTTTCTATTTGGTTGTCTTGCTCTCCATCTTCTGAATCAGAGTGATCCATAGTTATGTCCTCTTGTAGGGTCTTGGCCCCCTTATTCAAGTTCAGAATTGGATGCCTTGCAGCGGGTGGAATATTCACATTCTCCTCTACATATATCATGTTGTCACCCTTTTTTGTGGCTGTTTTCCGTTTCTTCTACGTAGACCAGAAATAGAGGAATTATCTAATTCTATAGCAGCTGTGGGTTCAAGCATAGTCCTTGGATTAGGATTTGTATGTAGGGTCTGGAGAGCATTAAGTTATCCGTTAGAACCTTTTGGCTACTTTTCATTTTTTGATTGATCTCATCGACCATTTGATTCAACTCATCCCTGGTGGCAACTTCGTGCCGACTGGAGGATGCTAGCGTCTGATTTCCCAAGTTAACACCATTTACTTTAGTGGGTTGGGGATTAACATTTTCTCTAGCTGCTACTGCCCCTATGGATCTTCTAGAGGCAGTACTTCTTCTTTCAGGGGCCATTGATTCCAAAAAGGGGATTTTTCAGGAAAAGATTAGGGATCTAACTTCTGGACCTATAGGATCCAAAGTATATGCTAGATTTGGATCCTGAGTTGAGGCTCTTAGTGAAGCACCAAAATGTTAACCCAAAAAATGGATCAACGCCATGGTTTGAGTATGAAAGCATCAGCCCTGTTTTGACAGAGCAATATCACAAATAACAGATATAGAAAAAGAACAGTAAAAGAAAGAAGACAGGGAATTTTTATAGTGGTTCGGCCGTCAATGAAGCCTACAACCACTTATTATAGATTGATTGTTGTCACAAGAAGTGTTTGATTACAAGGCTTTGATTATCCTTAGGTAGGTTGAATCCCCAGGGTTGGAATCCACTAGAGAATCACAGCGAATCTCTTTAGAGATTGTTGTGAGGGAGATAGAGAGTGAAGAATGTTTTCAACAGAGCTTCAGAAACCAGTCTGCAGAAGATTCAGTTTATGTTGCAAGTAGTCGGTATTTATAGAGATTGGAGGGCCTTTGGATCAAACCACTTTGTCAATTGCTCGTAGGTGCATACAGAACAACCTAGAGGGTTTAGCCCGCGATCTTGTTAAGACTATGGATTGCTAGCGATCCATAGACTTGGCTCGCTCACGAGCTAATAACTTAGCAGCTCTCTCCATCACTTCACTAGATTAGGTTGTAGGTAATTTGACTTCATATGGATCGTCAGCGATCTATCGTGTATGGATCGCTAGCGATACATACACTTTGCATTTTTTGTGCTTCTGTCTCCTAAGCTCCTTATCCCTATTTCTTTCAGCAATCAACATGTTTGCATGGACCACATCCATAGATATGGATCCCTAGTGATCCGAGCACTTTGACTATTTCCAAGGTTCCAAGTTTGGGATGCTTTTTTGGTCTTGTATTTATGTTGTTCGTGTAGTCTCGTTGCTCGTTGTTCCATTTTGATGACAATCTACAAGTTGGTTGCACTCAACTGTTGATTGGAATTAACTAACGCTGGTTTCTTTGTTTAGCTGAATTTTGCTGTTGCTTTAGTAATATGACTTGACTCTCGTTAACTTGGTGCTTCGGCCTTTTTAGTTAAGTTCTAAGCCATTATGTTGTCACGGAACTGTTCTGCTTTCTAGTGGGTCCTACTGAGTTAAAAACCCAGATAACAGATACAAAGCAACATTGTTGTAAAACAGTCTGGAGGGATTTCCGGGAATGTGGATGTAAACATTGGCAACAAGAGCGGTTGTCAGAAGTAGAATGACAATAGGGCCAGAAAGTGAAAGCTTGACAATAGGAATCGTCCCAGGATTCCTAAGTATGATAATTTACCGAGTTTAATAAGTCAATCAAGAATATCTGTCTAGCAACTCAAGGTACTGAGCAAAATAGGAAACCAGCTTCGAGGAAGTCGACTGATAAGGAGAAAAGATTTGGCAAATTCTACAGGTTCCATAAAACGCACGGTCTTAACACCAACAAGTGTAGACACTAATGTGATATGATCGAAGATTTGATTCGAAAAAAGAAGTTGCAACATTCTATGAAAGCTCTATAGGATGGCGGGCAAGGAAATTCCAACCCCTTGGGCCGATATCCCAACAGTGGCAAGGTGGGCTTAGCGGTGAGAAGCCTAGGCGGTTTGAAAAATGTTTGATTATTAATATAATCATTGGTGGACCCACATCCAACCGATAAGCGTTTGGATGAGATGGATAGGTATGTTGGTGCATTGAAACACATAACATATGAAAGCTAATTCGCTGTAGAGGATGGAGCTTCAGCAAAACAGTTCAAACCATGACCAACGATATTGTTTTCTAGAACAGAGACGCTAATAGGGTGGAAGCCCCAACGATTTACCCATTGGTTATAACAACCACGATTGGCCCTCCTATTGTACGAAAGGTACTGGTTGACTGTAGGAGTTCTTTCAATATTCTATTTAAAAAGTTCACGACCAAATGCTTTTGGAGCGAAAGGACTTGAAACCGTGTAAATCTCGGATATAGGGATTTAACGAGACGACTACGAAGCTAGTTGGATATATGGAACTACCATTGGTACTTGGAGAGGACGATCGCAAGCGAGTGTGGGTCGTGCCTTTTATGGTGTTGGATATTTACTCTGCTTACAATGCATTTTTAGGCTGACCGACCCTGGCTGAATTTAGAGCGATTATCGCTCCTTAGTGCTTGACGATGAAGTTTCCTACATAAAATAGTGTGGGAATATTCCATGGAGATCAAGGATTAGGCCTCGAATTTTATGCCGCTAAGCTAAAGGAGGCGAGGTGAAGAGAGAAAAGGAAAAGTGTAGAGGGTGCCCTCTACATTAAGGCTTTGGATGCATTGGAACCATCGCTTGAGCTCAGGTAGCATAGTCGGTTCCATAAGGATATGGATCCACGAAAAGGGCCACTGGATGGAGGAGCAATTCCCACCGAATTGACCATCAATGTTCCGATCAGCCATGATGATTCGACATGAGTCCTAAAGGTCGGTTCACAACTTCATGCGAGAGTAATGGAGGAGTTGGTTAGTTTTCACTGGGCGAACCTGGATGTGTTCATTTGGATGCACTCTGATATGTATGGGATCTCGTCGGAGATAGCGAGCCATGCATTGAACATAAATCCCAAATGATATTCTTATGAAACAGAGGCGTCGCAACCTAGTTGTGGAGAGATCCATTAAACTCCAAAGAAGAAGTGGAGAAGCTAAAGGACAATAGCTTCATCCGTAATGCCTTATACCCGAATGGGTATCAAACCCGGTCCTAGTGCAAAGTAAACGGTAAGTGGAGGACATGCATCGACTCTTTTGATTTGAATAAAGCGAGCTTGAAGGACAACTTCTCTCTCTTGGTGATTGATCATTTGGTGGATTCGACAGTTGGAGATGAACTGCTATCATTTATGGATGCATACTCTAGATACAATCAAATTCTAATACACGTTTTGGACTAGGAACACACCAGCTTTATTGTCGACCTAGGACTGTATTGTTATCTGTTCATGCCTTTTGGATTGAAGAATGCTGGAGTAACTTACCAGAGACCGGTCAACAGAATGTTCAAAGATTAGATTGGGCATTCGATGGAAGTCTTTGTGGATGACATGTTCGTAAAGTCATGAAGATCAGGAAACCACGTTGGTGATTTGGCTAAGATGTTTAGTTTTCTCCTGAAATACGGGATGAACCTAAACCCTTTGAATGCTCATTCGACGTTGCCTTAGGGAAATTCTTAGGATTCATTGTAAACTCCCATAGGGTTGAAGCCAATTCGGAAAAGATTCTGGCCTTGAGAAACATCGAGGCCTCGAAGACGATCAAGGAGGTCCAGAGTTTAAATGGGAAGGCAGCCGCTCTGAGTTGATTCATCTCTAGAGCAAATGACAAATGCATTCCTTTCTTTGACTTGATTAAGAAGGGAAAAAGGAACTTGGCTTGGACAGGGGAGTGTAAAGATGCATTCTAGGCTCTAGTGGATCACTTGGAGAGATCCCTATTCTCTCGAAACCTGTGGATGATGAGTACATATTTATATATCTGGCAGTGTCGGTGCATGCTCAAAATACTGCACTCGTACGTGAGAAATTGCACATCTAGTGATCGGTCTACCACATCAGTAAGTGGTTGATAAGAGTAGAAAGAAATTACCCAAAGCTGGAAAATTTTGCACTTTGCTTGTTAATTGCCTCAAGGAAGCTCTTCCCCTACTTTCAGGTTCATCCGATCAAAATTCTTACCGACCAGCTTTTGCAACAAGTCTTGCAACGACCTGAGACTTCTGGAAGTCTATTGAAATGGAACATTGAATAGCCAATATGGCATAATCTATCAACCTCGAAGAACTATCCAGAACCAAGCTTTGGTGGATTTCATAGCCGAATACACTGCACGAGATGATATTTCAGAGAGCAGTGGTGAACAAAATGCCAGGTGAAAGATGTATATGGATGGTGCATCAAACAAACGTTATTCCAATACTGGAGTTGTACTTGTCACTTGTTATCCCGCCTTTTGGCAAGGCCGAGATATCAAGGAATTGGCGGCAAACCAAGGAGCACTCGTCGCGAATATCGAATACGCACAGGTTCACTATAGATGTCGATGAATTTTGTTCGAGTCTGGCTCAGGCTACAATTGATAAGACACGACAAGCTAAGCCATGAAAGCCAACGTTCCAAATTTCAAGTCAATCCGAGTTCGTATGCTCAAGATATGATTAGTGCGAGTCAAGAAGGCTAGCTCATTTGTATCCCTCATTTCGGATCGTTCAAAGTCACAACTCGTTATTTCGTATTGGTCAATTTCGTATCCATCAGCAGATAGTATCACTTCGTTTGATCACATATTGCCTACTCACATCAATTGGCAAACATCTGTCTGTATCCATCAAGATGCGCCACTTCGTATCCATCAGCTGAAGGGCCATGTTCGAATCTATCAGTTAACCTTAGTTCATATCCATCAGATGGCCTTAGTTCATATCCATCAAACAATCACTACTTTATATCCATTGAGTAATCACTATTCGTATCCATCACAATATTGCTTGTTCGTATCAATCAAGTTGAAGCGACTTTGATCGATACGAACAAGAGCCACCTTCATCGATGCGAACAGAGCCACCTCCATCGATACGAACTATGCCACCATCATCGATACAAACTAAACCATCTCCATCGATTCGAACTAAGCAACTGCTGTCGATACGATCAAAGCGAAAATTTTGGAACGACTCGGTCAACTCGGCGTAAAAGGCGGATCGATCCGAAGAGTGCACACCACATCTTCACCTAGGCACGTGCATTGATCGATTCGAATTCATCGATTCGAATCAAATAGCCCACCAATGAAAACCAACTCGTATCGATCGTATCTCATAACCAACAAGTCCAAATGCTGTGAAATTTTCATAAGAGCTTACGTACGAGCTAAAGAATGTTCACATCAAGTTTCGACTCTATTGGACATGATCTTGATCGACACGAATTACGTTCGCATCGATCACGGATCGAGTCGAAACTTCATGGGATCGATCGCATGGCCCCACCCACATGCCAGAAGAAGTCTCTCGAGATCTAAGTGAAATATCAGCCTCCTACACCTATAAATAGAGCCGTAGGGCCTATAGAAGAAGGATCATTTGACTCTCCAACGCCCAGACTCTACCGGATTCGACTTTGCACTCTACTATTGCAGTTGTACTCGAATTCATAACTGTAATTTGCTGTAATCCGGTGCAATCGATTGTAATCATCCAAAGCATATCAATAAAATCATCAAACTTCATAGTGGAAGTAGGAAACACGCCGAACCACTCTAAATTGTTGTGTGTCTGTGCATTTACATATTTGTTTTTGAAGTTTCTGTTAGATAATCCACATTTTACATTTTTATTCTTCATTTTTATCTCTTCAAAGACTTCTGAAGAGTGTTATGCCCATTTTTGGTACAAACATCATTCTCGAGGAATGTTTGATTTGTCATGCCTTGAAACTTGATTTTTCTGCAACAACAACAAAGCGGAGTACGATGCATTGACCGCAGGATCAAAATCGCTAAGGAACTGGGAGTTAAAACTTTACACATCTTTAGCGATTCCTAACTAGTAATGTGTCAAGTCAGCAAAGAGTTTCAGGCAAAAGAAGCAAGGTTAGCTCCTTATATAAACCGGACTCTTGAATTGCTCAATGACATAAAATATCACATGATAATGCATATTCCCAAAGAGGATAATGCAAAGGCCGACTCATTGGCCAAACTGGCCAGTTTCGAAGACGCGCAGCTCATGGGCCTTATTCCGGTGGAAGTATTATCGACTTCGAGCATTGACCGTATGAATGTCAACTGGATCTTGGAGGTTGAACATAAGAAAGAGTCATGGATAACTCTAAAGAATTATTTATAGAGGAAAAGCCTTTTAGATAGAAAGAGGGAACGACGGAAGCTCCATCACCAAGCTTTGAGATGTATCATTCAGCAGGAAGCACTTTACAAGAAAGGATTCTCAGTCCCACTACTACGATGTGTCGCCAACGGTGAGGCCAAACAAGTCTTGAGAGAAGTTCATGAACGTGCCTATAGCCACCATACTAGGGTCAAACCCTGGTGAAGAAGATTCTCTGCTATGGGTACTTCTGGCCAACTGTCAACTAAGACGTAGTTGGTTACACTACAAACTGCGACAATTGCCAAAGGTTTGCTAAAATTTTGAGTTCCTCGCCGACGAAGATTACTCAAATGGTTAGCATTTGGCCATTTGCAGTCTGGGGAATTGATATTATCGGTGTTGCCGATATCTAAAGGTGGTGTGAATTACATCATCATCGCATTGATTACTTTACCAAATGGGCTGAGGCGGAGCCATCAGCCACAATTACTAGAAGGAAGTAATCAACTTTGTGGTCTGAAATATCATTTGTCGTTTTGGACAAGCAATTATTACCGATAACGAAACCTAATTCGACAACACTGAGTTTAAATATTTCTACCACCGATATCGCATAGAGGAGATCTGCTGCAATGGCACACCCCTAGGCAAATTGACAGTTTGAAGCCACGAACAAGATTATAAAGTCCATTCATAAATAGTAGTTGGAAAAGGCCATGGACAAGTGGGTCGGTGAACTTCCATTGGCAATTTTTACTTATCGAATAACCCGCAAGTCAGTGACTAGCCACTCTTCATTCACCTTAGCCTATAGATCGAAAGCTATGATTCCAATTGAACTAGAAGTACCTTCTTATCGAGTTATTACTACAATCCATGGATAAATGAGAAACTCCTTGTAGAATCTCCTGATATGACCGATGAGAAGCGCGATGAAGCTAACTTTAGAATGGCTGCATACCAAAACCGAGTCGCTTGATATTACAATGCCAAAGTTAGGAATCAGGCCTTTGAAACTGGCGACCTGGTTCTCAAACGAATCTTCCCAGGCTCTGGAAACTTAGGCCTGACATGGGAAGGTCCGTCGCAATAAAGCAAAAGCTTGGAGATGGCACTTTCAAGCTAGCAACGTTTGATGGAATATCACTCCCAAATGGGTGGAACAGCAAGCACTTACGATGCTATTTCACTTAGAAATGAATTTGTACATAATTGGATAAAGCCATGTAATAAGACAGAACCTGTCAATTCCCGTCTTTAATAAATGAAACGACTTTCTGGATCTGTGTCTCTGTGCCTATATAGCTTAAGAGTTGTGAAATATGACCTACTCGAATGAATATGCATGTGTATAATGCAGGTACCCGAAGTTAGGCGCTAATCAAACTTCTACGGTCCATTATTGGACCCTCGGAGTTCAACCGTTCTCGGCGTCCAAAGATGGATGCCGGTTAACTCTTATCCTTGATGTAGGGGTGGGAGTATAAACCTAAAAGGATGTGATTTAGTCGTCCGTCAACCTACTCTTTTCCTTCATGTGAAGGCATGAATATAAACCAAATAGGATGTAATTTGACCATCCGTCGGCTAACTCTTACCCTTGATGTAAGGATAGGGGTATAATTCAAAATGGATGTGACATGACAATCCAATCACTAACATCTTGCCTAGAATAGGAAAAACGAAAGGTCCTTGCCTAACATAAAGTGAGATCTTACATATAAACTTTGATCAACGCCCAAAGTAGGCATGATTGATGGCAAACATCCTGAATGAGGATGTGCAAGCTATGATCTTAACTAGTTAGGTTAAACCAATGCCCGTGGTGGCATGATTGAATGTCAAAATCCTAGAAAAGGATACCTAAACCGTTACACTAAATGGCTTACCACGAATGATGCCTATAGTTTGGCACTTCAATGATTGCTTTACGTTCACTAGAACAAAAAAAAGCCGAAAAATCGTGAAACGGGCTAATAACTTAGTTCGACCATAATTTTGAAAAGAAATGGATCGCGAGTACATATAATGGAAAGCACATTTATTAGGTTCTTAGAAAAATTCACACAAAGATTTGACAAAACAAAAGTCTTTGTTATTAACAGTCAAAATAAGACTTGAAAACAAGGTACAAGTTTATTGACACTAGAACCGAAAAGTAGAAGCGAAGACCGAATCCACACAACACCGGTCGAAAAAACAAAACAGAAAGCTAGAAAGTGCCTAACTGTCAGCCAAAACAAACTAACGATCACTTCTTACGATTTTTCCTATGGACATTTTCTTCTCTTCTCCAGAGGGTAGTGCGACTTGATCAGGCTTCTTCCTACTTCTTCCTTGGCCCTTGGATGGAGCGCTCTACGATGATCCAACAAGCATGCTTTGAGTGCTCCCAGGTAGAGGAAGAGTGTCTGGAACAAAGATAGTCTTACCAGGCATAGCTATAGACAAAGGAGGAGGGATGACCTCTATCTTCTCTAGCTTGACCTCTTTGGGTAGGAAAAACTCTTGCTCAAGCATACTTATAGTGGGACCCCACAGAGGCTTAGAGAATCCAGTGATAACAACATCGCCTTCGGTCCGAGCTTCCTAAATCCTACCAATCTCTTCATCCCATAAAGCATCTATCATCCGCTCATCAGGTCCAGGAGTCTCGCTAATTGGAATACCCAGGACCATTATTGAAGTAATCATGGCCATCGATTCTGTTGTAGATGTTTGTTGTCTCGACTAGAGGCCTTTGTCGGGAAGCAAGATGACCTGAGGTTGACATGAAACCTGAGAGATATAAAAAGATAGCTTAGCGACGTCAATCGACGACATATGGACTCTCTCAAATATTGGCAAAATCAACGAGATGCCTCCTTCAGGCTAGGATTTAGTCCGGGTTGGAGTGCCGCCAAAATTCCCTTCCAAGATGGGAGAAAGGATGGTGGACTTCTATATTTGGGGTTGATCTGGATTATATCTCGGGGCCGAAGATGAATTAGGAGCATTTTTGGGTCTGTATGTGTCTCCAATAGTGGCATCTTGAGGTGATGATCCGGAACCTTCATTTAAGTCTTTTTGCACTATAGCGGCAAGCTCCAGATGAAGAATAAGCACATCCTCTCCGTAACACCCTTAATTTTAAATAATATTATTCAGGAGATTTAATTAGATAAATTAAATAGAATAATGCAAATATTAGAGTGATAAGGGGATTGGGATGAAAATTTAATAAGGGTCGCGCTTAATTAAATAGATAGAATGGGTTATGGAAATGTTTTCATAAATTAACTAATGAGGAAATAAGGCAAGGGCATTATGTGTAATAGCCGCACCCATAACCCTATAAGCCCTAAATCCTTGTTTCCATTTCTCTTCTACACGTTCATAATTCAAAATTCTAAAACATAAACCAAAGAACAAGTTGGCCATAACCTAGGGGAAGAAAAGGGGAAAAATCAATTAAAAGTTAAGGAATCAAGCAAGAGGAATCAACCAAGATCAAATCTCAAGTCCTTATCCAAATCAAGGTGAATAATAATCAAAACCATCTCATTTTTTGTTTAAAAGAGCACTAGATTTCGGGTTTAAGTCTAAATCCATTATGATAATTTTTGATGGTGGTATGCTTGTATTACATGATATGTTATATTCAAACAAGTTTGTTTGATAAATATCTTATTCGATTTTAAGGATAAAATCATTTATGTTGGGTTTCGAATGCCATGAGAATCTAATATGTTATGGAAAACATTATTTTGGAGATGTGTTTAATTTTTCATAATTATCCAAGCCATGGATAATTTATTATGAGTTTTTAAAGGAGAATATGAATAATTGGGTTTAGAAATTAATTTTGGTAATTTTATAAAGGAATTTAGGTCCAAAATTTATATATGTTGGATAACATAATAAAAAGTGAATATTAATGATTTTTGGGGATTTTTCCTAAGTAATTTACTATGGAAATTAAATTAGTTACGTTGGAGGACTTAAATGTTTTAATTGCTTTGTTAATGGGAAGGGCTTCTTTGTTAATTATCCTTAATTAATTTGGTTGTCTTTTAGAAAAGATTTTGGTAAAGTTTATGGCAACCAATCATATTTTTACAAGTAGGCAAGTTAGTTGAAAAGTATTATTTAAAAAGGCAATGAAAACAACTTTTGCATAAGTTTATTGTCTCGCCACTTCCAGTGGCTACCTTTTGACCCTATACTTCCGCCCCAACCAAGTCGAAACCAATACACAAGGTATCAATGCATTGATACGTAGTGGATTGGAGAATGGCAGTAGGTATGGAGGTGAAACCAAGCTTTCGAGGTCGAAGCCTTTGTTTTACTATCCAAAGAAATGCCGATTGCCTTGTTTTTAAAAGAATGCTTTCCAAAGGGTTTAATATAGCTTTCAATGAGGTTTCCACCTTTTTGTTTAAAGGGCAGCTTTCAAATGAGTTACCTGGATTTTAAACCAATGCTTTCGAAAGGTTAGTTTGAACCCAGTTGAAATAATGTTGTTGCCTTTATACCTTTCGAATGGGCCGAAGACATCAACATGTTTGTAAGGCAGCTTTTGTTCTATAAATATACTAAGCCGCTTTCCAATGCCTTCGAAAGGGATCCAGTAGCCATTTATACTAAAGGTTTCGAAGGCAATAGCTTCGTAAGGTATTTTGAAACTATCCTTCCAATTGTTTACTTAAAAGACTAATGCTTTCGAAAGGATAGTTTCGAAGCCATCTATTTTCCCCCAAACTCTTTTAAAGATTATTGGTTTCGAAAGGGGAGCTTTCGCTTATATTCACTTTGACCTAAAAGAAATGTTTAAGATTAAACTCAACGGTTTTGAAAGAGGTACTTTGAAATGGTTCAAAGCTATGCTTCTACAAGTTGGAAAGACATGATTTAATACATTCGAAAGGAAAATATTTTGATGGTTGCGAAAAGAAAATTTTAATTCTTTTGAAAGAGATATTTTAAATGTTTCGAAAGGCATGTATTTAAGTGTTTTCAAAAGAAGATTTGAAAGCTTTGGAAGATAGATTTTGATGGTTTCAAAAGTAAAGGTCTAAGGCTTCGAAAGCCTTAGTTTTCAAAACAAAGAACCCAATCTCAATTTTGTAAAGGAAAAACCCATGGCACTATAAAAGAGCTTTAAAAAGGCTTTTAATTTTGGAGTTTTTGAAGAATCTTTCCTTGATAAAGTAGTAGGTTAAAGGAATTAACCATGTTTCATGTGGAAATGATTTCAAGGATATAAAACCATAAATGTTAATATTGTTATGTTAGTGTAATTGCTTCTTCTATAAATATATTCACTGTATAATGGACCCATAATTGTATTTTGTGGAGAAATGCAGAATAACCAACTAGGTTGAGCCAGTAGTGAATATAAATTGAGTTAACTCCTATATGAGTAGAATTGCATCTAGGAGGTCAGATATACTAGAATATAGGATACCCAAAGGTTGATTAAAGAAGTTGTCAGTTTAGACGGTTTCATGGTAAACCATAAAACTATGTTTGGAAGGAGTTATTGGCATGGGCCAATAGGTTCATAGTGATCCCATGGAAAATATATCCGAATATAGTTATTGACAGAAGATAATAGGTTCATAGTCAACTCGTGGAAACTATGATATGAAAGAAGTTATTGGATATACCAATAGGTTCAGGGAGAACCCATGAAATAATTGAATAAGTTACTGGAAGGGACCAATAGGTTCTTTGTGATCCCATGAAAACTATGAGGCCGGAAAGATGGTCCATTAGCTTTAAACAGGTTATTAGTTAGCCTATGAAAACTAATAGATTAATAGTGACCCTAGAAACTATAACTGAGATGAATAGTTAAATGAATGGGGATGAGAAATCCATAATAATTTGTTTGTTTGCATACCATCATAGTATTTTAAACTGCTATGTTTTAACCATTATGGATGTAGGAGTGCAGTATATGATTATTATAAATTTTTAGCTAAGATACCAGTGAGGGGAAAACCCATTCTGCTAAGCGTCGTGGTCTTACTAGATATCAAATGGTTCAAGATGGTAGGTTATTATTCATACCAGGCTTTATGTCTGACTTGAATTTTATGTTTTCCCCTTAAACTCTCGGGTGGTCAATTAATTTTGAGTAATTTAAGGGTTGAGCTTTTCAGGTTCTCCTTTAGACGATTAAGCTTCCAGAGACGAGCAGGAGACAAGCTAGCTAGTAGGAGTTCTTTTCTATTTTGATTCCGCTGTGTTTTTTTTAAAGGAAAAGTTGTTTAATTGCTTATGTTTAGACTCTGATCATCCAAGAGGGTATCTTCATATGTTTCTCTTGGCGTATGTTGTAATAACTATATTTTCTCTGAACGTGGTTTTAGAATCTGGGATTATTAGTGAATTTGAAATGATTTGAAATGGAATGAGAAAGTTGTCTAATGATTTTAACAAATTTCAATATCCACGTGTTTCTGTTATATCAATGTTTCTAACATTACCGTATTTGGTCGTCGAGGATTAATAATTATGGATGAGTGCAACATCCGTAGCCATTAGTTTTGGGCCTCTAGGTGGGGGATGTTGCACTCTCTTAGCACCCTAGTTCACCTCCTACTAGGATCTCTTTCTCTAACCGAACCAGGTCTACTTCACCACCTTTTAGAAATTCTTTCTCCTTTGCAACAACTTTTTCCCAAGCCAAAGCCAAAGTCCTAGGATAATCATCATCGAACCACTCTAAGTTACAGAACTTGAGCACGTTAGCATTGTACTTGATGAGCATCGATTCGAATTCCTCCATCATCCGCTTCTCTATGGCTTCAACCTCCCTCTTGACAAGCGCGTCCATATCTTTAGCATGTTCAAATGCCTTGCCCCTTTCCTCACGAGCAGTAACCAGCTCTTCGCAATACCCTTTAGCCTCTTGTAGAGCTTCATTTTTCTGCTTTATCTCGCTCTCAAGCTTGGATAACAGCTCATCTACTTTCTTGTTCAAAGAATCTTTCATAGTACTAACTCATGGTTTCGATGATGTTAAATCTCTATATCATCATGATTCTTGGTCCTCTCGCTCTTGAGTGCCTTGATGGCATCCTTAGCCTTTTTCTCGGCTTTAGCTTGTGATTTTTTAAGTTTTCAACCTTGGCGTCAAGATGAGTGATGATCCTTTTATCTTGCATCTCTCGGAGTTTCATATTATCGATCTCAAGTTTCCTTTCCCTGGAAACCTTAGAGACCTTCTCAATTACCCGCTTCGACTCGTTATATTGGTTGTAAGAGTTAGCTACATAAGCGACTGTCGCGTCCTTGACCTCTAGAGGAACGTCTGTAGGTTGGGCACAAACATGAGCCCATAAAAGGATACATCTACAAACTATTCCTTCAGCTCAACCATTCGGGCATCAGCAACAAGTTGTTGCTCCACGGTGACGACCGAAGCTTCGAGCGGTTTCTTACCAACCTTATGATGAGAGGTCTCAGAACTGCCCTTATGGTGCCTTTGATCATAAGATCAACTGGTATGAGTTGATGTCAAGTATTGATGTGAATGGAACTTTGAGGTGATGCACGAGAAACATCGCTCGTTGAAAGTGATCGTGATGATTAGGATGTTTATGTAAGCTTCTTGGCGGAGGTGACCTAGACCTGGAACGATATCTAGAGGTAGATTCATGGGATCGATAGTCTTTGTCGTGGCTAGATTCAGAATATCGACCACTGCCTTGATAGTACATGCTTTTATGATGCCTATGTGTCGGGAAATGTTCTCCTGCAAGGATTGTAACATATACTTTTTCTTATGCATGGATCTTGCACATGAAAAATGAACAAGTTAGCATTAATAGAGAAGGGCACGAAACGAGTGTAGTGTAGTGTACGTGTGTGTGTTCTAGCGTCCTCTCCGACGGACCATGTATTGGAGTTTTGCTCATATGACTGATCTCTCCTATGCTAATGGGAGGCATATTATTATCAAAGCAGAGAGGAGAGTCAAGACCCTCAAGGTTCATATTACCAATGCCAAAAGAACCGAAATCGGTAGGAACCAGCCCCAAACCAATGAAGGCGTCTTCAAAAAGGAGTGAAGGAGTTTTCTCCCCAATTGTTGCTTGTAGGGGCAGTGTAGAAGATTGTCCTTTGGTAAGTTTCACGGCTTGCCTCTTTTCCAGAACGAATTGTTGGTCATCCTTGGAATGTTCAACCGAAGGCTCGTGGTCTACATTACATCGTGGCCAGTTTCTCCACCTTCACCTATGATTTCGCATTCTTCGACGTATTCTTGCTCACTTTCAACTTCATCCCCTTGACTTGGGACTGAGGGCACGTCAAGATTTACATCGCCACCTCCAGATGAGTCGTTATCGTCATCGTCATCACCATCGTCATCAAAAGCCACTTGGATCTAACCAGTGCTATAGCCTGCTTCCAATAAATTATGGGCCAAGAGATTCTCATCAGAAAGAAGAATTCCAATATTCTATCCTGTTCCGGGAATGCGATGAGAACTCTTACAGCATCTAAAAGTGTCACGCCACTGGGTCTCATCGAAACATCTAAATAACAAAAAGAATATGAATTAAGCTTGTAGAATCACATTTTGATTTCATTTGATTTCGTGGAGATTTAAGTGAGTTATTGCATTTTGATTCTTGGTTGATTTTTGAGAAGAAAGGGAGAGAAGGAGAAAATGAAGGGGTTGGTTGTTTATGGAAGAAGTAACTATACATACTTTAGTTTTAATCATTTGGGGGAACCATCTAACCGTTCTTTCAAATATTCAAATTCAAACTTAAAAGCCCAAAGTCCAAAACCCAGTTAACCCTAAAAAAATTCTTTCGTATCTCCTTCTTGCGACTTCTAATTTAAACAAATGACTATGCCATTTTGATCAGAAAAACGAGAGCTATGCAATTGTGCAACTCCTATCGGCTAATTCAACTATCTGTAACATTACCATTTTTCCATTCTAATTGAAATTTCCCAAAATGCCCTTCATTTACTTTCAAATTTACTTGTTATTAACATTTAATCACAACATTGCCAATTTTCTAGGGATTGCATCCTTTCCCTCTTAAAATAATTTCGTCAAACCGAACCTAAAGGACAAAGAATGGATCACACCGTCTCTTATCACATAAATAAATATGCATACAATTTCAATCATCCAGTCATTCATCCAAACAATCATCTATATAACCAAGAAACAAATCAAACTAAGCATCTATGCGTACCATACAAAATCAGAAGCCAAATTTCATTAAATAGGTGCACATGTTCTATTAGCATACACACACACCCTATGTGGTGCTAGTGTACTTTTTATGAAAGGCAACCTGTGACGATCCCAAACGTGGACACTAATACATCCATGTTATTCATGTTCTGAGCATCTATGTATTGGCAAGATTAATTGTTATGGCAAATTAAATGGAAAACAAAAAAGAACAGGGAAGAAAAGAACACAACATCAGAATCTTATAGCGGAACGATAACATATAATATCAAAAGACAGTACAAACCGTCACTCTTAAAATGAATTGTATTTTAGAGTAACAATCCTAAGTATTATCATTAGCCTGGACAGTTATAACAGCTTGTCCTCATAATGCTGATATGTAGAACATAATACTGCAGCGGAAATAAGAATACTATGATAGGTGGAAGAATCCAACTAGTCTCCTCGAGCTCCAAAGGACAACATTGAAAACCTACCTTTTTTGTGGAAATAAGGGAAATATAAAACCACGAGTCAGACAAAAGTATGGTGTGAGAAACTCAAGAAACATCTACATAATGTAACAACACCTTTTGAGACCATTCGAATCATCGTAATGGTTTTCCCTTCAAAAGTGCTAAACTATCTAATAATTACATAAGGTGATATAGTATATAATGTCTATGGTGAAGAATACAAATTAGAAAATAGTTGTGTTGCAAGCATCTCACAATACAATAATTTTAGAAGTACATATGAAACCACAAAGGTATGTACGCATAATGGATCTACGTGGAGATCTCCTTGGTCAAGCCAACTCCGACCTTCTGCACAAGGATCAAAAACTACCTTTTGAACTTTGTATATCTCTAGATAAAATATAACATAAGATAAACATAAACCAAGTATCATCAACTTCTGCATGCAACATTGTAAGCATAACCAAGATATAAAGTTGATATACCCCGACCCGGGTTAGCTAAACCCTTGATTGTTCATCCTACCATGTCTTTAGCTATTTTCAATGGTGAAGTCACGTTCAACATCTCAACACACAAGGTTTCATCACTCAGATAGATCTTGAATCTCTCTTTGAATTCCAACATCTCGAATAGTCCATGAATCTTTACAAGGATCCCAGCATAGTCGTCCAACGATAACTCTGTCCTCTCTTGGACTCAAACTCAAGAAAGATAGTACAATATGATAGCATCGTTGAAAATATTAACGCCGACCTCTATCTTTGACTTAACCTTAAGATAAATAGTTCAACTCTATAACATTTCGCTTCACAACCGCTTTCAAAATATAAAGCTCATATATTAGTTTTGAAGTAGTTTTCGATAGGTAAAACAGTTATCCAATCCCAGTCTCTTTAAAACCAAATCGATGAATTTTTGGTTAATTTAATTTTGGTTCTTTAAGAAGTAAACAAACGATATAAAGTAGTCCCCTCCAGGGGATCTCGCACATATACATTCTTCAAGCAAGAGATAATTCATATGAGTGAGTCTTTCCTCGAGGATCTCTAACTGTATCAATCATGATGCTTACCTATACTTTCAAATTTAAATCAGTCAATTTTGATAGTCAACTAATCGATTATCAAGCATAAAATAGAAATGATCGCATATGGAAAACAAGTCTCGTATACTTATCAGGTTTCTGACCTTCTCAATTTATATCATCCCTTGGTCAAGAGTGAAGTTGGTAGTTTTGAGTACTGTTGCTTGTAAACCTTACTCGAACATCGGTTTTAGCTCTCATAGATAGAATAAGTCTACTTTTGTCGATTTTTTGTACTAAGTATATGACTAAATACTTTTCATAAACAAATAAACACACACAACATGATTAAGTCACATAAAACATGATTAAGCTACTTAAGTAACTCCTAATCCCTTTTTATTTAATTAATCCTTTTATTTATTAAAATCTCTTTGTAAGTACTTGTACATAAATTTAAAATACATTTACAAAAGTATATACATGTATACTACTATTTCACTAATCATTTATACTCTTTCAATACTTTAAAAAGTATTCATATACTTATCTCAAATGGTATAAGTATATTCATAAATCATTAATAAGATTTCTTACTCTAAAATATAGTCAAAGAGATTAAAATCAAATTTTGCTCAAACATTGTTACTATAAACTCATTTTCCTTTATAAGTTAAGTCTTTACTATATATAACCTTTTTTTAATTATTCCATACTTTTCATATCTTTAAAATATCCAATTAAACATGTATAAATATATTCATAGGGGCTAAAGACAATTGTTACTTGAACATTTGTCACTACAAACCCAAAATTATCTTTACCTTCAAAACATTCTTTTAAAGATCTAATTTTATTCATAAGTATAATAAAAAGAGTTAAAAAAAATATTGCTCAAACATTGTTTACTATAAATTCAAAACCATTTATACTTATAATTATTTTTAAAAGATTCTTTTAAAGCTATAAATATACCTACACTTATTAAACAAGATAAAATACTTTTAATTAGCTTTATGAAATCATTTTTTAAACTACAAGAACAAGGGCAATTTTTGATGACTCACAGCTGTCAGAGGCCGTCGTGAGCCGTCGGAATACGGACCATGCATTTTGTCCACTTCTGACGGCTTCGACGAAGTTATTGTGATGGCTACCGATGTATTTTCCAATGGCAAAGACAAACACGTGGCATGAAAATTTTCCATCAAAACGTCGTAATTTTCATACAGATCGCCACCGAAAGCCATCACTTGCCGTTAAAAAAATTGACCAATAGGTCGTCGGAAGCCATCAGAAATCTAGGTAATTTTTTTTCTTCTGTAGCACAACATCACTTCCATACCAATATATAACACAACTTATCAAAATCAATATATATGTAAGATATATATAAGCTGAAATCAATATCAATATAAAACTCAAACATCATCATATTAAATGCAAACATATTCAATCAACACAAAACAAACCTTCCATCATCAGTCTAACCATCCAACTCCAATATTTACATCCAACATCAATGTACAATATATACATCCAACATCAAACTCCATAAATCAACCACGATATCAGCCATATAAATCAACATCAAACACCACATGTCCATAAATCAACATCATCGTCACTCAATGTTTACATACACCAGTTTAAAAAAAACTACAAATCGTACCTCATGACTCATCATCGGTTCCGAAACCACCAGACGAAGGGAATACTCCATGGCACTCCACATACTCGGCCAAACGCTGGTTGAGTTGCTCAATTTGCACTGCTCGAAGGTGGTCCTGTTTCTGCAGCAGTACAATCTGCTGTCGCAGCTCATTGATCTTCGCGTTGTCCTAAGCCCTTCGGTAAGCCCTTTGTGATGTCCAAGCCTACAAAAAAAAATTGAAGTATGTTTAAGTTATTACATAACTTTTATAAAAATTAAGCAATTTTACAACGTAATTAATTTTTTATAAATTATCGATTGATTATCGTGGCCATAGCGCCTATTTCTCTGGGTTGGGTCCACTATAGAGTCAAAGATTGCTCCCTCTTTATCAGCGGTCAACTGCTCCCGTCTGGAATGTTTAAGCTTCTGCGCACGTGCCTGCATAAATTTTTGTTGCAATGCAAAATTGAGTACAAATAAATATTACATGACATTATTATAATATTTTATAACTAATTAATTAAAATTATAATTATTAATAACTTAAAATATACTTACATGTGTCATGTATGCTCTATCATCCTCATGCCAGGCGTATGACACCGATCCCTCGTCATTATCTGTCTTACGGCATGGGTATGCTCAAACACGTCCATACATGAGACGGAACCCCTACGCGCTCTTTCCAGCAATAATTGATATATATTATTGTTGTTCATACAAATTTATACTAAAAATGTAATAACTGTTCGTAATTGGAATTAATTATTTTATCAGGTCCTCACGATGGTTCTGGAATGATTTTGAGCTACCACGGTGTGTGATTGGATTTTTCTACCTGTTCATAGAGCTCCTGTGCGACTCCGCCTGCAAATTAAAAATTAAGATTATATTTTACAGGTATAAATTATGTATTATGTACTAAATAAATTAAGCTGATATCTGATAAACTTACCTTGAATTCGTTGCTACTCCACCATACGACCCAAGCATCTTGGACAGTGGCGTCCATCCATTATGGCTTCTTCCCAGATTTTTTATGGTAGACATCGTATCCCTATAATTCTTGGCCACTTTTGAGTTCCAGTGGCGCTGGCAAATAAACACGTCATCCTATTGTAAGTCTACTGCCCTCCGTATATATGTTGAAAAAATAATATAAGTTATACATTTATACTTACTCAGTAAATTGTAAAGTGATTATATATAATGGTATATAATTTTACACTTACCAGAAAGTCCTGCCATATGCTCTCTCGTACATGGTCTGGGATCCTGTTCCACTTCGGCCAGCATGTAGTCATACGACTCATGTATGCCTACTTCGATATGCTGAGCACAATATTAGAAGGCTCAAACTCAAACCTCTGCGTTAAATATGATACAGACAAATCATGGCTAATATATTATACAAAATCTTTACAATGCTGAAGTAAATTTAATACTTACGAGCCATCAAATTTTGGTAGCAATCTAACTACAGTACATGGCGCCTCATGCGAAGGGCCACTGCCATCACCACTGTTGCGACCTGTCCCACTTTGAGACCCAGAGAGGGAACCAGACTGTAAAGAATTCCACCGCCTAAAGAAGGACATCTGTAGTACCTATCACATACATATTATTTTATTATGGCAGAACATATCATTCAATTATGAGTAAACATATCAAGATTTAACATTAATAATCGCATGTAACATACAAAAAAGTGTAACATCAATACTCCCATAAATTACCTTTTCGACATGTATACTATTAAATTAGTCCTTGTCGTTTTCTAATTCAAACTCTATCTCGTACTCTATATTGTTTTCCTCTGTGGTCTCAAATGCTTCTACTAATACATCTGATTTATCATTTAGATGTCCTAAATCTGTTTGATCATTTGCTATTACAAATTTGCCATTTTCCTTGATATCCGCTTGGTACGCTTGTTCATTCGGAATATTCTTTCCATCAAACGTAAATCTTGCCTTTGTTTTAAAAATCGTCGACCAATCTGCTTTATCTTTTTTTTATTGATGGTAAGGAGCACAATAAACTTGTAGGGCCTGTTTTGCTAATATAAACGGATCATACTCATGATAACGTGATGTAAGCTTTATTTCAATAATATTATATTTTTGGTGCATGTTGATTTTAGAACTTGGAACATTACCGAACTAGTTGCATCTGGACAAATAAAACTTCTTCCGCAGGTCTGGTGAAATATGTTAACAAAATATGAGTTAACACGTCGTAAAAATAATTTATGTAATCATTTGGATCATCATTGTCTTTAACATATACATCAGTATTTTTAGTTAATTTTTCAGCCTCATATTATTTGGTGTTGAATTTATATCCGTTGACAAAGAATATTGGATATGTCTTGACTTTTCTTTTTGGTCCCATCACAAGATGTTTTCATCGACCACACAATTTACGGGTCATATACGTGGTTCGAAAACCAAGTAGCAATTTTTTTGCTGATATCCTCGGTTGGATGCTGTGATTTGTAAATACTGCATATACAGATGATACATTGCATTATAATTAGTACACACATGTATTATTCAAATAAATTATTTTAAATGTGTTATCCATTAGTACCTAACAAATGGCGCAACTTCTGCACAATTAAGAAGAACATGTGTGTGGGCTGCATGGTAATCTATGTCGTCTAACCATACTTCCACACATTTTCCAACTTGAAGTCCCTGCTGTCTAAAAATAGATAGCATTAATTCATAAAAATCTTATTCAATGCCCTCATCATTTCGCGTAGCACTTTCAAAAATAAGCTCACATGGTCATTGAAATAATGAAAGAAAAAGAACGAAGCTTCTTCTTCAATATATGGTTTTTATATCGAACCTTCAACTTATGCTTTTTGTCTCACTTTTTTCTTTAGACGATTTAAATACCTGTTAAGAATAATTATAATTAAATTTTATTACATGTGGTTAAACTAAATTTAATAACCAATATTGAAACCTTTCAAACGGATACATCCATCAATATTGTACAGGACCTTGAAGACGTGCTTCAAACGGAAGATGAATAGGTAAATGCTCCATTACTTCAAAGAAACAGAGGAAATATTTTCTCCAGTTTGTAGTGCAACATAGGAATTTATTCCTCAAGTTTACTTAGACGATCAACTTTTAAGGTAGTTAAATAAAGCTTCTTATAAAGCAAACTAAGTTTTGCTACAACAATCCAAACTTCTGTGGGCAGTAGTTCTTTGAAAGCGATGGGTAACAAATATTCCATCATTAGATGACAGACATGACTTTTCATCCCACTCGGTTTATCGTTCTTGTAGTCGACAAATCTACGAATATTATAGGAAATCCCATCAGGAAATCTTAATCCTTCCTCCCATTTTGACAGCACTTTAACTTGGTTACTATCTAGCTTGCAACATGCTTTGGGTTTTTTCTATGTCATTTGGTTTCATATGAAGTTTAGAATGATTGCATATTGCTTCTATATCATGTCTTGATTTCAAATCATCTTTAGTCTTTCCTTTAACATTCAAAATGGTGTTAAATACATTATCGAACACGTTTTTCTCAGTGTGCATCACGTCGTTATTATGACGAATAAGGAGATTTTTCTAATAAGGCAACTCCCAAAATATACTTTGTTTGCACCAATAATAAATCGTCGATTTACCTTAAATTTCAATTTGTTCGCCGGTTTAATGTTTCTTTGGATAATTGTTTACAAGCTCATAAATATCTTCGCTTGGCCAAATCGTTGGTGGTCGCAAAGTCTCAACTCTATTGCTTGTAAATTTTTTTTAATCTTTTCTAAAAGGATGATTAATATGGAAAAAACACTATTGATAGTCAAACCACAAAATTTTCTTCCCATGCGGTAAAGAAAATGCTCGTGTTTCTTCATTGCAATAAGGGCAAGCTAGACGACCAACTGTACCATCCCGATACCATTGCATACGTAGGAAAATCGCTTATAGTCTAAGTACAGAAGCGAATATACGATTTTTTTTAATAACGTATGTTTCAACACCTTCATACCACAATGTTTTCAACTCTTCAGTCAGCTGTTGTAAATATACGTCGATTCCTTGTGTCGGATCATCAGGGTCAGGGATGACAATATTGAGAAACATATATGGAGTTTTCATACACATCCATAGAGGTTAATTGTAAGGTGTAACGATTATAGGTCAAGATGAATATTTTGAATCAAATTGAGAGAACAATGAAAATCCATCCGTACATAAACCAAGTCTAACATTACAGCTTTTCGCTGCGAAATAGGGGTATGCCTTATCAAAATGATTGCATGCTTCTCCATCGGCTAGGTGTGTTAACATAACTTCTTCCTGTGTTCTCACACAGTGTCATCTCATATGATGCGCGGTTAAAAAAGATGCATATAACCTTTGAAGCCTAGGAGTGATGGATAAGTAATGCATATGCTTGTACAGAACTTTCTTTCTCTTCTTTTTTCTTGGTTTGTATCTTTCCAGATTACATATTTTACAATTTCTAAGGTTGATGTCTTCTTTCCCAAACAACATGCAACCATTTAAACATGTATTTATTTTTTGATACGGCAAATCAAAAGCAAACATAAGTTTTTTCACTACATAATGATTTTACACATTAAATTATCGGGTGACATATGCTATTTTGGAGCTTGTACTATAGCTATAAACCCAGCATGTGTGAAGTTGTATTTTGATTTCATCGCAATGTATTCTGCAATACTGGTAGTTGAGTACCGCTTGTATAACCATCCCAAAGGGGTTTCTTAGCAGCCTCCAATAAATCATAATTTTTTCTCCAATACTTGGCTCTTCTTCGAAATTAACATTGTTACCATAAAATTCAATGGTAGGGAACACTAAACTTATTGCATCTTCAACCATATCTTCTATGAGATTCGTCGAAACAAGTTCATTATCCACCTCCTCCTCCGAATGTACGGGATTTGGTGCTATAAGTTCGCCATGACGATCCCACACCTAATAATTCGGCATGAAACCATATTGGCACAAATGAACTATTAACATATCCAGTATCAAATGCTTCAACAGTTTGCACCTACTACATGGATAACGAATTTCTTCATCATTTCCATTATTACGTAAAGTGAATTCAATAAAGGCGTGTACACAATTTTGAAAATGTTCACTTATTGAGCCTCCAATTTCTCTTCTTTGTTGGTACATTCAGCTCCGATCGATAAAATAATTGATCATTTTTACTACTTTAAAACATAAAAATGCATCTATCATTTACGTGTTGGCATTTATTTTTTCAAATAGATCATACATTTAAATTTTTGCAAATATATAATATTATTCTATTTAATTTTATTTTCAAACGGATTTACACAAATTATTATATGAATATAATCTACAATTTTTAGGTTATTGTTTTACACTTTGATGATTGGTCATCCTACTTCCCATTACAAAAAAAGTAGTAATTATATTTTGCAAATCATACTATTTTAAATGATTCAACAAAATTTCGGCAGCACTTCCCCTTTGTTCCCTGTATCGTACACATACGTGTATACACAAGGAACAAAACGAAAGTGTTGTTGAAATTTTGTGAATAGTTTTAAATAAAATTATTTGCAAAATATAAGTACTTCTGTGTTTGTAACTTTTCCAATACAGGGATAAATCTGATAAATATTGTATTGGATGAATATAAATGTCTGTTCTGTGATATAAACAAATATCCATACAATGATCATATACAATATTTGTCAGACTGGGCCAAAAACTCTCTAAGGATTTTACAAAAAGTAAAGTGTATCACATAATAATTTTTACAGTAATTTATTTACATTCTAAGAAACTCATACATCAAATCGTCATTTTCGTTATCTTGAAAACGTGTTCATCAAATTCTGAGCATCAACTCTAATCAATCCAAAGTAGCTCTAATGCGCGTATTCATTAATTAATCAACGCACATACACTAATTAACGTACATAGCACTAAATTAATTTTTTTCCCTCAACATTTCAATGACAAACAATTATAATAACAACATAATTAGCATTCAATAGGGTATACCAAACAATCAATGAAGTATTATACAACTACAACAACAAATTAATCCTAATTTAATAAATCAAAATTAATTAGGATTTATGAATAAAACCCGATTGGAGATTGATGAAGGGGCTAGGCTTGTTGAGAGTGAAGAATGATGAAGTTGGAGAAGCTTGGGAAGGCACAGCGGCTGGCTGACGACTGAGAGGATGGAGGTAGGGTTTTTGGGGGATTTAGAGGAAGTTGAATAATGAAGCAGTAGGTCTCGGCCAGGGGCATGCACGCATGGTAATTTTTTACAGCTAGCGACAGCCACCGACGGCGTCGTTGTTTCGATTTTCGACAGCTAGCGACGACTATTATATATTATTTACGAAAATGCCATGGAGTTCGACAGTCGTTGCTAGCAGTCGAAAACTGCCGCTGGCGGCCGTCGAAAGCTTCCTTCGCTATTTAATGTTGTTCTAGTAGCGTTATGACATAAGCGTTATAATCTAAAACTATTTTTACCCTTTTATAAAATACTTAACTTACTTTTCAAAACTTATATTTACTTAAAAACTTCTATAAAAATGATATATATATATATATATATATATATATATAAATTTATTTATAAGATAATATAATTGATAAAATTCTAAAAACAATTTAAAATATATTATATTCCATAAGCTTCTTAATACTGAATAAAATAATTAATTAATTTTCTGAAAACTATATATATACTTAAATATGCTTTAAAATAATTATAGTATGGTATAAAACATTCATTAAAAATATTACATAAAAATATTTATTTTATAATTTATTTAAAAACCCCGGAAAGCATTTTAAATTTATTTGAAATAAGCCTTTTACTTTAATAATTCATAATTAATTATTGAAAATATATTTAAATTCCAAACCACATTTAAAATACTCTAATATAAGTTAGAAAAGACTACTAAAAAGATTGAAGCAAAATACTTAAATTAAAAGTCATTTTTAAACAATTTAAAGTCTCAATAGAAACTACAACATTTTCAAAATGGAGTAAATAAGTATTTATAGATACTACAGTGTTTTAAAAGTGATATTGTTGATTGTTGTGAATTATTGTGACCTTGGGCAGTTTTGCATACTCAATTTTTTTTCAATTTTTGGACATGCTAATAATATTTTTAGCACCCAATCCTTTGCAATAAGCAACAATATACATCAAAATCATAATAATCATCTCTGTACAAAATCCTATAGAAATTTCCGAACACAAAATAATTTCTAAGCACTTCTATAGCGACTAGTCGCTATAAAACCATTTCAATTCAAGTCCGATTCAAATCAAAATTCAACCAAACCCTTTGCGCTACATGACAAGGTTATGCAACAAGTCATACAAAGTCATACAAGTCCAATATGTTAATTACATATGTCATTTGCCTTCCAAAGCAATAATCACAAGAGATAATGCAACAATATATAGTCAATCATATACTATAATAAACATAAGCATATATACACTTCATATACATTTTAAATGGTGAGTTAGCTTGCCGATCAATAGGTAACCACTCAAGCATAAGCCTTCATGTTCTACATCAACCTTGCTAGCTCTCAAAACCCTTCCCACTTCACCCATCACTATCGGCCTAATGTAATATTTGCCTTATGATGCTCGCATCCTTGTGCCTCTTTGAGGTGTATGCTTCAAAGCTTTAAGCTCCAAGTAGATGGAAGTTGTTGCTATGTTGTTGTAAGTGTTACAATTGAGTTTGGAGTGATTTTGAGTTGTTTTGAATTACTTTGTTCTTTGGAAATTATGACGAGAGGACTGAAGAGCCAGTATTTTTGCACTGAAATTGCAAAAGGCACACTTATATAGGCAACAAGGGGTTAGCTTACCCTCCCCCTCATCTCCTATTTCTGGTCAAGAAGGCTCACCCCCCCTCCATGTGCCTCCACGTGCAACTTTACACCTCTTTACTTTAACCCTAATTCTTCCAAAACTAACCCTCTCCCAAAATATCTACCCATGACATTAGCTATGACATCATTATTAATTTAGTTAATCATAAAAAATGGAAAATATTTTTATTATCTAATTAAATACACATTAATATATTAAGAAACCACAACAAGTTCGAACAATTTTTACCGAGAAAATGCTGTTTCTCGATAAAACGATTTTCGACATATTATCGATATTTCTTCGAAGTATTTGTATTTGTAAACATTTTTCAAAAACAAATTTATCATCATTAGTTGTTAATTAAAAAGGGTTTAATAAGATTATTGAATCAATCTAATCACATTTAATTCAAGATTCAAATATTTAAATAATTCAGATATTTAAATACGAAGTATTCAAAATTCTAGGTCTTTGCACAACCAATAACATATCATCATGATATGTATGCAGATGTCACACGACATTGTATATGCAAATATCTAACATTTGGTCCCTGTTATATGAATGAGATGATATGTCATATGGAGCATGTACGCAAGCATATTAAGGTAACAATATGAATTCTGTATGTATACACAACCAATAACACTAGCATATCACATGGTGAACACACACACACACACGTGTGTGTAGTAGAAAATCATGAAATCATAACACGCAAACCATATCAAGAAAATAAACAAATCTATAGCATGGGTAAAGCAACAATGAATCCAAACAATCATTCGACCAAACCTAGATATTAACTAAAATAATAATCAATTAATTGAAAAAAAAGCTTTGAAAAGAAATCGAATTAAAAAGATCGGATCTACTCCTCCACTTTCCAATCATCTCTATTTAAATCGTTATCTCATTTAAATCTAGAAACTTTACTGTTGGCATGGCTCATCCCAAAATACCAATCTCAATCGTACGTGCATATACACAACCTTTGGAATTTCCGCTACCATCTCAAATAAGCAATGCCACAATTTACAACAGCAGTAGCCTTAACATCAGTGTGCCTAAATCTAATTACAACTTCTCATCGCATTCCTAAATGCACACATTTAACACCTAAATCATCCAATAATAGATTCTCAATTTGTTTTTCGGATTGTTAAGGTAAGGCAACTCAAAGTTGATGGTGTCTTACCCACACAAATCCAAAAGACTTAAATCACTATAATATGCCCTCTTTCACCCAAGAACATCCAAAATAATCGATGTCTTAACTTGGTGAACATAACGTATATCTCATCCAAATCTCTATTCTAACTTGATTGGTATAATTACACATACAATATCACTTCTTCCAATATCCAACAAGCTTGATATCAAAGTATCACCTCCTTAATTATCCAAACATTCGTACCTAAATTCTATAGTTAAGTAAGCATCCAAATAAGAAAAATTCTACTATAATCAACCAATGCAACTATAGCAACCGAAATCCTAACCTAAGAAAACCAAAGATAGTGATAGAATTAAAAGAATCGAGTAAATAGTACATTTTTTGTACCTCATTTGCAATGTAAATTCTATACCTTTAAGTCAATATTCCAAAGGAGTTTCTTTGAATAAACACTCTCTTCTATTCAAGGGATTATTGAAAGAATCAATCTATTCCTCACTCAAAGTCTTATCTGAACTTTAAATTTCATTTCCATAAAATTGCCTCCGCATCTTCTATGCATTCAATTCATACACCTTATCTTCGGTCTTTCAAATAATTTTTTCTCCAATTACCATGGAACACCTGAATTCACACCACTCTGTAGTACTTCTTTATTTCACTTTAGTATATCCATTCAATCTAGTACATCCTTTCTTTACTTCCTTAAATCGGGTCAATCCTCTTAGTTCAAATCTATCATTGAAATCCTTTATCAACACTAATCTAAAATACTCTTCATAATACCCTCACTATCAATCCATATTGGAATATCTTTTATATATAGAAGTTACAACTCCACACCATTTCTTTATTCTATAAATCACATATATCTACAAAATTCTGAATATTTCATCCCAACATAAATAACAGGAACTCATATGATCTTTACGTCCATCCATATTTGAGTACTTTTATAAACTTATCTACTATCTCAAAATACTTATCAGATTTCATATAGTTCCATACTAAATCTAATCTAGAATATATTTTAAAATTGAGAATTCACACTTAATATCCTTCACAACCAAAATCCAAACTCGATTCATTTTCTAATAATACGAACCAAAGTTTTCTTTTCCATATATGATTTTACCGACTTACCATTCTTCTATATTATGTATGGGGCAACTCAATAGGGATAGTGTCTCACCATATCAATCAAATCAACAAAATACTAACAAATTTGTAACTCTAATAACTTCAAGATTACTTCAAAACAGATAATAACGGTCCCTAATATCTACTACCATCCTTCCTAATATCAGGGCATTATCAAATATCCAAATTAAAAGAAATGATATAGGCCATCTAAACATCCTAACCTTTTATACTTCATTATATCATACCATTCATTTTTATAAGTTAGCTTATACTGAACCATCCCACTCAATCTTTTATGATTTTATATAAATAATCATATGCATATAGGATTGAACACGCAGTTCCTAACACATAGTCATTATGAGCGCTTAGCCCCGAACACATATTTCCCCTAATTTTTGATAACATTATTCAAGATATGTAATTAAATAAATTAAATAGAATAATGTAAATGTTAAGTGATAAGGGAATTGAGAATTGAATTAATTAATAAGGGTCATGCCTAATAAAATAATTAATGGCTTAAGAATGGCTATGGGTTATTAAGTCAAGTAAGGGTATTATTGGAAATTATCATCCATAACCTTTCCCTAATATATTTTTGTCCCCAGTGCTTTCTTCCCATTCATGTCATTTTCAAAATGCAAACAAAAATATAGAGGAACGGCCGACCATTAAGGAAGAAGAAGAAAATAAAATTGAAGCTATAAATTCAAGCTTAGGGGAATCAATCTCAATCCAATCTCCTTATCTAAATCATGGTGAATAATAATTCCAACTCTATTTTTTTAAATCATATATTTTCGGATTTAAGGGATAAATTCGTTTTTATGATATATTTAATGATGATATGCTTGTATCATGATTTATTTGATTTAAACAAGGTTGTTTAAAAGAGTTTTACATGGTTTTAGATCAAAACCAAGGTTAAATGATGTTTAAATGACATGAGAAAATTTTATGTTATGAGAAACATGATTTTGGAATTGGGTTTCAATTTTGAGAATTTTCCAAGTTATGGAAAGATTATTATGAATTTTTAAAGGAAAATATGGTCATTTGGGTTTATAATTTATTTTGGAAAATATATTGAGAATTTGGGTTTGGAATTTTGATATGTCAGATAATATGATCAAAGTGAATTTTCAAAAATTTTAGGGACTTTTTCCAAAGCGCTTTGCTATAAAATTAATTTGTTTTAGAAGAGGGTCTTCTTTGCAAAAATTGGAAGGGCTTAATTGATTAACTTAACCATGGTTTAGATCTGGATTAGCAGCAGTTATTTTTGAAAAAGAATTTAAAAAAGTTAAGGCAACTAGTTTGGTGTTGATACATGGCAGATTAATTAGAGAAAAGTTAACTAATGTAAGAATTAAACCTAGTTTGCTCAGAAAAGTGGTTTCGCCTACGTAGGAAAGCGCCTTCGACACAATAGCTTCCGCCTTCATCCTTATTGAAACCAACTATGCCGAAACCAATACACAAGTTATCATCATGATGGTACATAGTGGATTGGAGATAGGTGGAAGGTAGAGTGTCGAAAGCATAGCTTCCGAAGGGGTCGAAACCTTGGTTTGTCTTAAAAGGAAAGTGCCCGCCTATGTTTGGTATAATCCTTCGACATAGTCAAAGTGTAAGGTTTTGAAAGAGGTTTTAAAGGGTTTCAAAAGGGTTGCTAATAACTTGAGATTGCTTTCGACTGGGTTCCTTATTTATAAAAGAATGTTTTGAAAGAAGGGGTTCTGATCTAACCGCTACCTTGTTGTCATTTTATAGCCTTTCGATGGTGTTGAAGATATCAATATTGTAGAAAGGTATTTTGTTTTATAAAGTTTAAGCCGCTTCCTAAAGCTTTTTAAAGTGGATTAGGGGTTTCAAAGGTGATGGTTTTGAAAGGGGTTTCGACACCAACCTTCTAATGTTTTACCCAGATGTTTTATGCTTTCAAAGGAGATGGTGCTGATGCCATCAAGTTTTCCCCAATGATTTTATATTGGTTTCGAAATAGATGCTTTCGACTATATTCACTTTGACCCAAGTAATGTTTTAAGTATAAACCAATGCTTTTGAAAGGGGTATTTCAATGGTTTCGGAAGGGCTACTTCCATAAGTGTCGAAAGGGGTACTTTCAATTGGATTCAAAGCAAAGCTTCAAAGGTTAAACGCTAAAACTTTAATGCATTCGAAAGGTTTCGATAGTTAACTTTTAAAGTATTATAAGGTAGGAGCCTAGTATATTGAAGATATATTTTTAAGGTTTTCGAAGGAGGTTATCCTATGAAGTTGAAAGTTAAGTTTCAAAGGTATCGAAAAGTTTTATGACCCAAACTCTATTTTTAAAAGAAAAACCTATGGCAATATTAAAGGAGTTTTTATAATGGTTTTAAGAAGAATCTATCTTTAGTAAAGAAATAAGGTTAAAGGGATTAACCATGTTTTATTTTAAACCCATAAGAGTAGTATTGCTATTTCATATTGCTTCTTCTAATATGAATATATTCACTTAATAATGAACCTAAAACTGCATTTTGGGGATAAAGGGTAGGAGAACCAGTTAGGTTAATCCAGTAGTGAATATAAATTGAATAAACTCCTGAATGAGTAGAATTGCATCTAGGAGGTCAGGCAGACCAGAATATAGGATGCTAAAATATAAAGGAAAGATATTGGCAAGGGCTAATAGGTTTATAAACCCATGAAAACTATATGATATTGGCAGAGGCCAATAGGTTCATAGTTAGCCCATGAAAACTATGTATAAAAGAAGATGTCAAATAGACAGGTTCATAGTTAGCCCATGAAAACTCTGTGCAAAGGAAGATGTCAGATAGACAGGTTTATAGTATGCCTATGAAAACTATGATTGGATACTGGCCGGGCCAGTAGGTTTGTAGTTAGCCCAAGAAAACTATATCTAGATGAAATATTGACAAATGTCAATAGATTTCTAATCAACCCATGAAAATTAGGATAAGAGTAATATTGGAGTTATCAATAGGTTCATAGTGATCCTATGAAAACTATGTAATTTTAGGGAGTCCTTAAATGTTTAACCGGTTATTAGTATGCCCATGAAACCTAGTAGTTTAATGGTAATCCTAGAAACTATAAACGAGATAGATAGTCTAAAATGAATGGGGATAGGTAATCCAGAATCGATTCATTTATTTTTGCATATCACCATATTATACTGTTTTTGGATTGTTTTAACCATTGAGGATGTAGGAGCACAGTATATGGTTTTATAAAAGGTTTTGAGATACTAGCGAGGGGAAACCCATTCCGCTAAGCGGCGTGGTCTCACTAGATATCTAAATGATTTGAGATGGTAGATTATTATTCATGCCAAGCTTTATATCTGATTCGAAGTTTATGTTTTCCCCTTAAACTCTTGAGTACTTAATTGATTTTGAGTAGTTTGAGAGTTGAGGTTTTCAGGTACCTCTTAAGACGAATAAGCTTTCAGAGACATGCAGGAGGCATGATAGCTACTTAGAATTTCTTTTCTTTTGATTCCGTTGTGTTGATTATAATGGCAAAGTTGTTATAATGCATGTATATACTCTGATCATCCCAGGGAGCATCTTCATATGTCACTCTGGGCATGTGCTTTAACAAACATATTTTCTCTGAACGTGGGTTCGAATATTGGGATTAATGAATTTGAAAATATTTTGAAATGAAATGTGATTCTGTTTGAATTTTTAAATTTTTCCATATTCATGTATTTCTGTGCATCAATGAATCTAACACTGTCGTATTTGGTCACCAAGGATTAATAACTATGGATGAGTGTAGCATTCGTAGCCATTAGTTTTGGGCCTCCATGTAGGAACATGTTACAAGTTGGTATCAGAGCATATGTTTATGAAACTTTAAAAGAAAGTTAAACCTAAAAGATTTTCAAACATAATCCAATGAATTTGAAAATATGATCGGTTTGGTTAAAGCTATAGTAGCGTACTTGTATTTGACACACACACACACACATGTATATATAAGTACGTGTTACCCTCTCTCTTAAACTACCCTCTCTCTTAAACCATTCTTCTATATCTTACTAAGGCTCGTATGTAGATTTATGAGAAAGAAGATATGGAAGAAGGAAACGAAAGAGGAAATCTAGGTGGAGGAAGCACCACAACCAACAGAAATGATCGACCTAATATCAAGAGGAATCAGGGTCGACGGGCTAATGCTAATCCAAATGTTGAGGCCGTTGTTGATGTTGGAAATCTACCAGTAGATGCAGGGATGGTGTATCAGTTGTTGGCCAATCTTTTGCAAGATGGATTTGCTGGTAATGCTGGAGGAGCTAATCTTGTGGCTTCAATTGGGAATAATTATGCTAAGCTAAGCAGTGACTACAACAGTTTGGGTGGAAAGATGTTTGTTGGAATGGAGGATCCGAGTTGTGAAAGGATCTGTATTGATCTAGGCTTGGATGATGGGAAAAGGAGAAGGCTGGCCTCTAGACAGTTGCATGTGGTAGCGCTTCACTGGCGGGAAAGTGTGACCACTGGAGTATCAGAGGAAGAGCCGACATAGGCAGATTTCAAGAGAAGGTTTGAGAAGAGGTTTCTGTTTGAAGTTGCTAAGTCGGCATTGATGAGAAAGTTCATGGATTCGATTCAAGGAGAGATGTCAATGGTCGAGTACGCTGCTAAGCGTGATGAGCTGTCTCGATATGGATATGCTTTGTTTGACACTGATGTTAGAAGGAATGAAAGGTTCATTCGAGAATTAAGACCTGAGCTTTCTAGGATGACCATGACCCATATCCAAGACCCATCAAATGTGGTGGCGGAGATAGCCATTCACCATGAAGAGATGCTTGTTATTTCCGCTAGAGAGAAGCCGGTTGAATCCCAAGGTCCTCAAGGAAAGAAGAGGAAATTCTTTAAGAAGAAGGGAGCCCAGAAAGGGGATGCTGCCAAGAAGAAAAAGGCTGATTTGGTGTGCTAAAAACGTGACAAGAAAGGTCATTGTGCAAATGAGCTTCGGTCTGGCAAGGGAAAGAAAGTTGCAGACAAGAAGATGTAAAGTGCTTTAACTGCAACCAAGTTGGCCATTACAAGAACCAGTGTCCAGAGCCAATCAGGGTGGACAGAGGGAAAGTTTTTGCTATCGAATCATCAGCTAAGCCTACTACAGCTGATAAGGGAGAGACTGTAATGGAAGTTATGTTTTTGGTTTAGAGTATACCAGTTAGAATACTTTTTGATACCGGTGCATCACATTTATTTATATCCTAGTACTTGGTTAATAGGTTATGCTTAGAACCCACATACCTTGTTACTTCCTTAAGGGTTGCAAATCCAATAGGAGGGTATGCAACTCTGCAGATAAGATGCGACTAGTTAGAACTAGATTTGTTAGGTCATAAGTTTTCATGTAGTTTGCGTGTTTATGATTTCATAGATTTCAGAATCATTTTGGGTATGGATTGGTTGAGGAGGTATGAGGCCAGGATATTCGGCCAGGATGGGGAGATATCTTTAAGACACCTTGATAGTCATAACTTAATTTTATTCTCGGTAGAGAATCCTGACCGAAGTTGTTGTGCTTGGTAAGTGCAATAGAAGTGGAAGAAGAGCTAAGTTAGGTTAGAATTGCAAGAGAGTTTTCAGATGTGTTTGAGCCAGTCATAGGACTACCACCAAAACAACCTGTTGAGTTTCAAATAGATCTTTTGCTAGGAGCTGAATCTGTGAGTAGAATGCCTAACAGGATGTCACCGACAGAGATGAAGGTACTGAAGGTGTAGCTAGTGGATCTAGAATGAAGGAATTTTATTAGACCAAGTAGTTCGCCTTAAGGAGCGGCCGTGGTATTTATAAAGAAACCAAATGTGTCATTGAGAATGTGTATCGACTATCATAAGCTAAATGAGAGGACGACAATGAATAAGTATACTTTACCGAGAATTGATGATCTATTTGATTAGTTGAGTGGAGCCAAAATGTTTTCTCAGTTGGATTTGGCGATAGGGTTCTATCAGTTGAGAGTGGCGAGGGACAGTATTCCTTTGACTGCATTTCGAACTAGATATGTTTCGTATGAGTGGTTAATGATGCCACTTGGGTTGACGAATGCACCTGCTTTTTTTGTTGATTTGATGAACCGAGTCTTCCGAGAGTATTTGGATAGATTCATATTGGTGTTTATAGATGAAATTTTGTTATACTCTAAGGATGAGAGAGAACATGAAGATCATCCTAGAGTTGTGCTAGAGATGCTGAGGTAGAATTAGCTAAAGGCGAAGTTTTCCAAGTGTCAGTTTTGGAAAAAAGAGGTTAAGTTTCTTCGTCATGTGGTTTCAGAGAAAGGATTGTTAGTCGATCCATCTAAGATCGAAGCAGTGACCAATTGGAAGAGACCAAAGACGGTGACCGTGATTAGAAGTTTTCTTAGACTTGCTGGCTACTACCAGAGATTCATCAAGGTTTTCCCATGGATAGTAGGGCCTTTGACTAAGCTTGCTTAGGGTTTACTTCGAGTCGCTGAAGGGATTGCTTCAGGTTAGGAAAGCATTTACTTTGGGTCGACAGTTGGTTAGCTTTGGGTTGGCTATAGGAACAACCTCGGGTCAGCATATTTTCCTAGGGTCGGCATTGCTTGGGGTCGATGTTGGAAATACTTCAGGCCGGTACAAGCATGATTTCGGGTCGGCATATGGAGATGGCATCGGGTAGGCATTGGGTCGGACTTTGGGTCAATGTGGCATTTACTTTGGGTCGGCATTTATACATGGGTTCGGTATTAAGAAGGCATAAGGACTTCACTCAGGGTCGGCTACAGGAAGCAGCTTCGGGTCGGTGTGGCTTCAGCTTCGGGTCGGCATGAGCTATACTTGGGGTCGACAAGAGGGATTCGAAGTCAGGTCGGCATAAATCAACCTCGAATCGGCATGTGGATCTGCTTCAGGTCGGTGCATGGTTTTCTTCAGCTCAGCATGTTACCTACTTTAGGTCGGCACAGATGGACGAGTTAGGCTCAACGGTCGCTATGGCGGTCCCATGTAGGTGAGGAGGCCCTTTTGCCGAAGTTTTGCCTATAAATACAACAGGCGTGGCTTCAAAAAGGAGGATCTTCACTTTGTTTCTCTTCATCTTCTACCTAGAGGCTACTCTGCCGTTTTTATTCGAAAATTCCACATTGTAATTGTAATTAAATTTCTGATAATAAAAAGGATATTTATGGAGTAGAAGTAGACCGGAGTTAGCCGAACCACTATAAATCTTATCCTTTTTACTGGCTTTCATATTAATTTTGGTTATTCTTCGTATTATATTCTCTACCTATACTCTATCTGTAATCCGTGACTAAATATTGGTGCTTTCACTTATAATTGGGTGTTGGTGGTCAATTTTGATGCCAACATTTTGGTGCTTTCACTGAGAAATGCTAGCACTCAGGAATCTGGAAGTTAGGATCTTGGATTTGGAAGCTTGGGAATTTGATCTAGGAAGCAATGACTAGGCAATCAACAAGGAGAAATAGAACATAAATGAGCCATCATGAAGGAAGTCAGGAGACTTCCTCAGAAGCTAATCAGACGTCAATCTATATTACTAGAGATGAAATGGAAAGAATGCTGGTAGGAGGAAATGATATAGAACCTACTCCAACAGATTGGACAAGCTGGAGTGCAAAACCAAGGGAATGGAGTAGCAGGAAATACTATAAATGTGGATCACGAAGTTAGAGTAGCAGGAGCATAGGAAGTTCAGAATCAGAACCATGGAAATAGAGAAACCAGGATATGGGATAGAGTGGAGCCATCGGGAGAAGCCCCTGAACTTGGGGGCATGCTCCCTAATCATATTGGCTCAATTCCAGGTAGGATACCAGGCGGTGTTGTGCAGTCTGGCGTTGATAGGGAAATGAATGCTCGTCCAAAAGAATAGATTTCATGATTCCCCAGCGGAATCTGGGGGCAGGTTAGAGACAGTAGACAAAGACTACCGCTTGGTGATAATGACAGATTGAAAGAAATGGTTAGACGGGCCATAGGAGTAGGATTGATGAATATAGATTTGGAGGATGTGAATAGGAGCCATTTCGCTCCTACAATTAGTCAAGCTAGGAATACACCAGAATTCAAACTACCAACACTGGATACATATGATGGAAGGATGGATCCCGCTATTCATCTAATAAGGTATATGAGGCACATGGAAGTACTGGGGGCATCAGAGGAGGTCAAAGCATGGCGTTTTCCTTTGTATTTGACACATATAGCAGCACTATAGTTTAGACAATTGGAAAGCGGCTCTATTGGAATGTGGACAGAATTGATCGAAAGGTCTATGAGGCGGTTTAGAGTTCACACTCGAGACTCAAGAATGTGATGAGTTTGGCAACGCTGAAGCAGAGGACCGGAGAGCCTCTAAAGAGTTTTCTAATACAATTTAATGCTGCAGCGGCATCGATGGATCGTCTAGATCCATCGATGGTTTTGATGGCAGCTATATCTGGCATTACTGATGGCATGGAATTCAAGGATTCATTAACACAGGATCCATCTATGGATTTAGGAGAGTTTTACCATGAAGCAGAAAGGTTTTTGCTATAGGAAGGCGCAAAAGCTTATAGAGAGGAAGGAGAGGAAGTTGAGGTTTATGCGGTCAAAGGCAGAAATCTGCTCGGGAAAGGTTCAAAAAAGGATAAAGGAAAACGAAGAGCAGAGAATAACTTTGATGGACTGAAGCGGCCAAAAAAGGAACCGAGATTCACCTCTTAAAACGGAATGTTCTAAAACCTTAGAACGGATATATCTCGACACTAGGGGGTAGATTCCCTATCGAAGGCCAATTAGGAGGAAGCGCATCAATAATGAAAGAAAATCAGACAAATATTGCCCGTTCCAAAAGCTAGGCGACCATAGTACAAATGATTGTAGGCGCTTGAAGGATGATTATCCGAAATGGTAAGCTGTTACAATACATAAAAAGGCGAGCAATAACAATGGAATAGAAGCAACCGCCATCTGCATCAAACGAAAACGGCCCTGGATCGAGGCGTCAACTTGTCATCGGTTGATCGGAATGGCCAAGAATAAGTAATAAACTTCGAAATAAAATTGCAAAGTCACTTACACATGTAAAAGATTGCGAACGGTCGTCGGGCATGCTCTGAGATGACAATCAATCGTCACACCCGGAGGAGCATGCACTTTGATCATTTTATTTTGCTTTTTTCTCTCCATTGTATTTGGACTTGATTTTGTTAGTTGGATATTTCAATTATAAGACTCACTTGAATGTGAAATATCACGTTAATAATTTTGGGTCTCGTCCGGACACTCACATCTCTCCTCGAACGGCACCCGACCTCGAACCGTCACATTCCGCCTCGAACGACATCCGACCTCGAACGGTCACATCTCACCTCGAATGGCTCCCGACCTCGAATGGTCAAATCTCGCCTCGAATGGCATCCGACCTTAAACGGTTACATCTCGCCTCAAATGTCACTTGATCTAGAACGATCGCATTTCGCCTCGAACGATACATGGTCCCAAACGATTGTTATTAACAATCAGGCAAGATCATTGATATCTTCACATGTCACCCACAAATTTCGAACATCGGGCTTATGGCATTACAAAAAACGCCTTCCTATCGCAAGAGATGTTTTGGTGGCAAAGTGTTAACCCGCCTTTTGGGCAAGGCAGTATACAAGCGGATTTAGCCCAATAGACTTCACAATTATCAAGGCTGGAATACCTTAGACTTGGTTCAAATGGATGGATGGACGATTGATTACGGATAATAAATATGAATATGAAGGGGGATTAAGCATGGTTGATGGATAAATGACGCAGGATACTTGGAATGCGGATTTTGGTAAAAGATGAGTTGCTTAGGGTTTACTTCGAATCACCAAAGGGATTGCTTCGGGTCAGGAAAGCATTTACTTCGAGTCGGCAATTGGTCGGCTTTGGGTTGGCTACAGGAACAACCTCGGGTCAGCATATTTGCTTGGGGTCGGCATTGCTTGGGATCGGTGTTGGAAATACATCAGGTCGGCGCAAGCATGACTTCAGATTGGCATATGGATATAGCATCGGGTTGGCATATGGAGATGGCATCGGGTCGACATTGGGTTGGACTTCGAATCGGTGTGGTATTTACTACGGGTCGGCATGCTGAGTACTTCAGGTCGGCGTTTATACTTGGGGTTGGCATTGAGAAGGCATAAGGACTTCACTCGAGGTCGGCTACGAGAAGTGACATCGGCTCGTCATGGCTTCAGCTTCGAGTCGGCATGAGCTACACTTCGGGTCAACAAGACGGATTCGAAGTCAGGTCGGCATAAATCAACCTCTAGTTGGCATGTGGATCTACTTCGGGTCGGCACGTGGATTTCTTCGGGTCAGTGTGTTACCTACTTCAGGCTGGCATAGAAGGATGAGTTGGGCTTGACGGTCGCTATGGTGGGCCAATGTAGGTGAGGAGGCCCTATAGTCGGAGTTTCGCCTATAGGTACAGCAGGTGTGGCTTCAAAAAGGAGGATCTTCACTTTGTTTCTCTTCATCTTCCACCTAGAGGCTACTCTGCCATTTTGATTCAGAAATTCCAGATTGTAACTGTAAAAATTTCTAATAATAAAAAGGATTTTTCTAGAGTGGACGTAGGCAAGATTTAGCCAAACAACTATAAATCTTGTCTTTTTACTTGCTTTCATTTTAATTTTGGTTATTCTTCATATATTATTTTCTACTTATACTCTATCTGTGATCCATGACTGTATATTGGTTCTTTCACTTATAATTGGGTGTTGGTGGCTAATTTTGATGCCAACAGGCACTATGCTCAAGTTGAGTACCACATCACCTGCAAACGGATGGACAGACAGAGAGAGTCAATAAGGTACTCGAGGATTTGTTGAGAGCTTGTGTGTTGGACTTTGGTGGATCTTGGGAGGACCACCTACATTCGGTTGAGTTTTTCAATAATAATAGTTATCAGACTAGTATAGGAATGACGCCTTTTGAAGCTTTGTATGGAAGAACATGCAAATCCCCTATATGTTGGTTGGAGACTAGAGACAGATTGGTCTTAGGTCCAGATTTGGTTAGGGAGACATCAGAGAGATTGAGTTGGAGACTAGAGACAGATTGGTCTTAGGTCCAAATTTGGTTAGGGAGGCGTTAGATAAGATTGAGTTAATCCAAGGGCGATTAAAGGAAGCTCAAGCCAAACAGAAAAGTTATGCAAATAAGGGGGATAAGGACCTAGAGTTCTCGGTTGGAGACAGGTTTTTTTTATAAAGGTATCACCAATAAAGGGTGTGGTACGGTTTGGAAAATTGGGAAAGTTAGCCCCGAGATATGTTGGTCCATTCCAGATTATAGAGAGGATTGGAAAGCTTGCATACAGAGTTGAGTTGCCGAGCAATATGGCAGATGTCCATAATGTATTTCATGTGTCTCATTTTCGCAAGTATGTGCATGATCCGAAGGCTACTGTTCCTCAAATAGAGTTAGAGAATTTAGTAGTAGAGCTTGATTTTACTTTTGTTAGACAACCAGTTCCGGTTGTTGCGAGAGATGAGAAAAGATTGGGGAACAAAAAAGTCAAGTTGGTGAAAGTTTAGTGGAGGGACAACGAGAAAGACTTTACTTGGGGGACAGAGGACATAATTCGAGATACTTGTCCTGACCCGCTTTGAGGGTATGTCTATATTAGATTTATATAGATAACTCCTAGTCAGGTAGACTAGTATGGTTGTTAGGAGTCGTTACAGATGATTGCCGTGTTTAGTATTTAGTCCTCACTAAATTTCAAGGACGAAATTCTTTAAGGAGAGGAGCCTGTAACACCCTTAATTTTAGATAACGTTATTTAGAAGATTTAATTAGATAAATTAAATAGAATAATTTAAATGTTAAGTGAGGGGATTGAGAATTGAATTAATTAATAAGGATCGTGCCTAATAAACTAATCAATGGACTTAATAATGGTTTTGGGTTAATTAAGTCACATGAGGGTATTATTGGAAATTGCCGTCCATAACCTTACCCTTATATATTTTTGTTCCCACTACTTTCTTCCTATTCATGTCATTTTAAAAATGTAAACAAAAATATAAAGGAATGGCCGGCCATTAAGGAAGAAGAAGAAATTCAAATTGAAGTTAGAAATTCAAGCTTAGGAGAATCAATCTCATTCCAATCTCCTTATCTATATGAAGGTGATTAATAATTCCATCTCTATTTTGTTTTAACTCGTATATTTTCGAATTTAAGGGAAAACCTGTTTTTATGATCTATTGGATGATGATATGCTTGATTCATGATTTTGATTTAAACAAGGTTGTTTAAAAAAGTTTTGCACCGTTCTAGATAAAGACCGAGATTAAATGATGTTTAAATGCCATGGGAAAATTTTATGTTACGAGAAACATGATTTTAAAGTTGAGTTACAATTTTGAGAAATTTCCAAGCTATGGAAAGATTATTATGGATTTTTAAAGGAAAATATGGTCATTTGGGTTTATAATTTATTTTGAAAAATATACTGAGTATTTGGGTCTGGAATTTTGATATGTCAGATAATATGATTAAAGTGAATATTTGAAATTTTTAGGGATTTTTTTGAAGTGATTTGCTATCCAAAGTGAATATCTGGTTACCGAGGTTTAATGATTATGGATGACTACAACATCCGTAACCATTAGTTTTGGGCCTTCAAGTAGGGAGATGTTACAACATATATCATTTTACCGACTTACCATTCTTCTATATTATGTATGGGGTAACTCAATAGGGATAGTGCCTCGCCATATCAATCAAATCAACAAAATACTAACATACTTATAACTCTAATAACTTCAAGATTACTTCAGAACAGACACTAAGGATCTCTAATATCCACTGCCTTCCTTCCTAATATCAGGCCATTATCGCATATCCAAATTAAATGAAATGATATGTGCTATCTAAACATCCCAATGTTTTATACTTTATTATATCAAACCTTTCATTTTTATAAATTTGCTTATACTAAACCATCCCACATAATCTTATATGATTCTATATAAATAATCATATGCGTATAGCAATGAACACGCAGTTCCCAACACATAGTCATTATGAGCGCTTATCCCCGAACACATATTTCCCCTAAAAACAATTTTGATATTACGAGTACTCAACCCAAAACACATAATTCTCTAGAAAACATATTTCAATATTATGAGTACTTAGCCCAAAGCACAGTTCCATCTTTAAATAACATTAGTATAAAATTTCTTAGTTACCCATTAATTAGCTACCTTTAAACAAAAAATCATCTTAAATATCATTCATTTCCATCTTTGACCATTACCACAATGACACAAACAAAAGAATGCGAATATCGATCAGTTCATTTATGCATTATGGACTGATCACTGAGTCAGATCACATAGTAGCATCATTGAGTCATCGGAACCCTATCCTAAAATAAACTCTAGACCTTCAACAAAATTCTTCATCCATGTCACAATATATTTTTAATCAATTGGTTAATAGCATCCAATTAATTAGAATTCCAACATCTCTCATTTCTCTTTTACTACAATTTTTTTCCGAGTCAACTCTACTTTAAATGTATCTTCCAAAATTTCCAATATCAAATAAGCATAACACAGGCCAAATGTTTTTTATATGAATCTTAACCCATTTATTTTTTATTGGGTAAACTTCTCTTTTCTATACTAATTCAACATAATATTTGGTTCACTTTTCCTCTTTCTAACTATAACCACAATCTTCCTTTTATTATTCGAAAATTCTCGTATCTAAATTCATACGACTATCAGGATCATGACTTATGACAATATCGTGCCCAGTCCACTGATCCTTATCCAAGCCACTTTCATATTTCTATCCAGCATCATCGCATAACTAGTAATTCAATCTATTACAAAATCAATCGATCCAAGCACTATGTGAGACTTACACTTGAACTGCTTACCGCTACATTTCCTTATCCAAAATCATAACTCGCGTCCTTTTACAATTTATTTTTCCCTCCTTTACAACAGATAGTATCACAATTGCACTTAGGGCCACTTACAATGCCTAATCCTTCTCTTCCTTATTCGTTTCAAACCCATCAAACAAATATTAAATTTGACCATTCAAAACTCCTTTTTATATTTTATAATTATAATAAAAGACTTCTGCTCGGAAATTCTTCGCAACATCAATACTTTAGAACTTCCATTCACTTTTAAAATACATCATCATTTTTCAAAATATTATTTTACCCAAAATATCTCATTTACTTTAAAGCCATGAAATATAATATTTTCATCAAACAATTATTTGTCTCTATATTTAAATTTCAACACCAATTAATTTCCTTAAGTTTAATAACTCAATATTAATAGTTTTGAACACGTTAAAATTTTAAATAAACTATTGTTTTTTTCTAAAATACTCTTATTTTATATCAAAATATCATTTCAAATAATTTATATCATTTTATCATATATATATCTATGTGTGTATGTGTGTGTACGCATTAATTTATTTTGTAAATAGACAATTTCCAACACATTTAAATAATACAACTTATATATATGAAAATATACTTTAAAATTCACTTTAGCTACTCACCACATTTATATAATAAAACCATTTATGCGGCCTTTAATCATATTTACTATAAATGTGTAGATAAATTAATTTCACAAATCCTTTAATTACTTATTCAAAATAATTATAAATTCTAATTACGGATTAAAAAATTAAATCCATTTTTCAAAAGTTATCCAAATATCCATTATCTTATATAAACACAATATCAGTTCACAAATTTGTTGATAAATGAATTTATAATTCAACTTTTAAAACTATTTTTCTTTTTAAAATTTTTCTTTAAATCTTCTATCTTATAATATTTTACTTTCGAAACTCAATCCTCTTACCATCCTCAATAACCAACTATCCAGTAAATCCATCAAATCAAATCCAGATAATCACATATACTGTAATAAGTGCTTAGCCATATTCCCAATATCAACTGGAGTTCAATTCTAACAGAATACTAAGAATCTCTTCTCATACACCAAATGCAGGTATGGTAGTGTTTACACTGGTATAACACATCTCTCGTAGATATTGGTAGAACCAAACATGGACATTCACACCGTAATAAACCTAAGTTCTTCTCTAGCACCATTCCAGTTTTGGCCTTACTCCACCGACAATATTTTTGTTTCAATTTCCATCCTTATCAACTTACTCGTCCTCAACTATCCATAGGTGGGATTTATTAGCATCTCTCCAATTCACAGATAGCTTAACTAGAACAACTACAAATATATTTGTTATCCCGCCTTTTGGCAAGGGCCAAGGACTTGTTCCAGACACTGAAGACAATCTGCCCCGAAGATCGGTTATTTACAGGTCCACGATGGATACATGAGAACTTGGTCTGAGTCTGGATCGAGCTAAAATTAGCATGGTATAACAAGCAAAGCTATGAAAGACAACATTCCAAATTACAGGTCAATCAGAGTTCGTATGCTCAAGTTATCGATCAATCAAGATCCATGTGAGACATGTCCATTTCGTATCCATCAATCCATGTCCATCATTTCATATCCATCTAGAATGATACGAAGTGAGCACAACTCCATCCATTGGCATCCATCGATACGAAGTGAGCATAACTCGAGTTACATTAGCATTGGCATCCAGATCGATCGTAGTCAACTCGTTCAACAACTATACATTTCGTATCGATCCCTTATCCGATCGATATGAAGAATATGGCCAGGGACCGATACGACATAGTGGCAGAGCATCAGTACGAAAGGCATGGCATCAGAAAGATACGAAAGGCACAGTCAAACCGAAGGAAAATGTCTGAATGCGCAAAAGGTGGATCTCTAATGCCACGTCATCGATATGAAGAATATCAATATGAACCTATCGATATAAAGCCTTCAGCCCTACTAGAAAACTCAATCTTGGATCAATCGTATCTCTTAAAATACAAGTCCAAATTCCATGAAATTTTCATAGAAGCTTGCAAATCAACTCAAGAGCCTCCACGATCGATCACAGCCCAATCGGACCATTTCTTTATCGATACGAAATCCACATGGATCGATCAAGATCGATCCTAAACGATTCTAGATCAATCATGCAGGCCTACCTACGCATGAGAAATGGTATTACAAGGTTTGAGGCAGATATTTCTAGCCCTATGCCTATAAATAACACCTCCATGCCAACTAGAAAAGGACTTTTATGCTGCTGCTCTGCTAAAACTCCATTGTAACTTAAGTGTTAGCTAATGTACTATTGTAACTCAGTTGAGAATCAACAATAAACATAAAACCATTCAAAGTGGACGTAGACTATAATGCCGAACCACTATAAATCTTTGTCGTTTTCCATTACTGCTTACTTTTCTTGGTGTGATTATTAGATTAGCTTCATTTTCCATTTCATTTTTTTCATTTTAGTCTCTTTAATTACACCTGACGAGTGTTGTGTCCAATTTTGGTACAAACATTTTGGTGCTTTCATTGAGAAAACTCTGCCTTTTCTCCTGCTTTATGGATCCCTTACCGTTGTCAGATTGCTAAAATCTTTAAAGGAGATCTAGATTCGTCTGCTAGTGGTTCCTTCTATTCTATTCTATTCAGATTATTTCAGATCTAGGAAGAACTATATTTAACATGGTGCGCACTACCAGTTCCATTTTAATGTTGTTGATCCGGAAGGAAGGGATAGGCAGAATCCTGCACAGCTGACTACACCAGGCCAAACATCAGTTGGAGTTCCATATCCACTTGGCCCAGTAACTAGAGAGGAACTCCAGACCCTTATGCAGAAGCGCACTCAAAGCTGTCGGGAGCTCACTCAGTAGATCTGTGTCAAAACGGAACTCACGAACCAGATGGTGAAGAAAGGTGACGGAGATCTACAGGGGAGTATGCCTCTTATTCTTTGACTGAAAGCTCGCGTCATTTGACTTTGATCATAGATTTACAGGCCTCTGATTAGATGGGAACTACATGGAGACCTCCATGCACCCGCACACTACAAATCCTGGATAGGCGCTTTCACAAGGCATTAAGCTGCACCCTCTTCCTAAGAAGGGACACTTTCTTACCACACTACTCATGACCACACAGCTGCTGTTGCTATAAATCTAGATCTCAAGATCCACAACCAACTAGATCCAGCCCCTCATCTCCACATTCATACTCAGGATCCTCACTTTCACGATGCCTAGGAGCCAAGGACGCATGGGACAGACCGTAGATATCGACCGAACCATCCTCATAACATGAAAACGACTATGCCATGGGCCTGAATATCCAGATGCCTGATATTCCAACTACGGTATGCCAAATGATAAGAGAAAGTCAAGGCCTCACTAATGATGACTGGGGCATTTCTATAAGTCACAGCCCGTTTACCAACGATATCTTGCATGCGGAACTGCCCTGCTAATTTCGGATGCCAAACTTGCCTGTATTTGAAGGAAATTCGGATCCCAATCAACACATTCTGAAATATGAATGGCTCATTAATGCCGCTCGAGCTGATGATGCGATTAAGTGTATAAGCTTCCCTATATCCTTAGGAGGCATTGCGACTATATGCTTCACCCGTTTACCACCCAGATCCATCTCATGTTTTACCAGTTAGCTACTAAGTTTGTCGAATAGTTTCGTATGCATGCTACGAGACCAAAGGATGTTAATACCTTATCCAATATTATTCAAGCTCTAAAAGAGACTCTAAGGCATTATCTGGAAAGGTTCCATGCTGCTTGTGCTAAAGTCAGTAATCCCAACAACAAATCTATTCTAATAGAATTGACTAAAGGGATCGATCATGATTCCGAGTTTGGTGATTGGTTGGCTGGGAAACCCCCTACTTTGTTGGACCGTTTCTATGCAAAGGTAGCCCAGTATTTAGGGAGGAAAGACGCTAGATGGTGTAGGAAGCAGGACGTCGTGGGGCCTAGTCGTTAAGGTATTCAGAGTAAAGTTGCAGTAAAGCAAACTGGGGAGAGCTCTTGTAAAGTACAGCTAAATATTTAGAATAAGCAAAGTTAACAGAAAGGTGACGGAGGTCAAGGAAAGAAGAGAGACCCTCACCGTGGGAGACCTAGAGCTTCTATGTTCGACCGATATACTCCTTTGAACACGTCGCTAGAGAATGTTTATCTTCAAACCTGTAATACGGGGAGTACAAGAAGCCAGCTCCGAAACCATCATCAGAGAAGAAAATTCAGACCAAAAAGTTTTGTAGATTCCATGACTGTAACGGCCATAACGCTAATAAATGCTGTCATCTGCAAGATATTATTGAGAAATTGATTTGAGAAAGAAAGTTAGAGCAGTTTGTCTAGGCTCCGTAGGATGGCAAAGCGGGCCCATCTAATCCCAACCAGGGCTAGGCCTAAGAACCCGCACGTACTAGCGGGAGGCTGGTAATTAATACTATGAGCGGTGGTCCTCATCCAACGGATCGGAGCTGGAAGGAAATAGAGTCATATGCTAGTTTGATTAGGTATGTGGACTTTGAATGTTGTAGTGATACTAATGAAGAGGCCCTGACAAAGCAACATAGGACAATGACAAAAGACATCGTTTTCAGAAATCGTGATGCTGATAGAGTCGAGGCCCCCACTATTGATCTGTTGGTTATTTCTGTCCAAATAGGTCCTGATTGGATAAAGAGGATCTAAGTTGACAGTGAAAGTTCTATGAACATACTTTTCAAACATGCTTACGATCAAATGCTGATGGATGCAAAGGATCTGAAATCGTGTCAGCCATGTATACATGGTTTCAATGGAAGTGCAACCATACCGGTTAGGATGGTGGAATTATTTGTTGAGTTGGGTATTGGTGATCGCTTGAGAGTCCGGATGTTACAGTTTGTTGTATTGGATATTTATTCTCCTTATAATGCTTTCCTAGGTCGACCGGCCCTTGTAGAGTTCTGGGCAACAATTTCCCCTTGATGTTCAACCCTGAAGTTCCCCACTTATAACGGAGTCGAGGTAGTACATGATGATCAGGCAGTTGGACGTGCCTATTATGTTGCGGAGCTGTGGGATGCACAGGGAAAGGAGAAAGGTAAGGATGTGGAGGAATCTCTTTGCATTCGCTCTATGGAGAATTGATAATTAACGCCAAAGCTGAGGCTCGGGCGCCACAACCAATTTCCTAATGATCGTGATCTTAGATATGATGATGGTGGAGGGGAAGTCAGAGAATACCAGGCCTCCCCGGCAGAGTTGACAATTGATGCCTTGGTCGATGACGATGATGCTAGAGTGTTAAAGATTGTATCGCAACTCAGCCCTCAAATGGGATAGGAACTGGTTGATTTTCTCCGAGAAAACCTCGATGTGTTTGCCTAGACTCATTCAGACATGTGTGGGATCTCACCAAATATCACAAGCCATGCATTAAATATCGACCCGCGGCACATCCTGGTGAAACAAAAAAAGGCACAGTGTGGGTCAAGATAGATCTGCGGCCCTGAAGGAAGAAGTGGATAAAATCAAGGCTAATTGGTTTATTCATGATGCTTTATACCTAGAGTGGGTATCGAATCCAGTGCTTGTCAGAAAGTCAAATGGAAAGTGGAAGACATGTGCAGACTACTCAGATATGAGCAAAGCCTGCCGCAAAGACAGTTTCCCACTTCCCTGAATCGATCAAATGGTGGATTCAGTAGCTAGACATGAGCTCTTATGTTTCATGGATGCATACTCCGGCTATAGTCAAATCCTGATGCACCTTCCTGACCAGGATTACACTAGCTTTATCAAGATATAGGAATTTATTGTTACAAGGTGATGCCGTTTGGACTCACGAATGCTGGGGCAACCAATCAAAGGCTTGTAAACCGAATATTTGCAAACCAGATTGGGAAGATTATGGAGGTGTACGTAGAAGATATACTCGTGAAATCACATTTATCTAGTGACCACATTGGTGATTTAAAGGCAATGTTAAACATACTCCGACAATACAGAATGAAGCTCAATCCACTGAAGTTTCATTTTGGAGTTGCATCTGGAAAGTTCCTTGGATTTACTGTCAACGCCAAAGGAATTGAAGCCAATCCTGAAAAGATCTGGGAGATTTGGAATTTTGAAACTTCCAAAACCATAAAGTAGGTGCAAAGTCTTAATGGGAAGGTGGCAGCCTTGAGCAGGTTCATTTCTCGATCCGTAGACAAGTGCATTCCCTTTTTTGATCTCATTAAGAAAAGGAAAACAAATTTTCGAGTGGACAAAAGAGTGCGAGGGCGCATTTTGGGCACTAGTACTACATCTAGCAACACCTCCCATCTTGTCGAAGCCGGTTGATCACGAAACGTTCCAAGCTCATTCGATCACTGTTTACACCGACCGGCCGTTACGACAGATCCTTACACGACCTGAGACATCTGGTAGCCTGCTTAAGTGGAACATCGAGCTGACTTCACCATACCAGAAGACTTGCCCGAAACCAGTGAACCTCCCAGCCACAAATGGAAGCAATATACCGATGGCGCATCAACTGACCGGTGCTTAGGCGCTGGAGTGGTGCTCGAAACCCCAGAAGGGCGATCTATGTGCTATGCTTTGAAATTTGACTTCCATGCAACTAACAACGAAGCTGAGTACGAAGCCTCACTTGTTGGACTAAGGCTTGCCAAGGAGTTGGGAGTCGTCACTGTGGAAATTTACTGCGATTCGCAACTGGTGGTGTGCCAGGTTCATGGAGAATATCAAGCTAGAGATCAAAGGTTGGCCTCCTACCTTATATGGGTCCAAGAAGTGTTGAACCAGTTTTACTGTTATACTATTTGCTGTATACCCGAAGAACAAAATCAGAAGGCCGATTCTTTAGCAAAACCAGCCAGCACTGGCAAAGCACAACGGATGGGACTCATCTCCATGGAGACACTTACTGCTCCAAGTATTGATCAGGCAAAGATATCTAGGGTTTATGACGCAACAACTAAAAGGGAGTCATGGATAACTCCTATCAGAAACTATCTTGAACACAGAATGTTACCCGAGCACGGGAGCGAAAGAAGACAGGTTCTCCGAAAGGCTTTGTGGTTTGTAATACAAGATGGAGTCTTGTACAAAAGGGGGTTTTCGGTTCCTTTACTCCGATGTTTCGCCCACGATGATATTAAGCGAGAGTTGTAGGAAGTACATGAAGGAGAGTGCAGCGATCATAGTAGGGGGCAAGTCCTTGCAAAAAAGATACTCAGATGCGTGTATTACTGGCCAACTGTAAACTGAGACGCATCGAATTATGCTAAGATATGTGATAGGTGCCAGAAGCATGCCAGGATTCCGAGAGCCCTACCAACCAAGATTACTCAAATGGTCAATCCATGGCCATTTTCCACGTGGGGCACTGATATAATAGGGTCCTTGCCTCTAGCTAAAGTTGGTGCGAAGTACGCCATCGTTGTAGTTGACTACTTTACTAAGTGGGTGGAAGCCGAGCCCCTTGCTACTATCATGATGAAGAAAGTGATCAACTTTATTGTGCGCACATCATCTGTCGCTTTGGCCACCACAGATGATTATAACTGACAATGGGACCCAGTTCGATAGTGTCGAGTTCAAGAATTTCTACCAACGCTATCGCATCCAGAATAAATTCTCGGCAGTATCTCACCCTTAAGCGAATGGACAAGTCGAAGCTGTCAACAAAGTCATCAAATCCATTTTGAAGAAACGACTAGAGAAGGCTGGAGGTAAGCAAGTCAATGAGCTTCCCATGGCCTTATAAGGATATCAAACTACCTATAAGTCTATAACCGACCATACTCCATTCGCGCTTTCTTACGGTTCTGAAGCCGTTATTCCACTTGAGCTAGAGGTACCTTCTCATCATGTGACTTATTACAATGCAAAGAGGAATGCCATCCTACTCTTAGAATCTCCGGATTTACTGGATGAGAAGAGTGAAGAGGCTGATTTGAGGGCAGCCATACACTGCAATCGAGTTGCCTGATTATGCAATGCTAAGGTCCAACCTAGAACCTTTGAAGTTGGCAATCTCGTACTCAAGTGGATCTATCCGGTCCCTTCACATACGAAACCAACATGGGAATGACCGTATGTCATTGAACGGAAGCTTGAAGACGACACATTCAAACTATCAACCGTTGACAGTCTCACTCTACCGAGAGCATGGAACAGCAAATGTCTCCATCGCTACTATTGTTTATGCATTAAAGAATTTGTATTTGTAGTAAGGTAACTGATTTTGCCATGATTTCTTATTTCAGCAATAAAGCGTAGACCCATAAAGCCAAGTTAATGATTCCTAGATGCATCATGCAACCGCCATGATGTACAAAGAGTTGAGTTCGATCTTACGGTGGAATTCATTCAAATAGAGGGTGATCGTGATCCGAACGGTTACTCGCTAGATGAATCCCTGAGCTCGGGGGGCAAACAACAACTAATTAAAAGAGAATTGAAACACGACAATTCTCCAATCAACTCCAGCTCCCAGAGTGCAAGCTGAAGTGCGAACTCTAGAATTAGGACGTTAATCGACCGTCCAGCTCAAGGAGGATGGATCCGTCCATCCACAACCTCATTCGTTTCCAAAAGCTGAAGGAGGATGGATCCTTACATCCACGACCTCCTTTATTTCCAAAGATCGAGGAGGATGGAACCGTCCTTCCACGACCTCGCTTATTTTTAAAGCTTGAAGAGGATGGATCCGTCCATCCATGACCTCGCTTATTTCCAAAGCTCAAGGAGGATGGACAGAGACCTCGCTTATTTCCAAAGCTCGAGGAGGATGGATAGAGACTATCCACGACCTCGCTTATTTCTAAAGCTCGAGGAGATGGATCTGTCCATCTGTGACCTCGCCTTCTTTCTTCAAGCTTAAAGAAGATGGATCCGTTCATCTCTGACTTCACTTATTGGATCAAGGAGGATGTGATCCGTCCATCCACGACCTTGACCAACTCCTTAGTCGTAGAGTGTGAATAAGATCCTAATACTTAAATAGATATGATCGACCATCCATCAACTGACTTAAGATTTCCGGAGTGTGAACTAGAGTAAAACTATTAAATGGGTGTGATCACCTGCCCGTAAAATAACTTATGTCCTCAAAGTATGGATACAATTCTATACAATAAGTAGGCATGACCGACCGTCAACATACAAGTCTAAACCCTTAGAGTGTGGACGTGATACTAGCAAACAAGCGAGTGTGATCCGACTGCTCAAACTTGTGTCACTTTAACTTTGTTCCGACCAAGTTAAATTAAAGTTGGTGAAGGCAGAGGATGAATTCCAACTAACTACTTTAATCCTCCTCAGAACTGGGGCCATAACTCAAGTTCCAGCCGTTGACCGAGACAGTGCAATGTTGAGACTCGACTCAACGTTTGATTTTGACCTAAGGCCATGACTTCGGGACTTAAAGACCGAACTCAAGTTAGACTCGAAGACTAAAGCTTCATGGGTATAATGAATGGAAATGTGAGTGCTAAACTACTTAGATAAATCAACACAGAGTTATGCTAAAAACAAAGAAGAAACATTATTCACACTACTCTTTGAGAAAGTAAGTACAAAATATGTTCAAAGAATTCCTATCAATAGGGGGCCAAGCCCGCATCTATACATGGCTTGCAAAAACAAAAAGAGAAATTTATTCTAGCCATCTACAAAAAACAAAGCAAAAATGCAAATCTACGCCTTCAGTTTCTTCTTGACTTTCTTTGCATAGATCCGCCCGAGCTACTGCCCGGACCTCTCTTTGAACCCTTGCCTCCCCGGCTCGCTCCAGCTGGCTTATCTCTGGGCGGAGAAATCGATGCACTCTCTTCTTAAGAGCTCATAAAGATTGAAGTGTCCTGTATGTATGAAACCGGTGGAATGGTGGCACTCTCGACACCAAAAGAATGAGGCACTCTAGTTTCAACTATGGTGCCACCCGGAGAGAGCAAAAGAATCAGGGAAGGACCAGGACCCACCATACCTCCCCTTGCTCTACGAGCCTGCTCAATCTCGGCTTTGATTTCTTCCATTATTTGTTCCTCCTGGTCCATGCGCGTATCCTTCGGAATGCTACCGGTTGAACTCGAGGAGCCCGTGATAATGACATCTTCGTCTACATTGAAGGGCACTTCGATACTCGGATTTCTTTGATGGTTGAGGATCACTTTCATTAGTTGGTCATCAAGCATATAGTCATTTTTGTGTATCTCCCCAGCCGAAGATGTGATTGTTACGGTCGTGGCATATGTAGTTAATGCCTCTTGCTCATGTGGACTTCTTGGATTGCGGGAGGGTTGGCTGGTATAGAATCTAAGACTGAATGAAGATATGAGAATATATTAGAAGTATCTTCTGATAGTGTTCCTACATTTTGAGAAATAGGAGAAGTATCTAGAATACCTTCCTCGTTTTGGCTCCCAGGTTGGGATAACATGCCTTCTAAGCTATGCTCGATGACTGGAAAGAGGTTTGGCCTGTCGAGGTCATACTCTAGGATGACCGGAGGGTCTAAAGAAGATGAAGGCATAGTTTGAGATGCTGGGGGCATTTTGGAAGCAATGACATAGTGTTCGCCCCTAGATCCTTCCTCTGCTTTTGGGTATAGCAACCAGTTATTCTTTTCGAAGCACGATCATCATGTCGCGAAGGACTATAGGCTCATCTCCGATCAACACTTGAGTTTCTAATTCAAACTCCTCGACGGTTGTAACTCTACGGGTTGCCTTTTCATCCTAAATCAAACAGTTCTAGGCCTTGTATAACTAAAAGGGATAGTTCTCGTCGAGCCAGTTCAGGTTGATTTCTCAGGATATTTGCATTATAGGTGACCAAAAGATCTTCAAATTCACTTTCCATCCTGACCTCAATGACTTTAATTTCCCTTTCAACCCTGGCGTCGGCCTCCTCAGGCTTTCTGTTCATATAATCCATTTCTTTCCTAGGACTCAGCGTCTCCTCGCACGCCTCCCGAGCGACTTTATTGGCCTCGTCCGTTTCTCTGATGGCCTTAGCAAGTTTTGCCTTTAGCTCATCAACTTCTTTCTACGCGATATCCCTTTCTCGCATAATAATAGTGTTGCAATGCCCAATTTCCTGCACCAAATCCATGTGCATTTTCCTCATATCCTCCATAGACTTCCTGGCCTCCTCGGCTCTTTGGACAGCCTATATCTCCGTTTTCATTGAAGATTCAAGCTCATTGGTAAGCGTCGCTATTATTTTGCATTTTTAAGAAAGGCCGCCCTCCAGTTTTTTAATGCTTTTAGCTTACTCAAAAGACACCGTCGAAACTCGTTCTGCCATCTTAACCCATTCATGATACTGGCTATACGCGTCATGTACCTGGTCATGTACTAATTTCTCTATGTTACTTGGGATTCTTTTCAAGTTGGGTGGAAAGTGGAAGCCATCGAAACATATGTTCAGAAAATCTTTCTTCAGTTCGGCGATGCGAATGGCTGCCTCCCCCATTGGCTCTATGGCTGTTTGTTCTACGATGGTAAAAGTTTCTGTTTTGATTCTACGGCATTAATCGCCAACTTTAGGAGTGTGAGACGGTGCTATTTGATGAGCAGATTTGGAAGAAGGCCTACCAGAGCAAGATTGTTTCGAAGGTCCTTTTGGTGGCAGAGATCGTGACCTAGAACGGCGCCTTCTTTGATATGATATCTCTTTTTCTCTATCATGGTGCTCGCGTTCCTGACTGGAATGATAGCCACGACCATAATCTCTCCCGCTCTCGTGGCGATGTGATTCAGATTGCGAACTAGAAGAATGTCACGAAGAGCGAAGTTTGCTGAGCATGGAGCCTTTCTTCACCATCGTATCTATAAAAAGAGAAGAGTAGAATTAGTTACCGCCATAAATTAAGAAGCATGTGATGAGATGTCATGTTGTGCCTGAAGTGTATGTATGCATGTGCAAACCCCCAATCGACCGGTTGTAGTAGCCCTGCTCATTGGAGTTATCTCCTCTATATCTATTGAAGGTAGATAGGCACCATTTCTTGATGGGGAGTGAAGCCCCTCTAGCCCAGGATCAAGGAATGACAATATATCATCCGTGATAAGAATGTCTGATAACCCTTTCAACGCTTTCCGTCTATGAAGAAGGGGTCTCTTGACCTATGGAAGTTGCAACGAGCTGAGCTGCTTCAATAGTCTTCTGTCTCTTAGCTTTATGGGCGATAGATTTGCATTTTCTCTTACTCTGATGGTCGAAGCCCCTACGGAGGCACGACCGTAGGCTCATGACCAGGCTCTGTTCCCTCGTCATCGTGAGGTTCAATGATTATTACACCAGACACGGCCTAAGCCCCCTCGACTGGGGGCACGACAGGAGCGCGTCTTTCACTTTGTCTTAAACGGAGCCACTCTAGGAACCACCGTCATCCGTATGCTTTGTCCTCTTTCTATCAGGCCGATGGCAATCAAATTGTCATCAATAAGAACTGCGTTTATTTCCCTCAGTTTGGCAGGCACCGCCTGAAGTGTCCTTACTATCTCTTTGAAATGCACACCTTTAGGTCCTAGAATAGAAGCTATGAAAGAAGTACAATAGTGGATTCAACATCGATTTATGTTACCCAGTTAATCGATGAACAAGTGAAAGTACTTACATCTGGCCAACCATCGTCTGGCAAACCCCGGTGGGCATCTCATGTAGAACTACCCTATTTTGAAGTAGCTCAACTTACACCACACACTTGCCATCACTTGATAGTTTCTAACCGCATTTAGGAAAGTGAATGACGGATTATCTCCCCGACATTTGACATTGAATAGGTATCTGATTTCATTGACGGTCGGAGGTCGAAGTAGATGCTCCATAAATATGATATATAGGCTATTGAGAAGTGCATATCCATTGGGGTGGAGTTGAGAAGGAACGATCCTCAGAAAGAATAGCTCGTCTCGAATGAACTGATTGAACGAGGGCAATTTTCCAGCCAAGCACATGAATCTATTACATGAAGTGAACCCTTCCGGGGGATTATGCGCCTTATCTTATGGCCCAGGTAATTGAACTTCTTCCAAAGATAGTCCATGCCCGAGATGAATTATGCCTAGCATTTCTTTTGAGAGCTTGGATTGGATGAAGTACTCCAGATTCATAACCAATGCTGCATCTGAGAATTCATCCGGAGTAGGGAATACAATATCTGCCATGATGTCTAACACTTCGATTCTAGGAAACGGGGGACTTTGACCTTCTTGTTGCTCCATGCTTCCAGGATACATAGCTATTGAACTCAGTAAAAACCGTTATTAGATGGAAATAAATCCGTGTTCCCTCCACTGTAAAGTGAATGATCATGTGTGTAGTGAAGTGCCACATAATACTCTGAATTCCTACAAGTTTGAAAGATGGTAAAATGACAAGACTTCGAGATTCGATCGAAGTGACCATCATCACTGACTGTCTCAACCGTGCCATCTTGATTTCAAAAAACGATCCTCGTTAAGATTGGTTATGTTTATCAATTTACAGTTCCATCAGCGAACTTTGAAGGATAGTCATATATGCAACAATGAAGTCGAAATATGCAAGGCTAAAGCTCGTCGGAGTTAAGTGTTCGAGTATTCCAAAGGCAATGGATTTTGTATCCATCATGGTTCAATTTGGATCGTTCCCCTGAAGCCTGTGTTCGTATCGGTCCAAAAAGTAGTCCGATAGTCTTCTCGTATTAATGCAGCCTTTGTACCGATCTGACGTTCGTATTGATCACGCACTCGTATCGATCACTCCAAGTATCGATGCTCTTCGTATCGATCCAAATGCCTCGGTTTCGGATCGATTACACCACTTCTCTCAAACTACATCTACATCGATACGAAACATGCTCCACACTTCTCAGATCGATCACGAGGACTGTCTGTAACCATCTCCAAAGTATTTTAACCGATCCCATCTCCAATCGATACGAATTTGGGAAAGACTCGAAGTCAATGACTCCATCGACTCTTTCCAGTGCTCTCCTTCTTCCCCAAACCTCCAAGTCACTATTAACTACATTCTTGATTTCTCCCCAATCAAGCTCCGACACCAACGACACCGAAGTTGGCCATCGCTTTGGACGACACGACGTGAAACTTGAGTGTCATCACTCTAAGAATGGTTTTAGCCAATTGGTTACCAAGCTTGAAAATTTTAGATTTACGGTTAATAATTTGGTAGTTTGGAGATGAGAGCTCAACAAATTTCTTTTCTTTTCCGATCGATACAAAATAGCAAAAGCAAGTAAAGAAAATATTCTTAAGTCCAAAACTATTTATACTCCTTTGTATCCAAGGCAAAAACAATTCATATCCCAGTCATGTAACCGATTGAAGCAGTCAACATCCATCGATACGGAAGAGCCGCACCATTATGCCTGGACCATTTATGCTCATTAATACGAAGCAAGCATTTCGTATCCAATTATGTGAAGCCAGCATTTCGTATCCATTGATCCAAGATCGAATATGTTATATCGGTTGATACAAAGCATGCCGCGTGCCAGTCTATCTCGTATCGATAACCATTGATACGAAACCTACCTTCATATATCCCAGATCGATCAGGAGAGGTTCGATATGAAGAAAAGGATCAGAACAACCATCGATCATTGTTGCAACTCAAATTTCACATCGATCCAGTAAAGGATCGATACGAAACTCGATCCAAAAAAAGAAAAAGGAAGAAGAGAACTTGACAATGACCCTGAATGTGCAAGCATAAATGGGAGTCAGGTCAAAATACGTGCGTGTATGCCATATTAACATTCGATTTTCAAAATTACCAGGAATTGAATGCTTGCCTGGTGACAACCAGGGAAACGAACATCAAATTTCTAGTACTCAACATTCAGTTACAACAAAAACTGTGTGATCATTGGCAGTCTATACTACTGAAAATCAATCGAAGGACATATCTCTTGATAAGAAGACAACAACTGTTCAGGATATAAGATAGATACTTTTTCAGAATAAATATTTTAGCTTTTAAAAGCACGTCATGTTCACACATAACGTACTCCAGGGGGCAAATGTTATCCTGCCTTTTGGCAGGGCCACGACACCAGGGACTTGACCAGGGACTGAAGACGGTCCGCCCCGAAGATCGGTTATCTACAAGTCCACGATAGATATAGGCAAACTTGGTCCGAGTCCGGATCAAGCTACAACTAATATTGTATAACAGGCAAAGCTATAAAGGCAACATTCCAAATTTCAAGTCAATCGGAGTTCGTATGCTCAAGTTATGGATTGATCAAGCTCCATGTGAAACATGTCCATTTCGTATCCATCAATCTATATCCATCATTTCATATCCATCCAGATCGATATGAAGTGAGCACAACTCCATCCAGTGGAATCCATCATTCATGTCCATTAGATTTCATTAGCTTTTAGTACTTCATGAATCGGCCGTAGTCAACTCGTTCAACAACTATACATTCCGTATTGATCTATTATCCGGTTGATACAGAGAATAGGGTTAGGGATCGATACGAAACAGAGGCAGAGCATCGATACAAAAGACATGGCATCAGATGGATACGAAATGTGTAGTCAAACCGATGGAAAGGGTCTCAATATGCAAAAGGTGGATCTCTAACGCCATGTCATCGATACGAACGTATCGATACGAAGCCTTCAGCCCTACTAGAAAACTCAATGTTGGATAGATTATATAGGGGTGGGCATTTAACCGACCGAACCGACTTAACCGACCGAACCGATCTTAATCGAACCGCTTTAACCGAAAAAATTGGTTAACCGAACTTTAGGTTAACCGACCGATGTTAACCGACCAAAATCGGTTCGGTTAAAGGTTAACCGCGGTTATATATCGGTTAACCGTTAACCGAATATATATTTCAAATTATCGGGCCTACCCGACCCATTGCTTTTGTGCGACTACGTGCTTGTATTTGCCCTAGTTTACTTCGCCGCTATTCACTAGTCACTACTCCGTATTCATTTTCATTCACTCACCACAATTCGCCCCAAATTCAAAGAATCAAATTAGCTTGCTTAACCATCTAATTTTCGTTCTTATCAGAGATTCAGAATCACAATCGTGATAATCCAGTCCGCCACGCCGAGTGCCGCCTTGCTCTTCAATCTTTGCTCTCCAGATCCGTAGATCGCCCATTTCAGCAATGATTAGTACTAGCAGGAAGAGAAAAAATGTGAGTTCGAATTTCATTTTGCATCGTTCTCGTGATTTGGTTGCTTCTTTTACATAGATTTACACTTTCATGTTTTATGAAATAAGGATCCACATTCATTTTGCATCTGTTGGCCCCACCTACCGTAGCATCTTTGCCAAGGATGGTTTCCCTCCGCCTATTCCTGGACTTCAATGCTGCTGGGACATCTTCAGGTACTCTCCACTATTAATCAATTTTTTTAACAATAATTTTCATTTATGTTTCAGGTATGAAATGCATTATATCTGTATTTTTCACTACAGACTTCTGACTATTTTTGTTACTTCTTTTTTCTTCTTCCAGAATGGCTGTTGAGAATTATCCTAGAAATCGAATGCTTGGCCGTCGCGAAATTATTGATGGGGAGGTTTGTTTCTTGAAGAAATTTGTGAGTTGTTCTATTGGTGATATTTGATATATTTGTATATACTATCAGGCTGGTAAATATGTGTGGCTGACATATAAAGAAGCATATGACATTGTGATGAAGCTCAGTACTTCCATTCAAAGTTGCAGGGTCCAAAAGGTCAGCATTATTTCAAAATTGAAAAGAATTTAATTCATTGGACAACAGATTATTGAAGATTCACTTTTTATTACATGACCAATGTAAAGAGTGATTTCTTTATTTTCTTGTATCGTTTTCTTTGATATCAATTTAGGTTTGTCAAACACATGATACTACCGTATATGACATATCTTGAGCTAAACACATGCATATTTATTATTAATGATGCTCCATGTCATTTGACACGACGAATGCGTGGTGGTTAAGCTTACCCCATAATTAACAAGAAGTCAATAACCTAGAGAACCATTTGTTAACACAAAATTAATTAGCAATGTGCAAAGTGACTTATTTTGAATAATGTTATAGGTCCATCTGATATTGGTTCCGTAGCATGGAAATTTTCTGAATATGGTTTCAACTTTAACTTTTGGTTTTGCTTGAGTAAATTGTGATACATGATTTACCCCTTTTAATCAATAAATTGTCCTAGCTTATCTGTTAAAAGTAACTGATGAAAATAATAGTTCCACATTGGAAAATATACAAACAAGATCCTAAGGGACTACTATTTACATTGATCAATTGTTTTTGTGAATGACAAAGCAGTTCTCCACGCTAAAAAATGCTAACACCAACACCATTTTACACTGCAATGTTAATTGTCTGTCAGTAGTAGATGTATTTACCAAAATCTCTAGCAATATCCATATTAAGAAGAGCTAAACTCTAGTGCCGGAAAAGCTTTGCATTTGCCACCTGACCTCTACATATTTTTGCCCTTTTATTTGACCATCACCAAATGTAGTTATCTTCTTATTGTTCAGTATTAAGCATCTCAGTATAATATTTCCAGGGAGGTCGTTGTGGCATCTTTGGCATAAATTGTCCTGAATGGGTCATGAGTATGGAGGTGAATATAAACATCTTTATTCCAACTATTTTACCAATTTTCAGTTTTTATTATACTTATTTTTAGTATGCTGAGAATTCATTTTACTCATTGTTCTTATGAATGTTGGTGATTTTACAGGCTTGCAATGCTCTTGGAATTTTTCGTGTTCCTTTGTATGATACACTTGGTATATATATTGTGGTTTAATCCGTACTCCATCATAGTTTCTTTTCCGCATTTTGAATTAATGGAAAACAACAATAACATGTGGTGTTTTTTTTCCTTTTTTTTGGGTGTGATTTAAGGTGTTGGTGCAATCGAGTTTATTATATGTCATGCAGAGGTCGAGATTGTCTTCGTAGAAGAAAAGAATATTGGGGAGGTATTGTATACCATTTCTTTTATCTACATGTTATAAAGCCAGTTTCCTTGTTTTTAATGCAACATAAAAGTATTTAGCTGTCTGCAATATAACATTATTCACTAACTAGTGATGTACACAATTTCAGGTCTTGAAAACTCATCCTAATTCAACAAAATATTTGAAAAGTAAGTTTCAACTTTTCTTACAGTTACATTATAGTATATATATGATCCTTAATGAGATTGTATTTACCAATTACTTCATTAATTACAGCTATTGTAAGTTTTGGTAAGGTCCACACAGAGCAAAAGGAAGCTGCTGAAAAATTCGGTTTAGCAATATTTTCTTGGGACGATTTTTTGCTCCTGGCGAGTCTCCTTTTATGCTGTTTCAATTTCTCTTCATATTTTGTTACCTGAATATCAATACTTTCCCCTACAGGGTAAAAGTAATGAACTAGATCTTCCAGTAAATGAAAGCACTGACATATGTACTATAATGTACACTAGTGGAACGACCGGAGATCCTAAGGGTGTGATGATAACCAACGAAAGCATTATTACTCTCATTTCAGGTGTTAAGAGACTTCTAAATTGCACAAATGATCAGGTGTTTTTTATACACCATTTATGATTCTATTTTTTATTTATATTATTTGCCTTCATGAACTCTTTTTGATATTATTTGTTTCATTGTAGATGAGGCAAGATGGTGTGTATATATCATACCTCCCTCTTGCACATATATTCGACCGTGTTCTCGAAGAGTTGAGCATATTCACAGGCGCTTCAATTGGATTTTGGCAAGGGGTAGCCTACTGTAAATTACTTTACTTTCATGTAAAGTTCAGCATTATATTGAACCCTGTTATTGTTATTTTCTCCGTTTAGGATCCCAAAATATTAATTGAAGACATTAAGGAACTAAAACCATCTATCGCTGTTCCTCGTGTTCTTGATAGAATATGTACAGGTCAATTTTGAAAAAAGATCAATATTTATTTCTTCTATATGGTAATCTATCTCGTCTAATAGTAGTTTAGTCAAATTATCCAGGTCTTCAGAGTAAAATTTCTTTTGGGGGCCTGGTGAAAAATACCCTCTTCAACATTGCCTACAAATAGTAAGTTTCTGCAAATTGTGCTATCAGCCAATAAATCAAACTTTATTCCACCGACTAAAGTGCTTTTTTCTTCTTCTTGAATTTGTAGTAAACTTTTTAACATGATAAGAGGAAGCAAACATGAGGAAGCAACTCCAATTTGCATTGCCGAGCCAAGTGTATGATGGCTGATGGCGGGTCTTGATTATAATGTATAATATATATTATAATGTTCACGTTTGGGAATTGATTATACATAATATTGTAAATTTTCTAGATCATTATTTATTGCCGAGCTAAGTGTATGATGGCTGAGCTATGCAAACATTTCAAAATTGCAAACAATCAATCGGTTAACCGTTCTAATTTTGCCGATTAACCGATTAACCGTTTAACCGCGAATAATAGTCGGTTAACCGTTCTATGTGACCGGTTAACCGCGGTTTAAATTTTGCGGTTCGGTCGATACTACCAACATCGATTAACCGAATATCGGTTAACCGAACCGCATATTATTTTAGGTTAATCGCAAAAATTAACCGATTTGTGCGGTTAATCGACCGCGCCCACCCCTAAGATTATATCTCTCAAACTACAAGTCCAAATGCTATGAAATTTTTACAGAAGATTGCAAATCAACTCAAGAGCCTCCACGATCGATTGCAGCCCAATTGGACTATTTCTTGATCGATACGAAATCCACATGGATCGATCCCAAACGACTCTAAATCGATCATGTGGGCCCACCTACGCATGAGAAAGGGTATTCTAAGGTTTGAGGAAGATTTTTACAGCCCTATGCCTATAAATAGCACCTCTACGCTAACTAGAAAAGGACTTTTATGTTGCTGCTCTGCTGAAACTCCATTGTAACTTGAGTGTTAGCTACTGTACTTTTGTAATTCAATTGAGAATCAGCAATAAACATCAAACCATTCAAAGTGGACGTAGGTTATAACGCCGAACCACTATAAATCTTTGTTTTTTCTATTACTACTTACTTTTCTTGGTGTGATTGTTAGATTAGCCTCGTTTTTCATTTTATTTCTTCATTTTAATCTCTATAATTAGATTTGACGGTTGTTGTGCCCAATTTTGGTACAAACAATAGTTAACTCATATACATATATTATGTTATATATTTTATAAAAATATACAAGTACACTCACTCAATACATTCCTTAATCCTATAACATATGCTTTGATACCAAATGTAACAATCCACCTTTTTGGAACCTCGTAACTCATACAACAAAGTCTCGAAGCGGTGAGTTATTAGGCTGATAATACATATTGATGTTTAGAGAGAGCATAAGACGAAAACTATATTAAATATTTACTTTCAAAGTCTCACGACAGATGGTCATACAAAATATCGTGTTACATAAATATATATATAATTTAATTATATATTTAATATCAAAACGTAAGTTTGTACGATTCATACCAAAAATCAACTCTACACACATTGTTACATCATGTCTTTAAGGTACAAATTTTATACAAGATTTATATATTTAATATTTATAATATGTAAAAATTCACACCTATTTATCCATTACGTCTCCAAACTTTATCAATCAGTACAATATAGATAGGAGAAGACAGGAGTGGGTCCGACATACGTCTAAGTGAGTGAAACCAATCTAAAACTTATATACTATTTTGATAGTGATATAACATGATTTAAGCCTAAAGTATAATATCTTCTAGACTGCTTGTGTCATGCTACAGAACATTATTATTCCATCTAAATAACCATAAACATAATTAGGTCTCCCCACTTGCATTATAGGATTACACGTCCACGACCATCTAGTTTCACCGCGTATGGTAAAGGATAGTCATGCATTGGACCCATGCTTGGTTCTGCTACGTGCAATACAGGTCGACTGTTGTCCACATCAAAACCCTTCTAGACTAGCATCGATGCTCTATAGGAGAACACATGTCGATACCATGAATCAAGGACCCATCGCGTGCGCTACGAGATTCAAGTATTCATTCCTTATTCCAAAAAAACACGCTACATTCGTTTATCGTCCCAAAGCCATATACATTACACCCATTCATCATCAATACCATCAAACCACATACTCAAAGAGTAGCCATGTATGTCAAGATATCATTGCAGAGTCGTAAAAGAACACAGTGCAAAAGATCGAAACAACGCACGTCGATTCGAGCATTCAAATACCCCAAGATGCCAAATCTGGCTTGTCCACCGGTGGACCGGTGTGCACCGCCAGTGCATTAATGTACAAGGTAGATACATAATTTTTTCTTACACTTTGATTTCTTTATTTTGGATTTCGATTTTCTTTTTCGCTCTTTGTTTTTAGTATACACTATCTAACATGCTTCTAGTGTCTTATCTTATCCATATACATTTAAGTCAGGTTTTTACATGATTTTGATTTGTCAAAAAGCAGGGTTTTTATTAAAATCTTAAAACAATATACATACATTCCATTCCATAGTTTTAGGTTAATCATTTAGGCAGAGTTTTCAACATATTCCAATCCTAGGTTAGTCTTAAAGCATCCAATATCACTATCATAGCATTATAGAAGATTTGGAGAAGCCATACTCACCCATCCATGTGATTATCATAGCATTATACAGGATATAGAGAAGCCACATTCACAAAAATGCCAAAATTTGCTCCCACCTTCAATGTCTTTTCTATTTCTGGCTAGGAATCATCTTGACGATTAACATAAAACTGACATACGAATTTCAACCCTATTCTTAGTCGTTTGGAGTTGTTGCATAACCTATCTTTGAATTTCCACCTCCAAATCATTAATGGGTCATAGCCCCCTTTCTAGATTCGTAAAGATTTTTGGTTTCGTTCGATTTCGTTAAGATTTGAGTGAGTTATTGCATTTTGATTGTTGATTGGTTTTTGAGAAGAAAGAGAGAGAAGGTGAAAATGAGAGAGTCGATCGTTTCTAAAAGAAGTAACTACGCGTACTTCAGTTTTTGGAGGGAACCATATAACCATTATTTAAAATATTCAAATTCAAACTCAAAAGACCGAAGCCTAAAGCCCAAAACCTATTTAACCCCAAAACTTGTTTCTTTCGTATCTCCTTCGTACGACTTTAAATTTAAACAAATGAATACTCCATTTTGATCAGAAAAACGTGAGCTATGCAATGGACAACTTCCATCAGCTAACTCAATTATCTATAAAATTACCATTTTGCCCTTCTAACTGAAATTTACCAAAATGCCCTCCAGTTCATTTTCAAGGTTACTTATTATTATTATTAACATTTAGTTACAATAATGCTACTTTTCCGAGGTATTACGATGTTAGAAACATGGAAGAATAATACTCTAGAGAAAAGTGTGATTTAGGCTATGACTCTTGAAAAGAATGCAACACCAGCATTCATTATCGATGACGTTAAAGTATACAAGTTTCATTACCTATGATAATGTTGAATGAAAGTAAAGCATTAAAGAGGATGCAGAAACAACTTGATGCAATGCCTAAAATGATTGAGTTGCTAGCATCTCAAAGGGCTGCTTCAAGAACGCAAGGAACCAAGGATAACAAAGAAGATGTGGAATGTATTTTGAAAGCTAGTAAGGTAACCATAGGAGAAGGAAATAAATGTGAGAAGAACATCCCACGGTCAAAAGGAAAATGGGTAGTTAATGTCAAGAAGGAGGTTAAGAGTATGAGATTCACTCCTCAACATTATTATCTAATAAGAAAGGGTTTTGGACAAAAAACCAATAAATATAAACCACTAAGTAAAAAATACGATAGCTCTACATCAAAGATATATTACAAATCTAAAGGAGAGGATTACAAAACTAATAAAGCTTACATAAGAGACCTAGCATTGAAGATGACCAAGAACATGATAAATATCAAAGAAAAGAGAACTATGGACCCGAAGGTAAATAATAATGCAAGAGCTTTTCTTTTTATTAAAGAGATAATGAAAGCCTTGCTCCTGCTGAATGTTAAGATTTCCATTATTAAAGATAATGGATCAACCAATCCCAACATTCTTGCTTTTAAAAGCCAAATGGACATTTTTGGCACTTCCGAAGCTGTTAGATGTCAACAATTCCTAGTCAGATTCATTGGTGTTGGAAGTAAACGATATAAAAGATAAAGAGAAATGACAATCTACTCTTGGACTCGGTTTACTTAGGAGTTCTTTGCTCAGTTTTGCATCTTAAAAAATCCGACCTTTGATTTGAGTGTATTAGCCAATATAAAACAATAATAGAGGGAATTGTTGGAGGAGTATCTGAAAAGATATAATTAAGAGACTTATAAAGCTAAAAATGAGTGAGCGATAAAGAAAAGTTAATGGCATTAAAATTGAGGTTGATAAAAAACACCCCCTTGTGGAAGAAACTTTACATACATGGATGCAAACATCTTCAAATTTACCATTTCCAAGTCGATAAGTTTGGTCGACTCAATGAAGCTTTGCATGAAAAAATGATGCAATGAACATGAATATGACTTTTACCATTGATAGCTTTTGGTTATAAGCGAAGATTAATGACTTTTACAAGAGCACAAAATGAACATGAATCTTGCTACCAAATAAAAAGATTTCCATCCTTGTACTATTACATGGATTCTCCTTATTTATAGCTGTGGAGATCATACTTTAGTGTGATTATATGAATTCATTGGATGGCAAGCTTCTTAGAGCCACTAAAAATGATCTATGATCCAGATGTAGCTAGTTTGGATGCCACATGGACAAAGTAATCCAGATGTGTGTTGGTGATATGTCCTATAACCAAATGCTTTCGTCAGAGGGTTGGTATAGTGTATTGAGTAACTATTGCACAATGATGTTTTTAATAGATTAATAATGCAGGTATGCCATTTTTATCATAATAACAGTATGATCGATAAACAGAGCATGTTGGGTGGAGTATGCCAACGGATAGGACATGTCAGATATAGCATGACTAACAAAGCATGTGGATGGATAGAGCATGTGGATGGATAACATGTCAATGCATAGAGCATGTCGACAAATGTAGTAAGATGGATAGAGCATGCCTACAGACAAATCATAATAGACATAATACAATAGATGGAGATTGAAGATGGAAAAAGCATGTTGATGTATAGAGCATGATGGAGAAAGCATATGGATAGACTGAGCATGCCGTGGACAAAGCATATGGACAGACAAAGCATGTAGACGAACAGAGCATGCCTACTGTCAGAGAATGATATACAGAGCATGTGGATGGACAAACCCAGATAGACAGGGCATAATGTACATCTATTTGGGTCATGTGGGGACGTAGTCAACACTTGTTAGGGAGGTCTGTGTTGTTGGGATATGGATGTGATGAACCCACTCATATTTTGTGAGAAAAATAAGCAATAGGAAGGTATGCTCAAAAGATGGACACCAAGAGCAAATATGAGGCCAAAATGGGATGAGATCCAAAAAATAATCATGTGGCTATGAATCAACCACTCTCGTAAATCTACGCTATCACAAAGATACAATGGAATTCCCTACTTTTCCAAAATCTTGTACTAACCATAAGCCAAATAAGGGTGGAGACTATTGTATGTATCATAAGGCAAATGGTCACGTGACCAATAGTTGTAGGACCATGGCTTTTATGATATGACGGATAATAAGCAGAGTTGCGTTAAAGGAGTTTATGAAAATGGATATAAGGACCCTTCCACCCCTTGTTAGCTCAATCCTACCTGCGATTAACATAATGTTATGAAAGCCCTAATAGATTTAGCCGTATGCCCCGAGGAAATTCTATAATTTATTGTAAATTATTAACTCTGTAAGAAAATCTCATTCGAACTAAAAGGTAATTTTCTTTCTATATACTTGTCATATTGCGATATGTTAAATAATTATTTAATTTAGGTATAAATAGAAAATCCTTAAATGATATGTTATATGATAGTAATTACAATGTATTTAATTATGAGAAATTTATCACACTAAAAATAACATATTATTTTAAATATTTTTATTCAAGATGTTTCAAGACATGATATCGATACATCCGTTGAGACTGGAATACATAACACTCTCCAAACGTTGGATGACGTATTACTTATGGCTGTTGGAGGTACCAAGGATTTACATACTAATAGCTATTCGAAAACTATGGAATGACTCATCCGAAGTTTTCTATTGGTTAATATTACTAAGGTCAAACATGGAATCTTGAAGTAACGATATTACTCTGTTCTCTCGACTTAAGAATATTGTTAAACTTTGATGTGAACAATCCACTTTAAATATAGTTAAATCGTGGTGCAACATCCATCAAATGACCATAGTTGAGTCTAAGTTGAAGCATTGAAAGTGAAACACTATTCAATAGAGAACCTGTCTTCTTAGTTATATAAGGTTAGCATCATGATCAACTCAAAGTCAAAGTCTCTAGCAATAGTGATTTGATTAATAATAATTTTTATTATTAAATCAAGGAATTTATGTTTGGATTAAATAAGTTGAATGTTGATGATATTAGAATTTTGAACAAAACCAAATTCCATATGTTCCAATGTAATATAGTTTTGACAAAGATAATAGGTGTAAATAATCATTACTACCGGGAATCATTTAAAGATTGTAAAAAATAGGATTTTACTGATAAAGATGTATAAGCAACAAATTCGGCCAAACTATCACACTGCTACCTAAAGTGACGTGTAAACTTTTATATTTGAATTGTTAAATATCAATCACTGATTAAGTTTATACCTACAGGTCACACAACCGCGTTGGTAGATTCTTCGAAATACCACTTGATTTAATAGATGTATAATTGTTAAGCTTAATTAATATTTATGAAAAATCAATTATTTATTTGGTATATTGAGTGCCATTAGTATTTTCTAGATGCCTTTAGTATTTTATGGGTTTCTTTAGTAATTAAATGAGTGTACACAAGATTTATATACGTACGAATCAATATTCGATATCGATACATATTTAAATTTAATTTATATACATTTGATTGCTTAATGGGTTAGGGTAAGTTGGCTATGAAGGGGGCAAAGGGAGATTTAAAATTCAATCATTAGATCTTGAATTGGTAAAGAGAGACTAAGTAAACTAAGGAGAAAAGTTCTCCTCCACTCTCTATATATAAGACACACTACCCCCTCGTTATTTCTTGATGTTTTTGCCTCCATTTTTCATTGTGTAGCCGCCACATCCTCTCCAACATCCTTTGTTGGAAAAAATTCAACCCAAAAGACATCAAAATAAAACAATAAGCGATTCCCTAAGCCATTGTAAAGCAACGAGCTAGGATCAGGATCAAATCTAGGATTATCTACCAATCAAGGTGCAAATCCGAGGCCACATCATTTAGATAATCCTCTGTTGTTTACAATTAAATGTTATTATGATTATGTAGATCCAGATCTTCATTGAACAAATTTATACACACATATGTTGTTCCATGTCTATATATTCTTAATTATATAAGTATATACAAATACATAGAAATATATCTGTAAAGATACATTATTTATATTTAATCTTAAGCTTAAAAAATTAATTTTTTGTACGTAAATATATGTATAGTAATTTTCAAATATTTTATTTTATTTTATTAGACATTAAAACAACTGATTTAAACTAGTTTTAACTACATATATTATTTTATAAATAAATTATGTATATATTTATAAATCTTTTAAGTTAAATTTTAAATCATATTGTTTCTAGCTAAAAAAATTGAAGCATATTTTTATTTATTTGTGAATATAGATGGATATTTTATTTTAAAATAATACATGTATATATTATTATTTATTAATATAAAAATCATTATAGTCGAAAGACATTTTATCATATTATATTTTTAATTAATAAATAATGTAGTAAATTGATAAATATATGTATATGTTTAAAAACAAAATAATAACTATAATTTGTAAATTATATATTGTCTAATGTTTTGTATATTTTATTTTGAATTTTTAATATTATATATATAATTTTAAATTATGGATATATATTTGTTTTAAATTAATCTACTAAGTAAATTTTTAGAAATTTAAAAAATGATTTAAAATTCAAATTATTGACTTAGTCAAAATAGTTTGTTTTTATTAAAAAAATCATATATCACATATTAATTAAAGCATTACAATTTTATTTTACTATAAATTTGTTAATGCATGTTTATTGTACATATATTTCATTTTAAATTATGGATCCAAATCTATTTTTAAATTATTTTTGCCAAGTGAATAATTAGATATTTTAAATTTAAAAATTATTTACTTGGCCAAATAATTTTAATTTTAAAATAACTCAAAATTACTATTGCATTTATATAATTAATTGAGTAATGCTACGGATATACTATGGACAGATGTGTCCATTGTAGTGTAAATCCCAATACCAATAAATGGACACATTAACCATATACACTATTTATATATTGCACGTGCACTGTACACACATAAGTGTATTCGACGCACTTATGAAATATATCTAATATAAATTGGATAAAAACCTTTTATATGAACAAATTAAGTAAAATAAAGATTTTATTCAAAAAAAAATTAGATTGGTTCTAAAACTAATTAGACTTTATAGGCTCCAATAAAGATCTAAAAATGGATAACAAAAATTGAAACTTGCCCATTAACCCGCTGTGTGCTTGCCCAGTTTCTTCAAACCCAAGCTAAAGTAAATATTTCTCCATTAATAAACCATATTAATGTCGTCCATGGAAGACTGCAGGTTACTACTGCAAGTAAAGGAACCCAAAGCAAGTACGTTCGAGATGAAATAAGGGGGACTACTTCATAGGGTTAGAAGAACCATCAAAATTCATACAGAGTGAGATTATGGATTTGTTATTGACTACTAAAGCGCTAAGGGGAGTGAGATGTACAAAATGATCCATTACTGATCACCACACAAATCAAACTATAATGGATAATACATGGCTGTGTGATGAATGTTATCTTTAAACAAGCTTACGATCAGATGGGCGTTCCTCTCACAAAAAATGAGCTAAGTCTTGAGCCTGCCTCTGGATTTAATAAAAGAGGATCGAATCCAATGGCGCAAATAAGACTGTATGTCCAAGTCAGGACATCTTAAGTTATAAAGACTTTTAAAACTCTAGTTGTCATCATGGATTAAATCCATACAATAATGCATTTTTGGGAGGCCAGCACTAGATGCGATGGATTTTTCATTTCATCCCACACTTGAACATAAAGTTTATGTAACACCCCTAAAAAATATATAGGAAATTTAATTAAGAAAATAATTTAATTAACAATATGACTAAAATTGGAAATTCAGTGAACATCAGAATCTGACCATGACAGTTAGACCATCGTATCCGATGCGATTTTGAATCAAAAATTATTTGAAATGAATTTAAAATAATAAACGTTAAAGGAACTTTAATGTGAAAATAAGGGAAATAAACAAACTGATGCCATGACCGAATACCAGTCGATCACCTTATAGATCGATCGACCAATCATGTTGAGTCGATTAGGGTTTCCCTACGCATAATGACCCAGATTTTATTATTTTTAACCGACTTTGATCGTACGATCTAAGTGCATTCTAACCCCTATAACTAAAAGGCTAGCCCTCTTACTTTTATTCGCTAGAAAAATAAACACGCTAGCGAAACTCTATCAATTTTATTCTCTACACCAAACTTCTCCATTCAAAAGAAAGATATACGTATATTCAAAGTTCAAGGATTCAAAAAAAGGTTAATCAAGCTAAAGGAAGAGGTAACAAATTTATATGTGTATCTCTATTTCTATTCTTTCCCGATCTATAAGTTCCAAATCTAATAAACACACACACACAAATGAATTATGCAATAAAAAGAGAGATAATTGGAGGAAGAAGTATGCGTTAACATGAGAGCAAATCCAATTTTTTTTAGAGAAGATTATCTATGAGTGGAAATCTTAGTTTTTCTCTTTCTAGTAGTTTGTACAGTTAATATTTGGAATGCCTTTAGTGAATTTTATAAATGAAAACTTTAAATCTAAGATCCATAAATTCTCCGTTAAATGTTAATTCTGATATTATTTGGTATCTTATTATTTTATGTTAGCATGGTAAAATTTAATCTGTTATTATTTGCAATGTGAATGATTTATGTTCTATTCAACTTCCACTTCCTAACTTGCGTTTGTATTGATGAAAGATTCTAAAAGAAATTAGAAAAGGGCATGTAAAGCACGGACTACTATCCCGTCCATGGTTTGCACTCCCTACTTCCATAATGAAAATTAATAAGAATCCCTTTTCATTTCAACCTTATCCATTCAAAACTTAAATAGAATATAAAAGAATTAGATTGTAAGGTTTTCCCCTTGAAATAGAGGTGCTAATTCTACTATGTTAACGAGTGTGTATGCACGCCCAGATGGGCCTGCTCTAATCACAGTGTCATGCATTAATTCAACAACACATTTGTATGAGGTGTAGAGTAAATATAAATGGTTGTTGTCACGTAAAAGGTAAACAATTAGGATAACTATAAATGAGTAAATATAAATGGCCGTTGTGGGAGTATTTTTTTGATTTTTAATTTCTATTCTTCAAATTATTTTTCATTTGATTTTATTGTGTGTGTGTTAATTTTTATTTAAAAAATTTTTGTTTGTGTGTTTTTGTGATTTTTGTTTGCATTTTGATTGTGTGTTTGATTTTGTTATATTTCCATTTGCATTTCTATTTAAAAAAAATTATATACACAATTTCATTTGAAAAAGAATTTATTTTATCCATTCCATTTTCATTTACATTTGCATTTACATTTGTACATTTACAATTTTCTAATAAAAAACATTCATTGTTGCATTGTCTTAACACTTCATACAACACGGTTCACCACCGTCATATCCCTGTCACAACTCCCACTCTCCTCTACCATCACTTTAGCTACTCACTTACATCAGTTAACGTCCATCAGTTAATGTATCACTGTGAACTTCCTTTTTGCCTCTACACTGCCTTGTACTCCAATAACCATCAGCAACATATATTAAGACTTCCTTTGCCACTTCTACCAATCCTCCTCGACCACCTGCATACTTGCAACACTTCAGAATTCCAATCCATTTCAACCCGAACCACCGACAAACACAGCCATTTTACTACTGCTTCAACTAACTCCATACATACATTCATACATCATCAATACAACCAATTCCATACAACAATCCAGCTCTACTTCTCTGACAAACAACCTCAAAACAACACTGCCATTCACCAACATCTCTGTTCACTTCCACATAGCCTTTCATCACCTACTTCCATCTGTTCACTGCTTCATTCACACCAACAGACCACAACTTCCTTGTACCACACAAATTTCCCCTGAAACAACAAACAAAATCTTTTGCCTTCAATATTCTTACAACCAAAACTGCATAACACATCCAGCAACCACCTTGCTACATTTCATCCATCATACATACAACATTTCACCCTTTACCTGTAGCCTGCACAATCACACTTCAATCATCATCTTGCCATCCAAACCTTCCACGCTTACTTCACCCTATAGCCGATTCAGACACTTCAATTGTTATTCATATTCCCCTTGGACCCAAACAAAACTGCTACATCCCCACTTCCTTTACATCATCATCCACCAACAGACAACCACCTCTTCACAACAAAACATACCTCTTCCAACATTATACGACTTTGCAGTAGTCTCTCCAAACTTCCCCCTGCCTTCCTCTGACGACTGTTGCAACTCCAACAGCCAATACCCAATCACTACCAACAGTCACCATATCAACTTCTGCACTATACACATACACATCCATCCTTGCCTTTAACACATTCATTATACTTCCTAATCAACCACCACCTATCCTCCCCTGCAGTGACAGCCATGTTACGTACATATTATCAGCACAGTATTTATTATATTTTTCTTCAGCAAAGGCAGAGAAGAAAAATTAAAAGAAAATAAAATAAAATAAAAGTACTGATTATTATATAATGTACATGTAATTGAAATAAAAGCATGCTTAATTATATAGTGTGCATTCAATTTATTATGACATCCAAGCACCGACTAAAATGGTGTAATTATTTAATTAAAAGAAAAGCACTGCTTATTATATAGCTTATATGTAGTTGAAATAAAAGTACTTATTATGTGATATCTTACACATACACTACATAAACAGAACCAATTGATATAAAATCATTTAACACAACAGCTGATCGAAGTGGACAAACAAATAAAATAGTAAAACACAAAAAATGTAACAACTGATGAAATATTAGTATAGGTGAACGAAACATTAATATAGGTAATTGGTTTAGTGAAGCAGTTGTAAAATTATGGTAAAAAATGATTATTGCATGGCCACCGTAATTTGTCATGGCACAATATGGAACTGCAGCATATAAAAACAACCAAACAGTGACTAAAGAAATGTAGCAAAACTCAAAAAGAAGAAAGAAAGAAAAATGGAAATGACTCAAAATTGTAACTAATATTTTATGCTAAAATCTGTGTACCATAATAACATGAGTTGTCAAAACGATAATACTATAGTAACATGTGACTCCTGCTCACATGACAATATTATTAGTGTAAGATGAAATGCTTCATGTTAGTACCGGATAGATTATAAAATAATATTGTAAAGGTAAACTAATGCGTAATGTAAGTCGGATTTTTCACACTACAATCTACGTACCATAACAACATGCATTGTCAAAACAGTCGTTTCATGAACAAATTTCTGAAGCATATATGAAACCAAAGAAGTAATATATGAAGTATATTATGGTGACATTTATCCAAAAATATCAAAAATTATGTCAATATTATCATGGATATTATATATATCTATGATAAAAAAGTGAAGATTCAGAGAGAGGTATGTAGTACATATGCTCCTGAAATCAAATTCCAAATGTTATTGAAATAAAATTTCAAAATCTAGATGCTACCCAATGTAGTATAATGAGTTAATATAAGTAATGGAGGCTCAAAAGTCCAAACTGCTTCTTAGTTAAAGAAAGATTGAGTAACAAATGAAAACAAACAATATATGTTCAGTTAATAATTAATTATAAAGCTTAAATGGTGTTTCATTGAACTAACCTTAATCACACAAAAGCTGGAGAAGATGGTGGATCTGGAAGCGTAATGAAATAATTGCAGTTTGTGGGATCGCACTGCTACTGGAGAAGACGATGGATCTGGAATCGCCCTGGACTAAGCATCGATTGGTCTTGGGAGAAGGCGGTGGGGAGGATGATGGATCTGGAATCAGGTTGGATGTGGATCAGATGTACATCCCTCTACAGCGAGGGAGATGGATCTGGAAACGTAATGAAGTAATTGCAGTTTGTGGGATCGCACTGCTACTGAAGAAGACGATGGATCTGGAATCGCCCTGGACTAAACATCGGTCGGTCTTGGAAGAAGGCGGTGGGGAGGATGATGGATCTTGAATAGGGTTGGATATGGATCAGATGTACATCCCTCTACAGCGAGGGAGATATGAGAGTTGTGGCTGTTTACGTTGTTTTTTATTTTAGGGAAGAACGGTACCAGAAGAATAGGATGCGAAAAGAAGAGAAACCGAAGGGCAGTTTGGGTATTTCAAAAAGATACGGATGAAATTAGTTAAGTGAATTCTCTTTATTAGTAGTAAAGATAAAGATGTAAAACAAATTGGATGTTTTGATTCCATATTTTTGTACACACACATACATACACGTCTAATTTATTTATCTAATTTAAATTGTGATATTGGCTATTGTGAAAACTATTGTATTGGACTAGGGACTTGCATTGATATGGGAGTTGTGTGTTTAAATTACCTTAACAAACCAAATAGGAAGCGAAAATTTTAGTATAGGAATATTATTACGCATGCCTGGGTATGTTTAATAAAAACAAGTTAGTTAAAATTTTATGTTAAGTATAGGTATAATAATAATGTATAAGTCATAATATATAAAATAAGTAGGTTAATAAATAATAACAAAGCATAAAAAAGGAAGTTGGGAACATAATGGAAATTAATCCATAATTGAAAGGTGAAATAAGGAGTTTCCCTTATACGGCCTTAATACCTAAATGCAGGCGAGGTATATACACACACATGTTAGTATGATTTCATAAGGTTGGAAAGTAGAATTATGACTAAGTTATAAGGATGCGAGGTCAGTTAAAAGTACATAGAAATCTGCCTAGCTAATCTGGCTCCTTATAGTGTGACTTTGAAACTGATGTAAGACATCGCCTATAATAAGTACCCACGGTGGACATGAGGTTAGTCCTAATTCTATAGGGTAAGTCAACCCAACTAATCTAGCAACCAACAACTATGATTGGTCAGACTAATGTGAGACATCATGGTTAAGGTTACGGGTCATTGAACGGATATCCTAGTATGGGCCTGATCGAGGTTGGAGGTATTAAATGGCTATTGTAGGGTCTTTTTATTCCCATCAAAGAAGTATTAAATGGTTGGGATTACCTTTCATGTATGATAGTGGAAAATCCTGGAGGGGTCTGCTTTGGGGTTTGGAATTAAATAGTTATAAGAGGGTCAGCCTCTTCCCCATTAAAGAAGTATTAAGTTGCTCTTTGGGATTCTTACAATGTCAGTTAGGAAGTACCAAAAAGGGGTTCACTTTGGGTCTAGGTATTAAATGACGGGGATATGCCTAGGGTCTAGGTATCAAATGGTCAAAGTATGCCTATCTCCCATTTAAAAAGATAGTAACTGACTCGGGCATTTTCTCTCTCTCATCGTTAGGATAATGGAGATGGGTTGTTGGACTCGTTATTTATTGCATAGTTACATTTGCACCCACGTTATAGTTATGAATTAAACTAGGAAGGGCCATTGGCCTACAGCTGGAGATATATTACATGGTTAGATTGGAAAAGCCGTTGGCTTATAGTTAAAGGTATACTTGGAAAGTCATAGTTAGAAATTTCGTAATATGTATTACTCATCTAAATGGTACTGTCCATATGTTATTGTGGTAAGACTTAAGATTTTGATTCACCGAACATTGTTGTTCTGACTCCCTCCCTATTACAACCCATAGGTTAAGGGAATTTGTAACGACCCGTGTTTTACGTAATTAAGGATCGTAAAATATTTTTGTTTCATTCATATGTGGTTGTATGATTCTATAATTTTGGGATATGACTCTTAGGGACATTTTACATATCTATGCTTTTTTCCAAATTTCATTGTGACCATTTTGACCTTAAAAACCTTGTTTTGGCTATAACTTTTGATAGGGGCCGAATTAGGATCTCAAACTAGTTCCATTGCTTTCAAATGATGGTTTCTAATTTGGTAGAGTGGTCGTAATAAAAAAAGACTTACGATTAGGGAGTTATGCTTGTTTTAAGTTTTATAAGTTGTTGGTTAGAACCGGTGCGTAATTAAATAAGCCCATTAGTGAGCCTATTAGTCTAATTAGATACTCACTATAAATAGAGGCTGTAGGGGTCAAACTAAAACTTTCTCTCTCATTCCAAATTAGGCCCAAACCCTAATTAGCCTTAAATCTGTTCTAATTCATCCAAAATTCTCTCTAAATCAAACTAGATTGTGGATTAGAGATTGGATCTTCGACTAGAAACTAGAGATGATCAAATTGGTTTATTATAAGTGCTTTTCATTACTGTCCATATTGGATCTACATTCAAATTGGTTAATTTATTAATCGTGAGTGGTTTATGCCTTCTCACTATACGATGTATGTTATGTGTTAGAATTATAGGATTTAACATGTTTTAAATTGATTTTTGGCCATAAAACCTTTCCTAAATTTCATTACATGTTAATCCATGCATATGATATAGACTGATTAGAAATCACCTTTTGTTCATGTTCATGTTCATATATTCATGCTATATATAGAACTATATTAGAAATTGACTTGTTTATCTTATTTCTATAGGTTGCATATTTGAATGGATGAAATTACTTGTTATTTTATGCTTGTATGTTGTGATTTGATATTGTTTGTTAGTGTTGTAAATGTATAGAAAGATAGGTTGGCGAATTGAGAAAATCAAAGGCAAAGTTGGTCTGATTGGACGAAACTTGAAGGTGGGCCTCTGAACAATACTAGGAGCCTACACTATAAGTGGCACCTTGATAGGAGCCAAGTGCTATAGTTAGCCCTGAGTCAAAGGGATGAGTCAGTGATAGGTCATAGGGATGAGTCAGTGATAGGTCATAGGGATGAGTCGATGATGAGTTATAATGGTTGGTTGAAATTGGACAAAACTTGGTAGATAGGCTTTAGAGTATGGCAAAAGGCTACATGATAATTCGTAACTTGATTGGATGCAAAGTGATGAGTCAGCCCCAAGTCATAAGAATGAGTCGATGATGACTTATAATGGTTGGTCGAAATTGGATGAAACTTGGAGGAAAGACTCAAAAGCATAGTAGGAACTCATATGATAACTCTTATCTTAAGATGGGTTAAGGCTATAACTCGACGACGAGTCATCAAATTAGGTTGATGATGAGTAATCAAGATAGGTTGGCGATGAGTTATAATAGTTGGTCGGAATTGGATGAAACTTTGAGGGGAAGCTCAGGAGCATAGTAGGAGCTCACATGATAAGTCTCACTTCATGGTGGGTTAAGACTATAACTCAGGGATGAGTCATTAAGTTATATTGGCGACGAGTTTTAACGATTGGTCGGAATTGGACAAAACTTGGATGAGGGGCTCGGGAGTATAGAAGGAGTCTGCATGATTACTCTCACCTTAAGAGGATAGGTTGGAGCCGAGTTATGGTGTTAACTCGTATAGGTTGGTCGACTTGATAAATGGGTTGAGCTTGGCTAGTAGAGGTTTTCCACAGCAAGAATCCAACAATTTGGCTAAGTCTATGAATCATGCCGAGTTAAGGGTGATAGGTTGACACTGAGTTATCATGGTAGAGCCGGTGATGGTGGAAGTTTTGGGACTGGAGTAGAAGTTCTGTAGGTCAAGCTGAAGGTGGTGGCTCGTTCACATCAAGGATAGACGGTGATGTAATAGCACAATGAAAAGCTAAAGTCTTTGGATGTTGGCTCGTGTTGGGAGTAGGTTATGAAGATGACGACTCGGTAATAGAGGGAGCCATAAGATCGGGGAATGTGGAAGGTTTCCTAATAAATAATGGAAATTGGATTGAGCAAGAAAGGTTCGGAATCTGAATGGAGAAAAGTGGGGCTTGAATGGATGAATGTGCTAAGGGATCATTGATGCTCAAAGTGTTTTCTTGTGTACTTGAAGCAAGGGTATTGTAGTAAGGGATCCCTATGGATTGGTAACAAGGATCCAAATACCCTGGAGTAGTGACTTTAGGTCCAACGTCTAGCTTTAGGCTACGAAGTACATATCGAGCTTTAGGCTGCGTGATATGAGAGTACACAAAGAACCGGGATTTCTATTAGTCCTTGATAATAAGGAAGCCATACAAGTCACCATATATTTAAAACATAGGGATGAGTAATAGTGAGCTTTGTTTGACGGATTCTATGGTTGTTTCCCTTTAGTGGGCTATCACTCGGTGATATCATAGGGAGTAGGTGCTGGAGATAGGGATATTTTGATATCCACTATGTATTCTATATTGTACCTTTATGATATTATGCTAACTCTTTGGTTGCAGGAATATGTCAGGTATGGTTCATGTACTCTTATTCCTTACCATATTTACCTATATAGTATTTTGAGATTCATTTACCGCTCACACCAGACTGTTGTCTGACTCGAAGTTTATGTTTTACTTCTTATTATCTTGAGCACTCTCAAAAGAGTAGAGTAAATAACATGTCTAGGTGACGCAATGCTTTTCGAAGGATGAGCAGATGCAGCCATCTCTTATTATATACACATATGGATTTCTATGCTTATTCCGTTGTGCATCACTTAGGTGCCTTAGCAGTGCCTGCCTATTACTTGTATTTGAGATAGTTGCTGAATTCGTTTACATCATATAAACTCCATGACATTTGATGTATAATTCTATGGATATTATGCTCTGATGATTAGTTTACATTATTATTTCTGTCTTTTCTGTTGAATATGTGATATTATATTTTATCCATGCGATGTGAGATATACGACAAGTTATATGCTGTATTTGCTGATCTCAACCCTGATGATCATTCTATATCAATCGGGCATGGGTACAACGCATGATTTAGTTATATTTATGCTAGCGGTATAGAGCGATCATCACATTTGGTATTAGAGCCTTGGTTACATGATTAACCTAAGTTGATACCGCGATCCAATAGAGATAATGAAGGATTTATCGCCTTAGACATGATCTAGATTTTATATATATATATATATATATATATATATATATATATATATACGAGAGAGTGTTTACTTATAAGTTTGGTTTTCAAAACTATATTGTAGTATTGAGACGACCCGACTTTCTCACCATAGAAAATCGCATCATCTTGAAGAAAGAAAGGGATAGAAAAGAGAAAAGAAAGAAGAGAAAGAAGAAACAGCATCATAATCCAAACAGCGGTATTATATTAATATCATAAATATTACATAGTTTACAACCATTATCAGAGTTGCACAGATAGTACAACACATACTAGACAGTTATAAGCACCTGTCTAGTTATACAACTCAATACAATACAAGAGAACTACTCAGAGAAACCAACACAGTGGAAAACTATATATCTATACGCAGAAGCCTCCTGCTCCATTGCTCCTCCACAATTCATCAAAGCTAACCTGAATCCCTTGGCTACTCGTAAAAATTTGAGTACCCAAGAGTTTAAGAAAACAGAAGATAAACTCTGGGTCAGACATAGGTCTGGTGTGAGTAACATGTTAAGGTTGCTTAACTTTGAAAAACCTTTTGAAAAGAAAGGTATCACATAAGACTTCCTACACATAAACATGGAAAAGTTTTTACCTTACGCTAACCAAAACATTTGATAGGAAATCCAGTGATATTATAATAGGTCTAGGGGTTTCAATAAAATAAGAAATAGCCGAAATTGTTACATGATTAAATTCCAGCTACTAGCCACAAAAGTGGGTAATACAATCAAAACCGTTGGTACTTATTGGATTTTGGTTTCCATACAATGGCAGGGCTACCGGGGTACCGCCCGTCGTAGTACGTGGCCTAGATCACTATACCGAGGATCACTCCCAATCCACTACAACACAAGGCCAAAACTATTTCTTACCGAACAATTCCGAACAAGACAACCTCGCGGTTGTAGCTAGCAACCGCCTACAAAGCCGAATAAAAAGGGACCTCTAGACAGGGAAAAATCTCGTCCTACTTAGGCATGACCCACTTAACCTTGTTGCACCTCCCCTGTTTTAGCCATTCCCGGTTGATGAGGCTTGAGGCTACGATTACCTTTAGTGAACACATCACTTAGAATGCTCATCGTCCACCTGACGATGTTCTGAAAGCATTCAATCCATACAAGTTCGTTCCAGGTTTGAACGAAACCGAAGGCATTATCTCGTTACACTCATTTTGGAATCACCCTTAGAGTTAACGACAATAACCCTTGCACTCTGAATCTACATCTTCACTTGAGATTCACGACCTACCGTTAATTTGGATCGATGTGGTTTTCGGATATCCAAATATGGAAACCCGATCCCGATCTCATCGAAATCCAAAACGTGTCTTTTAGGTCCAAGTTGTTTTAAAGTTTAAAATAATTCAATTATCTATATACACACAGATAGATAACTCACAAATCACAATAGATAATCAACATTATCAAATAAATAGGTAATCCACATCATCATCACAATAGATAATCTATATTATCATCACAATGCAACCAAAGCATTCATACCACACAACATTACTTATCTCATTTCTGAGATCATAACCATTCAAGGCGATCAATATCATCCATTCATACATAAGCAAAGATTTACTTAATCACAATATAATTAATTTAAAATGAATTAAATTAACTACCTCCATATCAAATTAATTTAAAGTGAATTAAATTAATTACTTCAACTTTAATTAATTTAAAATAAATTAAATTAATTACTTCATCAATATAAATCTTTCTTGCTCAACCATTTAATTGATTACAATCAATTAATTAAACATTCAAAATAATCATCTTAATTAATCACCCTTGATTAATTATCCTTAATTACATTCACGTAATTATCCTTAATTAAATTCACAAAATAATTATTCTTAACCAAAAACAGTAATTAACCTTTAATTACTTCAATTAATTAATTAACTATAATTAATTACATTAATCCTTAATTAGTTACATTAATTAATTACCTTTAATCACTTGTCATTGATTAATTAACCATAATTAATCAACTTTAATTACATCATTAATTATATTAATTAATGATCCTTAATCATAGTTAATAAATTATCCCCTTAAATTAATTACCTTAAGTAATTAACCCATAATTATTAATCCTTCTTGATTAATCATATTCAGTAATTAACTAACTTAATTACCTCATTAAAACAAATTAATTATTCCTTAATTAATTTCTTAATTAATCCCTTGATTAATTACTAAGTAATTTAATCCAAATTACTTACATTCTTAAAACGACTTCCATTAATTACAACCTGTAATTATCAATTAATTACTTTACTAAGTAATTTCCAATCCATTAATTACATTAAGTAATTATCTTTAAACCTCAAGTGTTTAAAATTAATTAAACTTAATAAATCAAATTAAACAATCACATTTAACACAATTAATTACCTTAAGTAATTAATTTCTTAATTACTTCATCAAGTAATTACACTTAAACCATTCACAAATGATTATTATTAAATTAATTAATCTAATTAATTATTAAAAATTAATCACATTAATTAATCATTAAATAATCCTAGTTAATAACCTTCATTAACCATTTTCTAATTATTTTCATTAAGTAATCAACTTAGGTTAACCATTGTTAATTACAGATTAAATTATCTTTAATTATTCATTAATTAATCCATAATTATTTAATTAATTAAGTGTAAACTGTAACTTAATTAATCCTTAATTATTTAATTAATTAACCTTGACTAAAACTTAATTACTTAATTAATAATTCTTTAACCATTAATTAATAATCTAATTAATGATCTTAATTACAAATTGATTAGCCCTTAATCAATATTTATTAATCCTTAATGATTTAATTAATTAAATTTTCCTTAATCACCTTATTAAAATAAATTAATTTCAAAACATTAATCTTAATAAATTTTTAAGATAAAACATTCCTTAATTATGTTTAAACTGTCATTTACAAATTTGTTTGCAAACAAATTACCTTTGGACTTGTTTTAACATTTCATCTCAAATATGAGATTTAAATGAATATAATTTAAACTTATCAAAGTTTTAAACAATTTAAACCTTTTAAAATTATAAGATAAACAAGTGCTTGTCTTAATAAAGAAATTCCTAAGAGTTTAAAACTAAATTTATTTTTAAATTCAAATAATTTAAATATACACTTAAGATACAATTTGTTTAAATCTTCAAATTTAAAAACTTCCTTTACATCAAAACTAGAATTCATATTTAAACCTTTGATTTTCAGATTTAAATTTAACTTTAAATCTTTCTCATATTTTTAAAAACTTCAGTTTTGAAAAGTCCAAACTTACCAAAATAAAGTAGTTAAATAAGTTCAAGTTTTAAAACTTTATTTTTATTTTTACTTATCTTAAAACTGAGATTTTTAAATTTAAACTTAAATTCTAAAATTCAAACTTGAATTTAGAATCAGGTTTAAAACCTTCTTTACATTCAAAAGCTTCAGGGTTTAAAAAAAAAAAACAGATTCTACAAGTTTTATCAAAACCTGTAAAACAGAAACACCCGAAACACCAAAAATCTGCTTCGAGTTTTCAACCCAACTTCCCTGAGGAAACCACTCCATCACTTCGAGTCAAACAAGGGTTTACCCGAGGGCCTTCTCTGCTTTAACCAAACATCACCACTGCAATTACTTCACTGTGCATATGCACGGTGACTCCGGCCACCACCGATCATAAGAGGTGATCGTCCTACATCCAAAAACACTCCAACATCCATATGCGTTCATCAGATCGTATACTTAACCTCGAATTCAAATTCGAGTACTAAATCCCAAACCTAGAAAACAACCATCAGGTTTCCCTTCAAACCTGTCAACACCTAACTCTCGCCGCTCCGTCCACCTGAAGATTAGCTACTCCGGCCTCGACTTCAACTACGGCCAATCTAACAATCCCCAAAAGATCGTAACACTCGATCAACCTTACAACCCGAAATGATCGACTCTTCAAACCCCTTAAAAACTAGGGTTTTAAAAAGGAAAACACTATCGCAACTTCCACATTGATTTCCTTTACCAACTATGATTTTTCCCAGCTTCTCCTAACTCTCCTCCATCACCTAGAAGAACCTTGAGACACCACTATTCAAAGATCACCAGAATTTGCTAAAAGTTTATTTTTAGTTCAATACAAAACCGCACCTTCGTTTCTTTTCTAAAAACAATGATTCTTAATTTAAAAATCATGTTATGGTTAATGCTTTTGATTTATAATACTGAATTACTAATTTACACTGTTTGAATTTTGGTTAAAATCCACATGCACTGCTATCTTTATGTATCCAGAGACAACAAACTTATATTTTACTTACTTAAAATTTTAAATATTAACTTAAGATAATCAAACATCTTTACTTTATAAATTTCATCATATCAGAAAACAAATTAAAAGATAAGTATTTAATAAAATTTTGTACCAGGAAAATCAAACAGAACAGGCAAATAAGACAGCATGCACACAATACATTTTCACATCAGACTTTTATCAATACACAAGTAATACTTATTTATATCAAAACATACTAGCATGCAACCTAATTAATAATTTAAGATTTAAAAGTTACTCACAGTTATAAAAGGAAGCAGAGCCTCTGATTGAAAGGCTTTTGAATTTGCAGATTGTAAAACTGCTTGCATGCCTCTATACAAAATGCTTTTGAATTTGCTTGATTTAACACTGCTGCATGCTTCCAGATTGCAGAGAAAAATTATGCAGATTTGCCTTTTTGATTTCAGGTGGCATGCAGAATTCATTTTCCAGATTGAAAATAAAAATGATGCAGACTTTTTGATATAAGGAATTTGTAACAGATCGGGTTTTGAAAATGGCAAATGCAGGATTTTTTTTTGAAGATGCAGGCTGCAGATATGTACAGGTATTTTGAAAATGCAGGTTTGATTTTGAAGAGGACTTACTGATTTTTGATATGAAGATGTTTAAATTTGGGTTTATATGTTTAGATTTGTTTTGAGCTCAAACCTTAAATTCCTTAACTTTGATTAGAAAATGAAAAAAACAAGTAAGAGTGAAAAATGCATGTTTATATACGTTAATTTCTGATTTTATTAAATAAAAGAAAAATTAAAACAAAATGTGACACTTGTATAAATTTTCAACATTTGTCAAATTAAATGTTTATCTTCTAACATTTGTTAAATGAGGCTTAAGATTACAACACTAGTCCTTGTTAAAAGTAATTTGTATTTAATTTACAAGTTAATATATATGTTAAGCCTAATTAATTTGTTAGTTAATATTTAATATGTATATAAATTTATAAAAGAAATAAAAACACATTATGCTTATAAATAAAGCTTATGTATATAAAAATTAAAACAATAAAAAAAATCTATACTTTGGATTTTAAATTCAAATCAAATTCAAAATCTAATATTTAAAAATCAAGTTATGAATACAAATTAAATTTTGAAATAACAATTGCTATTTTTATTCAAAATCTATTTATAAAGGCAATACACTATTAATATTGTTTTCAGAAATATCTCATTATTAAATTTGAAATAATTATAAAAGAAATCATTTCTTTATTAATAAATTACCTATTTTATTATGCTATATTTTAAAAAGAAAACAAAACAAACCCTTGTTGTTAATTCTATTAAACCTTAATTAAATTTTAAACATTTAAACATTTGTCTTAACAATTTTAAAATCATATATTTATTTATTACATAGCTTTGAAAACTAAATATTAATTTAAATCAAAATTTCCAAATTATTAATATATATATTAGAATTTTAAATCATGATTCATTTATTAAATTTAAACCAAGATTATCTATTTAATAACTTTGAAAAGCTTTATATTAAATAAAACAAATTCTCAAATTACTAAAAATATTAGAATTAGAAAATATGTTTTGTTTATTAAAATTAAAACAAAGATAATCTATTTACAATATAAACTATATATTTATATTATAAATAGAAACCAATTTATTATTTTTAAAAGATAAAATAACCAATTAAATATTTAATGAATAAGATTATTAAATCAATTTGAATTATTATTAACAAAATTATCAATATCAATTTAATTTTAATACAGATTATTAAATTGATATTGTCAAAAATTCCGGGATATTACAATCCTCCCCCCTTAAAAGAATTTCGTCCCCGAAATTTAAAACAAAGGTAATTTAATAATCTTATTAAAGATTTTTAATTTTAAAACACAAGCATATATCAAACATATGCTAACTACCAAAACAACCAATTCATCCAATCAAACAAATCTAATTATTCAGACAAAATTCTGGATAAAATTTCCTCGAGTTTCCCCAGGTGTATATATACCGGGACCCTCGCTCTACAGAATTCAAATAATCAATACTACTATGCTACAGAGCTCCTATTCATCTATATCTACAACACTTGACAAGATATCAGACTGCAGACGAGTCTGACTCAACAACCAAAACTCCAGAACTGCTGGTTCCACAACCAGAGATAGATCATACACGTACTCCCTCAAAGATACGTGACTCTCATTGAATTCCAGTTATCCAAACCAGAAATCTAAATCCTGTAGCTCAATCACTTAATCTCACAAGAACACAGAAAAGATCCAAAATACTTCAGAGCTAGTTTCCCAGCCTTACCCAATCTTATAGCTTCCTTTTGATCAAAGAAAACTTTCCAAGATCAGATCTCCGACTCCGAAAATCCAAATTCCTTCGTCTCTTATCCTCAAAATTCTTCGGACGATCCTGGACTGCCTACAACCTTCCTAATCAGCTCATCCCTTGTCGATGCCTCTAGAAACAAACTAGACCAATCAACTCAATAAAATGATCTCCTCAAGATCAGCCAAGATCAAACCCTACTCCTCAAATATCAGAAGACAACAACTTTACCTATCCGGAAAAGAAAAGTAGGTGCACTCCCAAACTGCTTCCGCTGCACAACTCTGATCCGAAGTAGATAAAAATGCTGATGATGGACACGAGCACAAACCAAACTGGACAACACATCCTAGAAATATGGTTCAATAGATCCATAAAAGAAAAATCAAAATTTCTCCAAAACCCTAAGCTGCTACACTAACTCAATCTCTTGGAACCATTCTTCTATTAAGCTGAACCACCGGTACTACTCCTGGAATCCTAGTCGATAAGGAAACTCAATCTCCAGATGAAGACAAAACCTGACTTTCCTGAAGACATCCAGAAAAGTTCTGATAACCCAAGAGAACACTCAAACAATCGCAAGTCACTTTTGCGATCAGCCCAAACCAAATATCCAAAGAAAACTGTTCTCCCTTTATCAAACCGAACAGCTTACACTTAACTAGCCAACCCATCGAAGAAACGGGTCTACTCAGCTGCTTCTGAACTCTACTTCAGAAACTGCTAAGCCAGAAAACTCCCTGCCGACACACAGAATACTCCGAGCTGCACTACTGACACAGATGCCAAAGAATTCCTAATCCAAAACTCTTCGAGAAACTCGGACTTCAATTCAAATAAAACACCAGCTGAACACAGCCACAACACTGAAGCAGACTCACTTCCTTAAACTTGTTCCAAAGAAAACATCTTCGGAAACATCCATAGTCACTGCATCTCATCACGCAACTACTACTTCCCGAGGTATCAAAATACCATCACTTGCTTCTGCCTAGCAACCAGATCCAAACTCTACTCATCCAACTTCCAAAAATAGACTCCGAACCTTAACAGGTTTCCTTCAGAGATTGATGAAATCCTTCATCACTACAAAGCTCACTCGAGACGGTATTGGGTCTACAGTCTCGACAGATACACTTCCAACCTTAAACATTCAAACTCCAACCAACGGTAGTCGTGTTACACACACTACTACCCCATCTACCTTTATAACTTATATTGGAAAACCAGAACAGGTAACCCAACAGATAGGTAGAAATAAATAAATATATATATTTAAAATTTCAAATACGCTCTCTTAAGATAGACATCACTCTAGAGCCTAGGTATCCACTCAAATTAATGCTCCGATACCAAATGAGACAACCCGACTTTCTCACCACAGAAAATCGCATCATCTTGAAGAAAGAGAGGGGAAGAAAAGAGAAAAGAAAGAAGAGAAAGAAGAAATAACATCAGAATCTAAACATCGGAACGAATAAATTATATTAATATCATAAATATTACATAGTTTACAACCATTATCAGAGTTACACAGATAGTACAACACATACTAGACAGTTATAAACACCTGTGCAGTTATACAACTCAATACAATACAAGAGAACTACTCAGAGAAACCAACATAGCGGAAAACTATATATCTACACGCAGAAGCCTCCTGCTCCATTGCTCCTCCACAATTCGTCAAAGCTAACCTGAATCCCTTGGCTACTCGTAAAAATTTGAGTACCCAAGAGTTTAAGAAAACAGAAGATAAACTCCGGGTCAGACATGGTTCTGGTGTGAGTAACAGGTTAAGGTTGCTTAACTTTGAAAAACCTTTTGAAAAGAAAGGTATCACGTAAGACTTCCCATACATAAACATATAAAAGTTTTTACCTTACGCTAACCAAAACATTTGATAGGAAATCCGATGATATTATAATAGGTTAAGGGTTTTCAAATAAATAAGAAATAGCCGAAATTGTTACATGATTAAATTCCAGCTACTAGCCACAAAAGTGGTTAATACAATCAAAACTGTTGGCACTTATTGGATTTTGGATTCCATACAATGGCAGGGCTACCAGGGTACCGCCCGTCACAGTACGTGGCCTAGGTCATTGTACCGAGGATCACTCCCAATCCCCTGCAACACAAGGCCGGAACCATTCCTTACTGAACAGTTCCGAACAAGACAACCCCGTGGTTGTAGCTAGCAACCGCCCGCAAAGCCGAATAAAAAGGGACCTCTAGACATGGAAAAATCTCATCCTACTTGGGCATGACCCACTTAACCTTGCTACACCTCCCCTATTTTAGCCATTCCCGGTTGTTGAGGTTGAGGCTACGATTACCTTTGGTGAACACATCACTTAGAATGCTCATCGTCCACCTGACGATGTTCTGAAAGCATTCAATCCATACAAGTTCATTCCGGGTTCGAACGAAACCGATGGCATTATCTCATTACACTCATTTTGGAATCACCCTCAGAGTTAACGACAATAACCCTTGCACTCTGAATCTACATCTTCAATTGAGATTCACGACCTACCGTTAATTTGGATCGATGTGGTTTTCGGATATCCAAATATGGAAACCCGATCCCGGTCTCATCGAAATCCAAAACGTGTCTTTTATGTCCAAGTTGTTTTAAAGTTTAAAAAAATTCAATTATCTATATACATACAGATAGATAACTCACAAATCACAATAGATAATCAACATTATCAAATAAACAGGTAATTCACATCATCATCACAATAGATAATATATATTATCATCACAATGCAACCAAAGCATTCATACCACACAACATTACTTATCTCATTTCTGAGATCACAACCATTCAAGGCGATCAATATCATCCATTCATACATAAGCAAAGATTTACTTAATCACAATATAATTAATTTAAAATGAATTAAATTAACCACCTCCATCTCAAATTAATTTAAAGTGAATTAATTAATTACTTCATCTTTAATTAATTTAAAATAAATTAAATTAATTACTTCATCAATATAAATCTTTCTTACTCAACCATTTAATTGATTACGATCAAATAATTAATCATTCAAAATAATCATCTTAATTAATTACCCTCGATTAATTATCCTTAATTACATTCATGTAATTATCCTTAATTAAATTCACAAATTAATTATTCTTAACCAAAAACAGTAATTAACCTTTAATTACTTTAATTAATTAATTAACTATAATTAATTACATTAATCCTTAATTAATTAATTACCTTTAATCACTTGACATTGATTAATTAACCATAATTAATCAACTTTAATTACATCATTAATTATATTAATTAATTATCCTTAATTATAGTTAATAAATTATCCCCTTAAATTAATTTCCTTAAGTAATTAACCCATAATTATTAATCCTTCTTGATTAACCATATTCAGTAATTAACTAACTTAATTACCTCATTAAAACAAATTAATTATTAATTAATTAATTCCTTAATTAATCCCTTGATTAATTACTAAGTAATTTAATCCAAATTACTTACATTCTTAAAACATCTTCCATTAATTACAACCTGTAATTATCAATTAATTACTTTACTAAGTAATTTCCAATCCATTAATTACATTTAGTAATTATCTTTAAACCTCCAGTGTTTAAAATTAATTAAACTTAATAAATCAAATAAAACAATCACATTTAACACAATTAATTACCTTAAGTAATTAATTTCTTAGTTACTTCATTAAGTAATTACACTTAAACCATTCACAAATAATTATTATTAAATTAATTAATCTAATTAATTATTAAAAATTAATCACAATAATTAATTAATAAATAATCCTGGTTAATAACCTTCATTAACCATTCTCTAATTATTTCCATTAAGTAATCAACTTAGATTAACCATTGTTAATTACAGATTAAATTGTCTTTAATTATTCATTAATTAATCCATAATTATTTAATTAATTAAGTGTAAACTGTAACTTAATTAATCCTTAATTATTTAATTAATTAACCTTGATTAAAACTTAATTATTTAATTAATAATTCTTTAATCATTAATTAATAATCTAGTTAATGATCTTAATTACAAATTAATTAGCCCTTAATCAATATTTATTAATCCCTAATTAATTAATTAATTAAATTAACTAAATTTTCCTTAATTACCTCATTAAAATAAATAAATTTCGAACCATTAATTTTAACAAATTTTTAAGATAAAACATTCCTTAATTATGTTTAAATTGTCGTTTACAAATTTTTTTGCAAACAAACTTCCTTTGGACTTATTTTAACATTTCATCTCAAATATGAGATTTAAAATGAATATAATTTAAACTTATCGAAGTTTTAAACAATTTAAAAATTATAAGACAAACAAGCGCTTGTCTTAATAAAGAAATTCCTAAGAGTTTAAAACTAAATTTAATTTCATATTCAAATAATTTAAATATACACTTAACATACAATTTGTTTAAATCTTCAAATTTAAAAACTTCCTTTACATCAAAACTGGAATTCATATTTAAACCTTTGATTTTCAGATTTAAATTTAACTTTAAATCTTGCTCATATTTTTAAAAACTTCTGTTTTAAAAAGTCCAAACTACTTACCAAAATAAAGTAGTTAAATAAGTTCGAGTTATAAAACTTTGTTTTTATTTTTACTTATGTTAAAACTGAGGTTATTAAATTTAAACTTAAATTCTAAAATTCAAACTTGAATTTAAAATCCGGTTTAAAACCTTCTTTACATTCAAAAGCTTCAGGGTTTAAAAATAAAATAAAAACAGATTCTACAGGTTTTATCAAAACCTGTAAAACAGAAACACCCGAAACACCAAAAATCTGCTTCGAGTTTTCAACCCAACTTCCCCGAGGAAACCACTCCATCACTTCGAGTCAAACAAGGGTTTACCCGAGTGCCTTCTCTGCTTTAACCAAACATCACCAGTGCAATTACTTCACCGTGCAGATGCACGGTGCCTCCGGCCACCACCGATCATCAGAGGTGATCGTCCTACATCCAAAAACACTCCAACATCCAGATGCGATCATCAGATCGTATACTTAACCTCGAATTCAAATTCGAGTACTAAATCCCAAACCTGGAAAACAACCATCAGGTTTCCCTTCAAACCTGTCAACACCTAACTCTAGCCGCTCTGTCCACCTAAAGATTAGCTACTCCGGCCACGATTTCAACTACGGCCAATCTAATAATCCCCAAAAGATCATAACACTCGATCAACCTTACAACCCGGAATGATCGACTCTTCAAACCCCTTAAAAACTAGGGTTTTAAAAAGGAAAACACTACCGCAACTTCCACATTGATTTCCTTTACCAACTATGATTTTTCCCAGCTTCTCCTAACTATCCTCCATCACCTAGAAGAACCCCGAGACACCACTATTCAATGATCACCAGAATTTGCTAAAAGTTTATTTTTAGTTCAATACAAAACTGCACCTTCATTTCTTTCCTAAAAACAATGATTCTTAATTTAAAAATCATGTTATAGTTAATGCTTTTGATTTATAATACTGAATTACTAATTTACACTGTTTGAATTTTGGTTAAAATCAACATGCGCTGCTATCTTCATGTTTCCAAAGACAACAAACTTATATTTTAACTTACTTAAAATTTTAAATATTAACTTAAGATAATCAAACAACTTTACTTTATAAATTTCATCATATCAGAAAACAAATTAAAAGATAAGTATTTTAATAAAATTTTGTACTTGGAAAATCAAACAGAACAGGCAAATAAGACAGCATGCACACAATACATTTTCACATCAGACTTTTATCAATACACAAACAATACTTATTTATATCAAAACATACTAGCATGCAAACTAATTAATAATTTAAGATTTAAAATTTACTCACAGTTATAAAAGGAAGAAGAGCCTCTAATTGAAAGTCTTTTTGAATTTGCAGATTGTAAAACTGCTTGCATGCCTCTATACAAAATGCTTTTGAATTTGCTTGATTTAACACTGCTGCATGCTTCCAGATTGCAGAGAAAAATTATGCAGATTTGCCTTTTTGATTTCAGGTGGCACGCAGAATTCATTTTCCAGATTGAAAATAAAAATGATGCAGACTTATTGATATGAGGAATTTGCAATAGATCGGGTTTTGAAAATGGCAAATGTAGGATTTTTTTTTGAAGATGCAGGCTACCGATATGTACAGGTATTTTGAAAATGTAGGTTTGATTTTGAAGAGGACTTACTGATTTTTGATATGAAGATGTTTAAATTTGGGTTTATGTGTTCAGATTTGTTTTAAGCTCAAACCTTAAATTCCTTAACTTTGATTAGAAAATGAAAAAAACAAGTAAGAGTGAAAAATGCATGTTTATATAGGTTAATTTCTGATTTTATTAAATAAATGAAAAATTAAAACAAAATGTGACACTTGTATAAATTTTCAACATTTGTCAACTTAAATGTTTATCTTCTAACATTTGTTAAATGAGGCTTAAGAATACAACACTTGTCCTTATTAAAAGTAATTTGTATTTAATTTACAAGTTAATATATATGTTAAGCCTAATTAATTTGTTAGTTAATATTTAATATGTATATAAATTTATAAAAGAAATAAAAACACATTATGCTTATAGATAAAGCTTATGTATATAAAAATTAAAACAATAAAAAAATCTATACTTTGGATTTTAAATTCAAATCAAATTCAAAATCTAATATTTAAAAATCAAGTTATGAATACAAATTAAATTTTGAAATAACAATTGCTATTTTTATTCAAAAATCTATCTATAACGACAATACACTATTAATATTGTTTTTAGAAATATCTCATTATTAAATTTAAAATAATTATAAAAGAAATCATTTCTTTATTAATAAATTACCTATTTTATTAAGCTATATTTTAAAAAGAAAAGAAAACAAACCCTTTTTGTTAATTCTATTAAATCTTAATTAAATTTTAAACATTTAAACATTTGTCGTAACAATTTAAAATCATATATTTATTTATTACATCGCTTTGGAAACTAAATATTAATTTAAATCAAAATTTCCAAATTATTAATATATATATTAGAATTTTAAATCATGATTCATTCATTAAATTTAAACCAAGATTATTTATTTAATAACTTTGAAAAGCTTTATATTAAATAAAACAAATTCTCAAATTACTAAAAATATTAGAATTAGAAAATATGTTTTATTTATTAAAATTAAAACAAAGCTAATCTATTTACAATATAAACTATATATTTATATTATAAATAGAAACCAATTTATTATTTTTAAAAGATAAAATAACCAATTAAATATTTATTGAAGAAGATTATTAAATCAATTTGATTTATTATTAACAAAATTATCAATATCAATTTAATTTTAATACAGATTGTTAAATTGATATTGTCAAAAATTCCGGGATATTACAAGTATAGTATAAGTCGCTTGCATACGAGCACTATATAAACAGTTTTCTTTATAAAGACTGACGATTCTTGTTACAAATAAGGACGAGGTGGCATACAAGAAATACTATGGGACCGCTTCAGGAGTGGAGGAAGGAGTGGGATCAGAAGCTGCTACACCTGATTCCCAAACCAAGTTAAATGCTATAATGGAAAATATGACGAGGAATGCTTCTGGAGTAGTGATGGGTAGAGGTGTTCCAACGCAAACGCCTAGGGCTGATTTCGCCAAGTTAAGTAAAGATTTCTCCACTTTGGGAGGGAATCCATTTAAAGGGACGGAGTCAGCCATAAAAGTACATGAATGGTTGGATACTTATGAGCATATCTTCGGCAATACAGATGTAGAAGATGCGATGAAGAGAAATTTGGCTTTGAGACCGCTTTAGCGCCGAGCTATGAATTGGCTGAATGTTGTCACTATTGCTACTCCAAAAGACAAGTTTTCTTTGGATCAATTTAAGGTGAGGTTTTGTAACGATCCGCCTTTCTCACTACTAAAAACGATACTTAATACATCCTTGGTATTCGTGTACCGATCATTTAGGCATTCATAAGATAGATTGTTGGGGAAAAAGAAAGAAAAGATAGAACATAATCCCATAAAAACATGATGAATAATATATAATACTGAACAAGTCTTTATAAAAAGAAAGAGATTTCAATATACATACGTAAATTGGAGTACAATACTAACACGTCATCAGCCCTAGACAGTTATAATAACATGTCCTTGCAATTGCTGATAACTACAACAATAACAAACAAACAGCGGAAGATAAAAAAATATGAAAGTACGTTTTGGAGAAATCCTGCTCATCTCCTAAAAGCTCCAAAATATCTAGCTAAATTTGGAAAATATGCTCAGGCTGACTCGAGCATTACAAGAAAACAATGTCCAGATCAGTCTGGTAAAACAGCATAAGAAACACAATCAAATGGATTACTTTGTTATAAAATGCATTGAAATAAAGGTATCTCGTAAGATCACGCTGCACATAAATGCATACGGTTTTTTACCTTATAATAAGCAAACCTTTTTTATTGTAAAATCCATTGATATTATAATAGTGTCTAGATGAGAAAACAAATATAGAAAATAGCTAAAATGCTTGCATCTCACATTTCAACATAATTGGGTACAACTATGTCCGTAAAGGCACGTAGTGGAGATTGGATTTCCATTAATGACTAGGCTATTGAGGTACCGCCCGTCACGGTACACCTCCAGATAAAATGTACCAAGGTCAACAAGAACTTCTTGCACCCCCGCTACACAGAGCCGGTTGCCCCTTTAACATAACATACTAGATTGCATCATCCCTCGGGTACCAAGGCTGCAAATAGATGCACCAGGCCATGGCCCCACTCTCGTGCGCATGCCAAAACTGTAAATATCGACAGTAGATCGTGGAATGATGCTCCTAATGATAGCGAACTACATAGTTCTACTGCATATTCCCTATTTGGTTCATTACTAGGTTGTGAGGCTTGTGAGGTCATGATTTACCTTTTCCTATCTTAGTAATTCCCACTTGGAAGGCAGTGTGGAATGCTAACACTGTCTTCCAAGCACCAATGCAATACTAGCATTCGTCCATATAAGTTGTTCAAGATAAGAAAAAACTAAAGGCACTACTACTATATCCATTTTGGAATCACCCTTAGGATTAGTAGTAAGTAGCCCTTGCACTTCAAAGAGCTTCATCTTCGATTCTATTATCTTCAACATGTCTTCAATTCGAAAGCTTAAGTCGGGTCGAAGTGGTTTTCGGATAATATATCTACTATCCGACATTTTGACCTAGCTATATCTGAACCGACTAGAAAAGTTAGACTCGACTGTCATCAAAGGCCAATAGCCCAGAGCGATGATTGTGGGGTCCAAAAATCAAGCATAGATGATAATATGATGCAGAAGAATGAAAGCTCGCTACTCCCCGAAGATGGACCAAGTACGATCCATATTCAACACTATGGATCGTATCAATTCCACAACTCAATTTTACAACGATGATTGGTCAATAACTCAAAATCTACACATATTATCAACATGGTACTTGGAGTGCAAACATAATACAACATGTGGAACATGCTATAAAGATCTTATTCTAATTGGAGGAAGTTGGAAGGATCCGTATAACTCTCTTTGAAACCAAGCTGTGATCTGATCTTTAAAGTACTCGTGAGGAACGATCGATCTGTTATGCCCTAAAACTCAACTTCCTTGCAACAAATAACAAAGATAAGTATGAAGCCTTGATCACCGGGCTCAAACTTGCTAGAGAACTGGGAGTGGAAACTTTACAACTCTTTTGTGATTCATGGTTAGTAATATGCTAAGTTAGGGAAGATTATCTTCTAGGGGGCAACGTCTTTCTCCTTATCTTGGCTGGATCCAAGAACTACTAGCCGACTTCAAGTATCACACCATTAAACAGATCCTTAGAGAATAAAATGAAAAAGCCGAGTCACTGGCCATGTTGGCCATTTCTGGGGATGCGCAACAAATAGATTTTATCCGGTTAAAGTACATAACTTTCCAAGCGTTGACAGATGAAGATCGACTAGTTCTTGGAGAAGGAGCCAAAAAAGGAGTCATTGATGACTCCTATTAAAGATGACAGATCCTCCCCAAAGATTCATGCTGCATCATCCAAGGAGTCATGTATAAAAAGGGTTTCTTCGTTCCGTTGCTTCGGTATATCTCTTATGATGAAATCAAATGAGTCATGAGAGAAGTCCATGAAGAAGAATGCAGTGATCACACCAAGGGCCAAACCCTAACAAAAAAATACTCTGCTACGAGTATTGCTGGCCAACTATCAATCTATATGCAGCTGATCAAACTAGACAATGTGATGAGTGCTAGAAGTTTGCACAAATTCCGAGAGCCCCACCGACAAATGGCCAGTCTATAGCCGTTTGCCACTTGGGGTATTAATATCATCGACTACTTTCTGATTCTAAAGGTGGTGCGAAATACGACATCGTAGTAGTTGATTACTTCACCAAATGTGCTAACATAGAATTTTTAAACACGATCACGGCAAAGAAAATAATCAAATTCATTGTTTGGAACATCATCTTTTGTTTTGGCATTCCACAAACCATTATAACTGATAATGGAACCCAAATCAACGGTACTAAATTTAAAGACTTCTACCGTCGGCATCATATTGAAAAGAAATTTGCGGCAGTTCCTCGCCCTCAAGCAAATGTACAGGTTAAAGATGTGAACAAAATCATAAAGTCCATTTTGAAGAAACATTTGGAAAAGGCTAGAGGCAAGTGGATGGATGAACTCCCAACAACATTTTGTGCTTATAGAACCACTTACAAGTCCATGACCGGCCATGCTCTATTCACCCTTGCTTACGGCTCCGAGGCCGTCATCCCTGTAGAGTTTGAAGTCCCCTCTCATCGAATGACTTATTATAACCCCTATTTCATTATAGAATAATTTCTAAACGAGGAATTACAATCCAATTGCAATTAGAGTAGACGGAATTGGTGATGACTTGCGAGCATACAAATGCATCCGTGAGAAAATGATAAGAACGTGTACCTAAACGTGCATGTGTATATTCAAAAAATTCAATTTCTTGAAATCAACAGAAATTAAATTTTCACTTGGAGTTATTAAAGAAAAGGATGGATCAGATAGCCAAAGCTTCCTAGCCCTATAGAACCGGACGTAGATAGCAACTTATGGAATACAATCCTGAATTTATACTATTGTAAATTGACTAAGCGCTATGACCACCAAAGTGGAATACTTTGTGAAGATAATTGAATGAAAGGATGACGACTATTTAGGAAACTGGATGGATTTCTTTCTAGAAACTCTAACTTTCTTCGATCCAAATCACTCCATGTATGCAACAAGATGTACTTTGGGGGTCAAATGTTATCCGACATTTTGGCCCAGCTATATCCGAACTGACTGGACAAGTTAGACTCAATTGTTATCAAGGGCAATAGCCCAGAGCGATGATTATAGGGTACAAAAATCAAGCATAGACGATAATATAAAGCAGAAGCATGAATGCTTACTACTCCCTGAAGATGGATTATGTACGATCCATATTCAACACTATGGATAGTATCGTATCGATTCCACAACTCAATTTTGTAGCGATGATCAGTTAATAACTCAAAATCTACACATGCTATCAACATGAAACTTGGAGTACAAGCTTACTACAACATTTGGAATACCCTCTAGGTATCTCATTCCAATTGGAGGAAGTTGGAGGGATTGACATAACTCTTTTGGGAGGGATCGATAGAAATTAGAATTCAAGCAACATCACTTCACAAAAAATGCAATATCTCAAAAATCGTAGGTCAGAATTGCATGAAATTTTGGAAGCAAGTAGCTAACATCATGGGACACCATCATAGGGATTGTAGTCCATTTGGACATATTAATAGGAATCTTTACCTATTCATATTATGGGCCTCGATGGGCCTAGAAATTTTTAGATGGCTTCGTCTTGATCTCCTAAACCTTCTGTCGAAATTTCAGTCCGATCCGTGCAAGTCTTCCCCTGTAAATACAGTAGACATGGCGTTAGAAAAGGGATCCTTCTTTCTGCTAAAAAAGCTCTTCCATTTTTATTCCTTATTATTATACAAATGGATCCTAGCCGATCAAAACATTCTGTAATCATAATCAAGTGCAAGATCAATAAAAATATGAAGTGGGCGTAGGCTAAAATTGTCGAACCACTATTACAACCTATGTGTTCGTTTATGATATTTTCTCTGTCTTAATTTCATATTTCATTTAATCTTTACTAGATTCTATTGGTTGTTGATGTCCATTTTTGGTGTCAACAATAGTGTCAACAATATCCAATCCCGATCTCTCTGAATCAATAATCGATAATTTTCGGTAAATTCAACCCCAGGTTTTTTTAGAAATAAACAAACAAGATAAGAGTGAGGATCGCCCCCTAACTATTTAAGTGGATGAATTTCCTTATCATTTGTCCTAGGAGAAAAAACAAGATTTATACACGCTGTACAACCTTATCGAAGATGATTGTGCCATATAACCCACGTGTTTCTCCTAGATATTTCCAAAGTTATATTTAACCAAGATTTTGATAGTTGGTTATTTCACTATCAAATAAACAAATAGTCCAACATATATTAAATTCCATATGGGATCCATTAGGCCGCAATTTAATAAATCTTCATTATAAAACACTTCAATCAATTTCTAAAAATATTGATATACTTATCTCATCGGTATAAGTATATTCTCAAGCCACTTAAGAAAGATTCCCTTATTCAAATTATATTAACGGGATCAAAATAATGCCATTTATAACATTTGTTTACTATACTCCCAATCCACTTATCCTTCAGAATAATGCCGTTTAAACCATTTGTCAACATTATAAAAATACAATGGTCCAAAAGCGGATCCATGTACCATTTCCAACCATAACACATAAGCCATCAAATCCTTATTTCAAAATCAACATGTAAATGTATTTTATTATTTATATTTTCTCTTTTATAATTCAAAATCTCTAACATGACATACTTAAGAAAACATGGTGGTTATTAAGATGATCATATACTCAGCTTACTTTCCACTTAAGTTTTCAAATCCATGTCACATTTTTCCATACTTTAAATAACATAATTTATAACTTAAACCCTTACTATTATTATATCATTCAAAATAAAAGTAATGTTATCATTTTAAAGTTGTTTCAGAGCAAAAATCAAAATATTACAACTTAGAATAACTCATCGTTCGATAAAAAACTGAAAATACGAAAATTGCTTTGTTGACTTCGTCGAGTGCTCCCTCGACGAAGGAGAAGGGGAAATAAGTCGTCATATAAGGTATGATTTCTATTGGTGACGTTCATGTTCGAGATTTGTTTGATAACAGTGCTTCATATTCATTCATATGTAGTGACCTAGTAGACAGATTGGGATTGAGACCTGAGATAGTAGACCGACCTTTGATCCTGACAAACCCTGTTGAAGGCTCAACTAGCCTGTGCATGGTTTGTAACGGTTTAGTTTTATCGAGTCATGGATTCTCTTTTGTGTATGATTGCCTTGTTTTAAATTTTATTGGATTTGGGATTATCTTAGGAATGGATTGGCTAAGGTATGTTGCTATAGTAAATTTTGATAAGTTTTTGGTGACAATTGAAGATGTGGATGGGCAAATGTCAGTGATTAGCTGCCTACTAGAGGATGGAGTGATGGTTATCTTTCTTTAGTCGCTAGAGGTTCCACATGAGGGGTTGTCATAAGTGCCTATCGCTAGAGAGTATCCGAATGTCTTCGAGGCAGTGACTTGATTGCCATCGCATAGAGAGATCGAGTTCCAAATTGACTTAGTGAAGGAAGCTAGACCTATAGTTATGCCTTTGAGGCGTATTACACCTAAAGAGCAGAAGGAATTCGAGATGTAAGTGAATGACCTATTGAAGAAGGGGTTCATTCGAAGAAGCATATCTGAGTGGGGCACACTGTAGTATTCACGGCTAAGGCGGTTGGCTCTTTGAGGTTATGTGAATTATCGTGAGTTGAATAAAGTGACGAAGAAGAACAAGTGTCCACTCCCACACATCGATGATTTGTTTGATCAGCTGCACATTGCGAAGGTGTTCTCTCAAATAGATTTAGCGAAGGGATTTCACCAGTTGAGAGTAGCAAAGAAAAGTGTGCCTTTTACTGCATTTCGTATACTATCAGGTTTTTATGAATAGTTAGTGATGCCATTTAGATTGATCAACACTTCGGCATACTTCGTGGATCTCATGAATCGGGTTTTCAAAGACCAGTTGAATAAGTGCATACTTGTGTTCATGGATGATAATCTAATCTACTCTAAAACTGAAGAGGAGCATAAGACGCATTTGAAGATTGTGCTAGAGATATTAAGGAATCACAAGTTAAGAGCAAAGTTCCCTAACTGTCACTTCTGGCGAGAAGAAGTGAGATCTTTGGGTCATTTCATTTCAGGACAGGGTATAGCAGTGGATCCTGCGAAAGTAGCAGCACTCCAAGATTAGTATCACCCTAGGAATGCTACGGATGTGTGGGTTTCCTAAGATTGGAAGGTTACTATAAATGCTTCATAAAGGTTTCTCTAAGGTAGCGGCACCGTTGATCAATTTAATAAAGAAGAATCAGCCGTTTGTTTGGGATGCAAAATATGAGCATGCATTTGCGATTCTAAAGGAGAGATTGACGAGTGCACCAGTGTTGACTATTCCAAGTGGAAATGAGGAATTGATAGTATACATAGATACTTATGGTACTAGATTTGGTGCGGTGTTAATGCGAAAAGGAAAAGTTGTTGCTTATGCTAGTCGACAACAAAGCCACATGAGAGGAATTATCCAACTTATGATTGGAGTTGGCGGCGATTGTTTTTTCTTTGAAGATGTGGATGCACCACTTGTTGTGAGAAAGGTTTGAGCTATTTACGGACCACAAATCCTTGAAGTGCCTTTTCTCTTAAAAGGATCTCAACCATCGTCAGCAACAGTGGTTGGAGTTCTTAACCTCTTATGATCTTTATATTTTCTATACTTTGAGAAAGGGAAATGCGGTTACCGATGCATTGAGTAGAAAACATACAGATTCGAAAGTAATGTGCTTGGAATGGAAGCAAATAGAGAACATTGCTAGATATGATTTTAGACCTCATTGTGAGCTGGAACTGTAGATGCTGGCAAGGTTTTCGATTATACCAACTCTAATTGAAAGGATCGGTGCTTGTCAAAAGCAAAATGATAGGCTAGCGGAGATTATTACAAAGATAGTAGGAGTAGAATTTGAAGACTTGAAGCAATACAAACTTGACCGAGAAGGTTGGCTTCATATGGAGGGAAGGTTATTTGTCCCCGATGTCGATGGATTACGAGATGAGGTGTTATGAGAGTGTCATAATTCTATACTAACTATCCATTCTGCTGGTAACAAGATGTATCGAGATATGAAGCAGACTTATTACTAGGAGGGTATGAAGAGGGATGTTGGAGCATGCATCTTGAAATGTATAAACTGCCAGTTGGTAACGCCGGAGCGGGAGAAACCTAGTGGATTGTTGTAACTGCTAGATATTCTTTAGTGGAAATATAAGCAAGTATCGATTGATTTTATAGATGGACCGCCGAGGACTCGAGCAGGGTACGATAACATTTGGGTCATAATGGATAGGTTGACCAAGAGTGCAAGATTTATACCCATCAAGTCAAGTGGAATGACATCCAAGTTGGCAGAATTATATGTAAAGTAGACAGTACAATTTTATGGTGTGCTAAAGAGCATTGTGAGCGACCATGACCCATTATTCACCATTGGGTTTTGGAAGAGCTTACAAGAGTTGTTATGGATAGAGCTACATCTTAGTATAGGTTATCACTTACAAACGGATGGGCAGACCGAGAGAGTAAATAGTATATTGGAATATCTCTTGTGAGCTTGCATTATACATTTTGGAGGATCATGGGATGATCAGTTGCATTTGGTGGAGTTTGCATACAATAATAGTTATCAGTCGAGTATTTTGACACCGTATGAAGCATTGTATGGCCGACCATGTAACGCTCCTTAATGTTAGTGGAAAGTGACAAGCAATTGATACTGAGGCCAGATATGATTAGAGAGACTTCAAAAAAGATCAAGGTCATTCAACAACGAGTGAAAGCTATCCAGGATCGACTGAAAAGAAGCGTTGATAAGATATGAAGAGATTTATAGTTTTTTGTCAGAGGTATGGTATCTGTGAAGATTTCTCCTCTTAGGAACATGGTTCAATTCGATAAAAAGGGGAAGTTGGCATGGAGATTCGTAGGTCCTTTTTCAGTAGTTGAAAGGATAGGAAAGCTAGCATATAGGATCGACTTACCTCAAACGATAGCTGGTGTGCACAACATTTTTCATATCTCTTATCTATGGATGTTTGTGCATGACTCAGGCATGAAAATTACACCGGATCAGCTAGAAGATGTTGAGATAGAAGCGGAAGTTTCTAGATCTTGTAGGTAGCTTCGTATTGTTAGGTATGATATGAACAACTTAGAAGAAAGATAGTGAAGCTAGTGAAGGTACAATCGAGCGGAAATGATGATGATTTTACATGGAAGACAGAGGAGAGCATGAGGTCTAAGTGTTTGAAGCTCTTTGAATAGTAAGATCTACTGGTTATCCTATCTACTTTCACCATTGCATGTTATATTTGGTCGGTAAGTATTTCGCATGTTAGGATTGGTCAGCTATACTATTGGTTGCATGGCTGCTTGTTTGATATTTGCGATGGTTGCTTATGATTTGTATGCAAGTGGGGTACCTATGCTTACTTATACTTTGGCTTGTTTGGGGATACCGAGAGCGAAATTTCTAAAAGGGGGGGGGGAGAATATAGCGACCTGTGTTTTACATATCGAAGAATCATAAAATATTTTTATTCTATTCATATAAGGTCATATGATTCTATAATTTTAGGATATGACTCTAAGGAAAATTTTACACATCTGTAATTTTTTTGCAAATTTCTATATGAACAATTTGACCCTAAAAACCTTGTTTGGACTATAATTTTTTATAGTAATTGAATTACCAGTTCCGTTGCTTCAGGATAACGGCACCTCACTTCGTAGACTGGTCATAATAGAAAAACTGACTTACGGTTAGGGAGTTATGCTTGTTTTAAGTTTTAAAAGTCGCTAGTTAGAATTAATGTGTAGTTAAATAAGCCCATTAGTGAACCCATTAGTCTAATTAGAGAATCACTATAAATATGGGTTGTAGGAGTCAAACTAAAACTTTCTCTCTCATTCCAAATTAGGTCTAAACCCTAATCAGCCCTAAATCCATCCCATAAATCCAAATTTCTCTCTAAATCCAACTGCATTATGGACTAGGGATTAGATATTCGATTAGAAGCTGGAGATAATCAAATTGGTTGATTAGAAGAGCTTTTCGTTGCTGTTCAAATTGGATCTACAGTCAAATTAGTTGAATTTGGTAATTGGTGAGTGGTCTATGCCTTCTCACTATACTATACTTGTTTATATGGTAGAATTATAGGATTTAACATGATTTAAATTAATTTTTGGATATAAAACCTTTTCTAATTTTAATAAAATGTTAATCCATGCATATGATATAGATTGATTAGAAATCACCATTTTTTCATGTTCATATATTCATGCTATATGTAGATCTATGTTACATATTGACTTCTTTATATTATTTATGTTTGATTGTTGTGCTATGCTTGTATGTTGTGATTTGTTGTTATTTGTTGGTGTTGTAAATGTATAGAACGATAGGTTTGTGAATTAAGAAAATCAGAGGCAAAGTTGGTCGAAATTCGATGAAACATGGAGGAGGGAATCTGAAGCATACAAGGAGCCTACATTATGATTCACACCTTAAGAGGAGCTAAGTATTAGAGTCGACCCCGAGTCATAGGGATGAGTCGGTGACGACTCATAGCGATGAGTCAGCAATGAGTTATATTGGTTGGTCGAAATTAGATAAAACTTGATAGATAGGTTCTGGAGTATGGCAAGAGGCAACATGATAATTCATACTTTTGTTTGATGCAAAAAGATGAGTCAACCCCAAGTCACAGGGATGAGTTGACGATGAGTTATAATGGTTGGTGGAAATTGGACAAAACTTGGAGGAGAAGCTCGGGAGCATAGTAGGAGCTCACATGATAACTCTCACCTCAAAATGGGTTAAAACAATAACTCGATAAAAAAATCATCAAGCTAGGTTGGCAATGACTCATCATGCTAGGTTGGCGATGAGTTATAATGGTTGGTCAGAACTGGAAGAAACATGGAGGAGAGGCGTAGAAGCATAGTAGGAGCTCGCATGATAAGTCTCTTAAAGAGGGTTACAGCTATAATTCAACATCGACTCATCGAGTCAGGTTGTCGATGAGTTATAACAGTTGGTCAGAATTGAACGAAACTTAGAGGAGGGGGTCAGGAGCATAGAAGGAGCCTGAATGATAACTCTCACCTCAAGAGGATAGGTTGGGAATGAGTTTTGGGGTCAACTCCTATGGGTTGGTCAACTAGATGAATGGGTAAAACTTGCGTAGTAGGGTTTTCCATAGCAAGAATGCAGGAAATTGGCTAATTTTATGAGTCTGTGTCGAGTTAAGGGCGGTAGGTTGGCACCGAGTTATCACGGTGGAGCTGATGATGGTGGAACTTCTTGGGACTGGAGTAGATGTTCTGTAGGTTATGCTGGAGGTGATAGCTCGTTCGCATCAGGTATGGATAGCGATGTAATAGCATGATGGAAAGCTGGAGTCTTTGGATGTTGGCTCATGTTGGGAGTAGGTTGCGAAGATGGAGGCTCGGTAATGGTTGGAGTTGTATGATCGATGAACATGGAAGGGTTCCTCGTGAATACTGGAAATTGGATTGAGCAAGAAGGGCTCAAAATCTGAAAGGGGCAAACTGGTGCTCGAATGGATGCATGTGCTAAGGGATCGTTGATGCTCGAAGTATTTTCTTGTCTACTCGAAGCAGGGGTATTGTAAGTGGGGACGCCCATGGATTGGTAGCAAGGATCCAAATAGCATGGAATCGTGGCTTTGGGTCTAGTGTCTAGCTTCGGAATAGGAGACATGAGCTTTAGGCTGTGTGATACGAGAGTACATAGATGACCAGGATTTCTATTAGTCCTTAGTTGTAAGGAGGTCATACGAATCAACATATATTCAAAGCATAAGGATAAGTGATAGTGGGTCCTGTTTGGCAGATGTTTGGTTGCTTTGGTTGTTTTCCTTTAGTGGGCTATCACTTGGGGATATCATTGGGAGTAGATAATGGACATAGGGATATTAGATATCCACTATGGTATTCTGTATTGTACTTTTATGATATTGTAGAGTAACATATTATACTGTTATGTACTAACTGTTTGGTTGCAGGGACATGTCAGATATAGTTCAAGTACTCTTATTACTTACCATATTTACCAGTATAGTATTTTGAGATTCATTTACCGCTCACACCAGACTGTTGTCTGACTCGAGATTTTATGCTTTGCTTCTTATCATCATGGATACTCTTAAATCAATCGAGTAAATAACAGGTCTAGATGACGCAGTAGTTGTTCGAAGGATGAGCTGGATGGAGCTATCTCGTATTATATACATACATGGATTTCTACGCTTATTCCATCGTGCAACACGGAGGAGCCTTAGCAGTGACTGCCTATTTCTTGTGTTTGATACAGTTGTTGAGTTTTTTTTCCATCGTATAAAATCTATCACATTTGATATATAACTCTGTGGATACGATGCTCCGATGATTAGTTCACATTGTTATTACTATCTTTTCTGTTGTATACGTGACATTATATTTTTTCCATGCGTTGTGAGATATATGACATGTTATATGCTGCATTTGTTTATTCCAACCCTGATGATCGTTCTACATTGGTCGGGCATTTTATGCACTATTTAATTATATTTGTGCCGGTGGTATAGCGAGGTCATCACAGGAATGATACTAATGACGAAGCATGGAGACAGTGAAGACCGGTGGCGGTATAACTATTTATTTATCTTATGGTTATTTTGATGTACCTAGATTTTAGACTTGTTATTGTTCTGTTTTGAGACATTGTGTTATGGATATTTCGATAATTATATTTTTAAGATTTGGAAATTTTGTGGGTACTTATTTTTATTATATTTTATCACTTCCACTGTGAGATTCTGAAAGCATGGATGGATAGCTCTATATATTGCTTGTTTAATAAACTTTACCAACCAACAACTAGCTTTGGAATGGACCTAAGGTTTGACTGGGCTTTTATTAGGTTAGAAATTAGCTTATTTCCTGAGAGGGTTGTTACATTTGGTATCAGAGATTTAATTACCCGATCAATGGGAATAAGAATACGTAAGAGTGCATATTTGTTAATTTTGAAAATATTTTTCAAAAACCATACTATACACACGCACACACACACATATAGACATATGCGAACAACCTAGGTAAACTTTTGGTTCAGCAAGCAATACTATCGTAGAAAATCGGTATTAATCCAAAATTTTGAACCAACATATACTTGAAATGGCTGGGAATAACATCCCCGAAGTCGAAGACCACCTCGCCCAAGAGACACCCACAATTTCGGGTATGCCGTCATGGCCCATCATTTAAGACCAAACCCCCAAGGTGGGTTCCTACAAGGTACTCCTTAATTGGCATCGTAAGGAATCCGATTAGGTCACTTAGTACTTTTCCTAAGAAAAGAGGTGGACCCTACCATAGCCACTTAACACCTCCAACCCAAAGCCGACCCTTACTAAAAATTCCTTCTATTGTATCAGTAACAAAATCATGAGCCATAACTCGAATGTGACATCTCACATTAGTCCGACTATTCGTTGGTACTGGTTGTCAGATTGACTGGGTAGTTTTACCCTATAGAATTTATGACTAACCGCGCGTCCACTAGAGTTATTTATTATAGGGGATGTCCTACATTAGTCTAAAAAACCACACCGCTGGTAGCTAGATTCAACTTGGCAGACTTCCATGTAGCTTTGGACTAACCTCGCATCCATATTACTTAGTCATAACTTATATGTATATCCACTATACACATATATTATTTTATCCGAATGATAATTGAGTCCATATAAGGTAACCCTTTACTACGTCTCTAATTAGGAGTTAATTTCCCTAATTGATTCACCCTATTCATACTTATCTCCTTTTTAATTCGTATGACTTATACACTTTTATTATCCCTTCATCTCCTCAAAATATTGTCACAAAGTTCATTAACTAACTCCACTAATATTGTTATGACTATTTAAATCCTCATAACTTATATTTTATTCGTGGCACTATCAATGCTTATTTATTTGTGGAGTTTCCCCTTTGTAACTCATGTGCCCCTTTATTTGTACATTAAATGTCTATTTGACCTTCAAATTTATTTGCACATTAAATGTTTATTTAACTTCCTTTTTTTAATTATTTCCACTTAACCATACGCATTTATGTAGTATTAGTCATAATTTCCTTTTTGGATTTAGCACGGTTATGCATGTTATATGCATTTAATTTTATTTATTACTCTTTTATCTTTCTAATTGCATTCATCTCTAATTAGGATATTTTTCCATAATCTATTCCATGGGAACCTTCCCTTTTAAAATATTTTCCCTTACATTTTCCATAGATTTACGCAAATAAGTGATCTGCGTTGTTTGATATAACAAGGAATTATTTAATATTCCTTTTATTTCGCAATAGATGGTGTAAACTGCGAGGTGAAATTCCATATCTTGCACATCTCCTCTATTTCTTTCTAGTTATATTCCTTGTCAAATCGAACACCACACTTTTCCAATATAAACAATGGGTTAGATAAACCTATGGAATTTAACGGATTATATATTCAACAGGTTTAAATACAGAAACTTTTTTGTTGCAATGAAATTAGAACACCTAATTCATATTAACATGCTTCGGTTTAAATATAGATCTGATACCAATTCTATAGATTACCAATTGGTAGATCTAAAACAATTTCCCATTAAATTCTTATTCAACTACTAATATCCAAACACAAATTTATAGAACTGGGTGTAATTAACATTTCTATTCAATTTTACAGAATATGTAGCAGTGGATTATACATTAACACTTTTAAGCCTACAACTCTAGATCTTCAATTAGGTATAATAGTCAAACAAAATCCAATAAGATAAATTATCATGTTTTAAGTAAGTCACATAAATTTCCTACTCACTATTTTTTCGACTTTCCAAACCGCCAGATCTGAATCTGATCCTATGATTCAACTGCTTTTCGTTTCTTTTTTAAGGCATATATATATACAATGAAATATACATAACATTAGAATCATATATCTGAGAAAATTAGGATATAAGGAAAGATATAGATTTGTTAAATTGATATTTACGTCGTTGTTCTGCTATGCTATTTTATACAATCTTCCCTTCCTCTTATTTTATTATCTTCTAATTCTCTCTAATCTATTATTATTTACAGCATGTTATATTTTTTGAAGAAGAAAGGAGAGAAGAGAAAATAGCAGAGCTTCACCGTCTGCATTACAAAATTTGAGAAGAGGTGGAGGGTTTGGATGCCTATTTATAGAGGTAAGAACAAATAATAAGCATTGGATTTAAAACTGAATAATCTAGACCGTTGTCCGAGGTTCAACATCGGCCTTTCAGTGTCTAATAGGTCGACCGTCGGTCGACCGCCTCCCATCAGCCGCCCCAATCTATGGGTGGACTAGTGGGACCCAACCATTATCCATATATTTATTCCTATTTTTAATTTTATTTTTTTCAATTTGATTTCGTTTTTCGTTCGTAACTTCTTTGTTTGGACTCCGATCACAACACTCCAAATATGAAAGTTACCCCAAATTTTGCCACAAACATAATGATGCAAGTTTCATAGTTAAATTCTATCGTTTACACATATTTCAGTTTCGGAGCCTAATTAACCCATTAAATAATTAAACAACTAATCGTAAAATTTACGGGGTGATACAAGTATAAATAGTTAGGATTTTGTGGTTTATATAATATAGAGACAAATATAATTTTCATACATTGTATACTTTCAGATCTCATAGTGGAAGGAATAAAATATAAGTAATATACTTTCAGATCTCATAGTGGAAGGAATAAAATATAAGTACCGAAATCCAAATTAATATTGTCTTAAAATAAGCAAAGTCCATATAAGAAGTGTATTACAACGAGTCTCCAAATAGAAATACGATATAAGTCCAACTAATAAATAAAATAAGGTTGATATAGTTAGGGGTATGCCTGAGGAGAAATTATGTAATTTGTTGTCTATATTTAACTCGATAACCACTCTTATTCGAAATAAAGATGTTTTCTTTATATTTATACACTTGTTATATTGTGATACAATTAATTTAAAGTATATTAAACAAAAAATCCTTAAATGATATGTTATATTATTTACAATATGATGTAATCATGAAAAATTTATCACATTAGGATGACACATTATTTTAAATATTCCTTGTCAAGATGTTTCAAGAAAGGATATTGATACATCCGTTAAGGCTATGGTACATAAGCTCTGCAAATTTTAGATAGTGTATTACTCATTCCTGTTGGAGGCACTACATGTTATTTACTGATAGTTATTAGATAACTATGAAATGACTCACTCGAGAGTTCTCTATTGGTTAATATAACTAGGATTAAATATACAATCTCGAAGTGACGATGTTACATAGTTCTCTCGACTTGAGAATACCATGACACTTCAATGTGAGCACTCCATTTTGATTTTAGTTAAATCATGGCATGGATTTCATCGAACGGCTATAGTCAGGTCCGAGTTGAAGCATGAAAGTGAAACAATATTTAATAGAGAATTCGCCCCCTCAATTATATGAGGTTAGTATCATGGTCAACTGTACTCAACTCAAAGTAAAAATCTGGCTAGAGCGGTACGGTTAATAATTATTGTTATTATTGATCAAGGACCTTGTGTTTGGACAAAAAAAAGTTGAATGTAATGTTAAATTTTTGACCAAAACCAAATCCCAGAAGTCCTAACGTGAGATAGCATTGATGAAGGATATTGGTGTAAATAATCATTACTACTGGGCACCGCTTATAATAGTAAAGTTGGATTTTACCGATAAAGATGTCTAAGAGATAAATTCAACCATAATACCACACCATCAAACACTAGCTAAAGTGATGCATGAATGATAATATTTGAATTATTCAATATTAATTGTTGATTGAATTTACACCTTTCAATTACACGACCGAAATGATGAACATTCTATATAAATCACACGATTTAATTAATTTATAATTGTTGTAAATTAAGTGAATTAATTAACATTTGTGAATTATTAATTTGTAATTTCATTTGATGCTTGAATAGCATTAGTATGTAATGAAATGCGTATATATAAAAAGTTATGCATACATGTATTGATATACGATATTAGTAGATTATTTAAATTCGATTTAAATGAATAGATACTAAACGGTTGGGAAAATTTTAAGATCCATTTTCCTCATGCTATAGCTGGCCAAATGGATGGGGGAAGGAAATTTTACAATTTGAACTGAAAAGGCTAAAGAATAACTAAAGGAAGGTGAATCATCTGTAACGACCCAGATTTTTAGTCATTTGATTTTGAAATATTTATTTATTTTAAACATTGAAATATTAATTTTATAAGTAGAACAGCTTAATTTCAAATATTGGAATTTATTTGAATAAGTGAATTTTGAATTTAATAATTAAATCTTGGATTTAATTTGGATAAAAATGATCTAGGGGATTTATTTAAATTCTATTTAAATGAGAATGATAATAGTTTACTTTTAAGTTGGAATTAAAGTGACTTAACTGGTTTCAACAATAACTCGTTTTCATTAACATGTGAAAATATCATCCTCGGACACTGTCTCGAATTTTGACGAAACCAGTACCATGGGAACCGTAATAATGAATTATTATATAATGATCAGACGTATCATTTGGTGATACGAGCTCGAAACACATAGAGATAAATTAAAAGAATTTAAATTAATATAATTTGATTTTGGAAACCTAACTTCTGTATGTGACGGAATTATTTTCCAATACCAGCTCGGTTGAGTTCGATATAGGTGTATTTAGTATAGAATACCGATCGACACGCTTCAATGGGGATTCGAAAATTTTAAGTGCATAAAATTGGATATTTTGAATTAAATAATATAGTAATCGCACATACTTGCCCATACTCAACCATACTAGTCCCATACCCCATCATTACCAAGCCCATGGCTCATCCACCTTATAAGCCGTGTTCTTTATTTTGATTTCCAGAAGAAAAAAAAAGCTTCGTATTTTTAAAAAATCATTATTTCGAAATTAATGTTAAATTTTTATGCTCCGCTAAAAATTACGATTTTGAATTCATTAATCTCGTGTTAGCAAAAGCTTCTCACCTAGGCCCGAGTTGCAAGGTGCGACAACTTGATGAAGCATTCGGCAGTAATTGTTTCACTCAATTTGAATTAGGGTTTTAGATTCAAGATGATTTAGGCGATGGGGGTTTTCGAGGATTGTTGCTTTGGGTTGCTCGTGTCGAAGGGTATTAGAGGCTTGATTTTGGAGATGTGCGGTGCTTGGTAGGGAGTTGCGATGTCGATTGGGTCGTGTACATGAGGTGGACGTCGCTTAACACACGGGAGGCTCGGCTGGAATTTTGAGGTGTCGGGGTGGTGGCATTTGTGAAGAGGAGTTTGGCGGAGAAGACGACATGTCATTCCATTGATCGAAGGAGGAGTATGGGTTAGATAAACTTAGGTCATGATGTGTGCATATTCGATGTCATGCACGGGAAGTGTGGAGATAAGGAAAGAAGTATTAGTGGGTAACTAGAATTTAATTGTAGTTAGAGAAATTAAATTATTTAATTTTGAAACGATATCTTTTAAATTTAATATCTAACTCATATTAGGTCCAAATTGAACGCGGTTGGTCGTGTTTGGATCGTATTGATGAAATCTACGCTATCAAATTGAATTGGTTGGGATTGGAGCTAGTGGAATTTTATGTTTAATTTGAACGTTGTTCAAATTCAGACGAAAACCAGAACTCATCGGCGACAACTGGAATAATGGTGAGTTAACTCCCCTTTTTGGTTAACCAATAATGTTATATAGTCGATAATTTTTTTGATTAGATGTTTGGATGTTATCTATTGATTTTTTGGTTTTGATGAATTATCGCATTCGGAAGAGATTAGTATATGAAATAAATTGTAGGGAGACGGGTTAGAGGGATGCAATATGATTCTTCACTACTATTTAATTTTATTTATACATGTGTTGATCTATATGTATATGAGTTATGAAGTAGGGGGATATGTTGGAGGGATCCAACATGATTCCTCGCCATTGTTGACTTTAATTTCAATAATATTCCTATTATATGAATTATTGGATATTAAACCCGATTGTTGGGTTTATTGATTATGACATTGTTATATGTCCAACTTAAACCCTGTAGTGACAGGAAATCGATATCAATATTAGTTAAGCATTTGGTAGCTATTGGCCTCAAAATTTGTATTTTGAAATATTATAAATTACCATTTGAGTTGGAGTTGCTTTTGAGATAGAGAATGATATAAAATCTGAAATTGGAGTTCTTGAAAATATTTTATTTTAAATGGATTTAACTACAATTTTACCTCATCCTTTTTATCCATCTTTTCTAAATTATTTAGGAACATTTTAAAGTTATTTATTTATTAATGTTTTAAAGTTAATTGCTTATTATTTAATAACGTTTTAAAGTTAACTATTTATTATGTAATACTGTTTTAAAATTAATTATTTATCATTTAACAATGTTTTGAAGTTAATTTTTTATTGTTGATAATGTTTTTAAAAGTTATTTATTCATATTTAATATTATTTTAAGGTTATTTATCAATATTTTAATGATTTGAAATGTTAATTATTTAAATAATTAATATGATCAGGAATTAATAAAAAATTATTTATTAATAATGTTAAGAAATTAGTAATTATTATTTTAAGATGTTTTGAAGTTAATAATAATTATTTATTTATAATGTTTATTTTTAATAATAATTATTATATGGAATTAATTATTATTATTTAAAATAATGTTGTGGATTAACTATTATTGTTTTATTAAGAATGTTATGGAAATAAGTAATTATTATTTTAAGATGTTTTGAAGTTAATAATAATTATTTATTTATAATGTTTATTATTAATAATAATAATTTTATGATAGTATTTTGAAGTAAATGATTATTATCTATTTAAATGTTTCCAAGATTTATAAATAGAGTTTTATAAATAGAGTTGGGTTTATAAGTGGAGTTTTATAGAATGTTTGAAGACTTAAAGGAAGATTATTTATTATGTAAAGGGAGTTTTAAAAATGGTTAAGTACTATAAAAGAAATTAGAAATGGATTTATCGATTTATAAAAAAAAGAGTTTTATAAATGGTTCTATGAATTTATTAGGAGCGTATAAAAAGAGCTTTGTAAATGATTTCAGATATTTATAAAATGGTATATAAATGGCTTTTAGAAATTTTTAAAGAAGATTATAAATGGTTTTAGAATTTTGTAAAAAGGAAATCTTCCTCCGCTTTATGAATATACTTATATTGTTAAGACAAGTATATGAGTATTTATCCAGGTATTGAAAATATAGGGATCTGTGGATAATCTCTGTAAAAGTAATTTGATATAAGTATTTTTAAGGTGATTTTAGTTAGTGAAAAGAATAATTAAATAGGTTAGCGGTTGCTCATATGGTTAACCAATGTTGGTTTCCCTATGAAATTAATCCCTTATTTGAATGTATGTCGTTGATAGTTAAATAACCGATTATCTAATATGGACCAAAATGTAACTTTGGAAATATCTTGAAAAAAACACATGAGTTATATGGTACAGTCATCTTCGATAATGTTGTACTATGCGTATGAATCTCGTTTCGTTCTCCTAGGACAAATGATAAGGAAATCCGTCCACTAACTGTTAGGAGGTGATCTCCGCTCTTATCTTTGACTGTTTATTTCCTAAAGAACCGAGGTTGAGTTTATCTAAAATTATCAAATGTTGAGAATGTGATTGGGTATATTATCGAAAAACCACTTCAATCAAACGCAAGCGTTCCAAAGTGAAGATATCTTGGAAATGATGGAATTGAAGACGGAAATCTCAAGTGTTTCATTCAGTCCCAGAACGAAGTTGTATGGATGGATGCTAATATAGCATTGTTGCCTGGGGGGCAGTGTTAGCATTCTAAGTGGGAAGTGCTATATAAAAGGCAAAATATAGCCTCACGCCTCATCAAACGGAAATGACTAAAACATGGGAGATGTAGCAGTTCTAGGTGGGTCGCTCCTAAGTAGGATATAATCATCCCTACCTAGAGTCGATATTATATCTCATTTGAATGCTTTAGGGTCCATTAACGGAGGGGTGGTCATATTTGGTACTATCCAGTGAAGGGTAGGCCGGTTCTGTGTTGGTTGTGGTTGGTAGGTTCGACCTTGGTGTTATTTTATCTAGAGATGCACTATGACGGGCAGTACCCCAATCGCCCAGTTATTGTATGGAAACCATTCTCCAACAAACGCCGCATAAATTTAGTTGTATCCAACTATGCTGAAATGTGAGATGTAAGCATTAACTCGCCTTTTGGCAAGGCCACAGACAACGAATTTAACTAAATCGACTGCTCGTTTGTCGAGGATGGAATACGGTGGGTTTGAGTCAACTGGATGGATAAATGGTCAGTCCTAGGTGGTTTGATGTATATGGCTCGGCCTAGATGGTTCGACAAGTGTCGCTCGGCCAAGGATGGAAGGTCATGCATGGCTCGACCTAGGTGGGTTGGCTAAGATAGGACGGTCGGGCTTGGTTGGGCTTTGGAGTGGTTCAGCATTGGCGATTCGGCCTCGATGGGATCGGCCTTGGTGGAATGGTTATATAGGATCGGCTTTGGTGGTTCCGCCTTGATGGGATCAACAATGGAATGGGTCAGTCGACAGGATGGCGTGTATCGGTGATTAAAGTGGATTGGTGGTCGAAGGTGGTTTGGCATGTTTCAGACCACCCTGGTTTGGCATCGTGAGTGGATCGACATCTCTGCATCGGTCTAAGGGAGTAGGTCGGAACGTCACAAGATTGGGTCGGCATCATGATTGTCTCGGCATCGTGAGTAGGTCGGCATTTCGAGTGGACCGACATGTTGGAATGACTCAGCAGGATGGTGTGGCTCGGCAGGATGGAGTAGATCGGCGTGTTTACTACTTCGAGTCTCAGCTTCATTTACTTCGAGTCGTAGGTAGGCATACCTTGGGTCATCACCTAGGAAATATCAGGTCGGCATATTCTGAACTCAGGGACGGTCGTGGTGTTGAGTCTAGATTGGCTATGGTTTTGGCGGGCCCAGACCACTTAGGAAGCCCAGTAACTCGAGTTTTGCCTATAAAAATAGCATGTGGGGCTTCAAAAAAGGGATCCTCATTCTACTTCACTTCTTCTTTCCTACTAAGGCTACTCTGCCATTGTTGTTCCAAAAACTCTGGATAGTAACTGTAATTGGTTCTAACATCAATAAAAAGGAAATTTCTAGAGTAGACATACCGAAGTCAGTCGAACCACTATAAATCCTGTTTTATTACTGCTTTCTTTTTAATTTTTATTGTCCTTCACATTCATACTCTCTACATACATTCTATCTGTGATCTTTGACTATGATTTGGTACTTTCATCTGCATTTGGGTGTTAGTGACCAATTTTGGTGCTAACACAAGCATTTCAGCTATATTCATTTTTTACTTTGAACCCTAGACATTATTATAATGTCAATGGATTTTCTATAGAAAATGTTTTTAGTTATCGTAAGGTAAAAACCCGTACGTGTTTATGTGCGGCATGGTCTTACGAGATATTTTGATTTCAAAGGCTTTTTACGACTTTAAAATTCAATTTGGTGTGTTTTTCTCACGCTGGTTTTTAGACTGACTCAGATGTTATTTTATGATAACGCTCGGGTCAGACCGAGCGTATTACAAATTTAGTTTGGATGCATTGGAGCTTCAGAAGACGAGCTAGAGGCCTAGAGACGTATTCGTGTATATCATTATTTTTTCGCTATATTCATTGTTGTACTTGTCAGCACTTATGAGGACAGGTGGTTATAACTGCTCGAGCTGAAATAGGTTAGTATACACTGATTGATGTCTGTATATATGTGCGTGTGTGTGTGTATATATATATATATATATATATATATATATATATCCTTTTTGTGTAAAGATTTGTTGTATATTATAGATTTTTCATTCCGCTATGAGATTCTATGTTTTTAGTTTTCTTTCTCTCTATATTTTTCTTCCTTCCTTCCTTCTTTCCCTAACTATCCGCCTTTCCATTCAATTTGAGTGGATCATGTGTGGTAAATTGTCCTCTTGAACTGTTCGGAGAAAGCGGGTCGTTACATCATCCCTTATTTTAATTATCCTTTATTGTCTCCTTTGAATATTTCATTATCTTTTGCTCTCTTTTTACATCTCTATTCCAGTCAAAAATTAATGGAATTTGGGGCTCAAAAATTCCAAAATCAAAATAAAATAAAAGGTGGTTGCTATCACTAAGATCGACTTAGTTGAATCAAGAAGCTTCATTTATCATTCAAGGTGCTAGTTTTTGGCTATATCCTAAGGCAACTTTTAATTTTATTCATTCATATATTAATCATGTTCATATGGTTTGAATCCTCTACATGCTACATATAAAATGTTTGTTTATTCATCTTGCGATACAATACTGATCCCCTTTTGACACACCTCGATTAATTAATTATGCATGATGTTAATTCTACTTCGATCCCTTCTTTTATTATTAGATCCTTCATCTCATAGGAATATTTGTTCATATTGTTTATATAGTTTGATTATGAATATCTTATAATGAATTTATATGTGCCTAAGTTGTCCGATCTGTTTTTCTTCACTATTTTGGAATCATTTTTGATTGAGTGCCTTCTAATTAAGTATATCTGTCTATATGTGTGCTACATGGTTATCTTTACATTTTTGATTGAAAACAATTTTGATTATTTTCAATTAATTTTAATTGAAAGTAATTTTGATTGAAAGCGATTTTGATCGAAAGCAACTTTAATTCTTTGAACTTTCCTTTAAACCAAACACATGCGTTACATGGTTGTTATTTGAATATATTTTGTTTGGTTATTGTTTACATAAGTGATAAGGTTATTTCAAACTGAAATCTATAACCAAACTTTTATGAAAAATCTAAATCATTTGATTCTTTCCTGAGTTTAGAGGTTGGATTAAAATTTATACATGTAAATATTAAATTGCTATCTTTGCATACATATGATGTTTCAAATTTTATAACATAGTTTATAATTTTTGAAAGTTGAATTTAAATTTGTTAACTTCAAATTTATACATTTATATATGAAATTGTAATCTTTACATACGTATGATATTTTAAATTCTAAAATATAGCACACATTTGTTGAAAGTAGGATTTAGATTTGTCAACTTTAAATTTGCACATGTAAATATTAGATTATAGTCTTTACATACATTTGATTTTTTAAATATTAAGACACTGTTTATAATTATTTGTATATGGACTTGTATACGCGTGTGTTATTTTAATTCAAATTTTATAAATGAACTTTTGTGCAAGACTATAAAATTCATTTTGAACCTTTTGTTAATTATATATCTATCATCATATTTATATATAATTTTAAATCAAAACCGCAGAAAACAAAGGCATGTTTAAAGAAAATGAGTCCATTGCGGTGTAAATTCCAACACCTACATATGGTCGCATCAGCTATGCATGCTTCACATCTTTAGTATGTGTACTTTACACAAATAGTGTACTTGACACACTTACAAATTATAATAGATTTCAGATGAATTAAATAAAATGAAGATCTCATTTAAAAATAAATTAGATTGGATCAAAATTTCATTCAGACATCATAGGCTCAACAAAAAGCTAAAATAGACTTTTTTAAATGTACCAATTTAACCCACTTTCAACTTCAATGACATTAGTGCGAGGTTGGTTAAGGCGTTCAACTAGTCCATTGGATGTTCCCAAGTTCGATCCTTACAATTAGCAACTCGCTCGTGAGGCACCTAGCTGGGTCACCCCAAAGGAGTTTGTGCCGCACCTTCAATGATATCAATTCCTGGTGGTTTTTGCAGCCAAAATTAACAATGTTAGGGCTGTAACACCCTGTAATTTTACAAAATTAAATAATTAAATTAAAAGGATAAAATCGTAATTTTACATAAAAATGGTGAAATAGTAACATTTTATAGAAGTTGGAATTAAGCCTCGAGACCTATTTTATTGCATTCAGAATGTCACTTATACTTAGAAAACAGATGTAACTTGCTAATTTTGGTTAAACGGGCTAGAAATTAAATGAAGTTAAAACCAATGACATTTTGGTAATATATTAATTTCGAGATTTTAGCCTAAGATTGAGTTATTTCAACCTATAAATAGAAATTGAAATCAACTCTTTAGTCACATTTTATCCAAAACATCTTTCCTCTAATCTACATCTTCTTCTTCATCTATCTCTAAACAAAATCAATTACAAATCCACCAAATCAAATCTAAATTAAACGAATAAATATAATGAACTGATCACCGCGAAGAGGGCTATGTAAATAAGTCGAAGCTATTGAGAAATTTGGTGTTTTCAAGGCAAGAAATTTCTATACAGCGAAGGAGTAGAATTTCCCTCAGATTGGAGAAGAAGCACGGCTAGTTGATAAGTGAGATTTATCATATTTGTATATATATTGATAAGACGTGGTAATTCACCCCTTATGATCTTAAACCAAATTATAGATTATGTACTTAATTATTAAAGAAGTAATTTTTTATATACAGTTGATTAGGATACAGTATGCAATGGCTAGTTGATTAAAAAGTAGATTTTTCTCAATTGTAATTAACAAAATTAGTCGCCTTCTAATTAGAAAGTGTAAAACACAAAGCTGTTCTAAATTAGATATGTTATATATTAAAGTTGTAGCTCACAACAATGCGAATCTAATAGTCATATTCATTCTTCAATAAGTGTACGGATTGGTCAGAAAATGCATCGAAAATTCAATAAACGTTGATCGTTCATTTCGATCCAACGGTAAAAATGTGACAATATGATGATCGGGGACCATGGATATGAAGAGGATGTCGAGTAGATGGCTATGGTAGTGTCCAATTGATCAATCATTATTGGGGTTCATTGAAATTGGAGGAAAAAATGTCGGCGTCGGCTTTTCGATGATGGCGGCCAGAGTCGAGATCAAATACAACGTCAGGTTGGCGGCGGCGGTAGTCGATTATCTTCTAGATGACTGCGACGAGTGAAAATAGGCAGCGGTTGGTAGCGAGATCGTGAATTAGAAGCACCATACCAGCTTGCGGAGGAGATAATAAAATAAATAAATTATGATATTGCCCTTACATCTAAACGCTTATAACTCTTACATACGACCTACAATTCAAGCGTGCTTTGTTGCATCGGGATCATTGCGAGATGAGGAATGTTTTAGTATACTGTTTACTATTATTTGAGATAGTTTAGATAATTATGTTAGTTGGACAAGTTTGTTATATGGTTTTGCGCTTACAGGTTGTGGTTTGATCCAGTAGCTTCGTAAATAGTGGAGTAATGATGAGTTTTGAGCTTGACCCCAATAATATTGCAGATTGATTTGCAAATGTCTAACATTGAACTAACTTTAATATTCACATGCGGTTCTACGACAGTGTTGCGTCGATAACGGAAAGAATAAATTAAATTACGATAATGCCTTTAGATCTAAATGCCTATGACTCTCACGTATGACCTCTGTTAAAAGCACGGCTCATTGCATCGGGATCATGGCAAGATAAAGAACATTTATGTATATTGTTTGTTATTGCTTAAGATATTTTAGAAAATCGTCTTAGTTAGGCAAGTTCATTATATAGTTCTACGCTTATGGATTGGGGTATGATCCAGCAGCTCCATAGACGATGGGGTGATAACGAGTTTTAGGGTTGATCCTAATAGTGTTGCAAACTATTAGACAAATGTCTAGCAAGGGAACGACCTTAATAGCCACATGTAGTTTCCGCGGCAGTTTCTTGTATATGCCATATGACTTTGAACTCAATAGTATAGAATACGGTAGGCGTCAGGTGTACTTCGGTGAGGCCAAGGACATCTAGCAACGACGATTTGGAACTTCAACCCAATAGTTTCTCGTAGGTGACAATGCATGAGTTGGGACTTTGAGCTCAATAGTGTATATACATTAGGCGATGGTGAGTTGGGACATTTAGCCCAATAGTGTTGCAGTTGGTGGCACTGAGTTAGGATTTAAGCTCAAAGGTATTCATATGTTTTAGTGACGATGATTTGGGACTTTAAGCCCAATAGTATTGCAGTTATTTCGATATATACGAGTTGAGACCTTGATGTAACGACCCGGAATTTTTGGCAACATATTTTAATAATATTTAATCTAATTTAAATTAAATACAAGCTTCTCAAATTATAAACTGATGGAATCTTGATCATTTATCAGTTATATATGCCTTGTAAAGGAAGTTTTGATTTGAAAACTTAAAATAAAATCTTTAAAAAAAATGTTTATAACAAAATCTCTCTTATTCAATAAAAATCAAAGATTCTATATTTTTAATATTTGATAATATACATATGAATAAATAAATGGAGTCTTAAATAATAATGTTTAAAATAATAAACAATCATATCAATATTAAACATGAATATTAAACTTAAGTATAAAACATAAATATAAAATATAAGACGTAACTAGAAATATAAAATTTACAAATACAATGTTATGAATCAAATGCTTGAAAATTAAATTACAAATAGAATACAACTAATATAGTCAAAACAATAACTATATTAACTTTATTCAAACATATAAGATAAGGTAAAAAAGAATAACCTGTAATATATATTTGTACAATGCAAATTTTTTAACAAAGATTATAAAAGTTGTTGTGAAATCAAGTATGCAAAATGACAAAGAAACAAACTAAATATATTAACATATATGTTGCTGTAACTTACATATGAATAATGTAAAGAAGACAAGTATTCACACATATACAAATATCTTTGTACAAATTACAAGTATCAGAAACCATTAATTAGATGTTAACATAAATGAAGACACAAGCATTTAATTAGCATAATATTTTGTCAACTCAATTGCGAGAAAAATCTCAACCGAAATAAACAATATCATTTCAATTTTTGCAGTAATTTAATACAAGTCTTGTATGGTCAAACAAGTAAAAACGTGTCCAGTTAATACCTATACTGTTCAAAGTCTTTCTATTTATACACACATCATATTATTGTGTTCATTTATAAAACTTGTAAAGCAAACCCGAGAAGAAGAAAATTAAGTAGCGTCTTGTCTTTGAAAACCCCATTTAAGTTCAACAGCAAAACAAGAATTTTTTTACAGTGATTCATATGCAGTTTCTTCATCAACAAATTGCTTTCTGTTCAATAAATTATATAGTAAGTAAACATACATGTTTTTAAGCTTAAGTTGGTAATTAGTTCATGAATATCCTGTGAATGCTATATCTTGTACTATGTGGGTCTGAGATGATATCTGGAAGATTTAATATGTGATGATCTCCTATATTCTAAAGCTTTGAGCAAAGAAGTGAAAGAATACTAATATTCTTCAGTTAAACCAATTTAAACTTAGGGATTGAAGCTAATTTAAGTTGTCTATCTCAAATCAAAGGTCTGGAAACTTAGTTGAAGTTTAACAGTATGATATATATACTGTTTAATCAAGTTACAGTAAGAAATAAATCAAAAGCTAAAATTCGAAAGTTTTAATTTGAAAATTTGATCCCATATCTTGATTTAGCATACAAAGTTAGGATTTTTAAAATAGAAACGATGATTTTTAGATCAATATTGAAGGTGCAGTTTGAATATGAATAAAAGTTACATTTTTGTCAATATCTGTTGATTCGATTAATTTTAATTATTGAAATTTCTTATGATGCAAGCTTGAAGATGTATTAATATAGGAAAAATGCTAAATAATTTTTCCAATGCAAGAATTTGTGGAATGAAGAAAAAATAGGGTTTTAGTTCAAGTTTTTCCCGGGTACTGTAAATTATTGATTTCGTCGTCATAGCTTGATTGAGCCGTACGCACTTCGAGGAGGTGGTTGTCGAGGGTCTGGACTTGGCGTGGGCGAAGGGGCTTTACTTCCGGTGATTGGTGTTTGTAGATTTTGGCGATTTTCGGTGGGATGTTCGGGCTTTGGTTCAAGCTACAGGCGAAATTTTAATTTCGACTTAATCGTGACATTTTGGGTTTTGTTTTCGAACGAGAGGGTGAATCGTGGTTTGTTGGAGGTAGCGTGAGCCATCGGAGGTGCGGCGAACCACCGTGCACGTGCACGGTGGCGATCGGTGTCAGTGATTCGAATTGGGGTCGTCGCGTGATTTTGCACGAGAATATTTGGGAGTTGCTTCGTGTTTTAACCTGGTGCGCGCGTGAGTGTGTTCGTATGATACTGCAGTTTTAATTTTTTTAACTTAAGCTTGGATAAAAAAAAGGGAAGAAGAAGAAGAAAGGATCAAGTAGCAAATAAGAAGAGGGTGGAGTGAGAGAGAGACGCGGGGAAAAGTGAGGGGGAGCTCGAGATTTACTCGAGTGAATGAGGTGCTTACCTTGGGTCCACTTCCTGATGTTTTTGCCTTAATGCTTTAAGTATTTTGATATACAAAGTTCAACATTAATTTAGTAAATAATGATTTGTTAGATTTAAGTTAATATTTGATTTAAAATTTATTAAAGAAAGGTTTGTAAAAAAGATTATTAATTAGTGTAAAGTATAAGGTAATTAAAAATGTAAATTAATTTATACTTGTAATTAAATTAATAACTTTAAATTAAATTTGTAATTAGAAATTAATCTTGTGTATAATAAATTTAACTTAAGAAATTTAATTAATTACTTAAAGTTAATTAATAAATGGTAGTTAACTTAAGTGATTAATTAAGATTAAATGATAAATTAGTTGATAATAAATGATTAATTAATTGATAATAATTGTTTAATTAATTGATAATAAATAATTAATTATAATAATTTGTGATAATTCAATAAGTAATTAAATTTCATTAATTAATAATTAAGTTATTAATTAATAATTAAGAATCAATTAATTAACTGAGTAATTAAGTAATAATCAATAAATTTAATAGGTTAATTAATTAGAAAAGAATAATAATAATTTATCCTTAAGTAATTTATTAAGTTAAGTTAATCAAACTATATTGATATGAACTGATGATTCTTGTCAGATTGTCTCTGATATCTATCTTATGATATTCTGTGATATGTTGTGATATATTCTGGATATATATGTGATGACTGTATATGATTTATCTGTGATATCTGTTATGTGAATTCTAAGTATCGAATTAAACTGTTAAAACTATGTAGACAACTTGGCCCTTAAAATGGCGTTTGGATTTTGATGAGACCGGGATCGGATATCAATTCGATATTCTAAAAACCACATCGATACAAATTAAACGATAGATCGTGACATATCAAGTGGAGATCGGGATGGTATTTCAGAATGCAAGGGTTATTGTCGTTAACTCTGAGGGTGATTCCAAAATGAGTGTAACGAGATAATGCCTTCGGTTTCGTTCGAACTCAGAACGAACTTGTATGGATTGAATGCTTTCAGCACATCGTCAGGCGGACGATGAGAATTCTAAGAGATATGTTCTTTAAAGGTAATCGCAGCCTCAAGCCTCATTAACCGGGAATGGCTAAAACAGGGGAGATGCAGCAAAGTTTGGTGGGTCATGCCCAAGCAGGACGAGGTATACCCCTGTCTAGATGTCCCTTTATTTCAGCTGTGTGGGCCGTTGTTGGCCACAACTGTGGGGTTATCTTGTTCGGGACTGTTCAGTAAGGAATGTCCGGCCTTATGTTGTAGGGGGTCGGGAGTGATCCTCGGTACGGTGATCTAGGCCCCGTACTGTGACGGGCGGTACCCCAGTAGCCCTGCCATTGTTGGAAACCCATTTTCCCTATGAGACCCTACGGTTTTGATTTGTATTACCCACTTTTGTGGCTAATCTGGAATTTAATGAATGTAACAATTTCGACTATTTTCTGTTTATTTGAAAACCCTAGACACTATTATAATATCACTGAATTTCCTATAAAATGTTTTGGTTAGCGTAAGGTAAAAACTTACCCGTATTTATATGTGAGAAGTCTTACATGATACCTTTATTTTCAAATGGTTTTCAAAGTTAAACAATTTTAACCTGCTTACTCACACCAGACCCATGTCTGACCTGGAGTTTATATTTTGTTTTTCATAAACTCTTGGGTACTCAAATTTTTATGAGTAGCAAAGTGATAGGTATTTGGAGTATTGATTTTCTGGAGGAGCATGGAGAAAAAGACCAGACGTATGCATCTATCTATATAGTTCCGCTGTGTAGTTAGTGTATGCTGTATTTTGGATGTATTTATGGACATATATGTATACGACAATTCTGTGGTATGATATTGTATAACTCTGATATATGTAAAACTATGTAATAGTTATGTGATGTATTATATTTTGTTCCATTCCGCTGTGAGATTCTGATGTTGTTATTTCTTTATTTCTATTCTTTTTTATTTCTATCCCTTTCTTTCTTAATGATGATACATCTTTCTAGGGTTAGAAAGGCGGGTCGTCACACTTGAGCTCAATAGTATGCATTAAACTGGACTTGGAATAGATCATCGTGATACCTTAGCATATGATGTCACTATAGTATTAAATTGTGTTTAGCTGACTTGTTGGGTGCAAGTGACATAGGTTAAGGTATGGTTTACGAGCATAAGTGTTGTTTTACTAGCTTATTAGTGTTATAAACTTTATGATATGTTTCAATCGCTAGACGTATATTTGACCCCTCTATCATTTTCTTCTTTTTAGTTATACTCTGATAGGTCAATGAGAGGACTTGTGATGGTTTGGAGTTGTGATGGCATGGCGAAGATGTGCATTTATTTATCTATCAGCTATCTACTATTTTATCACAGTCGTTCAAATACATTAGGCTGTTTTTTTGTACATGGTGTTTTCACTTAGGGCTTTGTATTATTGATTACTATTATATTTTTTTTCCTTCTTCCATGGGTTTTAAAAAATGTAGAATATTATAGATAGCTCTGGAGTGTTTTATACATTTGCCTCAAAACGATCCACCGTCTACGAGGTCTGCGAAGTCCACGTCATTTTATATGTGTATCGGAGCATCATAGATGGCGGGTTGTTCATTTGGTATTAATTAGGTTATATGAGAGAGCTCATTTGCGATTTTTTTATTTATAGTATTAGAGATATATTATTTTTACGCCACACCCCATATATTTTGACCCGTATAGGTGGTTGTTGGCTTATCCCTAATGGTAAACAACTATGAGTTAAATAAATATTGATATTTAAATATCTTAGGGTGGAAGATATGTAACGCCCCATCTCCAGTGATCGAAATATAAGAGATATTTTACCGTCTGATAATTCGCATCATTGGGCATGGAAAGGGCAATCTCTCGTATACACTACTTTGGGTCAAAATGAATATGTTTCAATGCTTAAATACATCTGAAATAATACATACCGCGTCTCGATGAAAGCACTATACATGAGTTATAGACTTGAATAATACAATATTAGAGACACAAATAAAAATTTCCTAACTAATAGAATCGAACTGAATAAAATTATGAATTCATATCATATATGAAAATTTCGATACATTATCTCATATTTATACAAATCATCACATCATATTGACTTACACAATGACAACTCAATATATAAGTACAAACGGGATACTTACTCTCTGTCGTCACTTGCTCAAACTCCATATCGTATCCCATAAAGCATATACAGTTATACCAAACCTATAAAACAAGCTTAGTCTGACCCGAGGAGATGCCACAAAACAAAACCTCGAGTAAGGCTAGAATTCAAGCTTTGAGTATAATTATGCAACAGAAATAGATAAACGTATCATGTTGGGTTTTGTAGGGCATATACGTTACACACGGGGTCAAACACACCAAACAAATTTCCAAATCCTCAGTTTTTACAAATTAGTTATAACATCCATCTCACGACACTATTCAATATAACATACACAGTTGCAACTCTAATAAATATGGATATCATATCCTATCGCTTTACTTATGAGTTTCCTTGTCCTGTATAAGTTAAAATCAATATTGAAAAGTAGTCATTTTTGAGTTAAATGATGTTTCTTTTAATACTTATGGGAAGGCTTAAATCATCTTCTCGTCTTGTGAATTCCAGAAGAATTGCATGCTGATAAATCTTATCTATGGACTTACCCTCTATATAGACTAATCCTCTCCAGTAAGTCATCCCAATCCTTTTCATCCGTACACTTTCGGTTAGTTGTGACATACGCTTCACACGATCCCTTAATTATCGTACCCTTTAGGTATCTGGATGCATGATAAATCTTACTAGTGTTGTAGTCCACTATATCAATTGCATTATATCTCCAGTTGTGGTGCCACTTCTCTTCATTTGCACTACGTCTCCGACAATCTTTTTTATCTTCGATGGCTTTATTTGTCTTGACAACAAATTGTTTGGATAAAGTGGCGACGGACAAGGTTGTCACGATTCGGATTGCGACCGTTGAATCAGACTGCTATGATTGATACTAGCGGTCAAATCCTATGCCAAACTCGAGAAATGATAAATTTATTAGTTTAAAAATCATTTGGTCACTCCAAATGAAATTTATTCCTGAAACGCCATTTTAAATACAATATATATAACCCACTGGATTAGTCTTGTTTGTGTAAAAGGGTTTAACTTGCCGACAACAACATTGTTTAACAGTGGAAATTTAAGCAATGAAATTTAAACCATGCGAACATGTATAAAATTATCCAAACAAGTATTAAATCACACAAGATTGCGTTATTTCAATTAAAGTGGATTTGTTTGACTAGGATTTATTCTATTTAATCCTAGTTTTAATTCCAATTATAAATAATGCAATTTAAATAAAGTGGGAATTAGGATGAGGGACAAACTTTGGAAAAAATATTAGACTGAAGGACACCAAGTTTCATTTTTAGGTTGAAGGACAGACTTCGGAAAAAAATTATGCTGAAGATCAATGCTAGGTATAACTAGCATTATGTTCATTTTTACACTATACAAAATGCTAGTTATAACTAGCATTATATTCAATTTTACACTGTACAAAATGCTAACTATAATTAGCATTGTCCTTCAGCCTAATTTTTTTCAAAGTTTGTCCTTCCACCCAAAAATGAAACTTTTTGTCCTTTAGCCTAATTTTTTTCAAAGTTTGTCCTTGTGTCTATTTTCCACTTAAATAAAAGTATGAATTTCCTCTTAAATTATTTTAATTCATATTTAGGGACTTTTAGAAGAAATATTTGAATACTATAAATCTCAAATTTTTTATATCTATCCTTAAAAATACAAATTTTATTCGTAACTCTATATTTTCTCAAATGGTTAAATAAATTATATTAAAATACTCCACATATCATTCATAATGATCCTGATGGCACAAACAGTGTTCCAACCAGATCTCATATGAAGAAGATAGATTTGATTCAAGTTTAGGGTTTAATTGAAAATTTATGGTTTATAATTTAGTAAACTATAGACTTTATTTGAAACGTTTAAATTTCTAGGGGTTCTTAAAATTTTTCCTTCTTTCTTTTATTTATTAATTTTTTTACTTCTTTCCTTGCTTTATTTAAACATGCATCTACTCACGTATAAGGCCTCCATTCTTCATTTTTTCCATTTTATCTTTTGCCATGACCATATGCATGCATGTCTAGGAACCCAAAACCCATTGCCTTGCTCCACCTTGTGCTGCCAACTCATGGAACGAACCAGATTCGCGTGATGAGCGTCCTCATGGCCACCATGGCGACTTCGACGTCGGCCAGCTCCACGAAGACACTACCAACTATCCATGTTTTTGGCTCCTCAGTCCCCACTTCCAACCACTTGAGGCCAAATGTTCTTAACCACCAAATTTAAAGTGTTATGCTGCACCTATTAAAACCATCACCTCTGGCCATTCTTGAACAATAACTGTAACCATGTTTGGGATCTTTAGTTGTCTCCTGCCATCACTACGCTTGTCTTTAGGTGGAACGAACAACATAACTAGCCTCACATCGCGGTATGAACTGGTCCGTATAGGTCAGGCTCAATTCAATGATCGCTGACGAACTTCGTCTCTATGATAACCCGCTATTTCGAACCATTCAAATCGACAATCATCCACTCATGTCAGACTTAAATTGCTCAAAACAACAGATCGTTGATTTATATTTGGCAAATCTCAGCATATACAGTAAATAAATCAATCACAAAATCACAGACACAAAGAAATACAACAATAAGCAGCGGAATAGATAAATAGCAGCTCATGAAGCTACTACAACATTAGAGTCTAAAACAAGATACAATAGAAAATCCCAAGTACATAGAAGTCACTAATACAAAAGCAACAGTCAAATCTGGACATAAACAACTGGAAATAACTGAAAGTGTCACGACCCGAATTTTCGAACCAGTTAAAATTGCCGAAAAATCCATCCGTTCTAAAACTACTAATGAAAACTACCAACTTAATACACCATATTAGATAAATATCCAACAATATTAAATGTATGGGATTAAATTTCTATTTTTACAAGTTAGCAGAGTAATCAATTTAATCTACTAGGCATGCTTATATACAAACCAAATACAAATAAATCTTAACCTACATAACTCTAATAAGAGAGACAACAATAGCCATTCCTACGAACTCAATAAACATGTCAAATGCGGACTAAAATAGTAAGCAGGAAAAATACAATAACTCGAGATAAACAACAACCATTGACAGATAAACATGAAAAGGTTATATTATTTTAGGGGATGCATCACTACTATTTGTGACTGCCTACGTACCCCTATCTAATTAGGTATCCAATTACATATAGTATCAAGCCAACGTAGTTCTACTATCGCAAATAGGACTCATGGAGCCTACGATGCAACAAACAATATGCAATTCCCAAAACTACCCACTTAGGCTTAATCTTTAAATTTAGATTTTCAAATCTAATTACCTTTATCGAAATTATCTGTTTGAACTTTATTCTCGAATTCTTATTTCAAAACTTTTGAAATATATATATATATATATATATATATATCCTTTCTATTCAAATTATACTTTACTTCGAGATCTTAAATTAAATCAATTTTGAAAAGTTTATTTGGAAATCCTAAATACTGTAATAAAAACGTATCAAACCATATGCAACCAGATCGGACGGTTTCTCCCAATAACAAGGCAACTGGGCCCCAGCCTTAATACAATCAGTAATAAGTATATCCCTCTATTCTAAGAGCGGACTATACAAAAAACACATGCCCACTTTTTAGTTACGGGTTACCCGAATCATTGGTAACACAACAAATCATTTTATATTCCAAAGCGATAAATCAGTTCACACTAATATTCATAAGCACTTTCAAATCTATAATAATTTTCATTTCTCAAATCTGTTCAAAAATCATCTTAAAACCATCGAGTTTAGTCCTCGAAATTCTTTCCGTTTTATAAAACATTTTTATAAAACCATTCTTATATAAATCACTTTTATATAATATAACTTAAAAAACATTCATTACCAAACATTTCTATTTCTTTTATAGGGAAAACATTTCATAACATTTCAACTTGAAAACCAATTTTCAAAACAATCCATTAAATTAAAGTGAACCAAATATTACTACTAAACACCTTATAGTCAAATTGTGAAATAAATCACAAGGTGTTAGCCTATAATTATTTTCTACCAGGCCCATACATATGGATAATTAATTTCTTATAAACTGGTCGAGCAAAGTCAATAATCAATAAATAATAATTAGTGCTCATAAACTGGTCGAGCCTAATTCAAACAATCAATCAATGAAATAAACGCAATAACAAATGATAAACAATGCTTTATTCTATCAAATATTTATAACACTTTTTATTTTATCTTAGGTTAATACAGTTTGATATTTATTTTAGAGCATCTGGGCTTTCCCTTCGACATGTTCCGTCCCTCGCCCAAGCCTCTTGGATCTCATAGACGAAACACATGTACTAGTCGTTTCCGCATACCCCATTAAGTATTTAACTTCTAAGTTTTAAATTACTTAATTAACCATCCAAACATAATATCGAGCAAGGAAATCAAATTATTGTTTTAGAAAACAAAGTAAACAAGTATTTAACAAGGATTTTCAAACAACTTAACACTTAAAGTTCTTTCAACTTAGCAATGGTTTTAATGAACTTGAAATAAGAAATAACTTATTTTGGATTCCACTCCGTCAAACTTTAAGGAAATGAACTTAAGATCTAACACATACTACCTATCATGCTTCGAAAACAAATGAAAATAAGCCCGAATTCCTCCTTCCTATTGCTTGACCAAGGCTTGAAATGGAGTTTGGCGGAAAATATAGAGAAGAAGTGGTGGAGCTTTGAATTTGAATTCTCAAAATTAGACCCAAAAAATAGGTCACGTTCTCTCTTGTTTTTGACTCTCTTACTCTCAAAATTTGAAAAACTTGTTAACTGAAAAGTTGTTAAAAATTCTTTTGTATTGAATTTAAAAAATAATAATCATTTGAATCCAAGTCTTTTAAGGGAGATATGATAGAATGAAGAAGAGGTATTGTCGGATTGACAAAAATAAAACCCAAAAATGCACTAATTGAGTTTCAGATATAGCAAACCTCGAAACTGAAAAAATGATCAAAAGAAAAGTTGTATCCACTGGAATTTCATATGTTTTGAAAAAAAAATTCTTAATTTTGATCTGATATTATCAAGTTATGATCAAAACAAAATGACCTATTCTCTGGCTTAAAAAAAGGGCAAAAAAATTGCACTGGAAAGAAGTGTATTCTTGACATAGTTAGCTTTAGAACAAGACAAAGTGAAAACCATGAAAGTTGTAGCCCCTGCAAAAATAAATAATTTGAAAAAAAGAATTTTGCATTTTGTTTTGGTTTTGTAGAAGTTATGACCAAGAGAAGAAGAGGTAAAATATGGAGAAAATATGAGTTTGATTTGAAGAGAATGAACATTGATTTATTTTGAATATTTTATAAATATTTTGACATTATTTATTTCTAATTTTTTCTATGGCTTAGAAGCCATTAAAGAGAAGAGGAAGAAGATGAAGAAGCTTGAGGAAATAAGAAGAAATGTGTACGAAAATGAAGAAGGAGGTGGGTTTTTATACAAAAAGAAAGAAGTGGTAAATTTATTAAAATAACCTCTTACCAAATTACCAAACTAACCTTACTTTAACCTAAATCAATCTCCACTTTTTCAATACTTAACATCATCTTTCACATCCTTACTTTATATCTCAGTCACTTAAAGATTAAGTAAAGAATGTCGTAATTACGTTGGCTTTGATTTGATGTGATTTGATGTTTACTTTTTCTTACTTTTGTTAATTCTTACTTACTTTTACTAATGACTTCTAGAAGTTTTCTAATCCTATTTAGTAAAAGTAAAATTATTCAATGAATTAATCAATACTTATACCATTTGAATATATGTTCCTATATAAGAAAATAAAGGTGCGGCGACGTTGTGACAATTTTTAATCGACAAAACGTCGTTTTTGATAAAATGTTTTACGGTCACATTTTGACGTTTTAGTTAAAATATTTATTTATGTAAACAAAATTTAAATAAATTTGTATAATACTATTTAAAAATATAAACACTCACAAATTAATTAAGATAATTATTTTAGTCATTGAAACATACTTTTTTGAAATCAGCATTTTGTCACTTTTGTCGATATAGGCAAATGTTATTATTTTTATGTATGTTTCTACTTCCAAATCCTATCGAATATTATTTAAATCATAAAACCTTTTATATTTAATATTTAAAATCACTCTATATAGTATATTTTAAAATGTTCAAATTCTCGATTGTTACATTCTCCCCTACTTAAAAGAATTTCGTCCTTGTAATTACAAGGATGAAAAAAATATAACGAAAAAACAAAAATTAACGAAAGTTATGCACACCAAAAATAGTAATATCACCCATATCCCCGGTCAGAGGTACGGTGCCTTATCCTATCCATTTTATTTATCAAGTTTAGGAAGTTTCATTTTTAAAATTCCTAGGTTGATACTAACCATAGATGAATTTTACTTAGGCACCTAACCTATGCTCTGATACCACGTGTCACAACCCGAATTTTTGAACCAGTTAAAATTGCCAAAAAATCCATCCGTTCCAAAAATTCTAATGAAAACTACCAACTTAATACACCATATTTGATAAATATTCAACATTATTAAATGTATAGGATTAAATTTTAATTTTTACAAGTTATCAGAGTAATCAATTTAATCTACTATGCATGCTTATATACAAACCAACTACAAATAAATCTAATGCTGCGCAACTCTAATAAGAGAGACAGCAATAGCCATTCCTACGAACTCAATAAACATATCAAATGCGGAATAAAATAGTAAGCAGGAAAATACAATAACACGAGATAAACAACAACCATTAACAGATAAATATGAAAAGGTTATATTACTTTAGGGGCTGCATCACTACCACTTGTGACTGCCTACGTACCCCTATCTAATTAGGTACCCAATTAGATACAGGATCAAGCCAACGTAGTTCTCCTTTCGCAAATAGGACTCAAGAAACCTACGATGCAACAAACAATATGCAATTCCCAAAACTACCCACTTAGGCTTAATCTTTAAATTTAGATTTTCAAATCTAATTACCTTTATGGAAATTATCTCTTTGAACTTTATTCTCGAATTCTTATTTCAAAACTTTTGAAATATATATATTTTCATTCTATTTAAATTATACTTTACTTCGAGATCTTAAACCAAACCACTTTTGAAAAGTTTATTTGGAAATCCCAAATACTATAATAAAAACATGTCAAACCATATGCAACCAGATCGGAAGTTTTCTCCCAATAACAAGGCAACTGGGTCCCAGCCTTAATACAACGGTAATAAGTATATCCAACTATTCTCAGAGCGGACTACACCAAAAACACATGCCCACTTTTTAGTTATGGGTTACCTGAATCATTAGTAACATAACAAATCATTTTATATCCCAAAGCGATAAATCAGTTCACACTAGTATTCACAAATATTTTCAAATCTATAATAATTTTCATTTCCCAAATCCGCTCAAAAATCATCTTAAAACCATCGGATTTAGTCCTCGAAATTCTTTCCGTTTTATAAAACATTTTTATAAAGCCATTATTATATAAATCACTTTTATATAATATAACTTCAAAAACATTTACTACCAAACATTTCTATTTCTTTTAAAGGGAAAATATTTCATAACATTTCAACTTGAAAACCAATTTTCAAAACAATCCATTAAATTAAAGTGAACCAAATATTACCGCTAAACACCTTATAGTCAAATTATGAAATAAATCACAAGGTGTTAGCCTACAATTATTTTCTACCAGGCCCATACATATGGATAATTAATTTATTGCTTATAAACTGGTCGAGCAAAGTCAATAATCAATCAATAATAATCAGTCCTCATAAACTGGTCGAGCCTAATTTAAACAATCAATCAATGAAATAAACGCAATAATAAATGATAAACAATGCTTCATTCTATCAAATATTTATAACACTTTTTATTTTATCTTGGGTTAATACGGTTTGATATTTATTTTGGAGCATCCAGGCTTTCCCTTAGACATGTTCCGTCCCTCGCTCAAGCCTCTTGGATCTCACAGACGAAACACATGTACTAGTCGTTTCCGCATACCCCGTTAAGTATTTAACTTCTAAGTTTTAAATTACTTAATTAACCATTCAAGCATAATATCGAGCAAGGAAAATCAAATAATTGTTCTAGAAAACAAAGTAAACAAGTATTTAACAAGGGTTTTCAAACAACTTAACACTTAAAGTTCTTTCAACTTTGCAATGGTTTTAATGAACTTGAAATAAGAAATAACTTACTTTGGATTTCACTCCGTCAAACTTTAAGGTAAGGAACTTAAGATCTAACACATACTTCCTACCATGCTTCGAAAACAAATGAAAATAAGCCCGAATTCCTCCTTCCTAATGCTTGGCCAAGGCTTGAAATGGAGGTTGGCCGAAAGTATAGAGAAGAAGTGGTGGAGCTTTGAACTTGAATTCTCAAAATTAGACCTAAAAAATAGGTCAATTTCTCTCTTGTTTTGACTCTCTTACTCTTAAAATTTGAAAAACTTGTTAACTGAAAAGTTGTTGAAAATTCTTTTCTCTCGAATTTAAAAAATATAATCATTTTAATCCAAGTTTTTTTGAGGGAGATATGATAGAATGAAGAAGAGGCATTGTCGGATTGACAAAAATGAACCCCAAAAATGCACTTCAAAGAATTGTGTTTCAGGTATAACAAACCTCAAAACTGAAAAAAGTGATCAACAGAAAAGTTGTAGCCACTGGAATTTCATATGTTTTGCAAAAAGAATTTCTTAATTTTGATCTGATATCATCAAGTTATGATAAAAAAATGGCCTATTCTCTGGCTTAAAAACTGGGCAAAAAAATGCACTGGAAAGAAGTGTATTCTTGACATAGTTAGCTTTAGAACAAGACAAAGTGAAAAACATGAAAGTTGTAGCCACTGAAAAAATGAATGATTTGAAAGAAATAATTTTGCATTTTGTTTCGGTTTTGAAGAAGTTATGACCAAGAGAAGAAGAGGTAAAATATGGAGAAAAGATGAGTTTGATTTGAAGAGAATGAGTTGATTTCTTTTGAATATTTTATAAATATTTTGACATTATTTATTTCTAATTTTTTCTATGGCTTAGAAGACATTAAAGAGAAGAGGAAGAAGATGAAGAAGATTGAGAAAGAAGAAGAAGAAATGTGTACGAAAGTGAAGAAGGAGGTGGGTATTTATAGAAAAAGAAAGAAATGGTAAATTTACCAAAATAACCTCTTACCAAATTACCAAACTAATCTTACTTTAACCTAAAGAAATCTCCACTTTTTCAATACTTAACATCATATTTCACATCCTTACTTTATGTCTTAGTCACTTAAAGATTAAGTAAAGAATATCATAATTATGTTGGCTTTGATTGATGTGATTTGATGTTTATTTTTTCTTACTTTTGTTAATTCTTGCTTACTTTTACTAATGACTTCTAGAAGTTTTCTAATCTTATTTTGTAACGACCCAGAATTTTTATTGATTAAAATTTGAATATTTAATTAATTTTAAATATTTATAAGTGAATTTTTAAGTCAAATAAATTTTATTTTGAATTATTGGATTTAATTGGATTTTTAAACCGATAATTTAATACGTTAAATTATGGAAATAATTGAAAATTGAGTTAAATATGATAGAAAATGATTTGTAAAATTTTATTTTATCATGTTGGAGTTAGAATGATATTTTAGAACTTTTAAAATCGAATTAAAAGTTTATTTGTGAAAATTGAATATTTTAATATTAAAATCGACTAGTGAAAATAGTAAATTTTTGAACAGTCTCAGAATTGAACGAAACCAGTTTCATTGGATCCGTAATGGTTAGTTATTACCGGATTTCAATTTTTGTGTCAATCGGAGTTATCGTTTGATCGTGGCAGCTCGAAACGCATCGATTTATTTTTAATTTAAATTTGGCGAGTTAAAATAGCCATTTTTCAAAAAGTCTCGGATTTCGACGAAACTAGTTTCATCGGATCCGTAATGTGATATTATTGTAAGGTTTCAAATTTCAAGTCAATTGGATTTACCGTTTGTCCGTTACAAATTAAAACGCCTAGAAATCGACTTAAATCGGTTTAATTTAAATTGAGCGTTTGTAGCCATAACTCGCACAGATGTCCGAATTAGCTTCCGAAACCTATTCCATTGTGTCCGGAACGCGGGATAAACCCTAGGTACATCAGTTTCGGCGCGTAAATCAGAGTTCGAAATTTCCAAAATGAATAGTGTCGATCGAAATTCTATAAAGAGCCCACCATCCTCTTCATAAATTAAAAAAAAAAAATAAACCCATAACATTTCGGTTTTTCGGCAACAAAAAATCGAAAGCGTTACATATTTAGTAAAAGTAAACATTTTTAGTGAATTAATTAATACTTATACTATTTGAATATATGTTCCTATATAAGAAAATAAAGATGTGGCGACGTTGCGACAATTTTCAATCGACAAAACATCGTTTTTCGACAAAATGATTTACGGTCACATTTTGACGTTTTTGTTATAATATTTATTTATGTAAATCAAATTTAAAATTAAATTTGTATAATACTATTTAAAAATATAAACACTCACAAATTAATTAAGATAATTTACTTAACCATTGAAACATACTTTTCTGAAATTAGCATTTTGTCACTTTTGTCGATATAGGCAAATGTTACTATTTTTATGTATGTTTCTACTTCCAAATCCTATCATATATTATTTAAATCATAAAACCTTTTATATTTAATATTTAAAATCACTCTAAATAGTATATTTTAAAGTGGTCAAATTCTGGTCGTTACAGAAAGCTGGATAGATCAAGAAACAGATCTTCAAGCAAAGCCCTAAGCTCCAAAGGCAAGTCTCAAATGCCGTGACACTCAGTCTGACCCAAGCATAAAGCAAAACACAAAACACTTGAGTCTCAAATTCATTTCCAAAATCATAACCACCAAATATCTTAAACTATCATATTAAGGTATTCGCATTTAAATCCATTAAATCTAAATCATATCAGTTTCAACTTAAACAGTTTGAGTATTGAAAGTAGTTTATATGTATTAGAATAGTTATACATTAAAAATAGTTTATATTTAAAAATAGGTTATAGATTGAAATAGTTTATATTAAAAATAGTTTATATATTAAAATTGTTTATGAATTTAAAATAATATATAGTAAAATAGTTTATATTTAAAAATAGGTTATATTGAAAATAGTTTCAAATTAGAATTGTTTCTTCCAATTTCACAAATCAATTCAAACCAACTTTAGTTCAAAGATTCAATTTAAATAAATCTCAGTTCAACTGTTTCAATTAAAAATAAATGGTTTAATTCAAATTCTCACTAAACCATTTTTAATTTATATTGATTTCAAATGCAGGTTTGTACTACAAATTTAAACCACTTCTAATTAAATAGGTTTCAAAATTTGAATATTCAAACATTTACAATAACTCAATTTGATAAATTTCATTTATATTTAAAAATTAAATTTTAATTAAATTTTAATTTGAAAATATCAACTTAATCACTTTTAATAATTATTTAAATAAAATCCCAAAATACAGATTTAAATCAAAATTTAATATTCAACTACAATTTTATTTAAATTTGAAATATTCATTATATCATCTTTATCCAAATCAACTTATTAAATCATATCCTTAAATATCTCAAAAATCAATATTCTTCAAATCAATACTTATTAAATTTAATTCTTAAATCAATTTATTTACAAGTCAACTCAAATTATCTTTCCAACCTTAATTTTATTAAAGTTATTACAAAAATCTATTTTCTAAAATATTAATATAATTTTAAATAAATAATTTAAACACAATATATCTCCTTACCAAATTAAGTTTTATTAAATTAAATTTATTATATTAATTATTAAATTAAATCTTATTTATTAAATATATTTTAAATCTTATTTTATATATTCTAAAAATACTAAAGTTATAAGTAAAATTTTATAATTTATAATTTTAAAACTTAACTTATAATTTAAAATTTCCAAAACAAATAAAATTTAAAATTTAAATTTACACATTTATTAAAATTAAAATATCTATATATTGTATTTTAAAATCAATATTTATTAAAGCACATATATTTTCCTTTAAAAATTTCTGGAAATCATTTAAAAATAGACCAACGGTGTCGGTATATAGTTTTCTATCCCGTAGTCAAGTGATACAGATATTTATCATTTCAATCCGCAATAATTTAATATTTACGGGTGTGTATCATTTCAACCCGCAATCCCAAAATTCAATAAAATCACTTGGGTTTATCATTTCAGCCCATAACGATTTTGCCCAATATATAAAATTATTCGGGCATGTATCATTTCAACCCATAGGGAATTCCTATTTAATGGGGAACTTGCAGAGTGAGAACAATATAATAATTACATATCATTGACAAGCATATAGCGTAATTAACAAATTTAAATATAACATAAATATAACATGTTATGGTGTCATATATCAATCATAGGTGAAAATTTTAAATAACATATCATATTCAACAATTAAATAAATAACAATTTAAATTTAATAACATATTTCAATTGTCGTTTCATGTAGATATAAATTTATTAATATATGAATGTTAATCATGCGTAATTGCTCACCTTTCGAGGCTAGATAAAATAGGTAGCACAATAAGCTAAGATTTTGAATCACGAACTCGACAATCGACCAATCCAAATGACAATTCCCCAAAGCAAAGCAAGGTGTACTCGAGATCGATGAAAACAGAATATATAATTTATTTTTAAAATATAAAATTTACTCACATATTAAAATAAAATCTTTATATTATATTTTAAAAATCAATATTCGACGTAAAACACATATTTAAAATAAAAAATTTCATATTATGTTTTAAAAATCAACATTTATTAAAACACATACTAAAATCAGAATATTTATATATTATATTTTCAAAAACAATACTTAAAAACAATATTTTTTAAAAACAATATTATATATAAACAAAAGAGAAGGTTGCTCGACTCGGCAGGCCATGCTGTGTGCCTTTCGGTAACGGAGGATCTGATCGGTAGTGAAAAGAAGGGGTGTCGGGCTGTGCGTGCTGTGATATGGTGGGGCTTGGAGACTGTGAACAGGGATGAAGGTGGTAGTTCTTTAAGGATAAGGGCTGGAGGAGTTTTGTGTTGGAGATACGGTGGATGCTGCTCATTATGGTGGAGATGGAAGGCGAGGCCGAGCATGGTTGATGAGTTGGCGCTGTGTTCTCTCGGGTTTGGAGCTGCATTGCTTTGAAGGGGACTGGCTGTGGGAAGCTGTTTGGTTGTGGGAAAGAGAAGTGTTTGTCATGTTAGGGGCTGGATGACCAGGGCGTAGAGAGTTGCGGCACGAAGGGGATAAGGCGGAGCTAGAAGGGAAGGTAATGGTTGCTATGCGTTTGGAGGAAAATGGTGAGGGTTGTAGGATCTGGAGGTGGATGGTTGCAGAGAAGCACGTGGATGGTCGGGTCAAGGCTGTGGCTCAGTTGTGATGTGGAGGGAGTTCCGTGCTTAGCAACGAGGAAATGAAATGGAGCAAGGGGCTGAGCTGCAGGGAGGGGGGGGATGGAAGTGGATCCCGGCTGGTGATAGGCTTCATGTTTTGAAAGGTGATATGGTGAGGCGTGCGGTGGTTATTGGTAAAGTGGATGGGCTTGGCTTCGGTTGGCGGTGGAAGAAAGTTGGCGGAGTGGAGGAGATAGGTGGAAGAATGGGAAGCTAGGCTCAACTGTCAATGCTACAGAAGGCCGGTGGATGTGTTGTTGAAGGAACGAACAGCTTACAGGTAAAAAAATGTAAAAGCTTTGTACTATATGTAATTATATTTTTTGAAGTAAATAGTGAATGAACATGAAATGAAAGGACAAATCAACATATATATTGAATTGCTAATGGCTCTTTGGTTTACATGGTGGATAATGGAAAGGAACAAGGAAACCAAAAGGGTTCAAACACGGAACTGATACGACAAATCGTTTCGCCGATTTCTCCACGTACCACCCCGAAATACAGGAATGAATATAGTACAGAGATCAACACGACGAGACAAACAGGATGATACATAGATATGAATGATACGATCATCCTATCAAAACTCGAATTTCGCTGCCAAAACTGCTGCTAAAACGCAGAAAATAAGATAAACGGAGCTAGAGCAGTCCAAATTTAGCGAAACGAAATACGATGCCTCACTCAAAAAATGGTCTACATTTTTATTAATATTCATATTTTAAAAATATTTTATTTTCATCAATTTAACTAATTTTGAATTAAAATTCAAATTTCACAATCAAATAAACTTTCATATTTTTTCGGATGAAATCTGCCATTTGCTTTGCTTCAATAGTCGCATACCAAATATCAAATTTGTATTGCAAAAATTTAATTATTTATTTTTAAGAAAAAATTAGTTAATTACATTATAAAAACCATTAAAATTTCTGGATCGTTACACTCTCACCCACTCAAAACTTTTCGTCCTCGAAAAGGAACGATATAGGAGAATAGAAACAATAGAAAGGAAAGATAGATTAAAAATACATAGCACCGGATACAACAATTAATTCAAAACCATAAAAATTTTATTTTTGCACATCTTATTAATTTCATTTATATTGTATATTATTCAATTACATTCAAACTTTTCCAGGTAAGTTTTATAAATGTTTCTAAGTGTAGTTGAGCACTATATAAATTTACCATTTGTTTACAACATTTCTATTAAGCAAAAATTTAGTTTGTACATTTTTATTACATAAGTTTTCTCTTGTATAACCTTCAGTTACACATACACATTAACATTTTAACCATTTTTTTGAATATTTCAGATAAGTTATATATGTTTTAGAATGCAATTGTGTATTATACAGATAATTTATCCTAGTTCAACCGTTTCGAGTTGTTTCAATTCCATTTCTCATATTAGACAGTCAATTATTCAAAAAAATACCTTCATTTCAATAATTGAAAACCATCACTTAACATAAAACTTAAGAGTTAAATTTTCAGTTTCAGTTCAAACCATTTTGAAATAAACACACACACATATATATACATTATACATCAAATCATACCGAAAAATTAAAATCAAATCCATTTTCCAAAACAAAAGTGTAGTAAAGCTACTAAGTGGTCTCTCCACTTTGAGATTCGAAAATGAATGTCAATGATGCTGCAGTCATCACCAAAATTATTTTCCAGTGGCATAAGAGGAGAGTACCGACTTAGTTCTTTTAAATTTCTTTGAAAACAATTTCCATTCGAAATTACTTTCAAATAATATATATATTTCAAAACTTTGAAAACCATATTTTGAAAAGCACTGGAAATTTATTTCTCAAATCCTTAATTTAAATTCATTGCATTTGCAAATCAAATTTATAAACCATATTTATAAAATTTAAACTCCTTATATCTTACAACAATAGTGAATGGTTTAGGAATGTTGACAAACAATAAATGATAATATAGTACTATCATTTCTAACAACCAATTCATTTAACAATCTAATTTCAGAAAATTATACTTTCATATATATAATATAATCATTCATAAAATTATTTCATTTACTAATTTCAAAAACAAAATTGTATCAATTTGCTATGTTCAAGTGTTTTGAAATTCCTATAGATAATGTTGGCCAGACGAAACGATCGAAACCCAAAATTCAATCTTAACAACTCAAGCAACACAATATAAAACATTTTTACATCAATTACAAATATGTTCTCTCATATGATGATTCAAGAATGGATTTTAGAATGAGGATAGAGGTTCAAATTTAGAGGAACACTAATCAAAGAGAATTCTAACTAAGAAGATAGGCTCGAAAGGAAGATAAGATAATTAAATTACAAACGAGGAAAGATAGATAGACCTATATTAATTGCGGCGAGCTTAATCGGGTCAACCGAGACTCCATTTCAAAAACGATGTTCCCAAGGAATCGGACTTAGAAAAGAAGAGAATATCATCGACGAAATTGGGAACTAACTTGTTGAGAACATCATGTAAACCGTGATTCATGAGATCAACGAAGAAGGCAGGAGCATTGGTTATACCAAAGGCATGACTAACCATTCATAGAACCCATTCGTCTAGGAGGAAAGACAATAGGTCGAACTCCAGGTGTAAGATCGATACGGAATTCAATTTCCCGCTTCAAAAGTAGAGGAGTGACTTCACCAAAACATCAGGATAATCCTTGACTATCAGGTGGAGTCAAGATCACTAAGCTGAGAATCAAGCGAAAAGATAAAACTTCCTGCATAATCATGAGGCAATTAATAATCGATCACAAGAGAATTACACCAGTCGTCTACTAGAGAAACGGTTCGGGGTTCGCTAGAGATAACAACATCAAAACCGACGATGCAGAAATCTCCGATGAATCGAAGTCTGTTGTAAAGGAGTTTCACCCCTTTACAAATCATACTAAGGTTAGCGGGACCGCCGGTGAGATTAGCCATACATAAGGATGAAGCTTCCAATTGAGATTGTAACGACCCGGAATTTTTAGATGTTTGAAATCGGAATATTTAATTGATTTTAAATATTTAAAAGTTAATTTTTAACTTGAATTCAAATATCACTATTTATTTGATAATTAAATTATCAAATTAAATAATTTGAAGTTGGGTAAAATGTTGAATATGAAGTTTTAAGCCTGTTAAAAATAATTTAAAGGCTTATAAAATTTATATTGATAATACTGAAGATAATAGAAGTATTAAAATTGAATCTAACAGTGATTAGTTCACTTTTGAAATTATATCGTTTAAATTGATATTTGAAAATAGCCTTTCGAGGTACAGTCTCGGAATTCGACAAAACAAGTTCCATTGGATCCGTAATATTGTATTATTATCGAATTTCAATTTTTGTAGCATTTGGAGATGTTGTGTGAGTGTATGATATATAAACGCGCTGAAATTTATATAGAAAATTCAATGTTTTAACAGCTTCAAAAGGCTATCTTTTCCATACGATCGAATTTGGACTCGGAACCTTTTCCATTGCGTTCGGAATACGGTATAACATTTTAAACGCCTAGCGGCACGTCACGATAGGAGATCAAAATTCTAAGTTGCTAGAACGAGATATTTTGAAAATTTAATAAAATTTTATTTAATCAAATCAAAGTTAAATTAAAATCAGGTCAAAGCCATAATATGTCTCGTTCCCTTCTCAAACACGCTTCCCCTCTTTAATATTTACAGCCGAACCCTTCTCCTTTCCAAATCAGAATCTAGTAAAAAAGATAAAAAAATAAAATAGAAAGATCGATCAACAAATCGAAGGAAGGAGGGCGTGCGTATGGAATTCGCGATGGAGGCAACCTAGTTAGGATCGCGGCGCTCACGCATGATTGTTCATTTGGGACGATGTCGCGATTGGATGGGGTGCGACTTGACTTTGGCGACGTGGTCTTGTTAGGATTTCTTGTTGTTGCGAGCTCGACAAGGCGGCGAGAGACGTTCGGTTGCGGTGGTGTCGTGTGGTTGATCGACTTCGGTAGGGCTCACGATCAATTAGGTATGAGTCACGAAGCCGGACTAGCGAAGAGGGGTAGGTTACATTGTGGAGTGTGGTATTGTGATGGTCAATGCGTGAGGTTGACGCGAGGTAGATGAAGGAAGAACGGGGCTTGGTGATCTAGGCGTCGAACGAGATAAGGTCCATCTCGTTTTTGATTTTTGTGAGCTATGTATGCTGTTTCTTTGCAACTTAAAATTGGTAATATCCATATAGATTTGTACAGAAAAACAGAAAATAATATTAGTATAACAGGAGGTTTTATAAAATAATCTATTTTCTTCGATTTACGAATTTGTAAATATATGTATATATCTACACAGCAAAGTGATTTACTTGTGTGTTTTTATTAAAAGAAACAGATTTTTAAATCTATACATGTTATTTTTAGTGAGTGTAGTTTTTAAATAAAAATGAGATAAGAAAATAAAAGGATATACATATGTACATATTAAAACTTACTAGTTTATTTTAAGAATAAAAATAAATATAAAAATATGTATTATATTGATTAACTTATTAGTAAACTTATTTAAACATTTTGGTAACTAGAATTATTTATTATAGGAAAATTAGTTTAAGTAAAAGTATTAGATTGAGTTAAAATTTATTAAATGGGAAATAAATCGTTCGATTTATTAAAATATTAATAAACTGTATAAATGTTTATTCAATGTCAAAATTATGAAGACACAAACCGAAATGGAGGTGGACTGCAAACAAAGCAAATGTGAGTTAATCTCACTCACCTGGGTAATATTCAAATTTTAAACAGTTAAATTTAAATAACTGGTTGAATTGATTTGATGTGCTATATTGTAGTATATAATACATCTTGGAATGATTGATTTCCCGCATTATATAGCGGATGAGACCCTATGCACCGCATAATAGCGGATGATATTATATTAATCTCATATACCGCGATATTCCACCTCGAAGTGGAATTGATATTTTATATTGTGCTAAAATCTGTGGATGCAGGGAAACATGTTGGAGGGATCCAACTGATTCCTTAACATTTATTTAGATTATTTAATATTCTCTATTATGATTATTTGATATTCTGTGATGAATTATATTGGAATATTGAATGCTATAGTTTGCTTGAACATTTCGGTACACTGAGTTATCAAAATATATAGAATTGGATTTTTGAAAAGAAAATAAAAGAGTGAATTTGTAAGTAAAATAGTTATAAAGAATTTTAATAAATTGAAGGATAAATTGGAAAAGAATAAAGGTGATTTTAAAATTCTAATAAATAAATTTCGATTATGGAAAGGGGATTTTGAATAAACAGAGAAATAATGAATTTTAAACTTAAGTGACATTATTTAAAGGAATAAAGAATTTATTTTAAAATCCAAGTTTTAAATTTATTGAAATAGATAAAGAAGGAATTTAATTCAAAATGGAGTAAATTGAAAATCAATTTGGAAATTGATTCAAGTGTTTGAAATTGGAAATTTAAAGGGAGAATGTGACTATGGAATTTATAAACTGAGTTATAAAAGTGAAGTAATATATTAGTGGATATTTTGGAGAATAAATTAACGGTGGAAATTTATGTAGGAAATGAGAAAATTTGTTTAAAAATAAACAGTGATTTATTTTTAAAGGATGTAAAGAAAAGTATATTTCCCCGGATAGCCAAGTACGTTTCAAAGTAAATTTTTAAATATAAGTTAAAAGTTTTAAAGTTGTTTTAAAAAGCATGTTTTAGAAAATTTATTATTTCTAAATATTTAAATTCTAAAGTAAGTATTTTTCAAATCTATTTATAGTAGTAATTATTTAAAGGTGACTTGGTATTTTGTTTTAAAGGAGAAAATCTAGTTTAATATTTTATAAAGTAACCTCATTTTCAAATATTCCTATAGTATATATTTTTAATAAAGTATTGAAGTAGTTTCATTTTAAATATTATTAAAGTATATATTTTGAATAAGTGTTAAAGTAATTTTTATTTTAAACGATTTAAAGGATATTTTATAATAAAGAGTTTTAAATTATTTTTAAAAATCTAAAGCTTTGTACTTGGTGTTTTCAGTGGAAATAAATATTTGGAAATTTATTTTATGAGAAAAGTATGGTTTGAAACTGTTTTCAAAGGATTGAAAATAGAAATAATCTTGTGAAGATAAATAATTTGGTGAAATTATTTATGTTGATGGATGTTGTGAATGTTAATTAATAGTTAAATAACCGACTATCAATATTGGCCAGTGCGCAGATTGTTTCGAAGAGACCGGGATCGGGATTAATTTCTCAAAAACCACTTCGATCCGGTTTGTACGTTTTCGTGGAAAAATGAGTTCAGAGTCGGAGATGGAGCAGTGAAGTGCAAGGGCTAGTCGCTACTAATCCTGAGGATATTTCCAAAATGGATGTAGTAGGAGTAGCACCTTCGGTTCCGTTCGAACCCGAGACGGACTTGTATGGACGAATGCTTTCGGAACATCGTCAGGTGGGCGATGGACATTCTAAGTGAAACGTTCTAAAAGGTAACGCTTAGCCACAAGCCTCATCAACCGGGAATGACTAAAAATCAGGGGTTATGCAGCAAGGCTAGGTGGGTAGCACCCATTTCAGGGTGAGGTCATCCCTGTCTAGATGTCCCTTTTTATTCGGCTTAGTGGTACGGATGTTGATCACAACCGTGGGGTGATCTTACTCGGGATTATCCAGTAAGGGGTAGTCCCGGTCTTTTGTTGTGGGGGTCGAGAGTAATCCTCGGTATGCTGATCTAGACCAGGTACCGTGACAAGTGGTACCCAAGTGCCTAGTCATTAGTTGGAAATCCATTCTCCCTACGCGCCTTTTACGAGTTTTATTTGTATTACCCACTTTGTGGCTAGTAGCTGGAATTTAATCATGTAACAATTTCGGCTATTTTAGTAAGTATTTGTAAATAGACCCTATTATAATATCAGAGGATTTTAATAAAAAGTGTTTTAGCTATCGTAAGGTAAAAACCCAACATGTTTATTTGTGGTGTGGTCTTACGAGATGCTTTTGATTTTCAAAGGATTTTTGAGACTTTAATAATCAATTTGAGTGTGAGTTTCTCACGCTGGTATTCCAGACTGACTCGGGTGTTATTTCACTATAATGCTCGGGTCAGACCGAGTATTATAGGATACAGGATATGATGCTATGGAGCTCAGGAGACGAGCTGGATGGCGATACGTACTTCCGTACTTGATTATTGTTTCGCTGTGTATCCAGTTGTATGTTATTGATGTTGTTGAACTATGATGATGTATGTATAAACAGATATAGTTTTCTTTTATTTAAAGATCATTGAATATCTATTATATTTTATTCCACTGCGATGGTAAGATTCTGTTGTTGTTTTTTATGTTTTCTCTTCCTCTACCTCTTCTTCTTTAACCCAAATGGTTCGTATTTCCATTCATATTGAGTTGATTGATGGAGAATAGTGTTGACTCAAGGGATATGGATTTGCGGGTCGTTACAGTGGTATCGGAGCTTAGGTTGGTGATAACCTTGGCTTTGGTGGGAACTAATAGAATAAAGTCCATAGTACTCTAGAATAAGCTTGCGTATTAATAGATATGAGTGCGTATTTATTAGTGAATATAAAATGGTTTTATATTGTGTTGATTTGTCAGTTGAGTGTTTATGGATTCTGGTCGATATTTGGGACACCATGTCATCGATAGGGGTTTCTAAACTCTTAAACAAGATAAACCGACACGGTATTGTTTTAAATAGGGTAAATGAAATAATTTTACCCAAATTATTTTCATTTATAAAGGGAATATATTTTCGTAAATTATGATAGTTATATATGGATGCTTGGTTGTTAGGGATGATGATATTAAATTATTATCATTAATGTGTAAAATTGAATAAAATACTGAAATCATGACCAAAAGCTAAGAAATGAATTCATATACAAATGGGATCAGTAGATGTGATTTATAATTGAATACGGAATTGAAATCATAATTAAAAACTAAGAAACAAATTCATATACAAATGAGATTTGTAAATGCAAACTATAAATGTGAATTATAGTGTGATTAATAATTAAAATAAGATAAAATTCCAAAGTAATGTTTGAATATAAATTTAAAGGATTTGGAATTTGAAAATTTAGAAATTTAAATTCCTTTGAATTTGAAAATGATTCTTAAAAAGTTGGGAAAAATAATATATATTTGAGAAATATTTTTGAATCGGATTTGAAATCTAGAGGGATTTGGAATTTAAAAGTATCTGAAAGGTTTAAAAGAGATAAAAGCATTGAACTCTTTACGGCCGCTGGAAAATAATTCGATGATGATCGCGACATCATCGGTGTTCATTTTCGAGTTTCCAAAGAGGGGGATTGCTACCTGGATGTTTTGGATTAATGTTTGTTTGTGAAATTGGGTTTGATTTTGAAAATGCGAAGGTATAGTTTGATTTAAATATATATGTTTACAAAATCGAATTTTGAACATTTTAGTAATGTTTTAAAACTCTGGAGTATGTTTGAAATGTTTGGATGAAACTCTGGAAGCTTATTTAAAATGACTATGGAATGGTAAATAAGTTTGGAAACTTATATAAAAAAAAGTTAGCAAACGAAAGATAAATAAATTGGAGAACTGATAGAAACTTAAAATTTGAATTAAATTAGAATGTAACTAAACCAAGTTAAATAAAAAGTGAATGTGAGGAAATAAATCTAAGTAGGCTAAAGGAGATAAGTAAATGAAATAAAAGTTATTAGGTAAAAATGAAATTTGAATATTGGATAATGTTTGATTTGAAATTGTGTAAAATGAGGTGTAGAATTAGTTCAAATGGATTAAAAATAATTAATGTTTGGAAATAAAATTTATTGGTTGAAAATAAATTTGTGAATGAACAAATGAATTTATAATTGTAAGTAAATGAACTGAAATTGGATATTGGAAGGAGTAAGCCAAAATAAAAATGTATTTGGTATTTTGGAAAGTGAAATAGAAATCTAAACTCGAATTATAAATTAGATTGAACTCAAGTAAAGTAATAAAGTGATTTTTGAAGATAAAAATCAAAGATTGAATTGTAAATTGGAAGTGAGCCAACTGGATAATTAATTATGAAATCTGGAAATGGACCACTAGTTGGATAAATAAGAGTTGAATTTTGAGTTAATAATGGATTTGTAAATGAAACCTGTGACGACCGCCCATGACTCCCGCACCAAAACAAGAGAATAGTGCGCTGAAAGGTGTGCCAGGCAGCCATGGATGATAGTCAGGGTAAAATAAAATCGAAGAATCTCTATCGTAACTCACAGCGCATGGATAAAATACAATAGAGAAATATATAGTGAAGTCTCATAACAGGAAATCATCATATAAGCATCACAGAAGTTTTATACAATCATCTCAACAAATCCATACATCAAGACCTCACTACAAGCACTCATCAAATACAGCAGCGGATACCCAGTACATATAAGAAAATAATATGCATAGCCTCCTGCTCGTCTTCGTCATCTTCAACGTAGAAACTCCAAGCACAGCACCTGTCACCTGCTTACCTAGTCTGCCCATCCCAACATGGATGAACAGCCCAAGGTAATAAGAGGAGACATAAAACCTTGAGTCAGACAAAGTCTTAGTGAGCAGTAAATTAACAATCAAGCATACCAAAAGAGCATAAAGGATAAAAGGAATAGGAATCAAACCATCCCACTCCACCTCTTCTCACAGTGATAGCCCCCAGACACACTAAGGAGAAGCAAGCATAACAATATAGACAAATAAGGTAAAGCAATAACCACTCGAGTCAAGGGCAATGTTTTCCAAATACAAACCCCCAAGGCCTAAACCAAGATCAGATAAGCACCCAGAAAACACCGCTCTTGAAGCCGAATGATAATACAACCAAACATCCATGACTCTGGCTATCACTGCATCGTTGCCTTGATTTCACCGTTAGTTGAATGACCATCCGTCAAGGGCTAATGGTAACCCCGGTTCTAGCCATAACTCCGCACGTCGTCGCAGCCCGTGCCTAGGAATTTTCGCAACTACCCAGAGTACTAGCACGTCGTCGCAGCCCGTGCCTGGAACGTCGTCGCAGCCCGTTCCAACGTACCCTTGCTTTGAGCATGCTAGAACCTTCAACAACGATGAGATCTAAGCCTCCAAGTCATCCTCCTCGACGACCATCCATACTAGCTCAAGCGCCTCTCAAGCTAACCATTATCACCAACTCGGATCGCATCACCGAGTATCAACATAACTTTGCACGTCGTCGCAGCCCGTGCTTGGAACGTCATCATGACCCGTTCCATCTCAACATCACACTTTGCTTCATCGCAACATAGCAAAGTCTCATCTCAACATCATGGCTTGCCTTCTCGCATCATGGCAAAGTCCCATCTCGATCTCATACTTCGCCTCTTCGCATCATGGCAAAGTCCCATCTCGATCTCATACTTCGCCTCTTCGCATCATGGCAAAGTCCCTCATCATCGAATCCATCCATATGAGCTTCCACATCCGCTTCATATGCCATCGGCAGCTTTCAACATTCAAGAGCCTTTCCACTTAGCTTTTGAATCACCTTCGACCATCTTGTTCCAAATCAACTACAAGCTAACTTGGAGCAATCAAATCTAACATACATTCAAACATTCAAGCATTCAAACAAGATATATTAAGCAATATCAACTATAATGGAAATTTCGTAAATAAGTGAGCAAAAGTCCAACATATGTGAAATCATGGTTTTTTAGCATAGATCTATCAAATCTAAAACATGGGTTTTGTCTCTAATACTTGATAAATAACTTCTATAGATAAACATCTTCAAATATGATGGATCTACATGCAGACTTAAGGGAAATGCGAGAAAACGCTAACTTTAACACATAAACATATCACCAATTCCATATACTCCTTTGGATCCGCGTGAGAGATAACTACCACTCACCAAATCACCAAAACAACCTAAAATCAATCAACTTCAGATCTGGACAGCAAGGACTTGAGCTTGATCCGGAGAAATTTCACTTGAAACGGTGAAATCTAGCCTCTTCGGATGAAAATCTTCAACTTGGACACTTGGATCTTCGATCTTGATCTTCGATCTTCAACGGATGTTAGCACTTGATAGAAGTAGAGAAAGAAGTGAAGAAAATACTGTAGTCGAGTCTTCAAAATGGCAGCACTTCGTCGCTTCAAAAACCGGTGCCAAAAAGTGAGCCAAAGTCCACTATTTATAGGCTGAATTCTCTCTTAGGTCGGCCAGAACCTTAACTCGGAGCTCGCTATTAGGTCGTTACCGACCTAACGACCTACCTCTAACTCGGCAAGGCCGACCTAACTCTATTCCGAGTCAACAACACACGACTCAAGACACCACACGACCAAGGGTTAAACAGGGGCACGACCTATCTTTATGCCGAGTCAACATACCACGACCTAAAACACAACACACAAATCCTAACTCGTATCAACGACCTAACTTAGGTCGCTGCCGACCTAAGAATACCCAACCATAACTAGGTCGCCTACGACTTAAGCCTTAACTACATTACAAACCACTCAGCGACCTAACACAACCTTAACTCGCCGCCGACCTAACACCTCAACGACCTAAGACTCATCTGTACCAACTCGTAGACGAGTTATGAGATACGACCTACCTCTCGACCGACCCAAATCCTACTGAGCCATCAACTACACAAGTCATCTACCTTACGACCTAACCTCCTAACGACCTAACTCCTGCCGACCTAACCTCCTAACGACCTAACTCCTGCCGACCTAACCTTAACTCGTCCTACCGACCTAAGCTTCCACTTTTTAGGTCGCTTATTATACTAAGCACTCACCTCTTAGGTCGGCCTATCTCCTAGGTCGGTCTACATGCTTAACTCGGCCAACTCCTATAGCTCGGCAACTCATAAGGTCGATCTTCCCTATAACTCGCTAGCTCATTAGGTCGGTCATACGAGCTAACCTTTAACTCGGTCACATACTAACACGTTGACTCATTAGGTCGCTCACCCCTTCTCACGACCTAACTCCCAAACGACCTAACTCCTATAGGTCGCTACACTCCTTAGGTCGCTCCACCATCCTAACTACAACACGACCCAATCCTTAGTTAACTCGGCAACCCTTGAGTCGCTCACAACTAAACTCGGCCAAGCTATATTACTCACTAACGACTCAATCACTTAGCCCAAACACGACCCAGGCTAGAAACAACATAAACAACGCTAACGACTTGTAAATTATACGATATATCGACACGTAAAATACGGGTCGTTACATTCTCTCCCCCTTAGGAATTTCGCCCCCGAAATTCCAAGCAAACAACAACAATCAAAGATATTCCGCATGCCTACCATCCGTAGCAATCAACAAACCATGCATCCAATTCTAGCCTAGCATGCAGAATTCTAAGACTTAGAACAAGCTACAAATTCATGAGATGTCACGACACTTTAGGGTCATACCTCGAAGAGTCCGGGATGAGCTGCCTTCATCCTCTCTTCCTCCTCCCATGTACAGTCGTTAACATCATCACTCCATTGTACCTTGAGCAACGTAAACGTCTTCCTCCTAAGCTGTTTCGTATCGGTGTCAACAATACGAAGCGGCTTACGAGGTCTCGAAACAACTGGATCAACCTCTAAGTCTTCACAGCTATCAGCAGAAACCACCGTAGTTGGGTCGTGCACATACTTCCGTAGATAAGATACATGAAAAACATTGTGCACACCCGCCATCTTTTCCGGTAACTCCAATCTATAAGCGAGCTTTCCAATTCGCTCGATAATCGGGAATGGTCCAACGAATCTCGGAGCCAACTTTCCTTTGTTCCCGAATCTAATAACATTCTTCAACGGAGAAATCTTCACAAAAACCATATCACCCACGTCGAATTCCAAATCCTTTCGACGATTATCAGCATAACTTTTCTGACGATCTTGGGCTGCCTTCATTCGTTGTCGAATGATCTCTATACAATCCGAAGCCTGTCGAATCATCTCTGGCCCAAGTATCGGCTTTTCTCCAGCTTCCAACCAACATGTCGGAGAGTTACACGGTCTTCCATATAATGCCTCATATGGTGCCATACCAATGCTCGACTGATAACTGTTATTATAAGCAAACTCCACCAAATGAAGGTGATCTTCCCATGATCCCCCGAAGTCCAAAACACAAGCTCTAAGAAGATCTTCCAAAACCCGGTTGACTCTCTCAGTCTGACCATCTGTTTGAGGGTGATAAGCTGTACTCAAACACAACTCAGCTCCCAAAACTTCCTGGAAGCTCTTCCAAAATTCACTAGTGAACAATGGATCTCGATCGCTCACTATACTCTTCGGAATACCATGGAATCGAACAATCCACTTCACATACAACTCAGCCAACTTCGATGCAGTTCTTGTCGATCGAACAGGAATGAACCTTGCACTCTTGGTCAAACGATCTACAATGACCCAAATCCCTTCATTCCCTGCCCTTGTCCTAGGTAGACCATCAATAAAATCCATTGACACTTGCTCCCATTTCCACGTAGGAACCTCTAATGGCTGAAGTAATCCACTGGGCTTCTTCTGCTCAGCTTTCACCAACTGACAATTCATGCACTTGGAAATAAAATTTCCAACATCCTTCTTCATACCTTCCCAGTAGTAAGCTCTCTTCATATCCCGATACATCTTATTACCACCTGGATGAATTGTCAACTTCGAGTGATGACTTTCCCTCAGAACTTCATCTCTCAATCCATCTACATCGGGAACAACCAATCGTCCTTGCTTTCGAAGCCAACCCTCTCGATCGACTTCGAATCCCTTATCCTTCTCTGGTTCCATCCCAGATTCTAAATCTTGGATAATCTTGACAAGCTTATCGTCTCTCTTTTGGCTTTCGCAAATCCTTTCCACTAGAGTAGGCCTTATCGATAAGTTTGCCAACATCTCAGGTTCCAATTCGCATCTAGGCCTGAAATCAAACTCAGCCAAATACTCGAGACTCTTCCATTCTGAAAACATGACTCCCAATCCTGCATGTCTTCGACTTAACGCATCAGCCACTGCGTTACCTTTCCCTGGAGTATAGGCTATACCAAAATCATAAGATGCTAGAAACTCTAACCACCGTTGCTGTCGAAGATTCAAATCCTTTTGGGAGAACAGATACTTCAACGACTTATGATCTGTAAACAACTCGAATCTAACTCCCAATAGATAGTGTCTCCACATCTTCAAAGCAAACACAATCGCCGCTAACTCCAAATCATGAGTTGGATAGTTCCTTTCATGCGGCTTCAGTTGTCGACTAGCATACGCAACAACTTTATCCTTCTGCATTAGCACCGCTCCCAGTCCAGTGCCACGTGCATCGGTGTAAACCACCATCTCATCATTCCCACTCGGAATAGTCAATACAGGAGCACTCGTCAATCGCTCTTTCAGGATTACGAAAGCTTGCTCACACTTGTCATCCCATCTGAACACTTGGTTCTTCTTCGTCAATCCTGTCAACGGTGCAGCTATCTTGGAAAAGTCTTTAATAAACCGACGATAATACCCGGCTAATCCAAGAAAACTTCTCACATCAGATGCATTCTTAGGTCTAACCCAATCCTGGATTGCTGCCACCTTAGCGGGATCAACCGCTATTCCACTTCCAGAGATAACATGGCCTAAGAACCTCACTTCACTCTTCCAGAAGTGACACTTCGAAAACTTAGCCTTCAGCTGATGTTTCCGCAGTATATCCAAAACAATCCTCAAGTGCGTCTTGTGCTCTTCCTTGGTTCTGGAATAAACCAAAATATCATCCACGAACACAAGCACGAACTTATTCAACTGATCTCTGAATACTCTATTCATAAGATCCACAAAATATGCTGGCGCGTTAGTCAACCCAAACGGCATTACCAGCCACTCATAAAACCCGGATGGTGTCCTGAAAGCAGTCTTCGGCACACTATCCTTCGCCACTCTCAATTGGTGAAATCCCGTTGCCAAATCCATCTGAGAAAACACCTTAGCCTCGTGAAGCTGATCAAACAAGTCATCTATTCTCGGCAATGGATACTTGTTCTTCTTAGTCACCTTATTCAGTTCACGATAATCAACACACAACCTCAACGATCCATCCGCTTTGGTTGCGAACACAACGGGCGCACCCCATTCGGACACACTTCTCCGAATGAATCCTTTCCGTAAAAGGTCATCAACTTGCACCTTCAGCTCTTGCTGCTCCCTCGGTGCCATCCGCCTAAGAGGCATCACAACAGGTCTGGCTCCCTCAACTAGATCGATACGAAACTCGATCTCCCTATGCGGCGGCAACCCTTTGACTTCGTCAAAGACATCCTCAAATCCATTCACAATAGACACCGATGACAGTCCTTCCCGTGGAACAACCAGCGAATACATGAAGCTCATGAAGACGCCTTCCTCATGCTTACATCGTATCACAACCTTTCGCCCTTCCACATTCCCGACTGTCACCTCCAGCCTCTCACAATCAATCCTAGCCGCATACTTTCTAAGCCAGTCCATACCCAAAATAATTCCGAACCCCGCAAAGTTCAGAACAAAGCAATCACAAACAAACGAGCAATCATGACTCGAAACAACTAGACCACGGCATATCATACACAAACATGACGAACCCCCAACCGGATTAGTCACAACCAATGGCCTATCAACAATATCCGGTTTCAAACCTAACCGGCCTACCAAATCATCACAAACAAAAGAATGCGACGCTCCAGTATCAAACAACACCCTAACTGGAACACCACAAATGGAAAGAGTACCTTGGACCACCACACTCTTCCCCTTCTCCTCAGCAGTAGGAGCTCTTGAAGACGACGGCACAGCTTCCAGAGCATAAGCTTGCACAACCTGCCTATCCTTTCTCGGCTCTGGACAGTCCTTCCTGAAATGCCCTGGCTTATCACAGTTATGGCACTTTGCCGGCGCCTTTGGATTCCTACAATCCTTAGAGAGATGGCCCTTCTTCTGGCAATTATAGCAAGTCACTTCGCCCTTAGGCTTCTTCTGACCATCCTTACCCTTCTGCTGCTGCTGCTGCTTCCTCTTCCTGTTCCCACTCTGCTGTGGTTTAGATCCTTCCCTGGTTACAGCAACAACAGAACTTTCCTTAGGGAACAAACTCTCATGTCTCAAGGCTTTCTCCACAAGCTTCTCAAATGGATCGTCCAGATGATCCACTAACTGCCTTCCAAGATAAGCATCCAGACCAGTCACAAACTTCTCGTTCTTCTGGTAGGGAGAATCAATATACGATCTGGCATACTTGGATAGAGCCTCGAACTCAGAAATATACTCAAGAACAGGCCTCCCGCCTTGTTTGAGCTCCACAAATCTCTTGAACAAAACAGACCTCTGAGCAGTAGAGATGAACTTGCCTTCAAATCTAACTTGGAATTGCTCCCAAGTAATCTCCTCCTCTGGTGTATCTATAGTGATAGAATTCCACCAATCCGCAGCTCTCCCTTGAAGCTGTCTCGATGCAAGCTTTCTCTTGGTTGCATCCTCAATCCCTAGATCACCAAAAATCCTTCGGCAAGCATCCATCCATCTCTGCACTTCAATAGTCGACTCCGTCCCTAAGAAAGCTTTTCCCCCAAGAGAAGTATAATCCTTGCAAAGCTTGGCGAAATCCACCGGTCTCGGAGCTTGGACTTGAACCCCAACATCAACAGTAGGCCCTGGAACGGGCATCCTCCTCATGATTGAAGTCATCATGGCCTCAAACATAGGAGCATAATCAACAGCCTCCCTAGCAGCACGGCTATCCCTCGCAGCTTGTCTCTCACTTCTGCTCATCCTTAATATCTGTAAATAAGAATGATTAGAACACCTTAAGAAACAACTGCATAAGGAGTTCAAATCCTTCTAAGCTACTATATTATATATAGTAATCATCCATCAAAATACAATTACGTCTCTCTTACGTAATTACGTCAGCGAGCGTTGGCTAAAATCGATTAACCTGGCTCTGATACCAAATGTGACGACCGCCCATGACTCCCGCACCAAAACAAGAGAATAGTGCGCTGAAAGGTGTGCCAGGCAGCCATGGATGATAGTCAGGGTAAAATAAAATCGAAGAATCTCTATCGTAACTCACAGCGCATGGATAAAATACAATAGAGAAATATATAGTGAAGTCTCATAACAGGAAATCATCATATAAGCATCACAGAAGTTTTATACAATCATCTCAACAAATCCATACATCAAGACCTCACTACAAGCACTCATCAAATACAGCAGCGGATACCCAGTACATATAAGAAAATAATATGCATAGCCTCCTGCTCGTCTTCGTCATCTTCAACGTAGAAACTCCAAGCACAGCACCTGTCACCTGCTTACCTAGTCTGCCCATCCCAACATGGATGAACAGCCCAAGGTAATAAGAGGAGACATAAAACCTTGAGTCAGACAAAGTCTTAGTGAGCAGTAAATTAACAATCAAGCATACCAAAAGAGCATAAAGGATAAAAGGAATAGGAATCAAACCATCCCACTCCACCTCTTCTCACAGTGATAGCCCCCAGACACACTAAGGAGAAGCAAGCATAACAATATAGACAAATAAGGTAAAGCAATAACCACTCGAGTCAAGGGCAATGTTTTCCAAATACAAACCCCCAAGGCCTAAACCAAGATCAGATAAGCACCCAGAAAACACCGCTCTTGAAGCCGAATGATAATACAACCAAACATCCATGACTCTGGCTATCACTGCATCGTTGCCTTGATTTCACCGTTAGTTGAATGACCATCCGTCAAGGGCTAATGGTAACCCCGGTTCTAGCCATAACTCCGCACGTCGTCGCAGCCCGTGCCTAGGAATTTTCGCAACTACCCAGAGTACTAGCACGTCGTCGCAGCCCGTGCCTGGAACGTCGTCGCAGCCCGTTCCAACGTACCCTTGCTTTGAGCATGCTAGAACCTTCAACAACGATGAGATCTAAGCCTCCAAGTCATCCTCCTCGACGACCATCCATACTAGCTCAAGCGCCTCTCAAGCTAACCATTATCACCAACTCGGATCGCATCACCGAGTATCAACATAACTTTGCACGTCGTCGCAGCCCGTGCTTGGAACGTCATCATGACCCGTTCCATCTCAACATCACACTTTGCTTCATCGCAACATAGCAAAGTCTCATCTCAACATCATGGCTTGCCTTCTCGCATCATGGCAAAGTCCCATCTCGATCTCATACTTCGCCTCTTCGCATCATGGCAAAGTCCCATCTCGATCTCATACTTCGCCTCTTCGCATCATGGCAAAGTCCCTCATCATCGAATCCATCCATATGAGCTTCCACATCCGCTTCATATGCCATCGGCAGCTTTCAACATTCAAGAGCCTTTCCACTTAGCTTTTGAATCACCTTCGACCATCTTGTTCCAAATCAACTACAAGCTAACTTGGAGCAATCAAATCTAACATACATTCAAACATTCAAGCATTCAAACAAGATATATTAAGCAATATCAACTATAATGGAAATTTCGTAAATAAGTGAGCAAAAGTCCAACATATGTGAAATCATGGTTTTTTAGCATAGATCTATCAAATCTAAAACATGGGTTTTGTCTCTAATACTTGATAAATAACTTCTATAGATAAACATCTTCAAATATGATGGATCTACATGCAGACTTAAGGGAAATGCGAGAAAACGCTAACTTTAACACATAAACATATCACCAATTCCATATACTCCTTTGGATCCGCGTGAGAGATAACTACCACTCACCAAATCACCAAAACAACCTAAAATCAATCAACTTCAGATCTGGACAGCAAGGACTTGAGCTTGATCCGGAGAAATTTCACTTGAAACGGTGAAATCTAGCCTCTTCGGATGAAAATCTTCAACTTGGACACTTGGATCTTCGATCTTGATCTTCGATCTTCAACGGATGTTAGCACTTGATAGAAGTAGAGAAAGAAGTGAAGAAAATACTGTAGTCGAGTCTTCAAAATGGCAGCACTTCGTCGCTTCAAAAACCGGTGCCAAAAAGTGAGCCAAAGTCCACTATTTATAGGCTGAATTCTCTCTTAGGTCGGCCAGAACCTTAACTCGGAGCTCGCTATTAGGTCGTTACCGACCTAACGACCTACCTCTAACTCGGCAAGGCCGACCTAACTCTATTCCGAGTCAACAACACACGACTCAAGACACCACACGACCAAGGGTTAAACAGGGGCACGACCTATCTTTATGCCGAGTCAACATACCACGACCTAAAACACAACACACAAATCCTAACTCGTATCAACGACCTAACTTAGGTCGCTGCCGACCTAAGAATACCCAACCATAACTAGGTCGCCTACGACTTAAGCCTTAACTACATTACAAACCACTCAGCGACCTAACACAACCTTAACTCGCCGCCGACCTAACACCTCAACGACCTAAGACTCATCTGTACCAACTCGTAGACGAGTTATGAGATACGACCTACCTCTCGACCGACCCAAATCCTACTGAGCCATCAACTACACAAGTCATCTACCTTACGACCTAACCTCCTAACGACCTAACTCCTGCCGACCTAACCTCCTAACGACCTAACTCCTGCCGACCTAACCTTAACTCGTCCTACCGACCTAAGCTTCCACTTTTTAGGTCGCTTATTATACTAAGCACTCACCTCTTAGGTCGGCCTATCTCCTAGGTCGGTCTACATGCTTAACTCGGCCAACTCCTATAGCTCGGCAACTCATAAGGTCGATCTTCCCTATAACTCGCTAGCTCATTAGGTCGGTCATACGAGCTAACCTTTAACTCGGTCACATACTAACACGTTGACTCATTAGGTCGCTCACCCCTTCTCACGACCTAACTCCCAAACGACCTAACTCCTATAGGTCGCTACACTCCTTAGGTCGCTCCACCATCCTAACTACAACACGACCCAATCCTTAGTTAACTCGGCAACCCTTGAGTCGCTCACAACTAAACTCGGCCAAGCTATATTACTCACTAACGACTCAATCACTTAGCCCAAACACGACCCAGGCTAGAAACAACATAAACAACGCTAACGACTTGTAAATTATACGATATATCGACACGTAAAATACGGGTCGTTACAAAACCCGAGTTATAAATAGAAATTCAACTTGGAATTGTAAGTGAATTAAACATGAATTAAATATGGCCTTGGATATTATTTTAACAAATTGAGAATGGAATTAAAATTTAAGTAGATTATGAGAATGGCTAATTGAATTAAATGAGTCGTGAATGAATTGAATTTGGAAATTTAAATTTAAAACGAACAAAACAAAAGAATTAATCAAATAAATTTGTAGATTGGAATGAGATTCGATAAGTTAAAGTGAAAAAGAAAATTTATTCGCAAATGAAATGAGCTTAAGTTTTGAAGTTGGAATAAATTGAAGTAAACTAACTTAGGTTAAAAATAATTAGAAGGTCAACTTCGAGTAAGGATGAAAGTTCATTAATAAAAATTTGGGTTAAATTAAATCGGGAAGTGGTTATTAATATAATAATCGAATGTCGTCAAGCTCAATGAAATGATTTTAAAATATATGGTTGGTGAATAAATTAAAATGGGATGGAATTTAATATAAAATGATTTGGAATCAACTTAAAATGGTTATGGGCTTAAGTGATTATTTATTCACATGAATATAGTCGAATTTCGTAGAAATAAATTATAGTTTGACGAAAACGAGATTAAATAAAATTCTATGAATTGATAGAAGTGAAATAAAATTGATTTTGAAATCAATTGAATTGAATATGAGTTTGTTTTATTTAAAAATGAATTGAATGTAAGCATGTGAGTTGTTAACCATTCGGATTAAGTAAAACAATGTGTGATTGGTTGTAAGCAATTAAAATTAATGTTAGAACATTGAAAGTGCTTATGAAAAGTGTTTAGTGCGCATTGCTTTTAGTATTCATGAATTGTAGTTGTTTTAAAGAGTGAAATGTTAATAAATTGCATATATTTAGCACTTACATGTTTAGATGAAGTAAGTACAGGTACCGAGAGGCCGTTTGGCTGGATTTGGACGCGCTAGTTGCTAAAATAATAAGCCGCTTGCTTAAAAATGCTAAATAAAGGTACGCCTATGCAATAAAAATAGGAAATATGAACTGTTTTTATTCTTTCCGACCGGGTGGGTCGATGTATATATATTTATATCTCTTGTCAAATTGCAAAAGCTTCTCCGTACAAAGGAGACTCTGCCAAAAATTTCCGAAAATTTTGGGAGTTAGAATTTTTTTTAAAATTTTTGGGAAATTTTTTGTTAGCGACAAAATGATTTCAAATTGGAAATTGAAATAAATTAGTAGATGAAACTAATTTAAATAATGATATGAATCAATTATAAATGGAAGATAAAATTCAATATTCAGAGTTGAAGATAAATTAAATTCATAAGGAAATGGGAGAACCAATTTGAATAGAACTAGATATAAACTAAAGTGGTGGAGTGAAAATAAATATAAGAAGCGTATAAAATACTTATATTGAACTTAAGAAGAAATTGTGAAATTCTTAAGTTCTATGGGTGTCGGGAAAATATATTTAATAAGCATTTGAGTGAAGATTTAACAAACATATATGTACATCATACGACTTGAATGAATATATATTGACATTTTGTAAGGAAGTCAATAAAATGTTATTGAATGTTGTGATTGGATATTATTACTAAGTAGGATATGCAGGTATTATAAAGGGAAAGAAAAATTTGATTTTGGTTTCAGAAGATAAATTTGAATTGCTCAACAAAAAAGTATGTGTTTAAATTTCTGTATGAAATTTGATTGGGTTTTTGATCTAGCCACTTGGCGTTTTGTTTTCTTTTGGAATTTGGGAGCCCGTAGAGGCATTTTGTAGTTGCACCGAGCTAGCCATGCAAAGGAGACGCTGGCAAAAACTTAGGGAGTTAGAATTTTTTTGAGAAAATTTGAAAATTAAAAACTTGGTTTTGAATTATAATTTGAATGATTGAATAAATAAAGTTGTTTCGGAACTATGGAAAAGTTTGGAAGGTTGGTTAGATGGATAGTGAGTCTTTAATAAAGATTGTTTGATTGTTATTAAAAACTGTTTGGTTTTAGGGAAGATAGTTAACGGGTTGTGGACCATTCCACTTAACTAGTAATTTCAAGGACGAAATTCTTTTAAGGGGGGAGGAATGTGACGACCCGGAATTTTTGGATATTTGAAATTGGAATATTTAATTGATTTTAAATATTTAAAAGTTAATTTTTAACTTGAATTCAAATATCACTATTTATTTGATAATTAAATTATTAAATTAAATAATTTGAAGTTGGGTAAAATGTTGAATCTGGAGTTTTAAGCCTGTTAAAAATAATTTGAAGGCTTATATAATTTATATTGATAATACTGAAGATAGTAGAAGTGTTAAAATTGAATCTAATAGTGATTTGTTCAGTTTTGAAATTATACCGTTTAAATTGATATTTAAAAATAGCCTTCCGAGGCACAGTCTCGGAATTCGACGAAACCAGTTCCATTGGATCCGTAATATTGTATTATTATCGAATTTCAATTTTCGTAGCATTTGGAGATGTTGTATGAGCATACGATATATAAACGCGCTGAAATTTATATCGAAAATTCAATGTTTTAACTGCTTCAAGAAGCTGTCTTTTCCGTACGATCGAATTTGGACTCGGAACCATTTCCATTGCGTTCGGAATAGGGGTATAACATTTTAAACGCCTAGCGGCATGTCACTTTAGGAGACCAAAATTCTAAATTGCTAGAACGAGATATTTTGAAAATTTAATAAAACTTTATTTAATCAAATCAAAGTGAAATTAAAATCAGGTCAAGCCGTAATATGTCTCATTCCCTTCTCAAACACTCTTCCCCTATTTAATATTTACAGCCAACCCTTCTCCTTTCCAAATCAGAATCTAGTAAAAAAATAAAATAAAATAAAACGATCGATCAACAAATCGAAGGAAGGAGGGCGTGTGTATAGGATTCGCGATGGAGGCAAACTAGGGAGGATCGCGGCGCTCACGCGCGATTGCTCATTTGGGACGATGTTGCGATTGAATGGGGTGCGACCTGACTTTGGCGACGTGGTCTTGTTAGGATTTCTCGTTATTGCGAGCTCGACAAGGCGGCGAGAGATGCTAGATTGCGGTGGTGTCGTGTGGTTGATCGACTTCGGCAGGGCTCACGATCAACTGGGGATGAGTCACGAGGCCAGATTAGCGAAGAGGGGTAGGTTACGTTCTGGAGTGTGGTATTGTGATGGTCAATGCGTGAGGTTGACGCGAGGTAGATAAAAGAAGAACGAGGCTTGGTGATCTAGGCGTCGAACGAGATAAGGTCCATCTCGTGTTTGATTTTTGTGAGCTATGTATGCTGCTTCTTTGCAACTTAAAATTGGTAATATCCATACAGATTTGTACAGGAAAACATAAAATAATAATTGTATAACAGGAGGTTTTATAAAATAATCTATTTTCTTCGATTTACGAATTTATAAATATATGTATATATCTACACAGCAAAGTGATTTACTGGTGTGATTTTATTGAAAGAAACAGATTTTTAAATCTATAAATGTTATTTTTAGTGAGTGTGGTTTTAAAAAAAAATGAGATAAGAAAATAAAAAGATATACATATGTACATATTATAATTTACTAGTTATTTTAAGAATAAAAATAAATATAACAATATGTATTATATTGATTAACCTATTAGCAAACTTATTTAATCATTTTGGTAACTAGAATTAATTATTATAGGAAAATTAGTTTAAGTAAAAGTATTAGATTGAGTTAAAATTTATTAAATAGGAAATAAATCATTCGATTTATTCAAATATTAATAAACTATATAAATGTTTATTCAAGGTCAAAATTGTGAAGAAACAACCGAAATGGAGGTGGACTGCAAACAAAGCAAAGGTGAGTAAATATCACTCACTTGGCTAATATTCAAATTTTAAATAGTTAAATTTAAATAATTGGTTAAATGGTTGAATTGATTTGACGTGCTATATTGTAGTATATAATACATCTTGGAATGATTGATTTCCCGCATTATATAGCGGATGAGACCCTATGCACCGCATAATAGCGGATGATATTATATTAATCTCATATACCGCGATATTCCACCTCAAAGTGGAATTGATATTTTATATTGTGCTAAAATCCGTGGATGCAGGGAAACATGTTGGAGGGATCCAACTGGATTCCTCAACATTTATTTAGATTATTTAATATTCTCTGTTATGATTATTTGATATTCTGTGATGAATTATATTGGAATATTGAATGCTATAGTTTGCTTGAACATTTCGATACACTGAGTTATCAAAATACATAGAATTGGATTTTTGAAAAGAAAATAAAAGAGTGAATTTGTAAGTAAAATAATTGTAGAGAATTTGAATAAATTGAAAGATAAATTGGAAAAGAATAAAGGTGATTTTAGAATTCTAATAAATAAATTTCGATTATGGAAAAGGGATTTTGAATAAACAGAGAAATAATGAATTTTAAACCTTAAATGACATTATTTAAAGGAATAAAGAATTTATTTTAAAATCCAAGTTTTAAATTTATTGAAATAGATAAAGAAGGAATTTATTTCAAAATGGAGTAAATTGGAGATCAATTTGGAAATTGATTCAAGTGTTTGAAATTGGAAATTTAAAGGGAGAATGTGACTATGGAATTTATAAACTGAGTTATAAAAGTGAAGTAATATATCAGTGGATATTTTGGAGAATAAATTAATGGTGGAAATTTATGTAGGAAATGAGAAAATTTGTTTGAAAATAAATAGTGATTAATTTTTAAAGGAGGTGAAGAAAAGTATATTTCCCTGGATAGCCAAGTACGTTTCAAAGTAAATTTTTAAATATAAGTTAAAAGTTTTAAAGTTGTTTTAAAAAGCTTGTTTTAGAAAATTTATTATTTCTATATATTTTAATTCTAAAGTAAGTATTTTTCAAATCTATTTATAGTAGTAATTATTTAAATGTGACTTGGTATTTTGTTTTAAAGGAGAAAATCTAGTTTAATATTTTATAAAGTAACCTCATTTTCAAATATTCCTATAGTATATATTTTTAATAAAGTATTGAAGTAGTTTCATTTTAAATATTATTAAAGTATATATTTTGAATAAGATTAAAGTAACTTTTATTTTAAATGGTTTAAAGGATATTTTATAATAAAAAGTTTTAGATTATTTTAAAAATCTAAAGCTTTGTACTTGGTGTTTTTAGTGGAAATAAATATTTGAAAATTTATTTTATGAGAAAAGTATGGTTTGAAACTGTTTTCAAAGGTTTGAAAATAGAAATATATGATGTGAAGATATTTTGAGATTAATAAATAATTTGGTGAAATTATTTATGTTGATGGATGTTGTGAATGTTAATTGATAGTTAAATAACCGACTATCAATATTGGCCAGTGCGTTGATCGTTTCAAAGAGACCGGGATCGGGACTAATTTCTCGAAAACCACTTCGATCCGGTTTGTATGTTTTCATGGAAAAACGAGTTCGGAGTCGAAAATGGAGCAGTCAAGTGCAAGGGCTAGTCGCTACCAATCCTGAGGATATTTTCAAAATGGATGTAGTAGGAGTAGTGCCTTCGGTTCCGTTCGAACTCGGGACGGACTTGTATGGACGAATTCTTTTGGAACATCGTCAGGTGGACGATGGGCATTCTAAGTGAAACGTTCTAAAAGGTAACGCTTAGCCTCAAGCCTCATCAACCGGGAATGACTGAAAATCAAGGGTTATGCAGCAAGGCTAGGTGGGTAGCACCCATTTCAGGGTGAGGTCGTCCCTGTCTAAGTGTCCCTTATTATTCGTCTTAGTGGTGCGGTTGCTGATCACAACCGTGGGGTGATCTTACTCGGGATTATCCAGTAAGGGGTTGTCCTGGTCTTGTGTTGTAGGGGGTCGGGAGTGATCCTCGATATGCTGATCTAGACCAGGTACCGTGACAGGTGGTACCCCAGTGCCTAGTCATTAGTTGGGAATCCATTCTCCCTACACGCCTTTTACGAGTTTTGTTTGTATTACCCACTTTATGGCTAGTAGCTAGAATTTAATCATGTAACAATTTCGGCTATTTTAGTAAGTATTTGTAAATACACCCTATTATAATATCAGAGGATTTTGATAAAAAGTGTTTTAGTTATCGTAAGGTAAAAACCCGACATGTTTATTTGTGTGGCCTTACGAGATGATTTTGATTTTCAAAGGATTTTTGAAACTTTAATAATCAATTTGAGTGTGGTTTTCTAACGCTGGTATTCCAAACTGACTCGGGTGTTATTTCACTATAATGCTCAGGTCAGACCGAGTATTATAGGATGCAAGATATGATGCTATGGAGCTCAGGAGACGACCTGGATGGCGATACGTACTTCCGTACTTGATTATTGTTCCGCTGTGTATCCAGTTGTATGTTATTGATGTTGTTGAACTCTGATGATGTACTCCGATGATGTATGTATAAACAGATATAGTTTTCTTTTGTGTAAGATCATTGAATATCTATTATATTTTATTCCGCTGCGATGGTAAGATTATGTTGTTGTTTTTTCTGTTTTCTCTTCTTCTACCTCTTCTTCTTTTACCCAAATGGTTCTTATTTTCATTCGTCATAAGTTGATTGGTGGAGAATAGTGTTGACTCAGAGGGCACGGATTTGCAGGTCGTTACAGAGATTGTAAGATGTGCTCAAATATATTATAGAGATCAGCAGAAATAGAGCGATGGGATGCTCCAGTATCATAAAGAACACGAACAGGCAAAGATAAGAATGGATTTCAGAACGAAGGGAACATTCCAAAATTCAAAAGGAATCCTAATCCAGGAGGATCCTAACGAAGAATTTCAAGCTCGAATGTAGATGATTATGTAATTAATTCTACTCATTCTAGGGTATTACTACCCTATCTCTAATGAGTTTTTTTTACTCCATATACTAAGTATTGCCTAAACCAGAGCTCTGATACCAACTATAACGGGATGTCGCCAGTGGGGTAACGCCCACCGTAGCATACAGTCGTACCTGTGTTTTGATTTTACGGCCAGCCTCTCGACTGCACCAACCCCATAGTAAATGTAGGAGTAAGAGTCATCCGCTCGCTACCAAACCCAAATGCGAGAACCCCCTTTCATTATGTACCCTCCGAGTGCCAAAGCAGACACACATGTTATACTTGAAATGCTCAAAACAAGAGATTGTTAATTCATATTTGGTAAATCTCGGCATATACAGTAATTAAACCAATCACAGAATCACAAACATAGAGAAATACAACAATAAGTAGCGGAATAGATAAATAATAGTTCATGAAGCTACTACAACATCAGAGTCTAAAACAAGAAACAATAGAAAATCCCAAGTACATAGAATCCACTAATACAGAAGCAACTATCAAATCTGAATATAAACAACCGGAAATAACTGAAAGCTAGAAAGATAAAGAAACAAATCGTCAAGCAAAGCTCCAAGATCTAAAGGTGAGTCTCAAATGTCATGACACTCAGTCTGACCCGAGCATAAAGCAAAACAAAAAACATTCGAGTTAGGATTAACATTCTTATGCAAGTAAACCAACTCAAGTGAAATGTCCAAGTGAAATGCAAGTAACTTAAAGGATGTTTGGGATTTTCATCCTTTAAGGTTCCGTTATACTATCTATACACATAGTACAATACGCTATATAGATAATGTCTACAGTAAAGTAAAATATTAAAATAGCGTTAAGGCGTTATCAATATCCCCCTTAACACATTTTATATATTCTCGTAGTCTGTACAGTATCTTAATTCCTCCGTAAAATAGTGGGTTATCAGAGTCACTCCAGAGATATGGTACAAACCAAACTCGTAAAAGGCGTGATAAGGCACGTGACAAGGCATGCAAGGCAATGCCAGGGTAGGATTCTACCATTTGCACTCCCGGATTGATGGTAATGCATAACAGCTACTACCGCCAACCTCGAGACATAATCCCAAATTAACGGTGCACCCAATCAAATCAAAAAGTAATAGAATGGTATCAAAGAAATATGCCCGATAGGGGGAGCGGCCCCACATGGCCTGGTATAGCTCATGTTTTAGCCACATCAAGCCGACTCGCGGGAGTTAGGCTTACGTTCATACCTCATATAGACGTTCGCCAAACCATCATACTTCATTCTGGAATCTCCACCACGTGCACAGTTGTTAAAGTGGTTTTCAGTATTGGCAGAGAGTATGACAATATCCGATCTCGGTCTCTTTAACAACCATATGCTTATTTCACACCGTGGTCATTTTATATTTCAAATAGTTCATAATTCATATCAAAATATCATATTCATTTAAAAAATCATATTACTTTCGAAACCATATTCACTTCTGAAATCATATCACTTTAGAAATCATTATTCACTTTAAATCAAATTCATTTCCAAAATCATAACCACCAAATAAGTTAAACCATCATCTCAAAGTATTCGCATTTAAATCCATTAAATCAAAATCATATTAGTTTCAACTTAAATAGTTTGAATATTAAAAGTAGTTTATATATATATTAGAATAGTTATACATTAAAAATGGTTTATATTTAAAAATAGGTTATAGACTAAAATAGTTTATATCAAAAATAGTTTACATATTAATATATGTATATATATTAAAATTGTTCATAAATTTAAAATAATATATTTTAAAATATTTTATTTTTAAAAATAGGTTATATCGAAAATAGTTTCAAATTAAAATTGTTTCTTCCAATTTCAAAAATCAATTCAAATCAACTTTTTCAAAAATTCAATTTAAATCAATCTCGGTTCAACAGTTTCAATTAAAAAGGAAAGGTTCAATTCAAATTCTCAATAAACCATTTTTAATTTATATCAATTTCAAATCCATGTTTGAACTACAAATTTAAACCACTTCCAGTTCAGTCGGTTTCAAAATTCAAATATTCAAACATCTATAAAAACTCAATTTGATAAATTTCATTTATATATCAAAAATTAATTTTAATTTAATTTTAATTTGAAAATATCCACTTAATCACTTTTAATAATTATTTAAATAAAATTTCAAATTACAAATTTAAATCAAAATTAAATATTCAATTACAGTTTTATTTAAATTTGAAATATCCATTAAATAACCTTTATCCAAATCAAGTTATTAAGTTATAAAATCATATCCATAAAAATCTCAAAATCAATATGTTTCAAATCAATACTTATTAAATTCAATTCTTAACTCAATTAATTTACAAGTCAACTCAATTTATCTTTCCAACCTCAATTTTATTAAAGTAATTACAAAAATCTATTTTCTGAAATATTAATATAAGTTTAAATAAATAATTTAAACATAATATATCTCTTTATCAAATTAATTTTTATTAAATTAAATTAATTATATTAATTATTAAATTAAATCTTATTTATTAAATATATTTTAAATCTTATTTTATATAGTTTAAAAATAATAAACTTATAAGTAAAATTTTATAATTTACAATTTTTGAAACTGAACTTATAATTTAAAATTTTCAAAACATATAAATTTAAAAATCTAACTTTCACATATATATTTAAATTAAAATATCTATATATTATATTTTAAAATCAATATACATTAAAACACATATATTTTCCTTTAAAAATTTCTGGAAAACATTTAAAAATAAACCAGCGGTGTCCGTATATAGTTTTATATTTTATGGTCAAGCGACAGAGATATTTATCACTTCAGTCCGCAATAATTTAATATTTATGGGTATATATCATTTTAACCCGCAATCCCAAAGTTCAATAAAATCGATTGGGTTAATTATCTCAACCCATAACGATTTTTCCTAATCTATAAAATTATTCGGGTATGTATCATTTCAACTCATAGAGAATTCCTAACTAACAGTTAACTTGCAGAGTGAGAACAATACAGTAATAGCATACATATCAATGACAAGCATATATCGTAATTAACAAATTTAAATGTAATATATATATAACATGTTATGGTGTCGTATATCAATCATAGGTGAACAATTTAAATAACACATCATACTCAACAATTAGATAACTAACAATTTAAATTAACAACATATTTCAATCGTCATTTCACGTGGATATAAATTTACTAACATAAGAATATTAATCGTGACTGATCGCTCACCTTTCGAGGCTAGAGAAAATAAACAGCACAATAAGCTACAATTTTGAATCACAAACTCGACAATCAAACAATCCAAATGACAATTCCCCAAAGCAAAGCAAGGTGTACTCGAGATCGATGAAAATAAAATATATAATTTTTTTAAATCTAAAATTTGCTCACATATTAAAATAAAATCTTTATATTATATTTTAAAAATCAATATTCGATTTAAAACTCATATTCAAAATAAAAATCTTTATATTATATTTTAAAAATCAATATTTATTAAAGCATATATAATAAAATCAAAATAACTATATATTATAATTTTAAAAAATAATACTTAAAATAATATATTTTTTTCAAAACAATATTATATATAAACAAAAGAGAAGGCTGCTCGAGTCGACATGCCGTGCTGTGTGGCTTTCGGCGGTGGAGGATCTGATCGACAGTGAAAAGGAGGAGGTGCCGGGCTCTGCGTGCTGTGATATGGTGGGGCTTGGAGACTACGAACAGGGATAAAGGTGGTAGTTCTTGGAGGAGAAGGGCAGGAGGAGTTTTGTGTTAGAGGTACGGTGGCTGCTGCTCATTATGTTGGAGATTGGAGGGCGAAGCCGCGCATGGCTGTGACGCCCCACCCCGAGACCCACATTAGTAAAGAGAATTATTAAGTAATCCTCGTAGCTAATGCATTATCATGAAGGTCGCCCTTAATTAGCTCTATTCTCTGCATTAATAGACATGATTACTTAGTAATTCTCTTTCCTAATGTGAGCCTCGGGGTGGGGCGTCACAATGGCTGTGGCTGATGAGTTGGTGCTGGGTTCTCTCGGGTTTGGAGTTGCGTTGCTTTGGAGGGGACTGGCTGTGGGAAGCTGTTCGGTTATGGGAAACAGGAGTGGCTGTCATGTCAGGGGCTGGAACGTTAGGGCGTGGAGAGTTGCTGCAGAAAGGGGATGAGGCGGAGCTAGAAGGGAAGGTAATGGTTGTTGTGCGTTTGGAGGAAAATGGCGAGGGTTGTCGGATCTAAAGGCGGATGGTCGCCAAGGAGCACGTGGATGGTCGGGTCAAGGCTGTGGCTTGGTGGTGATGTGGAGGGGGTTCGGTGCTCATCAACAGGGAAATGAAATGGAGCAAGGGCTGAGTTGTAAGGGGAGAAGTGGATTCCAGCTGGTGATGGGCTTCATGTTCTGGAAGGTGATGGGGTGAGGCATGCGGTGGCTATTGGTGAAGTGGGTGGGCTTGGCTTCAGTTGGCGGTGGAAGCAAGTTAGAGGAGTGGAGGAGATAGGTGGAAGAACGGGAAGCTAGGCTCAACTGTCAGTATTACGGTAGGCTGGTGGCGCGATGTTGAAGGAATGAACAGCTTGTAAGTGAAAAAATATTAAAGCTTTGTATTATATTTTTTTGAAGTAAATGGTGAATGAAAATGAAATGAATGGACAAAGCCACATATATATTGAACAGTGGGAATAGAAAATGTCAAGCACGAATTCATGGAAAAAATAAGCGCTAATGGCTCTTTGGTTTACACGGTGGATAATGGCAAGGCATAAGGAAACCAAAAAGGCTCAAATACAGAACCAATATGGTAAATCATTTCATCAATTTCACCGCGTACCGGACATCGAAATACAGGAATGAATATACTAAGATCAGCATGACGAGACGAACATAATGGTACATAGATATGAGCGATATGATCATCCCATCAAAACTCAAATTTTGCTGTCAAAACTACTGTGAAAATGCCGAAAATAAAATAAATGAAGCTAAAGCAATCCAAATTTGGCGAAAAGAAATACGATGTATCACTCAGAAAATGATCTATATTTTTATTATATAAAAATATTTAGATTTAAAAAAAGATTTTTTTTCCATCAATTTGACTGCTTTAAATTGAAATTTCATAATCGAATAAACTTTCATATTTTCTGATGAAAATATACCATTTGCTATGCTTCAATAGATGCATACCAAATATCAAATTTCTATTGCAAAAATTTAATTGTTTATTTTCAAGAAAAAATTAGTTAATTATGTTATAAAAACTGTTAAAATTTCCATGTCGTTACAGTCTTCTTGATGGCCACTGTTCTGGCCATTTTCTATTCGATATCCATCGTCGAATTCTGTGCGAAGGCTATCGAATGGTTCATCTTGGTGTTGTCTACAACTTTGCTTTAGGTCTCATCACTTAGTGCTTAATAGCTTAAGAGATAATTGCTTTAGGTCTCATCTTGGTCGCACTAACCTTACCTTACTCTCTGCACAACCCTGATGCACTTACAATTTGAATATGCAGAGAAAATTGAAGAGTACATATGATATGGAGATGAAAGCATAAAGATTGGGAAGTGAAATATACAATAAGCTATTGACAAAATACAAGGAAGAAAGAAATAAATTTATACTCACCTTGAAAAAATTTCTGATGAAATAAATTTATACTCACCTTGAAAAATTTTCTGATGCGGTGCTTGTGTGTTGTTTTTGTTTGAATATGAAATGCAGTTCTTATATAGGTGAGGAAAAGATTCACTTTAGTTAAACGATGAACAAGTAGGTTAAGAAATAACGATGTAAGAGATAAGAATGAAAGAAAGGGTCAAGTGAAAATAAAATTTATTTATATTATTTTTTTCTTAAATAGTTTCACACCTTTTAAATAATTTTACATCCTTAACCGCGTTATTGTTCTACCGCGATCTGGTCTACGATTAAAATTCCATTCGAGGTGTTTTAATTTAAATTTTGTTTTAAATCTATGATGATTTTTATTTTATTAAAATATTATTTTTAAATTTTTAACAATTATAAAATAATTGTTTTATTTTCAAAATAATTTCATAATTATTGTTTATATTCTAGAAGTAATTTTTCAAACAACTTTAGGAATAAAAAAGTGTCGTTCAAATATCGATTTTAATTTTTAAATATTATTTTTCAAACAAATTCAAGAATTCTTTTATTAGATTAAATTTAGCAGAAATTTCCAAAATTATTTTCTGGGTTTATAGAAAAAATATATTTTTAGGACTTAGATCTTATTAAAATTCAAATAATTTCAAATTAAAATTTCAGATTTTTTTTAAAATTCCCAAAATAATAATTATTATAATTGAAAATTTAATGGGATGTCACAGGCTACCCTCTTTGAAAAATTCGCATCTTCGCAATTTACTAGAGATTACTGTAAGTTATTTATATATCGAATATGGTCATAACATCAATAAAATTCTAACATCCAAATGAACCACATAAATCATAAAGCCAAAACCCATTACATTCAATTAAAATTCATTTTAAAAAATCTCAATGATATCATAGGTGCGAAATTTTTTTTATTTCAAAGAATAAATATCTTTTACATAAAATATTTTCAATACAGATTCGTGTACATAAATATATACTTTTTATCCTGATGATCAACCTTTTTGATTATTCTGAGCTTATACCTCACAAGTGAAAGTCGTATAAAAATGGCTAAATATCCCAAGTCTCACTCCTTTAAGGTCAAAATATATCTCTATCTCTGTATTATTCCAACCTATGTTCTAATATTATGCTATAGCGCCCTGGCTCCAGTGACCAAAATATCAGAGGGAGTTTACTATCTGATAACTTGGATCAATGGACACGGAAGGAGAGATCTCTCATATGCACTACTTTGAGTCAACATGGATACGTTTCAATACATGAATACATATATACATATATATATATATATATATATATATAATCTTGACGCAAGGCAATGTACATAAGTTACAAACTTGAATACAGTGTTAGAGACACGAATAAAATTTCCTACGTAATAGAATCAGAGTGAATAAAATAATTAATTCATATCATATTGGAAAAAATTTCCAACTCCATGCGTAGCTCATAAATCATATACAGTCATATTAAACATGTAGAACAACCTCATTCCAGCCCAAGGAGATGCCATAAAGTAAAATCTCGAGTCAACCTAGAAATCTAGTTGTCGGTATAATCATGCAATAGAAATAGATGAATGTATCATGTTGGGTTTTATGGGTATATAAGTTACATACAGGGTTAAACACACCAAACAAATTCCCAAATCCACATTTTTTACAAATCGATTATAATACCCATGTTATGAAACTATTTAATATAACATATATAGTTGCAACTCTAATCAACTAGGATATCATATCCTATCATTTTACTTATGAGTTGCCTTATCTTGTATAAATTCAAATCACTATTGAAAAATAGTCATTTTCGAGTTAAACGAAATATCTATTAATACTTAAGAGAAGGCTAAAATCATCTTCTCATCTTGTGAGTCCCAAGAGGATTACATACTGATAAATCTCATCTATGGATTTACCCTCTACATAGACTAATCTTCCCCAATTAGTCATCTTGATCTACTTCATCTGTATACTTGCGGTCAGTTGTGATGTGCACTTCACACGATCCCATAGTTACCATACCCTTCAAGTATCTGGAGGTGTGATAACTCTTATTGTGTTGTAGTCCACTGCATTAACTGCATCATATCTCCATCCGTGGCGCTACTTCTCTTCTTTTGCACCAAGTCTCTGACAATCTTCATTATATTAGATAACTTTATATGTCATGGCAACAGATCGTTAGGATAAAATGATGAGGGACAAAGTCGTCACGATTCGGGTTGCGACCCTCAAATCATTTCATTAGGATGGATACTAGCAGTCTTGTAGTTAAATCCTATGTCAAACTCGAGAAATTTTAATTTTATTAATTTCAAAATCATTTATTTATTCCAAACAACAATTGTTCCTAAAATGTCATTTTAAATCTATTATATAACCCATTGGAATAGTCAAGTTTGTGTAAAAGAGTTTAATTTGTATACAACAACATTATTATAACAATATAGATTTTAAACATGACATTGGATATTAATAATTGGACCGAAATGCTGTAAATAACTTAAGCGATGAACTTTAAACTATGTGATCATGTATAAATTATCCAATCAAGTATTAAATCACATAAGGTTGCGTTATTTCAATTAAAGTGGATCTTTGAATCGTTGTACTAGGATTTATTCCATTTAATCCTAATCTTAATTCCAATTATTAAACCATTCAATTTAAATAATGAGTATGAATTTCCTCTCCAATTATTTCAATTCATATTTAAGGACTTTTATATTATAAGTCCTCCAATTAACTTTTAAATTCAATTATTTTAAATTTATTATTAAAAATGCAAATTTTATAAATAATTATATACTTTCCCAAATGGTTAAATAAATTATAATAAAATATTCTACTTGTCATAATAATTCCGATGGCGCAAATCGAATCCCAACCGGATCTCGTATGAAGAAGATAAATTCGATTCAAGTTTGGGGATTTAATTGAAAATTTACAGTTTAATAAATTATATACTTTGTTTGATATGTTTAAATTTCTAGGGGTACTTAAAAGCTTTCTTTCTTTATTTTATTTTAATTATTTATTTTCCTTCCTTCCTTGCATTATTTACGCATGCACCTACTCATCTACAGGAAGAGTTGTTATGGTAACGGTAAGTTTAGCATACCATACCTATACCAGCGCATTGGTAACTAATATTGATCTACATCGGTATACCGGTGTTATCGATATGGTAAGTGTAAATTTACCATTATTGACGGTAAAAATAGCAGTAAAGAAATGTCAAAATCAGTGGTAACGGTAAATTTACCAGTCATATTAACTTTGTTTTGTCGTTATTTAAATTAATCATAACTACGTATACTTTTAAAGGTAATATCTTATTTTAAGAAGAAGTTTGTTGTATTATTTGAGATGATGTTTTTTATTTGGTTTGAAGCCTAATATTAGCAAAACTATTATTTCATATTGTTGTATGTATTTTTGATGAATTAAGAAAACTTTCTATATCAACTAAAATAAGTCAAAATGCTTATATAAATATAAATTAAATTACAACAAGAAATAAATATTTTTTTATAATTATCAAATTTTAGTGCAATAAAATTTTAATATTTTATGTACCGGTAAATTTACTATTACCAATCAACGGTTTACCAGTTTATCGGTATACCAGTGAGTAATTTACCAATGGTAACGGTAAATTTTCGGTTGTTATTTTTGACTTACCAGTAGTATTAGTATGGTAACGGTTTTCTCATATCGGTTATGATTACCATTACCATAACAAACCTACATAAAGGACCTCCATTCTTCTTTTTTTCCTTTTTTTCCTTTGCCATGACCATATACATGCATGTCCAAGAACCCAAAACCTGCTGCCTTGTTCCACCTTGCACCGCCAACTTGTGCAATGAACCACTGTGCTACCACCGCCATTCAAACCAGTTTCCCATGTCGAGCCTCCTCATAGCCACCATAGTGACTTCGACCCCGACCATCTCCACAAGCCATAATCTGTTATTCGTGTTTTCAGCTCCTCAGCCCCTACTTCCGGCCACCTGAGGCCAAACAATCTTCAGCACCGAAGCCAGTGTGTAATGATGCACTTATTAGTACAATCTCCTCTAGCCATCGTCGACTAACAACCAAAACCATGTTGGGATTTTCGGCTGCCTCCTACCATCATGATACTTGATGTAATAAACCGGAATTTCACCGCTTTGATTTACAAATATTTAATTTATTTTAGATATTCAATATATAGATTTTATAATGAAAATAAAACTCTTTTAAATAATAAATAATGATAGTGAAATAGTTTTCAATATTGGTATATAAATATAGTTAGTTCGAAGAAAGATTGAAAATGTGATCGTAATTCGTTGTCTGAGTTTTTGATTTTTTGTCGGTTAATAATTGTCTAAAATGTCGTGACACTTTTATATATGCATACACACATTTAATTATTAGTTTGACATGTTTTAACGCATATGAATATCCATGTACACTTAAGTATGTGTATATATAGAAATAAGATAAGATTTTTATTTTAAAAAGTTAAAATACATATAATATAAAGATTTTTTTTCCAACATATAGTACTAAGGAGATAAATGCATGTTTTCTTTGACTTGATGGAGAGGGTGACTAGGTGTGGGCAGAATTGGGTGAGGTGGAAGGAGAGGGTGAGGTGGCGCAAGGAGAAAAGGGGGCAAGGTACAAGGTCATTTTAGTAAATTTGCATATTCACTTTATATAAAAATTATTTTTCCTAATTTATTTTCCATTTTTTCATTCTCTTTTTCATTTTAAAACTTCCTTAATCTCTTGAAATAAAATCCATGGCTTCATAACATATTTTCAAGTTTTAAAAATCTTAGATTTCCACTTTAACTCTCTACAAAACTTATTTAATCATTTCTACATCCACTTAAACACCTTAGCTTCCAAAATCAAGCACACCTTCACCAATAGCACTCAAGGCCGTACCCTACACCCTTAGGGCCAAACTCATTTTGCTCTCTAATCCATCCAAAGACTTGATTTTTCCAAAGAAATTATAAAGATCTAGGTGTGCACGAGTTCTAGTAAGAATTTGCTTCAAGTTAGTACGCTTTTGGGTGAGTAAACATTAGTTTAAAATTAAAAGTTATTAGCTCGAAATATATGATGTATATTTGCTATATGGTTATGATGGCTTATGTTTTGTTAGTTATGTGTTGGATATTTTGATTATGGTTGATTGAGATGGTAAAATTGGACTTGAATTGAAGCTCACTTAGTATGGTTTAAAGTTGTAAACTTGGATGTGATATAGTATGCAAACATGAGATATGTTGTTTAAGTGGATTTGGTTATGATATTGTAAGTGTATTTGGATGCGATGCTTAATAGTAAACTAGTTTGCAAAGTTGGTAAGTAAGATTTAAGTTCCTTGGAAACTTTGTTTATTTGTTTAATACTTTTAAAAGTTGAATTTTTTTTTAAATTTGTTTTGGTTTTCAAATCTATTACTTTAGTTAAGTTTAGAAAAAAAACAATTTAATGGAAGAAGTTTGGAGGTCAGTAATTTAGAAACAAATTCCAAGTTACCACATGCATAACGATAGTCGCTATGAAGGCATTTTCGATAAAAATTCCAATTTTTCAAACTTAAGTTTTCATACTTGAAATTGTTTTGTAAATGTTCTATAAATTTAATAGTATTGTTCTAAAAATTAATTAAGGATTTAATAATTAATTATTAAATAATTCGGTTTTTAATAATTAATGATTAATTAGTATTAAACAAGGTTTATTAACTTCAATTAATGAAGTTTAGTTTCTAATTAATTATCTTTTAAAGATACGATTAATTTTAATAGATTATTAGTTAATTATAGGGTTAATTATTTATTTAATTAATCAAAAAGTGTTTAATTAATTTAATTATAAATTAATTAAGGTTTTAATTTAAAATTATTTATTTATTTAAGGTTTAATTTATTATTTAACTTTTAATTAAAAAAATTATTTAATTAATTAATAGTTAATTATTAATAAAGGTTTAAATTATTATTTAATAATCAATAAAAGATTAATTAAGTGCCTAATTTATAAATAAATTATTTATTAAAGGTATAATAATTTATTAACTTATAATTAAATTAAGTTCAAATTTAATAAATATTAATTATGATTTAATAAGAGTTTAATTTGTAATTAATCATTTTAAAAGGAAGTTTTAAGTTTTGAATCCTTTAATTTCAAGAATCAAATTGTTTTAAAGGAATTTTTTTTCAAAGACGATTTTGAATACAAGGGATTCAAGTGTCGATACCGTTAAAGAACTATATAAATGTGAATGAGTATAATATAGATTGTTTTATTTGTATGGACATTTATTAGCAGAATAAATCATTATTCTACTATAATATAATTGTTGTTTGTATGAATATGTGTTTAGCAGAATAAATTCTCGTTCTGCTATAAATTGATTGAATTATTTTTAGACATCTATTTAGTAGGACAAATCATCATCCTGCGATTATGTTATTTGGACATGTATATGCTAGTTGAGTTGTATTGACATGTTATTCCTTGATTTGGATATGAATTGCGTTTACATATATCTTGACTTATGTAAATAATTGATAAGTGACTTGGAATTAAATTGAAACTAAATAGTAACTTAAATTACTATCATTGAGATTGCTAATCCTCCTTTTGAAATTGTAAAGTATGGTTTTGAATTAATTTCGGTTCTTTAATCAATTTGGGTTTAAAATTTATAAATGATTTTCCAATTATCATTATTTTATAAAAGTATTTGTAAATAATAACTTGTTTATAAAAATGGGTTTTGCTATGTAAAAAAGTTCATTTAAAGTGATTTAAAAGGACGAGTTGCAAAAGATATATTGTAAAGGATTTTTCTTAAAGAAGATTTATCAAAGGAGTTTTAAATGGGGAAATGTTTTATAAATAATTTTAGAGATTTGTAAAGAGGTTTGTAAATTGGCTTGTAGACTTATAAAAGTGTTTTATAAATTGACTTTGGAAATTTATAAGATATTTGAATTATGAAGTGAACTTTTAAAAAGGGAATTGTGATAAAGGATAAGAGGTTTAGTTTTATAGTAAGTAATTTTTGTAAATAAAGGGAATTTGAAAGGAGGAAATTTGCCAACTGTTCTGGTAATATACTTATACCGTTGAGATAAGTATATAAATGTTTTCCAAGTGTAAAGGAGATGTTAAGGATTTTGGGAGTAGTATTTTGAAGAGATCTTTTGGTCAGTTTTGCAAAGTATTTTAATTAATGGAAATTAATTAATAAAGGCTTGATACATCCTATATGAAATCAAATCAATGTTGGTGATTGTTTATTTGATAGTTAAATACCGACTATCAAATCTGGACCAAACGTAATTTTAGAAATATTTAGGAGAAACATGTGAATTATATGACACAGTCATCCTCAATGATGTTGTACTGTGCGTACAAATCTAGTTTCGTTGTTCAAGGGTAAATGATAAGGAAATCCGTTCATAAATGGTTAGGAGGAGAACTACGCTCCTATTTTTTATTCGCTTATTTCCTAAAGAACCAAGGTTGAGTTTACTGGAAATTATCAAAAATTGTTTATGAAGAGACCGAGATCGGATATATTATCCGAAACCACTTTGATCCAACTCAAGCAGTGTCGAACTGAAGACATCCTAAAGAGTATGGAATCGAAGGCGGAGTTTTGAAGTGCAAGGGCTATTTGCTACTAACTATAAGGGTGACTCCAAAATGGGTGTTGTGGAGGTAGTGCCTTCGATTCGTTCATAACCTGAATGACTTGTAAGGATGAATGCCGACATTACGTCATCACTTGGAAGTCAATGTTAGTACTCTAAGTGGGATTGGTATTCTAAAAGGTAAAGGCATTGCCGCAAGCCTCATCAACCGAGAAATGTAAAAAAAGTTGAGCATGCAGCAGGGCCATGTGGGTCGCTCCAATTAGGGTATGGTCATTCCAAATCTAGATCGATTACTATCTACTCATGCATGATTTGGGGCCCAAAGTGGGGTGATCATATTCGATACTACTAGTCAAGTGGCAGGCCAGTCCTGTATGGAAAGGGTGCAAGATGTTCTTTCAGACCCCGATGCATTTTATTTAGAGATGTACCATTGGAAAGTAGTTCCTTACCTTGTCATGGTATGGAATCCATTCTCCAATAAGTGTCGTACGTTTTTAGTTCTGTCCAATTATGTTGGAATGTGAGATGCAAGCATTTCAGCCCTTTTATATATTTACTTTGAACCTTTAAACATTATTATAATATCACTGGATTTTACATAAAAGTTTTTTGGTTATCGTAAGGTAAATAGCCCTCCATGTTTATGTGCGGTGTGCTCTTACGAGATACCTTTGATTTTAAAAGGGTTTTAAGCATAATAATTCAGTTGTTTGAGTATACTCACACTAGACCCATATCCGACCCGGAGTTTTATTTTCACTCCCTAAAGCTGTTTGGTGCTCAAATTTGTATGAGCACCTAAGTAGTTTAGGTTTTGCACAAATGCATTTGGAGGAGCTTGGAGCATATGGCTTCATCAATAGCTAGTTATTATCCTGTTTCTGCTGTGTTATATGTATGATGTATCAGTTGGGTAGGGACAGGCTGCTATAATTGTCCAAGGGAAGAATTTGTATTATTATGACTTTGATGTATCATTTTGAAAATGACTTTGTAAAGTATTATGTTGATTAATATATGTTACTCCATTGTATTGTGAGATTCTATGATGATTAGTTTCTTCTTATCTTCTATCTTCTTCTTTCACCCTTAACGATCGTTTTTTTGGCACTTAAATGCTCATACGCAATACAGTGGATGTACTAGTGTCGATTTTCGAGGGTTGAAAAGCCGGTTTCTTACACTTGACTTCGAGCAGAATGAAAAACACGGCTAACCTCAACATCGCGATAAAAACACATCCGTAGAGGTCTAGCTCGATTCAGTGATCGTCAACGAACTTTATCTCCTCGATGGTACTATTTCGGCCATTTTTCGATTAATATCCATTGTCGAATTCTATGCAAAGTTTGTCGATTGGTTCATCTTGATATTGTCTACGACTTTGCTTTTGGATTCATCAACTAATTCTTAATAAGAGATAATGGTTTCCAAAGTTAATGAAACAAAGATGATTAGCATGTTGCTATATATTTGCACTAACCTTACCTTACCCTCTACCTGGTACACTTACAATTTGAATATGCAAAAAAATGAAGACTACATGTGATATAGTGATGAAAGCATAAAGATGCGGTAGTGAATTATATATTAAGTTACCAGCAAAATATAAGGAAGAAAGAAAAAAAATTATACTCATCTTGAAGAAGTATCTGATGGTGTGCTTGTTCGTTGTTTTTGTTAGAATATGAAATGCAGTGCTTATATAGGCAAGGAAAAGATTCACTTCAGTTGAACGATGAACAAGTAGGTTAAGAAATAATGATGAAAGAGATAAGACTGAAAGAAAGTGGTCGAATGAAAATAAAGTTTATTTATTTATTTTTTTCTTAAATAATTTCATACCTTTAAGTAATTTTACACCCTTAACAACGTTATGATCCTATCATGATGTGGCCTTCGATTAAAATTCCGTTCGAGGCATTTTAATCCAAAATTTATTTTATATCTATAACAATTTTTGTTTTTATTAAAATATTAGTTTTAAATTTTTGATAATTATAAAATGCTTGTTTTATTTTCAAAAGTATTTGAAATTATTATTTTTCAAATAAATTCCAAAATTGTTTTTATTGATTAAATTCAACAAATATTTTCAAAATTATTTTTTGCGTTTAATTACTATTTATAGCAAATAAAATATTTTTTAGGATTTAAGTCTTATTAAAATGCCAATAATATCAAATTAAAATTTCAGTGTTATTTTATTAATTTAAAATTCCCAAAATAATAACTATTATAATTGATAAAATAATGGGATGTTACAAAATAAATCCATCACGTTTATTGCAATAGACTCCATCAAAAATTGCTAAAAGACAGTTTATATGCAAAGTAGCATTGGAGTAAATTGTGGGACTAGGGAAGACTAAGAAGATGAGCAGTACCCATAAATCCATATAATATAATGTGATGTTTTATATTGCGTAATGTCGGTACTTAAGCATTTCTTTAAAATTGTATGACCTAGTTAGGCTTATGTAAGTTATGATCTACTCTAATTAATAATTAATTGAAATTAATTTAAATGTTTTTCAAAAAAAGTTAGAAATAATAGTCTTTGAGATTTTAGGAAAATATAGAAGTTGAAGCTTGTTTATTAAATTGAAATATTAATCTATATTTAAGCAAATATGGGAAATTTTCGTAAGAGGAAATTTTCATAAATATTTTAAAGGTTTTACTTTTGTAAATTTTTTAGCATAAGGCATATTATTTGCACTTATATTTTGATGTACACTTGCTTTTTGACAAAGGAGGTTTTTGAAGCAAATAGGAAAAAAGATTTTAAATTTACATTTTCTTTACACTTTCATGAACATTTCTTATTTATAAAAGTAAATTTAAAAAAAAAATGCTTTAGGTGCCTATTTTTTAAAGTTAAACTATACCATCTTTGATATAATTTAAATATGAAAAAAAGAAGAGGATTTTAAATTATTATTTTAAACATGTGGATTTTTTTCAATTTTAATATATATATATATATATATATGTGTGTGTGTATGTATGTATGTTTTTGAACGGAAATTAATGGATTTTTGATTTAAACTCTTAAAAGTACGTTTTGATTAAGTATTTAAATTTTAAAAATTATTTCCAAATTCGACATGAATATAGTTCGTAGCAAAAAACAAATATATATATATATATATATATATATATATAACTCTACTCTGAAGAGTGGAGCCCCAACCCAACTAGTCCAACCAAAGCCAGAAATGGAAGGTTAACCTGCCCAGCAGGAAGCATTCGTTTCCATAACCATGTTTTTGTGGATTTACAGGAAACACAACTTCCCACCTTGAGGGATTAAGGAAGATGGGTATCGAACTTGTGATCTCATTAACAGGTTACAAGTGTCTCTACCACTACGCCACTACTGCAGACTTAAAAATATATTTTTATGTACACATTAGGTATTATTTAATGATGAAATTTTGAAAGAAATGAAGTATGAGCATTTCAAAAAATAACTGAAGTTAAATCAAATCTAGTTATATTTTGAGTAATTAATATTAAATTCGTAAAGCCATAAAGGATTGAATTTTAAAGGTTAAATATTTTTTAGAAATGATATTTTTAAGAATTATTGAAGGAAATTAGCTTCGGAAATTAAAAGTATAATAATGGTTTGTTAAAGGACATATGAACAGATATGAAGTGATTAAATTGAAATAAAAGTTGGGTCATGATTTCTTATGGAATGATTTAATACGAAACATCTAAAGTAAAACTTTTTGAAAATTTGTATATAAAAATTTAAAGAATTTATTTTAAGAAAAAAGTTGTGATGATCGAAATTAAACATTGGTTGAAGATAACCGATAATTTTATGCTTTTCAAATCTTCCAAGTTGTGTGAAGAATAAGATTTGAGATCAACAATTTTGATTAAAATTGAATTAAAAAGTTATGGCATTTTCAACTGAAATTTGATTGGAGCTAGAAAATAATTACATAACTTATAAAGTTTGAATTGATTATGGTAAACTTGCTAAGATAGGAAAGATGCTAGTGTGCTAAGAACTTGCTGGAAATGGATGCTATGGATTTGTGATTTTGAGATTTGTACTTAAATTAATGACGATATTATTTACGAATTTTAGAAAACTTGAAATAATAACGATAGATCTATTTTAAATCGAAAACTTACTATTATTTGTTAAGTAAGATAGAATTTAAATAAATAGCATTATGATTTTTTTAAGACTATCTAAATTTTTTAGCAATAATAATATGGCTATTTTATGGAGTTCATGATTTTTTTTAATTATTTAAGTAATAAAATTAAAAGGTATTTTAAGAGTAATAATAATAAAATATTTTCCATTAATATTTTTGGGTTAAGTTGTTACTGTTTTTAATATAAATAACAATAAAGAAGATTTTTGGGATTTAATGTAGAATGTTGAATTTATAATAATAAAGTGGTTGTGAAAAAAATATGGGATTCAATATGATAAGTTGTTATTTTTGAACTAGATAATAATAAAATGATTGTGCAAAAAGCAATTTAAATAAATATCATTGTTTTGGTGTAAAGTGATGATAATATCGTTGTTGTAAATGAAATTGGATGAAAAATATTATTTTTGGATTAAATAACGATGTTAGAGATATTAAGTAATATGTTGAAAATGAATTATCTCTGAAGTATACTATCGATTTTTTTAATTAAAAATACTATTTTGAGATATAGACAAAATGTATTCTTATAATAACTGAGATGATTTATACTTAAGAAGAAAATAATAAGTTTAAATTCATTATTTTTACTTGTTGAGACAAATGTAATCAAATGTTGTTTGAAATTAACATATATGTTTACATTAAGAGTTGGGATACGCTTATATAAGACGTGAGAAACATAAGTGCATAGTTAAGCAAAAAGTTTCTAAAGGTTGAATAATAAAAGATTGGTTTTATGAGATAGTGACCGATAGAGGATAACTATATGTATCTATGTAAAGTATTTTTGGAATAGGAAGTTGGGTCACTTTAGTCGTCGTTGAAACTACACGTGCAAATTCTAAATTCATTTCTTTCACAAGAAATCACTATTCACTTCATAAACTTATCGACTTCAAATATAGCCAAGTTTATATTCACTTTTCTCGCAATGGAAAATCAGTCTCAACCATGGGTGTCTCGAATCCCAACTCATCTGTCTTTGAAAAATCGAGTATAATGGACGTTCTAATAATTAACTCTTAAATATTAAATTTATCATTTAAATATTCGATCGTTATAATTACGGGGTGTTAAAGTCTACAATCCATAACTACGAACATGTCACAGATGAAAAATATCGGGTAGAATTTATCCGTAATTCTCATGCTGAAATAAAACCCCGTATAGATAGTGCATAAGACCCAAGGTTGTCAACGTGTCTTGACCGACCAGATCTTATACATTGATAGGGGGCAATGATAGACAATTCAATCTATGCAGTGTGTGTCTAGTGTCAAAGCACCGTGAATGCAAACACTATGTGCAAATAGGTTGCTCATGCTAGCAAATAAGCGTCGTTATACAACGAAACCGTGATCAGATTTTGCCTACTATCGTACGATTTACGATAACAGAACCATTGTCTGGAGTGACACGAGATTTCTCTTTTAGGGACACCGGAGTTAAGTGTCAAACTAAAGCAATAATAGAAAGGTCCATTCGAATGCTAGAGCGTGTTCAACGTGACCTTATTGGAAACCATTCCAATGAAGCATGACCATCAATCTCAACTCAATCAAAATCGCTCAAGAACTTCACTCCCCTTTCGTTTTAGACTTATAGTTTTTTTTAAAAAGATTAAATTTAAGAAACCCATGGCCATTTGAAAAACTCGGGTTCGAGCTTGGTACAGAGTTGATTTAGAGTAACAAGTGCAAGTTGGAAAACTTGGGTCATTCCTAGAGAATTCACATAGAACTTCGAGTCGGCCCTAAATTTTTTAAGAATGAGTTCAAACTACCTAGTTTTTCAAAAAAATCTAAGTCCAAACTTGTCATCGTTCCATGAAAAGGAAAATCTAAGCTTCGAGCAGCAATCAAGTGGACTTGATGGCCTATCGTAGGATAACCATTAGAAATGTGACGACTCACCTTCTCGACCCTTGGAAATTGACACTAATACATCTTTGGTATTCACGTGCTGCGAATCCAAGTGCCGAAGGGGCAGATTATCATGAAGTAAAAGAAAATAAAGACAGAACAGAATCTTACACGAATGAAATAACATATATTATTTTAGTGTGTATATATATATATATACAGTGGAAAATTCAAATACAATTATCAGAGTCTATCCCATAAATCAGCATGGATAGTTATAATTCTCTGTCCTTATAAATGCTGAATACAATTAGTAAACTAATGCAATAGTAATGAAAATGAAGAACTATCTACAGAAACATCTTTAGCTCCAGACTTCATGCTCCATCACAATGCTCTAAGTTAAACATGACTACTTGGCTGTCTGAAAAAATATGGCATCTAGAGTTTAAGGGAAAAAGAAATAAACTCTGGGTCAGTCATAAGACTTGTGTGAGAAACTCAAAATACGAATATTTAAAAACAAAAGGTAGCTCATAAGACCACGCCGCACATAAACATAAAACGAGTTTTTAACTTATGATAACCAAAATCTTTACTATGCAAAATCGGGTAATATTATTTTTAATGACATTCTTTTGAAAACACTTTTCAAGTAAACTTATATAATCTTGGCCGAAATTGTTACATTAATTGAATTCTAGCATAATAGGTTCTACAATCAAGTCCAAAGACACTTACTGGAGAATGGATTTTCGTACAATGGCAGGTAAGGAACTACCTTTCGTACAATACATCTCTAGAGGGATGTACCGATGATCAACACCTCTAAAACCTATGCACCTAGCAAGATCGGCCTATCCATAAACCCATCTAGTAGCGAATAGAACCGAATATGAAATCACCCTAGTCATTCCCGACCTATCCGAAAGATCTCTTAGCATACACAACATACCTGATATATAGAGGGTAATCTAGAAAGGTGATGGCAATACCCTAATAGATGCGAACCACACAGCCTTACGGCATGCCCTGTTTAAGCCATTTCCAGGTGATGATGCCTGAGGTAACGATTACCTTTAACATAGCACATTCCACTTTGAATTCCACATTTCCAATTCCATCACACACTATTGATTTCCATAAATGTACAATCTCTGAGCTCGTACGTTTCAGAAAAGAGTGTTAAGTGTAAGAGAGTTACTTCCTACACCACCATACAGCTGTACGTTTGTAAAAATCAATGTATGTGCATTTTAAAAATGAAATGTCAAACATTCGTTCATAAAAATTGTCCAGGAACATGACAAACCAAAGGAATTCTCCAACTATATCCTGTCGGGAATCATTCCTAGGATTAGTAGCGAGTAGCTCTTGCATCAAACATCAAATGACGATATTACTACCATATATATATGATATGGGAAATTTCTCCCGAGGGTCAGCGATAAGCTGCCTTTCATTCCATTTCTTATCATTCTGTATCTTTACTTTGAATATGTAAATTGGTTCGAAGTGGGTTTTAGATAAGAATCATTCAAATTGATCCTGGTTCCTTCGAACCACCTATCGATAAAAGATGTTAAGGTTGAGGGTGATTATCATATCATTTATCAATATCTTTTATCAAATAAAATATCACCTTTCAAGGTATAGATCTTTAAATCATATTATTTTGCAGTATATACGGAATCATTAAACCTCTCTTCAACTTTGGAAATACCAAACCATTTTCATAAGTTATATTTGGAAAACATTATTGAGTTAAAAAATGGTTGATAGAAATTATACTAATTCTACTCAACTTCAATTTCTATATTCAACCTTTACTATTGTAATTGCCTTTTAAATACACATGGATAGTATGGTTTCCTTTCTTGAAATTTAATACCAAGTATAAGAAGATTATTTCTATACAATCTAAGTTGTATTAAATTTGGAAAATTAAATCCTTTATACTTGCCTCGTTTTTTACATTTCGATCTTATCTATCCCTCGTCTAGGAAAGAGGCCAGGTGAGCCAGGGCACTAGTTGCTCTTGAAAATCTCCTTAGCTTAAGCACCATACATTTGGATCTCATGAATAGAAAAATCCAGTCTACTCATCGACTTCTAGAGCTAAGATTAAACCACTTAATCATAACAGCTTTTCTTTAAATCATTTATTTAAACTATTTAAAATAAATTATCAAACCTCCAAATCATCTTTAAAATACTTGATTATTTATTTAAAAACATTTATAATGGATTTGGGAAAGGATACCTAAGTTTAAAGCCATATTTCATAAGTTATTAAAATGTTGCAAAAAGTGTTACGAATAGTGTTTTCAAAGCTTATTTGATCAAAAAACTTTTCAATTATTTAGAAATCCGTTTTTATAACTCATATCCCTTTTAAAACATTTTAAAATATTTATAGAATTTATTCCATATTTTTAAAGAATTAAAAATATCTATTTTAAAGAATTTATCGCTCTGGTTTCCGAACTGCCAAACCGCGACTATTTTGAAAACTTGTTTTGCTCATATTTCTAAATCTACTAAATAAAATCTTGATCATTTTCTTTTTCATGAAAACAATGGTTATAAGTGTTCAGAAACTTCTTATTCTAAAGAATTTCGACTTCGAATCCATCGTATAAATGGATTTAACTTTCTACAGTGCGAAATCGCGAATTAGCATTACGCGAGGCTTCTATTTTTTGACTCAATTTTCACAAATTGTCAAAACTTCATCGAATTGGGATTGGTATTTATAAAACATTTTATAAACCATTTTAAAGAGGTTTAACAGTCAAATATATACCATTTCGTTTATTAAAGGAAAATGATTTTCTTTGTGATATTCGACTTGTATTAAACGTGAATTGTTTACACATCCAAACAAACATATTGTCGTATCCAAACATGCTTCACAACCAAGCATAACCAAACCTATATATCATCCAGTATATCATAATATAAATAGAGTTTCTCACCTTCGTTGGCTTCTAACTTTACGAAAATTCGCTAGAGCTTCGCTACGATCGAATCAAAGCCTATGGAATTGAGCCTTGGATCTTTGAATGGACTCGACCTAAGCTTACAAAAGGAGATGGGCCCAGCCTTAGTGGTAGGAGCTGGGGGCCTGATTTGGAAGGCGGAGAGGAGGTATTTGACTTGGTTTTGGAGGTAGATTGACATGATATATACGTATGTATATATTTTACTTTATTTTGGAATATTTTGCCATAGTTTTGCTACATGTTTTTCTATGAACTAGAAGCCATTAATGAGCTTCAAGAAGAGGAATAAGAAGAAGAAATTGTGTGAATGAATATGTGAATGTAGGTGGGTATTTATAGAAATTTCAAGACTTAATCCCTAAGCAAAGTGGAAAATAACTCCCAACATCATCATGCACCCCTTCCCATCATCTCTGGTCGTGAATCCCCCTAATTCATCACTCCATCACCCCCTCCATGTGCCCCTATGTGTGTGTAAGGTGAGGTGATGTTTGACTTTGGTAAAATATCTTAGATATTTTGTAAATAATATCATGATATTATTCTTATAGGTATTCATGTTTGTATATATGTGTATTATATGTATGTGTGTGCATGTGACGTGTATGTGCATGTGTATGTGTATGTAGGTGCACAAGAGAAATAACAACGCTGCAACAACTTTAAACAATTTCCGTTCGTTAAACTGTCGAAAATCGGAAAGCCAATTTCCGATCACATTTTCACTTATAAATTAATCTACATATAAATGTAAACAAAATTTGAAAAATAATTTCCCATCATTATTAATTAATTAAGATAATCTCATTTGAATTATAAAACCTTATAAATTAACATTAAACAATTGTTTACAAAAAGTGTTATTATATCGATAAAGAGATATGAATTTTCTTATATTCTCAAATCAAGTATATATCATTATAAAACTATTATAAATGATTTATTATCACTATATAACTAATTAAAATGATTTTTTTTTTTTTGAAATGGTACTTTATATACAACAAATCATTGGGACAACGTATCCTATGTCAATAAACGTTCAAAAGCAAGTTTCGAACTTGTGACCTCATGCACCAAAGCCAAATTAATTAACCACTTGGACAATGGTGCTTGTCAATTAAAATGAATTATTATCATGTTAACAAAATTATTTTAATATTTATAACAATTATTGAATATTTAAATCTCAGTTTAAATTCAAAAATCATTTATTCCAAAATAGTGATATCATTAATGGTATCATAAAGATATTTTATTTTCAAAAATAAAATAAATAATTTTATTACATATTCTCACTCGTATAGATAAATGAGTGTATGTATCCAGCTCCTTGCACGAATTTTGATAATTATAAAGCTGTTTATTGATAAAACGATTTTCGGTCATTTTATCGATATTTTTTCAAAGCATGTATTTTTGTAAATACTTATTCAAAATAAGATTACCATTATTATTTATTATTCAAGAGATCATAATATATGTTAAAAAATCTTGTATTTGAATATTTTAAAAATAAATATAATTTATCAAATTGATAAATTTACGGGTTGTTACAAGAAACGATGCTGCCACCTACATAAGGCTGAAGGAGTAAACAACGACGAAATAAAATAATGGTCTAAATCGAAAATCAAGTCGTCTAAGTCTAAATGGGCGTTTGAATTAAAAAAGGTGGTGTTGCGAAGACATATGATATCGAGGAGGGTCGGAGGGAAGAGAGATGAGGCGGTGATTGTACTAGTGGTCGAATTCAAAGTTTAGTAATGGAGGACCTATCAGTTTGAAAACGCTTGAGCAAATGAAATAAGAAAGTGAAGATACAAAAATGATCCAAATGCTTAAGTCTTGGTTTGCAAAAAGAAATAGGTAAAAAAGTGTACCAATCCATGAAATCCAGATTGGTACCGATCTATATAATGAAAAGAAGAAGAGAAAAGAGAGAAGAAATGAAAATAAAAATAAAAAACGGAGCATCTGATGCAAAGGAATACAAAACCTCGGATATCGCAAGTTCTACTTGACCAATTCAAAGAAAGAACCTCTAGAACTTCTAGAGTTCCAACAACGAACTTGAACTACAAGCTCCAACACTTATAATACTCAAAAATGTGATCAAAAAACTATTCAAAATAACATAATGATCCATAGAAGACGCATCTCATTGTGAAAGCAGTTCAAAGAATGGAAACATCTATTCAAAGCAGAGATTTTGATAGCTTGTCTTGATCCAAAACATATCTTGTTGACAAACAATGTATTTTTTGAGGGGCATATATTATCCTGCTTTTGAAGCACGTCATATCTAGACTAGTCAGAACTATCGAGTGGTCGAATAGTAAACTATAAATCTAAAACTATAACTAGAAAAGTCAAAATTCAACAAAAGTTCAAAGATTGATATAGAGTCTTGCTTACGACTTGAGGGAAGCTAACCATTTTCTAGAAAGGACAAGTGACATAGAGGAAAGTCAACAAAAAATAGATGAAGTGCCAACTCAGCATCGAGTTGAGCTACTCAACTTGGTATCGATCCTTGAAAACGAACTAACAGAGCAATTTAGAGGAAATCATAGACCAATCATGTTAACCGCATATATCATGAGCCAAAGAAGGTTGACCGCAGGTCTTCCACTCAAAGTAAACAAGTACAAAATCAGAAGTTCAAAAATGTTACAAGCAACAACTCACTCGATACCGAGATAAGTCGCAAGTTGTGAATGTGGCCATGACTTTCTTCCTAAACCTCATTCTGAACGTAAAGGACATGAGTAACAAATATCGAAGTCAATTTCGCTGATCTACGTCTATAAATAGGAGGAGAAAGACATTACGAGATACTTTTTCTATCTTTTGAACTTTTTGATTTTACTCTATCGCTCTGCTGGATTCTCACCGAGTTGTAAGAACACATTTTTTAAAATCTTTGAAAATTATTAACAAAGTATAAATGGACGTTGGCTAGATCTTTGCCAAACCATTATAAATTTTTGAGTCTCTTTTACTATATTTTCCATTTAATTTTTTCATTTATTCTTTATTTAACTCCGATCGTGTGTTTGTCCAATTTTTGACACAAACACTGTAAAAGATGTATTGAAAGTGATGAAATTGTAACTGAATGGAACATGCCGATTTTACAATCAATATTCTGACCATCAAATTTCATTGCACATTTTTGTTTCTAAATTTAGCAATAATCAATATGCTAAATGCACACCTTCGTAGATCATATTTTTGTAAGTTAGACATGAGATGTGATAAATTATAAAAATTAAAGGAGCACAAAAATCAAATGTGTTTGGTTTATTGTTTGAGCAAATGCATTTTTTCTACATAACTAAATCAAACATAATAGAAAACAAGACTGTATATAAAACGATATGACATACTAAAGTACAAAATACCATGAGCCTTGAGAATACACAAAATCTTGCTTCCGGTGACACTCTTAACCTGAGGGATACCAGAAGATTCTTGAAGAATGCAACAATTTGAGGTGGAGTTGGTCCTTCCATGATAAATTTGCTTTTGAACCTACATTGTATTCAAAATCATATTAAGCCAACCAGATTCCACGAAAAGAACTATAATAGAATCACACATAAATCCTAGCCTGAAGTACACCATCAACACTTCCCCTCCACCGGTATTCTTGTTCACTTCTTCATGCACTCCCCAGACTCAAAGGTCATGCATCCATGCTGGCTTCGCTACTAAAATTACTGTATGTTGCAGCCATTGTTTTAAGACGTGAAAGTGTAAGGGAGACGTTTACAAGTCGGTGAGGTGAGACGTAAGCCTCAAAACGTTGAGGCATAAGCTTTTCGAATAAAAGAAAGACGCAAAACATACGATGAAATTTATACAATCACTGCTATACATTAAACACGAAGTTTCAGGAATCAATTTATAGATGATAAAAAAAATTGATCGATTCTATTCCAGAATCGACTTCTATTTCAGCTACTGGAATTGACTTTGAATTATAATTTTTTTTTTAATCTTTTTTTAACTCGAGAAGAAGTGAAATTGAATGTCGATTGTCAAATTGAAAAGAAAAATAAGGTTTTATGACAAGCCAGCAGCCTAATATATTTTGCTTCATAGGCTTACGTCTCACCGCGATTTCACCTTGAGGTGCATGCTTTTCACATTTTTTGCACCTCAAGTATCTGAGGTGCACACCTTTGAAGATAAACGCCTTTTGAACTGCGCCTCTGCTAATAACTACTTGGGCCTCGCGCGTGTTTTTTGAAAAACTGGCAATACCAACGTCAGGTTGCTGCCCACACAGCAACACCAGTTCAGACTCCCTCACGTAACAAAGCTTCTCCATGCATCTGTCTACACTCGCTTTCAGTACTCTGCTCTATTTGAACCTGAGGAAGCCCCATGCAGCATTGTTAGTCTACACTTCTCGGTCTACCCGACCGAGCTTCACTGCCCGACCAGGCCTCATTAGTAGTATACAGCCTCATAAGCAGCGCTTTCCTTCATGTCTTCACTACTCAGATTATAGCATGCCCCCTCACGCTCTCTGCGTGGTGCAGCGACTTTGTACCATTCGTTCACAATTTTCTTCGTTCAGATTGGCTTCTCAAGACACATAAGCACACAAATATTAGAACAACACAAAAGTTGTCTTTGTTCTTTCTTCTAGACAGACATGCCTTACCTTTGACATTTTCTATAAGTAAAAACTATCAGGAATATATTTGAACATCTAGGCTACTATTCTAGCAAGTTGGTATTTCACATTCTCTCTTTACTTTTAGGTGTAGGTGTTGAACAAATGAAATTGACACATCTTATATGAGAACACGGGGATACTAAATATCAAGGAAATTGTATTGTTTTACCCAAGTACTATTTAGTAATTGAACATTAACAATTTATTTAAACGATTAATTCAAATAATTATTCATTTGAATTTATTAATTTAAAAATTAAATAAATTAAAATCGTTAATTTAATAAATAATAATCAATAAGTAATCATTTATATTTAGTAATTTATAATCCATGCTTATTTACCATCGTTCCGGTAAAATTTATAAATGTACCTGGAAATGGAGTCTTAGGGATGTTGCTACCCAGCACTTCTATTTTTACTCAAAAACCGTTTGTAGATGACAATCAACTCATATGTACATGCAGCAAAGTCAAAGCAAGGCTTTTTTTACGGGTAAAAGTTCAAGATGACAAGTATATCAAGATACCCATGGATATATATTGTGAGCAATCATTGTTGTAAATGTTTATTTCTTAACAGCTTTATGTTTTGACTTGAACGCAATATAATTTCCTGAGAAATGCCTAGCAGAATAAGCAGTAATAAACTATAAGTACATAAAGAGCATTATCATTTTTATGCTTAGGATGTATCACAAATATCATTACTCAACTATTGTGCTTGCGTTATGGGCAAGATTGGAGTACACAATATCCAGTTAATTTGATAGCTACTATGAGTCTTAGTTAAATAAATTATGGAGTTGCCTGGGTCAACTGGCAGGCACTATACAAATAATAACTTTCTTCGTAACTTACAATATTTGAGTGCAAGTGACTAAAATGCCAAAAGTAACTTGAAATAAGACTTGGCTTTGCAAGCAAGACATTTGATAGATGTCAGGTGACAAAATGTTTTGATGCAAGTGAATAAACTGCTGCTTGTTGAATATTTTTTATGAGAAAGAGATACAGAATATAGAAAAGAGATCTTTTTTTGTTGTTGAAAGCTTTTCTTTTATTGATGGTAGATTTCTTGTTTGACTCCATGATACAAAATGATGAGAGAGCTCTTCTATTTATGGGACTTCATAGACTATTCTAGAAACATGACTCTTTAGACCATTATAGAAACATGGCTTCATACATAATTCTTATTTGTACTAAAAACTTTCATAGCTCTCAACAAACTACTGTAAATGCAAGAAGACTTTAAAAACTATAATAATAATAAGCTTCTAGAAATTAACCATAACAAATCAAGTTTAATATTTCCAACACTCCTCTTTAACTCGATTTGTAATAGTGACGTTTGAAATCTTTATATTTCACGTGCTTCGGTAGAAATAAGGATATTATCCAAACTTTCTTCATTATTTTGACCTTCTTGCCAAACATCGAGATCTTCAATGTAAGTTCACGAATTAATGTTTTACTTCTTTCATTTCGTCCTTCTTCATTACAGTAGTGTTATGAAAATAGTAACGCTTTGCGGAAGCTTTTATCAACGGATCTTTGTCATACAAATCACAAAGAGATAACTTGGATTGAAAATAAGACAGAATTTAAATTAAAATGCAATAATACAAAATATTCCACCTAACCACCCACTTTATTAATTCACCAATTATTTTTTTATAATTAATAGAACAAAGCTAAAGTAAACAAAATACTATTGAATCAATAACCAAATTAAGAAAGAAAGCAAATATCTATATGACTAAAATTGTTGGAGAAAAAGAACAAAGATGAAGAAGAGAAAATTAACAAATATATTTTCCACCAAACCTTTACCCTCTCTTCTGGTCTCTATTTATATAATCAATTACTTAATGCTCAAGTTAATATTAGATGAAAAAAAACAATTTGATTAGCAAATAAGAAAGAGAAATAAACATACTCAAATATGTCTATTAATTAGAAGAAACAAAATCTTCTCTTTCTTTCTTTTGCGTATTTATTTCCCTCTATTTGTGATTTTGTATCACCAAAATTTAACAAGTAGAATTTCGCATAAAATAAGCGTTTCAACATCCGTCTTGTTTCAGTACCATAAATTTGAACGTGCCATATATTTTATCTTTGCATTCTTTTATAAATTCGCTCTTGCAGTTTTCGACTAATCCAATTTTTGTTTAAGTTTTCCAAATTTCACTTTTGCGTATCATTTTAGAAAACATTACTTGAAATATGTTTATTCAAAGTTATATAAGCTTTGTTCACCTCGTTACTTTCATGATGGTGAAATTCATCGCTTGCCACATTGGCTTCCTGTTTGGTCGTTTCTATTTTTATTTACTTAACATTCTCTGTTTTCATTTTTTCAGAATTTTGCTCATATTTTAAATTTTCTCTGAGCTCTTCAATTTCATCTCCTTGATTCACATCTTCTTCATTGTCATCTCATCTACTTTTGTACTTCTCATCGTCAATGTCATTTTTTGCTTACTTTATTTTCTTCAACTTCTTCCTTTTCATCTTTCACACGTTTTTCTCCTTCTTTCAATTTTTTCTCCACTATCTCCTTAAATTTCAACAATTTTTCTACATCTTTCTATTTCTCTCCATTTGCCTTTTCCTCTTTCTCATCTATTAGGTTGTCTTATTCTATTATTGTTATATCATTCTTTTCATACACTTCTTTCAACAAATTTTACGAATCTTCTGTGGAACATTCTTTAAGCATATGATCATAAGCTACATCAACGTTCTCATTTATCACAACTTGAGCACGAAGATCATTCCATCATAATTTTGCAAAAGCTTTCTTGTCTATTTGCGATATGTTCTCTAAATCATTCTGCCATTCGTAATTATTTTCGAAAGTTTTCCATAATTATTTGGAGATTAACTACTCTTTCTTTTCCTTATAAGCCAGTAGCAAAGTACCATCTTTTTGACTTCTTTCTTTGATGTAATTGGTATTCTCTTCAACTTTATCGTTTTTGGAGCTCTACATTCGGAAGCATAATGTTCAAATTTCTCACAATTGTAGCATTTAATGCGTGACTTGTCATATCTTGAATTTCCTCTTTCACGACCTCTTGTTGAACTTTCTCCTCCATTATTGTTGTTGCCATTGTTGGGTCTCCAACTCCGTCCATGTCCATATCCACGATCTCTTTCTCGGCCACAACCCCGTCTTCGTTGGCTTCGATTATTTTCTTTCTTTTTTGAATCAATTCGTGTCTTAAGAACTTGCTCAACGGTATCTCCGTTCTATCTTTTCTTTTTCTTCATAAGCTTGCTGTGATTCTGGAGTTCCTCTATTACCATGGTCTTCAAGCTTTTTATTTCCTCAATGACGGCAACAATATGTTTGAACTTTGGATATAATGATTTAAGAATCTTCTCTATTATTTTTACATCATCTAACTTTTCAGCATTTCTTTTTAGATTATTACTAACCACTAAAACTCTTGAGAAGTAATCAGAAACAAGCTCGTCTTCTTTCATATGAAAAGTTTCAAACTCTCTTCTTAAAGTTTGAAGACGTACCTTTTTGACTTGATCAGCTTCCTTGTAAGATATTCGAAGCTTCTCTCATGCTTCTTTTGCTGACTTCGATCCCGAAATATTCCCAAAAGTATCATCATCCAATCCTTGATAGATTAGACAGAGAGCATTCTTGTCTCTTGTTATTGAGTTTCTCAAAATATTCTTTTGAGTTTGAGATAGGCTATCTTCATTTTCTTGTTCGGTATAACTTTTCTCCACTATTTCTCATACGTCATGTGCTTCAGGAAGAGCCATCATCATTAAGCTTCAATTGTCATAATTGTTTTTGGTGAGTATTGGAACTTGTAAAAAAATGTCGTTATTCGTCATCTCTATCTTTTTTGAAAGAATCTTAACACTACAAGAAAAAGGCAGAATACCGACAGCCAAGACCGACGGCTTCCGACGGCCATTTTCCGACGGCTTTCGACGGGCCGTCGGCGGCCGTCGGAAGCCGTCGGAAATTTGCGATTATACCTGCCAGTCGAGCCCTTTCTTCCTCCTCCATTCCATACGAAAATAAATCAAAAAACCCCCCAAATTCAACCCCCAAGCTTCCAATCCCTAATTTCTAGCTTCCGGATCTTCCAAGGCTCTCTAATCAAGCTTCATTACTCTTAATCTCAGGTATAATCTCTTATTTTTATGAAAAATTCAGTTTTTACCCTAATTATAGATTTGCATAAATTGATAAATTAGGGCGAATTAATGATTGCAATTGTTTCCACTAGCGTAATAACGGTTTATAGCATCACATGGTATACCGATTTCATCTTTTATCGTGAAATTGTGATAAATACGTATAATTTGTGCTTGTTCATGTATATGTATTTTGTTGTGTATGCCTTGATTCGACGATTGTATACGTTATTTGGAATAAGATAAAATGATTGAATGAACTAGGAGTATTATATTGTGCACGTATTTACTTATGACACAAAAAAATGCATTACTCTAAATTATAATTGTGTGTATTGAAAAATGACAAAATGTTAAACCAGCCCTAAGTTGATGCGTAATACGTCGAATAAATGTGTGAAATTAATATATAAATGTGAACAGTGAGTAAAACTGTATTTTTGAGTAAAATGCGCGCATGTTAACCGACAAATGTCCCTTAGAGAGTTTTTGGCCCCGTCTGACGAGTGTTGTACATGATCGTTGTATAAATAGTCGTTTTTTTCGAAAAACGACCATTTATATTCATCTGGTACAATGTTTGTCGGATTTGTCCCTGTATTGGACAAGTTATGAACACAGTAAGAATTTACATTTTGTATATTACTTCGTCTCAAACGGTTCATAAAATTTCGCCCTAACTTTTCTTTTTTGTTTCCTGCGTACACGCATTTGTGTACAATGCAGGGAACAAAAGGGAAATGCTGCCGAAATTTTATTGAATCGTTTGAGACGAAGTAATATACGAAATGTAAATGCTTACTGTGTTTGTAATGGGAAGTAGGATGTCTGACCAATGAAAAAAAATTATATATATTTTTAATCGTTACGTACGTTAAAAAATGAAATGTGCCCTATTTGAAAATATTTTTAAATTTGTGAAGTTGTTCTTTAAATTCAAAATATTATACGAACATGAAAATAATCTTTTTCGAATATGTATTCTTCAAAATAAATATTAAATTTTGAACTTCTCATTTTGTCAAATAGGAAAAATGATTGATTATTTTGTTGATCGAAGGAGATGGATGTACCAAAGAAAAGGACTGAGGGGCTCAATAAAAGAAGATTTTTATAATGGTATAAACGTGTTTGTTGAATTCGCCTTAAGTAATAACGGAAACGATCCAGAAATTCATTGTCCGTGTAGTAGGTGTAGACATTTGAAGTTTTTGTTACCAGATATTGTGAAAGTTCATTTGTGCCAACACGGTTTCACACCCGAATATTATGTTTGGGATCGGCATGGAGAAGTTGTAGCAAATACTTCTGTAGAGTCTGAAAGTGTCGTTAACGAAATAGTTTCAACGACCCGTATAGAAAATATGGTCGAAGATGCAGCACGATCAATGTTTCCTATGGTTGAAGTTGACGACGATGATGTAAATGTTGAAGAACCAAATATTGAAGCTAAGAAAATTTATGATTTACTAGATGCAGCTAAGAAACCTATTTGGGATGGTTGTAAAAGCGGCACGCAGCTGTCAGTAATCGCAGAATACATTGCGATGAAGTCAAAATACAACATCACTGAAGCTGGGTTTACGGCTGTTGTACAAGCTGCAAAAAGACATATGCCGCCCGATAATCTAATGTGTGAAAATCACTACGAAGTTAAAAAACTTATGTCGGCTTTTGGTTTACCGTATCAGAAAATAGATACATGTTTAAAAGGATGCATGTTGTTTTGGAAAGAAGACGCAAACCTTAGAAATTGTAAAGTTTGTAACCAAGAGAGATACAAACCAAGAAAAAAGAAGGGTAAGGAAGTTCCGTACAAGCGTATGCACTACTTATCCATAACTCCAAGACTTCAAAGATTATATGCATCTTCTGTAACTGCGTCTAATATGAGGTGGCATAGCGTGAGAACGGAGGAAGAGGGTACGTTGACACATCCGGCCGATGGAGAAGCATGGAAGCATATCGATTAAACGTATCCAAATTTTGCAGCGGAGAGTCGAAATGTTAGATTAGGATTATGTACGGACGGTTTTTCTCCATTTTCTCAATTTGGTTCTAAATATTCATCCTGGCCCATTATCGTCACACCGTATAATTTACCTCCATGGATGTGCATGAAAACGCAATATATGTTTCTTACTGTTGTCGTTCCTGGCCCCGACGATCCGACACAAGGAATCCTTGTATATTTACAACCGTTGATTGAGGAGTTAAAAATACTGTGGAACGAAGGAGTAGAAACATACGATGTGTCAAAGAAGAAAAAATTTCGTATGTTTGCTTCTTTGTTGTGGACTATAAGTGATTTTTCTGCCTATGCAATGCTTTCGGGATGGAGTACTGCCGGTCGTCTAGCATGTCCATATTGCATGGATGAAACACGAGCGTTTTCTTTACCTCATGGTAAGAAAATTTCATGGTTTGACTGTCATCGATATTTTCTCCATGTAAATCATCCCTTTAGAGGAGACAAGAAAAACTTTTTAGCTAATAGAGTAGAAAACAGACAACCACCGACGATATGGTCAAGCGAAGACATATATGAACTTGTTAAGGACTATCCAAAGATATATGAAACGGGGGAGCAAACAGAAATTGAAGGCAAATCAGTTGTTCATAACTGGTGCAAACAAACTATTTTTTGGGAGTTGCCGTATTGGAAACATCTTCTGCTTCGCCATAACATAGATGTGATGCACAATGAGAAAAATGTATTTGATAATGTGTTTAACACAATTTTGAATGTGAAAGGGAAGACGAAGGATGATTTGAAATCAAGACGTGATATAGAAGAATTATGCAAACGTCCCGAGCTTCATATGAAACCAAATGACAGTAAAAAACCAAAAGCTTGTTACGAATTAGATAATAATCAAGTTAAAGCTGTGTTAAAATGGGTGGAAGGGTTAAGATTTCCTGATGGGATATCATCAAATCTTCGTAGATGTGTTGACTTTAAAAATGGTAGATTGAGCGGAATGAAAAGTCACGACTGTCCCATAATGATGGAAAATTTATTTCCCGTTATGTTTAAAGAACTACTGCCGTTAAAAGTTTGAAAGGTAGTAACGGAGCTTAGTATGTTTTACAAAGAGCTTTGTTCGACTACTTTAAAAGTGCAACGTTTACGTAAACTTGAAGTGGACATTCCTATATTGCTTTGCAAATTAGAGAAAATATTTCCGCCAGGTTTTTTTAATGTGATGGAACATTTACCTGTTCATCTTCCATCTGAAGCACGACTTCGAGGTCCTGTCCAATACGGATGGATGTATCCATTTGAGAGGTATGTAATATGTTATAACGTAATTTAATTGCATTTGAAAGATGAAGTTAATATAAATTAATGTTGCATAGATATTTGAATCATCTGAAGAAAAAAGTGAGACAAAAAGCACGAGTTGAAGGTTCGATATGTAAATCTTACATCGAAGAAGAAGCTTCGTTCTTTTTCTCTCACTATTTCAGTGACCATGTGAATATTTCATTTCAAAGTGTTCCTCGTAATGATGAAGGCGATGAACAAGAGTCCTCTCAAGCAATGTTATCTATTTTTAGACAACATGGTCGGCCTTCTGGAAAATGTGTGGAAATATGGCTAGACGATAGAGATATTCGTGTAGCACACACTTATATTCTTCTAAATTGTGCCGAAGTTGCACCGTTTGTTAGGTATTCTGAAATAATAATTTTTGTTTTATTCTTTTCTGTAATGCATGCGCGTGTATAACCTAATGTAATAATTTGTTTATATAAACAGTGTTTATGAACGGGAACATCCGAACGGAGATCTCAGTAAAGAATTTTCCCGTTGGTTTTCAAATTACGTTTATGAGCCGAAAAATTGTGTTGTTGACGAAGGGTTGAAACATCTTGCAATGGGACCAAAAAGAGTGGTCAAGACATATCCAATATATTTCGTCAATAAATACAAATTTAACACCAAAGAATACGGTGCAGAAAAATTAACAAATAATACTGGTGTATTTGTTAAAGGTAGTGACGATCCAGAAAACCATTTAAATGATTTTTATGGCGTTCTAACACAAATTTTGCAACTGACATATTTCTCAAGACCCGCGGAGGAGGTGTTTCTATTTAGATGCAATTGGTTTAGCAATGTTCCAGGTTCTGGAATTAATGTGCATAAGGATTATAATCTTATCGAAATAAAGCATACATCGCACTATCACAAGTATGATCCTTTTGTACTAGCCAAACAAGCATTGCAAGTTTATTACGCTCCTTATCCGTCTCTAAAAAGAGATAAAGCAGATTGGTCTGCAGTTTTTAAAACAAAGGTCAGATTCACATTCGATGGGAAGAATATTCCGGACGAACAAGCTTATCAGGCAGATCTTGAGCAAAATAACAAAATAATAATTACAGACGATCATACAGATTTTGGTCCTTTGATCGATGAATCAAATGTTTTGGTAGAAGCGTTTGACAGTGCAGAGGAAAATATCGTCGAAAACGAGACCGAATCTGAATCAAAAGACGATGATGACTGATATAAATTTGAATCTGTTTTTTTGCAATTGATGTAACTATGTTGAATTCTTGATGTATTATGAAATTGATGTAACTATGAAACTAAATCCGTTTACTATTGTTTTATATTATTTCAATTTGTCATTTATTTAGCAATTTTTATTAAAAATGCAATGAACTCTGCTTACCGTAGGAAGAGTACACCCATTATGGATCATGTATAACAAACTTACATTTCTATTTACATTTCAGTCATTATAATTAAGCAATTTATACCGTTGATGTCATGTTCATATGAAATATATTTCATTATCATGTTTTTATTCTCTTATATAATGATGTGTAAACGTCACAGGTTTATCATTATGTCACATAGAGGGAGGAGCTCTTCCCGTTCTTCAGGAGGCGATGGCAGTGGCCCATCGCAAGCGCCACACCGTCCAGTTGTTACGTTAGTCCCCAAAGCAGATGGGTAAAAATTAAATCTTATTCATCATCTTATTTTTTCTATACTATACGTACGTACTTATCTGTATCGTACTTAAAAACAGGGGGTTCGAGCTACTACCCACTAAGGTAGTGTTGGACGTCTGCAGAGCAGCATATCGTAGTAGGATGAGTGCGTGCTGGCCGAAGTGGGATACCGTCCCTCCGCACATCATAGAGTGCATATGGCAGGATGTCCTAGTATGTGTAATTTTTATGTTTTCCATTTTTAATTCGTTTTTGTCGTTTTTCTACCGTTTATCGTTTAAAGTGTAATCTTTTTTTAACACAGGCTGAGATAGACATCCAGACAGATGATATGCAGCTGGCACGAGCATACTGGATGAGGAAGATGCGAAAGAACTACAGAGACACGATATCTGAGGTTAAGAAATCCGGGAAGAGACCACGGTGGATGGGGGAGAGCGTGTGGCAAGCTTGGTTGAGCTACTGGGAGACGGACGAGGCGAAGGCAAGTATACTAATTTTTTTTGAATTATTAATTTAACGTGATTGGAAAATAATGTATCAAATTTTGAATGTACAGGCAGAGTCAGATAGAAACTCTGCAAATAGAAATAAGAATCCCGTTACTCATCGCGGAGGATCGAAGTCGTTTCAGCAGTATCGGCAGGAGTTGGTAAATTTAATTACTGAATAATAAATGTAAATAGTTTATGCTATATGATTTTAAATGTATAATAATTGTATGTAACAATCAACTTCAGGAAGCCGAGGCACATGGTCCTGTCAGCTATATGGACGTGTTCACCCGTACGCATGTTGTCGAGCATGTTAATCCAGACGGGACTGTTTCGTACACATGGCAGGACGATAAATCCAGTAAAAGCCATGTAAGCATATTTCATTTTATTCAGTATTAGTAATTGTTTTAGTTGTCAAATTATTATGAAATAAGATATGATATTATTAATTTGTCAATGCAGGAGATGTTTATGGAGCAGCGACAGAAACTCCTTTCTGATACGGGTCGAGAGCAGCTGACGACCGATGAAGAGGACGTTATTTTTGAGTCCGTTATGAGTCCAGCAGAGCATGGTCGACGATACGGATTTGGCAATTTAGCGGTAAATAATTTAATTTTTCTTAAAATACTTAAAATATGATATTCTTACCTTTTCAAAACAATAAACTTTGATTTTATTTATTTTTCAATTATTGCAGTCCAGTAGTCAGAGTAGGAGACGGCGGAGTAGACCTCAGAGCGAGCTAGCAAGTATAGAAGAATTGCAGACTAGAGTTCAGCAGTTGGAGGAGCAGAACCGCCAACAGGCCATGCAGACGGCACAGTTATTTGAGTACATGCAGCAGTTTGGTGGCCGCTTCCCTTCATCGGCTGGCTCTGGATCTGGGGCAGATTGATTCATTGTTTTCTGATTCTTTCGTGCAGGTATGTTTAGTTTTAGTTTACAATGATTTGGTAGATGGAACAATTAATTGTTGATATGTATAATTATGTATAATACACTTGGTTCTGTAGCTGTATCAGGATATGCATGATTAGAACAGTTATTGTTAGTATTATTGTTAATGTTGGAATGTTATGTATATTTTGTATTTTATTTTTATTCCAATTTTGTTTATTTCTGTGTCTATTGAATATTTTGGAGTATTGGTTTGCATGTTTGGTTGGATTATTGTTTATTGGATTGTACAGTATTGATATTGTAGTGTTTGGAAGAGAAATGTGGTTGGAAGGCTCTATTTGCAGCAGATTTTATAAAAAAAAAAACAGCAGATTTCCGACGGCTTCCGATGGCTCCCGACGGCTTATAGGTCGAAATTTTCATCGGTTACCGACGGCTCCCGGCGGCCTGATTTTCGGCGGTTTCCGACGGCTTCCGACGGGCGACGGAAGCCGTCGGTAATCTATACGGCAGCACCCGTCGGTAGCCGTCGGAAACACTGCTCCCCGACGCCGTCATTTCCGACGGCTTTTTCCGACGGCCGCCGACGGCTTCCGACGGCCGCCGACGGTTTTCAGCCGTCGGAAATCCCCCTTCCCCTTGTAGTGTAAAGGCTCTGATACCACTTTGTTGAATATTTTTTTATGAGAAAGAGAGAGAATATATGAAAAGACGTTTTTTGTTGTTGAAAACTTTTCTTTTATTGATGGTAGCTTGCTTGATTGCTTGATACAAAATGACGAGAGAGTTCTTCTATTTATGAGACTCCATAAACTATTCTAGAAACATGACTATATTCCATTATAGAAACATGACTCTATACATAATTCTTATTTCTACTAGAAAATTTAAGAGCTCTCAACAGACTGCAGTAAATACAACCAGAGGCTAGAAACTATAATAACAAAATGCTTAGAAATTAATCATAACAAATAAGTTTAATATTTCCAACATCGCTGCACTTGCTTTTTCTTTTTCCTTTCATTTTAAATTTGACTATAATGAATGCCTTGAATATTTGACCTTATCTATGTTAATTGTCAGTATGTAATGTCTGCATAGTACGCATCAGATGTTTGTATTGGTAGAATCTTCACTGTTTCAAATTATGTCATTGGCACAAACATTAACCTAAGCATTGGATGTTTGTATTTGTAGAATCTTACACGTTTACGTTACGCTAATCTAAAGCAGAAAAAAATCGAACGAATAAAACCAGTATTAATCTCAAACGAACTAAAAACAAGAAAGAAAGTTGAATGATTAATAACTGAAAACTAGAAATGAAACGATAGAGAGATGAATCTGAAATATGGATCCTGTCAGTATTAGAAAACTATATATAAAAATGAATCCAATATACAAATGAAGTGGGAAGATGAGGTTTTAATTTTTGTACAATATATACAACCTTTGCATTTTGACCGTCGCTAGCTATTGCTAAAATTATTAAAATGGCCGTTGCTTGCCGTCGCTAAATCAACAAGATAAATAGAAGAATTATCAATAAAGGTAATTATAAAACAACAAAATCTAATTATCAAATAGATAATTAAAAAACAATAAAAATCTAATTATTAAATAAAAATTTGTCAATTTAAATTCACTTAACAACTTAAATTTGTAATTTATCAATTTCATAAACTACGAAATACTTTCATGTAAATTTATCAATAAGCAAGTTAATCATTAATATATACTAATTTTTCGCCTAACACAACTAACCATGTTAATCGCCAACACTAATTATCTACATCAACCATTTATTCAACTTCATGATAAACTAATTAATCTAGTATCTAATTTAACTTCGTGATAATAAACTAATTAATCTACCAAATCAACATACAACACTAACAATACCTAATTTAACAACAAATCCTAATTTAACAACAAATCCTAATTTAATTAGGGTTTAAACTAAATCTAAAAACATCAAATTTATATTCAAAATAGAGATTAGAAGCATACATAGGCGAATTTGGATGATTTGGAGGTGGCGAAAGGCGGGGCGGCGGCTGCGGTGACGGGGGGCGGCGGATTGGGGGAAGGAGGGTTTAATTTTGGCGGGAAAGGAATGAAAGTTCTGCTCGTGGGAAGCAGCATGTATATTTCGTATAGCGATGGTTAGCGACGACCACATTTTTTATCCGTAGCCAGCCGTCGCGAAAGTCCGTCGCTACATGAAACCGTTCTAGCAGTGTTATCATATCCGCCAACGACCAATAAATCAAGAATTGTAAAAACAATATTTTAATTTAACACAAATATTTGTCAATACCATTAATTATAGAAATGTTAAAAATTAAAAAAATATGATGATAATAAATAGTTTCGAGTGGCTAATAAGCATTAAGTGCATATAATATAAACTACTAAAATACACAAATTTTGAACTGTAGTTTTGACAAAAGCCGAACGAATGATTTTGGATGCAGATGTCTTTGTATGCGCTTCTGCATCCATTTTTTCGGATACCGGATATTTATTCGCTTTTTAGATGCGGATACGGATGGATTTTGGATTTTTGAGTATCCATTAACAGTCCTAATACAAATTAATTAGAATATAATTTCATAAAACATAAAAAAAAACAAAACAGGTCACGTAACATAATCATGACCAAACCTATTAGCACCGCGTTGTTTTGCTTTTCCATCCCATAGTCTTTTGTAAAACATTTGCACCCCATATTTTTAATTTAACACCCATTTTACACCAAATATACCTTTGAGATCACCTTTCAATCATCTCATCGATCGCATGAATCAAACATATTTTAATTATTTAAAAAATGTTCGTAAGTGTTGGTTAGATATTATGTTTCACGAGGGTTAAACGTGGTTTTGATTCACCTCTAATGTATTTAAACTAGTTTTTAACTGATCCAAGTAGTGCACCATACTAGGTTTTAGGTGATTCATAGAATGCAACAAAATAGATTAATTTTGTTCCAAGCTCCTATGCACTACGTTTATATCCATTTCTAGCTTGTTACACACTATATTTTTTTTTATCTATTTATGGCTTGCTACTAGCTAGTTTTGTTTATCCATTCTAAGCTTGTTAGGTACTAGGTAGCACTCATTTTTCCATGGAAACAAATCACTAGATTTGGACGGAATCATTAGATATTATATTCTTAGCTTATATTCTATTAGCCATAAAGTGTCTTTTCATTCGCCATTTTCTTTACTGGAGAAGGATGGGGAAAAATTAGCATAAAAGACAAAATAAAATAACAATTTAATTCTAGCATACAAACTTGAATTGTAAAGAAGTAATTAATTGATGTAAATCACAAATCATATAGCATCCATAAATTGAGTACAAATTGATTTGAATATAATTTCGTATAACATTTTTTCTTTCACATGATAGAATCATACCTTATGATTCCGTCCAAATCCAATGGTTTGTTTGCATGAAAATGAGTAACACTTGGTGCCTAACAAGCTAAGAATGAATAAAAACCTAGTCAGCAACAAATTAGGAATGAATAAAAACATAATGTGTAGCAAGCTAGAAATAGATACAGGGACCGAATATTTAACACAAATTGGTGATACAAATTGACACGAAAGATCAGAACCTTTGGATCCTTTGTCTTTATATGAAATGTGGAATTCAGGAGCAATACAATGGTAGAGATTCATTGTATCACCAATTGTGTCATCAAATTATGTTCAAACAGACTTTTCCATAGATATAAACCTAGCGTGTAGCAAGGTTGTAACGATTTTAAATCTAATATGTTGCATTCTATGAATCACCTAAAACCGAGTCCATAAGATGCGGATCGGGTAAAATCTAGTTTAAACCTCACTAGGGGTGAATGGAAACCATGTTCAATCCTCACGATGCATAATATCTACCAAAGGTTAGGTCCAGAATTTAAATAATTAGTACTTGTTTGATTCATGCAGCCGATGAGATAATTGAAGTGTATATTTGGTATAAGCTGGGTATTAAAGGAAAAACATGAAAATGCAAATTTTTTGCAAAAGCCCATTGAGTGGGAAGTAAACTAATAGATTTGAGAAAAAAAAATACTTTTTATGTGGGATAAACAAAACGCATGGCCAGATTTTATTCCCATACACATCCATCCTCATTAACACGAAAGGGGAAAACCTAAAACCTGCCCCAATATATCGCGCCCAAAATTCATGAAATCTCCCTACAATTCCTCCCAAAACAATGAAATCTCCAAGAAATGGTTATGAAAATATATGTCTAGTACTAAATCCACCCCCACTTTCGAGTGCGTTGAACTTTAAATCCACGATTTGTCTCTTCTACTTATATATATATATATATATATGTATGTATATATAAAAAAAAAAATCTTAACACATAAACACTTAGCAATTCATATCTTTCATTTTAAGCGTTTAAAAATGCAAGCATGCTTACTTTTATACTTACTGTTTGCTAATTAATCATACAAATATCCTCTTGCAACTGCACTTAATTTATTGAAACATATTAACATGCACATATAAATATATATGAAGCATTAAAATCAAAGTTTAAATAAGATAACAACTCAAAACTTCAAAATTTTCAAATTCAGGCCTGCTACAAAGACTCAGGCTTTTGACACAGTAAAACGCATAATCTAAAAATACTCATAAAATAAAAGTTATTCTATTCGATCCAAGCTTTCCAGCGATATAAAAATCTTTAAAATCGGATTTAGGATTTGAAAGTTATGCCCAATTTACTTTCAACTTTAAACTCAGGTCTTTCTCTTCTTGTTTCTGCTTGTTAGTTTATTTTCTGTTTTGTGTATTGATTCCTACAGATTAATATGGATGAGTTATTTTATAAAAGGATAATTTGTTAATTTAGGCCAATTTTAAAAACTAATTACAAATTTAGAACAGTTTAATAACTTATTACAAAAAATAGGCCACTTTCTGTCACATCAGCGCAAAAATGCACTGGAGGCATTTCAAATGCCTCTAATGCAAAAAAAAATTTCTTTAAATAGTTCGCGGCATTTCAAATACCGCAACTTATTTTACAAAAATAACAACTCTGGGCGGCATTTCAAATGCCGCACAATGGCGGTTTCTCAAATGCTGCAAACTTTTGTTTTTTTTTTTTATTGGCGGCTGCATTTTTCATGATGTGACACAAAGTGATCTATTTTTGTAATAAGATATTAAACTGGTCTAAATTTGTAATTAACTGTTAAAATTGGTCTAAATTAACAAATTATCCTTTATAAAATAATCATTTATATTTCTTGTTTCTCATTCTTCATTGTGATATGTGATGCAATATGAAGTTCGGTATTTTTATAGCCTATGAAATATGAACTGAGGCTACTTTATATGCAATAACATATAGTTATTTGTTGATAGTGCAAACTTTTGAAAATGGTGAGTTATCAAACAAGTTTTGTTATATTGCCATTGAAAACAATAAGCAGAATATTACGATACATTCAATGAATATTAGCTTTTGATTACGTAAGGCCTGTGCATTGCTAAAAAACATAGAAGAATGCAATGCTTAGAAGAGATCAGCTATTAATTTTGTTGGTAACCAATACCAGTTTTCTGTACGGGTCATATGCAATTATGGTTCGTTAATCTACTTTTGTTCTAAGAGCTCATTTTGCAACAACTTATTTCAAATCTCCTTAAAATGAGTTTTGACTAGTAATTTATAAATAGTTTTGAGCCAATAATAATAAGTTAAAGTGTTTGTGTAGATAAGTTAAAATTATGGTTAAACTTGATTGTAAAATTTAAATAAGTCATAAACAAGTATTTGTTGCTTATGACTTATCAACTTATTTGCTCATTTTAAGTCAAGATTTTAAGTTGTTGCCAAACATTTAAAATTGTAAAAGTAACTTATTAGCTACTTTTGCTACTTATAAGTGCCATTCACCGTCTAAGAGGTGATTGCAGAATTTATACCCATTCATTATCATTCTTTTCTCCTTTCAGAATTTGATGTTCGAATTGTTTAATAAATTTTAGGCTGAATTTTCGTTTCCATAGATTCATAAACTAACCTTTTCATTATAGTACACTGCAATTGGAATATAAACAACGAACGCAAGGATGGATCTAGGAATTAAAGTAAGGGTGGCTGACTTTAAAGCTGATTTTTTTTTCGAGCTATAATGCAATTCCAATCACTAGTACAAAATGATAATCCAAATAAAAAATTCACATAAATATATATAGATTCATATCTCACTTTCGATACATACCATTAGTTTAATTGTGCTCAACGAGTCTTTACAGAGTCAAATTCTTTAACTATAGAATCCAAATCAATCTTCCAAGCAAAATAACGCTCTAAAAAAAGGGACATGCAATCAGAGAGATATTCAACTCCTATAGCATTGCGAATCGCCGTTTTGACATGTTTCACGCTCGAAAATGCTCTTTCGGTAGTTGTAGTAGTGACAAGAAGAATCAACACAAGACAGATCAGTTTATCAATCAAATAATAGATCGCAAAGTTTTTGTTACAGATAGTGATTTAAAGTTTTGAATATACTAAAGGCTTAACATCTCAATGTTTGACGTCCACTCTTTTTAATACATTCAACCACCAAGCAACCAGCATCATACATATTAATTAAATCCATTATAGAATCATAATATGAACTCCAACGAGTATCTCCAGAACGGAATAAATTACTAATTTGATTAGCCCATGTTCTTTAAATTTCTTACGCGCTCCTCACATTTGCTATGTGACGAAGTGGTAAACCAACATGTTGTAAAAATGCACATTTTGTTTCATCACTAATTCTCTTCCACGAGTTAAATCCCTTTAAAGTTAACGTGAATTGAGCCCGGATGATCTACTTTTCTCTCCAAAAAAATAACAAAGAAAACAATATGCTTTATCATTAGTAGGAGAATACTCCAACCAAGAAAATTGTTGAAATCACACAGCTTGAAATCGACGATGTTGCTTTCCAACAAGTGTTTTAGGATATTGAGCCAATTTAGGTTGATATGACTCTAAACTAATATAAGCTCGTCGAACCTCGTCTCTTTTAGTAAGAGATTCAATTTCAAAAATCGACAATCATAATGTTGGACCTCGTTCAACTGTCGTTGAATTGGATTTAGGGATAGTAACTGAAATAGATTGAACATGAGATTGAGAGTTGAATTGAGGTGTATCAACTTCCAATATTGAATGCTCGTTTGATATTCCATCGTCGTTGCTCTTTTTAAAAAAAGATAGAAGAGTTTTTGGTTTCTTGCTTGGTTATTTGTTCGATATTTTAATATAACCTATTAAACATCATATCATGTAATTAGCAAAACTAGACATTATCAAATTATGAAATTCAACAAAATAACAATTGCTTTAACCACCAATTAGAGAAAAAAATCAAATACAATATAATAAAATGGTTGCAACTTGCAAACCGCAATAGTTTCATCAATGAATAAATAGATAAACTAGCAAATTGCAATAAAATAAAATCAATTAGCCTACAACTTAATTCCTAAAGACGTACATGCAGACTGCAGTTTTTGGTAATGCAAATTGTAAGTTTGCAACTTTTGAGATTTGAGGCATGAGAAGTTCAAAAATTAGGAGTTTTCATTGAAAGAACTAATTTCCTATCTTGCAACTTGAAAGCAAATGAGAATTACCTGAAGTGAAGATATTGAGCTGAACTGAAAGCAAATGAGAAATTACTTGGCAGCTTCATGAAAAATGAGAGTCGCGGGAATGGATAGGAAGAAGAAATGCAGTTTGAACTATGAAGGATGAGGCAGGCTTTGGCTTCGTGAAAAATGAGTCCATTTTGGGTTGCGCTAGAGCAAGATTTTGAAACTTTTTTTTTACCCTAGGATTTAACTCATGGAAGAGGATTAATGATGGAACAAAATGTGCATTTTTACAACATGTTGGTCTTACACTTCGTCACATAGCATATGCGAGGAGTGCGTAAGAAATTTAAAGAACAAGGGTTAATCAAATTGGTACTTTACACCATTATGGAGATACTTGTTGGAGTTCACATTATGATTCTGTAGGGGAATTAATTAATATGTATGATGCTACTTGCTTGGTTGTTGAATGTATTAAATAGAGTGGACGTCAAACATTGAGAGGTCAAGCCTTTGGTATATTCAAAACTTTAAATTGCTATTTGTAACAGGAAAGTTTGAGATCCATTATTTGATTGATAAACTAATCTGTCTTGTGTTGATTCTTCCTGTCACTACTGCAACTACCGAAAGAGCATTTTCGGGCATGAAACATGTCAAAAAGGCAATTCGCAATGCTATAGGAGATGAATATCTCTCTGATTGCATGTCTCTTTTTTTAGAGCATGTTTTTTCTTAGAAGATTGATTTGGATTATGTAGTTAAAGAATTTGACTCTGTAAAGACTCGTCGAGCACAATTAAGCTAATATTATGTATTGAAAGTGAAATATGAATCTATATATATTTCTATGAATTTTTTCTTTGGATTATTGTTTTGTAGTAGTGATTGGAATTGCATTATAACTCAAAAAAAAGTCAGCCCACCCTTACTTTAATTCTTAGGTCCGCCCTCATTTATATCTCTACTACTAATAATGAGAATTCAATCCATCAGTTTCAACCATGTCTTTTTCAAATTCCAGAAAAGCCCTTTACATAATTAAGGGTTCAATAACATAGGTATCATTTTTCAACTACCGTGTGATCAACTTAACTTCTTAACTTCACTTACCCTCACTAGCTCATCACAATTTTATAGGCTTTCTATAACGGGACAACCTATTACTTTCTCTCTTAGCTTATATACACTAAAAACTAAGATATTTTTGATGATGTGGGACTAATTAAAATTAATCGGTTTCTATGTATAACTACTTTAATCCTGATAATATAAATGATTAATGAAGTAATCATTATTATTATTACTAATTTTAAATTTTCAATCGGTTCTTCTTTTTGCCTCCTCATTTCTATCTTTTATTTTTTTAATTGGTAGAGCAATTTAGGAGTCAGAGAGAATTCGAATTGGCAGAAAACACAGCCTCGGCCTGTTCACTTCTTCGTTCTCATCACTAACCTTAATTGCCATGTTACACAAATATACTCAAGTACATCTCTGCACCAAATCTAATCATCGATAAATTAATCTACAACAAATTGACTACAGTCATCAGATTGGTCGATGCCTCTCATCACAAATCAATCGAAGCGCGGCTATAATCCTTAAATTGATCGACGCCTCTTATTACGGAATCAATCGATGCCATTGTTATCAATATCAGCAAATCAACAAACCGAATAATGTTGCTTACTGAAACTGCTGCCACAACCAAACATCATCGTCGCCAATATATACCACATCACCTTTTAACCTTTAGGTATGGTGAAATTAACCTTGATTCCATTGGCATTTCTATTTAAGAATATTATCCCAATTACCAATCGATGTTCAACTCTGCAAATCGACGCGAGTATTATATTTGTTGTGCTCCTTGATCTAAGGACTCTCTTCAAATTTCATAAGAATTACAAAAGGTGCATATACACTTGAATTGATGGCTACCTCTAAATGCATGCTTGGTAATAATTTTAAAATATATCAAATTGGAAGTGCAATCCACTAGAATTGTAAAGTTGTTTTCTTTTGGATTAGGAAAAATTGGATATGACACTTAGTTGTCTTTTATTTTTGTGTGGAAGGACTATTTTATTAAAGGGTCATCCGTTAGAAATATGCTTGAGGTTTGTTTTTGAGATTTGGTTAATAATTTAGTTGTATATGTGTTTCTTAACAAGTCTTATTAACTTCTTAGTTATCTTAAAGTTGTCAAACACTCATTCATGACAATAAAAATTCAATGTACTAGAACTTAGGTAAACTAAATACTGATTGAAATTATTTTCTTTTAGATTTCTAAGAAAAAAGGGAAATGATTTCCCGTTAAAAGGCTTCTTTAGGTTAATCTGAAGTGAAACTAATGATACATTTGAAAGAAAGTGACAAGGTGACATATCATATGCATCTAATAACACTTATAATCCTATATAATGCATTGATGTTAAAATAATGTATGCCATATTTTTCAGGTATCAATAGTGGAACTTTATACTTGGGTAATGATTTTACAGATTTCTTTGTCTATCCGATATTGTTTGGGTGAAGAAACCTTGAAAATTGAGAAAACAAATATATGGGAACAAACTGAGGATTAATGGACACTTGAATATTCTTATCTTTTTTATGCATGAATTTCCAAGTTACTGGATTTTTTTTGATATATTAAATAAGTGACATGCAACTTAGCTAATGCTCTCTTAATGAATTTTAACACAAGGTGTGTTCATGTTTGACAGGTTCACAAAACGATTCAGCAGATGTTTGATAGGCAATAAAAAGAACTGAAAGTTGTTTATTTTTCACTGTAAGCAGTTGATTTATGTTATGTGTTATTCATATTCTAGTGCTTTCCATTTGGTAAATTTTAGAATCATTTAATGTTTAACTGAAAGCAAATTAAATACTATCATTTTGATACTCAAACTAATGAAAATCAGAATTATCTGTTTGTTTATGAGGCGTAGTAGGATAGAAAACTATGCGTTTATGGCTTTATGTTTGTGGAAGTCATAGTGTATTTTCATCTTTAATCTGTTAAACAAGTCATAGTGTATTTTCACCTACATTATGATAAAAAATTTTGATATTTTATTTGATATAACAGAGGCATAGAAGGACAACAAATCAATTTTTATGACTATATGTTTGTTTATGTGCAAGTTGTGAATAATGTTATTTTGATACTCGAATAAAATAAAATAAAATTTCTAGGCTTGCTGCAAGTTGCGTAGGGAAGGACCTGTGATTGAATATGGGCTTGGCCGTAAGTTATGTAGGGAACGACCTAGAATGGTATTAAAAGGAAATTAAGCTTGAGAGGAATGTATTGGGGTCTAAGTTATTCTAGGTTATATGTTTCGCCTGGGTGCAAGAAAGGTATTACCTACATTGATGGCCTTCAAGCAGAAGTAGCAATAGAATTAGACGGGGACATGTACCAGAGGTACTTTAAATTTCATTTTATGCAATCCCGACTGTTTTAGTGCTTGAGCTTTGGTGGAATAAATATTTGGATTATACATTTTGCAATTTTTGTGAGAGTGTTGCATTGTATAAAGTTGCTATTGGATTAGCTTTTAAGATGGTGCAACTATCACATTCTTTGCAATTTCATCTTAGCATGAATTGACTGAAGTTTGTCCATATTAGTACCTAGAAAGTACACACTACATAGTATACCAAAAGTTCAATTAATCCAAGTATCCAACATATATTCACTTATTATTCAGATATTGATTTTTCTTCCATCAAGTTCGTAATGTATCTGAGTTTACAGCATTTGAATTTTACGTAAGTAAATGAATATGAAAGTACAGAGAACACCGACAACTAGGCCATTGAGATTTCAAGAGATGACTTTACAAGCCATAATAAACCAGGATTATCTCTCCTGAGTGCTAGATATGTTTCCTTTCTTCCACTACCGTCTGGAATCATGTCTTAGTAGAACCCGATTGTCTTCAAAACTTCCATGGTAGTTGTAATTATAATTCAAATGGGTGAATTCCCAATATTTGGCATTATGTATTGCTGCCATTGATGAAATCTTTTGGTTGTTTGTTGTGTATTAGTTCGACATTTCCCAACATTATTCCTTAACTCCATACCACTACTATTTTGTTACTTAATGCCTATGATCATTGCAGTAAGTCGTATGCTTATGTCAACATCAGTAGTGCCATTTTATGACATAAAGTTATGTTAAAATGAAAGCGGTATGCAAAACTATGGTTCAAACACAGGCTATATATATATATATATATATATTAAATGAAAGAATATTGTCAAATGTTTAACAGCTCATGGTGATGAATCCGCCAAAAAGTAGAACCATATAAGATAAGTTAACTACAAGCAACCCAAAAATGAACACAAAATCCACCTTGATAATTCACCAAATTATTTTGAATAAGTGGAATGTTTATGCCATATTTCTTTCTTCTTTGCAACCTTTCGGCAGAAGCTTATCAAAGTGTTGCTTAAAAGCCCTATCAGGTACCCTGCCTCTCTGCGAGACTAACTTTAACACAATGCTAGATGGGTAAGTTAAACTACACATTATTAGTTAAAATTTTCCACCAAGCTATATTAATGTTTTTTAAATGATTGTGGGATTAATCTGTTAGTATATACATAAATATACAACATAATGGAATGATGATAATATTTTAGTTCGATGAGTTAATTCTAAATAATACTTTGGTATTTTATAGTATTTTAATCAATTATGTGAAACATCTCAGTCGTTTTTTTGTCCTTACCAGAGTATTATCGTGAATTAGATATAATTATCATTCTTAATCACACTGAATGAGCAATAATTACGGTCCATCACAAATTAATAGAGAAAAAGAGTAGGTGAAGGTTAATTAGAGAGTTGAAATATTGCATGAAGATAGAAAAAATAGTTAATATCTGGACAAAATAAATAAATATAATAATCTTCAAATAAACTGTCATAATGTAATGAGCACATTAGAAATAGAAGTATAGATGTTATGATATATAAAATCCTAATACCCAAGTAACTGGATGCAGGTCCATATAGACGTGCATGTATACTCGTTTCTGTAAAAGATTTTTATAGGAAGATTCTACCATTACTTTATTGATTAACGTCGAATCTATATTGATGGTTCTATAACCAGAACGATCTTTCAATGGAAACCTGAAAGAAGTCATTTTACCGTTATATACAAAATGATCCAATGCTGGCAATTAAATGATATTGATAGCCATATGTGGTCATATATACGTGTATATAAGTGTCAGTACAAGTTAAATTTGTTCTTTAAGTTTATGGTTTTGTAGTTGCACTGTACATCATCATTGAAGTTTGATATTCACTTCTGTTGAGCAGTCATGTTTCAATTCCTTCTAACATTTGCATTATTCCTACACATACACAAGCCTCCAAGTAGCTTCGATAAATGAAACTTACGTGTAGGGGACTCTACATTCTAAACAATGATTTGAAGCACATTATAATTAATGTTAGAAAATTTAGTTCAGAGTTATATTCTATAAAATGCTAATGTCATATCCATTCCTCACTTTTCTCTCTCTAATGTACATCGTCATCTAAAAGTTCCTGTGTGGTTGTGACAGTGGCGGCTAACACTACTACAAAACAGGCCATTTGCATTGGTTGTTTACCCCCATTTTGCATCAGTTCAACAACCGATGCATATGCAACCGATGCAACAGGCTTAACACTTTTGCATCAGTTCTGAAGCCGATGCAAAAAGGCCCTTTTTGCATCGGTTGTTACTAACAACTGATGCAAAATATCATGGTTAGTTGCTTGAACACAGCCCCCATGTTGCATCGGTTGTAATGAAAACCGATGCAACAAAGGAACTTGTTGCATAGGTTGTTGTTGAAAACCGATGCAAAAAAGCCATTCTCAGAAACCATTATACAGTACTCAAATAGACTATATGTGTGTGTGTGTATATATTATTGATTATAACAAACAATTATTGCATGCAATATTACAATCATTCAAAATTAAATTTGATGGAAAATACAAACTGAATAACATAATACCAAAATAAACATATATCAATTAAAGTGTTAATAATCTATACATAATACCAAAACACCACATACCACTAACCCAACCACAATTTTTTTGGATTATTACTTCCATCTGCCTGCAGACTTCTACTCTCCACTGCCTCAATACTTATACTCCTTCCACCATATCTAATTGACTTCTCTATCAACAACTGTGCAAACCTGCCGCTGCCGTCCGCTACTGCTATATCCCTGCAGCACCACACAACAACCTCCTACATCACTTCTCTGATACTACCACAACAGCCATATCTTTGACCGCAACCAGTACCACCAAAAACTATCAAAACCTCTGCTGCTCGACAACTTCAGTTATCCACAACACATACAACTTCCTACCACCACCTGTACGTCATCAACTAGCCACTCAATCCGAAAACTGCTGCATTTATACTCCTGCTCTCTATAGAAAACCACCTCCAACAGCGAGCTATCCCCTCTGCACATTGCCTACACTTCCTCTGCCCAAACCATATTTCATCCTGCAGTAAAACCCCTTCCCCTTCTACCATCATCTCCAAACTAGTAACCCCACAAACCACACTGTTACGTCCCTGACCATCAACAAAACCTGCCACCACATATCCAAACTGTCAATTGCAAATCCAAACTTCACTTTCATATGAATCCAATTCACATATTTACAACCCAGCACCCAGTCCACCAACATATAATGTTTTGTGCGTCTACATGTAGAGCTTTATTGTTAATAATATATAATATAGTTGGGTTAAAGATTGTGTGTATAGACTACAGATACACAACGTACATAGGCAATTGGATTTCAAGCATAGAGTGATTCAATAATAGTCCCAAAGAAACATAGTTTACGAATCAATAGTTATCATGCATTACACTGTGATGTTTTGTTTGTAATCAATTATGCGAATTGTTCGACAAACAGATCAGGGATATAAATTAAGTCTAACAAAAAATGAGGTAATCAACAGTTTAAATAGGGTAAGTCAGTAGCAGAAAAATGTATTAAAAAAAGGTGGTATGTTGAAACGTCTGAAACACAGTAAGCAAATATGGAGGAAAGATATCAAATGCCTAAGCGCAATAATTTGCACACAGCATAAGGTCGGTAAAGAAGGATGTGGTAGGAACTTAATCAACGTCGTTGGAACAAACAGGTAAATATATTCAAGATTAACCAACCTAGCCAGAGTAAGAAAATAGATGATATGATAATTTTACCGATTTGAGGATGGTATGCATATCTTCAACCTTCTGGTCGATCAGCCCACCGGCTTCCTTGTCAAATTCTGTGATAGTAGTTGTCATGGTGGAGTCCAATATGTCGACATTTAATCGATACCTAGTTCATACATATTTAAAAGTAGATGTTAGATTGCATAATCATAAAACAACTGAATCAGTCAAATGTGTACACCCCTAGATCTCATAAGGTAAAGTAAAATAAAAGCAGAGTAGGGCAGAAGTTGTCAGTTACCATGTCATGAACCAGCGATGGATGGATGAAGACCCGGTCTCCATAAATCATGTACCTCCAGCGAATAGTTGTTCGCAGTCAACAGTGTGGACGTTGGCCGTGTTGGAGGTTAGGCTAAGTTTCGTCCGATCGTGTGTTGGATAGCAGTTTGATGAAAGGGTGATGGAGTGTGGAAGTATGGTAACTGGCCTGGAGATAACACGTGCGGAGAAAGGGAGTAGGTATGAATGTCACATGCTATTCCATTTTCTAACAGCCTCTTGCCTAGTAATGTTGCCAACCTCATTTTCTAACTTCAAAAACTCATGGAACCTGTTATTGAAAAATGTGGAAAATCTTGTGAGAGATGCACCAGATTCAATAAAGTTTGTAATATACCACTAACCAATATCAATATAAAAATCATACAAGGATGAAGGGGTTATAGTTTTATTCCGGTGCAATAGTAAAGCACCTGCAAGGATGATTAAACCCATCTACACTTCGGTCTCAAGTGCATATGAAGATATTACTAAACTGACTATATATTAGAGATTCATTCATAGAATAGATAATCTATGAGAAAAACCTCAACACCAGAATTTTAGTAATAGAACCTACCATGGTAAACAAATATGATATACAACAATGTACAAACAAAACTCAATTTGATGGCTCGACAGTTAAATTAAATAATATTAAAACCCAAAATTAAAACCATCCTCTATATACGATCAATAATAGTATATGGATCAGAGACTAAGCAACAAATTGTAACATAATAGCAATTGACCTAAAGTTCAGAAAATTTAAGACCAAATGATGCATTAAATTAGACGAATCAAAAGAATTATGCAAAAGTATTTTGGAAAATTATCTATATGGCAGTAATTGTAGGAAAATAGGGTAAATAACAGTGGTAGATTTGAAGCGACATAGAGGAAAAGTTGAAAATTTGAATAGTGGTCTGATGACATAGAGGAAACTGTAATCCTAACCCAAGCATGACATCAAAGGCAAAAAATTTTTTGGCCAGCTTTTATTAAACTGAGTAATAATTACCTTTGCAAAAAAGAAGAAGGAATCAAGTTGCCAGACTCCTGTGAAATCAATTCCTCTGCTTCAAATCCAACTGCACATGACGCAACAAATATTAGTTTTAGCAAATAGTTTAGAAATTAATTTTAAGCAATAAACATTTCTAATATTAATTTGGAAAACATGTGTACTATAGTATTAATTTGGATTTGCTTGTTTTCGTTAAACGATAATAAATATGCTTGCTGCTCGTGATCGTTTAACTATGAAACATAAACATTTCTGTCTCCTCAAGCAAGCCAATTCATTGGAGACCAGTCATGCTTATTAAATTTAACGATTAACAATCAACAACAAAGAAAATATGTAATATTTGTGGTGAAACACACAAATTTCTCGAACAAATAGTCTGCTAATTTGCAACAATTTAACCGACAAATCACAAATTTATCGTTGTTACATGAAGTTCAGTATCTCATTATCAATTTTACATGGATGTAGTATCTCATTAGTTACCTCTTGGCAACCATAGCATTATAGACTACGTGCAAGCAGATCAAAGAGAAGGACACCAAAGAAGAAAATCAACTTTACGAAAGAAGAAAACTGAAAAGAAGGAGGAAAAAAACCACATTTCGATACATTTTGAATAATGTCTGCAGAACTCACAATGTAATCTTTTAGTTTATACAATGTTCACATTTTTTCCCAACTGTTTACAGTAACTTTGTATAATGTCAATTTTATTTTGTTTGAATTTTCGTTTGTAAAATATTATAAAGAAATGAAAAGATTGCTTAATTCAGGAAATACATAATTTCTTAACCTAGTTAAGCATACAATAAAACTTCAATAAAAGGACACATAACAAATTAAGTTAAAATTGTGTGAAATTGAGATAAATTAACAAATTTGCTGGTAAAAAAAGTGCCCAAATATGAGCATTTGTTGTACGAAATCCCGTACCGCGTAAAAATGGAAGTGGCCCAATTGCAATTCTATAATCGAGTGCCAGCACGAGCACATGACTTTCCATAGTCAACCATCCAAACTTCACTTTCATTCAACTGCACAACATTTCTGTTAACATTCACCATCAACTTGCACAGTTATTCAAACCCACCTCTTTTTGCATCACCTAAACTCCACTGCACCATCATTCAAAGCTTCATACCAAACCATTGCATCTTCACACAGCCACATTCCACCATTGTCATACCTCAAAAGCATCACCTCCTCCTCGAATCGAGACCCACTTCTAGCCATAGAACAACCAAACATCCACTCTCATCCCACTACTGGCAACCCATCAACAAACCATTGCATTACCCTTCCAACTCGACCTCGAGTAACTCGGCTACCATTCACAAATCATCGCAATTCACTTCTCTCTGCTTCAAGCCCCGTGTCACCATAACCTCACCTCAACACTCGACTATTCCCAAATCTCAAAAATTGCCTCGCCTCGATTCCAATCCCGACCAACCATGCACATCAACCGCAACCTCAAATTCCACCGCAAGTCGCCAGAATCACCTTCCGCCACCATCCATTGACCTTGAATCAAACTTCCACGAGCACCCGAACAGCCGTTAGCATCGAACAATTCCCACCGCCTACCTCAATCGCGAACTTCTATTTGAAATTGGCGTGGGTGGAATTTTGTGGAGGATTGGAAAAAGAATAATTTTTTTACAATCCAAATTCGCCACTTGATTTTCATTAATTTCGATTTAAAAAATCTGAAAGAAAAGGTAGTTACCGTGTTTTTACAATTCTTAGTGAAATGTAATAATCGAGATGAGAGAGAGGAGAAAAAGGTGAAGGAGAAAATGGGAGAGGAATGATTTGGTTAAGGTCCAGGGTTTTTTTGGAGGCAGGCGAAATACTGGAAACGAATGCGAAAATAAGAGGCGGCAGAAAAAATTGGTATGGCGGGAATTAAAAGTACATAACGAAAGAGATGCAAATTAATTTAGTTGCATCGGTTGACTTTAAAACCGATGCAACTTCAACTATTTGCATCGACGTATTTGCATCGGTTGTTGGTGGAAACTGATGCAAATTTGATTTTTTTATTACCTATTGCTTTCTACGCACCAATTACATCGGTTATTAAGGCAGAACTGATGCAAATAGTTTTATTTGCATCAGTTTTTACTTCAACCGATTCAAATGAGGCGATGCAAATGGCCTGTTTTGTAGTAGTGTAATTAGATGTTGGAAGAGGTTTTGGATGTACTAATGAGAATACCTCTTGACAATAAGATTCTTGCTACAATTGTTACAGGCTCTTTGTTTGCTTCAGAAACTACTAGAGTTGAAGACGTGGTAATGCTTAACAATGGTTCAAAAGATCACTACTACGAACGCAGTCATGAGCACGGCCATTATCACAAGCACCGTCATCATCATAAACATGGTAATCTCCATAGTCATGACCATACCAACGATCTCGATGTTTCTTTTACTAGCATTATCTATAACGATATCTATCGTATGTGTTGGGGAAATTTCTTTCAGATGATCAGTCTAAGGGAATGAAAAATCCAACGTAGCAGAAAACAACTGGATCGTGATTGTTGTGATACAGAACAAATAGAGATAAATACCAGAGCAGATAGTCACAGATCAATGCAATGTAGAAAATTAAATAACACCAGTATCTATAGTGGTTCCACTACCGCGAGGCAGTGTACGTCCACTTGGAGAGAGAAGATTTTATTAATTACTAAAAGATTAGAATTACAAGATTGATTCACTTTTGGAGGCTATACATAAGAAGAATTAACAATGCAATCAAAATTCTGTAGAGTTTCATCTCACTGGGATGGCTCTGAAATTGGCTGAGATTAGCTCTCAATTTTAGTTGTCATTGTTGTCCAGAAGCTCCTCTATTTATAGAGCGAAGAAATGAGGGGGGTTGTGACAGCCCGCAAATCCGTACCCTTGAATCGACACTATTCTACCTCTATTAACTCAAGTGGCACAGAATTACGAACCATTAGGGTTAAAGAAGAAGAGATAGAAGAAGAAACTAAACAATATCAGAATCTCACAGTCGCAGCGGAATAAACTATAATAATAAATATAGAACTTTACCCAAAATGAAATCTATCACTGTTTTATACATCATATCATCAGAGTATCTCATACATCAAATTACCCGGATATACCATACGATCACAGCAGTGGAATATACATATATATAGGTATAGATAATATGCCTCGGACTCCAGCTCCTCTCCTGCTCCATGGCATCAAGTCCTGTACATATAATCCTAAGTCTGACCCGAGCATTATAATGAAATAACACCCGAGTCAGTCTGGAATACCAGCTGATACTAAATATGCATCCAACTTGATTATTAATGTTTCAAAAATCCTTTGAAAAACAAAAGCATCTCGTAAGACCACGCCACAAATAAACATGTCGGGTTTTTACCTTACGATAGCTAAATCACTTTTTATAGAAATCCTCTGATATTATAATAGGGTCTATTTACAAATACATATAAAGTAGCCGAAATTGTTACATCTATTAAATTCCAGCTACTAGCCACAAAAGTGAGTAATACAAACAAAACTCGTACAAGGCTCGTAGGGAGAATGGATTTCCATCAATGGCTGGGCTACTGGGGTACCGCCTGTCACAGTACCTGGCCTAGATCAGAGTAACGAGGAGTACACCCGCTCCCCTGCAACATAAGGCCGGAACCATTCCTTACTGAACAGTCCCGAACAAGATAACCCCGTGCTGGCGCGACCAACCACCCACTAAGCCGAATATAAAGGGACATCTAGACAGGGGAAAATCTTATCCTGCTTGGACATGACCCACCTAACCTTGCTGCACCTCCTCTGTTTTAGCCATTCCCGGTTGATGAGGCTTGAGGTTAAGCGTTACCTTTAGAACGTTTTCACTTAGAATGCCCATCGCCCACCTGACGATGTTTCGCAAGCATTCGTCCATACAAGTCCGTCCCGGGTTCGAACGGAACCGAAGGCACTACTCCTACTACATCCATTTTGAAAATATCCTCAGGATTAGTAGCGACTAGCCCTTGTACTTCACTGCTCCTTCTTCGACTCCGAGCACGTTTTTCGCACGAAACGTACAAACCGGATCGAAGTGGTTTTCGAGAAATAAATCTCGATCCCGGTCTCTTCGAAACGATCAACGCATTTGTCCAATATTGATAGTCGGTGATTTAACTATCAATTTATATTCATAAACATCCATAAGCATCCATCACACAATAAATAATTCCCACATTATTTATTTGCCCCAATATCTTTACAAGATATATTTCCAATTTTCAAAGCTCATTTGAAACAGTTCCCAAAGTTCTTCCTTTACAAGGTAAATCCTTTACCATTAATTCCCATTGGAAATAACCAAGTTCAAAACATTTAGATGTAAAACAGTTAAAATATTTATACTGAAAGATACTTTAAAATATGCAAATTTACTTCTAGTTATTTACTCAAAATATAATTTCGAAATATTTAAAGTAAGACTATTTTATAAGATATAACTTGATTCAAAAATAAGGTTTTAGTTAAACTAAATTTAAAAATAGAGTTGTAAAAGGTTTATACTAATTTCAAATAACTTAGGTCAAAACTATCCTTTTAAAACAAATCCATTTGTAAAAATAATTACTAAGGTATTTATAAATATTTACTATCGCTAATTTATTAATAATTACCTTAAAACAATAATTTCCAAAACACTCCTTTAAACAGGTTTTAATTTTAGACTTCCTTTTAATAAAATCTGTTTAAAACTCGAACTTGGTTTTCCCAAGGAACTCATTTCCACATAAACATCTCAGAAAATCCTTCTTATAAATTCTGTCGATTTATTCAATTTAGTTTTATGGTTAATAATATAAATTTACTTTTCTCGTTGAAATAACTTCTTACGAAGCTTAACCACATTTCCATTTCCGGAAATTCAATTCCAAAATTCAGGTTTACAAACCTTTTAAATAAAACATGTGAGAATTTATTAAAGGAAAATAATACTTATGAATTTCCTAAATAAAATCCCGATGGTGAAAATGTATTTCAAAATCATTTGCCAAATAATCCCATCGTTATTTTAAAACAAATTTATAATTTCCATAGAATTCACTTTCAGAAATCTATACTTCACATTTATCGATTGATAAATTTTCCACTGTATTTAAAATCCCAAATTTACCAATTTTTAATTTCCATCCAAACAAATTCTAATTTTTACATTCTTATAAATTCCTTATTTATTACTTTCTTAATTTCTTTTGAAACCCGATTTAATTCCTTTATAATTAAAACTCCAAATTTCTCTATAATTTAACATTCTAGGCTTATAGTTTATCCCACAATTTCACAATACAATTAAATCCAAAATTTATCAATCACAATATAGAACAGGCATCATCATCAATTATAAAAATAATTACTACATTGTGAGGAATCCAGTTGGATCCCTCCAACCTGTTTTCCCTGCATCCACAAATATTAGCACAACACTATAAATATAAATCGATCCAGGCTGATATAAATAACATTTCAACCAATCACACAATTATTAAATATTAACTACTTAAATCAGCTAACATTCCAGATGTGAGTGAGATTAACTCACCTTGGGTTTCGACGAGCGTTCAAAATTCAAATTAAACCGAACGATGTCCGATTTAACTCAAATTTCTACTTACCCGGAATGAACCGGATCTGCACCAACTCGTAGTGTCCGTCTCTGCGATCCCGGCGTTTCCAGTTTCGTCAAAAACGGATAAAACATGAGTGAGATATTGAATTTTAAAGATTGTATAAATATTTATATAAATAAATTACACATTTTTTTTTATTATACCAAAGCAAAATCGGGCCGAAGACCATCTTCACCCTCACGCCTGCGTTACAGGTAAGAACGAAACCCATCACGCGAAGTAGGGCTTCAAACCGCTCTCCCCTTGCTCAACTACGTGACGATCGGGCGATGCCAGCCTAAAGCTCTCCACCATCTCCATCTTCGCCTGTGTCCTCACGAAGCTCGGCCTCCCTCTGAGGTTGCAAAACGCGAACGAAACCAAGATGAACGGCCGCGAATTTCCCTCCATCCACCTCGCCAAATCATATCTCGACCGTTCACTTCATAGATCTAGACACCCTCTACAATTTACTAGTTGGTGGATTTGGAAATTAATGAGTGGATTGATCGATAATTGAAAAACAAAATGGGTGACTTTCAGCCATTAAACGAGAACGAGCGGCGGCCTGATGTAATTTAGGGTTTAGGAAAGAAATTAAGTATGTGTGTGTGTGTATATATATATATATATTATATTATTTTATTATTATTCTTCAATTGCTTAACGACTATGCAAACGAGCTCCAATCCTCACACACCAAAAGGCATTCCTAGGGTTTTTCCGCATTTCGGATACAATGGAACAGGTTTCGTAAGCTAATTTGATCGTATGCGCGAGTTACGGAATTAAACGATCAATTTTAATTTAAACCGATTAAAACGATTTCGATGCGTTTCGAGCTGCCACGGTCAAACGACAACTCCGATTGCTACGAAAATTGAAATCCGATAATAACTAACTATTACGGATCCAATGGAACTGGTTTCATCGAATTCCGAGACTGTACCCCGGAAAGCTATTTTAACTTGTCTATTAAATCGGGTGATTCTCAAATTGACGAAAACGCTTAAAATTTCACTTATGAAATTTTAATAACTTAACAATAAATCATATAAAATTTATAATCACATTAAAAATTAATTCTGACTCATTCCTGACTAAAATGTGTTTAATTGCATTTTTATAATATTAAATTCTATTATTAAATTAATATAAAATTTCAAATAATAACTTATTGACTTTTAAGTCCGTCTAAAAATCCAACCACCCTATTTATATCCAAATAGACTTAAAAATAAATTTGAAAACCATTTGTATACCTATTCACATCCAGATTCACCACTTATTCCAATTTTGAATATTTAATTATTATTCTTCATTATTCAAAATCGAATGGAATCACTAAAATTAAAAATTATAGCTTATTTTATTGATTGAACCCGAATCCATTCATTTCAAAATCAATTAAGAATCCACATTAAACATTTAAAACGAATTAAATGTTCAAATTTAAGGGCTTAAAAATACGGGATGTTACAGGGGTAGCTGTTATATAGGGCCCCTGGGGTTTGGTTCGACATGTATCTAGTTTGGTTCAGAAAAACGCCGAGCAACAGATTTGGTTCGGCATCCAAAATACCGAACGAAATATTTCGTTCGACATTTGTTTTCCCACCGCTCCAAAGCTCAATGCCCTTCCTTCTCTTCGTTCGGCAAATCTGGAGAAAAGGTTGTTGTTTTACCGAACGACCTCTTCACTGATTGACTTTAAATTACCGAATGAAATCTTGGTCCGGTCTTTACTTCAATGTCTCAACGTCGAACAAAGCCTTTTTTTCTAAATCAGTGCCGAACCAAAAACTTCCTCCTCTTCTTCATTAGGCAAGGTCACTACTTCAATCAAGTTAGGGTTTCATGCTTCTTCCATTGAACGAGCTCCTCTTGGCTTCAAGGGATTTGGCTTGCTCAACTTGGGGAATCTCAATGTCAATTTCTAACAATCTTCACCTTGATACCAGATTTCCAAACAAGCCATCCAAGGCAATCTACACCTTCATACTACAAGCAATGGATACTTATCTAACGAGCTTCGGCAATGCCATCACCCATTACACACTACTCCTGCAAGGCTGCCATCCGTCAACAAAGTGTTCGAAATACCCAGTCCCTGTAGAATCTATCAATATCCACCTTGAAAATGAATGTTTCCAAGAACCATCTCAACTCTCCCCCCATGCCACCCATTGGCACCTAGAACTTCATTAAGCGAATCAAGTCCGAGCAATGCTCGAGCTTAGGAACAGGCAATGATTTGGTAAACATGTCTGCTGCATTCTCCTTTATGTGAACTTCTAAAGACGAACTGGCTTCTCATCACTCATCGATACAAGGAATGACTCTCTCACCTTAATATGCTTCATCCTCGAGCTAAATGCCAGATTTTCATCTAAGTGAATTGCACTTTGATTGTCACAATGCACATTCACTCCTTCGTATGCGAAGCCCAAATCACACAACAATCGCCTCAAGTAAAGCGCTTCCTTAGCTGCTTCAACTGCAGCTATGAGTCTGCCTCTGTAGTCGACAAAGCCACAATCGTCTGCAACCTCGCTCTCCAACTAATCGTTGTCCCACTAATAGTGAACATATATCCGGAGGTTGACTTCCTTTAATCTCTATCACCGGCATAGTCGAAGTCACAAAATCCAACTAAGCTGAAATCACTTCCTCTGCCGTCAAAGACAAGTCCATGATTTGGAGTTCCTCAAAGGTATCTGAAGATACACTTCACTGTTTTCCAATGCATCTTCCTTGGATTTTCCATGAACCTACTCACCAATCCAACCGCCTATGCAATGTCGGGCCTAGTGCAGACCATGGCATACATCAAGCTGCCAACTACACTTGCATATGGGACCTTCGTCATATAAGCCTTGTCCTTTTTCGAGATCGAAGAGCCATTACTAGAATGCTGTATGTGCAAAGGCATGGGTGTGCTGATTTCCTTTGCCCCTTCCATGCTAAATCGAGCAAGCACCTTTTGAATGTACTCCTTTTGAGTGAGGCTCAAAAGTCCTAGCTTGTATCCCTTTGGCTTTTCATACCCAAAATTTTCTTTGCTGCTCCAAAGTCCTTCATTTTGAATTCTGCTTTTAGCTTTCGCTTTAAACTATCGATTTTAGCCTTATCCTTGGAAGCAATCAACATATAATCCATGTACAAGAGTAGATACACCCTTCTACCATTCTTTAAATGCTTGAAATACAAACAAGCATTTTTGATGCTACGATCAAAACCAAGTGAAAGCATAAAAGAGTCAAACCTCTTGTACCATTATCTAGGCGACTGCTTAAGTCCATACAAGGACTTCTTCAATTTGCAAACTCAATTTTCTTTTCCATCTACAACAACTCCTTCTAGCTGCTTCATATAGATGGTCTCATCCAAGTCTCCATGCAAGAAAGCGGTTTTCACATCCAGTTGCTCCAGCTCCAAGTCATGAGCTACAACAATAGCGAGCTAAATGCGGATGGATGTATGCCTCGCTACTGGAGAGAATATCTCATCGTACTCCAAAACCTTTCTTTGTGAAAACCCTTTAGCAACTAGTCTAGCATTGTATATTCCATCACCCTTCACCTTGAATACCCACTTGCAACCTATGCCTCATCTTCCTTGAGGAGGTGGTATCGAATCCCAAGTCTTGTTCTTCTTCAATGACTCTAACTCCTCTTCCATAGCGCACATCCACTTCGAACTGTCACATGACGTCAAAGCTTCATAATGGTCAAGCGGCTCCTCAAGAACCACATGTAGGGCATAGTCAAACTGATCACCAAGGCTATGGTTCACAAACTACTAATCACATACCTTTCAGGCGGCCTAATAGACCTACCAATGACCCGGGTAGGTACTGCTTCGTCTAAACACCTTTCAGCTCCATCTTGAACTGAAGTTCCTCTAGATTCATGCACATCACCAGCACTACTAGACGGTAACTATAAGCTATCCAGTGATGTTTCATCAGCTGCATTTTCCTCGACAGCATCAACAACAACTCTACTATTTGGCTGGAACACCGATACTTCTTTCATCTCCTTAGGCCCATTAGAATCTTCTAATGTGGTAGGTAGCTTCTCCTTTGGATTGAATATAGCAGACCAATTAAAAGCAACATGCTTGGAATGAACAATCTTTCGATTAACAGGGTTTCAAATTCGATACCCTTTAATATCATCAGTGTATCCCATTAGTATGCCCTTGTATGCTCTAGCCTCCAACTTGTCATCACCTGTATGGTGAACATACATAGGACAACCAAAAATTCGAAAGTAACCAAGATACACTGCTTTAACTCTCCACTTCTCCTCTGGAATCTTCCCATCTATGGATACGCATGGAATTCGATTTATGATATGCCCCGCAGTTGATAATGCCTCAGCCTAAAAGCCTCTATACAAGCCCGCCGTCAATCTCAAGCAACGAGCCTTCTCCAGTAGAGTCATATTCAAACTTTCTGCAACCCCATTGGATTGCGGATCTCCAGGTGTAGTGAAATGTCTCTGAATACCATGCTGTCTACAAAAATTGAGGAACTCCCTAGAGGAAAATTCACCGCCATTATCAATTCTCAGCACCTTCAATCTGAAACCAGATTGATTCTCAACAAGCGCTTTCTAGTCTTTCAACTTCTCAGAACTCTCTGATTTGGATTTCATCACATACACCCATACTTTTCGAGAAAAGTCATCAATGAAACAGATAAAATACTTTGCTCCTCTAAGAAAAGGAGTAGCAACCGGTACCCAAACATCTTTATGCACGTACTCAAGTAATCCCCTTGATCTATGGAGTCCAACTCCAAAAGATACTTTAGTTTGCTTGCCTAACACACAATCCTTGCAAAAATCCATCTTGTCGAAGCTTTCTCCTTTGATCATCTTCCGTCCCCGAAGCAACTCTAAGCTCTTCTCTGAAATATGACCCAACCTGAGATGCTAAAGCTTTGTGGCGTCCAAAGCACGAGAACTATCTATTCCAACACATGACTCTTCAAGAACTGTGGTTCCTTTCAGCAAATACAAATTTCGTAACATATCTCCTTTCATAAGAGCTAATGCACCTCTCGAAACCTTCAGACTATCCTTCTCGACAGTTACCTTGCATCCCAAAGATGCCAATTTTCCTAAAGAAATTAAGGACTTCCAAAGACCTTAAACATATCGGACACCTGTCAAAGTGTGTACCACTTCGTCAAACATCCCGATCCTCGCTGTACCTTCACCTGTTGCTCTACAGCTAGCATCATTACCCATAAGAATAGACTAAAGTAATCCTTATTAGACATCATACAGAAAGACGCCCCTGAGTCCAGTACCTAATGGTCTGAGACATCCGACACTACTACAGACAACACATTGTCAGATACAGACTTCTCCACCGCAAATGATGAAGATCCATCTTCTTCCTTCTTCTTCAAATCAAGACAATCGTTTTTCCAATGACCAGGCTTCTTGCAAGTAAAGCACTTTCCATCCTTAGGCTTTCTTCTCCTACCATTACCGGGCTTCCTGGAATTGGAACACCCTCTAGAGTGCCATTCTTCTTATCTTCTCTACATCTTTCAACAAACAGGCCATGACTACTACTTCCACCTCTACTTCCTTCACTTATCTCCTTCATCTGATCTCTCAAGCCGTCAAATAGAAGGCCTGACTTCACATCTTCCGCTGTCAATGTGTCTCTAGTGAAGATAAGATTGTTAGTGGAACCTGTGTATCGATCCTGAAGAGAACACAAAAGAATCATTGTCATTTGTTCATCATCCATCTTCAAGTCAACAATCTTCATCTTCATCATGAGGTCATCAAAGAAATTAAGATTTTCCTTCGTTGAAGTACCATCTCTCATCCGCATGGTGAAAAATGTCTTCAGCAATATCAGACGGTTAGTCAGAGATTTCTTCAAGTAGTGATTTTCTAGTTTGGCCCAAAGGCCCCTAATAGTGGTCTCATAGCTAATATCTGGTATAACATTCTTTTCCATAGCTAGCTGTAAAGTTGTAAGCACTTATTTCTCCCTCTTCTTCCTTTTCGCGACTGAGATGTCAGCCATCAACTCCTCAGGGGTAAACACTATTGGATGGACTTCATTCCTCATTAGAACAGCATTCATCCTCCATTGTCACTTCTTAAAGTATTTATCCCCATTCCATTTTTTATTTCCAATAGTGATCCTGACGCGATATACATCCCTCAAGTATAGGGTCTTGTAATAACTGGAGTCGCTTCATCTTCTGCCATAGCATCTAACACTCCTGAATCAACCTTGCAGCTCTGATACCAGACTGTTGGAGAAAATCCTTTCAGATGATCAGTCTAAGGGAATAAAAATCCAACGCAGTGGAAAACAACTGGATCGTGATTGTAATGAGACGGAACAAACAAAAATAAACACTAGAACAGATAGTCACATATCAATGCAATACAGAAAAATAAATAACATCAATATTTATAGTGGTTCCACTACCGCGAGTCAGTGTACGTCCAATTGGAGAGAGGAGATTTTATTAATCACTGAAAGATTAGAGTTACATGATTGATTCACTTTTGGAGGCTATACATAAGAAGAATTAACAGTGCAATCAAAATTCTGTAGAGTTTTAGCTCTCTAGGATGGCTCTGAAATTGGCTGAGATTAGCTCTTAATTTCAGCTGCCATTGTTGTCCAGAAGCTCCTCTATTTGTAGAGTAAAGAAATAAGGAGGTGTAGCTGCTATATAGAGGCCCTGGGTTTGGTTCGATATGTATCTGGTTTGGTTCAGCAAAACACCGAGCGAAAGATTTGGCTCGGCATCCAAAATACCAAACGAAATATTACGTTCGACATTTGTTTTCCCACCACTCCAAAGCTCTATGCCCTGTCTTCTTTTTGTTTGGCAAATCTAGAGATAAGGTTGTGATTTTACCGAATGACTTCTTCACCGATCGACTTCAAATCACCGAATGAAATCTTGGTCTGGTCTTTACTTCAACATCTCAACACCGAACAAAGCCTTCTTCCCTAATTCAGTACCGAACCAAAAACTTTAACCTCTTCATCGTTTGATAAGGTCACTGCTTCAATCAAGCTAGGGTTTCATGCTTCTTCCACCAACTCCTCTTGGCTTCTAGGGTTTCGGCTTGCTCAACTTTGGGAATCTCGTTATCAATTTCTAACAATCTTCGCCTTGATACCAGATTCCCAAAGAAGCCACTCAAGACAATCTACACCTTCATGCTACAAAAAATGGATACATATCCAATTAGCTTCGGTTATGCCATCACCCATTACAATCTGTCAACAAACTCCGGCAAGGCCACCGTCCGTCAACAAAGTGTTCAAATACCAAGTCCGTATAGAACCTATCAAACTTCACCTTGAAAATGAATGTTTCCATGAAACAACTCAACTCTCCTTCGTGCCACCCTGTGGTACCTAGCACTTCATTAACCGAATAGGTCCGAGCAATCTAAAGTCTTCTAACTTATTCCCTTGTTTGTAGTTCAATTCCCAAGAAAGTTGAATCCAATGTATATGAAACAGCTTCATTTGATGTAGCAGAAGCAAGAAAAAATGTGGCTAAGGTACTGAAGCTATAATGGTATTGTAAAAAGAACCATAAGGAAGAACGACCACAGTAGTCAAATTTTGCACCGCAAATGAACAGGTAGTGGTGATAATTATTTGATTATCTGTGATATTTTTTTGATTACCAAATTGAAAAAAAGGATTCTTTCATTTTCTTGGTAACTTAACAATCCCATTTGAATTGTCAATATTTTATATTCTTTTGATGATGGATTTACGTCAACCTAAAATTATCTTTTGTGTTTTGAGTTATAATTATTTCATTATGATGTTCATTGGTGCTTGTTGTAATGTTCCTTATACTAGTATGACATGAAACTATATTCAATGAATGTAAATTCAACTAATTTATACCTCTTGCAAATAAAATAAAATTGCCACCAATAGTACTAACAATATGTTTTGTTGGGTTTAATAAATACAAGGATAATAAATTGATTGGTAAGTTTGCAGTGCATTATCAATTTATGTTTTAAATCCCTCTTTTTCAGTATATGACCACACGAATATGTGTTCAACTACAAACCTCATATATTATATGTTTAGTTGATTAAAAGAACAATGGAATCTACATAAAAAGAAATATGCTAAATGAATACTCTATGTTACAGAACCGAGAGCCAATACGAAGCGGATTAAATAGGTGAATTTTAAAAAAATCCATTTCTATAAAAAATTAAATGAAAAATCTTATTTTATTCAAAAAATGATTAAAAGAAGTACATTCTTAAACACGAGTGATGCAAATTTTATGGGACTCCATCGAGGGAGAAAACTGTTATAGGGACTCTACTTGAATAATTCATTGAAAAATGGGGGTAAAAATGATATTGGTTCATCGAAAATGATTTTCGATGGTCCCTTGCAACACCCTTATTTTAATTTTTTTAAAACGGAGGTTTAATTTATTTTAAATTAAATATCTTATAATCACTATATCAAATACACTCATATGTGTATAGTGCAAGTGAAAAATATAAATATTTACCTTTAGGAAATATTATTTGAGTTAGAAAATCATCATACACGAATTGATTAGACGTTTTTTTGCAACATTGATGATGTTATAATTTTATTTCCACTCAATCATCTAAATACTTTAATTTTTTGTTCAACAAAGAAATATGAGGAGCAACATTACAAAGGTCAAAAAATACAGAAATGACTAAAGAACCGTGCTTACTTCATGGATAATCAATTTTTAAGTAGATTTTTAGTGTCACAACTTTTTATCAATTCATAACTATTTATTTTTATTACTATGAAATTATTTTATCTTATTTAATAAAGGATATAAAGTCCGAGACTAAGTTATATAAGATTGTGAGTGTAACGACCCATATTTTTTATTATTTTAGATTATTAAATTTAATGTAATTATTGGATAAATATGGGTAGAAATAAAATTTAATGATTTATTTATATTGGTTTATTGTATAACTAAATTTTTAAAATTTAATTTTGGAATTATTTGAATACTTTGATTCTGAATTTAAGATGATGGAAAATGATATTGGAATTTGATTTAATATTATTCAAAATATGAACGAAGATAATTAACATTTAAAATTGGATTTAAATGTGAATAAACTGAAATTTGAAATTTTATATTTTAATTGACGAGTAAAAATAGCCATTTTGGCCACTACCTTGGATTTTGATGAAACGAGTGTCATCGGATCCGTAATAGTGAATTATTATATGATTTCAAGTTTCGTAGCGTTCGGACTTGACTTTGGCCGTGCGAGCTTGAAACGTGTAGAATTAAAATTCAGAATTTAAATAAAATATTCAATTCGAAAAGCTATCTTCCACATACGATTGAATCAAGCCTTGAAACTATCTCCATTGTGTTTGGGATAGGGGTAGAACATTATAAATGCCAGGCGGTATGAGTCATTTGGAGTTCGGGATTTTCGTGGCTATTGGTTAGATATTTTCTAATAATTTTTTTTTACTTGTTCAAACCCGCGTTTCTTATCTTATCCCTTTATTTTGAATCTCCCTTTTCAAAAAAAAAAAACGTATTAGCAAATCTAAAAAGAAAAAAAATCAAACAACGCCGTGAAAGAAAAAAGAAACGAACGGGAAAAAAGGGGAATTGAACGAAATTAAGGTCGCGGTGACCATAGGCCTGTGGAGGAGCCAAGTTGGTCGAAGTCGATATTCGCGTCTGCGGCAGAGGAGATTCCGATGGTCACGTGCAACTTGTAGCCGCATGTGGGAAGAGGTGGCACGAGAGGCAGTCGGGTTGATGGTGTTACGACGTGGCGCGATCGGTCGACTAGGTTTAGGATGCTGCACTTCGGTCGAGGGAGCACGACAAATGAAGGGTTCACGACTGGCCTAGGGCGACGCGGTGACAATGGAAGGTTGGCGGTGATTGGCAGTGGGTTCCTCACGTATAGAAAAAGTAAAAAAAATGTATGCAAGCGAATCACGATCAGGGAAGGGGAGGAAGGCAATACTGTCGCAGCTGGCTATTCATGTGTAGAAGGAGAGGTTAATATTTTTCTTATTTTATTTTTTATTTTGTTAATGTAAATGTTTTATTGACTCGAATACTAATAAATATCATAAATCTTTCATACTAGGTCTAATTTAGGCAAGTAGAATTGCGTTGGAATCGTATTGATATTGTCTACGCTATGAAGTTGAAATTGCTATAATTCGCTTCATTTGAATTTACAGATTCGAGCAAAGGTGAGTGTTTATACACTCACAAGTACTATTTTTTTATGCAGTTGAATTATATCGTAGGTGAATTAAATTTATTGAATGTTGCTTGATAAATTTAACTAACATTGAAGTTGACATCTGAATTTATAGATAGGATTTGAATTGACAGTTAAATTAAATTAGAATTGAATTGCCAGTAAAATACCTGATATCGGTAATTATGAAATTGACGCGAATTTTATTGACTGTTTGGATGATTGTTTGTGATGGATGTTGTTGGTTAATATTTTGGATGTTTACTTATCATGTTATCATCCTGTATATTTTTTTCAGTAGATAAAACTGTAAATTGAATTATTCGAATAAATTAAGAAATAGGTTGAAATGATATATACCTATGACATTTATTTTGGATTGGAATGATATATATATGTATATGTATCCATCCTTGAAATTAAATTGAAGTAAATGATTCACTTGGCCATAGGATAGAGAATTATATAGGGACACCAGTTTGGTTAAATTTAATGATTTTAAAATTTTGATTTGAAATTATTTAAATGATTTAATTTTAAGAGATAAAAATCGTATTGATGGAAATCGAATTATTTTCGAACTGGAGCTTGAAATGTTGGAATTTAAATTTAGTAAACGAAATTGTTAAAATAATCGAAGTTGAAATTTTTATGTGGTAATTGAAATATGATGTGAATTTCACAAATTAATTTGTTTTAAAAGATTATACATTTTATTCGAACTTTGAATATTGCTAAGAAAGTGGTATAAATCGATATTTTGAAATTTAGCTCGAATTTGAATTTTATTTAAAGATTTGGATTTAAAATTGGATATTGAAGAAAAATTTAATTTAAGTGTTTGAATTGTTATTTGAAAATGGACGCGGAATTGACATAAATATAAATGGTTAAAAATTCTAGATCGTAGTTGAAATCTGTTTGAAATTTGAATTAATTTGAAATTAAATTAATTTAGAATTGGATTTTAAATTAATTTGGAATTGAAACTAAAATTCGACTTGAAATCGGAATTTAATCGAGTAAATAGAAATGAAAATTGATTTGGATTGGAAATTTTGGAATTGAATCGGTTTGGCTTGGAAACTATTTTTAAATAAATTATGTTAGTATAAACTATTTCAAAGCTACTTTCTTTAAATATTAAAACTTTTTTAATTTTCCCAACTATTTTTCTATATAAACCATTTTCTTACTCAAACTATTTTCTATTAAGCTATTTTAACTATTTAAAACTAATTTTTAAATTTCAAACTGGTTAAAGGGTGGAATGTTATATTTAAATCTTGGATTTAAATGCGAATTTGGTTAAAGTGAAGTATAACCCAAATTGTAATTCGAAAAAGAAATTGAAGTGAAATCGATATATCGAACTAAAATTACATTTTGAAGTAAAGTATGATTTTTGGAAATGAATATAATGATTTCCAAATGAATTTAATTTTGAAATGACATGATATTTTAATATCAAGTACGAATTATTTTCGAAATATAAAAGAATCAACCGGTGTGTAAAACGACATTGGTTGTTAAAGAGACTGGAGACTCTTATTGGCACACTCTCTGTCAATATTGGAACCATTTTGACAACTGTATACATGGTGGATGATATCCAAAATGTAGTGGTTGAATTGGCGACGTTTATTGGAACGAGGTAAGAGAACGATGGTGGATAGCCTTGACATCCGTATCATAATTAAAATTACTAAAATAGGAGCCTATGTCTAGCCATTGAGGTTAGATACCTCTAGGGACGTTGATGCCTCGTATTTCTACTGTGATTTCGTTTTCAATAGGTGCACCTTTTATCGTTTGGATTGATTGTCGCGGTCGGCCACGGATGGTTTACGACCAGCCAGAAAGGGTAAACTAGTAGAATCCTACCTTGAGAATTGCCTCACGTGCCTTGTCCTATTTATTCCTATACGAGCTCATTAGGACTTTAGTTTAAAACTGTATAAATAAGTTAAGGTGGATCAATGTAAAGCCTTAACGCTATTTTGATATTTATTTACTAATAGACATTATCTATTATAGTGTATACTATTATAAATAAATAGTTTAACGGATCCTTAGGAGATAGAAAATCCCTTAACATATCTTAAATTATTGCACTCATATTTGTGATATTGATTTGACTTACATAAAAGCATTTTAGTCCTGACTCGAGTGTTTTGTCGTTTTTATTATGCTCGGGTTAGTTCTGAGTTTTTTCAACATACTAAAGACTATTCTCTAGGGACGAAGACGAAGTTTTGGTATACTACGATTATTATTATCCCTGGAATTATGTTATTTTGTTGTATTGGTTATTTGTCCCTGTTATGTATATATAACTCTGATAAATGTGCATAGATCATAATCAAATGTATAGTATACAACTTCATGAGTTGTTTATTTGATTATTATATTTTATCGTTTCCGCTATGAGATTCTATGTTTGTTTTCTTCTTCTCTCCTTATTTTTCTTATTTAACCCCATTGATTATCTACATTCCTGGTTGTTTAAGTCAGACATATGTGGATTATTGTCGATTTAAACCTTTCGAAATGTGGGTCGTCACAGTTGGTATCAGAGCTAGGATTAGCGATAACTTTGGCTTTGTCGGGTTTGGCTCATTAGAGATAGGATAGTAATACCATAGAGTGAGTCTGTTGAGAAAATATATGAGAGAGCGTACTTGTTAGTGTTATAAAATGTTTTATATTGTGTTTACTTATCCGTTGAGTTGTTTATGAATTCTGGTCGATGTGCAGGACGCCGTGTTATCGATAGGGGCTTTTAAATACCTAAATGAGGCATGTTGATATAATATTGTTTTAAATCGGGTAAATATAATAAATTTTCTTAAATTATTACATATATAAAATGATAAATTTTAATGAATAATAGTTATCATCAATTATTGGTTGAGTTAAGAAATAAAACGTAAACTTGATGATTTAATTTATGAAGCAATTATTAATTAAATTGGTTTGAAATCAATTAAAATAAGAAGTGCTTAAGATGAACAAGTTGTAAATTAATTACATATTTGGTAATAAGGCGAGAAAATTTGTATAAGTATATTTATAATATAGCTTATATATAGAAATGCCTTAAAAAAATGAGAGTTTTAGAATTTAAATTCCTTTATTTTAAAAAAAATTGTTTTTGAAACCTTAAAAATTAGTATTAATATTATTTGAAAAGTTTAGACTAAAAAATATTTTTGAAAGGATTTATGAAGAAATAAAAGCATTAGACTCGCTTGGTTGTTGGAAAATATTTCTGGGGATGACTGCAGCATTGCCAATGTTCATTTTCAAGTTTATAAGTGAGAATTGCTACCAAAAGAAATTTATTTTCGATTAAAACAAGTTTTGAATGGAAAAAATATATATTTAAAGTGTGATTTAATAAGTATATGAAAATAATTTTGAACTTAAAATTTAAAATAGAGTATAAGAAATAAGTTTGTAACTTATAAATTTGAATAGGAAAAGAAAATTTATAACTTGTAGATTTGAATAGGGAAGTAAAAGTAAATTTTAAAATGGTTAAACATTTTAATTAAGTAGATAAAAGAAATTAAATTCGAGAAATGAAATAAATTGATTTAACTTAAGAAATGTTAAATTAATTGAGTTAGTGAAATGAAGTAAATAAAATATATTTAACTCATGAAAGCTTAAATAAAAATAAATTGCATTTAAAATGAATTAGATAAAATGAAGTTTTGAATGAATAAATTGTATAATTTATAGATTTGAGAATATTAAGCTAAGAATTTTTTTAAATTTGTTGAAATTGAATGATAAGAGAAGAAAAAGTTTAACTTGAATAAAATTAAATAAAATGAGTAATGGATTAAAATAAAATGAAGTTTAACTCAACATTAAATAATTTGAATTGGATATTAAATAAAACTTGAGGAATCGTTAAAGTGAAGTAATTTCATTTGGATTTTGTATGAATTAATAGAATAAATACAACTTGCATTATAAAATAATATGCAATTTGAATTGTGTAAGAAATTGAAAAAAATTGATGAGTGTAAAAAAATATATGGTTAACTGAATTAAATTTAAATTGGATATAAATAAATAAATTGCAAGTGGAGTAATCTAAACGTAAAAAAATTGAATGTTAACTAATATAATATGGAATAAGTTATTGATTTTTTTTAATAGTAGTTAACTTATGAGAGGTCAAATAAATTAACCGTGGAAGAAAATATGTAAGTTATTAATATGAATTGAGTTATAAAATAAAATTTTACTTTAGTAAATTAATATTATGAATTTAAATAAAAGAAGTGAATCGATGAGTTTAAAATAACTTAAGATATGAAGTAATAATAAATAAAAGTGAGCTGTGTTGTATAAAATATTTATAATAAACTTAGATAATTTATAAATGATGTTAGTATATATAAAAAAAGAGGATATATTAAATGGAAATAAAACAAAATTAACTTAAGCAGGGTTAAATGGAATAGTTTTATGAATGATTCACCAATGAATTTATATGAAATAAATAGAATTAAATAAAAATTAAATATAATGAATTTGTAACGAATATTAATAAATTGAAAGAAAAAAATGGAATGTAAACCAACTAAATGTAAATAAAATGAACGTAAATAAGTGAAACCAAATTAGTTGAATGTAAATCAATTAAAAGTGAATGAATTGATTACAAATCCATTGTATGATTAACGAAATGAATATTATTAAGCGAATGATAATCAATTTAAAATACATGGAATGTGGTATGGAATTAATTTAATTAAGTGTAATTAATTATATGTATTATTGAAATAAATTAATGGAAGTGAAGAAAGAAAAATGAATGTAACTATAAATGAGTGTAAATAAATAGAACGTAAATCCATTAATGTTGATTAGTGCATGCAAACTAATTCGAAGTAAATAAACTGAATAAAAAAATCAATGGAACATGAATATTATTGGATAAAAGTTGGTTGAATGCAAATAAATAAAAAGGAATTGATTAAAATGTTAATGAAATGAATGCTAAAAAGAGATAAAGAGTATAAAATGAAAATTTGACATTTGATAATGTAAAATTCACATTTTTATGAATTAATTGAACGGATACTGATGATTGGATGGTTTCTTTTATTGCAAACCATTGTTTTTACTGTTTTGATCGCATGTGATTGTTGCATGTTGTGTATTTCTGCTTGTAATTATTGTTTGAATTTAAAATCCATGTTATATGGTTATATTAGACTTATACATGCCTCTATATCGTTGTATATTAACTAATATTGTTAATTTGAGTTGAAATTGGTACATACGAAGATCGTTTGACAGAATACGTGGGGTTTACATGCTTTTGCCTGCTTAATACGAGCGAATTCGCACGTATTATAAATAATAAGGAACGTATCTCGGATTATATACTGCAATTTTATATTTTTGCCCTTGGGGATGCCTCATCCTTGAGATGAGATGTATATTTGATATATATATATATATATACACATATATATTGATTATATTTGTGTTACATATTGAATTGTAAAATTTTTCTGATCGAGCCAACGCAAAGGAGACTTTGCTGAAATTTTCCATGAATCCGAGTGTTAGAAAATATTTGAAGTTTAAAAAAAAACTTGTTTCTATATAAATTATAATTTCCATAAAATAGATACCAGAATGGCGTAGCAGAAGTGTAGTAATAGTTTGTAAATAAGAATTTTAAAGTTTTATAAGTTGATAGTTTTGAATTAAATATATCGACTGTTAAATTCTGTACTTAGTCCCTTTTCGAGGACAAAAAGTTTTGAGTGGAGGAGTATGTAACGACCCGTACTTTTGATTATTTTAGATTACTAAATTTAATGTAATTATTGGATAAATATGGGTAGAAATAAAATTTAATGATTTGTTTATATTGGTTTATTGTATAGTTAAATTTTTTAAAATTTAATTTTGAAAACTATTTAAATAATTTGATTCTGGATTTAAGATGATGGAAAATGATATCAGAATTTGATTTAATGTTATTCGAAATATGAATGAAGATGGTTAACATTTAAAATTGGATTTAAATATGAATAAATTAAAATTTGAAATTATTTTAATTGACGAGTAAAAATAGACATTTTGGCCACTTTTTTGGATTTCGACGAAACGAGTTTCATGTGATCTGTAGTAGTGAATTATTATAGGATTTCCAGTTTCGTAGCGTTCGAACTTGTCGTTTGGCCATGAGAGCTTGAAATGTGTAGAATTTAAATTCAAAATTTAAATAAAATATTTTCAAATGTAGACGAATCGCGATCAGGGAAGGGGAGGAAGGCGATACTGTCGCAGATGGATGTTCGTGCGTAGAAGGAGAGGTTAATAGTATTCTTATTTTATTTTTTATTTTGTTAATGTAAATGTTTTATTGTCTTGAATATTAATAAATATCATAAATCTTCCATACGAGGTCTAATTTGGGCAAGTACAATTTTGTTGGAATCGTGTTGGTATTGTCTACGCGATGAAGTTGAAATTGCTATTATTCGCTTCATTCGAATTTGCAGATTCGAGCAAAGGTGAGTGTTCGTAACTCACAAGTACTAATTTTTTTTATGTAGTTGAATTATATCGTATGTGAATTGAATTTATTGAATGTTGCTTGATGAATTTAACTGACATTGAAGTTCACATCTGAATTCATAGATATGATTTGAATTGACAATTAAATTAAATTAGAATTGAATTGCCAGTAATATACATGATATCGATAATTATGAAATTGGCGTGAATTTTAGTAACTGTTTGGATGTTTGTTTGTGTTGGATGTTATTGGTTGATATTTTGGATGTTTATTTATCATGTTATCAACCTGTATATTTTTTCATTAGATAAAACTGTAAATTGAATTATTCGAATAAAAATGGGTTGAAATGATATATACCTATGACATTTATTTCGGATTGGAATGATATATATATATATATATATATATATATATATCTATGTATGTATGTATCCTGGAAATTAAATTGAAGTAACTGATTCACTTGGTCATAAGATAGATAAATATATACGGACACTGGTTTGGTTAAATTTAACGATTTTAAAATTTTGATTTCATTAAATGATTGATTTTAAAAGATAAAAATCGTATTTATGGAAATCAAATTATTTTCAAACTGGAGCTTGAAATGTTGGAATTTAAATTTGGTAAACGAAATTGTTTAAATAATCGAAGTTGAAATTTTTATGTGGTAATCGGAATAGGATGTGAATTTCAGAAATTGATTTGTTTTAGAAGATTAGACGTTTTATTTGAACTTTGAATATTGCTAAGAAAGTGATATAAAACGATATTTTGAAATTTAGCTCAGATTTGAATTTTATTTAAAGATTTGGATTTTAAATTGGATATTGAATAAAAATTTGATTTAAGTGTTTGAATCGATATTTGAAAATGGACGCGGAATTGAGATAAATTTAAATGGTTAAAAATTCATGATCATAGTAGAAATCAATTCGAAAAGCTATCTTCCACATACGATCGAATCAAGCCTTGAAACTATTTCCATTGTGTTCGGGATGGGGATAAACCATTATAAACTCCAGGCGGTATGAGTCATTTGGAGCCGGATCTGGTGTATCATAGGGGATTTGCCTTTTCTATTGATTCCTACGGGTTGGATCAAGAAAATTCTTGAATAAGGTATTCAGCTCCAGAGATGAATCGAAAAAAAAATCTTCATTGGCTCTACCTCCTCTTTTTTATGAGGAGAATGAATCTTTTTATCGTAGGATGAAAAAAAATGATCCGGATCCACCGCGGGATTGGAAGATCCAAACTAAAAACAACGATGTTTGCCAGCGACAACATCATGCAGGCAGTCAATCAATATAAATTGATCCGAAATCTGATTCAAATCCAATATAGCATCCATGGGTACATAAGAAATGTATCGAGTCAATTCTTTTTAATGAATAGATCCAATCGCAACTTCGAATATGAAATTCAAAGGGATCAAATAGGAAATGATACTCTGAATCGTATAACTATAATGAAATATATGATCAACCAACATTTATTGAATTTGAAAGAGACTCGGAAGAAATGGTTTGTCTCTCTTATTTCTCGAACCGAGAGATCCATGAATCATGATCCTGATGCATATAGAAACAAATGGTAAAATGGGAGCAAGAATTTACAGAAACATTTGAAACATTTTGTTCTGAATAGAAGAACAGTTTTCAAGTAGTGTTCGATCAATTACGTATGAGTAAATATTCGATTGATTAGCCTGAGGCTATCGACAATCTAGATTTTTCTAAGTCACTTTGTTTCTTTTTGTCCAAGTCACTTCTCTTTTTATCCAAGTCACTTCCCTTTTTGTCTAAATCACTTTACTTTTTCTTTGTGAGTATTGGGAATACCCTCATTCATAGGTATGAGATCCACATCTATGAATTGAAAAGTCCGAATGATCAACCCTGCAATCAGTTGTTAGAATCACAAATCGTTCATTTGAATAAATTGAAATCCTTCTTATTGGATGATCGTGATACTTCCCAAAGACCGAAATTATAGATCAATGGAGGAATAATGTTACCATTTTTGTTCAAAAGGTACCAAAGTGGACGATTGACTTATTCCATACTAGAAATAGTTGTGGAAAATTCTTTGATAATACAGATTCATATTTCTCAATGATATCCCACAATCGAGACAATTGGCTGAATCCCGTGAAAACATTGCATAGAAGTTCATTGATATCTTCTTTTTATAAAGCAAATCGACAACGATTCTTGAATGATCCATGTCACTTCTGGTTCTATTGTAACAAAAGATTCCTTTTTTTGTGAAAAAGACCCGTATCCATAATGATGATCTTACATATGGACATTTCCTCAATATCTTGTTCATTCGCAACAAAATATTTTCTTCGTGCGTCGGTAAAAAAACATATTTTTTTGAAGAGAGAAACTATTTCATCAATCGAGTCACAGGTATCTGATATATTCATACCTAATGATTTTCTACAAAATGACGATGAAACGTTGGAGTTTGGGATTTTCGTGGCTATTGGTTAGATATTTTCTAATAATTTTTTTTTTACTCATTCAAACCTGTGTTTCTTATATTATCCCTTTATTTCGAATCTCCCTTTTCATAAACAAATGTATCAACCGATCTAAAAAGAAAAAAAAATCAAACAATGTCGCCAAAAAATGAAACGAACGGGAAAAAAAAGGCGATTGAACGAAATCGAGGTCGCGACGACCATAGGCGTGCGGTGGAGCCAAGTTGGTCGAAGTCGAGATTCACGTTTGCGACAGAGGATATTTCGGTGGTCGCGTGCAACTTGTAGCCTCGTGTGGGAAGAGGGACGCGAGAGGCAACCGGGTTGATTGTGTTGCGGCGTGGCGCGTTCAGTCGACTAGGCTTAGGATGCTGCTCTTCGGTCGAGGGCTCACGGCGAATGAAGGGTTCAGCAACATGCCTAGAATGACACGGTGGTAATGGCAGGTCGGCGATGCTTGGCAGTGGGATCATCAAATATAAAAAAATGGATGTAGATGAATCGCGATCAGGGAAGGGGAGGAAGGCGATAATGTCGCAACTGGCTGTTCGTGCGTACATGGAGAGGGTAATTGTTTTCTTATTTATTTTTTGTTAACGTAAATGTTTTATTTTCTCGAATACTAATAAATATCTTAAATCTTCCATACGAGGTCTAATTCATGCAAGTAGATTTGCGTTGGAATCGTATTGGTATTGTTTACGCTATGAAGTTGAAATTGCTATAATTCGCTTGATTTGAATTTGCAGATTCGAGCAAAGGTGAGTGTTTATACACTCACAAGTACTAATTTTTTTATTTAGTTGAACCATATCGTAGGTGAATTGAATTTATTGAATGTTGCTTGATAAATTTAACTGACGTTAAAGTTGACATCTGAATTTATAGATAGGATTTGAATTGGCAGTTAAATTAAATTAGAATTGAATTGTCAGTAAAATAACTTATATCGATAATTATGAAATTGGCGTGAATTTTATTGACTGTTTGGATGATAGTTTGTGATGGATGTTATTGGTTGATATTTTGGATGTTTATTTATCATGTTATCAACATGCATATTTTTTTAGTAGATAAAATTGTAATTTGAATTATTCGAATAAATTAAGAAATTGGTTGAAATGATATATACCTATGACATTTATTTTGGATTGGAATGATATATACATCCATCCTTGAAATTAAATTGAAGTAATTGATTCACTTGGTCATAGGATAGAGAATTATATACAGACACCGGATTGGTTAAATTAAACGATTTTAAAATTTTGATTTGAAATTATTCAAATGATTTTATTTTAAGAGATAAAAATCGTATTTATGGAAATCGAATTATTTTCAAACTGGAGCTTGAAATGTTGGAATTTAAATTTGGTAAACGAAACTGTTTAAATAATCGAAGTTGAATTTTTATGTCGTAATCGGAATATGATGTGAATTTCAGAAATTGATTTGTTTTAGAAGATTAGACATTTTATTCGAACTTTGAATATTGCTAAGAAAGTGATATAAAACGACATTTTGAAATTTAGCTCGTATTTGAATTTTATTTCAGGATTTGGATTTTAAATAGGATATTGAATAAAAATTTGATTTAAGTGTTTGAATCGATATTTGAAAATGGATGCGGAATTGACATAAATCAAAATGGTTTAAAAGTGGGGATCGTAGTTGAAATTAATTTGAAATTTGAAATTTGAAATTTGAGTTAATTTGGAATTGGAAGTGAAATTAACTTGGAATTGGATTTTAAATTAATTTGGAATTGAAATTAAAATTCGACTTAAAATGGGAATTTAATCGAGTAAATCGAAATGGAAATGATTTGGATTGGGAATTTGGAATTGAATCAGTTTGGGTTGGTAACTATTTTTAAATAAATTATTTTGGTATAAACTATTTCAGAACTACTTTCTTTAAATATTCAAACTATTTTAAAAATTTCAACTATTTTACTATATAAACCATTTTATTACTCAAACTATTTTCTATTAAACTATTTTAACTATTTAAAACTATTCTAATGTTCAAATTGGTCAAAGGGTCGAATGTAATATTTAAATCTTGGATTTAAATGAAAATTCGGTTAAAGTGAGTATAACCAAAATTGTAATTTGAATAAAAATTTAAAGTGAAATCGATATATCGAACTGAGTTGATATTTTGAAGTAAAATATGATTTTTGGAAACGAATATGATGATTTCCAAATGAATTTGATTTTGAAACAAATATGATATTTTAATATCAAGCACGAATTGTTTTCGAAATATAAAAGAACCAACCGGTGTGTGAAATGATGTTGGTTGTTAAAGAGACCGGGGCCTCTTATTGGCATACTGTCCGTCAATACTGGAACCACTCTAACAACTATATACGTGGTGGATGATATCCAGAATGTAGTGGTTGAATTGGCGACGTTCATTGGAATAAAGTAAGAGAACGATGGTGGATAGCGTTGAAATTCGTGTCATAATTAAAATGACTAAAACATGAGCCTATGTCTGGTCATTGAGGTTAGCTACCTCTAGTGTAATTGATCCCTCGTATTTCTATTGTGATTTCGTTTTTGATAGGTGCATATTTTTGTCGTTTGGATTGATTGTCGCAGTCGGCCACGAATGGGTTACGACCAGCCAGAAAGGGTAAACTGGTAGAATACTACATTGGGCATTGCCTCACGTGCCGTGTCATATTTATTCCTATACGAGCCCATTATGACTTTGGTTTAAAACTGTATAAATGTGTTATGGTGGATCATTGTAAAGCCTTAACGTTGTTTTGATATTTATTTTACTGATAGACATTATCTATTATACCGTATACTATTATAAATAAATAGTTTAACGGATCCTTCGGAGATGGAAAACCCCGTAACGTCTCTTAAGTTATTACACTAATATTTGTGATATTGATTTGAATTACATAACAGCATTTTAGTCCTAACTCGAGTGTTTTGTCTTTTCATTATGCTCGGTTCAGTCCTGAGGTTTTTTTCAGTGTATTGAAGACTATTCTCTAGGGACGAAGATGGAGTTTCGGTATATTATGATTATTATTATCCATTGCATCATGCTATTCTGTTGTATTGGTTATTTATCCCTGAAGTGTATATGTAACTCTGGTAAATGTATATAGATTATGATCAAATGTATAGTATATAATTTCATGAATTGTTTATTTGATTATTATATTTTATCGTTTTTGTTATGAGATTCTGTGTTTATTTTCTTCTTCTCTTCTTATTTTTCTTATTTAACCCCATTGCTAATCTACATTTCGAATTGTTTAAGTCGGACATGTATGAATTATTGTCAATTTGAACCTTTCGAAATGTGGGTCGTCACAGTGAGTAACAATTTAAGTGAAAATATAAAGCAAAATAAAGGTTTCATATTGAAACAATAGTTTGGAAGAGATTTATTAAGCTTAAATCATGCATTAGTAATAGAAAATTTAAAATAAGTTTACCAAATATTGAAACGAGTTAACGTTCATACCTTTTGGTACTTAGATATGACCCTAATCACAAAAAGTTGAAGAATTGTAGAAGCCTATAAGTGAGGATAAAGGGATAAATAAAAATAAGTAGCAACGGTTGACCTTCTTTACGGTACGTGCGGGTCAGAAGTGGTGCGCGCAAGACTTCAGTAACAATAGTTGGGCTTTGGCAGCAATGGTCCAGCTTTAGCAATCGTATGAGGTAGTGTGCGTGATGGGGCTGATGGCGTACACCATGGGGCTGATGGTGCACGGGGGGTGGTACAGTGGTCGTCGGTGGCGTGTGGGCCGGATCTGATCTTGTGTTAAGTGTATGGAGGTTCAGGTTGAGAAATTAGAATGAGGATTATATTTTAGTTATGAGAATTATTGTGGAGAGAGAGGGATTGGGTGTGTCATTCTACACGGTAAAGTTTAAGTGGTCACAAGGACACAAAAAAGCTTTCCATGTCTTTCCTATTCCACTCTAGATGGCGTATGAAATCTCCTTCGCCTTTCTGACGACTTGTAACATGCAAGAAAGGTATAACAAATTTTCTGAGCCTTCCTATGCATGCATAGGTTCGTCAAAAAATAATAAAGTTTAGACGATTTCCTATGTCTTTCGTACATCCTTGACTCTTTCTACAAATTACTTACATCTTTCCTACACCATGCCATGCTTTGCGTTGTATGAAATTTTACGAGGCAAATTGAGGTGTTTTCTTTTAGTGTGTAATGTAAATTACTTTTTGGAGTAAATATACATGGTAGAAAGTTCTTACACTTATTAACTTGGTGTTCTTGATATTTTTTCTAAAAATATTCCCAGTTCTTACACTTATTCATGTTACCTCAACCTTGAGAATTGTCAACAGGTTATGATCCCCATAAACGATGAATATCCTCTAACAACCATAGGTTATGAACTATCAAAAACTCTGTCATGTATTTTTTACACCCAAAATAATTAAACAGTACATAGTCATCACTGAAATTTAGTTCTCGCACATATTGTTATATATGTATTATTATTACCATTTAGTTTACAATAATAGTAAATTTTGATATTACTTATTATTTAACTTAAGGTAGATACTTTTTTCAAAGCAAATTTATCGCTTTTGCATAATATTCTAACTTTGAACCAATACATGAAAAACTAAACAAGTTAGCATTAACCATTTGCTCCAATATATCTTGTCTTGTAATTTTAAAACAAAACAAGAACACAAAAAATACTTTCAATTGAACAATTTTTTTTTTTCGATATAGAAATATGACTACTGTTATCATATGAACATATCATGCTTTCATTTTTACTATATCACATTTTCAAATAGGGAACAATCATGTTGCATCTGATTTTTTAATCTTTTTCACGGAGCATACTTAAGCTAAGATTTGCAGCAGCCCTCCACACAGTCTCTTCAATACGTTTAATTTTGTCAAAATGCGATAAAACAATTCCAACAATGGTTAATTAATGCTAAAAGTATACAATATGTAAATAAAATTAATATAAAAAAAATCCATTTAATATTCATCATTCGATTTCCAAACTGTCATCTTCTAAATTCAAAGTAAACAATATACCATATATGAACTAGTCAGTTGAGGTAGTATCCCTGAATCAGTAAGGCATGTTGCAGCAACACACTCAATGCGATAATCCGGCTTTATTTTACCACTGACAGCACATCCAATTTCACAAAGTGGTTTGCAAGGTGTAACGTCCCACCTTTTTGGACGGTTTAAATCGACAATAATGGAGAAAATAAGAAGAAAAAAGAAAAAAATAAAACAGAAAATAGAATCTCATAACGGAATGAAAAAATATAATAATCAAATAAACAGTTCATAAAGTTGTTTTACAAAAACATTTGATTACACTTTACAATACAATCAGAGTTACACGTACAACAGGAATGAATAAAAAAAATGTAGTGGAACAACATGACGCGGTAGTAAAAATATAATAAATAACGTACAAATCTTCGTATTCATCCTCCAAAGATAAATGGTCTTCAATACACTGAAAAGCTCAGACTGATCCGAGCGTAATGAAAAGACAAAACATTCGAGTTAGAACTAGAAGATCTTATGTAAGTTAAATCAACAGTAAATAAATACGAGTGTAATGACGTCGGAGATATTTATGAAATTTTACACCTCTTATCCGGTGTCTAACGTGTGTGCAATAACATAAGAGGCGTTCGAGATTTCCATCTCTTAAGCATCCGTTAAACTATCTACATACATAGTACAATACGCTATTATAATATGTCTACAGTAAAGTAAAATATTAAAATAGCGTTAGGCATTACACATATTCCCCTTAACACATTTTATATAAATGCTATAGTCTATACAGTACTGTAAACTCCACCATAAACTGATGAGTTATAAGAGAGCACTTCATATGTACGACACAAACAAAACTCGTGATGGACGTGATAAGACATGTGACAAGGCATGCGAGGCAATGTCATAGTAGGATTCTACCATTTGTACTCCCGGACTGATGGTAATGCATAACAGGTACTACCGCGCACCTTGAAACACACTCCCATAATCAAATCGAGGGGTGAATACCAAATCAATCACAAAGTCATAATATGATACCGAAGAAGCATATCCGATCGGAGGTGCGACCTCACTTTGCCCAGTATAGCTCCTGGTTTTAGTCATGTCAAGCTGACTCGAGGGAGTCAGGGCTACGTTAATACCTCATACAGAATCGTTCGTCAAACCATCCTACTTCATTCTGTAATCTCCACCACGCGCATAGTTTTTAAAGCGGTTTTCGATATTGGCAGAGAGTATGACATTATCCGATCTCGGTCTTTTTAACAACCAAACACTTATTTCACACCGGATTGTTCTTTTACATTTTAAACTAATTCATAATTGATATCAAAATATCATATTCACTTCAAATCATATCACTTTCGAAATCATATTCACCTTCGAAATTATTATTCACCTTAGAAATCATATCCACAAAACAGGTTAAACCAAAATCATCATATTTACTCAAAATATATCATTTCAGCAGAAAATCATATTCGCTTTTAAATCAAGGGTTTAAAATTAAACAATTCAGCCTTGCACCGTTTGAATTTTTGAAAAAAGTTTGGATAGTCATAAACAGTTTAAATAGTTTGAAAATAGTTAATAGTTTAAATTAGTTTTAATAGTTAATATAGCTTAAAATAGCTTTAATAGTTTAAAATAGCGCTAAATAGTTTAAAATAATTTTAAGATAGAATTTAATAGTTTAAAATAATGCTAATAGAGTAAAATTGATTTAAAAATAATTTTAATAGTTTAAAATAGATTTAAAAATAGTTAAAAATGGTTTAAAATAGTTTTTAATAGTTAAATTAGTTTAAATAGTTTAATGATTTTAAAATAGTTAAAATTGTTTTTATATAAAAGGGTGATTATTGGAAATGGTCTATATAGTACTAGTTTGAAATTCTAAATAATCTAAATTTTAAAATAATGGATTTTTAAAACAATTTTTATTAAATAATTTATTTTGAAAATTATGTCAAATCAAACCACCTCTTTCATTTTAACAAATCTGGGCCATATCCAAATTTTGAATCAACAAAACTCAATTTTTTCATCTTTCAATTCAAATTCTCATTAAAAAAACCATTTCAATTTATATCAATTTCAAATCCATGATCGATCTACAAATTTTAAACAACTTTAAATTCAATAGATTTCTAAGTTTAGATATTTAAACGATTACAATAGCTCAATTTTGATAAATTTCATTTATATCTCAAAATCAACTTTAAAATTTCAATTTTAATTCTTTAATAATTCATTTAAACCAATTTCAATTTCTACATTTTAAAGCTTGGATTTTTCAAATAATCCAGTTTATGTAAATCAAGTTTATTTCAAAATATCATTTAACTGGATTCAAAATTAAGGATTTAAAATAATTAAATTTAACCAATTCGGTGTCCGTATATAATTTACTGCCCTGTGGTCAAGTGATAAAGATATATATCATTCCAACCCGAAATAATTTAATTTTTACCGGTATATATCATTTCAAGCCGCAATCCCGAATAAAATTTAAAATCCATAAAATTGCTCGAGTTTATCATTTCATCCCATAACGATTTTTCCCTATTCTATAGATCGTTCGGGTATGTATCATTTCAATCCATAGTGATTTTCCTAACGATAACTAAGGGAACTTGCAGTGAGATAACAATATATACTTTAAACATACATCTAGTCATCCAAATATCAACAATTAAACATCCAGCAACATCATCATTCACATCATCCGACAAATCACAACAATTAACTGTTAATCATTTTCGGTATTCAATTAACAATTTAAATTCAATATTAAATCAAATGCAATTAAATTCGGTATAAATTCAAAATTAAGCTCGAATGACAATTTAAATATACCAAACAACAATCAATCAATTCCTAATTACATCATAAATTTAATTTGAGTGAAATAAGATAATTTAGTAGTTGTGAGTGGATTAAAACACTCACTTTTGATTTATCGACAATTTTAAAATCCAAAAATAGCCTATAATCTAATAGTCTCTGAATTCTATCAAACTAGTTCCAAAATGTCCAGAATTTCGATACGATCGCAACGGAGAAAACATCGCGTGAGTCCGAACTCGTACGTAAAAGTTATACACATTAGAATGATTGAACAAGTTTTAAAATCTTAAATAATTAAATAAATTAAATTGAAGTACGTGTCACCTAATCTCTTCCTTCCACATGCACTAGCAGAGCACTCTCGAAACCCTACTCAACCCTCAACCGCCGCATATACATGTCGTTTGACCACCAATAACATGACCAACGACCACCTGACCAATGATCAGAGCGCGCCACCTATACCTGCATCTCTGGCCACCCCTAACAACACCCCTCCGATAGCCGCGACTTCCCCTATAGCATACGGCCGCCGCGCCATTTATGCACGCTTTCTGGCGAATCCATTGACTGTTTCCTTACAATGGACGGTCGAGGTTCATCCTCGATTTCTGGCCAATGAACCAATTGAAAAATGAATCATTGTAGTGGATTATGCTCGTCAAGAGCTTTCCAACGACATATAATTCAATACAGTTTTGAGGAGTTTGATTTTCGATTTAAATTTGAAATTGAATTAGGGTTTTGGAATTGAAAATAGGTTTCTGCCATTGGAGAGTGGAGTTTGGAATGAACAGACAGATTTGTACATATAGAAGTGAGAAATAGAAAGGATGATAGAGTTAGAAAATCTATTTATATAGACAAAGCCCGATAAGAAAAAATGAATATATCGAGTTGGATCGAAAATACAACAACGACCCGAGAAGCCCGTTCCGCTTTCAAAACAAAATTGGATCATCCTATATATCAAAATAGATGTTTTAGATATAAGTTCAATGAAACAGGTTTTAAGTCCTAATTCCGTTGTATGAAGCAGTTAGCTTTTAAAATCAGCTTGTTTAATTTGAATTCAATAAATTGATTTCTACGCGTTTCGAGCCTGCATGATCAAACCACAAGTCTGATCGCTATGAAACTTGAAATCCAATAATAATTAGTTGTTACGGATATGATGAAACTGGTTTCGTCGAAATTCGAGACAGCGGACAGAAGGAAAATTTCACGTTAATTAAATAAATTATTATTAAATTAAATTAACCAGTTTTCTCATTCAAATTTTAAAAACTATTATCATTTTTGATTACCTAGAGATTAACAATCTTTTAGAATAAATTTCCATGTCAATCAAATGTTAAGTATTACACAAATTACAGTGTTCAGTTTCAACTGTAATAAAGTCTAATTAATTATATTTTAATTTCAAATAAATTCTTTTATTTTAATTTATATCTTATTATTCACTCAACTATCATCTTACATATATAATTAACATTGGTTTACCATTTATTACATCAACATTCTATAATTATCGTCTTAATTCACATTAACTACAATGTTTATTAATTTAATTTCAACTGATACTTAAACAATTGTTACAACTTATAATTTCAAACTCATTTCTATGTTTAGTATTTACAAACCAAGCTAATAAATTCACATCCTGATTAGTCATTCTTTATTAACCAATTTCAATTAATTACATACAATTTTACCGCTTAATGCAAAAGTTGGTTTCTTTCCTTATTTACACTTTATAACCAAATTTAAGTTTTGCAATTATTTCAATTAATTGATATTACATTAAAATAGTTATAAATTACCTTAAATTAACATTATTAAATTTCATTCTAAATATATTTTCTCATTAATAAATCATAAATTTTATTTTCTTCCAATATTAAATTTCAACATCTTATTAAATTCAATACATTTTATCCAAAGTATTCAATTTATAAACAATTAATTTACATAATTAAGTATTTTAAATAAAATATATCAATTTATAAACAATTAAACCCTTCATATTCAAGTTGATAAAAGTTTGAAAATATCTTTACTTTCACAAAAATTTCTATGCCAAAAACCCATGAAAAATTTCAACAGAGTCTCCTTTGTACGCGGAGGTCCGAAAAAATAATAATATCGATATACATATCATATTTCAAATAAAAAATTCCAAACCATGGGAAAACAATATAATATCGCTATAAAATCGTAATCCGAAAACGTACCTATTTGTCCAGCAAACAACGCTTTATTTACGAAACCAAAAGCAGTAGTTATTGCTTCCATAAACCTGTACTTTACTTATATAATCCAAAAGAGTTAGAATTATGTACAAGAGAAATATTTAGTTGTTTTCAATTTATAACAAAAGCAAATCACAATACAAAGGAAAACAAAACAGTACAACCATTCCATGCAACAGAAGAATCAATTATACATTTATAACAACTAATACTAATGCTTTGTTCTAGTTTAGAAACTTTAAATTGTACATGGGTGATAAACAAAATATCAAGTGTACCCCATGCTCAACAGCCTTAGATAATAACTTAATAGATTATTTATAAATCCTTATATAGTTAGAAGTATCCTTTTCCAAACATCTATAAGCCAAAACATCGAAGAATTTCAAGTATTATTTAAGTTCATTCTTATTAATTTCCTTTCACATCATTATTGTTCATCTATTTTCGTTCAGTCAAACAATGATTATTTTATTAATTTAAGTTCATTACCTACAAATTCATTTCCCATTTATTTACACAATGCCACTTTTTCATTAATTTACATTCATTTACTAACATAAGTTATTTCCATTCAATTATTTAGATCATCCATAATCAATTCTCAAAATATTAGATAAGTCTCTTTACAAATTTAATTCACCATTATTATTTATGTTGATTTTCTTTTATATCAATATTCATTTGTGAATCAACTCATACTTGTAATTTCAAAAAAAAATCACATTTGTTTCCTTCATATATAGCATTATTGAATATTAAATCTATTTCTAAATCATTTCAATATTTTCTGAAGTCACAATCATTTACTAAATATAGTATTCACTTTTACTATTTACTTTAAGTATAAATTGCTTCAAATATTAACTTAAGTTTATAATAATTTACTTACATTATTCATTGTTTTATTAAATTTAATTACTAGTATCTCAAATAATTAACTTAAGATTATAAAATTTTTGTATAATTTCATTGAACACTTTCATTACTTAAGTTTTGCTTGCATAATATTCTATTACATATTCCTATTCAACATAACAACTTTTAAACATTTCTGGTAAGTTATATATATGTGTGTGTGTGTGTGTGTCTCATTTAGAATATAATTGAATGTTACACAAGTTTATCTCATTAATTTTAGTTAACAGAATGTTCAATAATCACATCTTCTAATTTTCATATCTTTTGATTTACGAGTTACAAATCTCCAATTCCTTTACAGTGTCATTAATCACTTAGCTTCTAATTTCTTATTTTAGAAGTTCCCAATTATTAAAATTTCACTTTATTTCTACAATTAAAAATCATTAATTTAACAGGAACTTAAGAACTAAATACCGGGTTCATATCAAATCATTTAGAGATAATATATGTATACATATATCTTTTATATATATCAAAGCATACTTAAGGAAATAAGATTATAAATTTATCAAGGCAAATGTGTAGCAAAGCTACTAGGTGGCCTCCCCCACTTTGAGACTCGAAAATGAGTGCCGACGATGTGGCCATCATCACCGAAATTACTTTTCAACAACAGAAGAGGGGAGTACAGAACTTATTTCCTTTTAAAATTCCTTTAAAACATTTCTTTCAAATCACATTGAAAATGTTTATATTTGAAAATACTTTCAAAATAATACTAATATCATATTCCAAAATCTTTGAAAACCAATTTCAAAACCCGAAAATTAAGTTCTCAAATTTCCAATTCATATTCACTTATTTGTAAATCCTATTTCACAACCAATATTTATAAAATTTCACTTCCTAACAAACAAATATATCACATACAACTATATCTATTTATAAAATTTATTCTTTTATATATAAAATATAATATTAGGGAAAATTATTTTATTTGCCTATATTTCAAAACAATATTGTGGTTACGCGTTTAAAAATCTCTATCGATACTATAGCGTCCTATGTACCAACCAGAATTTAAAATACTAAACAGAACAAACTAGCACAATATAAAACATTTTTTATAACACTAACAAATATGCTCTCTCATATATAAATGCATAGACAAACTCATTCTAGGGTATTACTACGCTGTCTCTAATAAGTCAGATCCCACAAAGCTAAGGTTATCGCCAAACCAAAGCTTTGATACCAAATGTAATGATCCGCTTTTTTGGAAGGTTTAAATCGACAATAAACCATGCATGTCAGACTCAGAAAATAAGAAAAAGAAGAGAAAAGAAAGAAAACAGAACACAAAATCTCAACGAAATGAGAAAAATATAATAATCAAATATACAGTTCATGAAGCTGTTTTACAAATAATATTTGATTACACTTTATCGTATAATCAAAGTTATACATATAGCGGGAATAAATCAAGAAAATGCAGTGGAACAACATGATGAGGTAGTATAAATATAATAAATAGCATACAAATCTTCGTCTTCGTCCTCCAAAGACAAATAGTCTTCAATACACTGAAAAACTCAAACTAATCTGAGTGTAATAAAAAGACAAAACACTCGAGGCAGAACTAAAAGATCTTATGTAAGTTAAATCAATAGAAAATAAATACGAACGTAAGGATGTCAGAGATGTTTATGGGATTTTATATCTCCTATCCAGTGTTTAACGTGCGTGCAATAACTTAAGTGATGTTCAAGATTTCCATCTCCTAAGGATCCATTAAACTATCTACATACATAGTACAACTATTATAATATGTCTACAGTAAAGTAAAATATTAAAGTAGCATTATGGCGTTACCCATTTCCCCTTAACACGTTTTATATAAACGTCGTAGTCTACACAGTACTGTAACTTCCACCGTAAACTTGTAGGCTATCAGGGAGTACTCTATATGTACGACACAAACCAAACTCATAATGTGCGCGATAAGGCATGTGACAAGGCATGCGAGGCAATACCAGGGTAGGATTCTACCATTTGCACTCCTGGACTGGTGGAAATGCATAGCAGCTACTACCGCCCATCTCGGAACACACTCCCATAATCAAATCGAGAGGTGGTCACCAAATCAATCAAAAAGTCATAATATAGTATCGAAGAAGCATGTCCGATCAGAGATGCGACCTCACTTGGCCCGGTATAGCTCTTGTTTTTTTCACATCTAGTTGACTCGAGAGAGTCAGGGCTACCTTAATACCTCATACAGAATTGTTCGTCAAACTATCCTACTTCATTCTGGAATCTCCACCACATGCACAGTTGTTAAAGTGATTTTCGTATTGCCAGAGAGTATGACAATATCCAATCCCGGTCACTTTAACAACCAAACGCTTATTTCACACCGGATGGTTCTTTTAAATTTCCAAAATTAATTCATAATTAACATCAAAATATCGTATTCACTTCAAACCATATCACTTTCAAAATCATATTCACCTTTGAAATCATTATTCACCTTTGAAATCATATCCACAAAAATGTTTAAACCTTCATTTCAAAATCATCATATTTACTCAAAATATATCATTTCACTAGAAAAGCATATTCGCTTTTAAATCAAGGAATTAAAATTAAACAATTCAGCCTTGCACCGTTTGAATTTTTGAAAATAGTTTGGATAGTCATAAACAGTTTAAATAGTTTAAAATATTTGAAAATAGTTTGTAGTTTAAATTAGTTTAATAGTTAAAATAGCTTAAAATAGTTAAAATAGCTTAAAATAGTTTTAATAGTTTAAAATGGCTTTAAAATAGTTTAAAATAATTTTAATATAGAATTTACTAGGTTAAAATATTGCTAATAGAGTAAAATAAATTTAAAAATAATTTTAATAGTTTAGAATAGATTTAAAAATATTTAAAACAGTTTTTAATAGTTAAATTGGTTTAATAGTTTAAATAGTTTAATGATTTTAAAAGAGTTAAGATAGTTTTTATATATAAGGATTTGATTATTGGAAATGGTTTATATAGTACAAAGTTCGAAATTCTAAATAATCTAAATTTTCAAATAACAAATTTTTAATTAATAATTTATTTTGAAAAAGGTATCAAATCAAACTATCTCTTTCATTTCAACAAATCTGGGCCATATCCATATTCTAAATCAACAAAACTCTATTTTTTATCTTTCAATTCAAACTCTCATAAAAAACCATTTCAATTTATATCGATTTTAAATTCATGTTTGGTATACAAATTTTAAACCACTTTAAATTCAATAGATTTCTTATTTTAGATATTCAAACGGTTGCAATTACTCAATTTTGACAAATTTCATATATATCTTAAAATTCAACTTTAAGGTTTCGACTTTTAAAAATTCATTTAAACCAATTTCAATTTCAACATTTTAAAGCTTAGATTTTTAAAATAATCCAGTTTATATAAATCAAATTTATTTCAAAATATCATTTAACTGGATTCAAAAATTAAGGATTTAAAATCATTAAATTTAACCAATCCGGTATTTGTATGAAATTTACTACCCTATGGTCAAGTGATACAGATATATATCATTTCAATCCGTAATAATTTTAATTTTACGGGTATATATCATTTCAACCAGCAATCTCGACTAAAATTCAAAACCCTAAAATCGCTCGAGTATATCATTTCAACCCATAATATTTTTTCCCTATTCTATAGATCGTTCGAGTTGTATCCTTTCAACCCATAGTGATTTTCCTAACAATAACTAAGGGAACTTGCAGTGTGATAACAATATATACTTTAAACATACATCCAATCATCCAAATATAACCAATTAAACATCCATCACAATCTTCATTCACATCAGCCAATAAATCACAATAATTACTGTTTATCATTTTCGGGTATTCAATTAGTAATTTAAAATCAATGTTAAATCAAATGAAATTAAATTCAGTATAAATTCAAATTAAACTCGAACATAGTTTAAATACCACGAACAATAATCAATCAATTCGTAATAACATCATAAATTTATAAACTAAATAAGACAACTTAGTAGTTGTGAGCGGGTTAAAACATTCAATTTTGATTTGTCGATGATTTTAAAATCCAAAAATCGCCCATAGTCTAATAGTCTCAAAATTCGACCAAATTAGTTCCATAATGTCCAGAATTTCGATACGATCACAGTGGAGAAAACCGCGCGTAAATCCGATCTCGTACGTAAAAGTTATACATATTAGAATGATTGAACATTTAAAATCTTAAATAAAATAAATTAAATTGAAGTAAACGTCACCTAATCGCCTCCTTCCACACGCACGAGCAGAGCTGTGACCCCCTACCCCGAGACCCACATTAACAAAGAGTATTACTGGATAATACAGTATGCTAATGCAGAGAATATGGCCGGATATGAGCGACCATCTATAGCCTTATCTTAAATATTTATTGAATACGTCGACAATGCCCTTTTTTTGTGGATCGACATATCCAATAAATACTTAATACAAACCCATAGGTGGCTATATGATCTATCAAAATAAAGTATAGCAACTCAAATGTGAAACACATCATATAACAGCAGATAATCCTATATATACACACATATACAGATACATCATAGAATATACAAAATGATACATCACATATGTGGTATGACGAACACAATATAAACACGAGTCAAAAAAATATACATATCAGAGTAGAAAACCAAAAAGGACTATGAAAAAAGCTATAACAAAAAGAGCTAGCACAATAGTCCATGCAGAAGTAGAATAGGCTAAGTCAAAAAGTACCTAACCTGAAACACCTCGGTCTGACCCCGAGTATAAAATACATGGGTCAGTCTAGCTAAACGAATCAGTAAGTTGATAGCAGAATAATAGAGCATAAGACAATAGTGATATTCTTATTAAACAAGAAGAAACAACAAGAAAGTTAACCATTAACATATGGAGGATACGCATCATGTATGGCATATTTGGTTACACTAGGTGATAGAACACTATTGTTTCAATAAGCATAAAACACAAAGGAGACGAAAAATCTCATGAATCGCTAAAATGTAGCATGCCTCATATCATTGGCAATCATAAGTCAAATAAGAATGGTTTAGGGAATAGTAAAATGTAAACTCCTAAAAGAGTAATTCCCAAACCCGCCATATCGGCAACTCCAAGGAAAACATAAGCAAAAGCCATCTCGACATAAGCCATAAGGCAGATGTCAACAAAGAGATAAAAATCTCATATAAAGCCGAAAGGAAAATCTCATAAATAGTAGGCAATCTAAATATATATACGCCAAAAGGCAAATCTTAACACGCAAGTATAGGCAATGAAAATCTCAAAAGAACTCCCAAGACTCCAAAAATCCTGAAGTAACCACCACCGAATGGTTCAAAGGACCGATTCCAAAATGACGACACACAAGGGTAAAAAACATCTCAAAAAGGTTTTGCATGTGCTATTTTCGCCGAGTACTATTTCACATAATAGGCATATCGGCAAAAGGCAAACGTCAAAAGACTAATACGTCGCAATGACGAATACGCCGCAATGGCAAACGTCCAAAGAAAAATACACCATAATGAAAAATGTCCAAAGACAAATACGCCGCAATGGCAAATGACCCGAAGGTCCAGTACTGGCACGCCAATAGGCAAATGTGTCGCAAACTCTCGAAAAGGAACCAGAAAAGTGTTAACGTGTGTCCCATACCACTGTTCGCACTAAACGGTTTACAAATCATCTAGTAAATTTCACGCTCAAAGGCGTAAAAGTTTCACCTCAAATCATCGGTAAACTAGACCCATAGGCCAAAACGATCAAATGGACAAGTTAGGAATTAACCGCAGGATAAACGCATGAGTCCCATACAACGCGTTTATCCCAATCGTTTAACTCTCCTTCTCATTCGCTCAACAGTGCAAAAACGAGTAATTTTTATAGAAAATAATTTACCTTGAAAATAAGCTTTGAAAACAGATTTCGAAAACCATTTGGAATCCGTATTTGAAAATTTCCCTTATTATAAAGAACAAATAGGTTTTATACTTGAAAATACTTTAAAATATTATACAATAATTATTTTATAATCCTCTAAATTTTAAAAATCATCTCAAAAAGATTTGGAGAAAACTATGCTCGAAAACGACCAAAAACAAGCAAAATTACACTCAAATCAAAATTCAAATTAAATTCACATAATTCAAAAATTGAATTCCAAATTCATCAAAATTGAGCTAACCTGTTGATAGACATCATAGCCCTCAAAATACTTCAGAAATATCACAAAAATTGAAGTAATAGTGAAAAATCAGACGGAAAATGAATATAAAAACACTTAGGCAAAATAATATCCAGGTCTAAAATCTTCTCTGGGTTCAACTTTCGGACATAAAACAGGTAGCCAAATAACTTTTGATCGAACTAAAAATTGGTGTGCATAAAGTAGAAAACTTCATCTTTCAAACGAAAACGAATAAATAAATTCCAAAAGAAAAAGGAAAGCTATGTTGTCTCAAACATGGACTCAGACCATGTTTGTAACAGTCCAACAAGAATGTTCCCAGGCTTAAAAATCCACTATGGGTTCAGCTTCCAGGCATGTAGTAGAAAATTATTTGTCTTCCAGATTGAGCTCAGACAAATACACCATAAAAATCCACTATGGGTTCAGCTTCCAGGCAAATACACCATAAAAACTTTATCTTCCAAGAAAAAAGAATCATGCAATTTGAATAAAATATGAGAAAGTTATGATGTCTCAAAGTTGAACCCAGAGAGCGTTTTCACTGTAAAACTCTGGGCAAAAACATGGTCCAGATCAAAGTTTAGCAGCATATTTGTATAAGCTATGTAGGTTGAAACGATATGAAATTTGGTATGCTTATAGTAGAGAACTTCATCTTTCAAAAAAAAAAGAATCGACGAATTCCAGTAAGAAATGTAAAAGTTATTCTATCTCAAACATGAACTCAGGCCATGTTTGCAGCAACTCAGCAAACAATTTCTACAGGCAAAAATCTGCTTTCGAGTAGGTTTTCTACCACTGTTTTGAACATCAAAATGACAATATTTTTCAAGCAAAATTTTCAGAAATGTAGTTCAACACGCAAGCTACCAAATGCAAGAAATCCGGCAGCATTTCGTTGCCGGAATCAAAAAATACAAGCATGCATAGAAGCAACCCAAACTAGATTCATAGAAAGAAAACCATCAAAAAAATGATTACAAAAACTCAAATTTTAATTTTTGAAGCTTTACTTCAGCTAGAAATTGTGAGTTTATCACTCACCTTGGTGTAGTTGTGCAAATATCCGGATTTAAGCAAAAAGATTGAAGCTTTGAAGTGGATTTGGCTTCAAGAACCTGAAAATGGAGCTTTACAAACATGCAATACAGGTTATTTTAATTACATAAAACAACTTCTACAAAAACCAGAATTTGATGAAGTATTTTGGTTTTGGATTACCTGTATATATTGTCTATAATTTGTTAATTCCAGCAAGGATTTGATATAAATTTGGAGATCTGTGGCTTTGTTTGAGAAAGGAGAAGTGGTTTGATTTTATATTTACTGGAGGAAGATGAAAAGGGTAACAGAAATGTACGTACAAGTTATTTTCTGTTTTCTCACTTCCTTAATCAGGCTAGGAACACTAATGGGCTAATCGACCCAAACAAAAAAGGCTAAGGTTAATTGATTCACACTTAACAAACATATGAACTTATGTCACGTATACACCATACAAAAATGCATTTTCTCCATATTTACATATAAGAAAAATATGAAAACTCGTATACATACAAAATAAAAAAAATTCTATCATATAAAAAGATTAATTTATATTTTTAAAATATTTTTTATTATTAAATTTTTTTATTTAACAAAATGCACTATTTACTCAAATAAATGAATAAAACGATACTTTTAACTCCTAATATTCCACAAAATTTATTTTATCACTTACAAAAATACTTCAAACCATTTCAAATCATTATTTATGAATGAGGTAGGCCAGTACTAAATGTTATCTGGAAAGAGAGAAAGAGGAATTATACGTATTCTTCCTCAAAAGCTTTCTTCCTCCTTACTGTGAATTGACAGAGAAGGTTAAATTGAAACTTTCTTTTCTAATTCCACGGACTCCATCAAAATTCAAATTTGAAGCTTATAAATTGTTGCCAACATCATCCTAACAGGTAATCAATGATCAGAAACCAAATCTATCTCAGGTTTTCTTCGATTCGGAGAAATTTTCTTATTGAGGCTTTACATGTTACTGTAAAGAAATATGCAAGATATAGAAGCTTCTTTGAGGTAAACCCAAGCTCAAATCTTCAACAGTTCGTCCCAATCTTGCTATAATTCGGGGTTCTAAATCAAAGGTGAGTTGTGTAACTCAATCTTCTAGCATGCATGTGATTTGATTTGGGTTTAATTGGGTTTTGGTTGATAATTCTGTTCTCTATAAACTGAAAATGTGTTTCAGCCCTGTGCAAATCTTGTCCGAGTCCAAATTTGCAAGCCTATATCTCTTTGTTTTCTCGTCGGAATTTCATATAACCTTTTCCACATGATAGACTGAGTTTTGTTCTAGTTGCTTGTCAAACTTCATGGCTTAATTCGATCTGGAAGTTTTTAAAACCAATGCTCAAAGTTGCAAGAAGAGCACATTTTGCTCCAGATTTTCACAGTTAAATCACTGTCTGGGTTCAACTTTGAGACATCATAACTTTCACATACCTTATTCAAATTGTATTATTTTCTTCCCAATTAAAGTATGAGTGTTATTTTTTGTTCACACCAAATTTCAGGTCACTTTGACCTATGAAGCTTATAGAAACATATTGCCGAACTTGGATTCGGAGTATGTTTTTGCCCAGATTTTTACAGTGAAAACACTACCTGGATTCAATTTTGAGACATCACAACTTTCTCATACTTTATCCAAATTGGATGATTCTTTTTTTTTGAAAGATGAAGTTTTATACTATTAGCATACCCAATTTCAACTCAATACGAGGTCATTTGGTCCTCTTTTTCATGTCTGAAAATTGAACCCAAGATGGTGTTCAGGCCTGTGCATTTTTGGTTTTTGAACTATTGCAGACATGTCCTGAGTCCATGTTTGCGATAATGTAAAATTTTCATTTCCAGTCGGAATTCAACGATTCTTTTTTTGTTTGAAAGCCGAAGTTTTCCACTTTGTTGCAGACCAAATTTCAATTCAATAAATGGTCGTTCGGTCACCTATTTCGTGTCTGAAAGTTGAACCCAGAGAAGATTTCAGACTTGGGTATTATTGTGCCCAAGTGTTTTTATGTTCATTTTCCAACTTATTTTTGACTATTACTTCAGTTTTTTTGATATTTCTGAAGTATTTTGTGGGCTATGATGCCTAACAATAGTTTAGCCCAGTTATGATGAAACTGGAATTATTTAAATTTAATTTGAATTTGAATTTGAATTTCGCTTTGAGTGGAATTTTGCTTGTTTTTGGTCCTTTTCGAGCAATTTTATCCATGTCTTTTTGAAATGATTTTTAAATTTAGGGGATTTAAAAATAATTATTATATAATATTTTAAAGTATTTTCAAGTATAAAACCTATTTATTCTTTATAATAAGGAAAATTTTCAAATATGGGTTTCAAATGGTTTTCGAAATCGGTTTTCAAAGCTTATTTTCAAGGTAAATTATTTTATGTAAAAATTACTCGTTTTTGCACTGTTGAGAAAACGAGAAGGAGAGTTAAACCATTTGGAAAAATGCGTAGTATGGGATACGTGCGTTTATCATTTCGGTTAATTCCTAACTTGTCTGTGTAACATTCCTGGATTTTAGCTAAAAATAATTTGATATTTAATTTAACCTTTGGAATTAAACTTTGGAATATTTGGTAATTAATATAAAATTTTGGGAATAGAATATATATCGTATTTGAATTTTCCAAACTCGTAAGATGAATGTTTATTTATTTATGTAAATGGATTATAATTTGAATTGATTTTGAAATTTAATAAATATATTGAAAGTGAATATTTTTGATTTGAAATTTAAAAGAAATATATTTCAAATAAATAGGATTTATTTTGAAATTAATATAGAAATTAAGTTTCAAAACATTTCTTATTTTATAAAAAAGAGTTATATAAGTATAAGTAATTGAAAAAATGTATATATATAAGATCAAAACAAGAATTAATAAAAAGTTTATCTCTTGGAAATAAATAAGAAAACATACATATGTAGAATTGGCTTGTAAATGCATAAATTTAGATTAAGTAAGGTTTAAATTATAAATTATGTATTAAATTGAATAAAGGTTTTAAACATAATATTGCTTATATTAACAAGTGTAAGTAAAGTAATAAGTAGTTTGTACATTTGTAAACATAATAATATAATATAAGGTTATATAAAAAACATAAGATAAATGTTTAAATTAGGAAGTAAATAAGATAAAATTTTATAAACTTTTATACATGGAAAAAGGTTACAAATGTAAAATAATAATAATAAAGGTTTAAACAAATGTAAGCTTACTTTAGCATGCAAAGGTACGGGTGTAAACATAATCAAACAAGTGGCAAATTTCTTTCTCTTAAAAATTTAAAATGTAATATAATGCATGAGAGAAAATTCAGGCCAATGCATGTCTTTAAAATTCTTTCATCTTCAACCTGAAACCAGAAAATGAAACTCAAACCAAAACAAAATCAAAGCCAGAAAGCAAGATCAAACTCAAGGAAATCAGCTTCCAGTTTAACCAGATCAAAATCTGGTAGCTTACAACCTCAAGTTTTCAAACTGGAAATGAAAGATCAAACTATAACCCTGATCAAACAAAGCAAAGATCAGAAAGTAATTCAGCAGAACAGCTTCAACAAGAATTCAAATAATTACAATTTAAGCAAGCAACCTGATTCAAAGGCCTAAAACAAAAATTAAAAGCATATGGCAGATCAATTCAAAACATAAAGCAAATGCAAGATCAAGGCAATCATGTTCACATTCAAAGAGTAAAATCAAATAACAAATCAAAGCAGTTCAACATCAAAAACCAAAGATTGTTTCCAGACATTCAAATTCAGATTTCAGGCTCAAAATCATTCTTTGTTCCTCTCTGTTCCAAGTACAGGTGAGCAAATCTATCTTTAAAACATGAATCTAGATTATGCTTTGTTTCTGTGAAGTGAATTTTTTTTGCACGAATATAAATTTGATTGTTTGCTTGGTATATTCAAAGATATATGGGTATGCATGAATGAGTACAGACATATTCACTCTGTTTAAAGATATACAGACTTATGATAAGATTAAGATTAAATTCCTCTACTTCTAATCCTTTTTAGAATTCGAGATATAAATAAAAAGTTATTATATTAACCAGATCTTAGTTTTCAAAGTACTATTAAGCATAGCTCATAAGTAATTTTAACTTGGAAGTATGAATTACAGTAAAATTTCAAAGGTATGATAAGAAATTGAATTTAAGTATTTATTGTTTCACTTATATAATTTGCTTTGAAATTAAAAGTAATGATTTTTAAGATCAACTTCATGATTTTTATATCACTAATCGTTGAGGAATCTTATGTTGATCGGAGATGGAATATGGTCAAATTCTGGTGATCTACGGTGAACTATAGATTCTTGGTGAAGCTAGCTGGGGCATCGATGAACTTAGGAAAATATGAATTCAATTTATAAAATGCTGTGGCGATAGGAATTTGTCGATCTAGGGTTCGACAGTAGTTTTTGGTTGATGGGATTCTCGAAGGAACTGCGTCTAAGCTATGGCGATTCAAGCGATCGGACTCAGGGGAAAAGATTGATGGGTCATCGGGGCACCATGGGTCAAGACGGCGGAGTTGCTGGTGGTCGATGGCAATCTGTTGAAGCATTTTAGTCGATCAGGTTTAGCTTTAGAAAGTCATTGTCATGCTCGATTTTGGTTTCAGACAATATTGACATTGTTTGGCGATCATATGGATTGAGGAGGTGGTCGATGATTTCCTGGAAGTGGCGTAGTTGGTCGGAGATGGATGGTTCGTTGGTGCATATGCACGAGCGTCATCACGTATCAGTAATGGCTAAAGGAAGAAGAAAGGGGTTTACTCGGGTGGATTTGGGTTTGAACTCGTGAGTATTATAAGTTTTGACAAGTTTAAGATTTAAGTCAAAAACAAAGTTTAGAAAAAATATTAGAAGTTTGCTCAGGAAATCTGGAGGTTGGCTTGGGGATTTTGGAAGTTTGTCCCGAGTCATTTTATTTGTACCAAGTTTTAAAGTTTTGAAGTAAGCTTTGATCAGGTTTTGAAATGTAAAATGAACAGTATCTAGATTTATAAAAAGGCAAGGGAAATCAAAGTTTAATAGCAAATTAAAATTAGTTTTTCAAAATTAAATTTATATTAAGATACAAAACAAAATAAGTTTTTCAAATAAATATTTTGCAACTATATGTTCAAAAAGGAATTTTTTTAAATAATGATAATTTAGTAAATAATAAAGATAAATGGGTTATCTTAATAATGTTTTGATTATTTATTTACTTAATGATGATTTCTTGCCAAAAGTCATTAATAAGGTTTAAATGGTAACTGTTCATTAAAGGTTGATTTATTTATGAGAAGTAATTAAAGTTGATTAATTACTTAAAAATAATTACCTAATTGTAAGTAATTAATTAATGGTTAAAGATGATTAAGTGATTAAGAATAATCACTTATTTTAATGAATTAAAGATAACTAATTAATGTGATAAATTAAGTCATGTAATTAATTGGAGAATAATTAGTTAATTATAGGTTAATTAATTGATGAAGGTGATTAAGGGATGATTATTAATTAAAGGTTAATTATTGTAATTAATTAAGGATAATTAATTAAATGATTATTAATTAGAGGTTGATTTATTAATGTGATTAATTAAGAATAATTAAATAATTAAAGGTTAATTATTTAATGATTAAGGGTTGATTAATTTTCTATTAAAGGTTAATTGATTTATTAATTAAGGATGATTAATTAATAATTTAAGGTTAATTAATTCATTATTAATGGTTAATTAATAAATGATTAAAGAATAATTAATCAAAATGGTTTAATATTAATCGACCAGGGTTAGTTGTTTATTCATAAGTAATTAATCTAATTTAAATTAATCAGATAATTAATTGATCTTACTTATGAATGTTTGAATTCTATTGATTGCTGAATTGTTTGATATACCTGATATGTTATGCTTTGTGCTATGAATTGTTTGGTATCATTTGTGGTGAATGTAATTACTATCTGTGTTGAATGTAATTTATTTATCTATGATAAATTTATATTATCTATGAATTTGTGAATGAAGATAAGCGTTATAGATTATACCGCTTATCGATATTGATGTGTTTGAATGTGTGATGATTGTTGTTGTAGCACTATTGTGTGAAACCCCTAGACTACACCTTACACACACAAATATGGATTGCACGAGGAAATTGGTTAATCAATTTTTTTTTTGAAATGGTTTTAAAAAATTGAATTTTAAAATCCAAATAGTTTTGGAAATGGATTTGGGTTAAATATAAACAGCTTTTGAAACGAAGTTTGAAGATGAAAGTTATTTTGAATAACTTATTAAAGGTTGAAATTTAATTAATTTAATTTGAATTTGAATTCAAAATTTGAAATTGAATTCTATGTTTGAGAATGTTGGTTTAAAAAGGTTATATAAGTTATAAATATGTTTGTATGAGTTTTAAACCATTTTAAAAGTATTGTTTTTGGAAATTTAAATTTAACCCAAGATTTAAGGGCTTTAACTCGTGCAAATATAATTAGATTTTTCCGAAACGAAGACTTTTTGTTTTCAAATAATAATAGCTTTCATTTAAAGAAAGGATTTCCAATTTGTATCGAAAGATTTCAAGTTTAAAATGAAATTGTGAATTGTTTTGAAAGCTATGAATAAACCTTTGTGAAAGATTGCTAAACTTCGTTTTAAAATCGGAGAGGATTTTAAATAGTGTATCTTTTATATATAAAAGATAAATAGGAATTAATTTGAAAATTATGAATGGATCTTTGGAAATAGTTTTGAAAGCTATAAATTGAGCCTTTGGGTTAATAATTGGATGAGATAATCCAATTTCAAAGGAAAATTGTTTTGAAATCTGTGAATGAACCTTTGTGAAATATTGGTGAACTTTGCGAAGTAAATCTTTTTGTTTAAAGATTTGTAAATGGTAATTTGTTTAAACCATTTAAAGAAAGGTTTTTGGTTTTTAAATTGAGACTTAACTGAATCCCATTATCCATATGTTTTAACTATTACGCTCATTATTCGTTTTAGCTGGGTGAGGACCATGTGTCATATAACCCATTCCGAATAATGATATGACGTTACGGATAGCATTTGAAGACCGGTGGTGAAGAATGGGTATTTTCGAGAACGAAAGGATAACCCGTCGAATGACTCTACATCGATTAGCGCCCGGTATAGAGATCTCATATGTGATGGGTAGTCCGATCGGGATTGTGAATAAACGGATTGCAAGGGCTTCTTCGGAAGTGCCTTCGGTTCTGTTCGAACCCGGAGCAGACTTGTATGGATGTGTGTCTAACATTACACTTTGAGATGTAAAGCTGGTTTTTATCAAATACATTTCTGTTTGGTGACGGAGATTTATTCTCTTAGCTTAACACTCGTCTCTGAGACATACGAGCTCAGAGGTTATGTAGTTGATGGTTACTAGTGATACATTCCCAATTTGGTAATGTGGCATGCGAAATGCTGCTGATCATTTTTTGATCAAAGCATGGCTTTGTGAAAAAGCGTAGCTTTGTGGACGAGACCTCATCGAGCCTCACAACCCGGAAATGGTCGAAATAGGAAAGATGCAACAAGGTTGCAGGGGTCGCACCCCTAGGGTATGTCCATTCCTTCTGGAAAAGGGTGGTATCATGGTATGGAGCCCAGATACTTAACTCATGTGGACACTGTAAATCTATTACTGTGTGATGGTTGTGGTTGAGAGCTCTTGGATAAAGGTCGCAAACGACCGGGGGTGGCATATCTTAGGTCTTACTCCCGAGAAGGGAGTAAACCGACCTTGTGTTGGCAGAGAGCCAGGTAGGTTCTCGGGGCGTCCCTCCGGAGGCGTAACCATATGGAAATGGGAAGTTCTTTGGTCTGACCATTTGTTGGAAATCCAATCTCCAATTCGCGCCTTGTACGGTTTTAGTTGTATAACCTGCCATCTACTTATGGGGCGCTCCACTGTTTGGATGGTAGCTATAGTAGGCATAGTTCGAAATGTCTATGCTGGCTAAGATTAATATTATACTTGCAAATGTTTTCCACTATGCACTAATAATAATATCAAATAGTTTTCTCATATCATGCATTTTTGACTATCATGAGAAATCTCCTCCAATTCTACGTTGCATGGTGTGTGTGGCGGGAGGCCTTATGGTAGTTTAATTTTCTAAAAAGCATTGCGCGTTTCTTTTAAAATCTTTTGTTGTTTGTTTTAAACAAAAACTGTTTTCTTTTGCTCATACCAGTCCCATAACTGACCCGGAGTTTATTGTTCCCATCCTAAACTCTGGGTGCCCATAATTTTCCACACGGGCAGTCTAGAGTTGGGTTTTTCAGATAATCAAGTAGTAGGAGTAGAGTCGATAGCTTTCAACCTTTGGATTTTGGCGATAGTATTTTGGGATCGTATTTCTTCAGTACAACATTGATGGTGGTTCGACCTTATTGGATTGGAGTCCTTGTAGCTTTTGGGATAAGCTTTTGGTTTGGAGTTGCAGATTTTGGATTCACTCTTCATTGAAGATCATATTGAGTTATCTTTTCCGTTGCTATCATATTCCGCTGTGTATATTTGTCTCTGATATTGTTGTATCATATTGTATCAGATATTGTATTCAATATTGTATATCAAATGTTTTATTCATTTTCTTCCGCTGTGTTGTTATACTTAATGTGTTATAAGATCTTGCGATCCAGATTCGACGTTTGAATCTATGGAATTTGAATATAGATGACGTATTCGGTGCCGATTTTCGAAGGTCGAGTCAGGGTCGTTAGAATTGGTATCAGAGCTGAAGGTTGAAACTTTAGCTCTGGAGTATTACACATTAGATAACTCATTAGATACAAGGTTAAGTATACCCTAGAATGAGTATATCCCTAAGATATCTGTCCATGTGCCTCAGTAAATTCTCTTACTATCCACTGATAGTGAGTGTGAGTGCAAGAAGAGGACGAGATGGAGGACAGGGAAGTACGACTACAAATCGTCGATACCCTACAACAGCGGAACCAACATTCTCTATCAATCTTCTTTTGATCTTCATCCGATTTCAATTCTTTGATGGCTTCTTGGCAGCTCGAGGAAGAAGCTTTGATATATTTGCATAGGACATAAACTCCATATGGGTCAGAATTGTTTGTTTGGATGAATTAGTTGCTTTGGTTGCTATGGTTGATAGGTATACTTTGGTTTCTATACCAAAAAAAAGTTTTGGGATTATATCAATATATCTGTCTATTCTTTGGATCCAAATATGTTCTACGAGTGGCTAGTTATCCCTTTGGACTAACCAATACCCCTGTATATTCGTAGATCTGGATAACCCGAGTATCTCGTGAGGTTTTAAATAGATTCGTTCTCATATCTATTGTTGGTATTCTGATTTGGTAAGCCAAATGCAGAATAAATATCCAGCTTAGTCTGGTGATTCATCTCTCTATCTTTCTATATTCTTTTGTTATCTCCCCGTTTTGCAAATTTTGAGGACGAAATTTTCTTAAGGGGGGAATCTGTAACATTCCTAGATTTTAGCTAAAAATAATTTGATATTTAATTTAACATTTGGAATTAAACTTTGGAATATTTGATAATTAATATAAAATTTTAGGAATAAAATATATATTGTATTTGAATTTTCCAAATTAATAAGATGAATGTTTATTTATTTATGTAAATGGATTATAATTTTGAATTGATTTTGAAATTTAATAAGTATATTGAAAGTGAATATTTTTGATCTGAAATTTAATAGAAATATATTACAAACAAATTGGATTTATTTTGAAATTAATATAGAAATTAAGTTTCAAAACATTTCTTATTTTATAAAAAAGAGTTATATAAGTATAATTAATTGAAAAAAATGTGTGTGTGTATATAAGATCAAAACAAGAACTAATAAAAAGTATCTTTTGGAAATAAATAAGAAAACATACATATGTAGAATTGGCTTGTAAATGCATAAATTTAGATTAAGGTTTAAATAATAAAATATAAATTAAATTGAATAAAGTTTTTAAACATAATATTGCTTATATTAACAAGTGTAAGTAAAGTAATAAGTAGTTTGTACATTTGTAAACATAATAATATAATATAAGGTTACATAAAAGAAATATAAAATAAATGTTTAAATTAGAAAGTAAATAGTATGAAATTTTATAAACATTTATACATGGAACTTTAGCATGCATAGGTACAAGTGTAAACATAATCAAACAAGTGGCAAATTTCTTTCCCTTAAAAATTTAAAATGTAATATAATGTATAAGAGAAAATTCAGGCCAACGCATGTCTTCAAAATTCTTTCATCTTCAACTTGAAACCAGAAAATGAAACTCAAACCAAAACAAAATCAAAGCCTGAAAGAAAGATCAAATTCAAGGAAATCAGCTTCCAGTTTAACCAGATCAAAATCTCGTAGCTCACAACCTCAAGTTTTCAAACTGGAACTGAAAGATCAAACTTTAACCCTGATCAAACAAAGCAAAGATCAGAAAGTAATTCAACACAGCAGCTTCAACAAGAATTCAAATAATTACAACTTAAGCAAGCTACCCGATTCAAAGGCCTGAAACAAAAATTTAAAGCATATGGCAGATCAATTCAAAACATAAAGCAAATTCAATATCAAGGCAATCATGTTCAGATTCAAAGAGTAAAATCAAATAACAAATCAAAGCAGTTCAACATAAAAATCAAAGATTGTTTCGAGACATTCAAATTCAGATTTCAGGCTCAAAATCATTCTCTGTTCCTCTCTGTTCCAAGTACAGGTGAGGAAATCTATCTGTAAAACTTGAATCTGGATTATGCTTTGTTTCTGTGAAGTGAAATTGTTTTGCATGAATATAAATTTAATTGTATTCTTGATGTATTCAAAGATATGTGGGTATGCATTAATGAGCACATGCATATTCACTCTGTTAAAAGATATACAAACTTATGATAAGACTAAGATTAAATTCCTCTACTTCAAATCCTTTTTAGAATCCAAGATATAAATAAAAAGTGATTATATTAACCAGATCTTAGTTTTCAAAATACTGTTAAGCATAGTTCATAAGTAATTTTAACCTGGAAGTATGAATTACGGTAAAATTTCAAAGGCATGACAAAAAAATGAATTTAAGGATTTATTGTTTCACTTATATAATCAGCTTTGAAATGAAAAGTTATGATTTTTAAGATCAACTTCGTGATTTTTAAATCACTAATTGTTGAGGAATCTTATGTTGACCAGAGATGGGAATATGGTCAAATTCTGGTGATCTACGGTGAACTGTAGGTCGTGAAGCTAGCTGGTGCGTCGATGTACTTAGGAAAAATATGAATTCAATTTATAAAATGTTGTGGCGATAGGATTTTGTCGATCTAGGGTTCGATAGTAGTTTTTGGCTGATGGGATTCTCGAAGGAACTGCGTCCAAGCCAAGGCAATTCAAGCGATCGGAATCAGGGGAAAAGATTGATGGGTCATCGGGACACCTTGGGTCAAGACGGTGGAGTTGCTAGTGGTCGGTGGCAATCGGTTGAAGCATTTTGGTCAATCAGGTTTAGCTTTAGAAAGTTATTGTCATGCACGATTTTGGTTTCAGATTATAATGACACTGTTTGGTGGTCATATGGATTGGGGAGGTGGTCGATGATTTCCTGGAAGTGGCGTAGTTGGTCGGAGATGGATGGTTCGTTGGTGCATATGCACGAGCGTCATCACGTATCAGTAATGGCTGAATGAAGAAGAAAGGGGTTTACGTGGGTGGATTTGGGCTTGAACTCATGAGTATGATAAGTTTTAACAAGTTTAAGACTTAAGTAAAAAAACAAAGTTTAGAAAAAATATTAGAAGTTTGCTCAGGAAATCTGGAGGTTGGCTCGGGGATTTTGGAAGTTTGTCCTTGGTCATTTTGTTTGTACCAGGTTTTAAAGTTTTGAAGTAAACTTTGATCAGGTTTTGAAATGTAAAATGAACAATACCCAGATTTATAAAATGGCAAGGGAAGTCAAAGTCTAATTGCAAATTAAAATTAGTTTTCCAAAATTAAATTTATATTAAGATACAAAACAAAATAAGTTTTCGAAATAAATTTTTTGCAACTATTTGTTCAAAAAGGAATTTTTGTTTAAATAATGATAATTTAGTAAATAGCAAAGATAAATGGGTTATCTTAATAATGTTTTGATTATTTATTTACTTAATGATGATTTCTTCCCAAAAGTCATTAACAAGGTTTAAACGGTAATCGTTTATTAAAGGTTGATTTATTTATGAGAAGTAATTAAAGGTGATCAATTACTTAAAAATAATTACTTAATTGTAAGTAATTAATTAATGGTTAAAGATGATTAAGTGATTAAGAATACGAACTTATTTTAATGAATTAAAGATAACTAATTAATGTGATAAATTAAGTAAGGTAATTAATTGGTGAATAATTAGTTAATTAAAGGTTAATTAATTGATGAAGGTGATTAAGGGATGATTATTAATTAAAGGTTAATTATTATAATTAATTAAGGATAATTAATTAAATGATTATTAATTAAAGGTTTATTAATTAATGTGATTAATTAATAATAATTAAATAATTAAAGGTTATTTATTTAATGATTAAAGGTTGATTAATTTGCTAATTAAAGGTTAATTGATTTATTAATTAAGGACGAATAATTAGTAATTTAAGGTTAATTAATTTATTATTAATGGTTAATTAATAAATGATTAAAGAATAATTAATAAAAATGGTTTAATATTAGTTAACCAGGGTTAGTAGTTTATTCATAAGTAATTAATCTGATTTAAATTAATCAGATAATTAATTGATCTTACTTATGAAAGTTTGAATTCTATTGATTGTTGAATTGTTTGATATCCCTGATATGTTATGCTTTGTTCTATGAATTGTTCTGTATGAATTGTGGTGAATGTAATTATTATCTGCGTAATTTATTTTTCTGTGATAAATTTATATTATCTGTGAATTTGTGAATGAAGATAAGCGTTATGGATTATACCGCTATCGATATTGATGTGTTTGAATCTGTGATGATTGTTGTTGTAGCACTATTGTGTGAAACCCCTAGACTACACCTTACACACACAAATATGGATTGCACGAGGAAATTGGTTAAGTTACGGATTTTTTTGAAATGGTTTTAAAAAATTGAATTTTAAAATCCAAATAGTTTTGGAAATAGATTTGGGTTAAATATAAAAAGCGTTTGAAAAGAAGTTTTGAAGATGAAAGTTATTTTGAATAACTTAATAAAGGTTTGAAACTTAATTAATTTAATTTGAATATGAACTCAAAATTTGAAATTGAATTCTATGTTTGAGAATTTTGGTTTAAAAAGGTTATATATGTTATAAATATGTTTGTATGAGTTTTAAACCATTTTAAAAGTATTGTTTTTGGTAATTTAAATTTAACCCAAGATTTAAGGGCTTTAACTCGTGCAAAAATAATTGGATTTTTCTGAAACGAAGACTATTTGTTTTCAAATAATAATAGCTTTCATTTAAAGAAAGGATTTCCAATTTATATCGAAAGATTACAAGTTTAAAATGAAATTGTGAATTGTTTTGAAAGCAATGAATGAACCTTTGTGAAAGATTGCTAAACTTCGTTTTGATATCGAAGAAGATTTTAAATGGTGTAACTTTTATATATAAAAGATTTGAAATAGGAATTATTTTGAAAAATTATGAATGGATCTTTGGAAATAGTTTTGAAAGCTATAAATTGAGCCTTTGGGTTAATAATTGGATGAGACAATCCAATTTGAAAGGAAAATTGTTTTGAAATCTGTGAATGAACCTTTTGTGAAATATTGGTGAACTTTGTGAAGTAAATCTTTTTGTTTAAAGATTTGTAAATGGTAATTTGTTTAAACCATTTAAAGAAAGGTTTTTGGGTTTTAAATTGAGACTTAACTGAAATCCCATTATCCATATGTTTTTAACTATTGTGCTCATTATTCGGTTTAGCCGGGAGAGGACCTTTTGTCATATAACCCATTTCGAATAATGATACGACGTTATGGATAGCATTTGAAGACCGGTGGTGAAGACCGGGTATTTTCGAGAACGAAAGGAGAACCCGTCGAATGACTCCGCATCGATTAGCGCTCGGTATAGGGATCTCCATATATGATGGGGAGTTCGCTCGGGATTGTGAATATCCGGATTGCAAGGGCTTCTTCGGAAGTTCCTTCTGTTCTGTTCGAACCCGGAATAGACTTTTATGGATGTGTGTCTGACATTACACTTTGAGATGTAAAGCTGGTTTCTATCAAATACATTTCTGTTTGATGGCGGAGATTTATTCTCTTAGCTTAACACCCTTCTCTGAGACGTACGAACTCAGAGGTTATGTAGTTGATGGTTACTAGTGATACATTCCCAATTTGGTAATGTGGCATATGAAGTGTTGCTGATCATTTGTTGATCAAAGCAAGGCTTTATGACAAAGCGTAGCTTTGTGGACGAGACCTCATCAAGCCTCACAACCCGAAAATGGTCCAAACAGGAAAGATGCAGCAAGGTTGCAGGGGTCGCACCCCTAGGGTATGTCCATTCCTTCTGGAAAAGGATGGTATTATGGTATGGAGACCAGATACTTAACTCATGTGGACACTGTAAATCTATTACTTTGTGATGGTTGTGGTTGAGAGCTCTCGGATAAAGGACGCAAACGTCCGGGGGTGGCATGTCTTAGGTCTTACTCCCAGGAAAGGAGTAAACCGACCTTGTGTTGGCAGAGAGCCGGGAAGGTTCTCGGGGTGTCCCTCCAGAGGCGTACCCATGTGGAAATAGGAAGTTCCTTGGCCTGACCATTTGTTGGAAATTCAATCACCAATACGCGCCTTGTACGGTTTTAGTTGTATAACCTGCCATCTACTTATGGTCAAATTCTGGTGTTCTACGGCGAACTGTAGCTTGTGATTCTTGGTGAAGCTAGTTGGGGCATCGATGAACTTAGGAAAAATATGAATTTAATTTATAAAATGCTATGGCGATAGGAATTTGTCGATCTAGGTTTCGACAGTAGTTTTTGGTTGATGGGATTCTCGAAGGAACTGCGTCCAAGCCAAGGCGATTCAAGTGATCGGACTCAGGGGAAAAGATTGATGGGTCATCGGGGCACCTTGGGTCAAGATGGCGGAGTTGCTGGTGGTCGATGGTAATCGGTCGAAGCATTTTAGTCGATCAGGTTTAGCTTTAGAAAGTCATTGTCATACTCGATTTTGGTTTCAGAAGATATTGACACTGTTTGGTGGTCATATGGATTGGGGTGATGGTCGATGATTTCCTGGAAGTGGCGTAGTTGGTCGGAGATGGATGGTTCGTTGGTGCATATGCACGAGCGTCAACACGTATCAGTAATGGCTAAAGGAAAACGAAAGGGGTTTACTCGGGTGGATTTGGGCTTGAACTCATGAGTATTATAAGTTTTGACAAGTTTAAGACTTAAGTAAAAAACAAAGTTTAGAAAAAATATTAGAAGTTTGCTCAAGAAATCTGGAGGTTGGCTCGGGGATTTTGGAAGTTTGTCCCGGGTTATTTTGTTTGTACCAGGTTTTAAAGTTTTGAAGTAAACTTTGATCAGGTTTTGAAATGTAAAATGAACAATATCCAGATTTATAAAAAGGCAAGGGAAGTCAAATTTTAATAGCAAATTAGAATTAGTTTTCGAAAATTTAATTTATATTAAGATACAAAACAAAATAAGTTTTTGAAATAAATTTTTTGCAACTATTTGTTCAAAAAGGAATTTTTTAATAATTTTTGTTTAAATAATGATAATTTAGTGAATAATAAAGATAAATGGGTTATCTTAATAATGTTTTGATTACTTATTTACTTAATGATGATTTCTTCCCAAAAGTCATTAACAAGGTTTAAATGGTAATTGTTTATTAAAGGTTGATTTATTTATGAGAAGTAATTAAAGGTGATCAATTATTCAAAAATAATTACTTAATTGTAAGTAATTAATTAATGGTTAAAGATGATTAAGTGATTAAGAATAATAACTTATTTTAATGAATTAAAGATAACTAATTAATGTGATAAATTAAGTAAGGTAATTAATTGGAGAATAAGTAGTTAATTAAAGGATAATTAATTGATGAAGGTGATTAAGGGATGATTATTTATTAAAGGTTAATTATTTTTATTAATTAAGGATAATTAGTTAAATGATTATTAATTAAAGGTTTATTAATTAGTGTGATTAATTAAGAATAATTAAATAATTAAAGGTTAATTATTTAATGATTAAGGGTTGATTAATATGCTAATTAATGGTTAATTGATTTATTAATTAAGGATGATTAATTAGTAATTTAAGGTTAATTAATTTATTATTAATGGTTAATTAATAAATGATTAAAGAATAATTAATCAAAATGGTTTAATATTAATTAACCAGGGTTAGTAGTTTATTCATAAGTAATTAATCTGATTTAAATTAATCAGTTAATTAATTGATCTTACTTATGAACGTTTGAATTCTTTGATTGTTGAATTGTTTGATATCCCTGATATGTTATGCTTTATGCTATGAATTGTTTTGTATGATTTGTGGTGAATGTAATTATTATCTGTGATGAATGTAATTTATTTATCTGTGATAAATTTATATTATATGTGAATTTGTGAATGAAGATAAGCGTTATAGATTATACCGCTTATCGAAATTGATGTGTTTGAATCTGTGATGATTGTTGTTGTTGCACTATTGTGTGGAACCCCTAGACTACACCTTACACACAAATATGGATTCCACGAGGAAATTGGTTAAGTCACGGATTTTTCTGAAATGGTTTTAAAAAATTGAATTTTAAAATCCAAATAGTTTTGGAAATGGATTTGTGTTAAATATAAAAAGCTTTTGAAAAGAAGTTTTGAAGATGAAAGTTAATTTGAATAACTTAATAAAGGTTTGAAATTTAATTAATTTAATTTGAATTTGAATTCAAAATTTGAAATTGAATTTTATGTTTGAGAATTTTGAATTAAAAAGGTTATATAAGTTATAAATATGTTTGTATGAGTTTTAAACCATTTTAAAAGTATTGTTTTTGGAAATTTAAATTTAACCCAAGATTTAAGGGCTTTAACTCGTGCAAATATAATTGGATTTTTTCGAAATGAAGACTATTTTTTTCAAATAATAATAGCTTTCATTTAAAGAAAGGATTTCCAATTTGTATCGAAAGATTTCAAGTTTAAAATGATATTGTGAATTGTTTTGAAAGCTATGAATGAACCTTTGTGAAAGATTGCTAAATTTCGTTTTGAAATTGAAGCGGATTTTAAATGGTATATCTTTTGTATATAAAAGATTTAAAATAGGAATTATTTTGAAAATTATGAATGGACCTTTGGAAATAGTTTTGAAAGCTATAAATTGAGCCTTTGGGTTAATAATTGGATGAGATAATCCAATTTGAAAGGAAAATTGTTTTGAAATCTGTGAATGAATCTTTGTGAAATATTGGTGAACTTTGTGAAGTAAATCTTTTCGTTTAAAGATTTATAAATGGTAATTTGTTTAAACCAAGAAAGGTTTTTGGGTTTTAAATTGAGACTTAACTGAAATCCCATTATCCATATGTTTTTAACTATTGTGCTCATTATTCGGTTTAGCCGGGAGAGGACCTTATGTCATATAACCCATTCCGATTAATGATACGACGTTATGGATAGCATTTGAAGACCAGTGGTGAAGACCGGGTATTTTCGAGAATGAAAGGAGAACCCGCCGAATGACTCTGCATCGATTAGCGCTCGGTATAGTGATCTCCATATATGATGGGGAGTTCGATCGGGATTGTGAATACCCGGATTGCAAGGGCTTCTTCGGAAGTGCCTTCGGTTCTGTTCGAACCCGAAATAGACTTTTATGGATGTGTGTCTGACATTACACTTTGAGATGTAAAGCTGGTTTCTATCAAACACATTTCTGTTTGGTGGCGGAGATTTATTCTCTTAGTTTAACACCCTTCTCTGAGACTACGAGCTCAAAGGTTATGTAGTTGATGGTTACCAGTGATACATTCCCAATTTGGTTATGTGGCATATGAAGTGCTGCTGATCATTTGTTGATCAAAGCATGGCTTTGTGAAAAAGTGTAGCTTTGTGGACGAGACCTCATCGAGCCTCACAACCCAGAAATGGCCGTAACAGGAAAGATGCAGCAAGGTTGCAGGGGTCGCACCCCTAGGGTATGTCCATTCCTTCCGGAAAAGGGTGGTATCATGGCATGGAGCCCAGGTACTTAACTCATGTGGACACTGTAAATCTATTACTGTGTGATGCTTGTGGTTGAGAGCTCTCGGATAAAGGTCGCAAAAGACCGAGGGTGGCATATCTTAGGTCTTACTCCCGGGAAGGGAGCAAACCGGCCTTGTGTTGGCAGAGAGCCGAGTAGGTTCTCGGGGCGTCCCTCCGGAGGCGTACCCATGTGGCAATGGGAAGTTCCTTGGCCTGACCATTTGTTGGAAATTCAATCTCCAATACGCGCCTTGTACGGTTCTAGTTGTATAACCTGCCATCTACTATGGTGGCGCCCCACTTTTTGGATGGTAGCTATAGTAGGCATAGTTCGACATGTCTATGCTGGCTAAGACTAATATTATACTTGAAAAAAATTTCAACTATGCACTAATAATAATATCAAATAGTTTTCGCGTATCAAGCATTTTTACTATCATAAGGAGAAACAATACACCGTACCGTCCATTTTGCCACGCCCACACACGGAATATTTGCCATGGCCTTGAGCCGTGGCAATTTTGCCACGGCTACTTACCGTTGCAAAATAAATGAGAACGGTTAAAATCCATGGTAATTTTTCCTAGGCTTGGGACCTTGCAAAATTTCACTACTTTTGGTTGACCCTTCGTACGTATATCCCTGCTCAAATTAGAATGCCCCGTGCCCAAATAATACGCTCACAGCTAATTTCTTCCTCAAAAATATCGACCATGCCCTAATCCCGCCTCATCTCTCTCTCTCTGTCCCTCGTTCTGCCTCCGCCCCCTCTCTCGCAAGTTCCATCCCCTCTCTCGCAAATTCCGCCCGCTCTTTCTCTATCACTCGTAGTTTGGCAGATATCTCAGGATCTATTCTATCGATTTTTGCAAATAGGTATCGATTTGATTTTTATGTATACATATGTATTAATTTGGTTTTTTCAATGGATGTCAATTTGATTTTTACGTATAAATATTTATCGATTTGATTTTTGCATACGAGTATTTTTAGTTGAAGTATGAATTCTTTGAATTTAAATTTCGTGATCTTATTTAGTTTCGAAATTGAATGTAATTTTATGATCTTCGATTTGAGTTGCATTTTGAAAACCTATATTTTTTGTTTATCAATTACAAGTTGATAATTGTGATGATGCTAAAGTTATAAATGCATCTGTTGAAGCAAATGAAATTGGACAGAGTTATACAGCGTTTTATACTGCATATGCATTGCATATGAAACCAAAAAATAAACTTAAAAGAGCCGATGATATTTTTAATCTTGGCATAGCTATGTAAGCTTCTTCTTTAACTTCAACTGAAAATTACGTCTAATGTTGATAATATTTACTCGGCGAAATAGGAGAGCGAAACCACTGGAAAAATTAGAAGCTGCATACAGGAAGTTTCTTGTAAGATCGACTAGAAAGAAGGAACACACTAGAGTAAGTTTTTTTAATCAATGGTTTGATTTAGTAAAATTTGTTGAATACATTCACTGAAGCATTATTTTTTTATCCGGTGCGTAATACATAAACTTATAAATGTTTAAAGGATTTGAAAACTAAGTATTTTTTTTTCAACAAGTTACTTTAAAAACTGTGCTAACTTCGATTACTTTACTAAGAGGGCATTTATGATGAACTTTTCTTTTCAGTCCATAAAGCTAGAGTATACAGGACAATTCACATTTCAGCAAAACAATATGTGGCATACATTTTTGCAGTGTATATATGATTTAGTTTTCATGTTAAATGAAATAATGACCAATTGAAACCAGCTATTCAATTTTATCAAACATTTTCCACGTCATATAATTATTAATCATATAGTCCATATTTTCATAACACATGCCACATGATCATACTGTAATGAATAGTTATATGTAAGATTCAAGTTCTCCCTTTCAAAGCATGTAAACTTTGCCATTTCAATCAGGTAGGCTTAGCATCACTTTCTTGTCTGACTGCTGTCTTATGATGGCCTGCACATATTTTACTAATTTTGTTTTGCTTCTTTGTAAATATATTAGATGCATTTATATTTTGTTGAGATTCACTCAAAGTGTTCTCATTTCTTAGGTATGTGCATTGTTTGTTGGCTGTTTCATTTTTAATTTGCATGATCCCCTTCTTAATTTGTTGGCTGTTACATTGTGTTGCTTTGATAAGTGATTACATAAATAAGCATATTTTCTTTTGAATTTTCTTTCTTTCCTATAACATAAGAATTGGTCACATATATTTGCTTTAACATTAATGGCATATTTTGTCGTGCATTGCTTAATTTAATGCACATGGACACACTTCCTTTATATATACTTTGCTTTAAAAAAGCCTCATACTTGGATATGGGTATGCATTGGTTTATTAAACTAAGCATCCTTGATTGAATTATTTCGTCCCTACTTGCATGTGCACGTTTTAGAAGCCACTTGACACCACTTTGTACACTTTATTTTCCTATTCATATAAGTAGCCTAGCTTGACTATTCATATATACCATATTGCTTTGAAATATGGAGCCTAACTTTACAAAATATATACAAGTTTCGACCAGTTTCTAAATGCAAGTTGTTTGATTAATTTGTTTTTTTATTTCATAGTGTAAAATAAGAAATGATATTGTTTACACTCATAATGTTGTATATCATGTATGATATAGTAGGGCAATATGTCGTCTCGTATAGACAAACAATGGATGAAAGAATCCGACCAAAGAACCACACGATATATAGGAGTGCAGAAGTTTATTGAATTCGTTGTGGAAAATGGTGGTGATAAGGAAATCTATTCTTGTCCTTGCACACAGTGCAAAAATATGAAAATGAAGATTAAAGTAGATGACATTCATTATCATTTACTCAGATGGGGAATTGTCCAGTCATATACCGTTTGGCATTTTCATGGAGATGAATCGGTAGAGAAGCAAAAACAATCTATTAGTCAAGCCGTAAGTACTAATGAGGTTGAACACCTAGGATGGAAGACTTGGTCAATGATGCTGATAGATTTCATCATTTTCAACCTAACAGTCTGTTGCCCGATAATATTGGAGAACCGTCTATAGTTCATGTTGATCGGTCGACCAATCAAAGAAAGAAGTGCAAATCACTTTTTGATAGTGCAAAAGAGCCATTGTATCCTTCATGTTCTAGAGGTATAACAACATTGTATGCCATTGTAAAACTGAATAGCTTGAAAACTCAATACGGCTTTTCCGATAATGGTGTGACTGCACTCCTCGAATTTATAAAGGAGTTACTCCCCTAAGGTAACACACTACCGACAAAGTACCCTGACATGAAGAAGATGATTAAAAAAGTTGGGATGAATTACAAGACTTATGATGCATGCATTAATGACTGCATGTTATATTGGAAAGATGACGCAAACAGAGTTTCTTGTACAATTTGCAACGAACCAAGATATAAGACAACATTCAACGAAGAGAAAAGAGCTACCAAAGTACCTCAAAAGACGTTGAGACATTTCCCTTTAATTTCTAGATTGAGGAGACTGTATACCATACCATGGATAGCAGATGCTATGACTTGGCATGCTCATGCAAAGTCCGATTCAAATGTGATGCGTCATCCACGTGATACTTCTCAATGGCGAGTTGCAAATTCTTTTGATAAAACATTTGCTACTGAACCACAAAATATCACACTTGGAATAGCAACTGATGGTTTCAATCCACATGTGTCTCTAGCCGGTCGTTATAGTTGTTGGCCAGTAATTATAGTACCATATAATCTTCCTCCATCAATGTGTATGAAAAGAGAGTTCTCAATGTTGACATTGTTGATTTCCGGGCCAAAGCAACCAGTGAAGGATATCGATGTTTATTTACAACCGTTGATAGATGAGTTAAAGCAGTTATGGGAAAGAGTCAATGCATTTGACTCATTTAATAATTCTGAGTTCACAATGAGAGCTAGGATGTTGTGGGCAATTCATGATCATCCTACGCTTGGTACTTTATCGGGGTGCACAACTCACGGCTATTTTGCATGCCCTATTTGTGGGGAAGATACTTGTTCTTATTATCTTCCTAAAAGTAAGAAGATGTGTTACATGGGACATCGAAGATTTCTTCCTTCCTAACAAAAGTTTCGAGACGATAAGGCAAACTTCAATAATGAACAAGAATATCGTCATCCTCCATGGCCATTGAATGGTTATCAAGTTGAAGAAAAGGTAGTTAATATCAAGATGAAATATAGTAAAAACAAACAAGAAATCGATCGAAAACGAAAAAAGAAAACCGATTATGAAGACCTTATCAATGTTCCTGCATGGTATAGGAGGTCTATTCTCTTTGATTTGCCATATTGGAAAACAAATTTGGTCCGACATAATGTTGATGTGATGCATACAGAGAAGAATGTCACTGAGCATCTCATCAGTACAATTATGGGTCATAAAGACAAGTCAAAAGATGGCATCAATGCACGGAAAGATTTGAAAATCATGGGTATAAAACAAAAATTGTGGGTGAGGGAAGATCATGAAACAAATAAAATAACTATACCAGAAGCAACTTTCACTTTGAGCAAAGAAGAAAAGGTTCGATTTTGCACCATTTTGAAAAACCTTAAAGTACCTAACAAATTCTCTTCTAACTTCCACAACAATGTGAGCATCAATCCTCCCGAGCTAACAAATATGAAATCATATGATTATCATGTCATAATGCGACGATTGCTTCCGGTATTGCTTCAACATTCTTATCCACAACATAAGGATCTGCATAATGCTATACACCGTATAAGTCTATTCTTTAACATTTTGTGCTCAAAGGTAATCAATAAGGAACATCTTTTAAAAGCAAAGGCTAGTTTGGTAGAAGCAATGTGTGTGTTTGAAAAACATTTTCCACCCGCATTTTTTGATATCAGTATCCACCTTATGGTTCATGTAGCCGATGAAGCATTGATTTGTGGCCATGTTAGATATAGATGGATGTATCCTTTTGAACGGTAAATTACTAATTTTTGTTTTATTCTTCATCATTCGATTTAAATAGCTACCAGTTATTACAATTAATTACCTACATAGGTTGATGAAAACATATAAAGGATATGTGCGCAATAAAAGAAATATTGAAGGGTGTATTGCAGAAGGATATATTGTACAAGAAGCTAGTTATTACTGCATGGAGTATATGCCAAGAGGAGGTGATGACACTCATAAACATACCCGTGAAGCGTTTTTAGACGAGGATGATGAGTTTGCTGGTGAGATGCCTCTAGATAGTGGTAAAGATATAACTTTGACCCAAGTGCAGTTTGAACAAGTTCGTAGATGGGTCCTTAATAAGTACGATGGATTGGATGAATGGGAGAAGTAGTTCACCATTTTATCCTGAATTCCCATTATTGTAAAATAAATTGACTCATATACGTATTGAAATGTCTACCGCAGGAGGTATAATATCTATGTGAAAAGTACTAAATCTAAATCTCGAAGTAGGGTTGCATCCGTTGAAACTTGTCAAAGTTTCACTCTATGGTTACGTGATGAGGTATTACATTTTCTTAGGTATTCTTGTGTATTTAAGTGGATCATACACCATCACGATCAGGTTTTTTTTACTTATTATGTTTTTTAGTTGGTCAAGACAATTGAAGTTGATTCAACTCTTTGGCGTTTGGTGAACGGGCCGAAGTTCAAGGCGCGTAGTTATACGAAGTACCTAGTGAATGGATTCATATTTTCTCCAAAAAGTTATAAAGAACGGATGGTAACACAAGATAGTGGCGTTTGTATGAGAGCAATTACAAAATTTAGAGTGAGCGGGAAGGATAAAAATTACATGGAAGCAGAAACAATGTATTATAGAGTTATTCAGCAGATAATTGAGTTGGATTATATTGACTTCAAACAAACGGTTTTTTATTGTGATTGGGTAAAGGTCGAAGATAAGATCAATGGTTGTAAGATAGATCCCGTTTCAAACTTGATTACTGTTAACTTAGAGAAATTAAAGACCAAAGATAGAGTGAATGATGAGCCATTTATTCTTGCATCAGAAGCGAATCAAGTGTTTTACTCAAAAGATTTAAAAAGCAGCGGATGGTTTGTGGTTTTGCATACACCAAAACGGTTGACTACAACTGTGGATGACACCGAGTTTCCTATTTTCTATCAATCAGCTTTTGAAGACAACAAAAAATTAGAAGACCTTACCAAATGCATATGTTAATATAAGATGTATTTCTTACTTGAAATGAGTTGAATTTCAAGTGTGATTGAATTTAGAATTTCTTCACTATTTATGTTTGCTTATGTTTCATTTTCGTTTTATGATGGTAACACATGTTACCCTTAAAATTTCTTCACTATTTACCCTTAAAATTAAGTGTGGTAAGTCAACGCACAAGCAACAACCATGGCATCCTCAACCTCTAATGGCTAGCTTCAGAGCCTTGCAAGGTTTTAAGATGGAGACAGAAGCAGTAAATGAGGCAGGTGAAGTCAATAGAAGTTTAAAATAAGCGATAGTATTGTAAAAATAGAGTCCACAAAGTTGTGCATTTGTGTGATGCTATCCACGCACAACATTCACACCATGTTTTCTATGTGAACTAAGTGTGCCATTTAGTTTTGCGTGTGGATGCATAAATTTTAAAGTTAGTGGGGGATTTCAATGTATAAATATAACTTTGTTCGGAAGTTCCCGTGTACGGTGTAGTTATTTTTCTCCAAATTAATTTGATGAGGGCATGGATTTCAATGTATAATTTAGTTTTGCGTGTAGATGCATAAATCCACCACACCGATTTACCACAAAATTTATAGTAAATGTCTCATATAATGAAAAAGTTTAAAGGTGAAGACATGGATTTTACTATGCATTAGAAATCAATTCTCCCTTGTATTATGCAAGTTGCATTATATTTGTAGCTAGGCATTACAGTCCTGTTAGGCCATTTTGTTTTTCTTACTTTAGTTGATTTTGGTCCTTATGTAATTATTTTATATACTAATAAATGGGATGGTTTCCTTTAGCCCAAGCTTACTCTTCAAAAAAAAACAATTAGTTTCAAATCAATTTTTTAATATCACCTATGAAATAATATCGAGTTTTTTAACATGGCAATAATTTTTAGGACCAGCACACTAGATTTAGAGGTGCATGGATTTTTTTTTTAAATCTTGCTCCATGTTCATATAGTATGAAAACTATTTGCTCATTTTTTTGCTGTTCCTTCCATTTTTTAACCCTATCAACTGTTTTAACTTTTTATGCAGAAAGAAGAAAGCTTCCCAGAATTCAAACATAGACCTGAAGACAGGGAAGAGACCGTTGATGGACTAAAAGAGCACTCGGAAAATTCATGTTCTTTCAGGTTGTAGTGAAACATAATTTGCTGTATTGGGCTATTGTTGAGCGTTCTTTGTACGTATATAATATTTTAATTAAATTACCGATTAAGTTAAAACTGATCTATTTTTATTGTTTGTTGCAGGTGGTCTTGGTCATTTGGATTGCAACCAAGAAGATAGTAGCAATGTCAGAACCTGCGGAAGCGTCAACCCATTCAATTACACAGTCATCCTCTACACAACCCGAAAAAGTTGAGATAAATGCATTAGGTGCTCCTATTTCAAAAAATGCTGGAAAAGTAAGTAGTCGAGTCGGTAAATTGGTACGAATTCATGTGCCGGTCTCATATGAAAGTTGGGATAAAGTACCTGAAAAATAAACTCTTAATTTTACAGACATCTTATGATATAGAGTCGGATTCAAAAGACTTGTTTTTTTTAAAAATGGCCGAGTCATTTAGGAAACACAAGAGCGAATTGAGGACAAACTATTATGACAAACATGATAATGATGAAGATAGGCTGAAAAATTATCCACTAACAATCGCCCAAGAAGATTGGACCGAGTTTGTGGAAAATAAAGCAAAACCCGGTGCAAGGGAAAGAAGAGAGATAGGAAAAAAAACAGATCGCTATGCAACTACTGTCATCATACTGGACGTACAAGTCACGCTGTAGTAGAACATGAAATGGTACGTTTGTTTCATTTTTTAAATTAAATATAAGTAAACTATCACGAATTAACCTCCTCTTGTTATCATGAAATGCTTTTTTGTGTTCTTTTCTTTCAAAATTAATGATCTCTTTCTCTTTTTGTTGTTGTAGACCGGTGCAAATCCGGCAAAAGAAATCACACGTCGTCAAGTATGGGAGAAGACTCACACCAAAAAAGACGGTACCATATTAGATTCGGCTTCTACGTACTTCATAAGTTAAACGGATAATAATTCAGCTATTCTATAAAGTCTTCGTAGTAAATAACATCTCAAGTATTACCATATTTTAGGATAAAATTACAAAAGCAAAGGAACCAATCATCGGTAGTGATGAAGAAGACTTGCCATTGGATGAAGATATCCTATCACAAGTGTTTGTCAAGGATAAAAGAGGTCGGACTTGAAGTATTGGAGCTAAAATATCAAAGACTCGAGTAATGGCTTGTATTATTGCACGTAAACAACTCAAAAAGGCTCAAGGAGGCACAGAAGACTTGAAAGCTAGAATGGATAATATGGAAGGTACATTGAAGTCATTAGTCGACTTGTTGAAGGGACAATATGCAGGTCAAGGAAATCATTTACCGGACATTGCTTCAAATGAAGTAGGAAGCGGTACACCACATGGAAGTGTTGGAAGAAAGCTGAATAATGACTTGGAAAATTCATTGAATTCGTCTGGTTTAGCCAATCAAAAATGCGAAATCCTGAACATTGACCTTGAGGTCATTGCAACAGCCACTGTCTGTAAAGATTCGACAGCATCCATTATACATGGAAAATCATTACCTCCAACACATGAGAAGTTAGTTGTGGACAATATACTGCTACCAGAAGAAAAAACATGCAAACAAAATCATCCTCTTGCTATGACCTTTGGTGAAGTTGGAATCGGTGGTTATGTGTGTCATCCAAAGAGTAATATTCGATATCTATAGACCCATAAGCAGGTATGTATGTATTATTATACTATGGTCAAAGTCTTCACCCAATAAAATAAAAAAATAAAAAATAAAATAAACTGTGGTCAAAGTCTACCAAGTTGTGTCATCTAATTTAGTTCAAAACATACATATTAGCTCCTGAGGACCGCATGAATCCAAATCAAAGGTCATCTGTGACACGCTACAAAATAAGAACTTCAAGTTATAGAGGTTGCATCTCTGTAACTATCCAGAATTGTTGCAGATTAATATTTCAGAAATCGACAACTTCAATTTCATTTATTAAAAAACTTGACTTGTCCATTTAGATAGATATACCATAATTATTAAATGTCGATATCAGCTCAAATACCTATTTTATATTTTCATTTGTGTTAGTGGCTGAAACCTTTTTCTCAACTGATCAAACATTCATACTGGACTGTTAGATTGGTTGTTCGAAAGAGAAACAAGTGTCAACGTCATCCGTAATGAAATCAAATCGATTAGAAGAAAAAGGTATAACCATAGTATGGTAATGAAAGTGACAGTTAATTGAATATTTACAAACATCCAGCTAATGTTGTTGCAAATAAAAAAGAAATTTGATTTCAAATTTTGAAATGTTAATATTATTTCCACAACTTTGTATACAATAAAGTAGGATACATTTTACATGTAAATTTAGAGACATGTCAATTTTGATTATTGTTATTAACCCCGTTAGGATAACATTTACGATAATATAAAAAAAATTGCTTCAACCCTGTTCTTGTGGGTCAAACAGAAATAGGCTAGTAGTTTTTTAATTGTGGTGATGTAGTTTGAGGTGGTGGTGAATTGTGACTATTGTGGCAAGGAATGTATGTGTTATTATGATGGAAGAAATGATAGGTGGCAGAAATGGTTAAGCAAAAATGTATGTAAATGGTGGGTATGTAGCTTCAAGCAAGGGTGTATGTGGGAGTTCAGGCAAGGCAGGGTGGTGGCACTGTTTGCACAGAGGATGGCAGTAGTTAAAAGAAAGTGGAGAGGAAGTAGTTAGAAGAAAGTGGAGAGGAAGTAGTTAGAAGGCAGTAGTATATGATAGAAATGAATTGATGTATAGGGTGATGGCAGGATGGAGGAGTGTTAGTTGACAGTGGAGTGGTAGTTTGGAATGTGCAGGGAGTATTTTGGAGTTTTTGGAATGTGAAGTGCATAGTTTTTGGAATGTACAGTTGCAAGAGATGGTCAGTAGCACGGAGGTGGTAGATGATGTTTATGACATTATATGGTTGTGGTAGAAATGGTTGAGGATGGTAATGAGGAAGGCGGTGTATGGTGGTCAGATGTGCACTGTGATATGTGCACAGAGTTGCACAGTTATAGGGGATGGCAGTTGATGCACTGTATGTAGTGATATGCTGTCGTTTTAAATGAATGTTGATGAGAATGTTTGTGGAGTTGTGAGCTGATGGTTGTTGCTGGGGTTGAAGTTTTTTGCAGCTGTGACTTGTAGTTTGAAGGAGGTGGTTGAGGTATGGAGTTCGGTTGTTGTCAGAGAAGGGAATGATGAAAAGGATGTGTATTGCAGTTAATGGTGATTTGGTTTTGAATGATCAGTGAAAGTTTTGTATTGGTCAGAGGCATGAGGTTTAGGGTGGAGTTGTGGTTGTTGCAGGGTGATGACATAAATGCTGAAGTGTGGGAGAATGGTGCAGTGTACAGGGTGATGAAGTTAAGAGGCAGTAACAGTTTTGGACACTGTTGAAGGAAGGAAGGTGAATTGTACGTAGTGATATAGTGGATGGTTAGTTTGGTAGCAAGTATGTTTGAATGTTACTAGTTACCCGTTAAAGACGTGCAAGTATGTCTGAAAGGCAGCAAGCAAATGGGTCATTTCACAGTGCAGTTTTGACAGTTTTTATAAATACAAATGAAAGTATAATTTTTTTGTAAATATAAATGTAATTGAAGTAGGATAAAACTTTAGCAACATCTGATATATTGAACTATAGTATTATATGAATTGTCACCTACTGGAGAAATTTACAGTAAGATCTGCTCAACACTAACATAATTTCTGTTTATTTTCCATTGTTGACTTTCTGCATATTTTCTGTTTATTTTGCAGCTAGGGATTTTTCTTAGGAAGAGATGCATCTAAAATATATTTAATTTGCGTCTGCACGTGGGCTACTGAGTTCAATTTGTTGCCTTCACTTATATATTAGATTCTACAGTTAGCTTGGAGTTGTCATTGCTTCACTAAGAACTGCAGTCGTTATACTATGATGAAGTATATGCTTTGACGAATTCAGGAATCATTTCTTTCTTGTTGTTTAGTGTTTAAATTGAACAATAGATGTGGTTTACTTGTTTTTCTATGAACTGATGGTTTCACTATGAAGTTGTATTATGAACTGAAAGTTGTAAGTTTGTAATCAAGCACTTGTAGTAGTTGTATTATAAATTGGGTTTGTCATCTATTACTGGTTTTGTATTCACGTTATTTATTCCATGTACTATATATATTTCGAAACTGCATGTAGAATGTCCGTGTATCATGAAACTGCATTTAGGAATGAAGTTGAGCTGTGGTTAAAATGGTATAAGCTGGGGCTTTTTTCAATTTTGCAATGGCTCAGGGCCGTGAAGTTCAATTTGCCACGGTTAAGGGCCGTGGCAAAATATTAATTTGCCACGGCCCTGAGCCATGGCAAAAGTTTAATTTGCCACGGTTATAGGCCGTGGCAAAATATTAATTTGCCATGGCCCGAGGCCGTGGTAAAATATTTGCCACTGCAAATTTTGCCACGGCTCAGAACCGTGGCTAAACTGTTTAGCCACGGCTCTGAGCCGTGGCAAAATCGCTTTTTCGGTGTAGTGAAATCCTCCTCCAATTCTGCGTTTGCATGGTGTGTGTAGCGGGAGGCCTTATGGTAGTTTCATTTTACAAAATGCATTGTAGATTTATTTTATAATCTTTTGTTGTTTGTTTTAAAGAAAAACTGTTTTCGTTTTCTCATACCAGTCCCATGACTGACCCGGAGTTTATTGTTCCCTTCCTAAACTCTGGGTGCCCACAATTTTCCACATGGGCAGTCTAGAGTTAGGTTTTTCAGATAATCAAGTAGTAGGAGTAGAGTCGATAGCTTTCAGCCTTTGGATTTTGGCGATAGTATTTCGGGATCGTATTTGCTTCAGTATAGCATTGATGGTGGTTCGAGCTTATTGGATTGGAGTCCTCGTAGCTTTTGGGATAAGCTTTTGGTTTGGAGTTGCAGATTTTGGATTCACTCTTCATTGAAGATCATATTGAGTTATCTTTTCCGCTGCTATCATATTCTGCTGTGTATATTTGTCTCTGATATTGTTGTATCATATTGTATCAGATATTGTATTCAATGTTGTATATCAAATGTATTATTCATTTTCTTCAGCTCTGTTGTTATACTTAATGTGTTATAAGCTCCGGCGAACCAGATTCGACGTTTGAATCTGCGGCACTTGAATATAGGTGACATATTCGGTGTCGATTTTCGAAGGTCGAGTCAGGGTCATTAGAGTCTGTTTGATCGTTTGGACCTTCGGGTCATTGCCATTGCGGCGTATTTGTCTTTGAGACGTTTTCCATTGCAGCGTATTTTCCATTGCGGCGTATTTGTCATTGTGACGTTTTGTCTTCGGATGAGGTACTTATATTGAGATAACAGTACTTGGCAAGGCTTCGGCCACATGCACGTGCAAATACTTTTGAGATGGTTTCTCTGACTATTTTCCCTAGTGTATCGCCTTTTTTGGAATTGGTCCTTTGAACCATTCGATATATATTTGTGGCGATTACTTTCGAAAATTGAACTCTTGGAAGTTCTATTTTTGACATTTGAGTTGCCTACACTGGCGTTATATGAAATTTGCCTTTTGGCGTTTACTTGATATTCTCCTCTTTGGAGATATATTTGCCTTATGGCATGTTTGAGATGAGATCTCTTAATGCATGTTTTGGGTTTGCCAAAATGGTGATTTTAGGTTTTTCCCTAAACCATATTTGATGTTTTATGAATGCTGATGATATGAGGCACTTTTGTTTGATTTGAGTACTGAATTTGAGTTACCTCTTTCGAGGTATTTGGTCACTTAAGTATAGTTTGTTACTTAAGTGTTGAGCTTATGAGTTTAATGATTCATTCTTATCTTTCTAGAACAAGTATCTTCATGACTATTCTGCTTCATATTATCGATATTGACTGATTTGTGTAGCTAGACTGACCCATGTATTTGTACTCTGATCAGACCGAGTTGTTTCAGGTATCATCTATTGGACTTAGCTTGAAGTTGATGCTGGATATCAGCTCTCCTTTCTCTTGAGTAATTTCTGTTCTTCTGCATAATCTGATGTATATATATTTTATTCGATGTATATTGTGTGGTCGAGTACCACCATTATTGTATTCATACTGTATTGTACTAAACATGTATCAGTGTATATGTATATATATGATGTTGATTACTGTTCTGTGATGTGCTTTACATTTAGTTATTATATTTTGTTTTGATAGAACAGTTAACCACATATAGTTTTGGATTAAGCATTTACTGGGTATGTCAATCCACTTGAGATAGAAAAGAAAAATCATATTGTATTTGTCGATGTATTCAGTAGATGTTTAAGACAAGTTATAGATGGTCGTCCTTAACCAGCCCTATTCTCCGCTTTAGTAGACAGAATTGCTCGTTAATTCTCTTTACTATGGTGGGTCTCGGGGTGGGACGTTATAGCAATATACACTTGATAAAGTTACAGGGACAGGTGAACACATGGTCAAACCCAATTAAAAGCCGGTTCAAATCAAGTGCAATACAAAAAAAGTCACGACACGAGCACAAGGTCAAACCCGAGCTATAAGATGGATTTAAAACAGGTGCAAACAAAATATACAAGTTTAAGAAAATGGTCAAGACAACTAAAACAAGCTCGACCAAAATTCAATGCCTTCTTATTCTGCAATTAGGCGTGACATGCTCGAGGACTATCATCGTTTTAATTATACCATTTATCACGGCAGTAGTAAGATGTATGCTAATATGCATCGCCTTTATTTTTGGAAGGCGTGAAGGATGATGTTGCAAGTTATGTAAGTAATTGCATGTATGTTATCTTCTTCTCTACAGGTTTCTGAAGCTTATTCTAGTCTAAAGCATCAATTTTTGCTTGCTAAATCCTCAATTTGCTGCAAAATAATCCTAAGGTGAGTATTAACTCACACTTCTAACTCAAATAAGCTTGCATGCCAATTATATGTTGTCCTCTTTGTTGTTTGCTGGAAAAAAACTTCGAAGATTGAACCTGAAACTAATTTGATCATATCTCTCGCGTTTCAGTAGGACCGGTAAATTGGCTCCTCGCTATAGAATGCAACCCATGACTTAAGTGAACTAATGTCACTTAAGTATACAAAGACCTCAAAAGAGGTGAATTCAATAATAATACTCAAATAATATAAACATTTGCCTCTTTTGAGGTCTTTGTATACTTAAGTGACATTAGTTCACTTAAGTCATGGGTTGTATTCTTTCTTTTGCCAAGTTCTCACAAGATTATCATTTAGCTTATCTAACTAATTGTTTTGTTAGCATGACCCGTGCAAAAAAAACTGTAACGCCCTACCCCGAGACCCACACTAACAAAGGGTATTACACGTAATGTTGTCTGCTAGTGCAGAGAATAGTACTGGTTAGGAGCGACCATCTATAAGCTTTGTCTTAAACAAGTATTGGATACATTGATTAAGTGCGCTAATTTTTTTTAAATGATTTTGGAAATTAGTTGGAAATCGTTGCTCTGAAATTCTCTTTATTATAGAGAATACATAAAATTGTTTTAGCTATTAAAACCAATTTCCATCATTAAAAATTCTATTAGGAGGAGTTAGCCTTTTAGAACCATCTCAAAAAATGCTCGAAATCATCGAATTCAAAAACAATTCAATGGAAAATGCTCTACACCACATAGTGATACATAAGCGAGTGGTAACACGGACCACATATATGTGTGTGTGTCTGTTGTTCTTTGATATGTTGTGTATTTGCTATTATTGTATTTTATTCTGAATAGATTCATTAGCCACCGTAGTTTTGTGTTAAACATTTATTGAGTAAGTCGATCCATAAGAAAAAGGTAAAGACAAAAAAATTAGTGCACTTAATCGACATATCCAATACTTGTTTAAGACAAAGCTTACGGATGGTCACTCCTAACCAGTCATATTCTCTGCACTAGAAAACAGTATTACTCTGTAATAACCTTTTTTAGTGTAGGTCTTGGGATGGGGCATTATAGCTTTTAAGGCTATAGTAAAAAAATTCAGCTTTCAAACAAAAAAAGAATCATGCAATTTGGATAAAGTGTAAGAAAGTTATGATGTTTCACAGTTGAACCCGGGCAGTGTTATCACTGTAAAACTCTGGGCAAAAATATGTTTCGGATCAAAGTTCGGCCGCATATTTCTATAAGCTATATAGATCGAAATGACCGAAAGTTGGTATGCATATAGTAGTGATTTTTCCATAATTGAGTTTGATGTCTCAAATGGTTTTCAAAATCGGTTTTCAAAGCTTATTTTCAAGGTAAATTATTTTTCGTAAAAGTTACTCGTTTTTGTACTGTTGAGCAAATGAGAAGGAGAGTTAAACGATTTAGTAAAATGTGTAGTATGGGATACGTGCGTTTATCCTTTCGGTAAATTCCTAACTTATCTGTTTGATCGTTTGGACCTTCGGGTCATTGCCATTGCGGCGTATTTGTCTTTGAGACGTTTTCCATTGCGACGTATTTGCCATTACGGCGTATTTAGAATTATGACGTTTTGCCTTTGGGCGAGGTATCTATATTGAGATAACAGTACTTGGCAAGGCTTCGGCCAGATGCACGTGCAAATACTTTTGAGATGGTTTCTCTGACTATTTTCCCTAGTGCATCGCCCTTTTCGGAACTGGTCCTTTGAACCATTCGATATATATTTGTAGCGATTACTTTTCGGGAATTTGAACTCTTGGAAGTTCTATTTTTGAGATTTGAATTGACTACACTGGCGTTATATAAGATTTTCCTTTTGGCATTTACTTTAGTTTCTAGTCTCCTCTTTGGAGATATATTTGCCTTATGGTATGTTTGAGATGAGATCTCTTTATGCATGTTTTGAGTTTGTCAAGATGGCGGGTTTAGGTTTTTCCCTAAACCATATTTGATGTTTTATGAATGCCGATGATATGAGGCACTTGTGTTTGATTTCAGTATTGAGTTTGAGTTACCTCTTTAGAGGTATTTAATCACTTAAGTAGCATTTGTTACTTAAGTGTTGATCTTATGAGTTTATCGATTCATTCTTCTCTTTCGAGAAGAAGTATCTTCATGACTATTCTGCTTCATATTATCTATATTGACTAATTTGTGTAGCTAGATTGACCCGTGTATTTATACTCGGGTCAGACCGAGTTGTTTCAGGTATCATATATTGGACTTAGCTTGAAGTTGATGCTGGATATCAGGTCTCCTTTCTCTTGAGTAATTTCTGTTCTTCTGCATACGCCGAGGTATATATAGTTGATTCGATGTATATGGTGTGGCCGAGTACTACCTTTATTGTATTCATATTGTATTGTACTAAACATGTATCAGTGTATATGTATATATATGATGTTGATTTCTGTTCTATGGTGTGCTTTACATTTAGTAATTGTATTTTGTTTCGATAGATCTGTTAGCCACCTATAGTTTTGGATTGAGCATTTACTGGGTATGTCGATCCACTTGAGATAGAAAAGAAAAATCATATTGCATTTATCGACGTATTCAGTAGATGTTTAAGAAGAAGTTATAGATGGTCATCCTTAACCAGCCTTATTCTTCGTTTTAGTAGACGGAATTACTCGTTAATTCTCTTTACTAAGGTGGGGGCATTATAGGAGTGCTCTCGAAACCCTACTCAACCATCAACTGCTGCCTATACATGTCGTTTGAGCACCAATAGCTTGACCTACGATCAGAGCATGCCACCCATACCTACATCTCCAGCCGCCTCCTAACGACCCCTCCCCCCACGATAGCCGCGACGTCCCTCATAGCACACAGCCGCCGTGCCAGTTATGTACACTTTTTGGAAAATCCATTGACTGTTGACATGAAATAGCCGTATGGATCGAAAGCCCTCGGCCTCCTCTACATGCCCATACTCTCTTATCGTCGTAAAACCGACGATCTTCCGTTAAAACGACGAACCCTACCATGGACGGTCGAGATTCATCCTCGATTTTTGGCCAAACGATGAACCAAATTGAAAAAAAATCACTATAGTGGATTACGCTCGCCGAGAGCTTTCCAACGATATATAATTCGATATAGTTTTGAGGAGTTTGATTTTCGATTTGAATTTGAAATTGAATTAGGATTTTGGAATTGAAAATAGGTTTCTTCAATTGGAGAGATGAGATAGGATAAACAGATAGATTTGTACATACAGAAATGAGAAATAGAAAGGCTGCTAGGGTTATAAAATCTAGTTATATAGACAAGACCCGATTAGAAAGAATGAACATATCAAATTGGATCGAAATGACAACAACGACTCGAAAAGCCCATTCCACTTCCGAAACGAAATTGGGTCATCTTATTAATCAAAATAGATGTTTTCAATGTTTTTAAATTCAATGAAACCAGTTTCAAGTCCTACTTCCATTTTATGAAGCGGTTAGCTTTTAAAATCAGCTTATTTAATTTGAATTCAATAAATTGATTTCTACGTGTTTCGACCCCGCACGATCAAACGAAGATTCCGATCGCTATGAAACTTGAAATCCTACAATAATTCACTGTTACAAATTTGATGAAACTAGTTTCTTCAAAATTCGAGACAGTGACCAAAATGGCAAATTTCATGTTGATCAAATAAATTATTATTAAATTAATTTAATAAATTTTCATTTTCAAATTTTTATAACTAACAAATTTTATCATTTTTGATTACCTAGAAATTAATAATCTTTTAAAATGAATTTTCATGTCAATCCAATGTTAAATATTACACAAATTACAATGTTCAGTTTCAACTATAATAAAATCAAATTAGTTATGTTTTAATTTCAAATATTTTTTAATTTATATCTTATTATTCACTCAACTATCATCTTACGGATATAATTAACATTGGTTTACCATTTATTACATCAATATTCTATAGTTACCATCTTAATACACATTAACTGCAATGTTTAATTAGATTAATTTCAATTGATTTACAATTTATTATCAATGAATCAGATAATCAAATGATACTTAAACAATTGTTACAAATTACAATTTCAAATAAATTTCGATGTTTATTATTTACAAACCAAGCTAATAAACTCACATTCTGATTAATCATTCTATATTAACCAATTTCATTTGATTATATATAATTTTGCTGTTTAATACAACATTTGGTTTATTTCCTTATTTGTGTTTCACAACCAAATTTAAGTCTTACAATTATTTCAATTAATTGAAATTACATTAAAATAGTTGTTAATTACCTTAAATTAACATTATTAAATTTCATTCTAACTATATTTTCTCATTAATAAATCATAAAATTTATTTTCTTCCAATATTAAATTTCAACATCTTATTAAATTTAATATTTTAATCATCAGAAAAATACGGGTGATTACACAAGGTGGTTGAGGTTGTTAGAGATGATACCTGGAATTCATGAAGAACCATCACCATTGAAGAAGCTTCGAGGAAGAGCTTCAAAACCCTAAGTCGCGTTGCTGAAGCAAAGCGGAGGAGGAAGAGGTTCGTTCGGTGCTAGAGCTTGGATCTGACATTGGAGAAGAAGATGCCAAATCGAATTTTGGTTCGGTGGAGAAGATTCCGGACCAAAGATTTGGTCTGGTAGAGTTCGTTTCGGTGACAAGGTGACCTCGTTTGGTGGAAGACCAGACTATAATTTTGGTCCGGTGGTAGTGGTTCGATCGGCAGTGAAGGCAAGAGGAAGTTTCATTCGGTGATGGAAAATGACGGGCCAACATTTGGTCTGCTGGTGATTAGGGGTTGTCGCTCTAAAAATATCGTCTGGTGGTGATGGGATGCCGGTCCAGACTTACCGCTCCAGATATTTCATTCAGTGTTGAAGCATGGTTAAACCAATGATTGCCCCTCTAGATCTATGGGCTTGTACCGAACCATTAGCGTTGATGTGGACTGCCGGTCCAAGTGATGCCGAACCAAATAAAGGTCGAACCAAATATTTGGTTCGGTATTGGACCATGCCAAGCTAGATCTTGAGTGTTTTTTATCAAACCAAATGTTATTATGCTATTTGCCGGACCAGATGTGCCGAAATAAACCTCAGGGCTGCTATATAGCAGCTACCCCTCCTCATTTCTTCACTCTATAAATAGTGGAGCTTCTGGACAACAATGGCGGCCATCCTAGAGAGCTGAAACTCTGTAGAATTTTATTTGTATTATTAATCCTTCTTATGTATAGCCTCCAAAAGTGAATTAATCTTGTAACTCTAATCTTTTAGTGTTTAATAAATCTGCTCTCTCCAAGTGGACGTGCACTGCCTCACGGTAGTGGAACCACTATAAATACCGATGCTATTTATTTTTCTGCATCGCATTGATCTGTTACCGTGTGTTATAGTATTTATTTCTGTTCGTTTCATCTCGGTACAATCACGATCTAGTTGTTTTCTGCTGCATTGAGTTTTTATTCCCTTAGACTGGTCATCTGAAGGGATTTTCCCCAAAAGTCTAGTATCAGAGCTGTAAGGTTGGTTGAGGAGTGTTAGACGCTATGGTAGAAGATGAAGGGACTCTAGTTGTTTCAAGACCCTATGTGAGAGGGACTTATATCGTGTCAAGATCATGGTTGGCAATAGAAAAATGGAATAGGGATAAAGACTTCGAGAGGTGGCAATTGAGGATAAAGGTTGTTCTAATGAAGAATGAAGTCCATCCACTAGTGTTTGCCCTTGAGGAGTTGACGGCTGACATCTCAGTTGCAGAAAGGAAGCAGATGGAGAAATAGGTGTTTACTACTTTACAACTAGCTATGAGAGAGAATGTTATCTCAGAGATTAGCAATAAGACGATTGATAGGGGAATTTGGAACAAGCTAGAAAATCTCTATTTGAAGAAATCTCTGACTAACCTTTTGATATTGTTAAAGACATTTTTCACCATGTGGATGAGAGAGGGTATTTCAGTGAAGGAACATCTTAATTTCTTTAATGATCTCGTGATTAAGGCGAAGACTGTTTACTTCAAGATGGACGAGGAGCAAATGACAATGATTCTTTTGTGTTCTCTTCTAGGACGATACACATGTTTCGTTAATAGCCTTATCTTTGCTAGGGACACATTGACAGTGGAAGATGTGAAGTCAGACCTTCTTTCTGAGGGCTTAAGATCAGATGAAGGAGATAAGTGAAGAAAGTAGAGGTGGAAGTAGTAGTCATGGCCAGTTTGTTGAAAGTGGTAGAGAAGATAGGAAGAATTGACACTCTAAAGGGCGTTCCATGTTCAGAAAGTTGGTAATGGCAGGAGAGAAAAGTCTAAGGACGGGAAGTTCTTTATCTACAAGAAACCTAGTCATTGGAAAAAGGATTTTCCAGATTTGAAGAAGAAGGAAGAAGATGGATCTTCATCATTTATCATGGAGAAATTTGTATATGACGTTGTGTTGTCTGCAGCAGTGTCGGATATCTCAGACCATTGGGTGCTGGACTTGGGGGAGTCTTTCCATATGATGCCTAATAAGGATTACCTCAGTTCTTTAGTTGGACGAGAGGGAAGCTCTATTATTATGGCTAATGACGCTAGCAGTAAAGCAATGGGTGAAGCTACAGTGAGGATCAGCATGTTTGACGGAGTGATGCGCACTTTGACCGGTGTCCGGTATATTCTAGTTCTTCGAAAGTCCTTAATTTCTTTAGGATAATTGGCATCTTTGAGATGCAAGGTAACTATCGAGAAGGATGGTCTGAAGGTTTTAAGAGGTGCACTAGTTCTTATGAAAGGTGACGTGCTTCGAAATTTATGTTTGTTGAAAGGAACCACGGTTCTTGGAGAGTCGTGTATTAGAGTAGATAGTTCTCGTGCATTGGATGCCACAAAGATTTGGCATCTCAGATTGGGTCATATTTCAGAGAAAGGCTTGGAGTTGCTTCAAAGACGGAAGATGATCAAAGGAGGAAGCTTCGACAAGATGGACTTTTTCCAAGAGTGTGTGTTAGGCAAGCAAACTAAAGCATCTTTTGGAGTTGGACTCCATAGATCGAGGCGAGTACTCGAGCACGTGCATACAGATGTTTGGGGACCGATTGCTACTCCTTCTCTTGGAGGAGCAAAGTATTTTATCTTTTTCATTGTAGACTTTTCTCAGAAAGTATAGATGTATGTGATGAAGCCCAAATCAAAGAGTTTTGAGAAGTTCAAAGACTGGAAAGTGCTGGTTGAGAATCAATTTGGTTCTAGGTTGGAGGTGCTGAGATCTGATAATGGCGGTGAATTTTTCTCTAGGGAGTTCCTCAGATTTTGTAGACAGCATGGCATTTAGAGACATTTCACTATACCCAGAGATCTGCAATCCAATGGGGTGCAGAAAGGATGAACATGAATCTACTAGAGAAGGCTTGTTGCTTGATTGACGACGGGCTTGTCTGGAGGCTTTTGGGCCGAGGCATTATCAATTGCGGTGCATATCATAAATCGAATTACATACTCAGCAATAGATGGCAAGATTCTAGAGGAGAAATGGAGAGGTAAAGTAGTGTATCTTGGTTACTTCCGAATTTTTGGTTGTCCTGTGTACGTTCACCATATAGGTGAAGACAAGTTGGAGGCTTGAGCATACAAGGGAATACTAATGGAATATACCGACGGTATCAAAGGGCATTGAATTTGGAAACCTGTTGATTGAAGATTGTTCATTCCAGACATGTTACTTTTGATGAGTCTACTATATTCAATCCGAAGGAGAAGATACCTACCACATCAGAAGATTCTGATAGGCCTAAGGAGATGAAAGAAGTTCCCTATTCCATCCAAATAGTAGAGTTGTTGTTGATGTTGTCAAGGAAAATACAGTTGATGAAACATCACAGGATAGTCTATAAGCACCTTCTAGTAGTGCTGGTGATGTGCATGAATCTAGAGGATGTTCAGTTCAATGTTGAGCCAAAAAGAGTTTAGGCAAAGCAGTACCTACCAGGGCCAGTCGTAGGACTATTAGGCTGCCCGAAAAGTATGGTGATTGTAAGTTTGCGAACCTTAGCATCGGTGATCAGTTTAGCTATGCCTTACATGTGGTTCATGAGGAGCCGCTTGACCTTTATGAAGCTTTGAAGTCATGTGACGGTTCAAAGTGGATGTACGCTATGGAAGAGGAGTTAGAGTCATTGAAGAAGAACTAGACTTGGCGTTTGATACCACCTCTTCAAATAAGCCGAGCCATAGGTTGCAAGTGGGTGTTCAAGGTGAAAGACGATGGGATACAAGGCTAGATTAGTTGCTAACGTAGGATCGATTTCACCCTAGAGGAGGGTGAATATGTGATACTATTAATTATAAAAATTTATTGAGGAAGTATATAAAAATTATTGCAGTACTGATAATAGCAGAATAATAGCAGTACAGATAATAGCAGAAAATTAAAAGTAGAAAATAGAACACACAGATTTACCCAGCGTCCGTAAAACCATGCCTACGTGTTGCCCCTAAGGTTTCTACTAGAAATTAAGTAGTCAGATGCTTACACACGTATACTCGCGACACCCACTATCGACTAACTTAACTCTACGCTCAAAACCCTGTCACAACTCAGCCACTGAGTTGCGAATTCTCAAACTACACCACCGTAGTTTGTTCCCTGGTCATACGACTAGAATTTACAAAGTTTAAAAGTAAATTACAAATAATAAAAAAATTAAAACAATAAAAAAAACCTAATTTTTAAAATAAAAGACCCAAAAGAAATTAAATTTGCCAGCCCAAAGTAAATAAAGTGATAAACTATTTTTCCACCTTTTCTTTGTTATTTCTTTAGCCTATGTCTTTCTTCGTGAAAAATGGCTACTTAGATTGCTCTTTTGTTCTTCTTTGCTCTGAAATTAGGTCTTTTGAATTTCGAAGAAGTTGACTTAGGTTGCTCGATCGAATAAATGATTTATCATTCCTAATTTTGTCGATCGAGTGTTTCTTCGATCTGCACCACGGCTTCTTCTCGATTGAGTTTGACTTGAAATTGTATGTACTTAAAGCTCTTTGCTTTACTGATTAATTTGCTTGAACTCGATGATCTTTGAATGCCGATCATGATAGGGTTAATAAGATTCCAATTCCTATAATTTCGTTCGATTGAAATCGTCTGATATTGTAGCTTGGCCGTTTGATTTTGCTTAAGTGTATACGATTTGTTTAGACTTCTTCATTTCGTATATTTTCTTACTTAATTATCACGGCTTTGAATTGCTTTGATGATGTTTCCCTTGCTCACCATGGTTTCGATTCTTCTGGTATTTTGACTTGTTTGAATTATTCGTCTACAAGTTGAATTCGGCCATTTTTGAATTTTTGATAATCTGGACTTCGGTCATAGGGGTTTCCATTTGAATTTAATCCTAATTTGTTCGAACTTGTTGTATATCATTATTTTTAAACTGCTACCTGCAGAAATGTTTGACCTGGAACATTATTATTTAATTGATTTTTGTAAAAACTGGAACTTAGGTTATTTGGAAATTTCTCTATGATATTGTTTTGTTTGCATCTAGTTGATGTGCACTTGCTATTGGTCTTCATTTAGCTTGGCTGCCCTTGGTTTCACTGCATATATGATTGAAGTTACAGCCTTGCTTGCATATAGTCTGGTTCCATTGGTCATTGTTAGACTTCGTGTATGTTTGGTTGCTAGGTCTAGTTGTTGTTTTCTTGTATACACACTTCATGTTTTAGTTGCTGAATTTGAATTCATCGTATTTGTTCATACATACATATGCATGTGTGTATGTGTGTTGTGATGTGGGTCTGTTGGTTCACTATGTATGTTCCATATATTGGAGTTGCTCGGACCACATGTGCATATGTGTCACCACTATTCATTTATGCTTATGGTTCTAGTTTGGTTGCATGTGTCTTTGAGTCTTCTTGCTTCGAGTTGTTTCTTTAACTTGTATGTGATTAGTGGTGGTCTGTTGGCACTTGAATTTGGTCTGCACTTCCATATGAGTGTTTATTGTTTTGATACACACCATCTGGAGCTTCTTGTTTACTTATTGTTGGTCTTTATGGGTTTACTGTTCTCGAGTCATGTAGTTCATGTGTACTTAGTTCTTGTGATCTTGTATCACTGGCTTCATCATGATTTTGGAATTTGCGTTGAGTCATGTGCTTCGAGGCAGTGTGGTTGCTTTAATTTGAATCACTTTTGTTGTTTCATTTTGAGCCGGTCGACACTGTTGAGGCTGCACTTGTACAATTTCTCTACGCCTTTGGTTATTGCATTCATGTTCATTTATATGTATACAAGTGTGCATTCATTCCATCCTTGTTAGAATTGAGCATGTCTGTTAAGTTGAAGCTTTGCTCATTTTATGCCTTTGTTCCATGCCACTGCTGCATTTCATATATATGTTACTTTGTACTGCCCATAAGTCTTCATTTGTTTACATTTGACTTTGATTGTGCCATCTGCACTGAAATGCTTTTGAATTTCTGAATTGCATTCATTATATACATATGAAAACTGTATTGTGCTAGTATTTGCAGTGCACCACTTATTATGTGCATGTTGCATATTCACATGGTTGTGTTTACTATCTAGCATGCTTTTGGTTTCTTGATGCAATCTTGTTTCATATGGCATTTGAGGTGTTGTTGCAGCTGAAACTTTGAGCTTTGTACATTTTCATTGTTGTACACAATTGAATTTTTGATCGAGGCTTGTATTACTGATGTGCACTGACTTGAATTTTATTCATGTGTACACAATTATGTTCTTGGTCGAGATTTGTTCCAGTCGTTAAAACTAGACCATTTCATCTTTGATTTTGGATTGGTCAAGTTATTTTGGTTGTCTTGACCATTTTATTGAACTTGTACATTTTGATTGCACCTGTGTTGAATCCATCTTATAGCTCGGGTTTGACCTTGTGCTAGTGTTGTGACTTTATTTATATTGCACTTGAGTTGATCCCGGCTTTTGATTGGGTTTGACCCTGTGCACTCATGTCCTTGTAATTTTATCAAGTATATATCGGTGTGCACGGCCTTGTGGCACGTACAGTAATACACTGTGCATGTCACAAGTTGTTTGTGTATGATGAATTCAAAATAAATGATGACGAACAACCCAAATAACCGAGGAAAATAACATTTTCAGAATACACATTTTATTTTTATACTGCTCAAATATTTCTTTTTAAATTTTACTGCATTAGTGTGTATTTTTGCGGATTGCTCGAATGTTGGATCCAATATGGAATAGAGTTGAAGATCAAATACGAGTGAATGAGTGAAATGTAGTGAGGTGCAAATGTATGTATAGTGAAAAATGTTATGTGATTAAATTGTATTGTAACTGAAATTATGTATTTATATATATAGTGAGACCACAAACCTGTACTATTTAAAATTGTAATAAAATATCTGTTTGAATTTAAATTCTATGTTATTTAGTATATTCAGCAAATATTTATTTAATTATATGAAAAATAAAATAGTACATTAACAAATACATTTAAATGAATATATATATATATATGTTTATTATCATTAAACAAAAAGCATATACCTGCATATTCAACAATCTCCCCCTTTTGATGATAAAAAACATAAATTTAAGATTTTGAATTTGTTAAATGTGTTTGATCATTCAATTTTCTCCCCCTATTTGAACTCTCCCTCTGTACAACAAAACTTCCCCTTCATGTATGCATATAAATAAATAAAAATATGCAAATGAACCTAAATGCAAATAGAAAATACAAAATAAAATATTTGACCTTTATTTGCCAAAATTTTGACTTTTCTCTTTCCCTTTTTTATCAGCAAAAGAGTAATAGTGTTAGAAAAATAGAGATAAAGCGATAGACATTAATACAACATCAATACCCAATCGAGTAAGTATTAAATTTCAATAAAAAATCGAACAAAAATCATCTATTTGACGCATATTCCACTTTAAGATATAGGGATAATGTCATCATATAGTTGTGTCTATTTGTGGTATATTTATATCAGGAATTTGAATATCTTCTATCCATGCATAAACGTTAAAACTTCTAAATAAGATCAGTAGTACTCCAAATTTAAAAAAAAAATGAATTTAAGTATCTTCTAACCATGCATAACCGTGAAGACTTTTAAATGAGACTAGCTCAACTTGTCTATTTAATTAATCAATTTTGATATGCGTTCCATACATGCATAACCGTGAGCACTTTTAAATGAGCATGGAAGAACATAATCAAAATTCCAAGTAATTCATCCATGCATAACCGTGAGGACTTTTAAATGAGAGTGAATGCTTTGGATGTTTTTATTTTCTAAAAACATAATAGAATGAAAAAACAAATGATTTGCCGCTTAAAATACCACATATTAACATACTATATTGGATTTTGATGAGTGATGTTTGATAGAAATATGGTAGAAATAGAAATGGTCATGGCATTTTTACCAACAAAAAGTTTTTATAAATCCTGTTTAAGTTTCTATAGAAATTGACTAAGTATATTGCCTCATGTTATAATATATGATCAATATCAACACTCATCACTTTTTTAATCACTATTTATCTTTTCGATAATCAATAGGGAGTCAGATTAGTTAATGTAATCATTTAAGCACAAATTCAAAAATAATTACAATTTTTCTAAAAAATGACTAATCTGAAACAAGGTCAACAAAACGATTTTCTAGAAGGGGTTTTATAAAAGAAAAATGCCTACTAATTGACAATTATTTAAGGTGAAAAATATGCAGATATTTTCTTTAAAAACGATGTAGCTACTGAATGTCTCAAGATAAATCAAATTCCACTAGTAATTTTTCTATCAACTAGATTACCAGTGTAATCTACATCTGAATTTTCTTTTGACTCAAGATTATCATTAGTTGATGTCATAGACCAGGTTGTGATGTGTGCAACTAATCATTTTATAGCTTTTTGAAAATGTGATTCATTAAGGATTTAATTGAAAATGTGCACATAAACAAGAAGTGAACACAGTATCAGATCTAGAAGTTGTAGGATAAACAAACATATTCACGTGTATTTTGAGTAATCATCAATCAATAAAACACCAATCCAAACAAAACTATATGAACTAGTTCAAGAACTCTAGATGAACTTAGAGTGTTCTTGGCATAAAAATGTAATTGGCCAACACGTTTGAAAAAATTAGAATAAAAATCAACATTATTTTCTTTATCACTAACTGGCTGAATTAAATCAAATTATGGTGCAGAATTTCACATATATATCTCAAGATACCTTTACCTATTTTACCTTTGTCGATAATTTTTCGTTGTTGCCTATTGTGATTCTGCCACTTTAATACTAGGCTGAGAAACTTTGATTTGTTGCCCATTGTGTGTGTGAAACAGCCAGAATCCAGATAACACTGTTGTTATTCCTTAGCCTGCCACTATACCTACACGAGAGAATATTTTTGTGACCTATTTGTTTTTATAGGTCCATGGTTATTAGTGGCAAATGATTTTGAAAAATAAGTTTGAGTAGACCCCAAACTATTTATATTTGTTCCTCTTTACATCCAAATTTGATTAGCTTTAAGGGATTTATATTTGTGCATTTTGGAACCTAAATTGGAACAATTTTTACATGTTTGGGTCTATACCAACAAATATTCTGATTATGACCAGTTTTTCCACATATTTTGTACTTTGAGTTGACTTGATTAATTTTATTTCTATCACATTTTAATTGATTGTACCCAAGTCCTTGTCTAATTTTATTAACAGTTTGTTTCCCTAATAGCATATTTAACAATCTTTCACTTTCTGTAAATTTTCCTAAAGTCGTAGATTGTTGTTGGACTTATGTTTTGAGAGATTCGTTTTCATTTAATAATTGTGTGCACTTTTTAATAGAATTTTCTCTCCTCGTATTTTCACTTTCTTTCAAATCAAAATTTCATTTTCAAGGGATTTAGTTTTAATTTCTGATTTTTTAATTTCAACTTCAAATGATGGACAATTGTCGCACTTAGGGCTTTTGGTTTGATAGTTTTTAACTATTTGGTCAAGTTGTTTATTTAATTCTATCAAAGTTTCTCTTTGTGATTCAATTTTAGTGTATTTCTCCCTAAGTCATTCGAAACAACCATTTACTTCATGAAAATATATAAGCAATTCTGAATGAGTAAGTTTTGATACCTCACTTGGCTCGTCATCATCGCTGTCAGTTATATCACCTCGAAGGCACAGATCTTCTTTTTCGCTCTTACTGCCAGTGCTTTTGTCATCTTCATCAGTTTCATCCCAAGTGGCTGCAAAACTTCTCCTTTTCGTTTTCTTTCGTTAGCTGAATCGATTCTGAGGACAATTGGGCTTGATATGACCAGGTTTATTGCACTTGTGACATATGATTTCGTATTCTTCCAAGCTGTCTAATACTTTGGTTATTCTGCTTTCTAATTGTTGATTTAGAGATAGATTTATGAATTTGGGATTCCACCTTTTGAATTTCTTTATTAATAGTGCCAGCTTAGCTGCTCCATCGTCATCGTCATCATCACTTTCTATTGTTCCTTTGAGAGCTATTAGTTTCTTTCGAGTATCACCTCTTTCACATTCTTCCTTGAATTTCACTTCTAGCTCGTAAGTGGTGAGATTTTCGACGAGTTCTTTGACTTTGGTTTGTTTTAAATCTTTTGACTCTTTAATGGCTGTAACTTTTACTTCAAAACTTCGTGGAGGACTCTGAGGATTTTTCGGACTATTTTCAATTCTATGTATGATTTCCAAGTGCTTTTGATTTGTAGACGATATTGGAAAGTCATCGTACGACTCTTTGACATTTTCTTCCTTAGCCATTATGAAATTCTCGTATTCGCTACTCAGCATGGAAGGCGAGATTCTTTGACTTGAGATGTTCCTTCGTGAGTCACTTTGAGTGTATGTCATATTTCCTACGCAGTTAGACAATGTGAGACAAGATTAAATTAAACTTGATCTAATGAACAAATAATAGAATTCATAGCTTTAGCATTAGCATTCTGTAGTCTATTTTCTAAATTTGTCCATTGATCCGTCGGTTTATCATTTTCCTGATTGTCTACAACTATTGGTGTTCGACAACCTGTCTCAACAATATTCCAAGCATCAATGATTTTCAGAAAGATTTTCACTCTATTTTTTCCAGTACACATATTCACCGTTGAACATTGGTGGTCTAACTATAGACCGACCCTTAGCAAAAGCATTGTTAAAAGAAGCCATTTTAAAAATTCAAAATTTTTAAAACAAAAATCGATTTTTGAAAAATCAAATTTTTAAAAAAATGGCTTTTGTTCCTAGCTTCGATGCCACTTGTAGGATCGATTCCACCCTAGAAGGGGGATGAATAGGATGATACTATTAATTATAAAAATTTATTGTGGAAGTATATAAAAATAATTACGGCACTGATAATAGCAAAATAATAGCAGTACATATAATAGCAGAAAACTAAAAGCAGAAAATAGAACACACAGATTCACCCAGCTTCGGTAAAACCCTGCCTACATGCTACCCCTAAGGTTCTACTAGAAATTAAGTAGTTAGACGCTTACAAACGTAAACTCGCGACACCCGCTATCGACTAACATAACTCTACACTTAAAACCCTATCACAACTCAGCCACTGAGTTGCGAATTCTCGAACTACACCACCGTAGTTCGTTTCCTAGTCACACAACTATAATTTACAAAGTTTAAAAGTAAATTAGAAATAAAAAATAATTAAAACAATAAAAAAAACGCTAACTTTTAAAATAAAAGGCCCAAAAGAAATTAAATTTGCTGGCCCAAAGTAAATAAAGTGATAAACTATTTTCCCCCTTTTCTTTGTTATTTCTTCGATCTTTGTCCTTCTTCGTGAAAAAAGGCTACTTAGATTGCTCGTTCATTCCTCTTTGCTCTGAAATTAGGGCTTTTGAATTTCAAAGAAGTCAACTTCAATTGCTCGACCGAATAACTAATTTATCATTCCTAGCTTTGTCAATCGAGTGTTTCTTCGATCTGCACACGGCTTCTTCTCGATTGAGTTCGACTTGAAATGGTATGTACTTTAAGCTCTTTGCTTTACTAATTAATTTTCTTGAACTCGATGATCTTTGAATGCCGATGACGATAGGGTTAAATAGGATTCCAATTCTTATAATTTCGTTCTGTTGAAATCGTCTGATATTGTAGCTTGGCCATTTGCTTTTGCTTAACTGTATATGATTTGTTTAAACTTCTTCAGTTCGTATATTTTTCTTGCTTGATTATCATGGCTTTAAATCGCTTTGACAATGTTTTACTCGCTCGCCGCGGTTTCGATTCTGCTGGCAATTGGACTTGTTCGAATTATTTGTCTGTAAGTTGAATTCGGCCATTTCTGAATTTTTGATAATCTGGACTTCGGTCATTGGTGTTTTCATTTGACTTTAATCCTGATTTGTTCGAACTTGCTATATATCATTATTTTAAAACTGCTACCTGCATAAATGTTCGACCTGGAGATTTTTGTAAAAACCGGAACTTCGGTTATTTGGAAATTTCTCTGTGATATTGATTTGTTTGCATCTAGTTGATGTGCACTTGCTATTGGTCTTCATGTAGCTTGTCTACACTTGGCTTCACTGCATATATGATTGAAGTTATAGCCTTGCTTGCATATAGTCTGGTTCCATTGATCATTGTTAGACTTCATGTACGTTTGGTTGCCAGGTCTAGTTGTTGTTTTCTTGTATCCACACTTCATGTTTTAGTTTCTGAATTTGAATTCATCGTATTTGTACATACATACACATGCATGTGTGTGTGTGTTGTGATATGGGTCTGTTGGTTCATTATGTATGTTCCATATATTGGAGTTGCTTGGACCATATGTGCATATGTGTCACCACTGTTCATCCATGCTTATGGTTCTAGTCTGGTTGTATGTGTCTTTGAGTCTTCTTGCTTCGAGTTGTTTCTTTAACTTGTATGTGATCGATGGTGGTCTGTTGGCACTTGAATTTGGTCTACACTTCCATATGAGTGTTTGTTGTTTTGATACACAACTTCTGGAGCTTCTTGTTTACTTATTGTTGGTCTTTATGGGTTTAATGTTCTCGAGTCATGTAGTTCATGTGTACTTAGCTCTTGTGATCTGGTATCAGTGGCTTCATCATGATTTTGGAGTTTGCATTGAGTCATGTGCTTCGAGGCAGTGTGTTTGCTTTACTTTAAATCACTCTTGCTGTTTCATTTTAAACTGGTCGACACTGTTGAAGCTCCACTTGTACCATTTCTCTACTGCCTTTGGTCATTGCATTCATGTTCATATATACGTATACAAGTGTGCATGCATTTTGTCCTTGTTAGAACTGAGCATGTCTGTTAAGTTAATGCTTTGCTCATTTGATGCCTTTGTGCCATGCCACTATTGCATTTCATATATATGTTACTTTGTAATGCCCATAAGTCTTCATTTGTTTGCATTTGACTTTGATTGTGCTGTCTGCACTGAAATGCTTTTGAATTTCTGAATTGCATCCACTATATACATATGCAAACTGTATTGTGCTAGTATTTGCAGTGCACCACTTCTTATGTGCATGTTGCATATTCACTTGGTTGTGTTTATTATGTAGCCTGCTTTTGGTTTCCTGATGCAGTCTTGTTTCATATGGCATTTGAGGTGTTGTTGCAGCTGAAACTTTGGGCTTTGTACATGTTCATTGTTGTACACAATTGAATTTTTGATCGAGGCTTGTATTACTGATGTGCACTGACTTGAATTTTATTCATGTGTACACAATTATGTTTTTGGTCAAGACTTGTTCCAGTTATTAAAGCTTGACTATTTTATCTTTGATTTTGGATTGGTCGAGTTGTCTAAGTTACCTTGGCCATTTTATTAAACTTTTCCATTTTGAGTGCACCTGTGTTGAATCCAGCTTATAGCTCGGGTTTGACCTTGTGCTCGTGTCCTGACTTTATTTGTATTGCACTTGATTTGAACCCGGCTTTTGATTGGGTTTGACCCTGTGCTCACCTGTCCTTATAATTTTATCAAGTGCATATCGGTATGCATGGCCTTGTGGCATATACAGTGATACACTATGCATATCACAAGTTGTTCGTGTATGATGAATTCAAAATAAATGATGATGAACAACCCAAAAAACTGAGGCAAACAACATTTACAAAAAAACATTTTATTTTATACTACTCAAATATTTCTTTTTCAATTTTACTGCGTCAGTGTGTATTTTTGCAGATTGGTCAGTTGCTGGATTCAATCTAGAATAGAGTTGAAGATCAAATACGAGTGAATGAGTGAACTGTAGTGAGGTGCAAATGTATGTATGGTGAAAAATGTTATGTGATTGAAATTGTAATGTAATTGAAATTGTGTATTTATATATATAGTGAGAGCACAAACTTGTACTTTAAAATTGTAATAAAATGTTTGTTTGAAAAATATATCTGTTTGAATTTAAATTCTGCGTTATTTATTTTATTCACCAAATATTTATTTAAGTATGTGAAAAATAAAATAGTATATTAACAAATACATCTAAATGAATATATATATATATATATATTTATTATCATCAAACAAAAATCATATAATTGCACATTCAACAATCTCTCCCTTTTGATAATAGCAAACATATATTTAAGATTTTGAATTTGTTAAATGTATTTGATCATTCAATTTTCTCCACCTATTTGAATGCTCCCTCTCTACAACAAAACTCTCCATTCATATCTACATGAAAATAAATAAAAATATGCAAATGAAACTAGATGCAAATAGAAAATAAAAAATAAAATATTTGACCTTTATTTGCCAAAATCTTAACTTTTTTCTCCCCCTTATGTAATCAACAAAAGAGTAATAGAAAGATAGAGACAAAGTGATATACATTAATACAACATTAATACCCAATTGAGTATAAATATTAAATTTCAATAAAAAATGAAAAAAAAATCATAAATTCTCTGTTTGATGCATATTCCACTTTAGAATGATAAGGATAATATCATCATATAAAACCATATAGTTGTGTCTATTTGTGGTATATTTATATCAGGAATTTGAATATCTACTAACCATACATAACTGTTAGGACTTTTAAATGAGATTAGTAGTATTCCAAATTAAAACAAATGAATTCAAGTATCTTCTAACCATGCATAACCGCGAGGACTTTTAAATGGGATTAGAATCAACTTGTCTATTTAATTTATCAATTTTGATATCTGTTCCATACATGCATAACCATGAGGACTTTTAAATGAGAATGGAAGCACATAATCATAAATTCCAAGTAATTCACCCATGCATAACCGTGAGGACTTTTAAATGAGAGTTACTTTGGATGTTTTTATTTGCTAAAAATATAATAAAATGAAAAAACGAATGATTTCCCATTTAAAATACCACATATTGACATACTATATTTGATTTTGATGAGTGATGGTTGATAGAAATATGATAGGAATAGAAATATTCAGGGAATTTTTACCAACAAAAAGTTTTTATAACTCTTGTTTAAATTTCTAAAGGAATTTACTAAGTATATTGTCTCAAGTTATAATATATGATAATATCAACTCTTATCACTTTTTCAATCACTATTTATCTTTTCGATAATCAGTAGGGAGTCAGATTGGTTAATGTAATCATTTAAGATCAAATTCAAATAATTATCAATTTTTCTTAAAAATGTCTAATTTGAAATAAGGTCAACAAAATGATTTTCTAGAAGGGGTTTTATAAAAGAAAAATGTCTGCTAATTGAAAATTATTTGAGATGAAAAATATAAAGATATTTTCTTTGAAAATGGTGCAGCTACTGAATGTCTCAACATAAATCACATTTTGCTAGTAATTTTTCTATCATCTAGATTACCAGTGTAATCTACAACTGAATTTTCTTTTGACTCAAGATTATTATTAGTTTGATGTTGTAGACCAGGCTATGTTGTGTTCAACTAATCATTTTACAGCTTTTTGAAAATGCGATTCATTAAGGATTTAATTAAAATGTGCACATAAGCAAGAAGTAAACATAGTATCAGATCTAGAATTCATAGGATAAACAAATATATTCACGTGTATTATGAGTAATCATCAATCAATAAAACACCATCATTAGAACTAGTTCAAGGACTCTAGATGAACTTATAGTGCTCTCGGCATAAAAATGTAATTGGCCAACACATTTGAAAAAATCAGAATCAAAATCAACATTCATTTCTTTATTAACAACTGGCTGAATTAAATCAAATTATGGTGCAGATTTTCACTTATATCGTTCAAGATACCTTTACTTATTTTACCTTTGTCCATAATTTTTCGTTGTTGCCTATTTCTACCGCCTTTATACTACGCTAAGGAACTTTGATTTGTCGCCCGTTGTGTGTCTGGAACGGCCAAAATCGAGATGACACTGTTGTTGTTCCTTAGCCTACCACCATGACTACACGAGGGAATATTTTTGTGACCTATTTGTTTTTATAGGTCCATGGTTGTTAGTGGCAGATGATTTCAAAAGATATGTTGGAGTAGACCCAAAACTATTTATATGTATTCCTTTTAGCACCCAAATTTGTTTAATTTTAAGGGATTTTATATTCATGCCTTTTGGAACCCAAATTGGAACGGTTTTTACATGTTTGGTTCTATACCAACAAATATTATGATTGTGTCCAATTGTTCCACATATTATGCACTTTGAATTAACTTGAAGCTAGAGCAATTGGACGAGAAAACCGCTTTCTTGCATGGAGACTTGGATGAGACCATCTACATGAAGTAGCCAGAAGGATTTGTTATAGATAGAAAAGAAAATTGGGTTTGTAAATTAAAGAAGTCTTTGTATAGACTTAAGCAGTCGCCTAGACAATGGTACAAGAGATTCGACTCTTTTATGCTCACTTGGTTTTGATTGCAGCATCAATGATGCTTGTGTGTACTTCAAGCATTTAAAGAACGGTAGATGGATGTACCTACTCTTGTACGTTGGATGATATGTTGATTGCTTCCAAGGATAAAGCTGAAATTGATAGTTTGATGCTAAAGCTGAACGTGGAATCCGAAATGAAGGGCCTTGGAGAAGCAAAGAAAATTTTGGGTATGGAAATCCAAAGGGATAGAAAGCTAGGACCTTTAAGCCTCACTCAAAAAGAGTACATTCAAAAGGTGCTTGCACGGTTTAGCATGGAAGGGGAAAGGGCAATCAGCACACCCATGCCTTTGCATATACAGCTTTCTCGTAAAGACTCTCCGATCTCGGTAGAGGACAAGGCTTTTATGATGAAGGTCCTATATGCAAGTGCAGTTGGCAACTTGATGTATGTTACGGTCTGCATTAGGCCTGACATTGCATGGGTTGTTGGATTGGTGTGTAGATTCATGGCAAATCCTGGAAAGATGCATTGGGAAGCAATGAAGTGTATCTTCAGATACCTTAGAGGAACCCCAAACCATGGACTTGTCTTTGGCAGTAGAGGAAGAGATTTTAGCTTTGTTGGATTTTGTGATTCCAACTATGCCGGTGACAGAGATCGAAGGAATTTAACCTTTGGATATGTGTTCACCATTGGTGGGAAAACAATCAGTTAGGGAGCGAGGTTGTAGATGATTGTGGCTTTGTCCACTACAGAGACAGAGCTAATAGCTACAGTTGAAGTAAAAAAGAAGACGCTTCATTTCAGGCGGTTGTTGTGTGATTTGGGCTTCACATACTATGGAGTGAATGTGTATTATGGCAGTCAAAGTGTAATTCACTTAGCTGAAAATATGGCATTCAGCTCGAGGACGAAGCATATTGAGGTGAGAGAGTCGTTTCTTGTCATGATGAGTGAAGAGAAGACAATTCGTCTACAAAAGGTTCACACAAAGATGAATGCAGCAGACATGTTTACCAAGTCATTGCCTATTGCTAAGTTCGAGCATTGCTCAGACTTGATTCGCTTAATGAAGTGCTATGTGCCACAAGGTGGCACAGGGGGAGAGTTGAGTCAGATGACAGAGACATTTGTTTTCATGGTGGAGATTGATAGGTTCTACACGGATTGAGTACTTCAAACACTTTGTTGACGAGTGGTGGCCTTGCCGGAGTTCATTGACAGAGTGTAATGGGTGATGGCATTCTCGAAGCTCATTGGGTATGTATCCCTTGCTTGGAGCATAAAGGTGTAAATGAAGTTAGAAGGCTTGTTTGGAATTCGTTATCGAGGTGGAGATTGTTAAAGATGATACCTGGAATTCGTGAAAAAGAATCGCCATTGGAGAAGCTTCAAGGAGGAGCTCTAAACCCTAAGTCGCATTGCTGAAGCAAAGCGGAGGAGAAAGAGGTTCGTTCGGTGCTGGGGCTTGTGTAACACCCCAGATTTTTGATAACATTATTTAGGAGATTTAGTTAGATGAACTAAATAAAATAATGTGTTGATAAGTGGATTGAGATTTGATTTAGTTAAGGTAGATGTGCCTTTTAACTAATAAATTAAAAGAAAGGTTTAAAATGAATTAGAGGAGGGGTATTATGGAAAAGAGGCTACTCCTATATTGTTCTCCTTAGGCCATGTACTTCAAAACACATGTTCATTCTCATTTTCAAAATTTTAAAAGCTTGGCCGGCCACCATTGATGAAGGAAGAAGAAGAGGAAACAAAAGAGAAGCTTAAGTAAAGCAAATTCAAATCAAACTCATTCAAATATCAAGCTCCTTAATCATTAAAGCAAAAGGTAAATAACATTTACATCTCTAGATGATTTTGGTTTTGGTTTTAAGATTAACTTCGGATGATTTTGCAAAGATTTGCCACGTATTTGAATGATAAAAAGATTATACGTACATGTTGATGATTTATATATGTTCATGCAGATTTTATGACATGTTTTGAGATAATACCTTATTAAATGACATTCCTTAGCCTTACGAATTTTCATGGTGATCTAAAAAGTTAATTTAGAGATGGGTTTTGAATTTTAGAATTTTCAAAATGTTTGTTGAATTGATATGAATTTTCTAAGAAAGAAAAGGTTAATTTGGATTATAAAATTATTTATGGGAAAAATAATTATAGTTTGGATTCAAAAATTCTATATGTTGAAGAGAACATATTAATTGATCTTCTGGAATTTTTCCAGAATTTTTCAAGGTATTTCAATAGTTATATAAAATTATTTAAGGTATGAGACTTAAATGTTTTATGTAATTATGAAGTAGAAAGGGGCTTTTTCAAAATTATTTAAATTTTTAAATAAAGAAAGTCGACAGCACTCTTTAATATAAAATTCGAGCAATCAATCAAATTTAGAAAATTAAGGCATGTGGGGGTACAAAAGAACTATTTTAAGTAGAAATAAATAGTCTTTCTTCTATTTTCACCCCTTTCGGCAGAGCTTCCACCTTCATTTCAGACCTTCTGACAAGGTTAAATGGTATCAAACCTTTCGGTTAGGTCGAATAACAATGCATGAGGTATCAAACAACTAGTATGTAGTGAATTGGATGGAGTAGAAAGGTTTAGGGATGAAATGTTATAGCTTTCGAAAGATACGAAGCTTTGTTTTAGTTTGACGAAAATACGCCTGCTAACTTTTGACAAGGAGCTTTTGAAATTTTCAAAAAGGCTTAAAAGAAAAAGGTTTCAATTGGTTTGCTTTCTTGTTTTAAATGAAACCTACCGATAAGGTCGAAAGGTATAGCTTCTGATAAGGCCAAAAGCATTGTTGTCGCTTCCTAACTTTTCGACACAGATGGAGTCAAAGTTTATCTTTTGTTTCCTAAAACTTGCCGCCGCTCTCCATTGATTTTGAAGGGTTGGTTCCAAAGCCAACACTTTATTGTTTTCGAATGGTTTTGAAAGATTGTATTAAAGGTTCTGAAGTAGTTGCTTTCGACTCCAAGGTTTTTCTGAACCTTTTGCATAGTCCAAATGTTTTTTAAGTCAAAATATATTAAAGGTTTCAAAGTAGTAAAATTTGATTGGTTTCGAAAGGTTTCCACCTGTTTTAAATTGAACCCAATGTCTTAGAAAGGTTTCGAGTTACATTGCTTTCGAAAAGTTTATTTTAAAGGGGTACCCCAAGCTTTCGACGAAGTCGAAAGGTTTAGCTTTTGACTTGGTCGAAAAGAAACCTTCCGATAAGGTCGAAATATAGGACCTTCCGACAAGGCGAAAGGTATGAATTTGCAATGTTTTCAAAAGGCAAAGGTTTAATGGATTTAAAAGGTGGATGTCATATGTTTTTAAGGCTTGTGAAAGGAAGGCTTTTAAAAGGTTTAGAAGGAGTTACCTTTAATGATTTCGAAAGGTTTAATAAAAGATATAAAGGAGTTATCCTCAATATTTTCGAAGACTTTTATGAATGGTTTTGTGGGAGTTACCTTCTATGTTTTCGAAAGGTTGTTTAAGCGTTTTAAATAAATGTTCCGAATAAAATAACTAGGTAGATAGCCTAATTATTTTAAGTTATAAAGGACATTAACTTATTTTAAAGGATAGCCAATCCTTACTGAACATCATCAACATTATTTTGAGTAACGTATATATAATATGGCAAAAATAGCTTAGAGTAAAGCTAAAGGTATATTTTTCTTATATGTATATATATGATTTGACAGATTAAATCATTTTGAAAAGGTTTCAAGAAAAATTTAAAGAGCAGTTAGTTCCAATATTATCGAGCAGCTAGCCCAGATATTTTAAAGGGTAGTTAACCCAAAAGAAAATTTGGGCAGTTGGCTCATTTTAAATTCGGACAGTCAGTAAATTTTAAAGGCAATCATCCTAGAGGACATATTGTCTAGAATGAGCAATCAACTTTGATATGGATGATTCATTTATTAGCATAACGGATCTTGCTAAATTAGTATGGACAGTTAGTCCACCCTTTTTACTGTTTTGGACAAATAGCCCATTAGCTAGCATAAAAGATATTGCTATAATCAATTTTAGGGCAGATAGTTGCTTACAGACCCAATTAATATACTAGGGAAGTTTCAGAAAAAAAACAGATAACTCAGAATTTAGAACAGATAGTTCAGATTTTAGACAAATATTCTATTTCATTTCATGTTTTCGCATAATGCATATTGCTATATTATTATTATAATCAGTTGATTAACTAGTTTGCTTGTAGGAAAAGATTTGCATAAAAATGTTTTGAAAGAGATATTAGTGAGGGAAAACCCATTCCGCTAAGCGGCATGATCTTACTAGTTAACAATAAACTGAGATGTAACATAAATTATTCATATCGGGCTTACAGTCGGAGTGGTAGGAAGAAATGCCGCAGGAGCAGGGGTTCCAAAAGTTTCGATAGTTAATCATTTTGCTAAGATGAGCGGTGATTATGTGAAGCTAGGAGGGAAGCCGTTTATAGGAACGGGGGATGTCGTTGAAGTGGAGAATTGGTTGTTGCACTGTGAAAGGATTTTTTTCAGATTTATAGCTCAATGACGATTAGAAGAGGAGGTTGGTGTCTAGGCAACTTCAGGGGACCGCATTGTTCTAGTGAAATAGTGTAACAATGTCAGTTAATGACGAGACAGTAACTTAAGAGGATTTCAAGAGGAGTTTTTAGAAGAGGTTTATGTCAATAATGACACAGTCAGCTTTGAATAGGCAGTTTGCTGAGTTGGGGCAGGAAGAGATGTCTTTTGCTGAGTATGCCAGGAAGTTCGAAGAGTTGTCTCGGTATGGGTATGCTTCGGTGGATACCATGTTGAAATGGAAAGAGAAGATTATCAAATAATTGAAGCCAAAATTGGCTAGTGCTTCTTTGTCTCATCTTAGAGATCCTTTTGATATTGTTATAGAGATGGCTTTAAGGTAGGAAGAAGTACTTGAGTCTCTGGAGAAGAGCAAGGCAAAAGTGGCCCAGGTTGGGATGAGCCAGAAGAGAAAGTTCTTTCCTAAGAAAGGTGCTCAGAAGGATGGAGCAGCCAAGAAAGCGAAGTCTGAAGTTGTCTGTTATAAATACGACAAGAAAGGGCACTTTGCTAATGAATGTCGCTCAAGGAAAGCGAAAGATGTGGCTAAGGGGAAGAATATCAGGTGTTTTAACTCTGACCAGATAGGCTATTATAAGAACCAGTGCAAAGAGCCCATTAGAGATGGTAAGGGAAAGGTGTATGCATTTGAGCCTGCCGCTTTCAAGCTAATAGCCCAGGAGAAGGGAAAGTCAGTTCTTCGGGGGATACTTTAGATTCATGGTATGCCTGTTAGCATTTTATTTGATACTGGTGCATCACATATTTTTATACCTAGAAGTTTGATAGATAAGCTTAACTTTGAACCCATATATTTAGTTACTTCCTTACTAGTTGCTAAACTGATAGGAGTGTATGCAAATTTAGGGTCGAGGTGTGACCAGTTTGACCTGTTAGGTCATACTTTTGAGTGTAGTTTGCATGTGTTTGATTTTGTGGGGTTCGGGATCATCCTAGGTATGGATTGGTTAAGTAAGTACGATGCTAAGATGTTTTTTTAGGATGGGAAGATATCACTTTGTTACGTGGATTGTAGCGATCAGATTGTTTTCAGCGTAGGAGGTTCTAGCAATGCAGTGTTTGCTTTATTGGGTGCACTGGATTTAAATGATGATATGAGCCAAGTTTTCGTGATTATAGTATTCGCAGATATGTTCGTGCCTGTAGTTGGATTACCGGTAAAACGAGCTATTGATTTTTAGATAGATTTGGTTCCAGGAGATGAGGGAGTTGAAGGTGCGGTTGGTGGATTTATAGGGCAAGAGTTTTGTCAGGCTGAGCAGTGTCGTGGGGTGCAACAGCAATGCTTGCTAAGAAACTGGACAGATCATTGAGGCTATGTATCAGTTATCGTTAGTTGAATGAGAGGACGATAAAGAATCGATATCCATTGTCCAAGATTGACGATTTGTTTGACCAGCTAAGTGGAGCAAAGGTATCTTCTCAGTTGGATTTGGCAACGGGTTTCCATCAAGTCAGAATAGCAGAGTTTAGTACACCTTTGATAGCACTCAGGACCAGATATGGATTGTACAAAAGGTTGGTTATGCCATTCGGATTGACGAATTCTCCAACTTTCTTTGTGGATTTGATGAACCGGATTTTTCAAGAGCACTTGGATAGGTTTATGCTGGTTTTCATAGATGATATCTTGATTTACTCTAAGGATGAAAGAGAGCATGAAGTTCATCTCCAAATAGTGCTTGAGATGCTAAGGCAACATCAGGTGAAAGTGAAGTTTTCGAAGTGTCACTTCTGGAAGAAAGATGTGAAGTTTCTTGGTCTTATCATCTCAGAGGAAGGGTTATCAGTAGATCTGACTAAGATTGAAGCAATGAATAGTTGGAAGAGACCCGAGACAGTAACCGAGATTAAGAGTTTCCTTGAGTTGGCTGGTTATTATCGGAGATTCATTAAGTATTTCTCGTAGATAGCAGCACCAATGACCAGGTTGACGAGGAAGGATGTGAACTTTGTATGGACCGATAGGTGTCAGGAAGCATTTCAGTGTGTGAAACACTTATTGACATATGCACATGTGTTGGTAGTTCTAGAAGGGAACAACGACTTGGTGGTTTATACCGATGCATGTGGAACAAGATCAGAAGATGTGCTGATGCAGAGAGGTAAAGTGATTGTCTATGCTTCTTGACAGCTTAGACTGCATAAGGTCAGATATCCAATGCATGATTTAGAGTTGGTTGCTGTGATTTTTTGCTTTGAAGGTGTGAAGATATTACCTTTTGGGAGAAATGTTTAAGCTGTTTACAGATCATAAGTTGCTGAAGTATTTGTTCTCTCAAGAGGAGCTGAACATGAGACAACAGAGATGGTTAGAATTCATATCCGTTTATGATTTTAGGATTGATTACACACCAGGAAAAGGAAACTGGGTTGCAAATGCACTTAGTAGGAAACAACAGAATGCATTGTTGGCAATGATGGTCGAGTGGAAAGATTTAGAAGCATTAGCAGATTACAGATTAAGGCAGGGTCTAGTGGTGATATAGTTATATTGTTTTGTTTAGTAGTTCGACCAATTTTGATCGAACGAATTACTTCCAAGAAAATAGAGGATCTAATGTCACCTGAATGGATCAGTAAGCTAAAGGTAGGAACCAAGAGCGATGACTTGAAAGATTCCAGTCTTGACTAGAATGGGTGGTTGAGAAAGAATGGAAAATTATGTGTTCCAAGTGTAGAAAACATAAGAAAGGATGTCCTAGATGAATGCCATCGTTCGAAGTTCACTACACATCCGGAGGTACCATGATGTATCAGGATATGAAGATGCGTTTCTTCTGGGAAGGAATGAAGCGGGATATTGGTTATGTAAGGTAGTGCTTGAATTGTCAGCAGGCAAAGGCCGAACACAAGAAACTGAGTGGTTTACTTCAGTCGTTAGATATTCTACTGTGGAAGTGAGATTCTATTTCTATGGTCTTCATAGATGAGTTGCCAAGGTCGAACAAGGAAAATGAAAGTATATGGGTTATAGTGGACAGATTGATCTATAATGCCTATTTTCATCACAGTTTAGTCAACTAGGAGGCACATGTTTTGGCAAGGTTGTTCATGAAGAATATGGCTAGACTGCATGGAGTTCCTAGCAGCATAGTTAGTGATAGAGATTCCTTGTTCAATAGTGAGTTTTGGAAGAGTCTGCAGGAAGTTTTGGGAACCAAGCTTATGATGAGTGCCCCTTACCATCCGCAAGCAGATGGAAAAACGGAAAGAGTTAACAAGATCTTGAAGATCTGTTGAGAGCTTGTATTCTAGACTTTGGGGGATCATGGGAGGACCAACTGCATCTAGTCGAGTTTTTTGTATAACTATAGTTATCAGACTATTATTGGGATGGCATCATTTGAAGATTTATATGGAAGGCCATGAAAATCTCCCGTTTGTTGGTTGGAGACCGTGGATAGGTTGATTCTTGGTCTAGATTTGGTTAGAGAAGCTGCAGAAAAGATTGAGGTCATTCAAGATAGGATGAAGGAGGCTCAGCCTAGGCAGAAAATTTATGCAGGACGGAAAGATTTGGAGTTCTCGGTTGGGGATCATATTTTCATCAAAATATCACTGATGAAGAGTGTGCTTAGAATTGTGAAATCAAGGAAGTTATCTCCTAGGTTCATAGGACCTTTTCCTATTCTTGAGAGGATCGAGAACTTCCCATATATACTTGAGTGACCGAGCAGTTTGGTAGGTATCCATATGTTTTTCATATTTCTCATCTCAGAAAGTGTGTTAGAGACCCGAAGAATGCTATTGCACCAACAGTGCTAGATGATTTAGTGGTAGAACTAGACTTGACCAAAGTAAGGAAGCCAGTTCGTATTATTGCGAGAGATGAGAAGAGACTTAGAACCAAGACGGTCGGATTAGTCAAAGTCCAGTGGAGTGACGATGACAGATACTGTACTTGGGAGGTTGAGAGCAGGATTAGAGATACTTATCCTGACTTTTTTTAATGGTATGCTTTACCTTCTTGTTTGTTTTGAGCATTATTGTAATTTCGAGGACGAAATTCTTTAAGGGGGAGGTTTATAACACCCCAGATTTTTGATACCATTATTTAGGAGATTTAGTTAGATAAAATAAATAAATAATGTGTTGTTAAGGGGATTGATATTTGATTTAAATAAGGTGGCTGTGCCTTTTAACTAATAAATTAAAAGAAAGGTTTAAAATGAATTAGACGAGGGGTACTATGGGAAAGAGGCCATTCCTATATTGTCTTCCTTAGACCATGTATTTCAAAACACACGTTTATTTCCATTTTCAAAAATTTAAAAGCTTGGCTGGCCACCATTAACGAAGGAAGAAGAAGAGGAAACCAAAGAGAAGCTTAAGGAAAGCGAATTTAAATTAAACTCATTCAAATCTCAAGCTCCTTAATCATTAAAGGAAAAAGTGAATAATGTTTACATCTCTAAATAATTTTGGTTTCGGTTTTAAAGCTAACTCCGAATGATTTTGCAAAGATTTGCCATGTGTTTGAATGATAAAAAGATTATATATACATGTTGATGATTTATATATGTTCATATAAATTTTATGACATGTTTTGAGATAATAACTTATTAAATGAATTTCGTTAGCCTTTTGAATCTTTATGGCAATCTAAAAAGTTAATTTAGAAATGGGTTTCGATTTTCAGAGTTTTTTGAATTTTCGTGGAATTGTTATGAGTTTTCTAAGAAAGAAAATGTTAATTTGGATTATAGAATAATTTACGGAAAAAATAATTATAGTTTTGATTTGAAAATTCTATATTTTGAAGAGAACATATTATTTGCTCTTGTAGAATTTTTCCATAATTTCTCAAGGTGTTTTAATAGTTATATCAAATTATATAAGGTACGAGACTTAAATGTTTTATGTAAATATAAAGGGGAAAATAACTTTTTCAAAATTATTTAAATTTCCAAATAAAAAAAGTCGGCAGCACTTTTGAATATAAATTCTGGTAACCAATCAAATTTAAACAAACAAGGCGGGTGGGATACAAAAGAACTGTTTTAAAGTACAGATAAATAGTCTTCTTCTATTTTCAACCCTTTCGACAGAGCTTTCGCCTTCATTCTAAACCTTCCGACAAGGTCGAAAGGTATCAAACCTTTCGGCTTGGTCGAATACCAATGTACAAGGTATCTGACAACTGGTACGTAGTGAATTGGATGGATTAGAAATGTTTAGGGATGAAAAGTTATAGCTCTCGAAAGAGATGAAGTTTTGTATTGGTTTAAAGAAAATATGCCTGCTAACTTTCGACGAGGAGCTTTTGAAATTGTCAAAAAGGTTTAAAATAAAAAGGTTTCGATTGGTTTGCTTTCTTATTTTAAATGAAACCTTCGGACAAGGTCGAAAGGTATAGCTTTTGACAAGGCCGAAAGCATTGCTGCCGCTTCCTAACCTTTTGACACAGATGGAGACAAAGGTTATCTTTTGTTTCCTAAAGCTTGCTGCCTCTCTCCGTTGATCTCGAAGGTTTGGTTCCAACACCAACACTTCATTATTTTCGAATGGTTTGAAAGATTTTACAAAGGTTTCGAAGCAGTTGCTTTCGACTTCAATGTTTTTCTGATCCTTTTGCATAATCCAAATGTTTTAAGTCGAAACATTTTAAAGGTTTCAAAGTAATTAACTTTGATTGGTTTCGAAAGGTTTTCCACCCATATTAAATTGAACCCAATGTCTTTGAAAGATTTTGAGTTACATTTCTTTTGAAAGGTTTATTATATAGGGGAGGTACCCCAAGCTTTCGACGAAGTCGAAAGGTATAACCTTTTGACTAAGTCGAAAAGAAATTTTCTAATAAGGTCGAAAGATAGAACCTTCCGACAAGGTCGAAAGGTATGGTTTTGAAATGTGTTCAAAAGGTTAAGGTTTAAAGGATTTAAAATGCGGATGTCATATATTTTTAAAGCTTGTGAAAGCAAGACTTTTAAAAGGTTTAGAAGGAGTTACATTCAATGATTTCGAAAGGTTTATTAAAGAATATGGAGGAGTTACTTTCAATACTTTCAAAGGGTTTTATGAATGGTTTTGAGGGAGTTATCTTCTATGTTTTCGAAAGGTTGTTTAAGGATTTTAAACAATGGTTTTGAATAAAAGAACTAGGCAGGTAGCCCAAGTATTTTAAGTTATAAAGGACATTAACTTATTTTAAAGGATAGCCAATTCTTACTGAACATCATCAACATTATTTTTAGTAATGTATATATAACATGGCAAAAATAGCTTAGAGTAAAGCTAAAGATATATTTTCATTGTATGTATATGATTTGACAGATTAAATCATTTTGAAAAGGTTACAAGAAAAAATTAAAGAGCAGTTAGCTCTGATATTGTAGAGCAGTTAGCTTAGATATTTTGAAGGGTAGTTAACCCAAAAGAAAATTCAAGCAGTCGGCTCATTTTAAATTCCTACAGTCAGTCTATTTTGAGGGCAGTCAGCCTAGAGGACAGTTAGTCCAAAAAGAGCCGTCGGCTCTGATACAATCAGATAGTTCTTCTATTAGCATTACAGATCTTGCTAAACGTTTAAGGACAGTTAATCCACCTTTTTATACCTTTTTGGGCGGATAGCCCATTAGCTAGCATAAAAGACATTGCAATAATCAATTTTAGGATAGACAGTCTAGAAAAGAGCAGATAGCTCAGAATTTAGAACAGATGGTTCGGATTTTAGACAAATGGTCTATTTCATTTCTTGTTTTAGCATAATGGATATTGCTATATTATTATTATAATTTGTTGATTAACCAATTTGGTTGCAGGAAAGGATTTGCAAAAAATATGTTTTGAAAAGAGATATTAGTGCGGGGACGTTCCGCTAAGCAGCGTGGTCCCACTATTTATCAGTAAACTAAGATGTAACATAAATTATTCATACCAGGCTTTAAGTCTGACTCGAAGTTTTTTTGTTTCCCCTTAAACTCTCATATGCTCAAAATTTGATTTGAGTAGGTTGAAGGTTTAGCTTTTCAAGTTTCAGTAGATTATGGCGAATAAAGCATCCAATGACGAGCAGGTGGCTGACGGATACCTAATTTAGGAATTCTGTTTTAAAAATTATTTCCGCTGTGTATTAAGACAATAATGTCTATATTGCTTTGATCATCCAAGGGGATCTTCATATATCGCTCTTGGCATATTGTTGTAAATTATATTTGATTATTGCCTGGGATTTCGTTTGGGATTTTTGTAACTTGAATACGATTTATTTGAAATATAATCATTGAAATTATTGTTTTTGAAAATCTTTGATTTTATTCATATTCAAGTGCTTCTGATATTTTGGATACCATTAACACTGCCGTATTTCGTCATCAGAAGTTAATACTATGGATGACTGCAGTATAAATAACGTTTAGCTTTTGGTCTCCAGATATGGGATGTTACAGATTGGATCTGGCGTTGGAGAAGAAGACGCCGAACCAAATTTTGGTTCGGTGGAAGAGATGCCGGATCAAAGATTTGGTCTGGTGGAGTTTGTTCGGTGAGAAGGTGACCTCGTTCGGTGGAAGACCGAACCAGAATTTTGGTCCGGTGGTAGTGCTTCAATCGGTGTTAAAGGCAAGAGGAAATCTTGCTCGGTGATCGGAGATGTCGGATCAAAGATTTGGTCCGGTGGTGATCAGGGGTTGCTCCTCCAAATATCTCGTCCGGTCGTGATGGGGTGCCGGTCTAGACTTGCCGCTCTAGATATTTCGTTCGGTGCTAAAGTATGACCGAACCAATGATTTCCGCTCCAGATCTATGGGCTTGTATCAGACCAGTAGCTTTGATGTGGACTGCCGTCCAAGTGATGCCGAATCAAGTTATGGCCAAACAAAATATTTGGTTCGTATTGGACCATGCCGGTCCAGATCTTGATTGTTCTTTGCCGAACCAAATGTTATTGTGTTGTTTGTCGGACTAGTTGTACCAAACCAAACCTCAAGGTTGCTATATAGCAGCTACCCCTCCTCATTTCTTCACTCTATAAATAGTGGAGCTTTTGGACAGCAATGGAAGCCATCCTAGAGAGCTGAAACTTTGCAGAATTTTTTCTGTGTTGTTAATTTTTCTTATGTATAGCCTCCAAAAGTGAATCAATCTTTCAACACTAATCTTTCAGTGATTAATAAAATATCATCTCCCCAAGTGGACAGACACTGCCTCGCGGTAGTAGAACCACTATAAATACTGGTGCTATTTATTTTTCTGCATTGCATTGATCCCTGACTGTCTGTTTTGGTGTTTATATCTATTTGTTTCGTCTCACTACAATCACGATCCTATTGTTTTCCGCTGCATTTGGTTTTTTTCCCCTTAGAACAATCATTTGAGGGGATTTTCCCCAACAGTTGTAGCTTTTTTCTCATAGAGGATTGCAAGAGCAGAGCATGTTATTGCAAAACTAGGTGTTACTAGTAGGATAATTTATCACAATTAATGATTACTAATAAATAATTTATAGTTACTAATTATTATCTATAAGCAATATTTATTTTTTATATTAGTAATTTATTATAATTAATAATTAGTAAATTATTGCTAATATTTTATGACTTATAATTAATAAATATGATTAATACTTAGTAAAATAATTAATATCAAATAATTACTATTAAATAATTAATAGTTAATGTTAATTAATAGATAACTTTTAATAATTGATATTTTGTAATTAATGTTTAATATTTAATATTTAGCTAATTTACAATTTTAATAATTAATATTGAATTATTTACTATAGTTTGATAATCTAGAAATAAATTTTTCTAAAATTTCAAAAGATCCATAGTAATATTAAATAGTTAATAATTAATATTAAATAATTAATGTTAAATAATTAATAATTAATATTAAATAACTAATATTCAGTTATAATTAAGAAATAATAATTAATAATTAATAACTTATAAATAAGAAGTAATATTTAATATCTAATAATTACTGATTAATATTCAATTATAATTAATATTAAATAATTAACATTAAATCATAATTAAGAAGTCGTAATTAATAACTATAAATAAGAAATAAAATTTGATAATTAATTATTTATATTACATAATTAGTAATTACTATTTAATAATTAATAATTAAAATTAATAAAATGTCAACTTATATTGGACATTTATAATTTATAATAATTAATGATTATTAATAAATAATTCATAATTACTAATTATTATATATAATCAACAATTAATTTTATATATTTAAAAATTTATTATGTTAACTATTAATAATTAGTAAATTACACTTAAAATTTATTAATTGCATTCAATAATTAATAAATATAACTAATATTAAATACTTCATAATTGATATCAAATATTATTTTTAAATAATTATAGTTAATAATTAATATTAAAACTAGTGTTCCTTGTTTTGTCGTCCAAACTTCTGTTAATTTTCATTTGCCCGCTTATCCCATTTTCACTAAGCCTAAATTTCCGCTTTCCCTCTTTTTACTTAATCCTAAATCCAATCCCACTGCAAAATCTTAAACAAAATAAAAAATGTTTCACATTCCCAATCCTAGTTCCCAATTCCTATGTTATTCACCGTGCCTTCCGTTATCAGTTCGCGATTAGGAGGCTCTCGTTATTGGTTCACGTCATTGCTTCCCAATCCCAATTTGATATCATGGTAGCACTTGGGGCGGTGGATTAGAGGTTGCTGGCGATCCAGTATTGGATGTGAGCCTGGTTCGTAATCAGATCCAACAAGCTTCCTAGTAGTGGCCACATGCGGAAGCCCGATAGGGATCAGGTCAGGACCTAGAATCACGTCAGGTGTAACAACCCGGGGTTTTACACCGGTTAATTATCGTCATTTGGCAATTAATTCTATTGGTTAATTGCTATTGAGAGTTTTGAATCTGGTTTAAATTCTTTTATAAATTGGTTAAGGGTTGTGGGCTTTAAAATCATCTTGGCCCATGTTTTCCTTGGTGCCGTGTATCTGAAGTAAACACCGTTTCCCTTTATTTTATTTTATTCGAAAACCCTACTAAATAAAGGAAAAGAAAATGTTAATGGCGGCTTTGTTCTTCGTCTTTTCAAATTAGGGCTTTTTGATTTGAAGCCGCCAATAGTAGCTCGTCTCTGAGATGCTTCGGCCGCTTGATTTGGGTTCGTCTCTGCTTCGATTTGAACTGTTCGATCTGCACTCTTGGGTGTGAGGTGAGTGATTTTTATTTCACTCACATCTAATTCAACTTTAGTATCATGAATCGACAATTCGATTTTGTTTTGGTGATTGGTGACCTATCTAACTTGGTTCGATTTGGTTCGATGTTGATAAATTTTATTTGACTTGGTCAGATTTCTTGTTGTCTTCTGCATTAACATGAATTTTGTTTTGCGCTTCAATTCATTTATCACCTGACATTGGCTTGTGATAATGTTGGCCTCGACTTTGACTTGATTTTGATGAAGTGATTTCGTTCGACTTTGGCATTTCTTTGCTCTGTTCGAACATGTATATTTGTTGTTGCTTGAGACAGCATTCTACTTCATTTTACTATTGTACTTGTTGCCTTCATGTTTATGTACGTTAGTATTGCTTCATGTCATGTACATTTTCTATTGAGATTGCACCATCCAGTTTCATGTAGTTGTTACTGGTGCCTTCTTTGGTTTATGATGCATTCACTTATATACCTGTTCGTCATGTAATTCCCTGTGTTGGGTTTTGAACATGGCTATTTTATTATTGAGGCTGTTGCACATGTAATCTTTGCTTGCATATATGTTCACTGAACTGCAGTATACTCGGGTCTGCATTGTCATGAGCATTGAGTCTGATCATACTGTTGCATATATTGATAGATCCATTTGTGTTGTAGCTGTCTGGGTTCCCATGCATCACTAGACCATTTTGTTCAGGTGTCATCTGCTGTTAATTTCATGACTTTGAGCTTTGCTTGAATATGAAATTGGCCGTGACTTTGGTTATTTGGAAAGGCGCCTGGATTTTGGCATTTTTCTTGACCTGGTGCTGAATCATTTTGCTTGACTGTTGCATCATTTTGATGATGATGCTTCTCTGTTGACATGTGTTATTCGGCCACGACACTGTCTTGGTTCGAACTGCTGGTGTGAGTCCAATGTTGTTTCATTGATTCACCTGCATACTTGTTGAACTTACTGATGCATTGATCTTTGTTCGTCTATGTATTTGATATTGTTTGCATTGGGTTGTAGTATACTTTGTTGCACTTGGTCACTCGAGCCTTGTGCTTTGTAATTGAGTTGAGTTGCCTTTTAGTATTGAATATTTGTGTTGTCTTGAGTTCATATGGTCTTCACACATGTGTAGCCAGCACTTGCATGGAGTTCTTATTTCCTTTAGTTCATACTGTGTATATTTATATATGCTAGTGGATGTGCACATTATATATGTTCATGTATCTTGTATTTGTGTCATAGTGAGATATTTATATTCCCAGCTGTTCTTGCATTTTGATCATCAAGTATGCACTCCCACATTGATATGTTGTTTTGTGTGGTATCTGGTCTTCGACTTTGCATTGCCTATGTGTATTGGCTACGGCCATTATGCACTTGATTTATTTGCATCCTTGACTTTGTCATACTCTGCATATGCTTCTGATACCTGTATTCTTGTTCGAACTAGCTGGGTCACCAGGTTATTGGTGCACTGCATGTTGATGTTGCTTCATTTTCGTTGCACTAGTGCATTCTGTTGTACCTGTTTTGCTGGGTAGAGCTTTGATTTTGATTCATTGAGCTTTTGTGTATTTAATCACTGTAGGGGCGAGGCGGTGCACGCATGTGTGTACTGCAGCCCTACCAGGAGTGACATTTTATATTGATCTTCCAATTGCTGGATTTGTTTCGTGTTGCCAATTCAATATATTTTGAAGTGTATTTTGATTTAGTTTGATTTGATTATTTTGTTGTTGTCTAATTATCTATTTGATAATTAGATTATGAGCTTCTAATTATTTATTTAATAATTAGATTTTGTTGTTAATTGCCGTTTAGGCAATCCTGTTGTTTTCTAAATTATCTTCATTGATAATCTTTTCATTTATCTCCGTTGATAATTTGAATTTGTTGTTTAACACTGTTACATGTTACATTTACCGTTATCCGATTTCTTATTAAAGGATTGGATAGACGAGATTTATTGTGACTGTCGTCTATCCGTTATTTAATTATTATTGCTTCTGTGCATTAATAACTGAGTTTGAATTAGACTGACCCGTGTATTATTTTCTTTTGAATTTAATACTTGGGTCAGACCGAGTTATTTCAGGTTGTAGATATCTTGCTTTGGGTTGCTGCTTGAGCTATGAAGTCTCTTCTTATCTTTTGGAGTAGTCGTCGTCATTTTATAGTAGTCAGTGTGTCTGATCTAGGATGATATGTATTCATGTATATTATTCACGATAATGTACTTATATATGTAACTTCCAGTGTCGACGGTTGTAGTTGTATCATATGTACTGTATCACATGTATTGTAACTGACTTCAGTTATATATATATATGAGACTTTTATTATCTGTGTTCCGCATTCTGCTTATCTGCGTTATTATTATATATATATATATTGTCCTAAACTATTATGAACCATCGTAGTTCATTTTATACTGGAATTGGGTATGTCGATGGGAGTAAATAAATAAGAGATGAAAAATAAAAATATATACTACTCCTATCGAGGTAACCAATACTAGTGTAAGGCCTAACTACGGATGGCCGCTCCTATCCAGCCTTATTCTTCATAATAACAGACAGTATTTCTTTTAATACTCTTTGTTATTGTGAGCATAGAGGTGGGGCGTCACAGTTGGTATCAAAGCGAGGTTTTTGTGGACATAATATAGAACATAACTTAGATGGAACATGTGTTACAACTAATTGTTGATGTTTTAGTTTTTCTTTGAGTCAAAACTAAAGTTTTGAAATTATGGTGAAATTTTTAAATATCTTATTTAAAAATAAAAGTGAAATTGAGTTTTGATGATTGAGTAATTTGTGTTCTATTTATCAGAATGCGTAGCGGAAACGGTGAGACTGCCTTCCCTGAGTACAACTGATAATTTATTTAAAAATCAAAATATGAAAATGAAATTAAGTTCATTGTGTTGCTACATAGATGTGTTTATTTTTGTTTTCTTTGAAAATTTCGAATCCGATTTGAGGATCCGAAGCGATTGTAGTTATGTGATTTGTTGAGATTTTTGCTGTTTTAAATTATCTTCATTGAAGATATATTCGAGCAATTTCTTTGTGCATCTTGTAGTGTGCATGCAAATTTGAGTTGCATGTTACTACATTAATTTTACGTTGAATCGGTGTTGGGTTTTAAACGTATTTTGCCTCCGTTATTTTTATGACGGGATTTTTACACCAATGCTAAATTTTTGAAGCACGGTGTTTTGGTGACATTTTTAATAAATGAAAATTCACTGGTATTATGTTTTGACGCGAATTATTTGATGAGATTTTGACGTTTAAAAATTTCTGTTGTTTTGACTTCAGTAACCATCAATTTTAAAGAGAATTTTCAAGTGGTTACCCCCGCAGCACTGATTTTGGTATCCGTTTTACGGTGTTTTGAGAAGTGCAATTTCCTTATCGAATTTGCTACAGATGTTGCTGTTTTGAGCACGGGTTTTTCAAATCGTTTTAAAATAAAATTATTTTCCAAAATTTCTACAGTTTGCGCTTTCAAAAGAATGAGGAACGATTTAAATGTTTCAGCAAAATCGAGGACTGTGAACCCTTACTTTTACTGATTCGCTTAATTCCGGACTTATCCGTTTGAGAATGTAAAATGTTATTTATTTAAAATACACAATTTTGCACTTTCAAGGAAACGATGAAGAGAACTAAACAATTTAGTAAAACTCGTGGTATGAGACATGTGCGTTTGCTATTTTAGTTAATTCCGGACTCGTTAATTGAAACATCTGCTATTTGATGATTTTAATGATTTTGTGTACTTTCAAGCCACTATGTTGGACCTTTGGATCATATGTTGGACCTTCGGGTCATATGATGGACCTTCGGTCTTTTGTTGGGCTTTCGGCCCACTCTGCTGGACCTTCGGGTCATTTGTTGGGCTTTCGGGCCACTCTGTGGACCTTCGGGTCAAATACCAGTACTAAACCTTCAGGTCACTCTGCGGAACTTCGGGTCATCTGATGGGCGCCAAAATTTATAGTACTTGGTAAGCTTCGGCCATCTGAGATGCACGTACGGCGTAGCTAAAAACTCGCCAACTGATGGGATCGATCCAACCTTTTATGTTGATTTTCTAGAGTATCTTAATTGATTTCTAGATATTTGTTGTTTCCAATTATCTGCGTGTAATTAGATATTTGTTGATTTGAGATTTCTGATTATCGTTTTTGATAATTAGATATTTGTTGATTTGAGATTTCTGATTATCGTTTTTGATAATTAGATATTTGTTGATTTGAGATTTTTGATTATCGTTTTTGGTAATTGAATATTTGTTTTTTCGATTATCATTTTTGATAATTAGATATTTGTTGATTTGAGATTTTTGATTATCGTTTTTGGTAATTGGATATTTGTTTTTTCGATTAGATATTTGTTGATTTGAGATTTCTGATTATCGTTTTTGATAATTAGATATTTGTTGATTTGAGATTTTTGATTATCGTTTTTGGTAATTGGATATTTGTTGTTTCTGATTATCATTTTTGATAATTGGATATTTGCTAATTTTGCTTATTAGGAGATTTTCTAGTCTCTAATTGATTCTAAATTATGTTGACTATATTGAATTGCTGTTTTCTATCTATCTCTGTTGATAGTTAGCGTTTGCTGATTTTGAAGTTCGTGTTTTCTAATTATCTGTTGGATAACTAGATATTTGCGGTTTTGCGATTTGTGATTTTGTGTTTCCTAATTATCTTTATTGATAATTAATTTTTGCTGTTTTCTAATTATCGTATCAATAATTAGATATTGCTATTTTGTGATTTCTTTATCCTAATTATCTAATTGATAATTAAATGTTGCTGAAAATTGTATTTATTCAGTTTATTATTTTCTGATTATCACTTGATAATTAGATTTGCTTGAGAATTTGTGAATTTCTTTTATGAAATTAAAAGATTTCTTTGGTGTCTGTGTTCTTGACCGTTATTATTCTAGCTTAACCAGTTTATGTTAGAAAAATAATTGTTATTGACGACTTTAATTATGAAAATTGCAGGAACGCAATTTTTATAAGGAGGGGAGTCTGTAACAACCCGGGATTTTACACCGGTTAATTATCATCATTTGGCGATTATTTCTATTGGCTAATTGCTATTGAGAGTTTCGAATCCGGTTTAAATTATTTTATAAATTGGTTAAGGGTTGTGGGCTTTAAAATCATCTTGGCCCATGTTTTCCTTGGTGCCGTGTATCTGAAGTAAATACTGTTTCCCTTTATTTTATTTCATTCAAAACCCTAACTAAATAAACGAAAATAAAATGTTAATGGCGGCTTTGTTCTTCGTCTTTGCAAATTAGGGCTTTTTGATTTGAAGCCGCCGATAGTAGCTCGTCTCTGAGATGCTTCGGTCGCTTGATTTGGGTTCGTCTCTGCTTCGATTTGAACTGTTCGATCTGCACTCATGGGTATGAGGTGAGTGATTTTTATTTCACTCACATCTAATTCGACTTTAGTATCATGCATCGACAATTCGATTTTGTTTTGGAGATTGGTGACCTTTCTGACTTGGTTCGATGTTGATAAATTTTATTGACTTAGTCAGATTTCTTGTTGTCTTCTGCATTAACGTGAATTTTGTTTTGTGCTTCAATTCGTTTATCACCTGACTTTGGCTTGTGATAATGTTGGCCTCGGCTTTGACTTGATTTTGATGAAGTGATTTCGTTCGACTTTGGCATTTCTTTGCTCTGTTCGAACATGTATATTTGTTGTTGCTTGAGACAGCCTTCCACTTCATTTTACTGTTGTACTTGTTGCCTTGTACTTGTTGCCTTCATGTTCATGTACGTTAGTTCATGTACGTTAGTTCATGTACGTTAATACCGCTTTATGTCATGTACATGTTCTATTAAGATTGCACCATCCAGTTTCATGTAGTTGTTACTGGTGCCTTCTTTGGTTTATGATGCATTCACTTATATACCTGTTCATCATGTAATTCCCTGTGTTGGGTTTTGAACATGGCTATTTTATTATTGAGGCTGTTGTACATGTAATATTTGCTTGCATATATGTTCACTGAACTGCAGTATACTCGGGTCTGCATTGTCATGAGCATTGAGTCTGATCATATTGTTGCATATATTGATAGAGCCATATGTGTTGTAGTTGCTTGGGTTCCCGTGCATCACTAGACCATTTTGTTCATATATCTTCTGCTGTTAATTTCATGACTTTGAGTTTTTCTCGAATATGAGATTGGTCGTGACTTTGGTTATTTGGAAAGGCGCCTGGATTTTGGCATTTTTCTTGACCTGGTGTTGAGTCATTTTGCTTGACTGTTGCATCATTTTGATGATGATGCTTCTCTGTTGACATGTGTTATTCGGCCATGACACTGTCTTCGTTCGAACTGCTACTGTTAGTCCAATGTTGTTTCATTGATTCACCTGCATACTTGTTGAACTCACTGATGCATTGATCTTTGTTCGGTCGTGTCTTTGATATTGTTTGCATTCGGTTGTAGTATACTTTTTTGCACTTGGTCATTCGAGCCTTGTGCTTTGTAATTGAGTTGAGTTGCCTTTCAGTATTGAATATTTGTGTTGTCTTGAGTTCATGTGGTCTTCACACATGTGTAGCCAGCACTTGCATTGAGTTCTTATTTCCTTTAGTTCATAATGTGTATATTTATATGTGCTAGTGGCTATGCACATTGTATATGTTCGTGTATCTTGTATTTGTGTCACAGTGAGATATTTATATTCCCAGCTGTTCTTGCATTTTGATCATCAAGTATGCACTCCCACATTAATATGTTGTTTTGTGTGGTATCTGGTCTTCGACTTTGCATTTCCTATGTGTATTGGCTTCGGCCATTATGCACTTGATTTATTTGCATCCTTGACTTTGTCATACTCTGCATATGCCCCTGATACCTGTATTCTTGTTCGAACTAGCTGGGTCACCAGGTTATTGGTGCACTGCATATGGATGTTGTTTCATTTTTGTTGTACTAGTGCATTCTGTTGTACCTGTTTTGATGGTTAGAGCTTTGCTTTTGATTCATTGACCTTTTGTGTATTTAATCACTGTAGCGGCTAGGCAGTGCACCCGTGCGTGTACTACAACCCTACCAGGAGTGACATTTTAAATTGATCTTTCAATTGCTGGATTTGTTTCGTGTTGCCAATTCAATATATTATGAAGTGTATTTTGATTTGGTTTGATTATTTTATTATTGTCTAATTATCTATTTGATAATTAGATTATGAGCTTCTAATTATTTATTTAGTAATTAGATTTTGTTGTTAATTGCCGTTTAGGCAATCCTGTTGTTTTCTAAATTATCTTCATTGATAATCTTTTCATTTATCTTCGTTGATAATTTGAATTCGTGATTTGTTCTTAACACTGTTACGTGTTATATTTACCGTTATCCGATTTCTTATTAAAGGATTGGATAGACGAGATTTATTGTGACTGTCGTCTATTCGTTATTTAATTATTATTGCTTCTGTGCATTAATAACTGAGTTTGAATTAGACTGGCCTGTGTATTATTTTCTTTTGAATTTAATACTCGGGTCAAACCGAGTTATTTCAGGTTGTAGATATCTTGCTTTGGGTTGCTGCTTGAGCTATGAAGTCTCTTCATATCTTTTTGAGTAGTCGTCGTCATTTTATAGTAGTCAGTGTGTCTGATCTAGGATGATATGTATTCATGTATATTATTCACGATAATGTGCTTGTATATGTAACTTCCATTGTCGACAGTTGTAGTTGTATCATATGTACTGTATCACATGTATTGTAACTGACTTCAGTTATATATATGAGACTTTTATTATCTGTGTTCCGCATTCTGCTTATCTGCGTTATTATTATATATATATATATATATATATATATATATATATATATATATATATATTGTCCTAAACTATTATGAACCATCGTAGTTCGTTTTTTACTGGAATTGGATATGTCGATGGGAGTAAATAAATAAGAGATGAAAAATAAAAATATATACCACTCCTATCGAGGTAACCAATACTAGTGTAAGGCCTAACTACGGATGGCCGCTCCTATCCAGCCTTATTGTTCGTAATAACAGACAGCATTTCTTTTAACACTCTTTGCTATTGTGAGCATAGAGGTGGGGCGTCACATCAGGCATGCTATGAATAAGTGAATTTTGTTTTCTTGTTGGTCTTCCATCGCCGCCATTTCCATGACTAGCAACTTTTAGTTTGTTCAAGTGTTTGTTTTCATGTCTTTGAACCAATTTATCCTGAACCAAATTATCCTTATTGTACAGGTGAAGTAGAAGGTAGAAATCAACTTTTTTTCCTGGATTGCCACTTTGAAACTGCTCTATTACAAGTAAACATGTCATTTTCCTTTGGAACTACTCTTTTAAAACTATTTTGGTACTGCTACATGATAAGGCATTAGGTACAAGTACATTTTTGAATGATTTTGCAATTTTTCAAGTAAGAGATGTCATTGCAAGTGTCATGGATAGTTTGGGCAATCTTGATAAACGCCATAGATGGTGAAAGTTGAAACACTGGAGAATGCACTCGAACTTTAAAAGAAACCTTTGTTATCATTCACGCTTGAGATTAGAATTTCACGTAAGTTTGGAAGAAGATCATAGTCATTTTCACTGAAAGATAACTCATTGCTTCCACTGTTCTTAGATTCTTCGGCGTCGTCTTTTGTAGAGTTTGATATCCACTCGAGCTCTTTTACAATATGTACGTCATTTTTAGTTTTTATTGTTTCAGATTTCGAAGAATCAAGTTCTTCTTTGCATTCTTTTGCTGGGTTTCATCATTCTGGAATAACCACGATTGGATGTTCCAAACTATTTATTATACGTAACAGCGAACTGTCAATGCTTACAAAATTAAATTTAAACTTTTTGCTTATAAAATTAAATTTAAACTTTGCTTCCTTTAATGTCTGAAAGCTTACCCTCCTCTTAATGCATTTGAATCATTGGTATTTTGCTACTTTAGTGATACATAGTAAATGAACAGTGGGTCCTCGTTGTCGCTTTCCATACAAGTTATTAAAAGGTTTTATGGATGTAAAAGCCATGAATATATTGAAGTAGTGGAGTAATACTGTTTCAGATTGTAAATGTCTATTTCAGTTCGACTTTAGGCTATTACAGGCCCAATCCAAATTAAAATTGGGCTCCAGAAAAAAACAATGAATTAAGAGGACAATATAAACAACGGATTAAGAGGACAATATAAACAATGAATTAAGAGGACAATATAAACAAATGCAAGAAACCAAACATGAGCTTTCATCTCATGTTCATTGCAAAAAAAAAAAAATCTAATAGAACAATTCAAGAAAAACATAGTCTAAAATTAGGCATCATTTAACCTATTTGTAAAAATATGACTCTTACTTTTAAATCAGGGATATGTGCTTGAGCAAAATTTTATTTTTCTTTACAGATAGTTTAAATTGATATCTTATTCTGGAATTGTTTTCCTGAGTAGTACACATGAAAAGTTTGTCTTCCCTAGCTATCAAAGTAGCAAGACTTTCAATTGCTTAATAATAACAATGTTTAAAAGTAGACAAGTCGATGGAAAGTATGCAGACAAAAGGCGCTGAAAGTGTTGAAGTAGCAATTCTTACTGTGTGTGACACAGTTGCATTGGGTATAGGCCCCGATAGGAGGTGCGCCTTTATATTTTGAAGAATTGGTAAAACTCAGCTTGAATTCTTATTAATCACCAACATCCATATTTATAATACATACCCAAGACTCTATCTTATGGTAACTCTAGAATTGCGGAAACAGTATGAAATCTTCTGAAGATATATCCTCTATCACATACCACTCATAATATCTAATCATACATTGTGGAAATAGCAGGAAATCTTCCGAAGATATATCTCTTATTACATACCACTCATAACATCTAATCATATATTCTAGATATATCGTAATATCTTAATCATATATTCTAAATATATCATAATACATAATCATATATTCTAAATATATCTCAATACCCCCCCTTAAGTTAGAGCATGAGAATCAAAAATGCCTAACTTTGAGAGAAGAAAGATCAAATTGAGCCTTGTCGAGTGCCTTTGTAAATATGTCCGCCAACTGTGACGATGTCGAGACATGAGTAGGAGATATCAAACCTTCATTGATTGCATCACGAACAAAGTGACAATGAACCTTGATGTGTTTCGTCCGCTCATGAAAAATAGGTTTTTTGCTATATGTAATGTCGATTCACTATCACAAAATAATTTAATAGCTTTAGGATGTTGCACACCCAAACTCAACAACAACCCTTTTAGCCACTTCAATTCGCAAGTAATTGCAGCCATAGACCTATATTCGACTTCCGCGGAAGACAGAGATACCGTATGTTGTTTCTTTGTCTTCCAAGAAATAGAAGATTGACCAAGAAACACAATCCAACCTATCAACAAGCGACGAGTAAGAGGACAAGCCACCTAATCTGAATCACACCATCCTTCCAAGATCAACCTACTGTCAACAAGGAGCCAAATACCCTGACCCGGAGTCCTTTTCAAATAGCGCACAACCCGGAGAGCCGCTTTCCAATGTTCAATTCGAGGTGCTTGCATAAATTGAGACAAAATATGAACTGAATATGCTAGGTTCGGTCGAGTAACCGCAAGATAAATCAAACGACCCACAAGTCGTTGGTATGGTTTAGGATCTGCTAGAAACTCTCTAGTTGCAAGACCTAGCTTATGATTTTGTTCTATAGGAAATCCAGTCGGTTTTGCCCCCAATAAGCCTGCTTCAGAAATAATATCAAAAGTATATTTCCGCTGACATAAAAACAAGTCTGATGAACTATGGGCGACCTCAATCCCCAAAAAATATTTGAGATTATCAAGATCTTTCATTTAAAACAATCACCAAGATAAGCTTTGAATATGGTAAGCGCAGCGGAATCATCCCCAGAAATAACAAGATCATCAACATAAACTAAGACATTAATCTGAACACCGCCTTTAGCAAATGCAAAAAGAGAATAATCTGAACAAGACTGAAGAAGCCATACCCTTTCGAAGCCGACACCAATTTTGCAAACCAACATCTTGGAGCTTGCTTTAAGCCATACAATGACTTACGTAACCGACACACCAAACTTGGATCCGAACTCTCAAACCCGGGAGGTAATTTCATGTATACCTCCTCATCAAGATCACCATGTAGGAACGCATTATGAACATCCATTTGATGTAGTTTCCAATTCTTGGATGGCGCTTGGCTAGAAAAGCACGAACTGTAGTCATCTTGACAACAGGAGCAAAAGTTTCGTTCTAGTCAATCCCTTCTTGTTGGTGATTACCCAATACTACTAATCTGGATTTGAGGCGCTCAATATCTTCATTTGACAAATATCTGGTCTTGTACACCCATTGACTACCAAGAGCACGTTTCCCCGAAGGAAGATGCTCTAAGGTCCACGTGTCGTTGTCTTCTAGATCCCTATCTCATCCTGCATGGAATGACGCCACTCATCGGATTTCATGGCTTCTTTAAATTATTTGGGGTCCTTACCCTTAATTATAGCTGCAAGAAATCTTTGATAATTTACAGAAAAATTATCATAATTTATGTAATGTGTTAGAGCATAAGGAGTACCTGAGGAATGATTGGAATGAGGAGAATTAGAAGATGGACCATTAGCAAAAACCATATGTGTCACAAAATCATGATACAAAACATTTGGGAACTTTTCCCGAAGACCACGACCCATTTCCTTTGGACTAATAGGCTGATCCGAAGCAGAACCATGTGTAGACCCAGTAGACCCATCTAAAGGCTGATCATCAATATGCATAGTGGGTCGCTGTTCCGGCCCAGCGGTTGCTTGTTTTGGAATAATGGCCTGTGCGTCAATTTGAACTTCGTCCATGTGATTTTGAGCATTATACCCATTATCATTAATCAAAAGATCAACATCCTCATCTTCATAAATTATTTCAGCAAAATCTAGATGAATATCATGATTATTATTCTCACTAGATATTATATTAACGTCTTCCAAACACCCAGACGGGAACACCTCATCTACAAATTTCACATCTCTAGACATGAAAAATTCCTTTGTATCAAGATCAAATAATTTCCACCCCTTCTTACCGAATGGGTAACCCAAAAAAATACACTTTCGACTCCGACTTACAAATTTATCTCCCTTAGTCTTTTGATTATGAGCAAAGCACAAGCACCCAAAGATTCGAATAGCACTAAAAGAGGGTGGTTTACCAAAAGGTATCTCAAAAGGTGTTTTATTTTGTAACATGGAAGAGGGTGTACGATTAATTAAATGAGCGGCAGCAAGAACACATTCACCCTAAAAATAAATGGGCAAGTTTTCTTGAAAGCGTAATGCCCTACCCACATTCAAAATATGTTTATGTTTCCTTTCAACTCCCCCTTTTTGTTGTGGGGTACCCACACATGAAGTTTGAAACAAAATTCCAGTTGCATTAAAATAATCAATCAAATAATTAAAATCGGTTCCATTATCACTTTGAATGACCTTAATTGTTTGAGAAAATTGCCCATCGACCATAGCAACAAAGGACATAAACATTTGAAACACCTCTAATTTGTCAACCAACAAATAAATCCAAACTGCTCTAAAAAAATCACCAACTATTGTCAAAAAATAACGAGCCCCACACCACGAAACATGTCAATATGGACCCCACAAATCACAATGTATTTTCTCAAAAATTCTAGAAATTTTATTGTCACTTAAAGAAAACTTGTCTCTAGGATGTTTAGCACGCATACATACTTCACACCCTTTATCTAAACTATCTTTATTATTTTTGACGTGAGGAATTAACTTAACTACTTTTTCGGAAGGATGCCCGAGCCGACGATGCCACAACTCCAAATTTGATAATGCTTCAACTGTTGACACAAATTCCGGTTTGCTAACTAGTACAGTCCATCTCTCCTAACTCCCGTTCCAATTAGCTCCTTCGTTTGGTCCTGTATAGCACAAATATGAGAATCAAATTGGACAATAGTTCGTAAATCATCATTAAGTTGAGAAACAGAAATTAAATTGCAACTCAAATTTGGAACATAAAGTACTCCAGTGAGGGGAATTTTGTCTGACATACATATGGATCCCACCAAAGTAGCAATCACTTTTTCACCATTCGGCAAACCAACAGAACACTCAAGATTTTATGTGTCAAATAACCATGAACGTTGCCCTGTAACATGATGGGTTGCTCCGGTATCGATAATCCATGAAGTATTATCAAACTTACCATTTAATCGATTTTCGGGAATTTTACTATTACCAATCACACATGAAATAGCTTTCCACTGTTCACTTGTGAACAATTGATCTTCACCACCAGCCATGGCAAATTATTCTTAAAGAAAAAAATCGTTCTTTGGCTCTGATACCATGAAGAATTGGTAAAACTCAGCTTGAATTTTTATTAGTCACCAACATCCATATTTATAATACATACCCAAGACCCTATCTTATGGTAATTCTAGAATTGCGAAAACAGCAGGAAATCTTCTGAAGATATATCCTCTATTACATACCACTCATAACATCTAATCATACATTGCAGAAACAGCAGGAAATCTTTCGAAGATATATCCCCTATTACATACCACTCATAACATCTAATCATATATTCTAAATATATCATAATATTTTAATCATATATTCTAAATGTATCATAATATCTAATCATATATTCTAAATATATCTCAATATATTTCTATTATATTTTTAGGGCTACGATACACATCAATCATTTTTGCATTGTATAATCTATATGTTCTATGTGCGTGTTGCTCTATGAACTATGCTGTAGTTATTGAACCATGCATGCATATGAGATAATCTATATATGGAATATCCCTTCTAATTTGGGTCCAAGACTAAGAAACTCTTGTAGATTTTAAAGCCCTCCTTTTGTAAATTTGCAATTCAGGATACAGGGAAGGGGATATTTTAAAAATATTTCAACACAAGTACATAATGGTACTTCTTTTTCTAGGTTTTCAGTAAGTATGCATATTTATTTGATCATATTTGCTTATTCCATCATGAACAAAATTGATAGTACTGTACTATTTTGCAGTCTTCCTTATAATCTAGTGTACAGTATATCAACCAATAGTGAAGTTGTAATATTTTAGTTTAATTCTTTTTCCTTTCCCTTTTTTGCGGTTGCAAAAAATTGGTTTATGTGCCTATAATGCATCTTGATACACCTCTTTGAATTGTTATTTTGAAGGGGTTGCTAATTTGATGCTACATTAACTGTGGGATTACTGTTGGTGTTTGTGATAGGAAAAAAAGTTTCAGCAGTCTGCAATTCCATACATCTAATCAAAAGAAGTTTTTAACACACACACATGTGTGTGTGATATCCTTTTATGTGACTTAGGTAGACATTTCTCATCTGTTTCTTTGCTCCATAAAATATGAATATGTGCAATCTGTAAGACTAGTATGTGACATTTTATTGTGACAATATGGAATTTTTTCTTGGATAGTACACATGAGCAGTTTTTACTTCATGTTTTGCTAATAGTTGGAGCTGTTTTTACTTTCATGTGTTGTCATTGAGATTTAAGGAAAAATTCCTCAATTATTAGCAAACGGTGATTGATTCTTGAGGGAAAAAATGATAAGAATGTTGAAGAAGCATATGAAAAGGTTAAATTTAGAAATATGATTTTTGCATAGACAGGTTTTGTACATTTTCTTTTATTACAAGCAAATGTTGCTAAGACTATGTATGTGTTTGTTCTAAAAGGCGATGAAAAAGATGTTCAATCGGGATGCTGACACATCAGGAAACCTTATTAGGTGGCACCATTGCAGAACAATGAAGCACGCGTTTATGGGGACGCGTTGGAGTGCCGAAACACAACATGGTATCAAAGCCGGTGGTTCAAGGCACCATGAAATGATGCGAGAGTGACCGAAGCAAGGACTACTTGAGATTTGAAGATATGCAAACAGCTAGACACCACCACTAGATACGCAGCCTTATCCAACTGCGTAAGAAGTGAGAAAAAAACAACATGATCCTACTGCAAAACTTCTTCAGTATGCTCTAATGAAGGTTAGAGGAAATACTCGTCAATGTAAAGAATTGTTAGGTGTGGTTTGCATTTAAAAGTACTTGGGTTGAACAATAAGTCCTACATAACAAGAAATATGATGCATAACGTGTTATATATGTGGGAATTATGACACGTAACACCGAGATTTTCTTTCGTTACAAGCGAACGTTGTCAAGACCATGTATGTGTCCGTTACATAAGACTATAAAAAGGATGTTCAATCAGGATGCTGACATATCAGAACCTTCATTATGTGGCGCCACTGCAGATCAAAGAAGCGCATGTTCATGGGACGCGTTGGAGTGTCGAAACACAATGTACTTTAAAAATGTTGTTGAATAACTGAACAATCAAAAATATTGCGGAAGTTTAGCTCTTGCACCTATTTTTATACGTACTATTATATAATTTACATTTTATGGACATTTTTGATATTTTCCCAACTCATTATTTAAGGTAAATAATTCATTCCAAGTAAATTTACCATTTTTCTTAATGCTATAATTTTGAACCAATACAAAATAATGCAAAACTAAACAAGTCATCGTTCACCTTATGCTCCAACATAACATAGTCTTGTAATTATAAAAACACAACTAAAACACAAAACCAACTTTCAATCACGCAAATATAACATATTTTCAATACAAAATATATAAATAACGTTATCACATAAATATATTATGCTTTTGCTTTTACTACTTTACACCACATTTTAAAATAGGGATATCATCACATTGCAATGGTGAGATTCACAGTAGATCGTAGACTAGGATACCATACCAACTTCCAACGCTATCATAAATTGCAGGAATTATCGACTTTTACTTTCTTTTGGACAACTTAGGATTTACCTTTAACACTTTCAACACAAACAAACAAGCAATGGATTATGAAGAAATCGATATGGTTCATACAACAGAAAATGATAAGTCTAGTGATACCATTGACGCATGGAATGCTTACTATAATCATTTCAACTTTGGTTTTGATGAATACTAGCACCTTGTATGAGCTAAACATCTTGCTATAATCTCACTCTTTTTCATAAGATCTAAATACTGAAATGTCAACAAAGTGGATTATTGAAACTGAGAGAAAAGTTGAGCTTGAAACTTTGGAATGGGAAATAAACCACATTAATGGTTAAATGAAAAGGAACTACCAACTCTTACGTTTCAAATCAAATCAAGTTATGATTGATTACGAAAGTTTGTGGGATTTTAATGACAAATATTTGGAATACATAACTAGTATTTAAATAAAACCATGGGGGTAGAGTGTTATTTTTGGAGGCACTTCACATAGCAATGCTTGATTATAAATCTGGGCGTTAAGGATAAACAATTCATTGATAGTATTTTTGTAGATTGAATAAAGTACCGCTTTCACATACCTTCTTTTAAAGATAAATATAAACGATCTGTGATAACTTGAAGATCAGGTCCATTTATTTTTTGATTCATCTTTTTCTCTTAATCAATTCATGGAATCAAATGTCTTCTGCAATTACTTGTTTTATACGTTTATCCTTCTTAAAATCAATATGGTTTATTTCTTTCACAAAAGTACTTGATCAATAGTTCATTCTAAATTGATTCTAGAATTTCCAACTAGTGGTATCTTAGCCTGTCAAAAGGTCAGGTTCGGTCCGGTTATCATTAAATCAAGATCCGAGTCCGATTACAATAATTAAAACCCGAGCGTGATCCGAACCATGGGGTATTTCAAATCAATACCCAAGCCCAGTCCATCGGGCATTTTAAGCCCGTTGGGTAATACTCATATACCTAACTCAAAATATTTATGTTAAAATCATATTTTAAAACTGCGGCATTGGTAAAATTCGTATACAAACAATGTAAATATATAAATTGGACAGTGATATAGTCGAGTGCACAAAAAAAGTATGAAAAAATATATACATGTAAATAAATAAAATAGTAAGTAAATAATGTACATACTCATATTTTGATACGACGGAAAACTGACAGTCGAGTCGGGCCTTAATTCGGGTCGGGTGTTGATAAAATCATACCCGACCCTAATAATAAAGGGGTCGGGCCTGAATCAGGCTTGATAGTAAAAGGAAAAACCTGTAACCACATTAATAGGACGGGTTCGGTCCGAACTCGAACCGAAATCCGTACCATTCATAAGCCTAGTGGTATCCGTACAACTCTTACTCAGAAAAAAATCTTTAGTTAAAGAAAACCGAGAACATAATGTTATTTGTCTAGTGTACTAAAACAGATAGCACGCTACAATAAACTCGTCGCACAAGTTTATTGATTAGAATTCCACTACGCTGGAATTCTGTATTAGATAAATGTAACAATAAGTTACGTTGTAAATAAATTACAACAACAACGTTATACTATTGTAAGAAATAGTATAACTTATAAACGGGAAAGATTACCGTGAATCTAACTAGTATATAAAGGAAATTCCGTCTGAGGCTTGTCGTAACAATTTCCTTAAGAATTTTATTTCAAAACTCTCCCAAGATACAACAGACGTAATCTGCACGAGATTGTAACGAGTATGTCAACTCTGTGATGTATATGGAATATAGAGCAGTGGAGCAAAGAAGCAGAAGAAATTAGATTGGAATTGGATGAGAATGTGATCAGTATTCTCTCCTATTTATAATTTCGTCCGCATCCCTTCGAACAGTCGCGTCCGCTTGACGGGTCGCACCCGTTGCCTTTTGGTCGCTGCTGTTCGTTAACGGGTCGCACCCGTTCGCTACTGGCTTGCACCCATTCGTACCGCCTGGTACTGTTTCTCCTGCACTGCTTCAGTCAGGTCGCACCCGTTCGCGTTTGGCCGCACCTGTTTGCTTCTAACGGGCCGCACCCGCTACCGTTCGCCTCTAACGGGTCGCGCCTCTTCAGTTATTCGCGTTCGCTCATGAACAGTCGCATCTGCTCAGGCAAAAAACCCTGCGTCTGTTCACCCGCCCGCTTCTCTTTAAATTCCAGGCCCAGCCCAGTTTCAGACGAAGCCCAAAACCGTTAAACAATGGCCTAGTAAAAAGAATGGTCATTTTAGACCCAAACCCGAGCCCGGCCCGGTTCGGTCGGACGGACGGCGGCGGCGGCGCGCGCGCGTGTGGTGGTGATGCATGATCTCCCTCCTCACAACGAAGCATACATTTGGGAGCCCCAGGCCCCCAACCTCCTCATGAGAAAGCTATATTTAAACCAATATAGCTCTCACAATTTGGAGATGTGGGACTTGTATTTTTCATTCACTTTGCTCTTTAGGAATTCCAACAATCCCCCACATGAATGATAATATACATATCCCCCACACAAAGCGAAATATCACAGAGTACATATGGAATAATGCTTTATCGTGGATAAGTAGATATTTCACTTTGAACTTTCCCTAGTTAAAACTTATCGGATCTACTTGGCTAATCGGTGAATTATTTCATCTTGAACCGTCGGCCTTTATTGTATATCCAGACAATAAGCTTTACGAAGCATTGATTCCCTTCTCATCCAATCTCTTAGTTGTGTTCATTTTGGTCCTGAACAGTTTTTGGTTCTGCGAGTGTTTTTAGAGAATAAAAGCCTTTTAATATTCTCATAGGGCCGACCCAGCTCACACTAACATAGGTGATCGCAACCATTAAGAGTATCCTACCTATACCCCACTTGTTATTTCCAAGATATGCTCATCATTAAAAAACATAGTTTTAACCTTTAAAACTTCTGTAGGCATGCATTATATTGTGCACCATAGGAATGGAGTAGGACCAAGTCCAGACAAATGCATTACTTCTTGAGTTACTCATAACTGGTTTGCCTATTGATCCTAGTCCGTGGGATCTCCAGTCGCTAGGATAGGTTTCCGTATAAGGTAACTCTTGTTGGTTTAGGCTTTTAAACCCATTCCCCTCGATGCGCAGTCAATTTTCTCTCTTGATAAACCTTTAGTAAATGGATCCGCTAGGTTATCATTTATTCTCACATAATCTATGGAAATAGTTCCATTTGAGAGTAACTGCCTAACTGTATTATGGCGTCGACGAATATGTCGTGACTTTCCATTATACACAAAGTTTTGCGCTCTGCTTAGCGCTGCTTGGTTATCACAGTGTATGCATATGGCCGGTACAGGTTTAGGCCAAAACAGAATATCTTCTAAAAAGTGACGAAGCCATTCTGCTTCTTCGCCTGCTTTATCTAATGCAATGAACTTTGATTCCATAGTGGATCGAGCTATGCATGTTTGTTTAGTAGATTTCCATGACACCGCTGCCCCTGCTAGGGTAAAGACATAACCACTCGTTGATTTTGATTCCTCTGAATCTGCAATCCAGTTTGCATCACTATATCCTTCTAAGACGGCAGGATATTTTCCATAATGTAAGGAATAGTTAGTGGTATTTTTTAAATATCCAAGCACTCTCATTAGTGCTTTCCAGTGTTCCTTCCCTGGATTGCTTGTATACCTGCTCAATCGACTTACTGCATAAGCTATATCTGGTCTGGTGCAATTCATCAGATACATTAAGCATCCTATTACACGAGAGTATTCCAGTTGCATTACACTCTCATCAGTGTTTTTATGCAGTACTTCCGATGGATTAAAAGGTGTCCTCACTCCTTTAATTCCATACCGTTGGAATTTTTCAATCACTTTGTCTACATAGTGTGACTGAGATAGTTCAATTCCATTAGGTGTTCTTATTATTTTGATTCCCAAAATAACGTCCGCAACTCCTAAGTCTTTCATATCGAAATTGTTGATTAACATCTTCTTTATAGTCTCTATTACTTTAGTATTAGGACCAAAGATTAGCATGTCGTCTACATATAGACAAATCATCACATATGATTGTCCTACCTGTTTGTAATAAACACATTTATCACATTCATTTATACGAAAACCATTTTTCATCATGACACTATCAAATTTTGCGTGCCATTTCTTTGGAGCTTGTTTTAGTCCGTATAATGATTTGACTAATCTACAGACTTTGTTTTCATTTCCTTTGGAAATAAATCCCTCAGGTTGCTCCATGTAAATCTCCTCATCGAGATTTCCATTTAAGAATGCTGTTTTTACATCCATTTGATGAATCTCTAGATTATAAATGGATGCAATTGCTATTAACATTCTTATAGAGGTTATTCGTGTAACCGGTGAATAGGTATCAAAGAAGTCTACTCCTTCTTTTTGACGATATCCTTTGGCTACTAATCTGGCTTTATACTTGTCGATAGAGCCATCTGCTTTCATTTTCTTCTTGAAAATCCATTTGCAGCCAATTGGTTTTATTCCTGGTGGAATATCAACAATTTCCCAAGTTTTATTGCTTAGAATTGAATCAATCTCACTTTGGATTGCTTCTTTCCAACATGAAGATTCAGAAGATGACATTGCTTCCTTGTACGTTTGAGGTTCGTGTTCTAACATATAAGTTAAAAAATCCAAACCAAATGTTTTGGAAGTTCTTGCCCTTACGCTTCTTCTTGGTTCAACCTCCTCGTTGTCCTGATGAGTTTCATCTTCACATGTCTCATCTCTGTTATCTCTTGTCCTTTTTGGGACAGAATTTCCATCGTTTCTTTTATGTGGGAACACATCTTCAAAGAATGAGGCATCTCTTGATTCCATGATTGTATTTACATGAATATCATTTATATCAGATTTGAATACCAAAAATCTGTAGGCACTACTATTTTGGGCTGGCCCAAGATAATAACAATCTACTGTTTTTGGTCCAAGTTTGACTCTCTTGGGAGGCGGAACTGGAACTTTTGCCAAGCACCCCCACACTTTGAGGTATTTAAAGCTTGATTTGTGTCCTTTCCATATCTCATATGGAATTGTTCCCGTTTTATTGTGAGGAACTTTGTTTAATATGTGATTAGACATATTTAAGGCTTCCCCCCACAAGTTCGTCAGTAGACCAGAAGTTAAAAGCATGGCAGTAATCATGTCTTTTAACGTTCTGTTCTTCCTCTCGGCTACACCATTTTGTTGTGGTGAATATGGAGCTGTTGTTTGATGAATTATACCATTTTCGGCACAGAACTGTTCAAATGGTGATTCATATTCTCCACCTCGATCAGATCTCAATATCTTGATCTTTTTATTTAACTGATTTTCTACCTCAGCCTTGTATTTTATAAACGCGGTTATTGATTCATCCTTACTATTTAAAAGATATACATAGCAATATCGCGTATAATCGTCAATAAAAGTAATAAAATACTTTTTCCCACCTCTTGTAGGTAGTGATTTAAAATCACATAAATCTGTATGTACCAAACCTAATGGTTCGGTGCTTCTGTCAACAGATTTAAATGGTTGTTTGACCATTTTTGCTTCTACACATGTCTCACATTTGTAGTTCTTATCTACTTGGAAATTTGGAATCAATCCCAAGTTTGATAATTTCTTCATTTTTCGGAAGTTTATGTGTCCTAATCTATCGTGCCATAGTAAAATTTCGTGCTCAAGCAAGTAAGAGACTTCAATTTTATTATTAGCACAATCAGAATACATAGATTTATTGCCCGTAACGGCTACATTTGCCTTAAATAGGCCATCACATAAATATCCCCTTCCGATATACATTCCAGCTTTGGACAGAACCATCTTGTCTGACTCAAACACCATCTTGAATCCCTTCTTTGATAGGACTGCACCAGAGATGAGATTCTTGCGTATGTCTGGAACGTGAAGCACGTCATTCAATTTGACAGTTTTTCCAGAAGTGAACTTGAGGATAACTGTTCCACTTCCTTCGATCATGGAAACTGCAGAATTACCCATGTAGAGTCTTTCTTTCTGATCGAATTTCTGGTATGTTGAAAACATGGATTTTTCAGAGCAAACATGACGAGTAGCTCCTGTGTCAACCCACCATTGGTTAGGGTTCTGAATCAAATTGCATTCAGAAATAACCGCTGAAAAGTTGGACTTATCCATTTTCATGTTGTCAACTGTTAACATCTCTGTTTTAGTGTAAAACAGTAAAATTCTTAAGATGTTATTTGTCTAGTGTACTAAAACAGATAGCACGCTACAATAAACTCGTCGCACAAGTTTATTGATTAGAATTCCACTACGCTGGAATTCTGTATTAGATAAATGTAACAATAAGTTACGTTGTAAATAAATTACAACAACAACGTTATACTATTGTAAGAAATAGTATAACTTATAAACGGGAAAGATTACCGTGAATCTAACCAGTATATAAAGGAAATTCCGTCTGAGGCTTGTCGTAACAATTTCCTTAAGAATTTTATTTCAAAACTCTCCCAAGATACAACAGACGTAATCCGCACGAGATTGTAACGAGTATGTTAACTCTGTGATGTATATGGAATATAGAGCAGTGGAGCAAAGAAGCAGAAGAAATTAGATTGGAATTGGATGAGAATGTGATCAGTATTCTCTCCTATTTATAATTTCGTCCGCATCCCTTCGAACAGTCGCGTCCGCTTGACGGGTCGCACCCGTTGCCTTTTGGTCGCTGCTGTTCGTTAACGGGTCGCACCCGTTCGCTACTGGCTTGCACCCATTCGTACCGCCTGGTACTGTTTCGCCTGCACTGCTTCAGTCAGGTCGCACCCGTTCGCGTTTGGCCGCACCTGTTTGCTTCTAACGGGCCGCACCCGCTACTGTTCGCCTCTAACGGGTCACGCCTCTTCAGTTATTCGCGTCCGCTCATGAACAGTCGCATCTGCTCAGGTAAAAAACCCTGCGTCTGTTCACCCGCCCGCTTCTCTTTAAATTCTAGGCCCAGCCCAGTTTCAGACGAAGCCCAAAACCGTTAAACAATGGCCTAGTAAAAAGAATGGTCATTTTAGACCCGAACCCGAACCCGAGCCCGGCCCGGTTCGGTCGGACGGACGGCGGCGGCGGCGCGCGCGTGTGGTGGTGATGCATGATCTCCCTCCTCACAACGAAGCATACATTTGGGAGCCCCAGGCCCCCAACCTCCTCATGAGAAAGCTATATTTAAACCAATATAGCTCTCACAATTTGGAGATGTGGGACTTGTATTTTTCATTCACTTTGCTCTTTAGGAATTCCAACACATAATTCTACAAGAAAATGTGGGGGAAAGGTTTTGACACCCATCACAGTTAATTCATCATTTGCATAAATATCATTTTGTATATGATCCACTTTCGCATATGGTCGTTAAACTACTTCTCATTTCACAAATGATTTTATACCTTGTCCATCTTAGGATACTCTAGCTTTCATTTAGGGAAAAATTAGAGAATGTATCAACCTAGTATGAGGGAGTTTACGTTACATCATACGATTTTCTTTTTACTTTCTTGTGTTTTACTATCTTTTATATCCATTTGATTTGAAACTTCATGAATGTAATGATCTATATTCTACCTACCAATTATGTTAAATCATAATTGGGTGACATGAGCATACAACTTTGGGAATGTTGACTATTGGCATTTTTTATCATTGTAGATTTTATTCGACTATTTTGACCCTAAAAATTTATAAGACGTATAACTTTTGATAGGAATCGAATTAGAATATAAATTACTTCTAAATGAAAGGTATGATGATTTATCTTTACATATAGTGAACATAACAGACTTTTGTCTTTATTTTTCAAAAGATACGGTCATTTGATATAATTTTGAGCACTAAAACAATTTTTATGACAAATTCAAACAACATAAGTTTTAAAACAAACTTAAAAGGGTTGAATGTTGATTTTAATTTGTTTTTGACCACTTGGCCGAACTGGTCGTCATTTTTCAATATGGTTAACTTCGAATGATATAAATGTTTGGTTCATGATTGTATTGCTTGAGACAATGTGCGTATGCTTTGTAAATCTTGTATACAAGTTTGAGAATCATGCTTCGCACACATGGGAAGATGGTACTTCTTTTGATAATGTAATTTGAAATTATTTTTTGCAGTAAAATTTTTGTTTATATTTTACCATGTAACTACATGTAATATAGAATAGAAAGTTTTGCCTTCACGGGTCAAAGTTGGGTGAGAAAATAGGTTCTGTTTGGCTTGTCGTTTTAGTTTTGTGTTTTCGTTCATATAAAAACGCGTCTGTTGTACGTATTGTTAAAAAAAACAATTTTGAAAAATGAAATTAACATGTAAACTAAAAAACAAGTTTTTTTTTTCCGTATTTCGAGGGATAACAAAAGCCCAAAGAACAATCCAACTCCTTCGTTGTCTGTCCGTCGTCGCAATGGTTAAGAATTATAAATCTTCTCTTTTATTTCTTGTTATTTCTTAGTGCAAGTTGAAAACACAAAACTCAAAATATAAAAAAAACCAAACGGACCCTAAGTTTTTTGAGACTATTGTGTTGGAATTCCTAAAGAGCAAAGTGAATGAAAGATACAAGTCCCACATCTCCAAATTGTGAGAGCTATATTGGTTTAAATATAGCTTTCTCATGAGGAGGTTGGGGGCCTGGGGCTCCCAAATGTATGCTTCGTTGCGAGGAGGGAGATCATGCATCACCACCACACGCGCGCGCGCGCGCCGCCGCCGTCCGTCCGACCGAACCGGGCCGGGCTCGGGTACGGGTACGGGTACGGGTCTAAAATGACCATTCTTTTTACTAGGCCATTGTTGAACAGTTTTGGGCTTCGTCTGAAACTGGTTTAAAGAGAAGCGGGCGGGTGAACAGACGCAGAGGAGATGCGACTGTTCAGTAGCGGGTGCAGCCCGTTAGAAGCAAACGGATGCGGCCAAACGCGAACGGGTGCGACCTGACTGAAGCAGTGCAGGCGAAACAGTACCAGGCGATACGAGTGGGTGCAAGCCAGTAGCGAGCGGGTGCGACCCGTTAACGAACAGCAGTGACCAAAAGGCAACGGGTGCGACCCGTCAAGCGGACGCGACTGTTCGAAGGGATGCGGACGAAATTATAAATAGAAGAGAATACTGATCACATTCTCATCCATTTTCCAATATAATTTCTTCTGCTTCTTTGCTCCACTGCTCTATATTCCATATATATCATAGAGTTGACATACTCATTACAATCTCGTGCAGATTACGTCTGTTGTATCTTGGGAGAGTTTTGAAATAAAATTCTTAAGGAAATTGTTACGACAAGCCTCAGACGGAATTTCCTTTATATACTGGTTAGATTCACGGTGATCTTTCCCGTTTATAAGTTATACTATTTCTTACAATAGTATAACGTTGTTGTTGTAATTTATTTACAACGTAACTTATTGTTACATCTATCTAATACAGAATTCCAGCGTAGTGGAATTCTAATTAATAAACTTGTGCGACGAGTTTATTGTAGCGTGCTATCTGTTTTAGTACACTAGACAATTAACATATTGTTGTGGACATGTGACATCCGAAAAGGAGAGTAGAGTATAACAACTTCTTGGACATTCAATGTTGAAATTTTGTTTGGATGCTAACTGATAGTGGTGTTTGTATACAATTTGAAAGGAATGATCAAAATATTTGTAGTTGTAAAATTAAGCAGAACGCCAATAATCGCCTGGAAAAGTTAAACAGACTTGGAAAAGGAAAAATAACGGAGAATGACAATGCATGTTAACTAGTTTCGGAGGTGCACCTGGAATTTTTTTTATTCGCTGTTCAAACAGCTATTTGTATGGAAATAAAGAGTGGAAATTGCAAGAAGGCAGTTTACCTTAGCTTTTTATTTGCAATATTTAATAGGAAACAGACGGGTATAACCTGCACCGCTATATGAAAACCGCTCGTATCGGATCACAGAAACGGTATAGAAGTCCGCACCGAATTTTCTAGCAAAACCAAATACCCAAATCAAACCGGTTCGTATCGATACGTTTCGGTTACGGTTTGGAATATTTAACCGACCATATTAAACCAAGTTGAATCGGATATTTACATTCATAATCATATGATGGAAATATAAGGAATTCTTATCTCATTAACGATGTATATTTTATTTTCAGCTTATATTAATAACAATCGTTGTCATAAAGGAAGAAGTCATGGTTTTAGTATTATATTTTTCATCTTAATTTTTTTGGTATATGCTAATTAGAATCTTATTTTAGTTATTTTACTTAATAATTATGCATTGATTAACGTAGATGAGTGGTTAATATACTAAAAAATTCTCACTTGTTGCTAAATATCAAATTGAAATATTCATAAAATTAAGAACTAATTTTTCATTAAAGTATAACATTGTGCGTTTTAACCTTTAAGTGTAAAAGCTTGACATTGTTGCCTTCCCAAATTGATTTTTGATGGAAGCAACTCCCTTTTATATATATTTTATACAAGTTTAGAACAGAGAAGACCAAAACCAAATCATATTATATTAGATCGAACCAATACTGAACGGTTTAAATTATTATTACAACAGTTTATATTTTTGATCAACCGTTTGATGCGATGCAGAAGCGTTTGGGCTTCAACCGCATCAAACCGATCCGCGTCCATCCTAGGAGACATGATCAAAGAGTGGTTATTTAATGATATTTTTGAATGCACTAGTGACATCGGAGAAAAGGGTAATCCAAAACTAAGATAGTGTTTGGTTTAAAAACGAATTTTGTGTTTTCGGTTTTTAACATGTATGTCAAATATGAGAAGAATGGAGAGATGACGGAGTGAATGAAAGAAAGACGGAGAGGAGGACGAAGACGACAAAGAGACGACAGAATAATGGATTGTTCACCTGCTTGTGTTATTTTTTAAAACACGAAAAACAAAAAAATTGTTTTATATTTTACATGTTAACTTTGTTTTCTAAATTTGTCGTTTTCGGCAACGTATATTCGTCATGTGCATTTTTGTATAGACGAAAATTCAAAACTAAAAACAACAGAACAAACACTACCTAAGTTTTTATGCATGATTACTGGCTTTGTACCATTAAGGCTTATAATTTTAAACCACAGAGAAAATACTAGAAATTGTTCCTTTTTGTAATGTTGTTTTCCAGCACTATTTTGTCTACGGATTCGAATTTATACTGGGAATAATTGCATTTGATTCACACTTTCTTAGCATAAATATCGGTGTCAGTGACTATCGTCCAAAGGTCATTAACTCACTTTGAACGCTGTCTTTAAGTTGTCTACATTACAGGTACTAATTTAATAGACGGGCTCCTCATCAAACACATGTTCGAATTTGGGCAGCAATGCTTGGGCCTACTATAGGTTTCTGGTTGCCATGTACAGTTTGATATTGAGGCAATGATTAGGCACAAAATAGTTGGAAATACAGTGGCGATAAATGTATATCACATTGATTTCGCAAATAAAATGTGGATTGGTAAATTATAATCATTCATCACATATTGTGTAGAAGAAAGCATAGGTAAGAATAATTCTCTTTTGAGAAAAAGATAAATACGATTTTCAAGCAAGTCAATGGTTGAGTCTGCAGAACAATACAAATGCGCATTAATTAGAAGGTTTGAATCAAGATTCTATTCCGAGCAAACATTGAGATTCTGATCGTTCCATTTCATTTTTAGTAGGGACCGAAATGAAATAAAACCGAAACACCAATTTAATAGAAAAAATATTCTGAAATTCAAATTTTATAGAAGAAAAAAAAATTAATTTGAGTTTCAAATATATAAATATTCAAAATTTGAATTTTTTTACCTCGGAAACATGTGAAATCACAAATAAGATGAATAGATTAATGGAATAAATTGAATATGAAATATGTGTGTGTTTGAATCAAAGCATATCTAGACGAGTCAGAACCATTGAACGACGAAAAATCTAGAACTACGAGTCTGGAAATTGGAATTCAAGTGAAGTCCAAAGAATTGGCGCAGATCCTTATTTGCCACTTGAACATAGATAACCATTTCCCAGATGAATCAAGTGGCGAAGAGCAAAGTTCAAGAATGCCAAGCCAAAGTCACAACTGGATGCTATGTTGTGCTCCTTGACTTGGTACCGAGTCATGGATGATGAGTCACCTCACATACTCTAGAAGTTGAAGACCAAAGACAAAGCAAAGTACAAGGCTAAGAGGAATCACAAGTCGGTATCGACTTGTGAGCCTCAACTCGATACCGAGTTGAGATGTGAAGTGCTGAGCTGGCCACGATCTCTCTTCGAAGCCTCCTACCAGACGTGTAGAATGTGGGGTGAATGTTTTAGTGCTAAGAAGAGAGACTTAAAAACAAGTTCATTTTTTTGAAATAATTTATTACCCCGAAACTCTATCGGATTCTTATCCAAGTTGTAAGTAATCGAGTTGTAAAATTACAGTTGTAAAGAAAGTCAGAAATCAATAAAAAAAAAGTTAAAATGGATGTAGGCTATTGTTCTTGGTAAAACCACTATAAACTCTTGTCTTCTTTGCGTTATTTTACATTTACTTCTTCATTAATCTGCTTATTATCTGATTGGGTGTTTGTCCCGCTTTTGGTATAAAAATTTTGATGCTTTCATTAAGAGACCTCAAAGTTCTCGCTCTCAGATCTACCTTAAACCTTTAAGTTATCACAATTCACAAGTTAGATCTAAAAATCGTTATTGTAAGATCCGTGATTATTTTGATTTTCACAAAGTCTATCATAGAATCCAAGAAAGTTGTGGCAGTGTGGAATGCTAAGAAAAAATCAACTATTTCAAGGCCCACCAATGACACTGAAAACGAAGGCTCTCAACATGAAGAGGAGACAAATCCACCTATTTTTGCTGAAATTCCAAGTGCCCCGAAGACGGTTACTAAAGTTGATTTGGACAGAATGATGATGGAAATTAATAGAAAGATGATGGAGAGACAGAATGCAAGCAGATGAAGGAAAGCATTTATTTGATGACTCGGCTATCTTAGAGACAAAGGAAGAGCCGTAACTAGTTATCATCTTCTGATTCGAAAGAAGAGAGTTCTTCTTCGTCAGATAGAAACCAAATAGATAGAAAATAGAAGATGAAAAGTGGATAAGTCGAGACTTCAAAGATGGGATCTGGAAAAACCTGAGTTGGAAAATCTCAACTCAATACCGAGTCTACTCCACAAGTCAGTACCAACTTGGGATCCCGAACCATAATTGAGGATTTGGATGTTGAGTTGCAAGATGGAGTTGATGCTGATGCTGATGCTAAGCAAGTAGCTGGTGGACAGAGTAGTGGTATTCAAATAATTGTCATTGAGCCATCACGGAGAGAATGTAGAAACCGAAGGACTGGATGATCGGTTCTCCTAGAGACAGGGGAACCCAAATATTACAGAACTAACCGACAGCGTTTGTTGAGCCAAACACTCCGGTCAGGCCTTGATGATCGTTGTTTAACAGATTCAATAGATCCAGAATATCTTGCTGATATGGTGAGGAAGTTAGTTAAAGAGAACCCGCATAGAGGTAACGATGATTGGGGTTCTTAGTCTAGTAGAAGTCCATTCGCTGAAAACATTTTGCAAGAGGATTATCCTCGGAAATTTGTGATGCCTACGATGCCGTCATAGAATGGAACGACTATTCTAAGACAATATCTTCTGAAGTATGAGTGTCACATGGATGGTTCCAAAGTAACTGACACTATTAGATGTAGATGTTTCCCATATTTCTTGAGGGAATAACTACGATGTTGTTTACTCGACTCATCATGAAATCTATATCTTTATTTAATTAATTGATTAGGAAGTTTGTTGATTAGTTTCAACTTCACACTACTTGTTCATAGGATGTGATGTCCTTGTCTAGTAGCTTTTAGGGTCCTGGAGAGTCTCTGAAGAATTTTCAGTAGATTCAACACCCTTATGATTGAAGCGAGCAATGCCAAGGAAGATAATGTACTGATGGCACTGTTTTGAGAAATTCATTTGGGTACTAATTTTGGTAAGTGGTCGAAGATGAAATGCCACTGATCATAGGGGAGTTTTATCAGAAGGCGACCTAATTTATATGCTTGAAAAGGCAGACATAGCCATTAGAAAGGCAGGTGGTAGATCGTCAATTGAAGTTGTGCAGAGCAACGTCGCTATGATAAAACTGGTGAGAGTGCCTGTAACATTATGATTACTGTTTGGAATATGAATAATAATCAGTAGAGAGGAAACTAAGGCTTTGAAAGTTAAAAATAGACTTCAAGAACCGCTCGAGGTATCCAAAACACGACGATTATACCCTACTTAACGAAACCATAGAGAACATTTAACTTGCCATGCAAGGCACTGAGAATTAGAAAAAGCCAGCTTGGAGGGAGCTGATTGAATGAGAGAAGATATCTAGGAAGTATGATCGTTTCCACTAGATCCACAGGCACAGTATGAATGAGTGCCAACATTTACGAGATATATTCGAAGATCCGATCAGGAAGAAAAACTTCAACATTATGTGAAGGATTCACAGGATGGCAGTCGAGTGAACAATAGAACCCAATGGCAGATGGCTTAATAGGGATAGGCTAGGCCTAGTGAGGAAGGACCTAGGTAGCCTAATAAGAGACTTGTGATTAATACCATTACCGTGGACCTCATCCTATATAGAAAAGCTAGAATGAGATGGAGAGATATGGAAGTACATTAAAACATGTTGTTTAAGAGAGCTGCTTTGCTGTAGAAGGTAGAGCTCCAACAGAACAATATTTGAATTATGACCGATGATATTTTTCCAGGAATCATGTTATAACCAAATTTTCCACAGACTTCGAATGGACTTAAATGAGCAAATTAGAACACAAACTGATAAAGAAATGGATTTAGAAGCTTGAAAACTATCAAGAATGATAAAATGCAATTTTTGGCTAAGTATTAAATATGCAAAGAAATCAACAATTTTTGGCTAAGTATTAAATATACAATACCTCTCATCAGAGACCTCTCGTTGAAAACCTTTTGTCAAAAACCTCTTATCCAAAACCTCTCGTTGAAGACCACTTGTTGAAAACCTTTCGTTTGAAACTTCTCGTTGAAGACCTCTCATTGGAAACCTCTTATCGAAAACCCCTCGTCGAAAACCTTCGGTCGGAAATCCAAATTTTGATTCAAGCATGAAGAAAGATCAAGAAAGCAAGTAGATAAAACCTCTTGGCATTAACCAAAACCAGTCGATACTAAGAGCTTTTTATTTGTAATTGGTCCCGATTACTTGCTCCTTCATACTCAGATCTAGATCCGGACTTGATATTTCACGGTCCTCCAGTTCTGCTAGGCGATTTTTGTATGAATACAACACCTATAACTTCAGAAAAAGGACTTTTTAGCACTTGGATTTCTCTTCTATCTTCTTCTAGCCCATAGAGAGCATTTTTAGAACTAAGTGATATCTCCTTCTTTTGTAACTCTAGAAGTTCCATTGTAAATCCGAGATCCATTAGATTATGGATGGATCTAATTGAGTTTATTGTAATTTGGAGAGAAAACAATCAATAACAAAGATTAAAGTGGACGCATGCTGGAGTATTAGTCGAGCCACTATAAAAAAAATGTGGTTTTTCTATTACTTTTACGTTTATTTTATTAGAGCTATACATTTTGGTGCTTTTAGTTGCTTTTGGGGTGCTTGTACCATTTTTGGTGCTTTCACCGAGAGAGAGAGAGAGAGAGAGAGAGAGAGAGAGAGGGAGAGAGCGCTAGATTTGACTATCGGTACCTAAGGTACCGTTTCTGATGACAATAGCCACATGACATTATATAAAATATAAATACTAATGTTTTCATCATGTTATATATCCTTACTACTTATAAAGAGAATTTACTAAATAGATTTACTCGGCGCCTTTTTGAAATTCCAAATATACCCTTTTGCATCTCATAAAGAAATAGTATTCAAATATGAAGATGTGGCATGTTATGTTCTAAGTAAAACTGTTAATCACCATGGAGAACTACTGTAGGAAATGCAGATTGCATATTTTAAGGAATAATTAACACTAGGAGGGGGTGAATAGTGTTTAATTAATTTTATGAATCGTTTTGAACTCTTTTCAAATTAAATCCAAACAGATGCAATTCACAAACACAAAAGCAATCATAGAATCAAACACAGATACAAATAGTAAATAAAAGCAGTAAAGGAAAGAAAACACCAGAATTTTATGCTGGTTCGGAGTTACCATACGTCTCCGAGTCTAGGGCAAAACCTCTTGATTTAACCAGGCTACAAGATCACCTAATTGATTTACGGGCTACAATCACACCCAATTGATTTACGGGACACAATCATATCGTTTCCAACCACACTTTGATAGAGAGAGACTCAATATACTTCTTTGATTACAAATGATCCTATAACTCTGAATAGCATTGAGATTTTTGAGAGAGAGTGGCAGAGAATCAAACTAGAGATGATTGAGTTTGATTCACTTATAATTTCAACAGAGTTTTGTTAGAGCATTTGAAATATAGTAGAATATTTGAGTGGAGAAGAAAGAGTGAATAAACGTAGAAAAACTAACTTAAAATTCGTTGAAAATAATTGATGTTTATAGGAGAACAACAGTCATGTCCATTCATGAAAGGTTATAACGAATAGACACTTCTTTTGAGAATGTGAATTTTAAATTCTACGGCTACCATGTCGACATGGAGAGATGAGGGATGTCGACATGCCTATGTTATTTTTGAAAATAGTTTTTGCTTTAAAATAATTTCTATTCCAAAACTTATCAAAATAATTTCTAAACTTTGTAAACCATTTTGAATATAGTTTAAACTTATAAAAGGGTTTTAGAAAGTAATCTTAAAATATATAATCTATAATATAGGTAATATTGAAAACCGAATATAGATTTTTTTTAAAATATATTAAAGCTAAAATATTAAAATCAAGAGATAGTTTAAAAAAATAATAGATGATTTTGAAATTATATGATTAAAAATAGTTTTTGAATTAAGGCTAAAATATTTAAATTGATAGAGATGACCTTAAAAAATAGTTTTGAAAAAATAAATCATTTTGAAAATTTCGTGGATTCCATTCCACTAGAGAAGTTCGTGGGTTCCATCCCACTAAAGAGGTCTTTGGTTCCATCCCATTATTAAAGCAAGAAGGTGGATTCCATTCCGCAATTAAAATCCGAATAAAGATTTTAGTGCCATTATGAAGTTTTAACATAAATCTAGACTTTATTACTTACCTTGATATCTTGAACTCTTAAACTCTTGATACTCATGAGTCTTCAGTCTTGATTTCTTCAATCTTGAATTCGTCAGTCTTGAATCTCTATACTCAGTCTTGAATCTTTATATTGTACAGTCTTCATTCTCAGAACCTGCATATATATATATATATATATATATATATATATATATATATATATATCTTGCATGTATATATATCTAGATAAGAATATTGGTATATATATTTTATAATAAGTCCTAAGGTTGTTGTCATCAAAATCATCATTTAGGAACTAACAATCTCCTCCTTTTTAATGATGAAAACCTTTGTTTATAAAATCTACTCCAACGAATTTCGATTCTACTCCGACTCCCCCTTATTGCAACAACTCCCCCTTAATCTACTAATTCCCCCTTAATCTAAGCCTATCTAATCTATTTTATAATTCTCCCCCTTTGTCATCAACAAAAACTAATCCTAAACTATATAACCCCCCTTAAACTATGGAACTAAAAGCTAATAACGAGTATATGCGAACCATAAATCTAATTTTGTTATATACGATGTTACATTACACATATATAGACACAAATATATACAAGTATAGAAAACATTAATATAATAACAATCTAATGAGAGTCCATGATGACTTGTGAATCGAACAATTTAGGCAATAGAGACAAAAGTTTCCACATTGTTCGACCAAATTACTATTTTCGTCAAAACAGACTTCTCCAATGTAAATAACTTTATCATCTTCGTCCATTTTCCCTTCTTCTTCCTCCTCCCCCTCTTCTTCTTCTTCGTCATCCTCTAATGGATTATGAATACGTATGTTACAGAAATCATCTTCAATCACAATAGGGTCTGCATGATTATCCACTAGAAATTTTTGCAAATTTATAAGAATCTTGCTTTGTTTCTCTTGTTCCTTTGTTATCCTTATTTGAGTGACTTGTAATTCAATCAACATTTGCAGAGAATCCTTCACGATTTCCTTAATCTTCATTATTCGAGCCAATGTAGTTTGTTGAAATGGACCACAATTGGAAGAAGGAAAGGAAAAGGTTACATTTTGGTTTTATTTAGAAGAGGAGGCCATTATTTTACAAAGCAAACAAAGTAAGAAGACAGAAAAATTCAAAATGTTGTGATTATATAATAACCAAACTGATTTTAGAGGGAAAATCAAAATCTTAATTTTACCGTTGTATATGGACATGAGGGGCAGGGGCATGTCGACATCCCTTTGAAAATTTGGACAATTTTGTTTTTCTTTATTTTTTAAATATATATATTACTATATCTATATTCTATATCTCAGTTATAAAAACAAATATCTAGTTCTCTTCTTAATTTAGTAAAGGTTGATTGATGCAAGGGTTTGGCTAGAATATCAGCTATTTGGTTCTCAGTGTTCATAAATTCAAGAGATATAATCTCTTTACTTATATTATCTCTGAGAAAATAATGTCAGATATCAATATGTTTGTTTCTGGCATGATGAGTAGGATTTTTGAATAAATTTATTGCACTTGTATTGTCACAATAAATTGGTGATTTTGAAATATTTAATCCAAAATTCTTTAGGGTCTGTTGCATATAGATAACTTGAGAACAAGCCAAAGCAGCAGAGATATATTCTGCTTCAGTTGTTGATAGTGAGACAGTATTTTGCCTTTTTACTAAACTAGAAAACCGGAGAATGTTCAAAAAAGTGTCAAATTCCACTTATACTTTTTCAAACTGATTTACAACCAGTATAGTCAGCATCACAATATGAGATTAAATTGAAAGAATCATTTTTAGGGTAAAATAGACCATCGTCTAAAGTGTGTTTAACATATCTTAGGATACGCTTAACAGCTTTTAAATGGGTTTCTTTAGGTTGACATTGGTACCTTGCACAGAGATAGACACTATGCACGATATCAGGCCTACTCGTAGATATATAGAATAGCGATCCAATCATTCTCCTGTATAGTTTTTGATCAACGTCTTTTGACATGTCTTCTTTATTTAAAGCTTCATTGGTTGCTACAGGAGTGGGTTTTCCACTCGCTGTGGTCATTCCAAACTTACTAACTAGATCCCTAACATACTTTTCTTGACTAATGAAAATACCACTATCTAATTGTTTTACTTGCAATCCTGAAAAGAAAGTAAGTTCATCCATATGACTCATCTCAAACTCTTTTTTCATTATTTCAGAAAACTCTTTGTTCATTTCATTGTTTATTGATTCAAAATTTATATCATCTACATAAGTATGTACTAATTGGATATCATTTTTATTTATTTTAATAAAAAGAGTATTATCTTCTTTATCAATTTCAAAATTTGATTGTAATAGGTAAGATCTTGATCTGTCATACCAGGCTCTAGATGCTTATTTTAGATCATATAAAGCTTATTTAATTCGTAAACATGATTTGGAAACTTTTTTTCTTAAAAAAGTGGAGTTTTTAAACATAAACATTCTCTTTAACAAAATCATTTAAAAAGGCACTTTTGATATCCATTTGAAATAGTTTGAAATTATTGTGGTTTGTGAAAGTAAGCAGAATTCTAATGGCTTCTAATCTTGCCATGGGTGCAAAGGTTTCATCATAGTCTATTCCTTCTTCTTGACAATAACCATGCACGACTAACTGAGCTTTATTTCTAACGACCTCACCTTATTCATTCATTTTATTTTTATAAACTCATTTTGTTCTTATTATTGTTTTATCCTCAAGTCTAGGAATAAGTTTCCATACATCATTTCTGGTGAATCTATTCAGTTCTTCTTACATAGCAAGAATCCATGAATCATCAGATGATGCTTCCTTTGGATTTTGGGGTTCAACAGTTGATATAAAAGCTACATTATTCATCTTGTTTAGATGATTTCTAGTTCTAATAACAGATTCAATATTTCCTAGTATAATTCTTGTTGAATATGCGATTATATGATTTTTGTTTGATGATAATAAACATATATATTCGTAAATGTATTTTTTAACGTACTATTTTATTTTTCATAGACTAAATAAATATTTGCTGAATAAAAATAATTAACACAGAATTTGAATTCAAACAGAATTTTTATTCAAACAAATATTTATTACAATAGTACAAATTCGAGCTCTCACTATACATACACAATTTTGATTACAATATAAATTCAATTACATCACAATCTTTCATTTACAAATGTCCTCACTACATATCGCTCATTCGCTCAAAATTTATCTTCAACTTCATTTCAAATTGAATCCAGCATCTGAGCAATCTGCAAAAATAAATATTGACGCAGTAAAATTGAAAAGGAAATATTTTTGCAGCATAAAATAAAATGTGAATTTTGAAAATAATATTTGCCTTAGTTATTTGGGTTGTTCGTCATCATTTAACTTTGAATTCATCATACACGAACAACTTGTGACATGCACAGTGTATCACTATATATGCCACAAGGCCGTGCACACCGATATATACACTTGATGAATTTACAGGGACAGGTGAGCACAGGTCAAACCCAAATTATCGGATTCAACTCAAGTGCAATAAAACAATGTCACAATTTTCAGCACAAGGTCAAATCCGAGCTACAAGCTGGATTCAACTCAGGTGAAATTTCGAAAAAATAAACAAAATGCAAAGGTTAAGTCACTGCTATCATGACTAACTCAATGTAACAACCAAAGTCAAGGCAACATGAAGTCTACAACTCAAACTGCAAGTCCAAACCAATGCACAGTACAAACTAATGCACTAAGCACAAGACACTGTCAGTTCAAACATGTATCAAATAGCATAAGCAAAGACAAAGAGGAATAATTCAAGATCACCATGCAATAGCAAGTGATAACTCAGCAATACTCAAAGACAAGGGTGCACATAATCAATTCCAAAATCAAACCAACATAAATGACACAGTGTACACAAGTGGCACAAGCCTGCAACTAGAATTCACCAAACCAAGCACGTGAAATCTAAAGTCAAGACCGCAAAGCCAAGTCGTGATGAACAGAGCTACAGACCAGACCAGTGAACAGCTAGAATATACATATATGATGATACAGCAAAGCCACTATGATGAACAACGATCAAGCGTACAAGTATAACAAAGTATAACATAGTCAAGTTTAAATGGGCGAAGTCAAAGCAAAAATAAACACCATGATGACCACGATAGCAATTCAAAGCCGTGCGAAACAAGTAACCCAGGAATTATACGATAATGACCAAGTCAGAGTTCTAAACCGTGTTATCCAAGTAAATTGAACAATTCAGAAATAAATCATCAACGTTCAACAAAAATCGAATGGCTGAAAGCATAATATTGAACAAATCAGACGAACGCAATTCAAGGAGATCGAACTCCTATATAAACCAATTCATCGTCGGCAACAAAAAATCATGGAGTTCAATCAAGCATAACAGAATAGCATAAACGAAAATCACATACCAAATTGAAGTCGAACTCCATCAAACAGAAGCAGCCAAAGGGAGCAACAAGGAAAAGGTCGATCAAAGCTACTCGCGAATTATCCACGCGATCGATCCGGCTCTTCGCAAAGCCCTAATTTGGATCGAAGGACAAAAGCCCTAATTTGGATCGAAGGACGAAAGCCCTAATTGTGATCGAACAAAGAAGCCGCCATTATCTCAAAAGGAATGGAGCAAATAAAAAAAAGGACCGGGTCAAATTATAAAAGGTCCCGGCTTGTTTTTTAAAGAGCTTTCTCTTTTGTTATATAAGGGTTTTTAATTTTTTAAATAGGGTTATTTTAACTTTAAATTGTTTTTAATTTGTATTTCAATTTTAAACCGTTGTAATTTCTAGTCGTGTGACTAGGGGACAAACCACGTGGCGTAGTTTGAGAATTCGCAACTCAGTGGCTGAGTTGTGGCAGGGTTTTGAGCGTAAAGTTAGGTTAGTCAGTAGCGGGTGTTGCGAGTTTACGTGTGTAAGCGTGTGACTACTTAATTTCTAGTAGAAACCTTGGGGGCAGCACGTAGGCAGGGTTTTGCCGAAGCTGGGTAAATTCTGTGTCGTTCTATTTCTGCATTTTATTATTCTACTATTTATCCATGCTGCTATTATTCTGTGATCTGTGTTGAAATAATTTTATGAGCTTCCGCAATTAATTTTATAATTAATAGCATCACCCTATTCACCCCCCCTTAAGGGTGAAATCGATCCTACAAGTGGTATCAGAGCTAGGTTTAGAAGTCAATTTTTGTTTTAAAAATTCGTGTTTCAAAAATCGGTTTTCGTTTTAAAAAATTTAAATTTTAAAATGGATTCTTTTAATAATACTTTTGTTGAGGGTCGTTCCAATATTATTCCTTCTATTTTCGATGGAACGGATTTTTTGAATTGGAAATTGAAAATGGAATTTTATTTAAAATCTGTTAATATTAATTGTTGGGACATTATTGAAAATGGGTGCAATATAATAGACGAGAAAATTATCTCGATTAATGCTCTTGCTATGCATTTATTATATTCTCATATTAATCAAGATAATTTTAATTTCATTTCTCATTGTGAAAATGCACAGGAAATCTGGAATACTTTCGATGCAATATATGATGCAAAAGTCAACAGCAATGAGAAATCCTCCACAACCGACTCAGTTAAAGAAATGTGCTTAACATGATTTGTAAAAAAATAGCTGTGACGAGGATGATGATGATGGAGCAGCTGAGCTGGCGTTAATAATGAAGAAATTCAAAAGGTGGAACCGCAAATACGGAAATCCAGCTCTAAATCAAAAATTGAAAAGCAGAATAGACAAAGTACTAGACAACTTAGAAGAAAACGGGATCATTTGCAACAAACCCGGTGATATCAAGCCCAATTATCCTCGAATTCAACACGGCAAAGAAAAGAAACCAAAAAGGTGTTTTGCAGCCATGTGGAATAAAAGCAATAGCAGTGAGAGTGAGAAAGCAGACATGTGCCTTCATGAAAATATAACTGATAGCGTCGATGATGAGCCAAGCGAGGTATCAAAACACACTCACTCTGAATTACTTATTTATTTCCACGAAGTAAATGGCTGTTTTGAACGACTTAGGGAAAAATACTCTAAACTTGAATCACAAAAAGTCACTTTGATATATTTAAATAAACAACTTGACCAATTAGTTAAAACCTATCAAAGTAGGGTCACTAAGTGTGATAAGTGTCCAACATTCGAAGAAGAAATTAAAAAAATCAGAAATTAATATAAAATCACTTGAAAATGAAATTCTGATTTTGAAAGAGAGTGAAAATACGAGGAGAGAGAACTCTATTAAAAAGTGCACACAATTATTGAACGAAAATGAATCTCTCAAAACACAGGCCCAACAATTGTCAACGACTTTAGATAAATTTTCAAAAAGTGAAAAATCGTTGAATATGCTATTAGAGAAGCAAACTGTTAATACAGTTAGACAAGGACTTGGATGTAATCAATCCAAAAATGTTAGAAATAAAATTAATCAAGTAAATTCAATGTGCACAATTTGTTGAAAATTTGGACAAAATCACAATAATTGTTGGTATAGACCCAAACACGTGAAAACTATTCCAATTTGGGTTCCAAAAGGCACAAATATAAAATCCCTCGAAGTTAAACAAATCTGGGTGCCAAAAGGAACATATATAAATAGTGTTGGATCTTCACAAAATTATTTTACTAAATATTCTGCCACTAACAACCATGGACCTATAAAAATAAATAGGTCACAAAAATCTTTCAACGTGTAGGTGTGGTGGCAGGCTAAGGAACAACAATAGTGTTACTTGGATTCTGGCTATTCGAAGGACACAACGAGCCACAAAGCAAAGTTCCTTAGCCTAGTACAAAGGTGACAGAATCACAATAGACAACAACGAAAAATATCGTAAAGGTAAAAAAGGTAAAGGTATATTTATTTGAACGATATATTAAATGTGATAATCTACACCATATTCTGAATTAAATCAGCCAATAATGAGATGATGAAAAGATGATGATTTGGATTCTGACTTATTCAAAATAGTTGGCCAATTATATTCTTATGCCAAAAACACTATAAAAATCTCTAGATTCTTTGAATTACTTCATATATATATCAATTTGGATTAAAAATAGTGTTTTGTTGGATAATACATTTGGTTATAATACGGCTTACTCTATATTCACGGTTTTTGATTATTTACACGGCTTAAATTCAAGTTCATGAGAATGTCATTTGAAAAGCTGTTAAAATTGATTTTGAGATATTTTGTTGCATACTTCATGGTCTGGTTTATCAAATTCAATTAATGATAATTTTGAGTGAAAGTGAAATTCAGATGCAGATTACACTGGTAATCTAGTTGATAGAAAAATTACTAGTTGAACGTGATTTTTGAGACATTTAGTAACTGCATCATTTTTCAAAGAAAATATCTGCATATTTTTCATTTCAAATAATTTTCAAATAGCAGAAAATTTTCTCATATAACCCCCTCGAGAAAATCATTTTTGACCATATTTTCAGATTAGTCATTTTGAAAAATTGATTTCATAATTATTTTTGAATTTGATTTTAAATGACTATTTTGACTAATCTGACTCCCTAATAATTATCGAAAAGATAAATAGTGATTGAAAAAGTGATGAGTATTGATATTTATCATATATTATGACTCGAGACGGTATAATTAGTAAATTTCTTTAGAAATTTAAACAAGATTTATAAAACTTTTGTTGGTAAAAAATTCCATGACCATCTCTATATCTATCATATTTCTAACGACCATCACTCATCAAAATTCTATATAGTTTGTCGATATGTGGTACTTTAAACAGGAATCATTCATTTTTCACTTTACATTTTTTAAAATAACAGAAAATTTTATATAGTAAAAAAATAAAAATAAAAACCAAAATATTCACTCACATTTACAAGTCCTCACGGTTATGCATGGGTGAATTACTTGGAATTTGTTATGTGCTTCCATGCTCATTTAGAAATCCTCACGGTTATGCATGTATGGAACGCATATAAAGTTGATTTTTAAAATAAACAAGTTGATTCTAATCCCATTTAAACGTCCTCACGGTTGTGCGTGGTTAGAAGATACTTGAATTCATTTTTTTATAAATAAAATCGGAATACTACTAATCTCATTTAAAAGTCCTAATGGTTATGCATGGTTAGTAGATATTCAAATTCCTGATATAAATATACCACAAATAGACACAACTGTATGGTTTTATATGATGACATAATTCCCATCATTCTAAAAGTGGAATATGAGCCTAACAAAATATTTATGATTTTTGTTTGATTTTTTATTGAAATTTAATATTTATATTGAATTGAGTTTTAATGTTGGATTAATATCGATCACTATATCTCTATTTTCTCTAACACTATTATTCTTTTGCTGATAACAAAAGGGGGAGAGAAAAGTTAAGATTTTGTCAAATAAAATAAAGCAAAGGTCAAATAATTTTCTATTTGCATCTAGATTCATTTGCATCTAGATTCATTTGCATATTTTCATTTGTATGCATATATGTAGGGGGAGCTTTGTGTAGAGATGAAGCATTTAAATAGAGGGAGCAATTAGAGCATATCAATGATCAAATACATTAAACATATTCAAAATCTTAAATATATGTTTGTTATCATCAAAAGGGGGAGATTGTTGAATATGCAATTATATGATTTTTGTTTGATGATAATAAACATATATATATTCTAAATGAATTTGTTAACGTACTATTTTATTTTTGATAGACTAAATAAATATTTGCTGAATAAAAATAATTAACACAGAATTTGAATTCAAAACGGAATTTTTATTCAAACAAATATTTATTACAATAGTACAAATTCGAGCTCTCACTATACATACACAATTTTGATTACAATATAAATTCAATTACATCACAATCTTTCATTTACAAATGTCCTTACCACATATCACTCATTCACTCATAATTTATCTTCAACTTCATTTCAAATTGAATCCAACATCTGAGCAATCTGCAAAAATAAATATTAACGTAGTAAAATTGAAAAGGAAATAATTTTTCAGTATAAAATAAAATGTGAATTTTGAAAATAATATTTGCCTCAGTTATTTGGGTTGTTCATCGTCATTTAACTTTGAATTCATCATACACGAACAGCTTGTGACATACACAGTGTATCACTATATATGCCACAAGGCCGTGCACACCGATATATACACTTGATGAATTTACAACGATTGGTGAGCACAGGTCAAACCCAAATTATCGGATTCAACTCAAGTGCAATAAAACAATGTCACAATTTTCAGCACAAGGTCAAATCCGAGCTACAAGCTGGATTCAACTCAGGTGAAATTTCGAAAAAATAAACAAAATTAAAAGGTCAAGTCACTGCTATCATGACTAACTCAATGCAACAACCAAAGTCATGGCAACATGAAGTCTGCAACTCAAACTGCAAGTCCAAACCAATGCACAGTACAAACTAATGCACTCAACACAAGACACAGTCAGTTCAAACATGTATCAAATAGCATAAGCAAAGACAAAGAGGAATAATTCAAGATCACCATGCAACAGCAAGTGATAACTCAGCAATACTCAAAGACAAGGGTGCACATAATCAATGCCGAAATCAAACCAACATAAATGACACAGTGTACACAAGTGACACAAGCCTGCAACTAGAATTCACCAAACCAAGCACGTGAAATCTAAAGTCATGACCGCAAAGCCAAGTTGTGATGAACAGAGCTACAGACTAGACCAGTGAACAGCTAGAATATACATATATGATGATACAGCAAAGCCACTATGATGAACAACGATCAAGCGTACAAGTATAACAAAGTATAACATAGTCAAGTTTAAATGGGTGAAGTCAAAGCAAAAATCAGCACCGTGATGACCACGATAGCAATTCAAAGCCGTGCGAACCAAGTAACACAGGAATTATACGATTATGACAAAGTAAGAGTTCTAAACTGTGTTATCCAAGTAAATTGAAAAAGTCAGAAATAAATCATCAACGTTCAACAAAAATCGAATGGCCGAAGCATAATATTGAACAAATTAGACGAACGCAATTCAAGGAGATCGAACTCCGATATAAACCAATTCATCATCGGCAACGAAAAATCAATGAGTTCAATCAAGCATAACAGAATAGCATAAACGAAAATCACATACCAAATCGAAGTCGAACTCCATCAAACAGAAGCAGCCAAAGGGAACAATAAGGAAAAGATCGATCAAAGCTACTCGCGAATTATCCATGCGATCGATCAACATAAAGTCGGCTCTTCGCAAAGCCCTAATTTGGATCGAAGGACAAAAGCCCTAATTTGGATCAAAGGACGAAAGCCCTAATTGTGATCGAACAAAGAAGTCGCCATTACCTCAAAAGGAACGAAGCAAATAAAAAAAGGATCGGGTCAAATTATAAAAGGGGCCGGCTTGTTTTTTAAAGAGCTTTCTCTTTTATTATATAAGGGTTTTTAATTTTTTAAATAGGGTTATTTTAACTTTAAATTGTTTTTAATTTGCATTTCAATTTTAAACCGTTGTAATTTATAGTTATGTGACTAGGGGACAAACTATGTGGCGTAGTTCGAGAATTCGCAACTCAGTGGCTGAGTTGTGATAGGGTTTTGAGGGCAGAGTTAGGTTAGTCAGTAGCGGGTGTCGCGAGTTTACGTGTGTAAGCGTGTGACTACTTAATTTCAAGTAGAAATCTTGGGGGCAGTACGTAGGCAGGGTTTTGCCGAAGCTGGGTAAATTCTGTGTCGTTCTATTTCTGCATTTTATTATTCTGCTATTTATCTGTGCTGCTATTATTCTGTGATCTGTATTGAAATAATTTTATAAGCTTCCGCAATTAATTTTATAATTAATAGCATCACCCTATTCACCCCCCTCTAGGGTGAAATCGATCCTACAATTCTATAGGATTATCTTTTAAAAGCATGATCCTTTTATTAGGATGAACAGTTTCATAATTTGTTTTATTTGATTCTTTATTTAAAGTAACCAAATCATCTTCATCATTTATTTGAACAAAATCTTTGAAATTTTCATTGAAAGATACATGCATTGTTTCTTCAATGGTGTTATTTTTTAAATTGAAAACTCTGTATGCTTTACTTCTGTTAGAATATCCAATAAAGATTTCTTTGTCGAATTTAGAATCAAATTTATCCAAGTTGTCCTTTGTATTTAGAATAAAGCATTTACTTTCAAAAACTTTAAAATAAGATACCCTTGATTTCTTATTGAAAAGAAGTTCATATGGTATTTTATTGGCTAGAGGTTTAATTTGAATCCCGATCAAAATGTAACAAGCTGTAGTGACTGCCTCAGCCCAAAAGTTTCTTGGTAATTTACTATCTGAAAGTAGAGTTCTTGCACACTCTTGAATCGCCCTATTTTTACGCTCTACCACACCTTTTTGTTATGGAGTTCTTGAAAAAGAAAAATTATAAGTTATTCCTTTACAGAAATTCTCAAAATTTTCATTTTTAAATTCTCCACCATGATCACTACGAATAGTTTTGATTTTTAAAGAAAGTCGATTTTGAATTCTTTTTGCAAAAGTTTTAAATAAATCAAAAGTATCACTTCTATGTTTTAGAAAAATTGTCCATGTTAATCTAGAATAATCGTCTACAATTACAGAAAAATATTCACTGTGATTTATTGATTGAATCTGAGATGGACCAACGGATCTAAATGAAGTAACTCAAGAGGTTTTGAAGTTGAAATCATATCTTTTAATTTAAATGAACTCTTTTTAATTTTTTGTAATTGACAAGCATCACATATACTATCTACTTTAAAATCCATTTTTGGAAGACCTCTTACTAGATCAAGTTTTGAAAGTCTAGATAAGAGTTTGAAATTCAAATGCGCAAATCTTTTATGCCAAACCCATGAGTCACTTGTATTAGCCAAAAGACATAGGTTATCATTTGAGATTTTCATACCGAGAATATAAATATTTGTCTTCCTAATTCCTTCAAAGATAATATTTGATTTATTATCTTCGATATGACACTTATCCTTTTCAAATTTAATTTTATAGCCCTTGTCATATAGTTAATGTAACGACCCAGAATTTCTGTCATTTGAAATTCATATATTTAATTGATTTTAAATATTAACAAGTAAAATTTGCAAGTCGAATAAATTTTATTTCGAATATCTAGATTTAATTGGATAATTAAATCGATAATTTAGTATTTGAAATTACAGAAATAATTGAAAATTGGGTTTAATGTGATTAAAAATGATTTATAAAGTTGTATTTAATCATATTGGAGTTAGAATGATGTTATAGAACTTTCAAAATTGAATTAAAAGTTAATTTGTAGAAATTAAATATTTTAATATTTAATTGACGAGTAAAAAAAGCCATTTTCAAACAGTCTCCGATTTCGACGAAACTAGTTCCATCGGATCCATAATGTTGTATTGTTGTATGGTTTCAAATTTCGTGTCAATCGGGCTTACGGTTTGTCCGGGCAAGCTAAAATGCGTAGAAATCGATTCGAGTGAATTTTGAATTTAAATAGTCGATTCAAAAACTTATCTTCCAAATTTGATCGAATTGGCTCCCGATATATATTCCATTGCATTTGGAATGAGGGTAAAACATTTTAAACGTCAGGCAGCACGCTTCGTTTGGAGTTCGAAAATTTTTAGGATGAATAGTGCGCGCGTAAATTTCTATAAAAGGACCTCATTCTTTGTTCTTTGCATCAAACCCTAACCCTAAGCTTCAGGCCGCCACGATAAGTTTTAATGGCCGAAAATTCATCTTCTTTCTCCTCTAATATCTCACAATCCATCGATAATTAGCGCAAGTCTTCAACTACAATAACGTAGAGCATTGCGAGAGCTTCAAATCCATATGGATAAGTCAACGAATCGTCGACCATAGGTGGAGATTCTTGGCCGCGTTCGTTCGTCATTCGCGCACGAAAATCCGAGCAAGGGGGCAACCGAGTTTAACTTCGTTCATTCTGGAAGTGGAGCTTGTGGTGGCCGTTCGTATGGCACTCCATGATCGTCGTCTCGATCATCGTAGGGTTTGCGTTAATTCGATGTAAATGGAGGCTATAATGGGTTGTGCGTGCGTTTTGATTACCTGGGGAAGAAGAGAAAGGGTGCGGCCAGGATTGCAGGGGGCTTGAACGTGCGGTTCTGATGAAGAATTAGGTTAAAATTTAAAAGAAAATAGAAATTATTTATATAGTTAAATTCGTATAATGTTTAAAAATGTATAACTTTGTCATACGAGGTCGGAAATTCATGAAACAAATTGCGTTGGAATCGTATTGAAGAATACTACGCGATGGAGCTGGATTGGAGTTGATTGAAGCTAGTGAAAATTTTGGGTAAAATTAAAGGCGCGTTTAATTTTATTCGAAATAAAACACTGCAACTGTATTTGAAACAAGGTGAGAACTTCTCACTTAATCGAATTTGTTTCGATTTAAATTTTAAATAGTTAGATTTAAAATTGGTTGATTGTATGCTTGGATGATAAAGCGTTATTTATTGTTTTGAAATAGACCCTATACGCCGTATATTAAGCGGAGGTTATTTATTAAACACATATACCGCGATATTCCATCTTGATGTGGAATTGGTATTATATATGTATTTGGAATTGATTTTCCCGCATTATATAGCGGATGAGATACTATTGCGCCGTATAATAGCAGATAATATTTTATATAAACCCACGTACCGCGATAGCCCGCATTGGAACGGGATTGGTATTGTGCTAACATCTGTGGATGCAGGGAAACAGGTTGGAGGGATCCAACTGGATTACTCACCCGTATTGATTTATTTACAGATATTGTGATATATTCTGTTATCATATGATATATGATGTTTTGGATGCCTTGGTTGTTATATTTAGTGCTGTTTCAGCATTGGGCCTATTTTGGAAAATTATAAGTGTTAAAGTGATGATTTTCAAAATTTAAAAGGATTTTTAAAGTGATTTTTGAAAGTATACGTTTTATTAAATTTTGGAATTGATTCATTTTAAATAAATAAACATTATAATTTTAATGTTATAAAAAAATATGATTTTGAGAAATATAGTTGAAATGTGATTTTTGAAATATGGAGTTAATAATTTTATAAAATAGGTTAAATTGAGATTTTTGAATTTATTATAAAAGCTTTATATATAAGATTTATAAAATTGGATTTTATTAATCAAAGTGATGAAATTATAAAGGAGTTTTGAAAATGTTTTAAAATGATGTTAAAATGGGTTTTATAAAAGAATAGAATCTACGATCTGTGAAGTTATAAAATGAATGAATTTGTAAATAGAGAATTATAAGTAATTTGCTTATAATTTGGATTTTGGCGTGTAAATGGGATATGGATAGAATTTGTTAATAAAGTGATTTTATAAGTTGTAGTTGTTATAAAATATAAATGGAATTTATAAACATTGTTTTATAAATCCGAAATCGACTTATTCTGATAAGTTAATTATTTTAGCTTATTAAAGGAAGCATATCCACGATTTTGGACAGTGGATAATCCTTTAAATAAAATGTGTAGAAAGGTTGAATTTGGTTAACGAAGTATATTCATGATTTTGGATAGTGAATAATATATTAAAGAAATGTTTTAGGAAGCAATATTTTAAATAGAATTAAAACGATTTAAAGATGTTTTAAAAATTATTAAGTATCGAAACCATAGATTTCAACATTCATTGTTGAAATAGACGTTTTCGAGAATTAAGGAAATGGTGGACCATAACACTGTTGTTATAGTAAATGATTTTCGAAAGGAAAAGTTTTTGTATGGTATTGGGATTTATATATCTATCTAAATTTCGAATCCCTATACTAGTGATTTTGGGTTGTCGTAACGATGTTTTACGCAACATTCGTTTTGACTCAAATGAATGCGTTTAAGAGAATGTTTTCCTTAAAGAAAAAAAATATATACTTAATCGTGTTTTAAGTATATTGAATATTTTCTAAGTATTGAAAATAAATAGATTTGTGAATTGCTTATTATTAAATAAGTATGGAAATGTTTTCCAATATGAAGTGAAATGTTTTGAGATTTTATCTTTTAAAGATAAATTGAAAGTGAATATTTGAAATTGATTTGAAAATCGTATATCAGTGGATATTTGGAAATTTAAATTCACTATGGAATTTATAAAGGAAAGGGAAATTTGTTTGAAATTAAACATTGATTTATTTTGAAGTGTGGAAAATATATCTTGTACAGATATTTTTGGAAAATAAATAATTTGGGAAATTATTTAGAATCGGGTGATGTTGTGCATATCTATTGATAGTTAAATAACCGACTATCAATATTTACCTTTAAATGGGTATTTGTTGTGATTTGCTTGAATATGAATGAACACTTATTTTTATAAATAAACGCTCGTTATTCGGTTTAGCCGAGAGAGGACCTTTGGGTCATGAATCCCATTCCGAATAGTGATTCGTCGTAATGGATAACATTTGAAGACCGGTGTTGAAGACCCGGTATTTGGGAGAATGATAGGATGACCTATCAATTGTCTCTGCACCGATAGCTACGGTATGGAGATTTCCTTTGTGATGGGAAGTTCGATGGGGATTGTGAATACCCGGATTGCAAGGTCTTCTTTGGAAGTGCCTTCGGTTCTGTTCGAACCCAGAACAGACTTGTATGGATTGTATGTTTGACATTATATTTTGAGATATAAAGCAGATTTATTTCAAATACATTTCTGTTGGTGGCGGAGAATTTATTCTCTTTGCTTAACACCCTTCTTTGAGGCGTACGAGCTCAGAGGTTATGTAGTTGATGGTTATCAGTGATATACTCCCAATTTGGTAATGTGACATGCTGAGTGCTGCTGATCATTTGTTAATCAAAGCGTGGCTTTTGTGAAAAGCGTAGCTTTGTGGACGATACTTCGTCAAACCTCACAACCCGGTTATGGTCGAAATAGGAATTGTAGCAGCAAGGTTATTTGAGGATAGCGCCCTCTAAGGGTATGTCATTTCCTTTTGGATTATGAGTGGTATCATGGTATGGAGCCCAGATACTTACTTTGTGGTTGCTGCAAACTTATTATTTTGTGGTTGTTGGTTGAGAGGATCATCGGATAAAGGTTGTTTACAACTGGGGGATGGCATACTCGTGTCAGTTGTTACCCAGCTAGGGTTAACCCGGCCTTGTCTAGCAGAGATCCGGTTAGGATCGGGGACGTCCTTCCAGAGGCGTTCCATTTTACTTGGGAAGTTCCTTTGCCCGACCATTTGTTGGAAATCCAAACAAAACAATACGATACCTTTACGATTGCAGTTGTATAACCTGCCATGGAATGTGGCAGTAACCTGCTATCGAACATGGTAGCTATAGTAGGCATACGATAATGGTCGTATGTTGGCTAAGATTTATATCATACTTTCGAAATGTTTTCCTACACTTTGCACTTATAGTAATAATATCAAAGAAATTTGCGTATCAAGCATGTTTGACTATCATAAGGGGAAATCTCCTCCGATTCTGCGTTTGCATTGTGTGTGTGTGCGGAAGGCCTTATGGTAGTTTCATTTTCTAAAAATATTGCGAATCTAATTTAAAATATTTCTTTGTTTGTTTTTAAAAGATATAACTGTTTTAAGTTCTCACACCAGTCCCATGACTGACCTAGAGTTTATTGTTTCCTTCGTAAACTCTAGGTGCCCATCAATTTCCATACGGGCAGTCTAGAGTCAGATTATCGGGTCATTCTGGAATTTAGGAGTTGCTGTAAAGATCTGGAGGCAAGCTGGATGGCATGGTGTATCTACTAGTATATAGTATTTCTTTTCCGCTGTTTGTTGTTGTACACTCTGATAATGTAATGATAATGTGATAAATGTAATAACTGATATAGTTCTTTGTTTTACAGATATTCATTTATCTATTATATGTTGTTCCGCTGCGAATGTGAGATTCTATTATTGTTTTATGTTGCCTTTCTTCTTTCTTTCTTCTTCTATCTTCTACCTCTTCTTCTTCAACCCTAACAATTCGGTTTTCCGGCCTTCGATTGTTCGGCAGTTGATACAGTGGACGTATTGATGTCGATTTTCGAAAGTCCAAAATCCCGTATGTTATAGTTAACTTATGCTATGTAAGTTGTGTTTTAGATTCCTAAAAAACAGAATATCAAAAATAGTAGGAGTTTTAGAGTTACCGACATTGCCGATGTCAATCACACATCCTTTTAAGTTGTCTCCAAAGTTGACCATTCCTCCATCTTCATAAATAATGTCATTCAGCATCTCCGGATTACCAGTCATATGTCTTGAACATCCACTATCAAGTATCCATTTGTTTTCTCTTGATTTGCATCATTTTTCCATTGAGTGTTGATTCTTCAAAACCATATAACATATATATTCCTACACAACACATTAATTCGGTAGATAACTTGATCTTATATAATAACAATATGCAGACTTATGAGACAATGATGATTTAGAAAGTTTTGAACTAGTGTTAATAAAATCTCCGAAAATTGCTCTTTTAAACTTTTTAAAATTCACATTATGAAACTAATGCTTTGATACCAAATGTAAGAAATGCAGATTACGGATCTTAAGGCAGAATTAACATTGAAGGGGGGTGAAAAGTGTTTTATTAATTTTATGAATCTTTTTGAAATCTTTTTAAATTGAATCCAAACAGGTGCAATTCAAAAACATAGAAATAATCACAGAATCAGACACATATGCAAATAGTAAATAAAATCAGTAAAGGAAAGAACATACTGCAATTTTATTTTGGTTTGGAGTTACCCTACATCCAGTCCTATAGAATCTCTCTTGCATGTTTCTTTTCAAATATAATGTCGATAATACAACCTCGATTTTAAGGCCATGAGATACACCCTCCTATCTCCGAGTTCAGGGCAAACTCTCTTGATTTAACCAGGCTATAAGATCACTTAATTGATTTACAGGCTACGATCACACCCAATTGATTTATGGGCCACAATCACACCGTTTCCAATCACACTTTGATAGAGAGAAACTCGATACACTTCTTTAATTACAAATGATCCTATAACTCTGAACAATACTGAGATCTTTGAGAGAGAGTGGCAGAGAATCAAACTAGATATGATCGAATTTGATTCACTTAGAATTTTGATAGCGTTTTGTTAAAGCATTTGAATTATAAGAGAATATTTGAGTAGAGAAGGAGTGAAGAAATGAAGAAAAACTAACTTAAAATTCATTGAAAACAGCTGGTATTTATAGGAGAACGACGATCATGTCCATAATGAAAGGTTATAACGAATAGACACTTCTTTTGAAAATTTAAATTTTAAATTCTATGGCTACGATTTCGACATGTGAAGATGAGGGATACCGACATGCCTATGTTATTTTTTAAAATAGATTTTGCTTTAAAATGATTTCTATTCTAAAACTTGTCAAAACAATTTCTAAGCTTTGTAAACCATTTTGAATATAGTTTAAACTTATAAAAGAGTTTTAGAAAGTAATCTCAAAATATATAATCTATAATATAAAAGTAATATTAAAAACTAAATATAGATTTCTTTAAAATATATTAAAGCTAAAATATTAAAATCAAGAGATAGTTCAAAAAACAAGAGATGATTTTGAAATTAATATGATTAAAAATAGTTTTTTTGAATTAAGGATAAAATATTTAAATTGATAGTGACGACTTTAAAAAAAATAGTTTTTGGAAAAATAAATCATTTTGAAAATTTTGTGGATTCCATTCCTCTAGAGAAGGTCGCGGGTTTCTTCCCACTAAAGAGGTCGTGGGTTCCATCCCACTATTAAAGCGAGACGGTGGATTCCATTTCACAATTAAATTCTGAATAAAGATTTTAGTAGTATTATGAAGTTTTAACATAAATCCAGACTCTATTACTTATATTGATATCTTGAACTCTTGAACTCTTGATACTCATGCGTCTTTAGTCTTGAATCTCTATATTCAGTTTTGAATCTTTATACTGTATATTCTTCATTCTCAGTACCTGCATATATATCCTGCACATATATATACACACACAAGAATATCAGTATATATATTTTATAACAAGTCCTAAGGTTGTTGTCATCAAAACCATCATCTCTTGAACTAATAACTACAGTATACGTTCATAATCTAAAATATTCCCGTGTTCATTATCGTCTGTAATGTATGTGGGAGTTCATCGGTCGTAGTCTCGCCGGATTTCGAGTTAGCATGAAGAAATTATTGCAGTATGAACAAAAACATAGCAGCTTCTGCCTAGGTGGAGTTCAAATATGAGGGTGTAGCCTATTATTTTCTAAGTACAACCGTTGATCACCATGGAGAACTACGGTATACGTTCATAAGTTGAATTATCCGAATATTCCACGTTGTTCGTAATTTAGGTAGGAGTACATCGGTCAAAGTCTCACCTGATTTCGAGTTAGTACGAGAAAGGTTTTACAGTCTGAACAAAAAAATAGTGGCTTCTGCCTAGGTGAAGTTTAAAAATGAGGATGTAGCCAGTTATTTTCTAAGTATAACTATTATGTCACATGGAGAACAACAGTGTGCGTTCAAAAGATGAAGTATATAAGCGATCCATATTGTCCGTAATTTAGGTGGGAGTTCATCGTCGAAGTATCGACTGTTTTCGAGTTAGCATGAAGAAGTTATTTCAATATGAAACCAAAAAAATAGCGGCTTCTACCTAGGCGGAGTTCAAATATGGGGTTGTACCCGGTTATTTTTTAAGTACAACTGTTAGTCACCATGGAGTACTACAGTATGCATTCATAAGCTGAATTATCCGAGTGTTCGATATTGTCCATAATTTAGGTGGAAGTTCATCGGATGAAGTCTCGCTTGATTCCAAGCTAGCATGATGATGGTATTGCAGACGCCTAGGTGAAGTTCAAATATAGGGATGTAGCCTGTTATTTTCTAAGTATAACTGTTAGTCACCATGGAGAACTACAGTGTGCGCTCAAGAGATGAAGTATCCGAGCATTCCATATTATCCATAATTTAGGTGTGAGTTCATCGTTGAAGTCTCGACTGATTCCGAGTTAGCATGAAGATGTTATTGCAGTATGAACAAAAAAATAGCGACTTCTGCCTAGGAGGAGAATGTAGCCTGTTATTTTCAAAGTGCAACTGCTAATCACCATGGAGAACTATGATACATTCATAAGCTGAATTATCCGAGTATTCCATATTGTCAATAATTTAGCTGGGAGTTTATCGATCGAAGTCGCGCCTGATTTCGAGTTAGTGTGAGGAAGGTATTGCAGTCTGAACAAAAACATAGTGGCTTCTAGCTAGGCGAAGTTCAAATATGGAGATGTGGCCTATTATTTTCTAAGTACAACTGTTAGTCACCATGGAGAAATATAGTGTGCGTTCAAGAGATGAAGTATACAAGCATTCTACATTGTCCGTAATTTAGGTGGGTGTTCATCATTGAAGTCTCAACTGATTCTGAGTTAGCATGAAGAAGTTATTGCAGTATAAACAAAAAAATAGCAGCTTCTGCCTAAGCGGAGTTCAAATACGGGGATGTAGCCAGTTATTTTCTAGGTACACTGTTAGTCACCATGGAGAACTACACTATACGTTCATAAGCTGAATTATCTAACTGCTTCATATTATCTGTAATTTAGATGGGAGTTCATCGGTCGAAGTCTCGTCTGATTCTGAGTTATTATGAGGAAGGTACTGCAGTCTGAACAGAAAAAATAGCGGCTTTTTCCTAGGCGGAGTTCTAATATGAGAATGTAGTATGTTATTTTCTAAATACAACTGTTAGATACCAAGGAGAATTGCGGTGTGCATTCAAGAGATGAAGTATTCGAGCATTCCATATTGTCCATAATTTAGGTGGGAGTTCATCATCGAAGTCTCGACTGATTCCAAGTTAGCATAAAGAAGTTATTGCAGTATGAACAAAAATAATAGCATCTTCTACCTAGACGGAGTTCAAATATGGGGATGTAGCCCGTTATTTTCTAAGTAAAATCGTTAATCACTATGGATAACTAGAATATACATTCATAAGCTGAAGTATCCAAGTGTTCCATAGTGTCCGTAATTTAGGTGGAAGTTCATTGGTTGATGCCTCGTCTGATTCCGAGTTAGTATGAAGAAGTCATTGCAGTCTGAACAAAAAAATAGTGACTTCTGCCTAGGCGAAGTTCAAATATGAGGATATAGCCTGTGATTTTCTAAACACAACTATTAGTCATTATGGAGAACTAAAGTGTACGTTCAAGAGATGAAGTATCCAAGTGTTTCATACTATCCATAATTTAGATGGAAGTTCATCGGTGGAGGTCTCGCTTGATTTCGAGTTAGTATGAAGAAATTATTGTAGATTAACAAAAAAATAGCGGCTTCTGTCTAGGCAGAGTTCAAATATAGGGATATAGTCTGCTATTTTGTAAGTACAATTGTTACTCACCATGGAGAACTAGGGTATATGTTCATTAGCTGAAGTATCCAAATGTTCCATATTGTCCGTAATTTAGGTGTGAGTTCATCGGTCGAAGTCTCGGTTGATTCCAACCTATTATGAAAAATCTATTGTAGTATGAACAAAAAAATAGCGGCTATAGCCTAGGCGGAGTTCAAATATAGAGACGTAGTCAGTTAATTTCTAAGGACAACAGTTAATTGCCATGGAGAACTACGGTATACGTTCATAAGCTGAAGTATCCGAGTGTTCCATATGTTTGTAATTAAGGTGGAAGTTCATCGGTCGAAGTCTCGTTTGATTCCAAGTTAGTATGAAGAAGTTGATGCTGTTTGAACAAAAGAAATAACGGATTCTGTTTAGGCGGAGTTTAAATATCAGGTTTGCATGTACAAACCAATAATTCTTTTATACTTCGTTTTCTGATTCTTTTCATATCTAGTTTTTAAGGTTCATGTTTTCTTTCTTGAATGCGGTTTTCTTCTTGAATGCCGAAACAAATAAAGAAAAAAAATCATTAAAATGGAAAAAAATATAAAGATTTGCTCGGGTAATTAACTCTATTAAAATAAGCTGCACAAGCTTAAGAAAGGCAAATATGAAATTACTGCCACTACAAAAAAATAGATTTTTATAACGACAATAGACAACGCTCTATTTCATAGTGTTATTGTTTGTTTTAATTTGTTTAATTTTAACCAGCAATTTGTTTAGGTAATGCTCTTTGCCAGAGCCGGCTCCCCAATTATTTTCCCGCTTTCCGAATAATGGATTCCCTCCCAAAACCATAATCTAATCCAACTTTCCCCAAAATTTAGTTGCTTTCCCATCCTTACCCTAGCGATCTTCATCAAAATATCTTGCAACCTATCCGTCCCTACCTTCGTCACCACCACCTCCTGCTTCCCTTCCATCCATGTCGTAGTATCCATGCTCTGCTCCATCGGGCAACTTTGTTGTCGCCTGAATCTCATTGCCGCAGGTATGTCATCGATTCGTTTTATTTCATTTTTGTTTTTCATTATCTTGAAATACTTGTTTTTACATTTGAATAAAATATTTGTTGCATCCGTAGTACAAACGTTATACTAACAAGATAATCAGCTTCATAGGTCTACTGTTGGTAGAATTCTAAGGAGGGAGCTCATCCAGAAATTGAGATCAAAACTGTAGACATTAATTTCCTTTGATGATAAATTGCTAATACAACTACATTAAATGAATAGATCACCCATTAATTTGGGATGTGTATAATACACACACACACAATTAGCTATATGGAAAGTTATAAAAGAAAAAAGAAACACTGCAATTTGAAGTGAACTGGATGGAAAAAACACTTCTAGATGAATGATTTTTTCTATGATAGTGTGACTTTATTTCTATTTTTAAAGATTTATACGTATGGTGCTGCTTCTGCAGATCTAATATTTGAATGCTAATATACTAATTATCTTTAATCTGAGTTAGAAAAAATGACGAAAGAAAATTGGATATCCTAGCAGAAGGAAAAACCAAATGCATTTGAAATCGTTCACTTTTACCTGGAGATATGTTCATTTTGTTTGTTAGATTTTTTGAGTTTAGTTTTATGGGATTAGACCACCTATTACTAAACGTCCGTGAACTCATGTAGCCACTAAATCTTATCCATTCGTTTACTTTTGCGTCTATAAAAATTTGGAATTGGTAACGTCTGCATCTGGACAACTCAGGTAAATTATCTTTATTTACCCAATACATATTGAACTTAAAAAAAATTATGGCATGTGTAAATTTGAAAGTATTAAATAATAACAGAAGGAGGTGATCAAGAATTGGCCAAATTGTAGAATCTATTGTAATATTAAACAAAGACGGGAAAATCATTAAATCATTTAACGTGACAAGTGTATGATGATTGATAGAAAAGAAAAATGGATGGCTAATCATATTGGTGTACTGAATCTTGTTATTTGCTCCATTTTCGTCTCGGGAGCTATTGATATTATCATTGTTTCAATGCTGCACTAGCTATTATGTAGAGTATATAAACACATGCCATGCAAATTTTTATCATTTCATTGTGTTTTATAATTTTATTATTAATTACTGTACTGTTTTATCAAAATAAATAAATAGTGTACTACTCTGTTTTTTGTTGTCTTATTCCAGTCTTAGATTTTTCTGGCTTTGTGCTTGAATGCTAGGTTTCATAACAGAGATATTGTTGCTGCAATATTATAGTTATATGTGATTTGATATTGTCTTAGGCTACTTGCATGCGGCCTCTAAATATCGCCCAAAATTGAAAGATGATCAGGTACAACATCCATCACTAAGGAAATGATTTGCATTAGTTTTCTTCATGTGTTAAGAGATTCATTATAGTACGGATATATGTTTGAACGTGCATACGTTTACTATTCAAATAAAAGTGGTTAAAATATTGTTCAAACCCTTTACAAAAAACATTTAATATATCCGTTTCTTTAAAAAACATTATGATATAATAAAGGTACATGTTTGAATGTGTATTTGATCATCTTTACTGAATTTACTTGAGCTCGATATGAGTTGCCACTAAATTTACTTGAGTTCAATTTGAGTTGCACAATTAATAAATGATAATTCATATTTGTTTTTCATATATTCAAATGTTAGGATCAAATTTATAATGTATTTCCTTGCACACAACACCTGCTAATTTAGAAACAAGGATCTGGTTTTGAATCCTTTGAACTTGGTGAATTTCAACTATCAACAACCTTTTTTCCCACATACACAATAAGCAAGCATGAGACCTTACATCGATTGGGATGGCAACAGCGCCCTATCAAATAAACAAATAAATTTTTTGTATGAATATTACTAGTATATTTTCACATGTATAAATTGATCATCACGTTGATATGCCATGGTTTATGTGTAATCAATTCATTGGGTCAACAAGCAATACCTGTACTTTCATCGAGTTAACAAGCAATACTCAAAGCTTGAAAGGAATGAGCAGCAGGTGGAAGATCACTACGTTTTGCATCATTGTTCAAGCTAGGGGATGAAGCATAAGGATTTGGAAGGGGATGAAGAACTGGAAAGACCATCAACATGAATATCAGTAGGAGTCAATGGAAGGCTTGCTGAAGCATGGAAGGGAGCTGACTCCTCATTAGACAACTAGGACTGAGCAACTTGTTGTGCAACAACAACGTTTGTGTATGGGTATTTTCCTAGCCTAGACTTGGTGGTGTTCTAGTTCCATCACCGACTTTACATTATTATCGTTATATGCTTGTATAGTGAAAATATTTTCTACTGTAAAATTCTTTAAAAATATAATATTGAAATATTTATGTTCAGGTTCATATCTTACAAAAGCATCATCGAACCCTGGAGCTGGAGACATTCTCGTGGGATCTCTAGGATTGGTCATACATTCATTTACACTGTTCAAATATAGAAAGGTATTTACATATGCTATATGTTACCATTCTATCCTATAATTTTGTGTATGATTTATACTTAGTTGGGGCATTTTATCATGTTATAAAAGATTGCGAAGAGACATGCAGCAAAGAAATTCTCATCAGCGATCATTGCATAGGCTTATTGGAAGAACAAACCATGTATAAACAAGAGCTTTAATCTACGCTATCATTTAAGTAGTTTGGCTAACAATCGTATTTATATGTACTATTTTTTTATAGAAGTTATTAAAGAAAGCAATTTTTTCAAGTAAATGTAAGACACACTTTCTTTCACTTATTATGCATTTATCATGCAAGGGAAAAAGAGTGGATGATATAATATACACTTAGTTATTGCGATTAGACGTTTTCTTGTAACTCTATAACCATTTAAATAAAGCTAGTTAATAATTTTTAGAAAAGTGGGTGTTGTAATAAAATTTTCTTTTACTGTCTATTATAAATATCAGATATTAACTGGTTTAGATGCTCACATTTAAAATTTTTCAATTTACCAGAAAGAAATGGCTTTAAATGTGCGTTATATAAGCCAAGTCCTTTATCCAAAAACAGGTAATACGTAATATTGAATGTTTTGAATCAAGACTTTTTTTCTGTACTTATTTATTTAAAATATTTGAATAATTATTTGTTCAGAATCGTTGATATTGTCAAAACATTGAGTTTTAGTGAAGCCTTGAGAAGATACTGTGTTTGCTATAGAATTTACGTTCACGAGTATTCTTTTATACACTCATTCCTGGAAAGTTTTTATACACTAGTTTTCTAGAGCTGATTTCTATAATGAGCAGGAACAAACTTTTACAAATCTAGTCTTTTAAGCATGAAATGAAAATAGTGATATTTATTGAAGTAATTTACTTGGTCATGGCATGGACCTCTAGAGTCAGTAAGTCATAGGAGTTTTGTTCTATAATGATAGGATTTGTGACTTTGTGCAACATTAAGCTCTGGAACATTATATTTTTAGCATATCCTTGGCCTTCTTATGAAACTTCAAAGAATATGTTACCTGCCAGATTTTAATTCCTACTTTTTTTGTTGTGCCATGAAAATGTAAAAGTGCCCATAATTATATTGTTTACTCCATTTATTATGCTTATGTTTACAACTCTGAATCATCTTTCATTCCCACATTTAATTGAATTTAATAACCATAAATAAATGAGCACATTGTTTTTCTATTAATCGTTGTATTTTTTTTCATATAGGTAATTGTTAAAGAGCTTAAAGATGTTCTTATGTAACATATAGGAGTTCAAAAGCAGGGGAAGAAGCAGGTTAGAATTGAAATTTTATGTGAACTTGGTTATGTTTTTGTTGTCATGTCAATGTCCATGTCTATGCTTCTTCTTGTCATGTAGAAACAAATTAGTAAATGATGTTCAAAAACTGAATGCGCACAAATATATTAAAATGAATCAACTAAGTAGAAAATATACAGGTAGCAATGACTTATGACAAACTATGACTTCTTGAGTTTGTGACGTGTCATTTTGTATCATCAAAGGTGATGCTAAGTGACATCACCATTTGGCCTAGTTAAAAGAAACAAAGAAAACAAATATGCAATGCTTTTTGACAGTATTTTGTATTGTGCTTGCGCTTCCTTACGCATCATCAAATAAACAAGGATATAAATCTCTTAGCTTAAGTGTTTCATTGAGTATCCAAACTATCGTCCTTAGGATTTTGGAATTTTTATAGGTTAGGAAACACCCATTCCCTTCTTCTACCTTCACTAATATGACCAAAAAGTGATTTGGCTATGACAAGCAGCATGGAAGAGATGACAAGGATGTTAATTGTAGTTTGCATTTCTCCAGAAATTTTTCTTAGTAAGTACAACGTTTTAGTTCTTGATTTTTCTTTGTAGATTCATGGTACCTAGTCAATGCATTCTCAATATTGATTGTTGTGAACCAATCCTCTCCAACTTTTCTTCCTTTTTAATCCAAGGTAGGTTTAAGTATCTTGATCTGCTCTTCCCTAGGTATATTAGCCCAAATAGATGGTTAATTTTGTTTTCTTCTTTGAACCAAATTTCATGTTCTCTAGCATAATATACTTCACCCTTTGGACCTCCAAGAGAATAAATAACATACTTCACCCTTTAGATAACACAGTAGGAATATAGTAGGCAAAATTCAAATAGTGCATCGGTTCCAATCAGTTTTGGAAACATGTTTCCAGTCTTCGTTGCTCCATTTTCCTGCACCGTAACACTTTAAGGTTACAAATTATGTGTTTATGCATACACCATACGTGGCATGCATGATTATGTTTATGTTTGGAGTTCATTTGAAAAAAAAAAAAAAAAATTTTTTACTAGCACAATACAGTGAATTCATCGTTGATGCTGCAGTAGACAAACTTCACTTTGGAAGAATTTGCGGCAACATACATTGAGTTATAAGTGGAAAAAAATAGTTTCATTTAATATCTTACAACCATTTTGCAAATTGTAAGCATATCGTCAACATTTTGACCCATTAAATTCTTTATAGTGTCAAATAAATTATTTCAAACCGAATTACTCCTTTTAATTAATGGAGCTAAATGAAAATAATTTTGCCTTCTTCCAGTTTCATTTTAAAACTGGGACGAAGTATAGTAGACTTAGAGTGAATTATATAAGTCGAGGGTAAATTGCTAGGAGTTGTTTGATAAATAATATTGTGAAATATAATATAAAATAGGAAGTTAGTATAGCAGCATCGGGAGTGCTCCTATAATACTAAGATTGATCTAGATTAAAGCAGATATTACACATATTTACTGCTGATTTGACACAGTTTTTAGTAATAATAATACAACTAATGTTTATGAAACTCAATTATTTGTAATAATACTAAAAAAATCATAATAGCAATGAAAAATAATAATAATACTAACTCGATTATTTTGAAATTGTTCGCTGAGGTTTTCATTGCGCGAGGTTCATCTTTGTAGTATTTTGTGCAAGAAACATTGTTCGTAAATCCATGATGAGGACTTCATGTTCTTGAACTCGCATTTCAACTTCATAGAACTGGTTCACCATTGTATTTTCGTTCGAGAAGATTGTAGATGATGATTTGGTTCTGTGCATTTTTTCAAGGTCGGCAGCATGTTGAAATTGGATAGCTTCTTGGATTGTTTCAAGTTTCTTGATCTGACAGTGGTGAGTGCGGAAATAGAGAATGTTAAAGCAGTAGTATTCATGTTTGATATAGCGGAGAAGTATATGGATGAAAGAGAATGGTTCGAATGTACATATACAAAGTATAATGGTGTTATATATATAATACTGTTCAATGTTTATTACTCATTTATCACATTTTACACGGTATTTAAAAATTGGTAAACGAAAATAATTGGAACAGTTTGTTATAGAAAGCTATATCTTTTATTTCCATAGACAGAACTTTTCGGGTAGACTGAAGAGTAATCTAAGTGTTTTAATAATACAGTAGGTGATATTTATATATCAGCGTGTTTTTCCAAGTTGCATTTGACTGTATGTTTCTCATTTTGTTGTGTCAGAAAGAAAGACTTAAAAGAGGCATGATATTGTATTCTCAAATCATCATGATTATTCTTTGAGATTTATTGTTTAGTTTGGTTATATTATAGTTCGCTTTTAACGAATTTTGTTAGATTTATTTTAACATTTGCAAATATTTTCATTGACTGTTTGATTTGGTTTTGATAACTTTTGTTATTAAATTTGAGACTTAATTTAATACGTAATGAAATAAACATTGACAAATGAAATTGTTTTTATTTTTCAGGGAGTACTATCAATGACCGAAGACATGCATGAAAAAAGCCTTTGAGCAGTTCAAGTTCTTAGTAATGCATTTGGTACTTGTAGACGTTAATTTTGAACTTGTCTTTTGTTATCGTGAATGTATTGAATTTGGTAACTCATGTGTTGAACTTATTTTTTGTTAGTTGATACTTTATTTTGTTATCATGAATGTGCGTTACATTTGCCGATTTTTTATTTTCGTTCATACATTCTTCAGATTGTTATCTATTTAAAGAAGATTCATTTTGATTGTTATTATTAAAATGTAATAGTGGGTGCATCAAATATATGGTAAAACAAAGCATAGCTCCTAAAAAGTAGTATAACTATATGTTATAAGTGCTATAAAAAGATAATGCAATGTATGAGGTTACTGTCAAATGATAGCCGCAAATAGTCGTTATTGTATCTACATATTTTATAGCGGTATATATTTGCTGTAAATGGACGTAGAATATATTATAATTATGTTGATATATAGCACGAAATAGGTGCTATAGAATAACTATTTTATGGCGGCTACTTTATGCTATGAAATCATGCTCTTTTATAGCGGTTTTTTGGTGTTATAAACGTGCAATTCTTTTTTATAACATGTCGTTATACAACGTTTATCAAACCGCTATAGTTGTGTTTAATAACGACTATATGTTGCTATAAAAGACTGTTTTTCTTGTATTGCGGTTTCCAAAATAAAATATAGTAATTTGAAAGCTGGTTTTCAAAAGAGTAGCTTGAAAGCATAAAAGACAAAAATCTACAAAAGAAGGGTAAAGAAACAATTAGTCGCTGATATATTTTGATACATTTTTCATCACAACTCACATTAACTAAAAGTGCATAAGCATGTAAAAGTACAAGTATTATTTCTATTTCCAGTAGTATAAAATAAACTAAAACTAAAAAAAGAATGATAAAACTACGAATGTTTTCAAGTTATTGGTTCTATGAATGTTTTTCAGTTTCCTTAGCTTTCTTGGTTGTTACCTCAGGTTCAATTTATGTTAGCAATGCTATTGTTAAATCTATTTCCGCATGTGCAACAAAAAACGCATGCACGTGTGATTAAATGTTGGCCCACCTGGACGTGCATATACACTCATAGTATATAGTGCATGATATTATACAAGTATTGAATAAGAAGACTGTACAATATAAAGAGAAGATTCAAAAGATTGATATAGAGATTCAAGAGTTAGAGATTGAAAACTCATGAGTATTAAAGATTCAAAATATCCACATAAGTTGTAGGATATATTATTTTATTAAAATCCTGATAGCACTTCTTTGATATCTCTTCTCATTTTTCTTAAAGGTTTTAAAATTTATTTTCTATTCTTAAATATTTTGAATTTCAAAAACGATTCTAAAAGAATTCCTATTTTCAAAATGGCTTTCAAATGATTTCTTACCCTTTGATTTTATAATTAAATAATAAGTAATTAAGTTTTTAAGTATTTTATATCTTAGTGTACTTTTAAATCTATTATACTTTATTTATAATTTTAGTTTATTCTTTCTAAATATTTATAAGTATATATAACATTTATCATGACTTTGTTTTTTTTATATTCACTTATACTTCATATATAATATTTTCAAAAGAAATTCATATTTAAATTCTTTATATATCTAAAATATTTCAAAATAATTTTATAAAGTTTTCTTAAGTTTAATATGTTTAAAATTTGAATAAACTATGTTTAAACGATTTTACAAAGTATCAAAATATTTTACAAAGCCTAATATTTCCAAAACTAATTTATAAAATGTTTTCAAAAACAGCAAGGATATGTCGATATGCGTAGATGGGATATGTCAACTTATAGACCGAGTTTTTTAAAATTCAGATTTGAATTGAAGTGTTGTTTTGTCATATCTCTTCTCAAACAGATATGACCATTGTTTCTCTATAAATAGGGGTTAAACCAACAAAATTTGAGTAACTACTTTCTTATATTTCTCTCCTCTTTTTACTCTCTTGTTTTCTAAAAGAAATTCTACTCAAACACTTCTCAAAATCAATCAGAATCAAATCAAAACTCCATTGACTTGATTTTCTATTGATTAGTCTCTGACCTTTATCATCTCGCTTACTCAAATCACGATCAAAGTGTTATTCAAGAGGTTATAGGATCATTTGTATTCAAGATCAAAAAACCAATTCTGTAAAATCTATCAAATCACTCTTATACTTTGTGATGTGATTGGTGTCCCTGAAATCCAGGTGTGCTTGTGTCCCATTTGAATCAAGTGGGTGTGCTTGGTGCCCCAAAAATCTAAATGGGTGTGCTAGGCTCTCGTCCGAATCCAGTGAGTGTATCCAGAGCTTGAAAATTTTAAGGGCTATGTCTCTTAGCCTTGAAATTGAGTATATATTGACTTTGATAGAAATTGTACGAGACTTGATGTAGAGTAAATCTCGTTGGAAACCTCTCACCGAAGACCTCTCATCGGAACCTCTCTTCGGAAACCTCTCATAAAGATTTCTCGTCGAAAACCTTCGAAAACCTCTTATCAAAAACCTTTAGTCGGAAACCTCTCGTCATAAACCCCTCGTCGAAGATCTATTATCGAAAACGTCTTGTCGAAAACACATCCTCGAAAACCTCTCTTCGAAAACCTCTCATTGAAAAACTTTCATCGATAATTCAGAACTTATAGACTGAGCAAGTATGAAGAAAGATCGAGAGAGAAAGTAGACAAAACTCCTCCACGTGAACGAAAACCAATCGGTACCGAGAGCTTTTTATTCGTATTTAGGCTCGGTTACTCAGTCTTGCGTACTCAGATCTGGATTAAACTTGATATTTCATGGGCCTCTAGTTCTGCTGAGCAGTTTTCCTACAAGTACAATACCTATAATTTCAAGAAAAAGAAATTTTGGCACTTGGATTTCTCTTCTATTTTCTTCTTCCCTAAAGAAGGCATTTTCATATCTTAGTGCTATCTTCTTCTTTTACTCTAAAAATTCCACTATAATTTTGAGATTCATTAGATTGTGGTCGGATCTAATTAAATTAATTGTAATTCAAAGTGAAAATATTAAATAACAAAGACTAAAGTGGACTTAGCTGGAGTATTTGCCAAACCACTATAAAAATTGTGTATTTTCTACCATTTTTGCATTTATTTCATTAGATCTATACATTCTTGGTGCTCTGAATTGCTTATTGGGTGTTTGTTCCATTTTTGATGCAAACGAATGTGATGCAGATAGGTTAGGATCATCGATGCTTGAAACCTTGGTGAATACAGTTGTGATTGGGCCAGCTTCTATGAAATGATTTTTCATTGATTATGGGAGCTCAATCAATATTTTGTTTAAGAAAACTTATTATACGTTAAGGATGGATATGTAGGATCCGAGGCTATGTAAATCCCACATCCAAGAATTTACCGAAGAAGATACAAAGCCTGTTGTGATTGATACGTGTTCTGCTTATAGTGCTTTTTCGGACTGATCGGCCCATGCCAGTTTCGAAGTGGCCATAGCCTCATGGTGCTTACTGATGAAGCTCTTAACTGAAAATGGAGTAGGATCCATTCAAGGAGTTCAGAGTACATGATATGGATGCTATGTAGTAGATCCAAGAGAGGTGAAGCAACATGAAAAGGAAAAAGGTATAGAAAGGACTCTATGCATCGAATTAATCGACACATAGGAACCACCGCCTAGGCCTTGGATTGGACGACATAGTAAATTGGACAATTCTATGGATCCGAGGAAATAGCCAGAGGATACGAGGGCAGCCCCAGTCGAGCTAATGATTAACATCTCGATCGATGAGGATGACCCCACTCGGGTCCTAAAGATAGGATGTCGGCTTAGTGTTAAGATGAAGGATTTGGCAGGGTTTCTTCGGACAAACCTGAATGTGTTTTCAAGGATGTATTTCGATATGTGTGGAATATCGTCAAAGATAGCATGCCATACATTGAATATGAAACCATGATGCCCTTCTTTGGAGCAAATGAGGCCACCCTAAGTCAAGAGCAATCCATTAGATTGAAAGAAAAAGTAGACTAGGTAGAAGCTAACGGCTTCATCCACGATGCTATATAACCCGAATGGGTATCGAATCCAGTGTAGGTCAAGAATCATAAAGAAAATTGTGGACATGTATCCATTATTCAGACTTGAATAAAGCATTCCCAAAGGGCATCTTCCCACTACCAAAGATTGACCAACTAGCGGACTCAACTATCGGACGTGAACTATTATCCTTCATGGATGCATACTCAGCTATCATCAATTAGAAATGCATGTTCCATATCAAGAGCATACCAGTTTCATTAGCAACTTTGGTGAAACAACATGAAAATTTCAAACCCGAAAATTCCAGATAGTTAAGAAAATAAGAAAGAGATAGAAGAAGAAGAACAGAAACACCAAACATCTCACACTCGCAGCAAATAAAATATAATAATAAATAATAACAGTTTACAAAGGAATACTATATCTGTCGATTACATTTAATATACATCAGAGTTTCACATTATATACAGTCACTGAAATATTTACAATTATCATGTCTCGGACTAACAATAATATAAATACAGCGGAAACACTCTATACGATATTGCCATCCAGCTCGCCTCCTGAGCTCCAGAACGTCCTAACTTGGAAATCTGTAATACTCGGTCTGACCCGAGCATTACACCAAAGTAACACCCGGGTCAGGCTGGAAACCAGCGTGAGTAAACCCATCTAACATAGAATACCAAGCAATAACTCATATAAAACTCGGGTAACTCAAACTAATTTTACAAGTCACAAATTGTTATAGACATAAATTATTTCCAAATTTAGTTTTCTAAGTGTCCAAAATTTAGATTTAATAATCCAAAACATTTAAATCCAATCATTCAAACCTATCAATTTCTCATATTAATTTATAAGAAATTCGAAGTGGTTTCGGGTATCTCCCAATACCCGATCCCGCCCTCTTCGAGTCTCATGTCATCCTAACCCAAGTTATACATACGAAAACACATTCATTTCATATCAGATATAACAACTCATTCAATGTATCCAGTATTATTCAATCGTCCATAAGCAAAGCTTGTTTGCTACCGATATTAATTAAATTAATTCTGATTGAATTTCTAACCTCAAACATTTAGAATTCTTCACTTGTCATTAATTAATTTCCAAATCAATTAACCAATCAATCCTTCATTTTTCATCTTAATTAATCACCTTGGTTTAAATATATTTTCAGTTACAGCCGTATGATTATCTTTGTTTAATTACACGATATTAATTATTCTTATCCAAAATCAATAAGTATTCTTTAATTACCCCATAAATTTGTTGACTATATTAATTTCATTTATTCTTAATTGCTTATATGAATTAATTCTCATAAGTCACTTATTATGGGTTAATCAATCTTTGATTACACCATTAATTATAAAACCCAAGGATTTTCAATTATATTTTAATTTATCCTAATCAAATTTATTTATCTTAATTAAACTACTATATTAATCATTTCCGATTAATTCCAAACTATAATTAAGTATGCTTTATTTTACTTCATTCATAAATTAATTACTCCTTGCTTAACTATCTTAATTAGTCTCTTGATTTATTTCACAAAGTAATTATATTTCATTAATTTCATTAAGTAATTATTTATCACACCATCAAATGATTATTCTGAATTACTTATACTTAGTTAATTTCTTACAGCTTAATTTATTATTTATTTAAACCTTTAATTACTGAATTAAATAACCCAAATCATTAATTAATTGCATTAATTAATTATCCATTTTAATTACATTACTAATTTAATGTATCACAAATCATTAAGCCTTTAGTAACTTAAAAAAAACGGAAACATTTTCTTATTTATGTTTTAAGTTTAAAACAACTTAAAATTCCCCATACTTCGAGTTAAGCAACAATTAACTCGAGAACCATTCAATACTAAAATTACCAGATCATCAATTCACAGTGCATATCAAATAAATTCAATCATTCAACCAAATATTTAAATTTAACCATTTAAATTTAAATAGAAATCCAATAGAGTGAGATTTACTCACCTTTGATTTTAATTTGCAATCCATCCAGGCCAGCTTGTTTCTTTCCAGATTTTGACCTTGTATAATCAGTTACAGTTTATTATTATTTGAATTAATCCAACAATTAATTGCCAATTATTAATTTAGTTAACTAAGAATTTTATTTAACATAATCTTCCTTTAATAAATTATTTTTAATGCCTAAAATAATTAAATAAGCTAAGTTAACCACATTAGTACTTATTTATTTTATTTTATTTTCATTAACAGTAAGTGAATATATGAAATTAAATAAAGAAGCTAAGTTAACCGAGAATTGAAAGTTCAATACCTCTCAGCTAACAAGCCTCACCAACAATCGCCAAAGTTGACGATCGCCTTAACCCATCTCGAAAATTACTGCAGTCGCTACTCGATCGAAACATCCTATCACCAACTCCAAGCACGAACATCGCGGGTCCTATCTTGCTCGAATTTCCCAAACACGAGCCCTAGTCCGATAGTCCAAGTCCACCGCGAACGAACGCCTCGTCGCGGCCCAAAATCGACCACCTCTGCTTCGCTCTGCATCGCGAGCTACTCGCGATGACTTTGATCGATACTCCTATGCCTGACACGACTAGATGCCGAAACAAATTCCCTTCCGTTCACGAGGTTCGATCCTTGCATTTGATTTGGGTTCGAACGGTTTCGGCCATTTTTTTTAAGAGAACTGGAAATCGCGATAGGGTTAGGAAATGGAAGCGCGAGTTAAAATAAAAGGGAAAGGTTGTTTTGGGGTTTTCATATGAAGATAGATTTCGAAAGAAATTGAGGTATAGGAGAAGAAGAAGAAAGTTCGGCCATGATTTCAAGCAATATTTTTTCTCTGAATTGAATTGTGCAGGAAGATATTCGTTTAAGACGAGAAAAGGAGATAAGCTAGGTCGGCGAAATTTAGGTATTAGGGTGGCTCGCGTACGATATAGGGTGGCTAAGTTGATTTTTATATATTTAATATTATTGAATTTTCAAAATATCTCGCTACGGACAACGCGAAATCTCAAAACCCGAATCAAACATGCCGACAGGTGTTTATAAGGTGCTACCCACATTTTGAACACAATGGAACGTGTTTCGGAGGCTAATTTGATCGTATGTGTAAGTTACAAAAGAAACTATCAAATTTCAATTAAATCGATTAAAATAATTTCTAAGCGTTACGAGCTGCCAAGGTCAAATGACGACTCCGATTGCTATGAAAATTGAAATCCGATAACAATTAACTATTACGGATCCAATGGAACTGGTTTCGTCGAATTCCGAGACTGTGCCTCGGAAGGTTATTTTTAAATATTGATTTAAACGATATAATTTCAAAACTGAACAAATCATCTTTAAATTAAATTCCAACCCTTCTATTATCTTCAGTATCATCATTATAAATTTTACAAGCCTTCAAATTATTTTAAACAGGCTTAGAAATTTCAGATTCAACAATTTACCCAATTTAAATTATTAAACTCAATATTTAAACTATATAATTCAATGATTTAATTATCAAGTAGATATTGATATCTTGAATTCAAGTTAAAATTAACTTTTAAATATTTTAAAATCAATTAACTATTCCAATTTAAATTGTTAAAACTTCCGGGTCGTCACATTCCTCCCCCCTTAAAAGATTTTCTTCCCCGAAATTACTAGTTAGGAAGAATGGTTCAAATCCCATTTACTTTTTATCCCAAAACCAACCGTTCAACATCCTACCAACTATCTTTTATTAAGACCCACTATCACCCTAACCCACTTCCCAAAACCTTTTATAGTTTCAAATACTACCCTTTTGTTCAATCATTTAAATTTAACCAACTTTTGAATTATCAAAATTTTTCTAACTCTCTAAATTTTCGAAATTTTTTGCCAGCGTCTCCTTTGCGCGGCTAGCTCGGTACTACTACAAAAGGCCTCTACAGGCTCCCAAATCCCGAAAAGAAAATAGAAAGCCAAGTGGCTAGATCAAAAACCCAATCCAATTCATACAGAAATTAAAATGCATACCTTTTTGTCGGGCAATTCACATTTATCTTTTGGAATAAAATCCAATTTTCTTTTCCCTTTTTTAATACCTTCATAACCTACTTAGTAATAATATCCAATCATAGCCCTTTCAAATCTTTACATACTTTAAATTTTGAATGTTGAATTTTATTTTTCAAGTATATTCGATTCATATTAGTTTCATTTACTAATTTACTTTAATTTCCCATTTGAAATCGTTTTGTCGTTAACCAATTTTTTCTCAAAATTTTCCAAAAATTTTCTAACTCCCAAAATTTTGGAAATTTTTTGGCAGAGTCTCCTTTGTACGGAGGAGCTTTTGCAATTTGACAAGAGATATAAATATATATACATCGACCAACGCGGTCGGAAAAAGCAAAAATAGTTCATATTTCCTATTTTTATTACGTAGGCGTACCTAATTTAGCATTTTAAGCAAGCATCTTATTTATTCTGGCAAATAGCGCAACCAAATCCAGCCAAACGGCTTCCCGGTACCTGTACTTACTCAATTTAAATATGTAAGTGCCATATATAAAGAATTTATTAGCATTTCACTTACCTTAATAGAAAAACACAAGCGTTACTGAAGCATCAAACACCAAATGCTTACCATAAGCGATTTATATGATTTAAAGCCAATCCAATTGCTTCCAACCAAATTTATATGCCATTTCATTCAATTTTAATGGTTTACAACTCAATTGCTTATGTTCAGTTTATTTTTAATCCAAACAAACTCATATTTACTTCAAATGATTCAAAAATCAATTTATTAAATCTCTATCAATTTATAGAATTTTAATTACTTCTGTTTACGTCAAACGACAACTGTTTATGTGTAAATTCGGCGATATCCGCTTAATAGAGTATCTATTTTAGTTTATAACAATTTCAAATTGATTTCAACTTATTTTATATTTAATTCCATTTCATTTCTAATTTATTCACCAACCATTCATTTAACTCGACACATTACATTCTTGTATACTTCTTGCCATTCCCAAATTAATTCAATCCAAGCTTTTATTTAATGGGCTTTCACTCTTATTCGAAGCTAAACTTCCATAAATTTAGTTAGCCCATCCATTTTAAATTTTAATTTCAAATTCACCTTCTCAATTTATCAAAATAATATCCAAGCACATACTTAACTCATTTATACTTCAAATTAATATGCCACCGAACTTAAGTTCAGTCTGATAATCCAATTCCAATCACAACTTTGATTTAGTTTTTATTCTATCAGACTTTATCCATTTATTATTTAACTCAATTAACCCATTTTTAATTTTTAATTTACTTACTTAATTCATTATCGAGTTTATTTTATTAATACAAGCGATTTTCAATTTATTCTATTCACTTGGGTTTTGTTGCAATTCAAACCATTTCTATTACAATTCACTTTCATTATATCCAATTTACTTGAAAATTTCATTAAATATTATTCAAATCACACTTGAATTTTATTTGTAATTCAAACCATCACATTTTCCAATCCACTCTATTTTATTTTTATTTTACAACATCTCCTCTTATTCAATTCATTATCAAATCTAAGTCGAATTCTATTTAAAATTCGAATTCATTCCCAAACTCTATTATTAATTTACAATCCATTTGTTTAACCAAGTTAAATTTAACTAATTAGCTTATTTACAATTTTTTAAATCAATTACAAAAATCACTTCATTAAATTTTCCTGAGTTCAAATTTTGTCTTTCATATTTCCAGTTTGGATTTCTTTCATTTTCTAAAATTCCAACACCTTTATTTAAATTTTTTTTAGAAATGCTTTTAAATTCACATCATACTTAATAAAATAGCTCTTTAAAAAAACACTTCTTATAACTTGATGGCTCAACCAGTCCATCCTTATTCTCACAAAAATTCAGTCATACGTTGATCAGGTGTAGGACTGAAAATCTATAAGTACATGGTAAACCCATTTTCAACACCCAGTGAAAATACTTGGAAAATAATTTTATTGAAAATATTGAAAGAATTTTGAAATAGAGGAAATATCTTTGGTGAGAATGCTCTGGAAATCATCACCCCAATCCATGGTCACAGTCTGCCGATATAAAATCAAACGCAGACTGTTGGCTTTCAGCGGCACACACGACTTTCGCTATGTTATACCATAGGTCGCAGTTACATCCTGGGTTACGTTGCCATCGCAGCAAAGTCCATGTAACTGTTGGCTCTCAGCAGCACACACGAATTTCTCTATGGTATACTCAACTCATAATCCTTAGGAACTAGTTTTGTCCGGATTCCTCACAGGATCAACTTTAGAACCCCTCCTTGGGGCTCAAGGCAGTACCACCCGGTGGCACTCCTGAGAAGTTCATTTCAAGGGAGCGCCTTTTTCCCCAAAGCCATCATCAAAACACTTTATACTATACACATAGTATCTTCAAATCATATACCTAGTATGATCTCATACAGAACTCCTTTACACAAAATCGATTATTCCAAAATCGATAATTCTCAAGCTAGGCTTTTCAAATTTCAATATTGATTTTACCCAAAAATCAAAAGCCTTTCCAAATCCAAAGATTCCCAAAATCCTTTTCCAAGGTCCTCATAAGATCCTTTATATATATATTCAGATATATATAAAAAAATTTTAAAAAACTTTGGATCATTTCAAACTTGTATAAAACTCCTTTTATACATCAAACACCTTCAAAAATCCTTTTCTTCCGGCAATAGATTTAACAAGGAAAGATTTATCTTATATAACAAAGATATATGACTTGTTTATTCAAAATCAAAATTTCAAATTTGATTACTCTTCCCAATATCAATTCCATTCAAATCCGTACGATGTACACATAACATTGTACGCTATACCAATCTGATCGCTCACTCGATCACACAATTTCACTTCCGAACTAGTATCATCCACCCGAATTTCTAGTGCGGACTCAGATCTGGTTTCTTGATTAGAAACCGTCATTCTCCTTGCATAGCCATAACTATGATAGAAAATATCCAGAACCAACCAACAATCCATATCCAGGTTCACCGTCAAAAATCGAGTGAAAAATCCCAACTCGGATCGATATAACTATCTCGAAATTCTGTGCTCCAATCTGGATCAAATCATTATGCGAATAGAATAATATACGTACATCCTACGTATTTATTTCCATTGATTATCAGCCAAATCAATTTCCTTTCTATTCACATTCCTTTTAACTTCCATTCACTTATTTACAATCGCTTCAATTCCATTGAATTATCACTTCAATTCTTATCTCAGTTGGGTATTAAATCCATAACAGTTTGAACTCCGACCAGTTTATATAAAAATATAGCTTGAAAATTTTAAAAATAGATAAGTAGTTGAAAAATAATTATTAGTTTGCAAAATAGCTATAAAATAGTTAACTAATTGTAAAATAGTTTCAGAATTTTTTTTTAAATAATTGCCAAATAGTTGTAAATAGAAATTAGTTGGTGAAATAGTTGAAAAATAATAATTTGTTTAGAAAACAGTTGAAAAATGGTTAAATAGCTCCAAAACTAATTGTAAAACAAGTATAAAATAATTTGGCTTTAAGAAAGAAAGATTGTATATATTTAATGGCTTAGAAAAATAAGTTTATATCAAAAAAATTTATATTGAAAATAGTCGAGGGTCAAACTGTTCACTTCCCCAACACTTCAACTTAAATTTCCACTTCCATTTAATTGACTCAATTCTAACTTGAATAGCTTCAATTTCTATTAAAATTTATTTAAACCCAATTCAAGTTGAATCAACCTTGATTCCCTTCCCAATTTAAATCAAATTCCATTTGATTTTAATCCTATTCAACTTTAATTATAATTTCAAATTATTCCAATCAATTTGAATTATTATCAATTTAACCCATCTCAAATTCAAATTATTTCAACATAATCCAATTCAATTTAATTTCAGAGTCCAATTCTCAAAATTTCATTTTAAATTATCTTTACTTATGTATTTCAAGGTTCAAATAAGAATTCAACACAATTTTATTTTATTTAAAATTTAATTTATTACTAAATTTTATCTTCCAGTTTGAAGCCAGTTCTTAAACAAGTTTAATTTACAATTCAATTATTCAAATTTATTTTATTTATACAATACCATTCATAATTTAAAGATTTTCATTAACAATAGGATGATATCATCCAATTTATTTTTAAAACGTCCATCCATTCTCAATTTTTGAATCTCAAACCCGTTTTAAGATCACACAAATTCCCAATTCAAATCAACCATTTAACTTTCCAAGTTAAATTCCAATTTTATCTTGAAATTTCCAATTCTGGTTGCTTTTTCTACACTTGTTTAACTTTCCCAAAGTTAAATTCCAATTTACTTAATCCAACCAACCTTGCTCAAATTGAATCCCCTCTTCAAACTTCAAAATTCTTTCCCTCTTATAAGTTCAAAACTTATATCACTTTGGGTTTTTACATCACACTTCAGGGAAAAATCAAAAGTCAACCTCCTAATGTTTATTTCAAATTATCTTTGATATCATGTATATCCATACATATATACATATTTATTTCTTGGCCCTCCCAGCCATGTTTTAAAATTTTAAACCACCTTGGCTTTAAATCCAAATCAAATTTCAAACAACCCATTGTTTTCAACAAGTCCTAATTATCCAAATAATACTTATTTATTATTTTTCATTACTTTGAAACAAAATTTCAAATTCCGGGACCAGATTTAGAATTTCATTTTCAATCAATTAAATTTTAATTTGGTTGTATTTCTATTTATACTAAATTTAATTCTAATCCAAGACTTCAATTTGGTTGTATATTACATCTTAATTTTCATTTCAATAAATTTAACAACCAATCGCTTTAATATTTATTAGGAGGAAATATTGCTTTATATGTCAAAATATATTTTATATAAAATCATTTAAAATCTTTATATAAGAAAATAACAAGTACGCGCTCATATATATATATATATATATATTCTCAACTCATTCTAGAGCACTACAGACTCTATTAAATGAGTAATCCCCACCAGAGCCAAGGTTCTCGCTTAACCTTTCTGATCTGATACCAAATGTAACAACCCGAAATTTTCAAACCCGAAAATTCCAGATAGTTAAGAAAAGAAGAAAGAGATAGAAGAAGAAGAACAGAAACACCAAACATCTCACATTCGCAGCGAATAAAATATAATAATAAATAATAACAGTTTACAAAGGAATACTATATCTGTCGATTACATTTAATATACATCAGAGTTTCACATCATATACAGTCACTGAAATATTTACAATTATCATGTCTCTGATTAACAATAATATAAATACAGCGGAAACTCTCTATACGATATTGCCATCCAACTCGCCTCCTGAGCTCCAGAATGTCCTAACCTGGAAATCTGTAATACTCGGTCTAACCCGAGCATTACACCAAAGTAACACCCGGGTCAGGCTGGAAACCAGTGTGAGCAAACCCATCTAACATAGAATACCAAGCAATAACTCATATAAAACCCGGGTAACTCAAACTAATTTTGCAAGTCACAAATTGTTATAGACATAAATTATTTCCAAATTTAGTTTTCTAAGTGTCCAAAATTTAGATTTAATAATCCAAAACATTTAAATCCAATCATTCAAACCTAACAATTTCTTATATTAATTTATAAGAAATTCGAAGTGGTTTCGGGTATCTTCCAATACCTGATCCCGCCCTCTTCGAGTCTCATGTCATCCTAACCCAAGTTATACATACGAAAACACATTCATTTCATATCAGAGATAACAACTCATTCAAAGTATCCAATATCATTCAATCGTCCATAAGCAAAGCTTGTTTGCTACCGATATTAATTAAATTAATTCTGATTGAATTTCTAACCTCAAACATTTAGAATTCTTCACTTGTCATTAATTAATTTCCAAATCAATTAACCAATCAATCCTTCATTTTCATCTTAATTAATCACCTTGGTTTAAATATATTTTCAGTTACAGTCATATGATTATCTTTGTTTAATTACACGATATTAATTATTCTTATCCAAAATCAATAAGTATTCTTTAATTACCCCATAAATTTGTTGACTATATTGATTTCATTTATTCTTAATTGCTTATATGAATTAATTCTCATAAGTCACTTATTATGGGTTAATCAATCTTTGATTACACCATTAATTATAAAACCCAAGGATTTTCAAATATATTTTAATTTATCCTAATCAAATTTATTTATCTTAATTAAACTACTATATTAATCATTTCCGATTTATTCCAAACTGTAATTAAGTATCCTTTATTTTACTTCATTCATAAATTAATTACTCCGTACTTAACTATCTTAATTAATCTCTTGATTTATTTCACAAAGTAATTATATTTTATTAATTTCATTAAGTAATTATTTATCACACCATCAAATGATTATTCTGAATTACTTATACTTAGTTAATTACTTACAGCTTAATTTATTATTTATTCAAACCTTTAATTACTGAATTAAATAACCCAAATCATTAATTAATTGCATTAATTAATTATCCATTTTAATTACCTTACGAATTTAATGTATCACAAATCATTAAGCCTTTAGTAACTTAAAAAAAATGGAAACATTTTCTAATTTATGTTTTAAGTTTAAAACAACTTAAAATTCCCCATACTTCGAGTTAAGCAATAATTAACTCGAGAACCATTCAATACTAAAATCACCAGATCATCAATTCACAGTGCATATCAAATAAATTCAATCATTCAACCAAATATTTAAATTTAACCATTTAAATTTAAATAGAAATCCAACAGAGTGAGATTTACTCACCTTTGATTTTAATGTGCAATCCATCCAGGCCAGCTTGTTTCTTTCCAGATTTTGACCTTGTATAATCAGTTATAGTTTATTATTATTTGAATTAATCCAACAATTAATTGCCAATTATTAATTTAGTTAACTAAGAATTTTATTTAACCTAATCTTCCTTTAATAAATTATTTTTAATGCCTAAAATAATTAAATAAGCTAAGTTAACCACATTAGTACTTATTTATTTTATTTTATTTTTATTAACAATAAGTGAATATATGAAATTAAATAAAGAAGCTAAGTTAACCGAGAATTGAAAGTTCAATACCTCTCAGCTAACAAGCCTCACCAACAATCGCCAGAGCCTACGATCGCCTTAACCCATCCCGAAAATTACTGCAGTCGCTACTCGATCGAAACATCCTGTCGCCAACTCCAAGCACGAACATCGCGGGTCCTATCTTGCTCGAATTTCCCAAACACGAGCCCTAGTCCAAGTCCACCGCGAACGAACGCCTCGTAGCGGCCCAAAATGGACCACCTCTGCTTCGCTCTGCATCGCGAGCTACTCGCGATGACTTTGATCGATACTCCTATCCCTGACACGACTAGATGCTGAAACAAATTCCCTTCCGGTCACGAGGTTCGATCCTTGCATTCGATTTGGGTTCGAATGGTTTCAGCCATTTTTTTTTTAAAGAGAACTGGAAATCGCGATAGGGTTAGGAAATGGAAGCGCGAGTTAAAATAAAAGGGAAAGGTTGTTTTGGGGTTTTCATATGAAGATAGATTTCGAAAGAAATTGAGGTATAGGAGAAGAAGAAGAAAGTTCGGCCATGATTTCAAGCAATATTTTTTTCTCTGAATTGAATTGTACAGGAAGATATTCGTTTAAGACGAGTAAAGAAGATAAGCTAGGTCAGCGAAATTTAGGTATTAGGGTGGCTCGCGTACGATATAGGGTGGCTAAGTTGATTTTTATATATTTAATATTATTAAATTTTCAAAATATCTCGCTACGGACAACGCGAAATCTCGAAACTCGAATCAGACATGCCGACAGGCGTTTATAAGGTTCTACCCGCATTCCGAACACAATGGAACGTGTTTCGGAGGCTAATTTGATCGTATGTGTAAGTTACAAAAGAAAACGATCAAATTTCAATTAAATCGATTAAAATAATTTCTAAGCGTTACGCGCTGCCAGGGTCAAATGACGACTCCGATTGCTACAGAAATTGAAATTCGATAACAATTAACTATTACTGATCCAATGGAACTGGTTTCGTCGAATTCCGAGACTGTGCCTCGGAAGGCTATTTTTAAATATTGGTTTAAACAATATAATTTCAAAATAGAACAAATCATCTTTAAATTAAATTTCAACCCTTCTATTATCTTCAGTATCATCATTATAAATTTTACAAGCCTTCAAATTATTTTAAACAGGCTTAGAACTTTCAGATTCAACAATTTACCCAATTTAAATTATTAAACTCAATATTTAAACTATACAATTCAATGATTTAATTATCAAGTAAATATTGATATCTTGAATTCAAGTTAAAATTAACTTTTAAATATTTTAAAATCAATTAACTATTCCAATTTATATAGTTAAAATTTCTGGGTCGTCACATTTGGACTGTACTGCTATCAAGTGATTCTGTTCGGTCTAAAGAATGCCAGAGCTACAAACCAATAATTGGTGAATTCGATGTTCAAGGATCAAATCAAACAAACAATGGAGGTTTACGTGGGTGATATGCTAGTGAAGTGGTAAACCACAAGCGCGATCTCTTGAAGATGTTTGATGTGCTTCGAAAGTGCGGGATGAAGCTTAATCCATTGAAATGTTCTTTTGAAGTCACATCAGGAATTTTTTTATGTTCTATAGTAAACTCAGAGGGCATAGAAGCTAATCCGAAGCAGATTAAAGCATTGATAAATGATAAAGCCCTAAAGACATAGAGGGAAGTGCATAGCTTAAATGAAAAGGTCATTGTGCTGAGTCAATTAATCTCAAAAGCGACGGGTAAATGTGTGTCATTCTTTGATTCCCTCAGAAAGAGAAAGTGAAGTTTGTTTGGATGGAGGAATGCCAGGAAATTTTCTAGGCCTTATTTGATCACATGGAGAGACCACCAGTCTTATCAAAGCCTTTAGAAAGGTAGGACTTGTTTATATACTTGGTAGTATCTTTTCATGCACTAAGTGCAGACCTGGTGCATGAGGAATCTAGAATTCAAAGGCATGTATATTACATCAACAAACAGTTTGCTAAAGTAAAGAAGAATTATCCAAAGTTAGAGAAACTAGCTTACTACTTATTGATTACTTCAAGGAAGTTGCGGCCATACTTCTAGGCTCATTCAATAAAAGTAACGACTGATCAACATTTGAGACAAGTGTTGCACCGAACTAAGACTTCAGAAAGGTTACTGAAGTGGAACATCAAGCCGAGCTAGTACAATATAACCAACCATCCTAGGAGGACGATATGAGGACAGACATTGGCTCATGTCGTTGTCGAGTTTACCACTCGGATGGAGAAGCAGAGGAAGATGTAGTCCAACTTATTCTGTGGAAACTGTACACAGACATAGAATCCAATGAATATAGCTATGGAGTAGGAATGATCTTAGTAACATCAAAGGAATAGAAAATCTGATATTCCTTAAAGTATGATTTTTCCGCAACGAATAAGGAAGCTAAATATGTAACACTGATCACAGGGCTCAAGATAGCGAAAGAATTGAGAGTCAAAGCATTGCATATATACATCGACTCTTAATTGATGGTTTAAGGGAAGAAGGAATTTTAGGTTAAGGGAGTAAGCTTTTCCCCTTACCTGATGAAGGTTCTAGAACTGTGGAATGACATTGAATATTCTATGATAACACATATTCCTAGGGAGGAGAATGTGATTAACTGGCCAAGTTGGCAAGCTCTGGGGATGAACAAATAATAGGATTAGTTCCAATAGAGGTTTTGTTTGTTTCGAGCATCAATCATATGAATATCGATTAGACCTTTGACGTCGAAGTGGAAAATAAGTCAAAGATGACTTTGATCAAGGAATATTTTTTAAAGGGAACTCTCTAGATAGGAGTATCATATAAGATAGGATTCTTCGCTTCCCTAATAGATGTGTCACCGAGGAAGAATCCAAGGCAATATTGGTCGATGTGTATGAGGGAAGTTGCGGTGATCACACCGAAGGGCATAAGTTGGCAAGAAAGATTCTTTGTTATGGATACTTTTGGCCGATAATGAACTGGGATGTGGTCGATTAACTAGAAAGTGCAACAAGTGCCAAAGGTTTGCATTGATTCCTAAAGCTTAATCCATAAAGCTTACAAAAATGCTTAGTCCATGTCCATTTGCAGTTTGAGGAATTGATATAATTAGTGTGCAACTGATGTCGAGCAAAGTATATCATTATTGCAGTTGGCTATTTCACAAAGTGGATTGAAATGGAACCCCTGGCTATGATCACTATGAAAAAGGTGACCAACTTTTTGGTGATGTATATCATATGCCGATTTGGAGTTCTTTGATGATTATCACCTATAACAGAACCTAATTAGAGAGCGTCGAGTTTAAATATTTCTACAAGAAATATCGAATTGGAAAAGCTTCATGGCTATAGGATACCCTCAAGCGAATGGATAGGTGGAGGTGATGAATAAAATCATCAAATCCATCCTAAATAAGCAATTAATGAAGCCCAACGATAACTGGGTCTACGAACTACCCTTAGTATTGTGGCTTACCGAATGACTCACAAGTCCATAACTAGCCATACTCCATTCGATTTGGCTTACAGATCAGAGGCTACGATTCCAATTGAAATGGAAGTTCCTTTTCATCGAAGAACCCACTACGATACCAAAACGAATAAGGAACTCTTGCTCAAGTTCCTTGACATAATCAATGAGAAGTGAGAAGAAGCTAATTTGAGGGTAGTTGCTTACCAAAGAAGAGTAGCATAACAATTCAACGCCATGTGAACATGACCTTCGAGATTGGCCATCTCATTTTGATTAAAGTTTTTCCTTGTCCTTGGTTACTTGGCTGAAACTGGGAAGATCCCTTTGCAATTGAACATAAGCTTGAGGATGGAGTTTTCATGCCGACGTCTGTTGATGGAATTTCAATTTCGAGAGCATGGAATAACAAGCACTTGAGATATTTTCACTTAGAAGTATCTTTTTAAATATCTTACCACACTCTGATGTAATAAGGGAGAGTCCACCATTTCTGCATTTATAAAAGGAACCGGCTTTGAGGATCGATGGAATTTTATTCTCAATAGCCTGACTTTTTGCTTTTGGAACAATTTCAAAATTGAATATTGTGACGACCCAGAATTTTGAACATTTGAAATCGAAATATTTAATTGATTTTAAATATTTGGAAGTTAGTTTAACTTGAAATTTCAAATATAAAATGTGAATTTGGCAATTAAATTATTGAATTTAATTTATTAATGATGTGTAAAAATTTGAATTTTCAATTTTTAGCTTGTTAAAAATAATTTGATGACTTAGAAAATTCATATTGATAATACTGAGGTTAATGGAAGCTTCAGAATTGAAATTGGAACAATTTTGTTCAGTTTGGAATTTATATCGTTTAAATCGATATTTAAAATAGCCTACCGAGGCACAGTCTCAGATTTCGACGAAACTAGTTCCATTGGATCCGTAATATTGTATTACTATCGAATTTCAAATTTCATAGTGATTGGAGTTGTTGTGTGAGCGTACGATAAGCTAACGTGTTGGAAATTAAATCGAAATTTAATATAATAACTGAGTCCAAAAAAAGCTATCTTCTTCATGTGATCGAATTAGGACTCGGAACCTTTTCCATTGCGTTCGGAATAGGGGTATAACATTATAAACGCCTAGAAGCATGCCTTGATTGGAGGCCAAGATTTTGAGTTGCATTTATCGAGACAATTTAAATTTAAATTTATATTTGGTCAACACAGCTGAAATCCCTTTTCCTCAGCAGCCTCTCCTTTACCGTCAGCCAGCTCATTTCTTTAAATCATGTTTCCTCTTTTAAGAACAACATGCAACCTTCCTTTCACGTATTTTTTTCCATTCTGTTCAATATCAAATCCAGCCTCTTTATATCACTTCTGCCTCCTTGACCAAAAGGAATTCGTTCGAGAGAAAGAAAAAAAGAGAATCGATTCCTTCCTAAATTAAAATAATGGCCGAAGCCCCTCTCTCTTTCAATTCACTAAATCGCGATCTCAAATAAAAAAAATAGCGGACGAAATGATGAATCCCGTGTTCATCTGAAACTCTGAAATCACGAATCGATCAAGATCGAAGTCGCGGAGAGCTTCGCGATTAAGGGAGGCAGGCGCTTATGCGCACGCGCTTGCGTAGGGGCGAAGGGCGTGAGATTGAAGGTGAAATCGAGGTAGGTAGCTCGGCCGCTCGAGCAAGGGAAGGCGGCGGCGAATTATTGAGGTGGCAGCATTTGGAATCTCGCACGCGCGATTCTTGAGTTTAGCACGTTGAGCGACTGGAAGCGACGAGCAAGTCAGGAAGGTAGAAGCTCGTGCGCAGGCCTGTGACGTTGACCTAGGGTTAGAGATGACGGCAAGTTCAAGTCGATGGCAATTTGGTTGTGGGCACGCGATTGGATGCAGCTATAATAGTGATCAGAACTGGGCGATCAGGCGAACGGCGAGGTGATGCTCGTACTCGAGCATCGCACCAGTGGTCTGGAGGCGAATTCGTGAAGATTTGTGATGTTCGGTGGGTCGCGACTTTGCTGCATGTATAGCGTTATTTTTTTTATTATTCGATTTAATATGTTATATTAACAGAAAAGAGAATTTAGTTTAAAATTAAAGTATTAGATAATTAAATTATCTAATGGTAAATGAATTTTCAATATAGTTCAAAACAGAAGAAAAAAATATTATTACAGTAGGATGTATATAGGATTTAAAACAGTAAGGTATAATCATTTTGTTTTTAATAAAGAAAATATACATATTCGTATTTTAGTCTACTAGTTATTTCAAAATAATATAGTTGGTGATAAAATTGTTTATTTAACTTATTTAATCATTTTTACCACTGGAAATAATTTGTTTAAGGAAATTTGATTTTTAATTAAAAAATTAATTAATTAAGTCATTAGTTTGAAATTAAAATTTATTGAGCTATTGTTTAGTGAATTCAAATATTAATAGATCATATGATTGTTTATACAAGGTAAAAATCATGGAAAAACAAGTCGAATTGGAAATGAATTGCAAAATAAAGCACAAATGTGAGATCTTCTCACTCAAGTTTAAATTGGAATTTCCAGTTTGATTTTAAATAGTTAAATTTAAAATTGTTGATTGTGTGCTTGGATGATGGTTGTTATTGTTGGTTTTGAAATAGACACTATGCGCCGTATAATAGCGGATGATATTTTATAAATCCCATATACCGTGATATTCCACCTCGAAGTGGAATTGGTATTTAATTGTTGTGCTAACATTTGTGGATGCAGGAAAACAGGATTTCAAATCTGCAGGATCCAACTAGATTCCTCAAACATTTGAATTTGTTTCATTTGTTGGGTGTTAAATTATTTATAATCTCTGTGTGATTATATTATAATCGGAATCATTGTAGGTTAAAATTTAGTCGAATATATTTTTAGTGTCGTAAGATACCAGAAATAAATAAAATAGGATTTTTGAATTTAAGTAGAAAAAATCTATAGTGAAATCCTATTGAATAAATTCCAAAATATGGGGAAAGATTTTTATAAATGGGTTTTGAGTAATATTGGTTGGTAGTTGAAGAATTTATTTAAAATATGGATTTTAAATAGTTTGGAAAAAAATAAAGGGATTTATTTTAAAAAATGATAAATTTGGAAATCCATTGAAAATTGATTTGGTATTTGAAAATAAATCTTTAGGAATCAAATTGAAATTTGATTCGATGTTTGATACAAAATTCAAAAAGCAATTTGGCAATTGATTAGGGTGTTTGAAACAAATTTGGGAAATCAATATTGAAAAATGATTTGGTGTGGAAAATGAATATTTGGGAATTGATTTGAAAAATCGTATATCAATGGATATTTGGAAATTTGAATTCACAATGGGAATTTGTAAAGGAAAGGAAATTTTGTTTTAAAAATAAAAATCGAGTTATTTTTAAAGTGTTGAAAGGAATTTACAGATTTGGAACGTAAATTTAAAGAAATCCAGAAGGATTTATAAATTGATTTGAATGAACCATTTTAGAATGGAAGGTGTACTTTCCCTGGAAAGCCGAGAATGTTTTTCAATATAGTTTATAAATATAGATTGAAGTTGTAAAGATGGTTTTAAAGATAGAATGTTTGGAAAATTTATTTACTTGGGTTATTTTAAAAATCTTAAAGCAAAGATTTAATTAATTAATTATAGAAGTGATTATTTAAAGATTTAATTGATATTTGTTTTAGAAAATGGTTATTTAAATAGTTATACCCGATCTACTAACTTTATTCTGAAGTTAACTTGGACTTGAAGTTTTATATGAGATATTGGTATAATATTTTCATAACTAATATTTAAATAAACGCTTTAAAACAGTTTTATCTAAATGTTTCCAAGTATATATTTTGGATAAGTGATTTGAATTATTTGAAGTATTTGAACTCGGCAGACTTTCAGTGGAAATAAATAATATCGGGAATCTTATTCCGCGAGTGAAAAGTAATTTGAAATTTGTTTTCAAATGGTTGAAGTGTGAAATATATCTTGCAAAGATATTTTGAAAATAAATAATTAGGAAAATTATTTAAATCTTGGTGTTTGTTGTGAATATTTATTGATAGTTAAATAACCGACTATCAATATTGGCCTTTTAGTGGCATTTGAATTTCGATGCGACCGGGGGTCGGATTCCAAGTGGATATCCGAAAACCACATCGAGCCTTTGCGATTGCGATGAATCTTTTATTTAAAAGATCAAAGTGAAAATTGTTGTGATTTGATGAAATCTGAATGAACACTTATTTTTAAAAATAAGCGCTCGTTATTCGGATTAGCCGGGAGTGGACCTTTGTGACATATAACCCATTCCGAATAATGATACGACGAAATGGGATTGCATTTGAAGACCGATGGTGAAGACCGGGTATTTGCGAGAATGATAGGATGACCTATCGATTGTTTCTACACTGAGTAGCTACGGTATATAGATTCCCTAAGTGATGGGAAGTCCGATCAGGATGAATACCCGGATTGCAAGGGCTTCTTCGGAAGTGCCTTCGGTTCTGTTTGAACCCGAAACAGACTTGTATGGATGTGTGTCTGACGCTACAAATTGAGATGTAAAGCTGGTTTCTATCAAATACATTTCTGTTCTGTTGGTGGCGGAGAATTTATTCTCTTAGCTTAACACCCTTCTTGGAGACGTACGAGCTCAGAGGTTATGTAGTTGATGGTTACTAGTGAAACATTCCCAATTTGGTAATGTGGCATACGAAATGCTGCTGATCATTTGTTGATCGAAGCATGACTTTGTGAAAAACGTAGTGTAACGACCCAGAATTTTTAATAATTAAAATTTGAATATTTAATTGAATTTAGATATTAATAAGTGAAATTTTTAAGTCGAATAATTTATTTATCGAATATTGGATTTAACTGAATGATTAAATCGATAATTTAGTATGTAAAATTATGGAAATAATTGAAAATTGAGTTAAATATGATTGAAAATGATTTGTAAAATTTTATTTTATCATGTTGGAGTTAGAATGATATTTTAGAACTTTTAAAATCGAATTAAAAGTTAATTTGTGAAAATTGAATATTTTAATATTAAATCGACTAGTGAAAATAGTCAATTTTTGAACAGTCTCAGAATTGAACGAAACTAGTTCCATTAGATCCGTAATAGTTAGTTATTACCGGATTTCAATTTTCGCGTCAATCGGAGTTATCGTTTGATCGTGGCAGCTCGAAACGCATCGAAATTGTTTTAATATTAATTTAGCGAGTTAAAATAGCCATTTTTCAAAAAGTCTTGGATTTCGACGAAACCAGTTTCAGCGGATCCGTAATGTGATATTATTGTAAGGTTTCAAATTTCGTGTCAATTGGATTTACCGTTTGTCCGATACAAATAAAAACGCTTAGAAAATCGTTTAAATCGGTTTAATTTAAATTGAACGTTTATTGTCATAACTCGCACAAATGTCCGAATTAGCTTCCAAAACATGTTCCATTGTGTCCGGAACGCGGGGTAAACCCTAGAAATGCTGGTTACGGCGCGTAAATCGGAGTTCGGAATTTCCGGAATGAATAGTGTCGTTCGATTCTCTATAAATAGCCACCTTCACAAATTAAAAAAAATAAAATAACAAAACCCTAATTTGTTTCTACAGCCGCCACCCTTAGCCATCAATGGCCGAAATTCACCCATCTTCTCCTCCAATTATCTTCCAATCCGTAAATATTTAGCCAAAGTCTTCAACTACAAGAATGTAGAGGGTGGAGAGACGAGTATATCCAACGGTGGAGATCGCGATTGGAGCTACGGATCATCCTCAAATTGGCCGCGTTCTCTTCGAAGTTGCGCACGAAAACCACAGCAAGGGGGTGGCCGAGCTCTGCCTTCTTCTGGCCGTGGGGAGCTAGTGTAATGGTGCTTCGAATGGAGTTGTCTGATCGATGCAAGAGCGAGTGTGGTGGCCGAATTTTTCAAACCCTAGCTGGAGTGTTGGGTTCATGTGTTCGGCGTGTAATCTGTAGGAGATGTTACGTGAGAAGGAGAGGGGTGGACGGTCATGATGCAAGGAGATGGGATCTTGCGGCTGTGATTAGTTTAGGTTTGAAAATTTATTAAAAGTTGTAATTATTTATATAAAATTCGTATAAAACTTGTAAAAATCATAACTTTTTCATACGAGGTCAAAAACGCGCGAAACCAGTTGCGTTGGAATCGTATGGACGAGCACTACGCGATGGAATTGGATTGGAGTCGTTTGGAGTTAGTGAGAATTTCGTGTAAAATTAAACGTCCGTTTAATTTTATTCGAAATAAATCGCTAAAACGAAATTGAAATCAAGGTGAGAACTTCTCACTCAATCGAATCAGTTTCGATTTTAATTTTAAATAGTTAGATTTAAAATTCTTGAATGCATGTTTGAATAATGATTGTTATCTATTGATTGTTAAAATAGACATTATGCGCCGTTAGTAAGCGGATGTTATTTAGTAAAAACATATACCGCGAATATTTCATAAACAATGAAATTGGTATTATATATGATAGCAATATATATATATATATTGGCATATGTATATATTGCAGTTGTTGATTTCCCGCATTTTTTAGCAGATGAGACCCTATTGCGCCGTTATTAAGCGGATAATATTTTAAATCCCATATACCGCGATAATTCCGTACTGGAGCGGAATTGGTATTGTGCTAATGTTTGTGGATGCAGAAAAACAGGTTGGAGGGATCCAACTGGATTCCTCAACAGTATTTATTTGATTTCAGATATTTTGATATTTGATTGATTATCATTTCGATATATGATATCGTTGTAGTCGTGATTGACTATTTGGTGTGTCGCATCATTGAACCAAATTTTGGGATTTTAAAATGATTTTTAAAGTGATTTTTGAAAGTATACGTTTATAAAATATTTTTGGAACTGATCCATTTTAAATAAATAAACGTTATAATTTTTTAAAGTTATAAAAATTATGATTTTGAGAAATACGGTTAAAGATTGATTTTTGAGAAATATGGTTTAATGTTTTTATAAAATAATTGAATTGGATTTTTGAATTTATTATAAAAAGTTTAAAAATAGGATTTATAAAATTTGATTATTTTATAAATCAAGAGAATGGTGAAATTATAAAGGAGATTAAAGATGTTTTAAAATAATAGTATAAATTGATTTTATAAAGGATTTATAAATTGATATTTATAAATTAAAACATTTGAATTATAAAACGAGTTTTTATAAGTGTTTGAATGAAGTGAAAATGGATTGCATAAGTGCATGGAATTTATAAAATTATAAATGGTGAAGTTATAAATGAAATTTATAAATAGTAAGATTTATAAATTTTGTGAAGTTATTAAAGAATATATTTGGATAAATAATTGAATCTTATAAGTTATAAGATTTATAATTATGAAGTTCAAAGGAACGATTTTGTAAAATAATCGTTTTATAAGCATTTAACTTATAATGTGAACTTTTGGTTTATAATTGAGTTATAAATCGAATAGGTTAATAAAGGAGATGTATAAAAAGGAAGTAGTTATAAAACAAATAGAAATAGAATTTATAAACGTTGTTTTATAAAATTCGCAAACGACTTATTTTGATAAGTAAATTGTTATAACTTAATTATGGTGCTATATTCACGTTTTAGACAGTGAATAATCCTTTAAAATGAAATGTATAGAAATGATGAAATTGGTTAACATAGTATATTCACGTTTTTGAATAGTGAATAATATGTTAAAGAAAATGTTTAGATTTTATGTTTTAAATAGAATTAAAACGATCTAACGATTGTTTTAAAAGCATTAAGATTCGAAACCATAGATTTCAACATTTATTGTTGAAATAGACGTTTTCGAGAAATAAAAGGAAATGGTGGACTATAACACTGTTGTTATAGTAAATGATTTCCGAAAGGAAATGTTTTGTATAGTATTGGGATTTATATATCTATTTTAATTTCGAATCCCTATACTAGTGATTTTGGGTTGTCGTAACGACGTTTTACGTAACATTCATTTTGGCCCAAATAAATATGTTTAAGAGAATGATTTCCTTAAAGAATGAAATATATACTTAATCTCGATTTAAGTATACTGAATATTTTCCAAGTGTTGAAAATAAATAGGTTCGTGAATTACTTATTAAATAAGTATGGAAATGTTTTCCAATATAAAGTGAATATTTTGAGAATTTATCTTTTTGAAGATAAATTGAAAAGGAATATTGAAACCTATTGAAAATCGTATATCAGTAGATATTGTGAAATATAAATTCACTATGGAATTTATAAAAGAAAGGGGAACTTGTTTAAAAATAAATATTGATTTATTTTTGAAGTATTGAAAATAATATATCTTGTAAAGATATTTTGGAAAATAAATAATTTGGAAAATTATTTGGAAACTGGTGATGTGTGCATATCCATTGATAGTTCAATAACCGACTATCAATATTTCCCTTTGAATGGGTATTTGATGTGATTTGTTGAATCTGAATGCCACACTTATTTTTAAATAAGCGCTCACTATTCGGGTTAACCGGGAAAGGACCATGGGGTCGTATAACCCATTCCGAATATGTGATACGTCGTTATGAATTGCATTTGAAGATCGGTGTTGAAGACCGGATATTTCCAAAAGCGAAAGGACAACTCGTCGATTGTCTTTGCACCGAGTAGCTACGGTATAGAGACTCCATATGTGATGGGAAGTCCGGACGTGATTAGAGATTATCCGGATTGCAAGGACTTCTTTGTAAGTGCCTTCGGTTCTGTTCGAGCCCGGAATAGACTTGTATGGATTGTATGTCTGACGTTACAAATTGAGATATAAAGCCGATTTCTTTCAGATATATTTCTGTTGGCGGCGGAGAATTTATTCTCTTAGCTTAACACCCTTCTCTGAGACGTACGAGCTCAGAGGTCATGTAGTTGAAGGTTATCAGCGATGTATTCCCAATTTGGTAATGTGACATACTGAGTGTTGCTGTGAAATGATCATTGTGTTGATCATTTGTGATAGGATCATTTATTTGATCATTTATCTTTGTGATCATTTCTATGATCATTTGTTGACCCAAAGCACGGCTTTTGTATAAAGTGTGTTTTTGTGGACGTGACTTCGTCGAGCCTCACAAATCGGTAATGGTCGAAACAGGAATTGTGCGGCAAGGTTTTCAGGGATAGCGTCCCTAGGGTATGACCATTCCTTTTGGAAAAGGGTAGTATCATGGTATGGAACCCAGATACTTACTCATGTTGAAACACTTATTATTATGGTGTGATGTTGGTTAGAGAGCTCTCGTTTAAAGGTCCCAAAGGACCGGGGGTGGCATATCTGAGGGTTTGTAATATCCCTTGGGAAAAGGGGTTCCCGGCCTTGTTTGGCAGAGATCCAGTTGGGTTCTCGGGGCGTCCTTCTAGAGGCGTTTCCATGTGGCAATGGAAAGTTCCTTGGCCTGACCATTTGTTGGAAAATCCATTCTTCAAATACGAGCCTTGTACGGTATTAGTTGTATTACCTGCCATCTACTTATGGTGGCGCCCCACTGTTTGGATGGTAACTATAGTAGGCATAGTTCGAAATGTCTATGTCGGCTAAGATTTATGTCTTTATTTTCGAAATGAATTTTCTCTACACTATGCACTAGTAATAATTTCAAATGTTCTTTTTAATGCGTATCAAGCATCTTTGACTATCATAAGGAGAAATCTCATCCGATTCTGCGTTTGCATTGTGTGTGTGTGCGGGAGGCCTTATGGTAGTCTCATTCTTAAAAGCATTGCGAATTGATTTTAAAAATATTCCTCTATTTTTGATTTTAAAGATAAATAAACTGTTTTGAGTTCTCACACCAGTCACATGACTGACTCGGAGTTTATTGTTTTCCTTCCTAAACTCTGGGTGCCCACCAATTTCCACACGGGCAGTCAAGAGTTAGGTTTATCAGGATATTCTGGATATTCAGGAGTTGCTGGAGGCAAGCTGGATGGCATGGCGTATTACTAGTATATAGTATTCCTTTTCCGCTGTTTGATGTTGTTTGTTGTGGTACACTCTGATGATATGATGTAATGAAATGTAATGTATAAAATGTAATAACTGATATAGTTCTTTGTTTAAAGATTATTCATTTATCTATTATATGTTTTTCCGCTGCGAATTGTGAGATTCTGATGTTGTTCTGTTGTTTCTTTCCGTTCTATTTTCTATCTTTTCTCTCTTCTTCTACCTCTTTCCTTTTCTTAAACCATAACATTTCGGGTTTCCGGCCTTCGATTTCTCGGCAGTCGATAAAGTGAGTATCGATGTTGAATTTTCGAAAGTCGAAAATTTTCGGGACGTTACATTTGGTATCAGAGCATATGGTTAAGCGACAACCATGGTTCTGTTGGGTATTATTCATTAGAGATAGAGTCAGTAGTGCTCTAGAATGAGTTTGAGAGTAATAATAGCTATGAGAGCGTATTTGTTAGTGAATATAAAATTGTTTTGTATTGTGTTGACTTATCGGTTGATGTTTATAGATTCCAGTCGATGTAGTCTAGCTAACTATGGTAGATAGGGGTTTCTAAACTCTTAAACAAGATAAACCGACACGATATTGTTTTAAATTGGGTAAATAAAATAATTTTACCTTGATTATATTTTATATATAAAGAAATAATTTTTCAGAATTATTAAAGTGTATATAAGTTGATTGTTTAGTTGTTTGAATAATCTAAGCAAAAGAGTTATAAGAATTAAATTATAATTAAAGTGATTTACAATTGTGAAATAAACTTATATATATAAGTAGTGAAACTATATGAATATATTTATTAATATGAGTTGTAAAATAAAAATGAATTTAAAGTTAAATGGAAATTTACTTTAGAAATGGAATATAACTTAAGAGATGTTGAATGAAGTGGATATTAGTATCAAAGTAAAATTAATAAAGTTAAGTGATAAATGTGAACTTGAGTTATATAAATGAAATTCAAATTTTGTAATTGAATTGAATGAATGGATTAAATGTTAATTAATTAAATGTGAATAATTGATATGGAATAATGAATATAAGTGTTAATTCATTAAAATCTAATGTTATTGAAAGTTGAATAGTTGAATAAAAATCAATTAATTAAACCAATTGAAAGCAAAGGAATTTGGTTGTAATTAATATACATTGATTGTTATATGATTGTTAGTTGATTGTATATAATTCATTAAGTGTTAATGAAATTGAGTTAATGAAATTGGAAGCTAAAGTAATTGGAATTCAATTGGAAGTTAAGTGAATCTTAAATAAAATTGAATTTGATTTGGAAGTGAACCAACTTGAATATGAATTAGTGAATATAAACTAATTGAAAATGAATGTTAGTAAACATCCACTGTTAATGAATCAAATGTGATTAAATTGAAAACCAATTCATTGAATATTAATGAGAATATGAATGAATATTTATTGGTTATGAATGCTAGTTGGTTGATGGTTGAATATATTGCTTTTACTGCATTTGCTATGTTGACATATATAGTTATTATGTTGCTATATGTTGTATATCGATACTATTGTCTACATACATGTTTCTCATGTGGTTTGTTGAGTGTTTAGTAGGTGCAGATCGCGTTTGCTTCGCATTTGGAGCTCGCTTTCGCGCTATATTAGCCGTATATGCTCGCTAATAAAATATAAGGTACATATCTCGGATTAAATACCGTACTTTTACATTTTTTCCCTTCGGGATGCCTCACTACTTGATGAGATGTATATTTGTGATATATATATACTGTCATTTTTTTTTCGGATCGAGCCGCGCAAAGGAGACTATGGCGAAATTTTCCGAAAATTTAAGGCGTTAGAAATTTTTTGAGAAAATTGGAAAATTTTGAAAACTTTAACTTTGATTTGGAATTGAAAGTTAAACAATAGTAGTTGTTTTTGAAAAGATAACTAAGTATGATTGGAAAACTTAATAAGTTATTGTAAGAAATTTAACTATGGATTTATGGAAAGTTAATAGATTCTGTAACTTTTCTTACTTAGTAATTTCGAGGACGAAATTCTTTAAGGGGGGAAGATTGTAACGACCCAGAATTTTTAATAATTAAAATTTGAATATTTAATTGAATTTAAATATTAATAAGTGAAATTTTTAAGTCGAATAATTTATTTATCGAATATTGGATTTAACTAAATGATTAAATCGATAATTTAATATGTTAAATTATGGAAATAATTGAAAATTGAGTTAAATATGATTGAAAATGATTTGTAAAATTTTATTTTATCATGTTGGAGTTAGAATGATATTTTAGAACTTTTAAAATCGAATTAAAAGTTAATTTGTGAAAATTGAATATTTTAATATTAAATCGACTAGTGAAAATAGTCAATTTTTGAACAGTCTCAGAATTGGACGAAACTAGTTCCATTAGATCCGTAATAGTTAGTTATTACCGGATTTCAATTTTCGCGTCAATCGGAGTTATCGTTTGATCGTGGCAGCTCGAAACGCATCGAAATTGTTTTAATATTAATTTAGCGAGTTAAAATAGTCATTTTTCAAAAAGTCTCAGATTTCGACGAAACCAGTTTCATCGGATCCGTAATGTGATATTATTGTAAGGTTTCAAATTTCGTGTCAATTGGATTTACCGTTTGTCCGGTACAAATTAAAACGCCTAGAAAATCATTTAAATCGGTTTAATTTAAATTGAACGTTTATTGCCATAACTCGCACAGATGTCCGAATTAGCTTCCGAAACCTATTCCATTGTGTCCGAAACGCGGGGTAAACCCTAGAAACGCTGGTTACGGCGCGTAAATCGGAGTTCGGAATTTCCGGAATGAATAGTGTCGTTCGATTCTCTATAAATAGCCACCTTCACAAATTAAAAAAATAAAATAACAAAACCCTAATTTGTTTCTACAGCCGTCACCCTTAGCCATCAATGGCCGAAATTCACCCATCTTCTCCTCCAATTATCTTCCAATCCGTAAATATTTAGCCAAAGTCTTCAACTACAAGAATGTAGAGGGTGGAGAGACGAGTATATCCAACGGTGGAGATCGCGATTGGAGCTACGGATCATCCTCAAATTTGCCGCGTTCTCTTCGAAGTTGCGCACGAAAACCACAGCAAAGGGGGTGGCCGAGCTCTGCCTTCTTCTGGCCGTGGGGAGCTAGTGTAATGGTGCTTCGAATGGAGTTGTCTGATCGATGCAAGAGCGAGTGTGGTGGCCGAATTTTTCAAACCCTAGTTGGAGTGTTGGGTTCATGTGTTCGGCGTGTAATCTGTAGGAGATGTTACGTGAGAAGGAGAGGGGTGGACGGTCATGATGCAAGGAGGTGGGATCTTGCGGCTGTGATTAGTTTAGGTTTGAAAATTTATTAAAAGTTGTAATTATTTATATAAAATTCGTATAAAACTTGTAAAAATCATAACTTTTTCATACGAGGTCAAAAACGCGCGAAACCAGTTGCGTTGGAATCGTATGGACGAGCACTACGCGTTGGAATTGGATTGGAGTCGTTTGGAGTTAGTGAGAATTTCGTGTAAAATTAAACGTCCGTTTAATTTTATTCGAAATAAATCGCTAAAACGAAATTGAAATCAAGGTGAGAACTTCTCACTCAATCGAATCAGTTTCGATTTTAATTTTAAATAGTTAGATTTAAAATTCTTGAATGCATGTTTGAATAATGATTGTTATCTATTGATTGTTAAAATAGACATTATGCGCCGTTAGTAAGCGGATGTTATTTAGTAAAAACATATACCGCGAATATTTCATAAACAGTGAAATTGGTATTATATATGATAGCAATATATATATTGGCATATGTATATATTGCAGTTGTTGATTTCCCGCATTTTTTAGCGGATGAGACCCTATTGCGCCGTTATTAAGCGGATAATATTTTAAATCCCATATACCGCGATAATTCCGTACTGGAGCGGAATTGGTATTGTGCTAATGTTTGTGGATGCAGAAAAACAGGTTGGAGGGATCCAACTGGATTCCTCAACAGTATTTATTTGATTTCAGACATTTTGATATTTGATTGATTATCATATCGATATATGATATCGTTGTAGTCGTGATTGACTATTTGGTGTGTAGCATCATTGAACCAAATTTTGGGATTTCAAAATGATTTTTAAAGTGATTTTTGAAAGTATACGTTTATAAAATATTTTTGGAACTGATCCATTTTAAATAAATAAACGTTATAATTTTTTAAAGTTATAAAAATTATGATTTTGAGAAATACGGTTAAAGATTGATTTTTGAGAAATATGGTTTAATGTTTTATAAAATAATTAAATTGGATTTTTGAATTTATTATAAAATTTTTAAAAATAGGATTTATAAAATTTGATTATTTTATAAATCAAGAGAATGGTGAAATTATAAAGGAGATTAAAGATGTTTTAAAATAATAGTATAAATTGATTTTATAAAGGATTTATAAATTGATATTTATAAATTAAAACATTTGAATTATAAAACGAGTTTTTATAAGTGTTTGAATGAAGTGAAAATGGATTGCATAAGTGCATGGAATTTATAAAATTATAAATGGTGAAGTTATAAATGAAATTTATAAATAGTAAGATTTATAAATTTTGTGAAGTTATTAAAGAATATATTTGGATAAATAATTGAATCTTATAAGTTATAAGATTTATAATTATGAAGTTCAAAGGAACGATTTATAAGCATTTAACTTATAATGTGAACTTTTGGTTTATAATTGAGTTATAAATCGAATAGGTTAATAAAGGAGATGTATAAAAAGGAAGTAGTTATAAAACAAATAGAAATAGAATTTATAAACGTTGTTTTATAAAATTCGCAAACGACTTATTTTGATAAGTAAATTGTTATAACTTATTTATGGTGCTATATTCACGTTTTAGACAGTGAATAATCCTTTAAAATGAAATGTATAGAAATGATGAAATTGGTTAACGTAGTATATTCACGTTTTTGAATAGTGAATAATATGTTAAAGAAAATGTTTAGATTTGATGTTTTTAATAGAATTAAAACGATCTAACGATTGTTTTAAAAGCATTAAGATTCGAAACCATAGATTTCAACATTTATTGTTGAAATAGACGTTTTCGAGAAATAAAAGGAAATGGTGGACTATAACACTGTTGTTATAGTAAATGATTTCCGAAAGGAAATGTTTTGTATAGTATTGGGATTTATATATCTATTTTAATTTCGAATCCCTATACTAGTGATTTTGGGTTGTCGTAACGATGTTTTACGTAACATTCGTTTTGGCCCAAATAAATATGTTTAAGAGAATGATTTCCTTAATGAATGAAATATATACTTAATCTCGATTTAAGTATATTGAATATTTTCCAAGTGTTGAAAATAAATAGGTTCGTGAATTACTTATTAAATAAGTATGGAAATGTTTTCCAATATAAAGTGAATATTTTGAGAATTTATCTTTTTGAAGATAATTTGAAAAGGAATATTGAAACCTATTGAAAATCGTATATCAGTAGATATTGTGAAATATAAATTCACTATGGAATTTATAAAAGATAGGGGAACTTTTTTTAAAATAAATATTGATTTATTTTTGAAGTATTGAAAATAATATATCTTGTAAAGATATTTTGGAAAATAAATAATTTGGAAAATTATTTGGAAACTGGTGATGTGTGCATATCCATTGATAGTTCAATAACCGACTATCAATATTTCCCTTTGAATGGGTATTTGATGTGATTTGTTGAATTTGAATGCCACACTTATTTTTAAATAAGCGCTCACTATTCGGGTTAACCGGGAAAGGACCATGGGGTCGTATAACCCATTCCGAATATGTGATACGTCGTTATGAATTGCATTTGAAGATCGGTGTTGAAGACCGGATATTTCCAAAAGCGAAAGGACAACTCGTCGATTGTCTTTGCACCGAGTAGCTACGGTATAGAGACTCCATATGTGATGGGAAGTCCGGACGTGATTAGAGATTATCCGGATTGCAAGGACTTCTTTGTAAGTGCCTTCGGTTCTGTTCGAGCCCGGAATAGACTTGTATGGATTGTATGTCTGACGTTACAAATTGAGATATAAAGCCGATTTCTTTCAGATATATTTCTGTTGGCGGCGGAGAATTTATTCTCTTAGCTTAACACCCTTCTCTGAGACGTACGAGCTCAGAGATTATGTAGTTGAAGGTTATCAGCGATGTATTCCCAATTTGGTAATGTGACATACTGAGTGTTGCTGTGAAATGATCATTGTGTTGATCATTTGTGATATGATCATTTATTTGATCGTTTATCTTTGTGATCATTTCTATGATCATTTGTTGACCCAAAGCACGGCTTTTGTATAAAGTGTGTTTTTGTGGACGTGACTTCGTCGAGCCTCACAAACCGGTAATGGTCGAAACAGGAATTGTGCGGCAAGGTTTTCAGGGATAGCGTCCCTAGGGTATGACCATTCCTTCTGGAAAAGGGTAGTATCATGGTATGGAGCCCAGATACTTACTCATGTTGAAACACTTATTATTATGGTGTGATGTTGGTTAGAGAGCTCTCGTTTAAAGGTCTCAAAGGACCGGGGGTGGCATATCTGAGGGTTTGTAATATCCCTTAGGAAAAGGGGTTCCCGGCCTTGTTTGGCAGAGATCCAGTTGGGTTCTCGGGGCGTCCTTCTAGAGGCGTTTCCATGTGGCAATGGGAAGTTCCTTGGCCTGACCATTTGTTGGAAAATCCATTCTTCAAATACGAGCCTTGTACGGTATTAGTTGTATTACCTGCCATCTACTTATGGTGGCGCCCCACTGTTTGGATGGTAGCTATAGTAGGCATAGTTCGAAATGTCTATGTCGGCTAAGATTTATGTCTTTATTTTCGAAATGAATTTTCTCTACACTATGCACTAGTAATAATATCAAATGTTCTTTTTAATGTGTATCAAGCATCTTTGACTATCATAAGGAGAAATCTCCTCCGATTCTGCGTTTGCATTGTGTGTGTGTGCGGGAGGTCTTATGGTAGTCTCATTCTTAAAAGCATTACGAATTGATTTTAAAAATATTCCTCTATTTTTGATTTTAAAGATAAATAAACTGTTTTGAGTTCTCACACCAGTCACATGACTGACTCGGAGTTTATTGTTTTCCTTCCTAAACTCTGGGTGCCCACCAATTTCCACACGGGCAGTCAAGAGTTAGGTTTATCAGGATATTCTGGATATTCAGGAGTTGCTGGAGGCAAGCTGGATGGCATGGCGTATTACTAGTATATAGTATTTCTTTTCCGCTGTTTGATGTTGTTTGTTGTGGTACACTCTGATGATATGATGTAATGAAATGTAATGTATAAAATGTAATAACTGATATAGTTCTTTGTTTAAAGATTATTCATTTATCTATTATATGTTGTTCCACTGCGAATTGTGAGATTCTGATGTTGTTCTGTTATTTCTTTCCGTTCTATTTTCTATCTTTTCTCTCTTCTTCTACCTCTTTCCTTTTCTTAAACCATAACATTTCGGGTTTCCGGCCTTCGATTTCTCGGCAGTTGATAAAGTGAGTATCGATGTTGAATTTTCGAAAGTCGAAAATTTTCGGGACGTTACATGTAGCTTTGTGGATGAGACTTCGTCGAGCCTCACAACCCGGAAATGGTCGAAACAGGAATGTTGCGGCAAGGTTTTTAGGGGTCGTGCCCCTAGTGTATGTCCATTTTCTTCTGGATAAAGGGTGGTATCATGGCATGGAGCCCAGATACTTAACTCATGTGGACATTGTAAATTTATTACCGTGTGATGTTGCTTTGTGGTTGAGGATCATCGGATAAAGGTCGGTAATGACCAGGGATGGCTAACTTATGTGTTAGTTACCTATGCTATAGCTTGGTTAAAGCATAAGGTAGCGTTGGCCTTGTTAGCAGAGATCCGGTTGGGTTCTCGGGGTGTCCTTCCAGAGGCGTACCCATTTCGGTGTAGGAAGTTCGTTTGCCTGACCGTTTGTTGGAAATCCAAAGAAACAATACACGCCCTGTACGGTTTTAGTTGTATAACCTGCCATGGAATGTGGCGGTAACCTGCTATTGAACATGGTAGCTATAGTAGGCATACGACGAAATGTTGTATGTTGGCTAAGATTAATATGATACTTTCGAAATGTTTTCTACACTATGCACTAAAAATAATATCCAAAGAATTTTGCGTATTAAGCATTTTTGACTGCCATAAGGAGAAATCTCCTCCAAGTGTGCGTTTGCATTGTGTGTGTGGCGGGAGGCCTTATGGCAGTTTCATTTTTAAAATGCATAGCGGATTTCTTTTTATTTTCTTCGTGAAAATAACTATTTTTAAGATCTCACACCAGTCCCATGACTGACCTGGAGTTTATTGTTCTCTTTCTAAACTCTGGGTGCCCATTATTTTCCACACTGACAGCCTAGAGTCAGGTTAGCAGTTATTCGGGAGCAAAGTTAAGAAGTTGGTATGGAAATCAGGAGTTGGAGCTGGAAGGCGAGGCGTATCACTTATATATGTAATATTTTCTTCTACTGTTTATTGTTGTAACACTCTGATAATGTAATGTGATGTAATAACAGATATGATTCTTTGTTTTAAAGATTATTCATTTATATATTATATGTTGTTCCACTGCGAAATATGAGATTTTGTTACTGTTTTGGTTTCTTCTTATACCTTCTTCTTCTTAGACCCTAATGGTTCGGTTTTTTCGGCGTTCGATGGTTCGGCAGTTGATACAGTGGACGTATTAATGTCGACTTTCGAAAGTCGAAAAATCGAGTCGTTACATATTGGTATCAGAGCATTTAGTTAAGCGATAACCCTAGCTCTATTGTGTGTTACTCATTAGAGATAGAGTCAGTAGTACTCTAGAATGAGTTTGAGTGTAATAATATATATGAGCGCGTATTTGTTAGTGAATATAATTTTTTTTTTGTATTGTGTTGACTTATCGGTTGATTGTTTATAGATTCTTGTCGGTGCAGTTTGGCCAACTGTATCGATAGGGGTTTCTAAACTTTTAAACAGGATAAACCGACACAGTATTGTTTTAAATTCGGGTAAATGAAATAATTTTAACCAAACTCTTTACGTATATAAAAGAAATAAATTTTCTGTGAATTATTGTAATATATGGTTACTTGGTTGTTAGGAAGTGATGATATTGAATTATCATCATTATTGTATGGAAATTTAGTAAGAAATAATGGTATAACCAAAGATTTGGAGATAAATTCATTAAACAAATGAAATTTATAAATATGAATTGAAAGGATAAGGGAATGAATTCATATACAAATGGAATTGTAAATGTAAATTGTAAATGTGATTTATAATTTGGAATAAAATTCATTAACGGAATGAAATTGGTAATGTGAATGTATAAATGGGTTTTATAAATTGAAATGAGATTTGACTCGGATCAAGTTGAATAAAAATCCAAACTTTGGAAAAATAAAAAATAAAATAGATTGAATTCAAGTAAACTAATTTGATAATTAATTAATTCATGAAATAGGAAAGTTGAATTAGTTAAATTCAAATTCAAATGTGAGTTAAATTTGCAAATAAATCCAAGTAAGTAGAAATAAATTGAAAATTTCCTTGTTATTGATAAAATAAATTCGAGATGAATTGAGGAAGGAAATTTGAAATTTAAAATGGATAAATGAATAAAACCAATTTAATTAAATTAGTAGATAGAATGGATTTGATAAATGAAAAAGTCAAATCAAGGATTTAAAATTGGAGTTATTAACATGGAAAATGAACTTGAGTTTTGAATTGAAATAACTTAAGTAAATATTGAATAAAAGCTCGACTTAAGTAAAAATTGTGAAATTATTGTTGTCAAGTTTTATGGAATGCAAAATGAATTGAACGGAATCAATTGGAAATGAAATGGAATAAAGAGTAAATTGGGTTGGTATCAATTTAAATTAGTTATAAACAAGATTGGATATTGTATTAAGTGAATATCGTCGAATTTACATAGAAATGGTTGTCGTTTGACATAAACGTGATTGCATAAAATTCTATGAGTTAATAAAAGCCAATAAAATTGATTTTTGAATCGATTGAAATGGATATGAGTTCGTTTCGTTTAAAAAAATGAATTGAATGAAATAAAGTGAATTGTAAATCACTTGAATTAAATAGAAATGATATGGAATGTAGTTGTAAGAAATTAAATTTGTATTGAAACCTTATAAATTGCTTATGAGAATTATTTTGAGTGCATTGCTTATGAAAACTATATGTTCACTATTGAAAATAAGTGAAATGTAAATGAATTTCCAATATATGTCACTTACGTGTTTAAATTGAGTAAGTACAGGTACAGGGGGGCCGTTTGGCTGGATTTGGTCGTGCTAAAATGCTAAATAAGGTACGCCTATGCAATAAAAATAGGAAATATGAACTGTTTTTTGTTTTTCCGACCGGGTAGGTCGATGTATATATATTTGTATCTTTTGTCAAATTGCAAAAGCTCCTCCGTACAAAGGGGACTCTGCCAAAATTTTGGGAGTTAGAAAATTTCTGAATTTTTTTGTTAACGACAAACGATTCCAAATTTGAAATTAAAGTAAATTAGTGAATGAAACTAATTTAAAATAATAATATGAATCAGTTATAAATGGAAGATAAAATTCAATATTGAGAGTTGAACATAAATTGAATTCATATGGTAATGGGAAAACTAATTTGAATAGAAGTAGATATGAAACTTCTGTAAAGAAATGTGCAAAAATGATATTTGAATGTTGTAATTGGATATTATGGTTAGCAGGATATACAGGTTTATTAAAGGAAATGGAATTGGGATTTTGATTTCAAAAATAAAATTTGAATTGCCCGACAAAATGGTATGTATTTCAATTTCGGTATGAAATTTGGTGATTTTCTTGTCCAGTCAAATGGCTTTTCGTTTACTTTTGGAATTTGAGGGCCTGTGGTGCCATTTTGTAGTCGTACCGAGCTAGCCGCGTAAAGGAGACGTTGGCGAAATTTTTAAAAAATTTAGGGAGTTAGAGAAATTTTAAGAATTTTTTTGAAAGTTTGAAATTTAAATTTAAATTTTAATTTGAATTAATTAAGTAAACAAGATTGTTTGGAAACTTATGGTTGAATCTGGAAAATTAGTTGAAATGATAATGAGTCTTTGATAAAAGATTTGTTTTGGAAAGTTGATAAAACTGTTTGGTTTGGAAAATATTAAACGGGTTTAGGATCATTCTTCTTAACTAGTAATTTCGGGACAAAATTCTTTTAAGGGGGAAAGGATGTGACGACCTAGAATTCTGAACATTTGAAATAAAAATATTTAATTGATTTTAAATATTTGGAAGTTAGTTTAACTTGAAATTTCAAATATAAATGTGAATTTGGCAATTAAATTATTGAATTTAATTTATTAATGATGGGTAAAGTTTGAGTTTTCAATTTTTAGCCTGTTACAAAATAATTTGATGACTTAGAAAATTCATAGTGATAATGCTGAGGTTAAGGGAAGCTTCAGAATTGAAATTGGAACTATTTTGTTCAGTTTGGAATTTATATCGTTTAAATTGATATTTAAAATAGCCTTCCGAGGCACAGTCTCGGATTTCGACGAAACCAGTTCCATTGGATCCGTAATATTGTATTATTATCGGATTTCAAATTTCGTAATGATTGGAGTTGTTGTGTGAGCGTACGATAAGCAAACACGTTGGAAATTAAATAGAAATTTAATGTAATAACTGAGTCCAAAAAAAACCATCTTCTCCATGTGATCGAATTAGGACTCGGAACCTTTTCCATTGCGTTCGGAATAGGGGTATAACATTATAAACGCCTAGAAGCATGCCTTGATTGGAGGCCAAGATTTTGAGTTGCATTTATCGAGGCAATTTAAATTTATATTTATATTTGGTCAACACAGCTGAAATCCCTTTTCCTCAGCAGCCTCTCCTTTACCGTCAGCCAGCTCATTTCTTTAAATCACGTTTCCTCTTTTAAGAACAACATGGAACCTTCCTTTCACTTCTTTTTTTCCTTTCTGTTCAATATCAAATCCAGCCTCTTTATATCACTTCTGCCTCCTTGACCAAAAGGAATTCATTCGGGAGAAAGAAAAAAAGAGAATCGATTCCTTCCTAAATTAAAATAATGGTCGAAGCCCCTCTCTCGTTCAATTCACTAAATCGCGAACTCAAATAAAAAAAATGGCGGACGAAATGATGAATCCCGTGTTCGTCTGAAACTCAGAAATCACGAATCGATCAAGTTCGAAGTCGCGGAGAGCTTCGCAATTAGGGGAGGCAGGCGCGTATGCACGCGCTTGCGCAGGGGCGAAGGGCGTGGGATTGAAGGTGAAATCGAGGTAAGTAGCTCGGCCGCTCGAACAAGGGAAGGCAGGGGCGAATTATTGAGTTGGAAACATTTGGAATCTCGCATGTGCAATTCTTGAGGTTAGCTTGTTGAGCGACTGGAAGCGACGAGCAAGTCAAGAAGGTAGAAGCTCGTGCGCGGGCCTGTGACGTTGACCTAGGGTTCGCGATGACGGCAAGTTCAAGTCGATGGCAATTTGGTTGTGGGCACGCGATTGGATGCAGCTACAATAGTGATCAGAACTAGGCGATCAGGCGAACGACGAGGTGATGCTCGTAGTCGAGCATCGCAGCAGTGGTCTGGAGGCGAATTCGTGAAGATTTGTGATGTTCGGTGGGTCGCGACTTTGCTGCATATATAACGTTACTTTTTTATTATTCGATTTAATATGTTATATTAATAGAAAAGAGAATTTAGTTTAAAATTAAAGTACTAGTTAATTAAATTATCTAATGGTAAATGAATTTTCAATATAGTTCAAAACAGAAGAAAAAAATGTTATTACAGTAGGATGTATATAGGATTTAAAACAGTAAGGTATAATCATTTTGTTTTTAATAAAGAAAATATACATATTCGTATTTTAGTCTACTAGTTATTTCAAAATAATATGGTTGGTGATAAAATTGTTTATTTAACTTATTTAATCATTTTTACCACTGGAAATAATTTGTTTAAAGAAATTTGATTTTTAATTAAATAATTAATTAATTAAGTCATTAGTTTGAAATTAAAATTTATTGAGCTATTGTTTAGTGAATTCAAATATTAATAGATCATATGATTGTTTATACAAGGTCAAAATCGTGGAAAAACAAGTCGATTGGGAATGAATTGCAAAACAAAGGGCAAAGGTGAGATCTTCTCACTCAAGTTTAAATTAGAATTTCCAGTTTGATTTTAAATAGTTAAATTTAAAATTGTTGATTGTGTGCTTGGACGATGGTTTTTATTGTTTGTTTTGAAATAGACCCTATGCGCCACATATTAGCGGATGATATTTTATAAATCCCATATATCGTGATATTCCACCTCAAAGTGGAATTGATATTTAATTGTTGTGCTAACGCCTGTGGATAAAGGGAAACAGGCTGGAGGGATCCAACTGGATTCCTCAAACATTTGAATTTGTTTCATTTGTTGTGTGTTAAATTATTTATAATCTCTGTATGATTATATTGTAATTGGAATCATTGTAGTCTAAAATTTAGTCGAATATATTTTTGGTGTCGTAAGATACCAAAAATAAATAAAATAGGATTTTTGAATTTAAGTAGAAAAAATCTATAGTGAAATCCTATTGAATAAATTCCAAAATATGGGGAAAGGTTTTTGTAAATGGGTTTTGAGTAATATTGGTTGATAGATGAAGAATTTATTTAAAATATGGATTTTAAATAGTTTGGAAAAAAATAAAGGGATTTATTTTAAAAGATGATAAATTTGGAAATCCATTGAAAATTGATTTGGTATTTGAAAATAAATCTTTGGGAATCAAATTGAAATTTGATTCGATGTTTGATACAAAATTCAGAAATCAATTTGGAAATTGATTAGGGTGTTTGAAACAAATTTGGGAAATCAATATTGAAAAATGATTTGGTGTGGAAAATGAATATTTAGGAATCGATTTGAAAAATCGTATATCAATGGATATTTGGAAATTTGAATTCACAATGGGAATTTGTAAAGGAAAGGAAATTTTGTTTTAAAAATAAAATTTGAGTTATTTTTAAAGTGTTGAAAGGAATTTACGGATTTGGAACGTAAATTTAAAGAAATCCAGAAGGATTTATAAATTGATTTGAATGAACCATTTTAGAATGGAAGGTGTACTTTCCCTGGAAAGCCGAGAATGTTTTTCAATATAGTTTATAAATATAGATTGAAGTTGTAAAGATGGTTTTAAAGATAGAATGTTTGGAAAATTTATTTACTTGGGTTAATTTAAAAATCTTAAAGCAAAGATTTAATTAATTAATTATAGAAGTGATTATTTAAAGATTTAATTGATATTTGTTTTAGAAAATGGTTATTTAAATAGTTATACCCGATCTACTAACTTTATTTTAAAGTTAACTTGGACTTGAAGTTTTATATGAGATATTGGTATAATATTTTCATAACTAATATTTAAATAAATGCTTTAAAACAGTTTTATCTAAATGTTTCCAAGTATATATTTTGGATAAGTGATTTGAATTATTTAAAGTATTTGAACTCGGCAGACTTTCAGTGGAAATAAATAATATCGGGAATCTTATTCCGCGAGTGAAAAGTAATTTGAAATTTGTTTTCAAATGGTTGAAGTGTGAAATATATCTTGCAAAGATATTTTGAAAATAAATAATTGGTAAAATTATTTAAATCTTGGTGTTTGTTGTGAATATTTATTGATAGTTAAATAACCGATTATCAATATTGGCCTTTCAATGGCATTTGAATTTCGATGCGATCGGGGGTCGGATTCCAAGTGGATATCCGAAAACCACATCGAACCTTTACGATTGCGATGAATCTTTTATTTAAAAGATCAAAGTGAAAATTGTTGTGATTTGTTGAAATCTGAATGAACACTTATTTTTAAAAATAAGCGCTCGTTATTCGGATTAGCCGGGAGTGAACCTTTGTGTCATATAACCCATTCCGAATAATGATACGACGAAATGGGATTGCATTTGAAGACCGGTGGTGAAGGCCGGATATTTGCAAGAATGATAGGATGACCTATCGATTGTCTCTGCACTGAGTAGCTACGGTATATAGATTCCTTAAGTGATGGGATGTCCAATCGGGATGAATACCCGGATTGCAAGGGCTTCTTCGGAAGTGCCTTCGGTTCTGTTCAAACCCGGAACAGACTTGTATGGATGTGTGTCTGACGCTACAAATTGAGATGTAAAGCTGGTTTCTATCAAATACATTTCTGTTGGTGGCGGAGAATTTATTCTTTTAGCTTAACACCCTTCTCTAAGACGTACGAGCTCAAAGGTTATGTAGTTGATGGTTACTAGTGATACATTCCCAATTTGGTAATGTGGCATACGAAGTGCTGCTGATCATTTTTTGATCGAAGCATGGCTTTGTGAAAAGCGTAGCTTTGTGGACGAGACTTTGTCGAGCCTCACAATCTGGAAATAGTCGAAACAGGAATGTTGCGGCAAGGTTTTTAGGGGTCGCGCCCCTAGGGTATGTCCATTTTCTTCTGGATAAAGGGTGGTATCATGGCATGAAGCCCAGATACTTAACTCATGTGGACACTGCAAATTTATTACTGTGTGATGTTGCTTTGTGGTTGAGGATCATTGGATAAAAGTCGGTAACGACCGGGGATGGCATACTTGTGTGTTAGTTACCTAAGTTATAGCTTGGTTAAAGCATGAGGTAACGTCGGCCTTGTTAGCAGAGATCCGGTTAGGTTCTCGGGGCGTCCTTCCAGAGGCGAACCCATTTTGGTGCAGGAAGTTCCTTTGCCTGACCATTTGTTGGAAATCCAAAGAAACAATACACGTCCTGTACGGTTTTAGTTGTATAACCTGCCATGGAATGTGGCGGTAACCTGCTATTGAACATGGTAGCTATAGTAGGCATACGAAGAGATGTTGTATGTTAGCTAAGATTAATATCATACTTTTGAAATGTTTTCTACACTACGCACTAAAAATAATATCCAAAGAATTTTGCGTATTATGCAATTTTGACTGTCATAAGGAGAAATCTCCTCCAAGTGTGCGTTTGCATTGTGTGTGTGGCGGGAGGCCTTATGGCAGTTTCATTTTTAAAAAGCATAGCGGATTTCGTTTTATTTTCTTCATGAAAATAACCGTTTTTAAGATCTCACACCAGTCCCATGACTGACCTGGAGTTTATTGTTCCCTTTCTAAACTCTAGGTGCCCATAATTTTTCACACGGGCAGCTTAGAGTCAGGTTAGCAGTTATTCGGGAGCAATGTCAAGAAGTTTCTATGGAAATCAGGAGTTGGAGCTGGAAGGCGAGGCGTATCACTTATATATGTAATATTTTCTTCTGCTGTTTGTTGTTGTGACACTCTGATAATGTAATGTGATGTAATATGATAACAGATATGATTCTTTGTTTTAAAGATTATTCATTTATATATTATATGTTGTTTCGGTTTCTTCTTCTACCTTCTTCTTAAACCCTAATGGTTCGGCTTTTCCGGCGTTCGATGGTTCGGCAGTTGATACAGTGGGCGTATTAATGTCGAATTTCAGAGGTCGAAAAATAGGGTCGTTACAAGTATTCCATGTTTTGAAAATGTAGATATCACGGTACCCAGAGATAGGTACCGACTTACTCCCTCAATCCAAAATTAGATCATAGGAGTATAATCATGCTGTGGTCCATCATGATGATTTGCCCTGTACCTCTAACATTTGACCATTTTTCGGAGATAACGAGGTATAAGACCACATCCTGGTGATGGCAAGGTCGAATGGAGGCGCCCGGATATAGGTATCCAAAACATTAAGGTCTTGGAGATAGCGCCAAATAAGATATTGAATCTCCTTTTTTTAATAAAATCATCATCCAGAGATAGGCGAGATTGAACATGATTGTCTAGAGATAGACATTTAAAATATCACTTCCTAGATATATAAGGTGATGTGGGAATCAACCTTGTCTTTGGTCAAATGGAATCTAACTAAAGATAAGTCGGATGAGCCGCAGAGTTAACCAAGCATTTTCAATTCTATTAGCCAATAGAAAATTACCTTGATAGTGATAAACAGGAAATAATGAAGTACCACTAAGTTATGGTGGAAGTTATTCATACATACAGAGTTATGGTGAATAGTAGCACTAAGCTGATTTAGATACAATCGCAGTAGGCATAATTACACCAAGTACAAAGGAAAAACACGACAAAAGTCCAAAAGAAAAGGTTGTCTTGTTAACAATGGAAGAACATTAAAACCAAAAGTGAGTGTTGTACCTACATAAAATCGACCAATATGCACGTGCTAAATCAAAAAATAAAATAACATCCAATCTTTCTACCTCTTCTTCTTTTTCCTTAGGGAGAGGATGAAGTTGGTCTTTTTTAGTTTTAATCTCCTCTTGCTAGCCAGATAGAAAACCTTTGGTGATCCTTCTCCCTATCATAAAAATCCATCGAGGGCTCGATAGCCTTAACTTGAATGCTCGCTATTGTAGGAGAACAAACCGAAATGACAAGTGGTAGAATGGGCAAAGCAATTGAAAAAAAGGGAAGAATGTCATCAACCTTTTCCTTTTTAATTTCCCTAATCTTCTAGACTTTTAGGATTTCCTCCTCTAGCATTGATGACCCAGATTTATGCTCATGGCCCCTATAATAACTATGTCTTCTCACCCTGCATCACATTAGGATCATTCATAGTCTCTTCTTCCAACACATGAATCTTCTCAGCATCGGGACCCTTAGAGGAGCCAGCTGAAGAAGTTGGAATTAGAGGTAGGTTGGACACAATGATAGATTCTGTCATTGAAGCTTGAGTACCTAAAGCCAAAGTTCTGTATGATAAGAGGGCAAGAGGGGATGGATCATAAACTTGAGATAATGAAAAATAGAGATTAGAAACATAAATAGGTGTCATCCGAGCCTTCTCAAACATTGCAGAAGTTAGTCATATACCTCTAAGAGAAGCAGAGAATGTTTAGGAAGGACTCCTCGTATAACGCCACTCGACGATTGGGGACAGAACATGCAACTTTTGAGTAGACTTGGGAATGGTATAACAGGCTCCTTAGGATTGTATTGGATATCAGCTAAAGACGTTGAAGAAGTCATTGTTCTCAATGTTACCATGGTAGTTGAAGCTGTGGAAGTATCAGAAAAAGGTATCAAGACTTAAAAGTAAGTGGCCCTGAAATGGAAGAAGTGACGACACTAGAAGTAGCCAATGTTATGATGAACGTACTCCAAATACCAAATTTTCATCGTTAAATTTCATTATTTTATTTTCAAGAAAAATTCGGTTAATTATGTTATTAAAAATCGTGAAAATTTACGAGTCGTTACAATAATAAACAATATTTTTTTCTACACAAATCATATGAGAATGAGAATAAATTAACTTTAAATATTTAGTTTTATATCCAATGAAGCTTTTGGCACCTTCACTATTTTTCTTTGTATCACCGCTTTATATTTTTGCACCTCTACCTTTATTAAATTGCTAAATGCTTTAACTGCACAGGGTTAGCTAAACCTCCTTGTCTATGGCCTTACTTTATTTCCTATCATTTTTTGATGGTAAGGCTACATTCGACATCTTTTACAAGAGTATTCAGTTCTCGAACAAAATCCACATCACTCATGGATTCCCGCATAATCCATTTAAAAATACTAATGCTGACCTCTTCCTCGGACTTATGCAATTAAAGTGCATAGCAGTTCTATAGCGTTAGAGGTGTAAAAAGTTATAGCGGGGATAAATCATGGATATAGAAGAAAATAGTAAAGGTGCAAAAAGCTTAAATAGATATGAAACCAAACATTTAAAGTTAGTTTATTCTCATTCTCACATCATTTGTGTAGGAAAAAGAAATATCGTTTAACCTTATATAACAAAATTGAAGAATATCATGGTTAATCCAGACTGGATTTAGTGACTACAACAGATTTCTAACTTATACTTAGCACTTATGCCTCAAAATTAGATCTTTACGCTAACTTTGTTGATTTGGTTTAAAAGGATTTGGTCAAATTTACCATCGTATAAATATTGCTAAAGCGGATGCTAAAATTCCTTGATTTAGTAGACGTAGTAGAATATAGTGGGGATTAAAACAAATCTACCTTTTAATGGCACTAAACTGAAATAGCATAGCGGTCGGAGAGCGCTGTGCGCTATAGTGTAGATTTTGTGCGGCTTTAACTCACAGCCTCGACTTAACCTTAGAATAGACAGTTCCACTCTATAGCATGAGTTTGAAATGTTAACGCTGAGCTCTCCCTTGGACTTTACCTTAGGGTAGACAATTTAACTCTATAACATTCCATTTCAATGACCTCTTCCAAAAGCTACTTGCATACAAGTTTTGGATTGGTATTCGATAAGTAAAATGCTTATCGATCCCGGACTCTCCAAAACTAAGCATTGAATTTTCAGTTAACTCAATTCCGGTTCTAAAAAAGTAAGTGAATGCTAAAGATGTTTCATATGAGTGCTCCTCCTCTGGTGTTCTCAAAGCTATTAAGTCATGAACCTTTTTGTTACTCCTCAAGTTAATTGGCCAATTTCGATATTCGTCTAATCGACTATCGAGTTTTAAGCGATTTCTTACAGAAATCAAGGTTCGTACGCTTTACACATTTCCGACATTCCAACTTAACTATTCCTTTTTCAAAAAGGAAGTTGGTAAGTGTAACATTCCTGAAATATTAGCCAAAATAATTCAATAATTAGATTAATTTTGAATTTAAACTGTGAATTTAATTGTGAATTAATTTGCGATTTCCAAAATAAACTTAAAATTTTGGATTATAAATAGAAATTTGGTTGGAATTTAAGGATAAGTATTTTATAATAAAAATTGGATTTATGGGTAATTATATTAGAGATAAATATGCACTATAATTTGAATAAATATATATATATAGATTGAAAGTTAAAATTGTAAATAAGATTTTGATTTTGAAAATTCAAAATGTATATATATATAAATTTGGATTTGAAAACCACATAATTTTATACTAGTAGAAATTGGTAATAGTTATTTTGAAAATTTTATTTTGAATTAGATATAAATGATTTTCGAAACAATTGTTTGGAACTAAATACTATTATATATGTGTTTATGTACTAAAAATATAATTAGTCTAAAATCATTTTTTCTTCAAATTGATGTAAGTAGAAAATAATAAACAAAATGGATACAAAAACATAAGAATATTGTATATGTGTATATGCAAATAAATGTAAACACCTATTTACATCATACATATCTATATACATACAAATGGCACAATTACTTAATAAAATAATGAAATTTAAAATAACAAGGAAACTTTACATCTCCTCATAATTAATTATATTTACTCTCACCAAATCTGGCCAAATCAGTAACAAGATCTTGCATTGCAAACTCCAACACACAACCAAGAAAAAAGAAAGAAGAAAAGAAAATTAGAACAAAAAGGGTTTGGGCATCGCAATATCATAAAGCTGAACCTGTTTCAGTTAATATTCATCAAGCCCACAGTTCGAAATTCAAATAGCAAAGTTTGAAAACTGAATCAAACAAACCAGGAAAAAAAATAGTTCCTCTCCATATTCTCAACCTGAGAATATGAAACAAAGGAAACTCAATACGAACCAAGTATGGATTTAAAATCAAAGCCAAGTATCAGATCAATTCAAACTCTAAGCAAAGAATTGGGGGCAGCATGCAGTTTAAAATCAGCTACTACAGCAAAATAATCAAGAAAGAAAAAATGCTTCAGCCGGGTAAGCAAGTGCAGGGTTTCTGAAAGTAAATAAAGGCAAGTAACCTTCCTTTTAAAATTTGAAATTGAAGTTGTTAAACAATAATAAAGCAGGAATTTAACTAATTGAATCAATCAATTTATTTGCAGGAAAGTATAAGATCAAAGACTCAAAACAAATTGCTTTTTTTTCAAAGTTACAGGAAATAACTCTGTTTTATTCAAAAACAGTAAGTGAATTTAAAATTCTTGTTTTGATATTAATAAACTGAATAAACAAGAGCATGCAATAGGGATTAAACAAAGTGTTATAATTTCAAGTTGCAGGTTTAAATTTCAAAAATCAAAGTAAGAAAAAAAAAGAAAAAAAGTATCCAGGCTTCATCTCTATCTCAAAACTGTCTCTGCTTTCAAATATCAAGCTTCAGGTGAGCAAATCCTTAATCTTACGTATATCCTGGTTTGCATGAAGTAGAATTGATGTTTGTTTGTGAATAAGTTTGCATATTCTATGATATGTGTTAGAATGTTGGTATGAGTATGCTCGAACATGTCAGAGTATAGACATATGGTTCTGTTCTCTAAGTTTCAGGTTTTCAAAATCTGTCCCAAACCAAATTGTTCTCCTCTTTCTTCAATTCAATATGAGCAGACCCTTAAATTTTTAAATGCTTGGTGTTATTTGTGATGATGCTTGAGATGGATCATAAGGTGTTTATGTGAGTGTGAGTATATGTGAATATCTGTATGCAGAGATAACTGTGCATGCTTAAGTACCAGGCAAAAAAGATTTGCCTTTGCTGTTACAGATTTCCAAATTTGTTTTGTAATTTGATCTCTCCTTCTTTGGTCGTTGTCAAACTTTAAGTTTTAAACAAAAGATGTTTATTTCAACATGATTTAAGTTTTAAAAATAAATCCAAGTGTTTTAAGTTTTAAAATCCTCTGAATTCAAGAAAATACAGTAAAACTATAAATCTGTTAGAAACCAATTGATATAATTCTTAAATTTAATTACATAACTTGAATTAGATTGGGAAGTTATGATTTTTGAAATCAAAATCGCGATTTTTAGTGAAGCATTGAATGTGAATTCTAAGTTTGACTGAAATTTGATTTTTTGTTGATTGTTGATGATCGGCTAACTTTCAGAAATCCAATTTTTGCATGGTGATACCAGGGTGATCATAAATTGTTGGAAAAATATAAGAAGATTTTTCAATTCACCATAGTTTGAGATTTGAGTGAAACTAGGGTTTAAGCCACGTTTTAATTGGCGTCAGGAGATTGGTTGCCGCGTCGCCAGTGATGCATTGGTCCTCATCGCACGTGGAGGAATCAGGACGTGATGACGTGAGGTAACTGTGGGTTGATCGGCATAGGTTCCAGCGAACAAGTTCGTCGGTGCGAGTGGGTTTTTTGGGTTGATAGTTTGGTTCCAGGGAAGATTGTTCGGCTTGATTTCGAATATTGGAAGGGATCGATGATCTGAGTGGTCTGAGGGTTTGAGTTGGTCGTTGACGACTCACTGGTGACGGCGAGGATGACTGGAATCCATCGAAGCACGTGTGCATGTGCATGGGTTGGGTGATCGAGGAAGAAGGGTTGCTCGGGTATTAGCTCGAGATCGATGGGGGGTTAACTCGAAGTGAGTGAGGAAGAGAATTTCTCGGGAACGACTCGGGGATTTTGCTGGGTTGACTTGGGTTTCTTTTGAAGGGTATCAAAGTTTAGAATTTGTAAAGCAAACAAGTTTTTTTTTAAACAACTATGTTAGTCAGGTTTTGTATGAAAGGTAAATTTGTTAACAAGTTTTTAAAGTAAATCGGGAACAAGTTTTTAAGGTATAAAAAAATAAATTTAATTTTTCAAAGGTTATTCAAAATAAGACTTAAAAAATGATTTTGAAATTAAATAAGATAAATAGTATATCTCAAGATAATTGGAGTCTTAATCAATTAAAGGATCTTTGTTGATTTACAACGTGTAATTACTTAATGAAAGTAATTAAAAGATAAATTACTTAATTAATTTATTAAAGGTTAATTTGTTGATGCGATTAATTAAAAGATAATTAATCAATGTAATTAAATAAAGGTTAATTAATTAAGTGATGGAAGGATATTAATAATAAAAGGAAATTAATTAATTTGTGTGATTAATTAATAAATGTGATTGATTACAAGATAATTAATCAAAGTGATTTATTTATGATTTAGGGTTAATTAATTAATAAAAGTAATTAAGAGTTAATTAATTACAAATTTAGGGTAAATTAATTAAGATAATTAATTAAGAAATGATTTATTAATGACAGTGATTAAGACTTAATCAATAGTAATTAATGATAATTAATCGTTGATTAAAGATAATTTATGAAATTAATTATGTGGTTAATTATTTTAAACCACATAATTTATTCATCTTAATTGTAGATGTTTGACTGTTACCGAATGATGTGTGATGGATTGATATTTTGATATGAGATGTGATGCTATTTGATGCTTTGTGCTAAGCTGTTATATCGGCGATATATATATGATTACATGAATATGCAAATCCTTTGACCCGTAAAACGACATTTGAGTTTCGATGCGACAGGGTGTCGGATTCCAGTTGGTTATCCGAAACCCACATCGAATCATATTAGTGAATTTTTGTGATTGATAATTTACTTTATCTATGAATCTGTGAATATAGATAAGCGTTATGGGTTATACCGCTTATCTTTATGATTGAATCTGTGATGATGTTGTTGTGCACTATTGTGTTGAACCCCTGGACCACACTTATACACACACAAATATGGATTGCACGTGGAAATGGGTTTAGTCACAGATTTTGAAATTGTTTTTAAATTTGAATTTTTGAATCCAAAATAGTTTTGGAATTAGAATTGAAGCTTTTGAAAAAATGAATTTCAAAAATAAAAGTTATTTGAATAACTTGATTGAGTTCCGAAATTTAAATAATTTGATTTAAATTTGAATTCAATATTTGAAGTTGAATTCTATAATTTGGGAACTAGGGTTTAAAAAGTTATCCAACTTATAAATGGATTTATGTGGGGCTTTAAACCATTCTAAAAAGTGATGTTTGGAATTTAAATTTAACCCAAGATTTCAACTTGTATAAATCGGACTTTTCTGAAATGAAAACTGTTGTTTTCAAATAATAGAAGCTTTCATATAAGAAATGGATTTCCAATGTGTGTTAAAAGGAATTCAAGTTTTGAAATGAAAATGGTTTTCCAAGTTATAAATAAATCTTTGGAACGTGTTTTGAAAGCTATAAATCAAATCTTTAATTTAAAGATTTATTGAGTTAATCCAATTGGAATGGAAGTTGTTTTGAATCTATGAATAGATCTTTGTGAAACTAGGTGAAACTTTGTGAAATAAATCTTTTCGTTTAAAGATTTAAAATGGTAATTTGTTTAACCATTGAAAGAAAAGTTTTGGATTTTATAAGTTGTGACTTAACTAAAATCCCATATCCATATGTTTTAAAATATAGCGCTCATTATTCGGTTTAGCCGGGGGAGGACCTTGTGTCATATAGCCCATTCCGGATAGTGATACGACGTTATGGATAGCAATTGAAGACCGGTGGTGAAGACCGGATATTTCCGAAAATAAAAGGATAACTCATAGATTGTCTCTGCACTGGCTGATCCCCGGTATAGAGATCTCCATATGTGATGGGAAGTCCAGACGTGATTAGGGATTATCCGGATTTGTAAGGGCTTCTTCGGAAGTGCCTTCGGTTCTGTTCGAACCCGGGACAGACTTGTATGGTTGTATGTCCGACATTACACTTTGAGATATTAAACTGGTCTCTATCAAATACATTTCTGCTTGGTGGCGGAGAATTTATTCTCTTAGCTTAACATCCTTCTCTGAGACGTACGAGCTCAGAGGTTATGTAGTTGATATTTATCAGTGATATATTCCCAATTTGGTAATGTGGCATGCTGAGTGCTGCTGTGTGATGATGATCATTTGTGATCAAAGCATGGCTTTTGTATAAAGCGTAGCTTTGTGGACGAGACTGCATCAGTACCTCACACCCCGGAAATGGTCGAAACAGGAAAGATGCGGCAAGGTTATGAGGGTCGCGCCCTTTAGGGTGTGTCATTCCCTTCTGGTAAAGGGTGGTATCATGGTATGGAGCCCAGATGCTTACTCATGTGGATACTGCAGATCTATTACTTTGTGATTTCTTTGTGGTTTTGAGGCGCCTCGGATAAAGGTCCCAAAGGACCGGGGGATGGCATATTCGTGTAGTAGTTACCTAGTTACAGAGGTAACCCGGCCTTGTGTTGGCAGAGATCTAACCGTAACGTTAGTTTCTCGGGACGTCCCACCAGAGGCGATCCCTTGTGGCAGTAGGAAGTTCCTTAGCCTGACCATTTGTTGGAAATCCATTCATCCAATACGTGCCTTGTATGGTTTTAGTTGTATTACCTGCCATTCACTTATGGTGGTCACCACTGTTTGGATGGTAGCTATAGTAGGCATAGTTCGGAATGTCTATGCTGGCTAGGATTTATATTGTACTTTCGAAATGGTTTTTTCTGCACTATGCACTAGTAATAATAGCAAAAGAAATTTCTCGTATCAAGCATATTTGACTATCATAAGGAGAAATCTCCTCCAATTCTGCGTTTTCAATTTGTGTGTGGCGGGAGGCCTTATGGTAGTTTCATTTTCTAAAAAGCATTGCGGATTTCAAATTTAAATTCTCTTGTTTGTTTTTAAGACCAAATGTTTTTGTTTGCTCATACCAGTCCCATGACTGACCTGGGGTTTATTGTTCCTTTCCTAAACTCAGGGTGCCCACTATTTTCCCACACGGGCAGTCTAGAGTTGGGTTTTCAGATAATCCCGTATTAGGTGTAGATTCTATAGCTTTCAGAATCCTTGGTTTGGTAGCATTTGGAGATATTTTTCAGTCTTTGGTTGGACGAGACTTGCTTAGCTTAGTGCATCGGGATTGGGAGTTCGAGCTATTGCTGGATTGGTGTTTTGGAGATGAAGTTTTTTTTAGAGTTTGGCATTTGAAGACATTATCTTTCCGCTGCTATTATCTTGTATCATAACTCTGATGTATATTGATGTTCATTGTACCATTCATGTTGTATCAGATATTGTATCAATGTTGTATATTGATATATACTATTCTTTTTCTTCAGCTGTGTTATTGTACTTAATGTGTTATAAGCTCCGGCGAACCAGATCCGGCGTTTGGATCTACGGCATTCGAATATGAGTGTCGTATTCGGTGCCGATTTTCGAAGGCCGATTATGGATCGTCACATTTGGTATCAGAGCTTTGGTTAAAACTTTAACTATGGAGTATAACACATTAACTCATTAGAGATAGGGTGAAGTATACCCTAGAATGAGTATATCCTTAAGATATCCGTTCGAATGCCTCAGTAAATTCTCTTACTATCCACTGATAGTGAGTATGAGTGCGAGAAAAGGACGAGATAGGGGACAGGGGAGTACCACTATAAATGGTCAATACCCTGTAATAGCGGAAACAATTTTCTTCTCAATCTCCTTTGATTCGTCTTTCCAAATTCTTTGATATCTTCGTGACAGCTCCAGAAGAAGTTTCGGTGTGATGGTGGCCCTACGAATCGTTGTAGAAAATTCTTACTTCATATCTTCATCCGTTTCTTATCAGCTTTTTGATCTAAACTCTAATGAATTTGAAATTGAAAATTTATATTAAATAAATTGGAAATTTTAAATTGAATAAATTGGTTAACAAATATAAGGATAAATTTGAATTGTATCAATAAAATAATATCGGTTAAAACCAAATTCAAAATTCTACTATAATCTCTTGTGTATATCCAAGTCCGAAGAGGGACAAAATTGGTATATACTTTGGGGTATTCCGACCCGAATTTTGAACCCATACCTAGTGTTTGAGAAATTGTAGAAGATTGAATCTATCTATCTATCTATTATCTGGGATCCGATATATTCTACGAGCGATTAGTTATCCCTTCGAACTAATCAATGCCCTTGCATATTCATAGACCGATGGACCCAAACATCTTGTGTAATATTGTTGGAGTTTGTTCTCATATTGTCGATATTCTGATTTGGTAAGCCAAATGCAGAATTGATATCCAGTTTGATTTGGAAAGATATCTCTTTATCTTTCATCTTTTCTTTTTGTCTTCCTAGCAAATTTCGAGGACGAAATTTCTTAAGGAGGGGAATCTGTAACATTCCTGAAATATTAGCCAAAATAATAATTCAATAATTAGATTAATTTTGAATTTAAACTGTGAATTTAATTGTGAATTAATTTGCGATTTCCAAAATAAACTTAAAATTTTGGATTATAAATAGAAATTTGGTTGGAATTTAAGGATAAGTATTTTATAATAAAAATTGGATTTAAGGGTAATTATATTAGAGATAAATATGCACTATAATTTGAATAAATATATATATAGATTGAAAGTTAAAATTGTAAATAAGATTTTGATTTTGAAAATTCAAAATGTATATATTTATAAATTTGGATTTGAAAACCACATAATTTTATACTAGTAGAAATTGGTAATAGTTATTTTGAAAATTTTATTTTGAATTAGATATAAATGATTTTCGAAACAATTGTTTAGAACTAAATACTATTATATATGTGTTTATCTACTAAAAATATAATTAGTCTAAAATCATTCTTTCTTCAAATTGATGTAAGTAGAAAATAATAAACAAAATGGATATAAAAACATAAGAATATTGTATATGTGTATATGCAAATAAATGTAAACACCCATTTACATCATACATATCTATATACATACAAATGGCACAATTACTTAATAAAATAATCAAATTTAAAATAACAAGGAAACTTTACATCTCCCCATAAGTAATTATATTTACTCTCACCAAATCTGGCCAAATCGGTAACAAGATCTTGCATTGCAAACTCCAACACACAACCAAGAAAAAAAAAAAAGAAAAAAAAATTAGAACAAAAAGGGTTTGGGCATCGCAATATCATAAAGCTGAACCTGTTTCAGTTAATATTCATCAAGCCCACAGTTCGAAATTCAAATAGCAAAGTTTGAAAACTGAATCAAACAAACCAGGAAATAAAATAGTTCCTCCCCATATTCTCAACCTGAGAATATGAAACAAAGGAAACTCAATACGAACCAAGTATGGATTTAAAATCAAAGCCAAGTATCAGATCAATTCAAACTCTAAGCAAAGAATTGGGGGCAGCATGCAGTTTAAAATCAGCTACTGCAGCAAAATAATCAAGAAAGAAAAAAATGCTCAGCCTGGGAAGCAAGTGCAGGGTTTCTGAAAGTAAATAAAGGCAAGTAACCTTCTTTTTAAAATTTGAAATTGAAGTTGTTAAACAATAATAAAGAAGGAATTTAACTAATTGAATCAATCAATTTATTTGCAGGAAAGTATAAGATCAAAGACTCAAAACAAATTGCTTTTTTTTTCAAAGTTACAGGAAATAACTCTGTTTTATTCAAAAACAATAAGTGAATTTAAAATTCTTGTTTTGATATTAATAAACTGAATAAACAAGAGCATGCAATAGGGATTAAACAAAGTGTTATAATTTCAAGTTGCAGGTTTAAATTTCAAAAATCAAAGTAAGAAAAAAAAAGAAAAAAAGTATCCAGGCTTCATCTCTATCTCAAAACTGTCTCTGCTTTCAAATATCAAACTTCAGGTGAGCAAATCCTTAATCTTACGTATATCCTGGTTTGCATGCAAGTAGAATTGATGTTTGTTTGTGAATAAGTTTGCATATGCTATGATATGTGTTAGAATGTTGGTATGAGTATGCTCGAACATGTCAGAGTATAGACATATGGTTCTGTTCTCTAAGTTCCAGGTTTTCAAAATCTGTCCCAAACCAAATTGTTCTCCTCTTTCTTCAATTCAATATGAGCAGACCCTTAAATTTTTAAATGCTTGGTGTTATTTGTGATGATGCTTGAGATGGATCATAAGGTGTTTATGTGAGTGTAAGTATATGTGAATATCTGTATGCAGAGATAACTGTGCATGCTTAAGTACCAGGCAAAAAAGATTTGCCTTTGCTGTTACAGATTTCCAAATTTGTTTTGTAATTTGATCTCTCCTTCTTTGGTCGTTGTCAAACTTTAAGTTTTAAACAAAAGATGTTTATTTCAACATGATTTAAGTTTTAAAAATAAATCCTAGTGTTTTAAGTTTTAAAATCCTCTGAATTCAAGAAAATACAGTAAAACTTATAAATCTGTTAAAAACCAATTGATACAATTCTTAAATTTAATTACATAACTTGAATTAGATTGGGAAGTTATGATTTTTGAAATCAAAATCACGATTTTTAGTGAAGCATTGAATGTGAATTCTATGTTTGACTGAAATTTGATTTTTTGTGGATTGTTGATGATCGGCTAACTTTCAGAAATCCAATTTTTGCATGGTGATACTAGGGTGATCATAGATTGTTGGAAAAATATAAGAAGATTTTTCAATTCACCATAGTTTGAGATTTGAGTGAAACTAGGGTTTAAGCCACGTTTTAATTGGCATCAGGAGATTGGTTGCCGCGTCGCCAGTGATGCATCGGTCCTCATCGCACGTGGAGGAATCAGGACGTGGTGACGTGAGGTAACTGTGGGTTGATCGGCATAGGTTCCAGCGAACGAGTTCGTCGGTGCGAGTGGGTTTTTTGGGTTGATAGTTTGGTCCAGGGAAGATTGTTCGGCTCGATTTCGAATATTGGAAGGGATCGATGATCTGAGTGGTCTGAGGGTTTGATTTGGTCGTTGACGACTCACTGGTGACGGCGAGGATGACTGGAATCCATCGAAGCACGTGTGCATGTGCATGGGATATTGGGATGTCTGGTAATGGTGTTGGGTGATCGAGGAAGAAGGGTTGCTCGGGTATTAACTCGAGATCGATGGGGGGTTAACTCGAAGTGAGTGAGGAAGAGAATTTCTTGGGAACGACTTGGGGATTTTGCTGGGTTGACTCGGGTTTCATTTTCATAAGGTAACTTCTTATCTCTTCTTCCAAAGTTTATAGTATTTTTTTAAAATACTTGTATGTAAGTTAGAAATGGTTTTAAAATGATATAGATATGTATAATAGTTTATTAATAAAGCTACTATATTTAATAGAATTTGAAAATAAACTTAAAGAATAAAAGTGTAAATAAAACTCTTTATACTATATTAAAACATTAAACTAATTGTACAAAGTTACATATGAGTACAATACTTTTAAAATACTTATAAATAAGTTATATATAGTATATAAAATATTACTTTAAAAATAGTTACTTAAAATTGATTTGAAATCTTTCAATTAACAAAATAAACGAGTTTTGTAAAAATAATAAGCAAACCTTTACATTAAAAACTCTAAATAAATTATTTTCAAATATATTTAAATTCAAACTTTTTTCAAATACTTGTATATCATTGACAAAACTCATTTGAAAAGATTTCATAAAAATATCCAAAGTAATAACATTTTAAACTTGCTAAAAACTTGTTTTCCCAAAGTGCATCCATATCGACTATCGATATATAGCCCATAATTTTTTGTAATTTCGTTTTATAAGTAAAATATCTTTTAAACTCCATTTCCTACTTCTTTTATACTAAAATAAGTATAGAAGATATTTCGTTCAAAAATATTCAAAAGACACAGTTTAAAAAGTGAGATAGAAGAGAAGGATTCAAAGTGTACTTACAGTGACTATCGCTATATGGGAAATTCCATATCACATTCAAATTCATACTCCATTCAATCACATATACATATATGATTCTCAAGTTCAAATCACATCACAAAGAATCATGGAATAATATATATATAACATATGTATGCGAGAAAAGCAAGTAGAAAGCAAAGTAAATACAATAATATCAAAGAGCTTCTATAGCGACTATCCCAATAAAGGCAAGAACAAATCCACACATTGCATGTTTTCTTTCAACGTTCAAGTCTAAAGCCATCCTGTATGCCATTACATATGCACAATATTACAAGTCCAAGTCTGATGCCCAAATCCATTACATATGCATAAATAACAAGTCCAAAGTTCAAGTCAAATTCCAATTACATATGCCATTACATATGATCAAATAAGAAATACAAATCAAGGCACAAAAAATCAACAAAATCACATGCCTTTCAAAACACACAAATACGAGTTTATAACTCTAATTAGTTGGGGTATATTATCTTAGTTTTTAACAAGCAAAATCGTCAAGTTTATAGTTTCATTCAGGGAATGAGATAACTCACTTTTAACCCTTTCCAAGCTAGTAGCTCTTCCTACCTTCAACCTTGAAACAACACAACACCTCCTACCTTCACCCCACAATCTCACAACCAAGGCTATATTAAGCCTTATTAGTGCATGACCAAGAAAGAATGGGCTACAAATGGGCTTGGCATAGGCTAGATGAAGCCTAGTTGCTCATGTTCCTTCAAGGAATCAAAGGAAATGCTTCAAAACTTTGAGTTCCAAGATGATGGAACTTGATGTTGTGCTATTTTATGACTATAGCAAGAGTTATAAGAGATGATGAGAGAATTTGATAAAATTTCTCTAATTTAAGGGTTTTGTGAAGAGAAAAGAGTGAATGAGAGTGTTTACTTTCAAGTGAATGAGCAAACCATTCACAAGCACTATGGGAATGCTTTTATAGATTTTAGAAAAGTGCCAAATGACCCTCCATACCCTCCATAGGGCCAGACAAAGAAAGGACCTCCACCTCACCAAGCCCATGCCTCCGCTTCGACTGTACTATTCCTCGAGAAAGCTTCCCTAAATCACTCCTTAAAACCCTCCTTGTCTCCTTTTTGAAGTATTCAAATTAATTAATTTCAGCTTAGGAAGATAGAATATTTATATAATCATTAACTTGTTCATTTTTTATTACAACAAGTTAAAATAATTCAAACAACTTTTATTAAATAAAAAGTTGATTTTAAACAAAACATTTTTCGATCACATTTTCGATATTTTTTGTAAACATATTTTAAAAATAAGTTTTCAATCATTAGTTATTAATTAAAAAGTATTTATTAAGGTTATAAATCACATTTTTAATACTTGACCATTTTTCAAAACTTGAGATACTAGAAGATGAAGTGTTTGAAATTACAGATTATTGCACATAAACATCTCCTTAGATATTCTATGGCTTAAGTTAACTTAACAACCATAGGTATGTAACTTGCCCTATTTATATTTTAAGTGATAAAGGCCATTATAGTTTTAAATTCATAATTTAAGAATAATTTTATAGAGTATTATCTAATATTTAAGGGAGATGAGTATTCATGATCATATCTTTTATATGCATTCAATGTATACTCCCTTAAGTCTCACGGTTTTATTTATTAAGCTATATATGTGTGCGTATTCCTTTTATTAATTAATTTTTTTAATTAATTTATAAATATAACATTTATGTTTAATAAAATGTAAAATAATTTTAAAATTTTCATTTTATGACTCTTTATAAAATTATATAATTATTTAATTTAAAATAAATTTTATAATATTTAAAAATGCCTATTTGAATTTATGTAAGACTCAAAAATACTTTTGAGTCTTACAAGAGGAATACCGAAGAAATCGACAATTTTGACGAGCCACGTAAAGTCTAGAAGATTAGGAGGTTTTCCACTCAAGAGCAATCCATAATTATAGTAACATTCTGCTTAGTCTAAGGATCTTTTCCTTACTCATATTCATTAAATTTTTGATAGTAATGCCCTACATGTTGCTTAATTATGCACATAAATACAATTTAGGCTCTAGTACCATTGTTGGATCATGCTCATTGGTATTGGGATGATAAAGGCAGATTTTGAAGAAATTTCTTTTTATTAAATTATACAAGATCTTATTTTGTGTGTATGTGAAAAACATTTATTTATGCTAAAATAAATTAGTATTTGATTAAAAGAATTCTTGGATAATATTATAATATATTTAATTTATTCAAAATATCAATTTATTGTTAATGTTTAAAGTAAGTTTATTAGTTATCTAATTTAAAAATTAAATTATAAATTTATTTTTAATTTCGTATTTCAATGTTTTTTGATATTTATTTTCTTAATATGAACATCACATCATTATAAATATGCCCTAAGGGTATAATAGGAAAATTGGCCCTAGTGTCTTATGGTTAATAAAATGTTACTGTGGTAAAAATGATTGCCAATATAATATAACAAATGAAATCATTTAAATTTTTTTAATATAACATAAGCAAATTTTTTCTTAGCAAATTAATAGTTTACAGATAATATTTATAATTGATATGTGTATATACATAAATTTATAGCCATATGCGTGTATATATAATAATAAATAATTTATTTTACTATAAAATATTTACATTGAATTATATGTGTAACCCTTAAGACGTAGGGTAGTTATCCTTTGAAAAATCAAGAATTCTTGGAAGATTAATGCTTTGTGTTAGGCTGGTAAGAAGGAGGATCAGTTGTGGCGAACCATTTGTATTCCCTAGTTCTACTCCTCTGAGTAGGATTTTTTAAACATTGAATTATGTGTGTGTATATCAATATATATTTAATTTATTTTGGTTTTAAATGTGAATTAATTTAAAATTCGAATTTTTAATTATTTGACTTATTCAAAATTAATATCTATAAAAAATTATTATTGCTGCAGCCACCAGTAAGTATGATGTAATTGTTCTACTAAATTTAATTTGACCAAAATCAAATGACATTTGAAAAAAAAAAATCAAATATTCGATTTTAAATTAATTTAATTTTGAAATAAATAAATAAATAAATATGTTTTTTCCAAGATCCAAAGAAGAGAATGTGCGTGTATAGTTTAAATATCCATTTGGGTATTTAACATCATACATATGTAATAATATTTTCTTAAACATGAAATAGAAAGAATTAAAAAAAATTCTTTTTTATCTAAATTGAATAACATAATTAATAAAAAATTGTTTAATTTACACACACACACACATATTATTTAAAAAATGTAATAAGTGATATGGAGGCTAATACTCTTTATAGCTAGAGATTAACTCCTTTTCCTCTTCCCATTCCTCTAGCCCTAAAAGACCAAGCCTAGTCACACATTTCAAGCATCTATGGTTAGTCATACCCTGATTGAGCAAGGTCAGAATTGGTTTAAGCATATTTGAATCTTCGTTAAGTTATTTAATTTCAATCTCTGTAATGGACCGAACCGACTTACAACATTTATACATTGTTTTGTCAAATTTTAGTCTTTAAATAAGTAAATATTCCATAAATTTTTAATACAACATTTGTGTTCATTTACTATTAATTTATTGCATTTATAAATTAGTTTTCCTATTGGTCAAATTTGGAAATAATTAACAACCTAGTTGTGTAGGCTTTGGTGTGAACTTGATTCTTAGTCAAATTAAACAACTTAAATATGAAAGCTTGTATGGACTTTGCCGAGGCACAATATCGAGCCTAGTTCAATGCTTATAGATAATTTAGGAAAAATCTAATTTTTGATCTATAAGCCTACGAGTAATGACATTTTATACATTAACTATTTTTTTCATCATTGTGTCAATTAGATATTTATAGCTTTGTCTAAGGTCAAAAACTACATTCATATTTGTATTGATTACGTAGACCAGTTTAAAGTCCTTAGTTCAATCCAATAACATTTATCTATTAACCGTTTTACTCTGGCCAGAGATTTTTACTTTAAGTTAGACTGCCAGTTAAGGTGATACTAACCCTTTATAACGAGCAAGAGAAGTGATCTCTTGGGTTGTATTTCATTTCAAGTAGTTCAATGTAAACTGAACTTTGATCGTAACAAGGTCGCAATGTCAAGAATTTAAACATAATCAAATTATGGCCTACCTACTAAACGTTGATAGTGACCCCAAGTATTAGGACTATTGTATGTTATTTCCATAATTATATTAACCTGTATAAGACGATTATTGAGTCGCTTATGATCGTTAGTAATTCACCCCCATCGTGTTTGTTCTCGGTCAATTTTGCAGCAGGTAAAATACCAAATTTCAAAAAAAAATCCTTATTTGATCTTGATTAGCCTATGAAATCTAATATTTAACATTATATCCAATCTAGTTGTTTTAATAAAATCAATTTTGTTTTGATTATTTCATTCTTAACCAACTTATCTGTAGTAATCAACTCTGATAGGTGAATAGTTACGAATATATCTACTATATTCATATATATAAAATATACAAGTGCGAACCCGTGCTTAGCACACGGATGTTTATGATTTTGGAATATTTAATCATTGTTGTAAAATTAGAATTATTCTCGTTGCTTACTTTTATTCATAATTGAAAAGCTATATGTGATACTTAGTATAACTACAAACATGCACTTATGTCATTAGCATACAGAATGAATAAAAATATTTTAAATTTTTTGGACCAATCACTAACCAAATACAGTTGATGGCAGCAAATAAAGTTGTTCGAAATCTTTGAATGTACAAAACGTACTAAGACGAACTATTGAATAAACTAGGAATACGTTCTGTCAATAAATTGAATATAGTGGGAATATAGTTTAGTCTATATAAACTACTACAACAATTTAACTGATGTAAGCAAAAAGTGTATAGCTCCATTGGTTAAAAACGTGCATAAAATACTACCTAACAGGCATAGTGTCATTTCGGAATTAAAATAACAGAAAGAAATTTCACATTATAAAACTTACAACCGTTTCTATATTATACATATGCTTGGAAATTGGCAGTAAAGGCAACATGAATATGTATATTTGTTTACAAACGCAAGATATCTAGAATAATATATTCTTTGGTTAACAAAGCTGAATGGTAACATTTGTTTTCATTTGTATATATTCCATATAGTTCATAATAAAATGAAAATCCACATGTACATAATGATCTACAATGTAAGAATACCATTCAGGACGTGGACATGTTGAGTTAATAACATAATGATTTGAAAATTGTAGGAAAACCATTATAATAAGTACATGTGGGGTTGAACTCAGGTGCTGCGACTGCTGCTGTTTATTGATAGGAACGGGAGTTGGATATTCACTATCTGCTGCCATAGTGTGGCTGATCCTCACTATCTAGTTTGTTACAAATCCATATAGCTGCATAAGATTTATAGTTCAAAACGTAAAAATGAAAAATCCACCTACTTGAAGTCTAACAGTGTGAAAAAAACACACCAAGAAGTACAATGTTATAAATGCAGCAGGTGTTAGTAAATAAATTTCATTCAACCCTTGAAAATTTCAGACTTGCTTTTGAGTTTAAACTCAAAAGCTAAATATTAGTAGCCATATAAAGCTTTTAAATCAATTTGTAAAATGATTGTACCTAGAGTATATAAATTTTATCCATGCAATATTATCATGTAAAAAAATCAATTATACCGCAGAAGGACATAACATAAGTAAAGTGGAAATGAGGAATATGGAAAATTCAAAAGGATTTCAAATGTAAATCAACACACGTAATCCTAAAGCAAGCTTTAATAATTTTTAATAAACATGTAAAACGACTCTAAAGCAAATTGCAAGATATAATAATCTGAATTGAGTAATATACCCGTTGAAGCTTGGGTCTGTTTAAAAAAAAATCACATAAACCAAAATTTATGCCAACAAATGTAATTTAGCATAGACCTTGCATGTTTCTGATGAACTTTTAAACCAGATTAAGCAGCATAGTCTTGAATTAGTTATATCCAAACCAAATAGATCATTGATTTTCCATTAAACTCAATCACATATAAGGTACTATAGTATATCATAACGCACAGTCATAGTTAGAATCATGTATACGATACTATAGTGTATTAGAATGCACATTCATAGTTGTTGACGTCATGCTGGTTAATGTACTATTTCAGGTTTAAATAGTACTTAAGCATTTTGATCATCATTGTCATAAATAATACAAAATAGGTGGAAGGAGCGATAACCGACATGGTATTGATATACCGTTCCCTATGGTTGAGATGCCATATTTAATTACAAATACATACTAATCATAACAGAGTGAATGAAAAAGGTCAGAAACCCAACTAATGTATAATTAATCTAAAGGAAACAGTGATGAAGAGATGGTTTAACTTATGAAAAAATCTGGACACAAATGGAAACAAATGATTGGTAGCATTAATGGAAACAAATAATTGCTAGCAATTACTTTGTCAAATCAATATATTTATGTACCCTTACCTACTTAGTTGTCTGTTCAAAAGCACATTATTTGGGTTCATAGGTTTCTCTTGTCTATGCATTATAATATGGATTAACAAAGTTTATTTTATTATTTACTATTACTTGTAGGTACCAAAGGAATTGGTTTGGTTCTACATTGATTATGAATTTTCCCCAAGACCGTGATAGCTAGTGTGTATATGAGCAAAAATATGAAGGGTATAATACATGTAGCAAAGACATTGGTTATAGGAATTCATATGCCATTGATAGGCCTCAATTAGTGCTAACGATAATTTCTATCCATCACTTATTTTCATGAGTTTGCAAGAACAACTCATGATTAAGCAATCAAATCAATAGATGCAAATTTTATATATGTTTACCCAGTAATCTCATCAAATTCTAACAATTTATGTCATGGTAGACTATAAAATACACATGTACCATAAGTATAAAGAGAAGAGGTCTGTTTTATATTATTAGCATAAAGTAGTTTTTTTAAGAAACATGGTGTTTTTATCATTGTTGTTTAAAATGTATGTACATTGTTTTATTTATGCTAGTGTATCAGTAAAGTTATGGTAAAGGATAATATAAAAATTACATTGCTGCTTACATAGTTACCTATAAGTAAATAAATAAACATACGGATAGATCAGTTATTCCGGTTAAATAAATGATTTACAATATATAAATTTTACAGCATAAAAACAACATACTAAACTGGCAAATAGAGTTAGCCATTGTAATTAAACCCAAGTAATATGTTGGAAATGTAGATATTTGATTTTATCATCTATGACAAAGCCACAAATTCTAATCAAACTGTAACGACTTGGGATTTTGGCAATATTATTATAATAAGTATTTAATCTAATTAAATAAAATACAAGCTTTTCATCTTATAAATAAATAAGATCTTTGGACATTTACCAGTTATATATGTATTGCGAAGGAAATTTTGATTTGAAAATTTAAAATAGAATCTTTCAAAAATATTTAAAATAAAATTTATCTTATTAAATTAAATTAAAGGCTCTACATAATTGACATTTGATATAATATATGCAAATGAATGTAATATAAATAATAATGTTAAATTACAAATCAATCCTATCAATATTAAAAATAAGTATAAAATATAATTATAAAAATATATGGATATAAATTAAATGTTTGGATTGTTAAACTTGAATAGAAACAAAAATAAATACGTAAGTCAAAGTGTAAACAATAACTATAATAACTTTACAGTAAACATATAAGACAATTTTAGAACTATATAACTTATGTAACACATGTATAAGCAATGCAAGAGAACAAATTAGCTACCTGCAAAATATCTATGTACATAAAATAAAAATAAAGAAATAATAATTAGATGTAAACATATAGGGAACATATGCATTAAATAACATCATCTCAGCACAAACAAATATCATTTCAAATTGCATAAAATAAAACATAAAAATCTGATCAAAGAAAAAGCTTGTGCCAATTGTAGCCTACATTGCACAAAACTATTCCTATATATGTATCTTTTTATTTTAGCTTGTTCACAACTTACCAAGCCTGAAAGAAAGAAAAAAGTTAAACACCTTCATTTTTTTTTACAAACTCAACATCATTCAAGATCAAAAGCAGGGAGGATTTACAAGAAATTCAAACAGCAGCTTTTCAACACAACAGTTGTTCTCTGTTCAAATTATTTCAGGTGAGTAAACGAAAACTTTTAAGACTTAAGTTTAATTAAGTATGATTCATTGATAATAATATGTTTGCATATGTATTTGTTTATATAGTTCTGTGTTCATATTTGAGTATTCTATGAAATTTGAATATACAGTTTTTTTCGTAGTTACAGAGTTAAGTAGATAATCAAAATACAAAATATCTTCATTCAATCATTTATAGGCTTACGTTTTAAAAAAAATAAGTTGTTTGAACATGGATCAAGCTATAAAAATTTGTTTTAGACATGTTAGTGAAGTATATCAATTGGAAATTAGATTTACAGGGCAACAAATAATTTTATGTTGAATTCAAGTATTTGAAATTGCTAATTCAATTGCATAGCTTGAATCTACATACAAAAGTAAGATTTTTAAAACAAAAATGGAGATTTTTAGTTAAGTGTACAATGAGCAGTTCGTAAATGAACCGAAACCATGTTTTAATCAATTTCTGTTAACTGAAGAATTTTTAGATGATAAAATTTTGTATGAAACTTGCTTGATCCATGTTAATTTCCGGAAAAATGTTAAAAAAATTATCTATTGCAAGAATTGTTGGGTCGAGATGAATTTAGGATTTTTGGTTCGAGTTGTGCAGTGGTCTGTAAACGTGGTGATTTCGTCACCATGGTTTGATCGAGTTGCACGAGCTTCTAGGGTTTGGTTGAGTGGGGTATTGGCAAGTTGAGGCCGGAATTGCGTCGCCTCTGATGATCGGCGTGAGTGTAACGAGGCATTTTTGGTTTGGTGTGTTCGAGATGCAGTTTCAAACGAATGGGTAAAATTTGATTTCGAGTTTTTCGCGTCAAATCGAGTTTTTCTTACGTGAGTGGTGTTGTTTCGTGACTTACTGGAGGTGCCGTGGTTCGCCGAAGCGCCGGCGAAGTACCGTGCACGTGCAAGGCAACGAACGGTGTCAGCAAACTTCAAGTGATGATCGTCTCGAGTTGTTACTCGAGAAAAATGAGAGGTGGCTTCGGGTTATATCCTGGTGCGTGAGCATGTTCGCGTATTACTGCAGTTTTTAATTAAAACTTAGCTTAAAAAAAAAGAAGAGTAGAAGAAGAAAAGTAGGAGGAGATGAAAGAGAGGGGGACTCGGGAGAAGGATGAGAGGAACTCGAGTTTTACTCGAGTAAACTGGGGGTATTAATGTTAAAGAAGCTTAGTATTAATAAAATGAATAATGTTGGAAATATTTAAGTAAGATTTGATTTAAAAGTTATTAAGGGAGGCTTCTAAATGTAAGATGGTTAATTAATTTATATTGTAAGTTAATTAAGAAAGTGAATTTAATTTATAATTGTAATTAACTAAGTAAATTGGAGATTAAATAAATTGGTAATTAAGATTGGTATTAATAATTAGGTGTTAAATTCATTTGTAATTAAAATGTTGTTAATTAATAATTAAGGTTATTAATTAATAATTAAGAAATAATTAATTAAGTGAGTAATTAAGAAGTAATTAATAAATTTAATGAGCTGATTAATTAGTGATTAATTAAGCATGACAAAATGGTTTATTCTTAAGTAATTAATTAAGTTAAGTTAATTAAACTAATTTTGATATGAATTGATGATTCTGTTTGATTGATTGTGATATCTATTTGGTGATATTCTGTGATACTTTGTGATATATTCTAGATATATCTATGATGACTGTATATGATTTATCTATGATAAATGTTATGTGAATTCAAAGATTGAATTAAATTGTTTAAACTATTAAACAACTTGGCCTTTAAAACGGAGTTTGGATTTCGATGAGACCAGAATCGGGTGTCAGTTATGTTTATCCGAAAACCACATCGATCCAAATTAAACGTTAGGTCGTGACAGCTCCATGTAAAGATCGAGATGGTGTTTCAGAGTGCAAGGGTTATCGTCGTTAACTCTGAGGGTGATTCCAAAACGAGTGTAACGAGATAATGCCTTCGGTTTCGTTCGAACCCGGAACGAACTTGTATGGATTGAATGATTTCAGAACATCGTCAGAGGGACGATGAACATTCTAAGAGATATGTTCTATAAAGGTAATCACAGCCTCAAGCCTCACCAACCGGGAATGGCTAAAACAGGGGAGATGCAGCAAGGTAGGTGGGTAGCACCCAAGCAGGACGAGATATACCCCTGTCTATATGTCCCCTTATTTCAGCTATGTGGGCAGTTGTTGGCCACAACTACGGGTTATCTTGTTCGGGAATGTTCAGTAAGGAATGGCTCTGGCTTTTTGATGTAGGGGGTCGGGAGTGATCCTCGGTACGGTGATATAGGCCCCGTATTGTGACGGGGGGTACCCCAGTAGCCCTGCCATTGATGGAAACCCATTTTCCCTATGAGACCCTACGGTTTTGATTTGGATTACCCACTTTTGGGGCTAGTAGCTGGAATTTAATGAATGTAACAATTTCGGCTATTTCTATTTACTTGAAAACCCTAGACACTATTATAATATCACTGGATTTCCTATAAAATGTTTTGGTTAGCGTAAGGTAAAAACTTACCCGTGTTTATGTGTGGGAAGTCTTACGTGATACCTTTATTTTCAAATGGTTTTCAAAATTAAGCAATTTTAACCTGTTTACTCACACCAGACCCATGTCTGACCCGGTGTTTATTTTCTATTTTTCATAAACTCTTGGGTACTCAAATTTTTATGAGTAGCCAAGTGATAGGTTTTGGATTGTTGAGATCTGGAGGAGCTTGGAGTAGGGTCCAGACGTATTTATCTATCTATCTAGTTCCGCTGTGTTAGTTGATGTATGTTGTATTTTGGATGTATATAATGACAGATGTATATATATATATATATATGACTGTCCTATTGTATGATGTTGTGTAACTCTGATATATGTAAAATTATGTAATAGTTATGTGATGTATTATATTTTGTTCCATTTCCGCTGTGAGATTCCGATGTTGTTATTCTTTCTTTCTATCTTTTCTATTTCTATCCTTATCTTTTCTTATTGATGATACGTCTTTCTGTGGTTAGAAAGGCGGGTCGTCACGGTTGGTATCAGAGCATAAGTTGAGATAATACCTAGGCTCTGGAGTAATATTTATCTTGAGAGTGCGTATTTGTATTTTTATATAATTATATACCTATCTAAATTTGTTGAGTTACCTGTCTAGGTGGCAAACATGAGTTCTGGAAGGAGAGGCATAGGTAGGGCAAGTACCTCGACTGATAATGGACGAAGTCAAACTGCTAGCGAGGCTCTAGATCCAGTACCGCCTCAGGTTAGTTTTGCCGCTTTATGCAAAGACTTCATCAACCCTGGAGGCAAACCACCTAAAGGGTCAGAATCGATAATTGAGGTCCAAGCTTGGCTACGCTCTTGTGAACGCATCTTTAAGAGTACGAAGTTGTCTTATGAACGGAAAAGGGAAATGGCTTCATGGCAACTACAGGAAGGTGCAGCAGCCTAGTGGGATGTAGCGGTAGCAAACATCTCTGAGGACGACATTTCTTGGGAAAAATTTAAAAAGTTATTTGAGGATAAATTTATGACAACAGCAGGGAAAACTCGTCTGTACCAGGAATTTCTGAATTTGAAGCAGGGAAGCATGTCTATATCTGAATATAAGACCAAATTCAATGAACTTTCTTGCTATGGACCAGGGCTCATTGATACTCCCCTTCAATAGAATGACAGTTTGTGTAAGGATTAAGGCCAAAATTTCATGAAAAGATGACGGCGCATTTGGAAGGATCTTTTGTTGACTTAATTGATATGGCACTGAGATATGAGGATTTGATGAACAAGAAATCAGTGGCACCAGTAGCAGCATCAGGAGGGAATTTTGCTAATCCGAATAAGAGGAAGTTCAATCCCAATTGGAGGAGGCAGAACAAGAAGAAGACGGGAAGTAACAACGGACCTCGCAAATGCTATATATGTCAACAAGAAGGTCACTTGGTGAATAAGTGTCCCAGGAAAGGATTTCAGCAGCAACAACAACCGCATTATAGTGGACCGGGTTCGGCTTTGGTTCAGAGACCTCTATGCTTCAATTGCCACCAACCAGGTCATATGATCAAGGATTGTGCATTACTTCATAAAGCGCAGCAGAATAAGGTATTTGCTTTGGAACGTGCACCGTCTACTTCATCTAGAGGCAAGGGAGTATTGGAAGGTACATTACTTTTAGATGGCAAGTATATTAAAGTTTTGTTTGATTTGGGTGCTTCTTTGAGTTTTATTTCACTGGAATCTGTAGAGAAGTTCTTTCTTACCCCTAGTACTATGCACTGTCCCATCTTTGTGTCTAATCCTATAGGAGGGGTGACCAAATTAGATACGATCTATAAGGATTTGAAGATTTCCTATCTATCCCATAGTTTTTCTTGTAACCCTTATGTGTTGAATTTTAAGGGGTTTGACCTTATATTGGGGATGGATTGGCTTGATATATATAAAGCAGTCCTGAGTTGTAATGAGAGAACAGTTTCGCTGGAAACTGATTTGGGTAGAATTGCTAGGGTGGCGTGTGATAATTCTGGAATTCGCTTGAGTAGTCTTTTGCAAGGAGTTGAGACTTCTCAAGAGAAGGTTGGAGATATCGATGTGGTCCAAGATTTTCCAGATGTATTCGTGGAAGTCAAATGTCTACCGCCACATCGAGAGATAGAGTTTCATATTGATTTGATTCCAGGGGCAGTGCCGGTGATTCAGTCTAGTAGGAGGATGGCCTTAGGGAGAGAGAGAGGAGTTAGTTAAGCAGACTCAGGATCTTTTGGAGAAGGGATTGATTAGGCCCAGTTTTCTTGTTGGGGTTCTACTGTGGTGTTTGTCACTAAATCGGATGGATCGCTCAGGTTCTCTGTTGATTATAGAGAATTGAACAAAGTGACCATTCGAAATAATTATCCTCTTCCTCGTATTGATGATCTCTTTGACCAGTTGCATGGAGCTTCTGTCTTTTCTCAACTGGATTTAGCATCAGGTTTCCATCAGTTAAGCGTAGCTGAGGACAGTATTCCCTTGACTGCATTTAGGGGACCAAATTGTTTCTATGAGTGGTTAGTTATGCCTTTCAGATTAACCAACGCTCCTACCTACTTTGTTGACCTAATGAACCGAGTCTTTCGTGGTGTATTGAATAAGTTTGTTCTGGTGTTCATTAATGATATTCTGGTCTACTCTAAGACTGAAGAAGAGCACAAGCAGAATTTGAGAATTGCATTGGAGACTCTGAGGAGGCATGTGTTGAAGGCGAAGTTTTCCAAGTGCCATTTCTGAAAATCGGAAGTCCAATTTTTGGGGCACATTGTTTCTGGTGAAGGTATCTCTATAGACCCAACAAAGGTTTAGACTATTCTAGAGTGGAAGCAGCCGCAGACACCGACTGAAGTTCGCAGTTTTCTTGGATTGGCTGGCTACTACAGAAAGTTTATCAAGGATTATTCCAAGATTTCTTCACATCTGACTAAGCTGACTAGGAAAGGAGCTAAATTCAAGTGGGCACCCTAGAATGAAGAAACTTTCCAGGAGTTGAAGACGAGGCTAACCAGTGCATCAGTGCTAGCTATTCTAGATGGGAAGAGCAAATTTGAGGTTTATACAGATGCTTGTATAGTTGGTCTGGGAGCAGTTCTGATGCAGAATGAAAGGGTAATTGCGTATGCGAGTCGGCAATTGAAGCCACATGAGAAGAACTACGCTACGCACGATCTGGAGTTGTTAGCCATTGTTTTTGCTTTGAAAATCTGGAGACATTATCTTTTGGGAGAGAAGTTCGAGTTATTCACGGATCATAAACCGTTGAAATATCTTTTTCTCAAAAGGATCTTAATCTGAGGCAGCAGCGATGGGTCGAATTTCTGGCATCCTATGATTTGGATATCCTGTATATCCCGGGAAAGGCGAATGTTGTAGCAGATGCTCTTAACAGGAATGCAGTTCTGTCTCCGTTGTAAGTGGTTCCATCTCTTATTGAAAGGATTTCGAGCAAGCAAGAATCTGATAAAATGTTGAAAAGAATCATCAGAAGAGTTAGGAAGGGTCAGTGTTCAAGTTTTGAAATTGATGGCTAAGGAACATTGAGGATTGACGGGAGGATTTGTGTTCTGAATGATAGGAAGCTGAGACAGGAGGTATTGTCAGAGAGTCATCGCTCCAGAATGAATATTCACCCGAAAATCTCAAAGATGTATAAAGATATGAGAAGAGTTTTATGGTGGCCGAATATGAAGAAAGATATTGCTAGGTTCATGAATAGTTGTGCCATCTTCTAACAAGTTAAAGGAAATCAGCAGAAGTCAGCCAGATTATTGCAACCTTTGGAAATCCCGATGTGGAAATGGGAAATGATTTTGATGGATTTCATCAACGGTTTGCCTAGAACCAAGAAAGGAAATGAAGGAATATGGGTAATTGTGGATCGTTCAACTAAGAGTGCCCATTTTATACCCATTAAGGCAACTCGCACTGCAGCTTCTCTAGCAGAGGTTTTCTTGAAGGAGATAGTCAGATTGCATGGTGTCCCTGTTAGTATAATAAGTGATCGAGATCCTATCTTCACCAACAAATTCTGGGAGGCTCTGCAATCAGCTATGGGAACGAGTTTGAGATTGAGTACAGCCTATCATCCTCAAACAGACGGACAGACGTAGAGGTTGAACTGAATTCTAGAGGATATGCTACGAGCTTGTGTTTTGGATTTTGGTGGATCATGGGAAGACCATCTTCATCTAGTGGAATTGTCATACAATAACAGTTACCAAGCGAGTATTAAGATGGCTCCTTTTGAAGCTTTATATGAAAGACCGTGTAGATCCCCATCCTGTTGGATAGAATCGAAAGATCGTCTTGTGCTTGGACCAGATTTGATTCGAGAAGCTTCTGCGAAAGTTGAGCTTATCAAGAAAAGGATAAAAACTGCTCAGGATCGTCAGAAGAAGTATGCAGATAAAAGGCGAAGACAATTAGAATTTGAGATTGGAGATTTAGTCTTTGTCAAAGTTTCCCCGATCAAAGGTGCTATTAGATTCGGAAAGACGGGAAAACTTGCCCCAAGATATATAGGACCATTCCGGGTGCTGGAAAGAATTGGAACTATAGCTTACAGAATTGAATTGCCAGAACGGATGTCTAGAATTCATAATGTATTTCATGTATCCCATCTAAGGAAGTTTGTCCATGACCCATCACTGGTTGTAGAACCAGTAGTCCAGGAAGATTTGGAAGTCGAACCAAACTTGACCATGGCTAGGAATCCAGTTCGGATTGTAGATCAAGACGAGAAGCAACTCAGGAGCAAAGTAGTGAAGCTCGTCAAAGTACAATGGAGCGAGGATCCCAGAAATTGTACCTGGGAAACTCTGGATAGTTTTAGGAAAGCCTATCCAGATTTGTGTCCGGATAACTAGTGATGTTTGTTAAGATAGTCTGTTTGATTGTTTGCTAATGTATTGATGATATGTATGCTTGGATTGATGATATAAAAGCTTTTGAATTAACTTTTCTTTCAAATTTCGGGGACGAAATTCTTTTAAGGGGGGAGGAATGTAACGACCTGGGATTTTGGCAATATTACTATAATAAGTATTTAATCTAATTAAATAAAATACAAGCTTTTCATTTTATAAATAAATAAGATCTTTGGACATTTACCAGTTATATATGTATTGTGAAGGAAATTTTGATTTGAAAATTTAAAATAGAATCTTTCAAAAATATTTAAAATGAAATTTATCTTATTCAATTAAATTAAAGGCTCTACATTATTGACATTTGATATAATACATGCAAATGAATGTAATATAAATAATAATGTTAAATTAAAAATCAATCCTATCAATATTAAAAATAAGTATAAAATATAATTATAAAAATATATGGATATAAATTAAATGTTTGGATTGTTAAACTTGAATAGAAACACAAATAAATACATAAGTCAAAGTGTTAACAATAACTATAATAACTTTTCAGTAAACGTATAAGATAATTTTAGAACTATATAACTTATGTAACACATGTATAAGAAATGCAAGAGAACAAATTAGCTACTTGCAAAATATCTATGTACATAAAATAAAAATAAATAAATAATAATTAGATGTAAACATATAGGTAACATATGCATTAAATAACATCATCTCAGCACAAACAAATATCATTTCAAATTGCAGAAAATAAAACATAAAAATCTGATCAAAGAAAAAGCTTGTACCAGTTGTAGCCTACACTGTACAAAACTATTCCTATATATGTATCTTTTTATTTTAGCTCATTCACAACTTAGCAAGCCTGAAAGAAGGAAAAAAGGTAAACATCTTCATTTTTTTTACAAACTCAACATCATTCAAGATCAAAAGCAGGGAGGATTTACAGGAAATTCAAACAGCAGCTTTTCAACACAACAGTTGTTCTCTGTTTAAATTATTTCAGGTGAGTAAGCGAAAACTTTTAAGTCTTAAGTTTAATTAAATCTGTGTGTATGATTCATTGATAATAATATGTTTGCATATATATATATATTTGTTTATATAGTTCTATGTTCATATACGAGTATTCTGTAAAGTTTGAATATACAGTTTTTTTTGTAGTTACAGAGTTAAGTAGATAAGCAAAATAAAAAATATCTTCATTCAATCATTTATAGGCTTATGTTTAAAAAAAAATAAGTTGTTTGAACATGGATCAAGCTATAAAAATTTATTGTAGACATGTTAGTGAAGTATATCAACTGGAAATTGGATTTACAACGCAACAAATAATTTTATGCTGAATTCAAGTATTTTAAATTGCCAATTCAATTACATAGCTTGAATCTACATACAAAAGTAAGATTTTTAAAACAAAAATGGGGCTTTTTAGTTGAGTGTACAAAGAGCAGTTCGTAAATGAACCGAAACCATGTTTTAATCAATTTATGTTAACTGAAGAATTTTTAGATGATAAAATTTTGTATGAAGCTTGCTTGATCCATGTTGATTTCAGGATAAATGTTAAAAAAATTATCTATTGCAAGAATTGAAGGGTCGAGACGAATTTAGGGTTTTTGGTTCGAGTTTTGCAGTGGTCTGTAAACGTGGTGATTTCGTCACCACGGGTTGATCGAGTTGCACGAGCTTCTAGGGGTTGGTAGAGTGGGGTATCGACAAGGTGAGGTCGGAGTTGCGTCGCCTTTGATAATCGGCGTGAGTGTCACAAGGCGTTTTTGGTTTGGTGTGTTCGAGATGCAGTTTCGAACGAATGGGTAAAATTTGATTTCGAGTTTTTCACGTCAAATCGAGTTTTTCTTTCATGAGTGGTGTTGTTTCATGACTTGTTGGAGGTGCCGTGGTTCACCGGAGCGTCGGCGAAGTACCGTGCACGTGCAAGGCAACGAACGGTGTCAGCAAACTTAGAGTGATGATCGTCTCGAGTTGTTACTCGAGAAAAATGAGAGGTGGCTTCGGGTTATATCCTGGTGCGTGAGCATGTTCGCGTATTACTGCAGTTTTTAATTAAAACTTAGCTTTAAAAAAAAGAGTAGAATAAGAAAAGTATGAGGAGAAGAAAGAGAGGGGGACTCGGGAAAAGGATGAGAGGAACTCGAGTTTTGCTCGAGTAAACTGGGGGTTTTCCAGGGGTTTCATTTTCTAGTGGATTAGCTTAATATAAACTTTTAAGTTAAAATGTTAAACAAGCTTAGTATTAATAAAATAAATAATGTTGGAAATTTTTAAGTAAGATTTGATTTAAAAGTTATTAAGGGAGGCTTCCAAATGTAAGATGATTAATTAATTTATATTGTATGTTAATTATGAAAGTGAATTTAATTTATAATTGTAATTAACTAAGTAAATTGGAGATTAAATAAATTGGTAATTAAGATTGGTATTAATAATTAGGTGTTAAATTCATTTGTAATTAAATTGTTATTAATTAATAATTAAGGTTATTAATTAATAATTAATAAATAATTAATTAAGTGAGTAATTAAGAAGTAATTAATAAATTTAATGGGATGATTAATTAGTGATTAATTAAGCATGACAAAATGGTTTATTCTTAAGTAATTAATTAAGTTAAGTTAATTAAACTAATTTTGATATGAATTGATGATTCTGTTTGATTGATTGTGATATCTATTTGGTGATATTATGTGATACTTTGTGATATATTATGGACATATCCGTGATGATTGTGTATGATTTATCTGTGATAAATGTTATGTGAATTCAAAGCATTGAATTAAATTGTTTAAACTATTAAACAACTTGGCCTTTAAAATGGCGTTTGGATTTCGATGAGACCGGAATCGGGTGTCAGTTATGATTATCCGAAAACCACATCGATCCAAATTAAACATTTGGTCATGACATCTCCAAGTAAAGATCGAGATGATGTTTCGGAGTGCAAGGGTTATCGTCGTTAACTCTAAGGGTGATTCCAAAACGAGTGTAACGAGATAATGCCTTCGGTTTCGTTCGAACCCTGAACAAACCTGTATGGATTGAATGCTTTCAGAACATCGTCAGAGGGACGATGAGCATTCTAAGAGATATGTTCTATAAAGGTAATCGCAGCCTCAAGCCTCATCAACAGGGAATGGCTAAAACAGGGAAGATGCAGCAAGGTTAGGTGGGTAGCACCCAAGCAGGACGAGATATACCCCTGTCTAGATGTCCCTTTATTTCGGCTATGTGGGCAGTTGTTGGCCACAACTGCGGGGTTATCTTGTTCGGGAATGTTCAGTAAGGAATGGTTTCGGCCTTAATGTAGGGGGTCGGGAGTGATCCTCGGTATGGTGATCTAGGCCCCGTACTGTGATGGGCGGTACCCCTGTAGCACTGCCATTGATGGAAACCCATTTTCCCTACGAGACCTTACGATTTTGATTTGTATTACCCACTTTTGTGGCTAGTGGCTGGAATTTAGTGAATGTAACAATTTCGGCTATTTTCTATTTACTTGAAAACCCTAGACACTATTATAATATCATTGGGTTTCCTATAAAATGTTTTGGTTAGCGTAAGGTAAAAACTTACCCGTGTTTATGTGCGCGAAGTCTTACGTGATACCTTTATTTTCAAATGGTTTTCAAAGTTAAGCAACTTTAAATCATTTACTCACACCAGACCCATGTCTGACTCGGAGTTTATTTTTTGTTTTTCATAAACTCTTGGGTACTCAAATTTTTATGAGTAGCCAAGTGATAGGTTTTGGATTGTTGAGACCTGGAAGAGCTAGGAGCAGGGTCCTGACGTATATATCTATCTATCTAGTTCCGCTGTGTTAGTTGATGTATGCTGTATTTTGAATGTATGTAATGACATATATATATGACTGTCCTATTGTATGATGTTGTGTAACTCTGATATATGTAAAATTATGTAATAGTTATGTGATGTATTATATTTTTTTCCATTTCCGTTGTGAGATTCTGATGTTGTTATTCTTTCTTTCTATCTTTTATATTTCTAGCCCTTTCTTTTCTTATTGATGATACGTCTTTCTGTGGTTAGAAAGGCGGGTCGTCACACAAACAGTAGAAAAATATAAGCAAAAATATAATCTAAACCAAGGTATTTCACCTTCGATGGGAGTTTCATCCAGCATGTAAAAATAAACATACCAAATTGTAAATAGATCCAACCGATGTAATTAAACTTAAGTAGCCTTTTAGAAATTTACATATTAAATTCCATTATCTATAGCAGATCAAAAACTCAAAGTAAATAGTAACTAAACAAGGGAAAAAGTTCCAAAATCAAATTGTTTCACCTTGAAAATTCCTTGGTTAGACGATAAAAATAAGTTTTAGCGAAATAAAATGGTGAAGCAGGATAAAAATAAGAAGCACCGAATTATATATTCTTGGAAAGACAGAATCCAATGAATAGAAAAATAACACAAATAGAAAGAACAATTGAACTAAAATAAAGGAATTGTACTTAAAATGGAAGGAAACATCTGAATATGCAGTGCGGCTGCTTCTTCAATCCAACAGCCGATATCAGGAAAGCGGGAAAGAAACTAAAACGAAAGAAAGAAATTGGATGAGGGAGGAGGCAGCAGCAGATTTAGGGCTATTTTCTTTGATGCTGGAGCAATAGCTATGGAGTAAAATATGGAGGAGCGAATAATTTAGGTCGGCTATGGAGTAAAATTTGGATTGGAAGTATTTGGGAGAGAAGAGGCTGAAAAGGCAAGAGAGGGAGAGCACCAATAGAGAAAGAAAGTATATGACCCTTCATTTCAAAATTCTAAGGAGGCTTCTGCTCTCTTCAGATGGAACTCGGTTATAATATAATAGTATAGATGACATATATATTAAATATATAGTATATGTTAGTGGTTGGTGTTTAAAAGAGGATGTGAATAAAATTTTATATTAAATCTAGAGTTAATCACATTAGGATTTAAAGAGGAAAGAGATAAATACGAAATCTTTGATTGTTTCCACATTCATCTTTTGCCAACATCCAGTTAGCACTGCACCCGATGTCCACATAAAATAATAATGCATAATAATAACATGATTAGTATGGCATATAATAACACAAAGTAACATGGTTAACATACATATTTGTAGGATTACAATTTATGTATACTATATATATATTCATTATTTATGCATATGTTAGCTACCTCGATTTAATTGTTTAATACACATACACACACATACACATATATCATGGAATTCGAATGCGTTAGCTGACAAGTTGACAACATACGTTAGCTGAAAAGTTGAAGTTTTAAAATTCAAATTTAGCCTTGACCAAAAATTCATAGTGGTGTTATTTATAGTTGAAGTTTACAACAAAAAACCTTATTAGCCTGAACCAAAATTCTTTTTTAACCACACATTAGCTCCTCCTTTCCAATGCAAGGTTAGACCCTTAAGTACTTAGCACTTAATGAGATGGAATGTATGTGTAAGGAGGTGAAAGGTGATGGTAAGTTTGTCTTTTATCACTTAATACTTATGTATTCGTTTTTAATTATACCATGAAAATATCTTAGATATTTTCTTAGATTTGGAGGTGACGAATTCTGATGTTTTTAAATATGTGTATGCATGTGTACATATGTGTATCAAACAATGTTGCAATGATTCGAAACAACTTTCGTTCGACGAAAGGTTGAAAATCCGAAATACGATCGTCGGTCACATTTTTAGTTTTTGATCAAACTATTTATTTATGTAAACTAAACTTGCAAACGAATTTATCATCATCTTTAATTAATTTTTTTTATGTTATAAAACCATATTAAATAATATTAAAACTTAACTATAAACGTACGATGTCGATCTGTCAAAATGCGACGAAGTTCGTATATCTTTATAAAACAAGTTATATACTTTTGTAAAAATTTTATCAATCAATTATTATCATTATAAAACCATTTAAAAGAGTTATTTACCATTTACATAATTAATTGAACATCTAATTTTATCGAAAATAGACTTTTGTCGATTTTATAACAAAAATCCGAACTTCTTGATTTGTAATTAAAATAAGTTTATGATTTTTATTTATCACATCAAACATGATTATTTAAGTTTAAATATTCTATATGTGAATATTTAAAATAAATTGAATATTCCATTTTCAAAGTGGTAAATTACGGATCGCTAAATTCCCCCCTCCTTAAAAGAATTTCGTCGCCGAAATTAAACTGAACCTAAAACCCAGAAAAGTTTTCTTAAAACATTATTTTTGAACTCAATTCTGTTGGATATACATAGACCACCCACATGAAATATCTTATTCAATCTCCTATTCAAATACACAACTTTTCCTTCGAACTAGCATTGATCCCACTATCCTCTAATGCGAACTCTGATCAGGCTCATAAATTTTTATTTTCCTTGCATGGCTCTCAACTAAAATAGAAAACTCAAGTACGAACCACAAATGTCCATTAATGTTAGCCATCAAGAATCGAGTGATACTCTTTCGTACTGGCATAAACAACTCAAAGTTCCATACTCGAATCTTAGATCAAATTTGTGTGACAAAATGATGTACGTATAACTTTCGTATTTATTTCTATTGGTTTTTTTCTTAACTACACAAATCCTTTTCATTCACATCCTTTATTATTTAGATTTATTTTTTCCTTAGTATATTCTCTTTGTTATTAATAACACTTAGGAACCCTTCATAAAAAATTTACTTAAGTTTATAAACATCTACAAACACAACTTTGGTTTAAACCTACAAATACAACTTTGGTTTAATCAACCCTTTAAAACTTGCATTTCATAACAATTCACTTCATACTAAATCCATTTTTTAAATTATCTTTTGCAACATTACTTAAGTGTATAAATAGTTCATGATTTAAATATGTATTTGTATAATACACATTTACATCCTAAGAGTATACAGACAAATCCTAAATTTTCAAATTGATTTTATTAAATCAGGATGTTTAACAAATTTACAACTTGTTGTAATTTACTATCATCTCATATTCATAAGTTATAAAAACTTTATCACTTATATTTTTATAAAACATTCAGATTCCATTACCCTACCAAAATTTTGAGAATCCCAATAGTCCAAAATTACCACAATTCCATTTTATCTTATCTATTTGTGATCCAAAATTATCTTGGTTTAAAGACTTTTATAAAGATGCTTCTTTATTACCAATCAATTTATCATTTAATGATTCACATTATCTTTAACTTAAGAAAAGTGCATAGATCGAGTAACTCTAAAATGACAAAAAGGAACTGGGTACTACCAATAGTATCATATATCCCCTTAACTAAAAGGGTAATACTTAAGAGAAGCGTTTACCGTTCTAACACATATCCTGCATATTTCTAGTTACTTTCGAAGTTGTTATCCTAAGATACTTCTTTTTAAATCCTTTATTTGAAATAATACTATGCGTATTTTTTGACAAGTTATTTACTCTTTTTTTGTTAATAAATACCCCATTTATAAATCCATTTCACAAAATCATCATAACTTCCTTTTAATTGTATTAAACTTTCAAAATTCTTTTCCAAAATACAAGGATTTAAATTCTCAAAATTTATATAAAATACCTTCCTCATTTAAATTTTACAAAATCGTTTTATTTGTAAAACATGCTCATAAATTTGTCTTAAATGAACTTCTTAAACTTAAACCAATATTATTATCAAACACCTTATAGTCAAACCATGAAACTTAATTCACAAGGTATTTGTATCTAAACTTTTAAATCAAACAGTCAATCAATTAGTGATAATGACCGAATATTATCATTCGTTAACAACCAAATACTTAATAAATGACTATATCATTTTGAAAATATCTTTTATATGCAAAATATAATCCTATGTAAAATTATTTCATCTACCAATTTTCTCTAAAATAAAAACCATTTCATATAACATTGACAAATACGCGCTCGTATAGATAATACTCTCAACTCCTTCCTAGGAGTCACTTACCCTATCTCTAATGAGTTACTCGTCCTAGGGTATCACTAACCCTGTCTATGACGAGTCTTTACCCCTATAAGCTTAGGTGTTTGCTCAACCTAAGATCTGATACCAAATGTAAAGACCTATTTCGTTGACCTCCAAAAATCGACACTAATACATCCTCGATAATCATGTGCCATAAATTCAAGTGGCGAAGAGGCGGTTCTTCAAAGGTAAGAAAGAAAAATGGCCAGATCAGAATCTTACTCGAATGGAATAACATATATTATTTCAATATAAAATCTATGCAGCGAAAAATATTTTAAGACATATATCATAGTCAACCTAGTTCAGCTTGGACATTTATAATACACCTATCCTTATATTTGCCGAAAAATAAACAACACACATTGTAGTGGAAAGTAGAATACGTCCTTACATTGATGAAGATCTCCAGCTGTCCTCTGGAAATTCCAAGAGTGTTCAACTAATCCTAAAACTACTTGGATCTGACCTGAGTAAAAAAATAGCTAGATCAGTCTGGTAAACTAGCGTAAGAAACACGAATCTTAAATGACGATATCATAGATCAGAAGTTGGTGACAAAAACCTTTTGAAAAAAAAGTGCACCTCATAAGGCCACGCCGCATATAAACACGGACGAGTTTTTACCTTACCATAACTAAATTTTTTATCAAATCATTTGATATTATTTTGATGACATTTTGCGAGAACACTTTTGAAGTAAACAATTCAAATAGCTGAAGTTGTTACCATTATTAAATTTTAGCATATTAGGCTCTACAATTAAAAAATGCAAGCCCGTATTGGAGAATGGATTTCCAAAAAATGACCAGGTAAGGGACTACCTTCCGACTGTACATCTATAGAGGAATGTATCAAGGCCCAACTAATGGTCCTCTACCAACACAAGATCAGCCTACCTCTAACTAGATAGTATCAAATATGTCATAACCCCGGTCGTTACCAACCTACCCGAGCGCTCTAGCATACACGACATAATTTAAACCCGAACATTATAGTGGGTAGAAATATAACTAGAAGGGGATGATCATACCCTAATGGTTGCAACCACATAGCCTTGACGCATGTACCATGTTTTGGTCATTTTCAGGAGCAATGCTTGAGGTAACGATTACCTTTCATATAGAACAGCAACTTTCCACTTTGAATGCCATATTGTCATTCCATAATCACACTATAGATTTCTATAAATGTATAACTCTTGAGCTCGTACCTCTCAGGAAAGGGTGTTAAGCTAAGAGAAGTTTCCTTCTTTGCCACCAAACAAATGATACGTTTTATAGAGATCAATAAATGTTATTTAAAGTGAAGTAACAGACATTCGTCCATACAAGTTGTCCAAGAATATGACAAACTGGAGGCACTTCTCCTACCATATCCTATTGGGAGTTACCCCTAGGATTAATAGCGATTATTCCTTGCAAATCAAAGATTTTTGTAACAGAGCACTACCGCCACCATAACATATGATATGGTAAATTTTACCAAGGGTCTAGTGGCAAGCAGCCCTACATCATGAAGATCTTCGTCTTCAATGATCTTTGTCTTCAGCATATTTTACTTCGAAAGCGTAAATTGGTTCGAAGTAGTTTTTGGATAGGAATCACCTAAATCTGTTCTCGGTCTCTTCAAAATTCAATCATTGATAAAAATACGAATATGTGTATACATGATTTATTATGCCTCTTTTCATTTTAGCTTTTTACTAGTTCATCAATACCCTTTTAACTTTGGAAATCTTCAAGTCATTTACATAGGAAAATTTAATTCATAATCTAATAAAAAATACCATCTTTTTGAAATATGTCTTAACTGGATCAAAAACGATGTTATTTAAGATATCACTTACAGTAAACCCAAAATAGTTATATTGAGTAAAGATTAGCCTAATCGTACCTAGATTAATTTTCATATTTAACTCGTACTATTCGTGGAATAACAGTGAAATCACATTTTAATAATTGAAACCACATCCTCAGAACTTAACATATTATTTGACTAGAACATTCTTTTATATTACTAAAAACTTGTTTGACACTTTTTATTTTTTAAAATCTTAAATATGATCTTTTTGTTTAGAGCGTCTAGGCTTTACTTTCAACCTATTTCACCCCTTGCCTAGAAAGAGAAAACAGACGCCAAGTAAGTTCAGGGCACTAGTTGCTCTATTCCTAACCTTGATTATACACTTTACCTTTCTAGATCTCATATACAGGACAAGTATACTAGTCGTTTCTGCATATTTGGTTTGTTATTACATTCAAGGATATGATTTCAGTTATATTGTTTGAGTATTATAAATAATTTTTTTAAACCATTTATTTAACTCTTATAAAAATTGCTGTAGAAAAGTGCCGCGGATTATGTTTACAAGCTTATTTGATTAAAACAAATTTTCGTCATTGGGAAATCCATATTTATAACTCAGTTCTCTTTTAAAACATTTTGACATATTTATCAAATTTATTTCATATTTTTAAACATTTAAAAATATTCATTTTAAAGAATTTTACACTTTGGTTACTTAACTGCAAAAACGCAATTTTTCTAAAAACTTGATTTGGATATATTTTAAAATCTTCAAGATGAAATCTTGGTTTTTCTTTCAATTTGAAAACTATGGTTATAAGGATCTGGAAAATTCTTATTTCGAAGCATTCTGACTCCGTTCTATCATGTACATTTGCTTAGCTTTTCCGATGTGAAATCGCGAACTGCCATTACGCGACGCATATTATTTTGAATTGTTTTTTCACCATTTTCCAAAACTTCTTGTGTCACGTCCTAGGCTTTTCAACCATCAACAGCGGCCACTCTCGATTGGTAGGCTTTTCAACCATCCCAACCCCGCCGTGGCAGACACTAGTACCCTGACCTTACTTTTACGCCCAGCCTTTCGACACTCAACCTAACCGGTTAAGCAACCCCTCCCCGAGGACATGTAGGGGTAAGATTCTCCCGTTCGCCACCAAATGCGAAGCGAGAACCCCTTCTTTTATTTTCCCCGATTTATCACGCGATTCTCTTCGAGTTCTTCCCTGAGTTACTTCTCGCCTCCTTAAAACAACATATACACGCCAATACACGTGCACGCATACAATCGTTCCGGCCTTCATCGACCAACGCCGACCCCTTCAACAAGTCGCCGATGTTCTACCAAAGCCTTCCGATCCACAAAGTCCGACCAAAACGACCGGAAACACAATCGAGCCATTCAACTCTCCCTGGAACCCAAAACTTCCCAACGAAAACAGCTCGCCGACGATGATCTTGGTCACCTGAGACTGAGCCATCACTGTCAGAATTGCACCACATCTTGATGCATTGACCCATCCCCTTGTGATTGATTCCGATCACCCCACGATGCCGTAATTTCCCCAGAAAAATCGCGACCCAAATTTGGTTATAAAACCCTAAAAACACATCGATTGACTTCTTCGATCACTAAAGAAATTAATGAATATTTTTCCAATAATCTTTGATGCGTTAGCTTCCTTCACCATTGATCTCGTCGTCCATTTCGACGCTAATCGCCAGAATTTGACCATTTTTCCCATTCCGTTCATCTCGAAAATACATACAATGTACGAATCTAAAAATCCTGAATTTTACATTAAAATTCATCGTTTTTTATTACGATCCTAATCATATATTCAAAATTCAAAATTTATAAATTTGATTCTCTGACTTTAGAGCATTATTACTGTAATTCTTAAACTTCCAGTAGCTCATTTGTTAATTATACTCAATTACCTTTTTTAAGTAATGTCATAATCATATAAACATTTTTCATTCAGCCATCAAATCATAAAGTGGTTGGGTTGGGATGATTTAAATTTTAAAACAAGTTTTAAAACCTGTAAATAATGAACAGAGGCAAGTTTTCTTGCCTGTTTCCAGACATATACACAGGTATTAACACACGTATATACAAGACTAACATGCACATCATAATCCATAGCATACTACAAAGATCATTACATGTAAATCAGATATATCAAGCTTTAAAAATTTATACGGGTGATTTGCTCATTTGTATCAAAAGAACAGAGAAGCTTAAATACTGGAAATAATGATTTTGGGCTTAAGCTTCGAATTTGTTTTTCTTGCTGTTGTTTAATTCCTGCTTAGTTGCTGATGTTTAGATCTGAAGTTTGATCCTAAGTTGAAGGCTGAAACCTTGAATTGATTTCCAAATTTCAATTTTTTCTTTGATCCTTGTTTTGATTTTAAAACTGGGTTGGTCTGATCTTTGATTTATCATGTCAGTTTGAAATTGTTGTTGATCTTATTCCCAGGCTTTTGATTTTTTCTCTGGTTTGATTTGTTTCTAGGCTGAAAACTTTGGACATTGATATTATTTTTTGGTTTTCTTTGATCAGGTTTCTATTCTTATTATTATTTTCTTTTCTTTATTTTCAGTTTTAAGATTCCTTTTTGAAGGTGGGAGAAAAGCTGATATTTAGCCCGGTTCATGTTTATTTGTAAATTAAAAAATCTTTAAGAAAACCATGTGCCACTTGTTAAAATTTGTGAACACTTGTTCATTTATGTTTACACTTGTTAAATCTTATATCTTAATTTGCTTACAAATGTTTTAAATGTATTTAAATAAATTACACTTATTAAAAATAAGTAATTTTATGTTTCAAACCGTTGTTTAATTTTTTATTTACATAGATAATATATCTTGTTTACACTTGATAAAAACAAATGTTTTTATATATACAATTCCATTATTAATGCATTTCTTTATATATATACATATTATAATTGAAAAACAACTTTTCTAAGTTTTAAATATAATTTTCTTTAAATTCAATTTATTCCCAAGATATTTCAAACCCAAAAATAAATATACAATCAATTTGTATTTATAAATGAATAAACAATCATTTTTTTTTTGTAAATATATTTTTATATTCCATTCATTGTCTATTTATTTTAAATTTCAAATCAAATTCTTTTTTTGGCAAGGCCAGCCGGTTTTATAGTGGACTGTCCACTTTTTATTACGAACGTAGTAAAACTTGAAATACAAGAGTAAGGTAAAGACACCTTAACTACTAAGATAAAGGAAAATAGATTTTTTATCTTTGAAATATCACATTTATTCACATTTATTTTTATACACAAAAATACATTTTTATTTATTCAGGAAAATTTTCAATTTAATTAGATTCATAATTATTATATTATTCAGAATATTTATTTCAGAATTTCCAATTAGAAATTCTATTTTAAAATCATATTTATATTCAGTTATATTAATGAACAAACAAATATGTAATTAATTTTGGAAATACCAAATTAATTAACAATTTAATTTCAAAATCTAAATTAATTTCCAATAAATTTGATTTAAAAACAGGAATGTTAAAGATTCCCCATTAAGAAAATTTCGTACCTAAAATTTGCTAGGGAGACAACAAAAGATGGATACAAAGATAAAGAAATATCTTTTCAGATCAAACCGATTATTTATTCTGCATTTGGCTTTACCAAATCAGAATATCAACAATAAATTCAAGAACAACTTGTCCAATACTACACAAGATAATCGGGTAACTAGATCTATGAAATATGCAAGGGCATTGGTTAGTTCGAAGAGATAACTAACCACTCGTAGAATATATCGAGTCCCGAACAATTGATAAATGGATTTAATCTTCTATAATTCTCAAACGCTAAGTATGGATTCCAAACTCAGGTCGGAATACCCCAAAGTATATATTAACTCGTCCCTCTTTGGACTTTGGTACTCACCAGAAATTATAATAGAATTTCAAATTTGATTTAAATTGAAATCGTTTTACCGATACAAATCAATTTAACTTTATATTTAATTTACCAATTTATTCCAATAAAATTTCAATTTCGTTAAAGTTTAAAATGTAAAGCTGATAGAAATTTGATGAAGAGAATATGAAGTAGAAACTTATCTACACGATTCGCAGTGCCACCATCGCACCAAAGCTTCTATCTGGAGCTTCCACGAAGAAATCAAAGAATTGAAACTGGACCAAAGGAGATTGAGAAGAAAGTTGTTTCCGTTGTTGCAGGGTATTGACCATTTGTAGTGGTACTCCCCTATCCCCTCTCTCGTCCTCTTCTTGCACTCATACTCACTATCAGTGGATAGCAAGAGAATTTACTGAGGCGTACAGATGGATATCTTAGGAATATACTCATTCTAGGGTATACTTCACCCTATCTCTAATGAGTTACCAAATGTGTTATACTCCAAAAGCTAAAGTTCAACCTTGAGCTCGGATACCAAATGTCACGGTCTAAGCTTTTCAACCATCAACAGCGGCCACTCTCGACTGGTAGGCTTTTCAACCATCCCACCCCCGCCGTGGCAAACACTGGTACCCTAATCTTGCTTTTACGGCCAGCCTTTCGACACTCAACCTAACCGGTTGGCCATCCCCTTCCTGGGGACATGTAGGGGTAAGAGTCTCTCGTTCGCCACCAAACGCGAAGCGAGAACCCCTTCTTTTATTTTTCCTGAGTTATCACGCGATTCTCTTCGAGTTCGTCCCTGAATTACTTCCTGTCTCCTCAAAACAACATATACACGCCAATACACGTGCACGTATACAATCGTTCCGGCCACCTTCGACCAATGCCGACCCCTTCAACAATTTGCCGATGTTCTACCAAAGCCTTCCGATCCACAAAGTCCGACCAAAACGACCGGAAACACAATCGAGCAATTCAACTCTCCCTGGAATCCAAAACTTCCCAACGAAAACAGCTCGTTGACGATGATCTTGGTCGCCTGAGACCGAGCCATCACTGTCAGAACTGCGCCACGTCTCGATGCATTGACCCATCCCCTCACGATTGATTCCGATCACCCCAGGATGCCGTAATTTCCCCAGAAAACTCGCGACCCAAATTTAAAACCCTAAAAACACATCGATTGACTTCTTCGATCACTTAAGAAATTAACGAATATTTTTCCAGTAATCTCCGATGCGTTAGCTTCCTTCACATTTGATCACGTCATCCATTTCGACGCTAATCGCCAGAATTTGACCATTTTTCCCATTCCGTTCATCTCGAAAATACATACAATATACGAATCTAAAAATCCTGAATTTTACATTGAAATTCATTGTTTTTTATTATGATCCTAATCATATATTCAACACTTAAAATTTAGAAATTTGATTCTCTGACTTTAGAGCATTATTACTGTAATTCTTAAACTTCTAGTAGCTCATTTGTTAATTATAATCAATTACTTTTTTTAAAGTAATGTTATAATCATATAAACATTTTTCATTTAGCCATCAAAGCATAAAGTGGTTGGGTTGGGATGATTTAAATTTTAAAACAGGTTTTAAAACCTGTAAATGATGAACAGAGGCAAGTTTTCTTGCCTGTTTCCAGACATATACACAGGTATTAACACACATATATACAAGACCAACATGTACATCATAATCTATAGCATACTACAAAGATCATTACATGTAAACCAGATATATCAAGTTTTAAAAATTTATAAGGGTGATTTGCTCACCTTTATCAGAAGAACAGAGAAGCTTGAATACTGGAAATAATGATTTTGGGCTTAAGCCTCGAATTTGTTTTGCTTGCTGTTGTTTGATTCATGGCTTAGTTGTTGATGTTTAGATCTGAAGTTTGATTCCAGTTGAAGGCTGAAACCTTGAAATGATTTCCATATTTCAATTTTTTCTTTGATCCTTGTTTTGATTTTAATACTGGGTTGATCTGATCTTTGATTTATCATGTTAGTTTGAAATTGTTGTTGATCTTATTCCCAGGCTTTTGATTTTTGCTCTGGTTTGATTTGTTTCCAGGTTGAAAACTTTGGACATTGTTATTTCTTTTCTGGTTTTCTTTGATTAGGTTTCTATTCTTATTATTATTTTCTTTTCTTTATTTTTAGTTTTAAGATTTCTTTTTGAAGGTGGAAGAAAACTGATTTTTTAGCCTGGTTTATGTTTATTTGTAAATTAATAAATCTTTAAGAAAACCATGTGCCACTTGTTAAAATATGTGAACACTTGTTCATTTATGTTTACACTTGTTAAATCTTATGTCTTAATTTGTTTACAAATGTTTTAAATGTACTTAAATAAATTACACTTGTTAAAAATAAGTAATTTTATGTTTCAAACCCTTGTTTTATTTTTTATTTACATAGATAATATATCTTGTTTACACTTGATAAAAACAAATGTTTTTATATATACAATTCTATTATTAATGCATTTCTTTAGATATATATATCTTATAATTGAAAAACAACTTTTATAAATTTTAAATATAATGTTCTTTAAATTCAATTTATTCCCAAAATATTTCAAACCCAAAAATAAATATACAATCAATTTGTATTTATAAATGAATAAACAATCTATTTTTTTATAAATATATTTTTATATTCCATTCATTGTCTATTTATTTTAAATTTCAAATCAAATTCTTATAAACACATATCCTATTTATCTTTGAAATATCACATTTATTCATATTTATTTTTATATACAAAAATACATTTTTATCTGTTTAGGAATATTTTCAATTTAATTAGATTCATAATTATTATATTATTTAGAATATTTATTTCAGAATTTCCAATAAGAAATTCTATTTTAATATCATATTTATATTCATTTGTATTAATGAACGAACAAATATCTAATTAATTTTGGAAAATACCAAATTAATTCACAATTTAATTTCAAAATCTAAATTAATTTCCAATTAAATTTGATTTAAAAACAGGAATGTTACATCTTCAGATTGGGTTTTTTTATTTATAAACATTTATAAACCATATTGAATCAATATTTTACAAATCTATTTATTAAAAACCAATTTTCACATTATTTTCAAATATTTCATGTTTCACTAATATTCAACATTCTATATTTTAAACTTCTTTAATCATACACTATTTATTTTTTTCCACATTCTAAAACTTTAGAAGTCATTAACTTTAACTTAAAGTACTAACTTCTATTCCCAAAATAATTTCTAAACTTTATCTTTAACTTCTCGGTTTCAAATCAAATTTCTATCTTTACTATATAGTAAATATGAAAATAGACTTAACTATGCCTAGTACACCATATATGATTTCTAAATAAATGTGGTCTCAAATCAACTATAATTAACTATGACAAATTTATCATAAGTGTTGAGTCACAGGTTCTATGAAGGTTTTGATTTCTGACAAAGAAATAATGGCGATCGACAAAACAAAGACATCATGGCTATAAAGAGGCACAAAAGAGCTACATATGGTACTCTAGATTATAGGTTGATTATTTGATATTGTAATAGTGATAAACTTGTTAAAATCTATCCTCAAATAATCATGCATCTCAATATAATCGATATATATATGTTTAAAAAAAAAGCATTTGCACATTTGTTGAGCAAATTAACAGAGACCGGTCGACCGGTCATAAATTAGGCGGTCGACCGTTTCTGTGTAAAATGCACATAAACGTGCACACATGCACATAACGACTATATATTTGAAATTCTGTCTACTGGCCAATTTTTGACCTGTCGACCGTTTTTAAACAGAGAGCAACCTTTTCCAAAAGACACTTCTTTCTCCAATGGTTGCATCTCTTACCTTTCATCAATGATCATATCTATTAATGGCTACTATTCACAAAGAGTTACAACCATTTTTTCTCTATATAAACTCATCTAAATTATTGATTCAAACATATGAATATACATGAAAATATATGTTTTTCTACTCTAATTTCCGATCTTACTTTCTAAATACTCCTGCATTCTAAAAGCTCTCAATTATTTTAATTGCTTATTGAATCATTGAAATTATTTCATATCTTTTGATTCAATAAGTAATATACTTCCCTTAATCTTCAAAAAACATCATTCACATATTTTGAGGATAAAATTATAGGAAATTTGTACTACAAGTGACAAAACTGTGTTAGCAAGAACACATACCGTCAACAAACAATTATATTCATCTTTGTTGAAGTCCTCGGTGTTGTAAGAGGCAAGTGTTGAAGTCCTCAGTGTATCAGAGGCATGAAATCCCGTTCGTTTGCTCGGGTGTTGTAAACCTGTTCCTCCGGGTGAAGCGAGGTAGTTAATAGTGAAAATCAAGATAGAAGTCTGGGACTGGACGTAAGACGGTGCTCCGAACCAGTATAAAAATCTCTGGTGTGATTTTTCTATTTTTATTTACTTTGCTACTATCATCTATTTCCGCATTTATATTATAGTCCATATTACACGATCCGTGTGTACTATACTAGCACCTGCACTTGTACACTATCACACTTTTCATTTGGTATCAGAGCAAGGCCATCATATAACCGTAATACAGTTATTTGATATATTCTTGTAATATGGAAAATAACGCAAGTACTAGCACTCAAAACACCACTTACATGGAAGGTCAATCGACACAAAGACCACCATTTTTCAATGGTCTTAACTATAGTTATTGGGCAACACGTATGTCATTCTTTATGCAATCAAATAGTTATGATGCTTGGAATGCAACTCAAAAAGAAATAGTGAATCCAACAACTGATTATTCAGAATGGACTGCGGCTGAGAAAACGGCAGCAGCCGTAAATGCAAGAGCAATAAATATGTTGTTTTGTGCATTAGACCAAAATGAATATAACCGTGTTAGTATCTGCACTACTGCATATCAAATTTGGCAAATGCTAAAAATCACTCATGAAGGTACTAACAAGGTTAAACAAGCCAAAATAGCCATGCTGAAAAGTCAATTTCAAAATTTCAAAATGAAACCAAATGAGACAATCAATGATATGTATTCACGGTTTCAAACTATCCACCATGCACTTATTGGCTTAGGACAAAAGTATTCTGATTTTGATGTTGTTTCAACAGTCCTACATTCTCTGACTAGTGAATGGGAAGGAAAATTATTAGCAATTGAAGAAGCTAATGACCTTTCTGTCATGAAGCCAGATGAATTGATAGGAAATCTAATGTCCTACGAAGCTAACTTGCAGACTAGAAAGGAACAAAAAGAAGAAAAGAAAAACGTGGCATTCCATGCTGAAAAAGACGAAAATGAATCAGAGTCTGAAGACGAAGATCTGGCTTTCATAGCAAAAGGTTTCAAAAAATTCCTAAAACAGCGAAAGGCCAGTCGTTATAACAGAAAGAAATCTGGATCAAATAAACCAACATCATCCTCTATTGAATGCTTCAACTGTCACAAAAAGGGGCACATGCAGAAGGATTGTCCAGAACAAAAGAAGAAGTCAGAAAATGACAAATTCAAATATAAGAAGGACAAGTCAAAGAAACGAGCCTTCTCAGTAACATGGGATGATTCAGACTGATCTTCATTAGAAAGTGAAAGTGATTCGGAGAATGAACAAGCTAATGTTTGTTTTATGGCAACAAAAGATGAGGTACAAATTCCTACACTTGATGAATTACTTGATATTAATGCTGAATTGATAGTCAAATATAAAGACATAAAACGTCAATTAAAAGTAGTCAAAGCAGATTTAGGTAGAGCAGAATTTGAACGAGAGATGTTAAAAGATGAGAAGAAAATATTAGAAAAAGAACTTAAAAAAATTCAAGAATCATCATCTAATGTTGACTCTCAACTATCTCTTTTGAGTCAAGAAATAGAAGCTCAAAAAGAGAAAAATAATGCTCTCACTACTGAAAATCATGAGCTTAAGGCAAAAGTCAAAATTCTAGACCTAGAAAAAGCTAGTTTACAAACAAAGTTTGATGACATTACTCAAAATGTCTCTAACTTTAACAAAGGTCGAGAGAATTTGACAAAAATCATTGAAAGTTCACAATCTATTTCGGATAAACAAGGTTTGGGATATAAGAAACAAGAAACCAAGAAACATCTTGGTAATAAAAGAAAGAAGAGAGTACAAAAAACTGAAGCTAAGAAAAATCTTAGTTTATTATACTCCAAACCGAAACCAGCTGTGAAATTTCAAAATAAAAATATCAAGACTATCAAAATATAGGTTCCTAAAACAAATAACAATTTGATCAGGAACAAATATATTTCAGAATTTCATGAATACTGTGCATCATAATACTAATTATGTATATAAAGGGGATACCAGACCCGTATGGGTTTGGACTCCTAAGATCTAACTCTTAGGACCCTATAAAAAGTGGGTACCATGGACTTAATTTTATTTTTTGCAGGTCCCACTTAAGACAAGAGGAAAATGGATATTTGGTTGATATACTCCTATATTATTCCATTATCTATTATTCCTTTTTGTCGATGACAAAGGGGGAGAAAGTGCTAACAATTATTTGCAGGAATATATATATATATATATATATATATATATATATATATATATATAAAGAATACAAACAAAATCTCAGGGGGAGATCACATATTCAGGGGGAGATTCAGAACTTCAGATATATGTTGTCATCAATCAAAAAGGGGGAGAATGTTGAGTCACAGGTTCTATGAAGGTTTTGATTTCTGACAAAGAAATAAAGGCGATCGACAAAACAAAGACATCATGGCTATAAAGAGGCACAAAAGAGCTACATATGGTACTCTAGATTATAGGTTGATTATTTGATATTGTAATAGTGATAAACTTGTTAAAATCTATCCTCAAATAATCATGCATCTCAATATAATCGATATATATATGTTTAAAAAAAAAGCATTTGCACATTTGTTGAGCAAATTAACAGAGACCGGTCGACCGGTCATAAATTAGGCGGTCGACCGTTTCTGTGTAAAATGCACATAAACGTGCACACATGCACATAACGACTATATATTTGAAATCCTGTCTACTGGCCAATTTTTGACCTGTCGACCGTTTTTAAACAGAGAGCAACCTTTTCCGAAGACACTTCTTTCTCCAATGGTTGGATCTCTTACCTTTCATCAATGATCATATCTATTAATGGCTACTGTTCACAAAGAGTTACAACCATTTTTTCTCTATATAAACTCATCTAAATCATTGATTCAAACATATGAATATACATGAAAATATATGTTTTTCTACTCTAATTTCTGATCTTACTTTCTAAATACTCCTGCATTCTAAAAGCTCTCAATTATTTTAATTGCTTATTGAATCATTGAAATTATTTCATATCTTTTGATTCAATAAGTAATATACTTCCCTTAATCTTCAAAAAACATCATTCACATATTTTGAGGATAAGATTATAGGAAATTTGTACTACAAGTTATAAAAATGTTTTAGCAAGAACACACACCGTCAACAAACAATTATATTCATCTTTGTTGAAGTCCTCGGTGTTGTAAGAGGCAAGTGTTGAAGTCCTCAGTGTATTAGAGGCGTGAAATCCCGTTCGTTTGCTCGGGTGTTGTAAACCTGTTCCTCCTGGTGAAGCGAGGTAGTTAATAGTGAAAATCCAGATAGAACTCTGGGACTGGACGTAGGACGGTGCTCCGAACCAGTATAAAAATCTCTGGTGTGATTTTTCTATTTTTATTTACTTTGCTACTATCATCTATTTCCGCATTTATATTATAGTCCATATTACACGATCCGTGTGTACTATACTAGCACCTGCACTTGTACACTATCACACTTTTCAATAAGGGTATGACTAATAACGTAGTCATAACTAACTTTAATTAAGGTAGTGATAAAATAAACAATAACAATCACAAATTCATCCAAATTCGTCCATACAGCCAAATTCGTTCAAGCATCCAAATTTCAACTAAATGGTCTAAATTTATCATAAGGGTATGACATGAATATCATAGCATAACAAAAATAGAATTTAAAAATAAAAGCCCACTTTCATTTGACATATTTAACTTTATATACTATTTCTTACTTCTTAAACAACCATTAACCATTATTAGTTAACCAACTAAACATCCAAATCATTATCAATAGTCATGTCAACTTATTTAGCATCATTTTTAAAATTAATTCATAATTTTCTTAAAACGGCACTCGCCTTCATTTCCACTCCGTCTAACTTTATTGAATTGAATTTGGCAGTATTTCGTCAGCACTTCCTTTCATTTTCTCGCTCTGGAGCATTCCAAACTCCTTCTCTACGAACTATGGCACTTTTTTCCTTGAACTATTGACACACAACGTCATGGACTAAATGGGGATATAGCTTGCTAAAGAGGTGGAGTGCATGGACTAGAGGGAAAAGCAGATCGGCTTGGGTGAGATGGGCTTGGCTTGTGGTGGGACGTGCTCGACCTTGGAGTGTGGGGAGGTGGGAACGTACAGATGTGGGGGATGGTGGTGGTGGTACGGTCGAGGGTGGTGGTGGTGAGGTATGGCCGAAATTGCTAGGGAGGATGAGGTGGTGTTGATATTGGTTTTGCGATGGAGTTTGTATATTTTTTTATAGAGAATGAAGGGTTTGATGATGGTAACTTTAAAGAAGTTTGACAAGCACCATTGTCCCGATGGTTAAGTGATTTGACTTTGGTGCGAGAGGTCACAAGTTCGAAACTTGCGTAGCGTGATTCGAACATGTATTGACATGTGATTTGTGTTATGTTGTCCCAATGACATGTTGTATGCAAGTACGTTTTCAAAAAAAAAACATTAAAGAAGTTTTGTGGCTATGGATGCGATGAAGAAGGTGAAGAAGTAGTGAAGAATGAGACGTGAAAAAGTGAAGAGAAAGTGGTGCTATTTATAGTTGAAATTTACAACAAAAAGACCTTATTATCCTTAACCCAAAATTCATTTTTAACCACATATTAGATCCTCATTTCCAATGCAAGATTAGACCCATAAGTACTTAGCACTTAATGAGATGGAATGTATGTGTAAGGAGGTGAAAGGTGATGGTAAGTTTGTCTTTTATCACTTAATACTTAAGCATTCTTATTTAATTATATCATGTAAATATCTTAGATATTATCTTAGTTTTTTATGTGACTAATTATGATATTTTTAAATGTGTGTATGCATGTGTACATATGTGTATCAAACAACGTTGCAACAATTCGAAACAACTTCCATTCGACGAAAGGTTGAAAATCAGAAAAAAGATCGTCGGTCACATTTTCAGTTTTTGACCAAACTATTTATTTATGTAAAAAAAACTTGAAAATAGATTTCTTATCATCTTTAATTAATTAAAAAAAGTTTATTTAAGTTATAAAACCATATTAAATAATATTAAAACTTAACTATAAAAATACGACGTCGACTTATCAAAATGCGTCAAAATTTGCATATCTTTATAAAACAAGTTTATATACATTTGTAAAATTTTTATCAATCAATTATTATCATTATAAAACCATTTGGAAAATTTATTTATCGTTTAAAAAATTAATTGAACATATATCTAATTTTATCGAAAAGTGACTTTGTCGATTTGACGACGAAAATCCAAACTCTTCATTTTTAATCAAATTCTAAAAATAAGTTTTCATTCTTATTTATCACATAGAACATGATTATTTAAGTTTGAAAATTTTATATTTGAATATTTAAAATAAGTTAATATTCCATTTTTAAAGTGGTAAAATTATAGATCGTTATAAAAGATAGACCTAGTACTGTAATATTAACAGAATCGGAATCTTTAGATAAAAAGACTGTGATAATTCAATGCTTTTTAAAGAATACAATTTTTCATGTTATGACTAATGAAATATCTGCTTTTGCAATTTGGAAGAAGTCAAAAGAAATTTCCCAAATAACTCAATTGGCGGCCATGAAGTACAAGATTGATGACGAAACACAAGTCTTGATGTCAATGAATTCATTACTAGAGATTTGGAAGACATTTGTGGTTGCTTTAAATAACTCAAATTCGGATAGAGTTGTTTCAGTGAGTTTGGTGGTTAGTAGCCTTTTTAATGAGGTGATGCGGAGAATGAACTTATTGAGGAGATGTTAATGCAGAAAGAAAAATTAGAAATCCAATTGAAAGGTGAATTTTGCAAGAAGAGGTAAACAACGAAATATGGAAAGAGATATCGTTTACTATTACTACGATAGACCAGTTCATTTATTATAACCCCGCTACAAGCTGAAGAGATATGAAGAAAGAATGAAGGCATTGAAAGAAGACCAAAAGAAACAAAAGGATAACAGTGACGATGTGGTTTATTTTGATGAGAAATTTGATGACAACGTCATATGTGTAGGTAAAGGCGAAAGAAAAGATTGGGCCTTGATTCAGGTGCGTGTTTTCATATATGCAAAAATAAGGAGGCATTTATTGACTATAATGAACAAAAGAACAAGATGAAATCATCTAATGGTTGTGAAATGAAGGAACATGTTCGATTTGGCTAAAGATGTATGTTGGAAAAGTGATGAAACTCAAGGAAGTTAGGCATATTCTAGAAATTAAACATAATCTTTTTTCAATAGGGAGGTCGAAAGAAAAGGTTGCAATTTTTCAACTTAAGGTGAAGTCACAAGGGTGTGAAAAGAATAAGGATATTCTGGACGTAAAACAAAAAGGCAATAATGTGCGTAAACTACTTGGAAAAGAGTGGAGGATGTAGGGTCTTCTAAAATTAGAGTTGGATAAGAAAATTTGTTTGAATCAAGGTGGAGCATGTAATTGAAAACATCAAAGCATGCATGGAGACTTTTTTGATATTGCAAGAATTTCTGATTTATTGATAATATGCATGTTCAATTGGTAGGCATGGATAATTAGGTAGTTTGGAGGTAGGTTAAGTTTTTGTTGAAATTAAGGGATTTTTTTATGGTGATATTGGAAATCGATAGGTCCTACTTACATGGTGAGGGTATTTTCAACATTGTATTGGTAGATGTGGACTTGAATGGAGTTCGTCAACGAAGTGCAATCTGGTGATGACCATACCTAAGCTCATCAGGAAGTATCCATGGTGTCATGTCCAAAATTGACTAGAGTAGGAAGTTGTTGGTGGAGTTGAATGCTTGTTAAGATATAAGGTCAAGGGGGAGATTATTGGAAATGATGATATAATATTTCTAAATCGTAGAAGAAGACCCTACGATCACATGGACGAAGACGGCATGTCTATGGGAGTTGGAGAGGGATAGCGGAGACAAGACGAAGATGCGGTGGAGAGACAAATCTGTAGCTTATAGCTTAAGCTATAGGCTTCAAGTTGATTGGTAGAGTCTACCAGTCAACTAGAACACCTTCCAGTCGACCTGAATTCACCGCCAATCGACTGGCATAAGTCGACTTGTGTGATTTCCAATCAACTGGATCGACTTGTGCTGGAGCAAATTGTGGTTTGTGAGCCCATGATCAATTTGATCATTTTGCATGTGTTTTGGAATTTCCACCGTAGATATTTACAAGGCTGGATCCGACTATAGAGATTTGTTATCCCACCTTTTGGCAAGGCCGAGATATCAAGGAACTGGTTGAAAACCAAGAATCTCTCATCCTAGGTATCGAGCATGCACAGGTTCGCTATGGATGTCGATGAATTTTGTCCGAGTTCGAATTATGCTACAACTGACAAGACAAGACAAGCGAAGCCATGGAAGCCAGCATTCCAAATTTCAGGTCAATCTGAGTCTGTATGCTCAAGTTATGATCGACGCAAGTTGGAGGAGATAACCCTGTTTTCGCATCCATCAATCAACATCAATTCGAATCGATGGCGTTCGCATCGATCAGACGAAACTACTTCGCATCCATCGGTAGGCCTTAGTTCGAATCCATCGGGTTCGTACCCATCCATAAGCCTTAATTCGTATCGATTGATTTCGTATCCATCAACGAGTAGTTCGCTTCGTATCGGCCGTTCAATGTCTCATTCGTATCCATCGAGGAGGCACTTGATCGAATCCACCAGGTAGCCTTGATTCGTATCCATCAGTTGACCTCCCTTCGTATCCATCACAAGTATTGCTCGTTCGTATCGATCGAACGGAGACAACTTCCATTGATACGAACTCACCTCCATCGATATGAAGTGGGCACGCTGCAAATCAATACAAAACACATGTCATTGATGGATTTGAGTTATGCAACGGCTCTCGATACGAATAAGGCGAAGTTCAAGGGAAGGCACTGTTAATTCGGAGCGAAAGGTGGATCGATGCGAGGAGAGCACGCCGCATCATCACAAAGGCACGTGTGCTATCGATTCCAAGAGGATCGATTCGAAACGATGGAATTGAACTCGACAGCATTCCGAAGAACATCAACTTGTATCGATCATAACTCGAGATGCACGAATCCAAATGCTATGAAATTTCCACAGGAGGTTACGTACAAGCCAAAGAATGTTCCCACCAAGTTTTGACTCCATTGGACATCATCTTAATCGATACGAATTGAGTTTGTATCGATCACAGATCGAGTCGAAACTTACCGGGATCGATCGCGTGGGCCCACTCACGTGCCAGAAGGAGTCTTTCGAAGTTTGAGTGAAATATCAGCCTCCTACGCCGACAAAATAGAGCCCCAGAGCCTACAGAAAAGGGATCGTTTTGACTCTCAAGTGTCCAGACTCTGGCGGATTGAACTTTGCAACCTACTACTGCTGCTATATTTCGAATTTCAGAGTTGTAATCTACTGTAACTTGTTGTACTCAAGTGTAATCGTCAAAAGAGAATCAATAAAAATCATAAAACTTCATAGTGGATGTAGGCAAAACGTCGAACCACTCTAAATCGCCGGTGTTTGCGCATTTACTTATTAATCTTTGAAGTTTTTGTTAGATATTCTACGTTTTGAATTTTCTATTATTCATTTTATGTCTCCAAAGACTTTCGAAGAGTGTTGTGCCCAATTTTGGTGCAAACATTTTGGTGCTTTCATTGAGAGAACTCAGATTTTCTCCTGCTCTTTGGATCTGCTTTCGATACCGGATTGCATAAATCTAAGAGGAAGATCCAGATTTCTAATCCAGATTCCTTCGAAACTATTCAGATTTGTGTAAAGTTTAGGAAAGGATCTCATCCATCGCCATGGTTAGCACAAGGACTGCTTCCACCGATGCCGATCAAGAAGGCCGGGATAGACAGAATCCCACGCAATTGCCTTCATCCAATCAAGATGCTACCAGACCCTCAGATCCATCAGGCCCGGTCTCTAGAAAAGAGTTTCAGATGTTGCTACAACAGTTGACCCAGAGTCGGCAACAACTAATAGAACAGCTGCGCGCCAATGCTGAGCTGACTAGCCAGCTGAATCGCCAAAAGCGGGGAAGATCTGAGAGAGACCATGCTTCTCGCTTCTCCATAGAAAGTTCTGCCTCTTCTGATTATCATCATCGATCTCCACGACCCCGACTGGATGGGAGTCATGCATAAGCCACTGGACATCAACCCGCAATGACCGTTGGACAACTGAGAGTTGTTCCATCGTCCACTTTCCAGACCGGGCCCTTCTCCCAAGGGGGAACCGTTCCTCATTATGCCACGGACAACCATTCTACGATCGTCGCTGTAGAATCGGGGTTTGATGCCCAGAACCAGCCAGAATTGGACCATCATCAACAGGGACATACTCCTGAACCATACATCCCGGAAGACTTTGGGCTACGGAGACGGACGTGGACCGTCAACATCGTTCGGTCCCGCCTCGCAATGTGGAACCCAACAATGCTTTGGCTCAACGTACGCCGAACGTCCAAATGCCGGATCTTCCGACCATGATACCTCAGATGATCCGTGAGAGTCAGGGTCTCACAATGACAACTGGGGAATCTCCCGAGGTCACACTCCTTTTATAGATGAAATATTATACGCTGAACCCCCTCGGTGAGTCAGAATGCCAACTCTACCACTGTATGAAGGAAATTCTGAACCTAATCAACATATTCTGAAATATGAATGGTCAATGAGTGCCACAAGAGATGATGATGTAGTAAAATGCCGAAGCTTCCCGATTTCCTTGGGGGGCATCGGTACTATGTGGTTCACTCGATTTCCATCTCGGTCCATCTCTTCCTTTGACCAGTTGGCCACTAAATTTGGTGAGCAATTCTGCATGCACGTCGTGAGGCCGAAGGACGTTAATACCATTCTAATGTCACTCAAGCTCCTGGAGAAACACTTCGGCGTTATCTAGAAAGATTCCATGCTGCTTGTGTTGAGATCAGCATCCCCAACGACAACTCTATTCTTATGGCTTTGATTAAGGGGATTGACCCAGATTATGAATTTGGCAACTGGTTGGCCAGAAAAACACCTGCATCATTAGCTGTTTCTATGCCAAGGCGGCTCAGTTCCTAAGAAGGAAAGATGCAAAACAGTCTAGGAAGCAAGACGATGCAGGGCCGAGCATGGAAGAGATCCAAAGCAATGTTGCAGTCAAACAGTCCGGTAAGAGCTCCAGAAAAGTTCAGTTAAATATCCAAAATAAACAAACTCGGCGAAGGGAGAACGTGAATCAGAATAGAAAGCGAGATCAGAATCGTGGCCCACAGTAGAAAATTTCTATGTTTGACAACTACTCTCCTTTGAATACATCACTGGAGAACTTGTATTTACAAACCTGTAATACCATTCGATATAAAAAAGCTGCACCAAAACCGTCGTCGGAAAGGCAAATCTAGACAGGAAAATTTTGCAGGTTTCACGAAAGCTATGGCCACAATACGAATGAGTGTCGTCATTTGCAAGATCTCATGGAGGAGTTAATTAGAGAAAGGAAGCTAGAACAGTTTGTACGGGCACTGTAGCCTGGAGGAGCGGGCCCATCAAATCAAAATGATATACCCAATCGGGCAAGACAGGAGGAACACGCCTATACCGGCGGGAGATTAGTGATAAATGCTGTTAGTGGCGGTCCCACTTTGTCAAGAGCCTGGAACGATGAGGATCTTCGTCACTGCTACACATGAGAGGCTTTATCTATTCAGTCTATAAATCCCTTGCAATTTATCTCTGCATTTTGAAATTTGAATCTGTAATAAGGCACTGACTTTTGCATATTTTTCCATTTCAGCAATAAATTGCCATCTCTTCTAGCTAGAGCTGTGATTCATCGAATGCGATATTCAACCATCACGACGCACGAAGAGATAATTTCCATCATAGGGTGGAATTTATTCATATAGCGAGTGACTACTATACGACTGGCCACTCACTAGGTGAAACCCAAGCTCGGGGGGAAGCCACTGTACTAAAGACTAAATTGAACCGACATGCGAAAGTCCTATAACTAACTCCGAGTTCCCAGAGTGTGAACTGGGGTACAAACATAAAAATGCAGCTTCAAAGAGGGTGAATCCGTCCACTAACGACTTCGACTGTATTCGAAACAAGTTCGAGGAGGATGAATCCGTCCATCTAACGACCTCGCTTGTCAACTCAGGGTGGATGTGAATTGACCATCCACGATCATGATAATTCCATTGTTCCCAGAGTGCGAACACAATCCAAACGCCCAAACAAACGTGACTTGTCGTTTGTCGGCCAACTCTAAAATTCTTGAGTACAAGTTTGAGTATGAACACATTAATGCAGTTCCGGAGAGGGTGGACCCGTCCGCCTAACGACTTTGGCCGTATCCTAACCAAGTTAGAGGAGGATGGACCCGTTCATCTAACGACCTCGCTTGTTAACTCGGGGTGGATATGATCCGACCATCCATGATCACGATAAATCCATCGTTCCCAAAGTGTGAAAGACCTCCTAAAAAGCCTAAAAAATGTGACTGACCATCTGTCGACCAACACCATGCTCCCAGAATGCGAATTGGAGTATAAACATCAACTCTAGGTTCCCAGAATGCGAACCGAAGTATAAACACCAACTTCAAGTTCCTAGAGCGTGAATTGGAGTATAAATGTCAACTCTAGGTTCCCGGAGTGAGAACCGGAGCATAAACTCTAACTCCGGATTCCCAGAGTGTGAATCGGAGTATAAACGCGAAGTCCAAGTTCCCAGAGCACGAACGGTGCTACAAACATTGATAGTCTACGGATTCCCAGAGTGCGAGCCAGATTATCATTACAAATAACTCTGAGTCCCCATAGTGCGATCAGAGTATAAATATAATTTTAGTGCGAACGACTGCTCATAAGTTAACCTAAGTTCCCAGAGAATGGATATGTGCGTAAAAACTTCAATATGCACGACTGATCGCTGAAATACAAGTGCTGATCCGCGAAGCGTGTATGTGACTGTTTATAAATAAACATGCGTAATTCGACCGCTCGACTCTCATTTATTTTAGCATCGGTCCGAGGCGCCAAACCCGAAGGGGTAGAAACAATTTTCAATCGCTAGCCGGTCTTTATAACTCATCCCCTGGACTGGGGGTAAATCTTAAGTGTTAATCGTTGACCGAAGGAGTACAACATCCAACTAAGTCCAACTCGATCTCCAATTACAACTTGTATTCACGATTTTCAGACTTGGCGAATAAAACAAACTCAACTTGAGAGCTGAAAATCCACAAGTCCACTGAACTGAAATTCAAACATTGCAACACTTGAGCACAAAAGAAATGAAAGTTAAAGCCAAGAAACAATATTTCATTTCAGCTATTTGTATGCGAAGGTTCATATACAAGTTCTTCCAAAAAATTCTACTAGCGGGGGGCCGAGCCTACATCTATACACGGCCTATGAAAGAAAGACAAAAGCAAATTCCTAAATACCAAAAATACGCCAAAGGGGCTTATCTACTTTTTTTTTTCTTCGGCTTCTTCTTCAGCGTAGAACCGTCGGAACCGTTGATGGTCTTTCGCTTCGAACCTTTACCCTTTGACGGATCATCCCCTGACGGAGTCATGATATCGACGTTCTCCTCCGAACTTGAATATAAGGGAATGCTCTCTACGGGAGGAATTAGAGGAGTCGGGTCTACAACCGAGGGCAGAATGGGCACGCTAGTATCGACGAGTGTGCCCACAGGAGATATCATCCTAAGTGGAGTTGGGCCGACTGCCGTCGTTCCACTCCCAGAACTACCGCCATGTGTCGCTGCCTCTAACTCGGCGTTAATTTCAACCAATATTTCTTCCTCATGAGCAGATCGGGCTTCGCTGGGGGCAGTGGTGGTCTGCATGGAGCAACTGGAAGCCGGCGCAAATCCACTGATGACAAATGGCAAGTCCACGAAGGGCTCACTCTGTCGTCCCAAGAGCTCGTTCATCATCTGCTCATCAAAAGAAAGTGAGCTCCCCTACGTTACTTCAATAGGCACGGCCGTTGTCATAGTGGTCGCTTCGGTGATAATGGCCTACTACACTTGATGTGATCCCTGGATTGCGGGAGGCGCTGTCAATATAACTTTGGTCACTAAATAAAGAAAAAGGAGAAGTTGTTACAAACGCTTCGGAATAAGACCCTTACTTCGAACACACTTAAGGTAGGTCTAGAATACCTTCCTCTGTTTGGTCCATGGTCGACAGAGCAGCTTCAGAGGAGTGCTCCTTGATGGGAGATAGATGAGGCTGCTCTGGGTCATAAGCCGGAACAGGCTGGGGTTCAACCACCGAGGTAGGTTCAGATCGAGGCGGAGCAGTAGTCTCAGAACCTGTGGCATGATGCTCGACGCTTGAACTTTCCCCAGTCTTCTGGTGCTGGATGCCAAGCCTCTCTTTTGCATGCAAAATCATAGAGTCGGATAGAACTTTCTTTTCATCTTCTTGCAATATGTGGTTCTCCAACTCGAATTCCTCAAACGCTCCATCCAGATGTCCCGCCTTCTCCTCCTCGACTAACAGGTTCCAAGCGTCGTAGAGGTGAGTTGAGTAATCTTCAAGCCAAGCCATGTTTCTGTTCCTCAACACGTTGGCATTATAGGTGACAAGAAGCTCTTCTAATCGGTCTCGAGCCAGGCCTCCACCAGCTGAACCTTCTCTTTAACCTCAGCTTCTACCAAGCAGGCTTTTTCCATAGCCGCGTTCCTTTCTTTCTGAAGCACCACCGCTTGATCGCATGCTTCTTGTGCGAAAACATTAGAAGCATCCCTCTCTTTTATAATTTCAGAGAACTTAGACTTAAGTTCGTTGAGCTCTTTGAGGATTGCATCCTGCTCAGTAGTCAAAGTGGTGTTCCTGTGGCCCATATCCTCCACCATGGCGTAGTGTTCTTGCCTCATCCTATCCATGGCCGCGTGGGCATCATCTGCCTTCTTGAGAGCTTCTATCTTGGATTTACGAGAAGACTCAGCCTCATTATTAAGTACTTGGATAATCCGATCTTTATGTGAAAGCTCTTTCTCCAACTTCTCGATGGCACTGCCCGCTCAAACGCCACCTTCGACGCTTTTTGCGTAGCTTTTGACCACTTCTTGTACTGGAAGAATATAGCCGCAACATAATCATGCACAGTGTGTTTGGCACTCGCCGGAATTCTTTTCAAGTGTGGGGGAAAGATGTAGCCATCAAAACGGATATCGGAAAAATCCTTCTTCAACCGAGCAAGCTTAATCGTTCCTTCCCCGGTGGGCTCGGTAAGGACCTCTTCAGTAATATTCGTCAGAACCAAGTCAATGTTTCTCTCTTCACTTGGAGAACTCGAACTATCTCCCAGTAATATTCGCCTTGAGGTCGCTGAATTATCGCTGTAAAGAGAAAGAAATATAAGTTTGACTTTAGCTATAACCGTCTTGTCAACTATTCTAAAAGATAGCAATACTCACGTCTAAATAGCCATCGATTGGCAAATCCTAGAGGGCACCGAACGTAAAACCACTCAGTGTTGAAGTAGCTCAGTCTAGTCTAAGAGCCCGTGACTAATTGACAGTTCCTTACTGCCTCCAGGAATGTGAAAGATGGGATATTTGTTCGACTCTTGAAGTTGAACAGGTATCTAATCTCGGTCGGGTTCGGTGGACGATAGAGATGCTCCATGATTACTATGAAAAGACTATTCAGCAGCGCATATCCATTTGGATTCAACTGAGATGGAGCGATTCCAATGAAAGACAACACTTCTCGAATATATTGATTAAACGGAGGGAGTGTCCCGGCCGCGCATGCGTGATGGTTAAATGCGGTATACCCTTCTGGAGGGCAATGCGGCTTATCATTAGGACCCGGCAATAGCACATCATCCACCGACAAGCCATTCCTCAGGCATATTCGTCCCAGCATATCTTCAGAACATTGGATGGAATGGAGTCTGTCGGGTTGAAAATGAAAGATGCCCCAGGTACTACGTCCGGGGCAGGGTCAATGACCTCGGCCTCAATGGCCGGTATATCGATTGCTGGAGGAGTTAAAATCCGAGTTTCTGGTGGCTGCGAGCTTGAAGTTTCCATAGCTAACTAACTCATGAAAAATCATCATTAGACGATAATGAGCCCATGGATCCCCAGTGTGAAGTGTGTGAATATGTTGTGCGGTGCAGTGCTGTGCATTACTTGAACGAATTCTATAGAATTAAAAGAAGTATGCAAACGACGAAAACTTCAAAATCCAGTTGGAATGACCGTCATCGCTGACCGTCACAATCATGCCGTTTAGATGTTGGCAATCAATCCGATTTAAAATTTCTTATCATATTGTTAAGTTATAGTTCCATCGACGAGTTTCAAAAGGCAGTCAAATGTGCGGTTCTACGGTCAGGACCAATTATGCAAGGTAGAAGCTCGTCGGGGGCGAATGTTCAAATGTGTGAAAGTTCTCTAGATCTATCAAACTCCGGCTTGGGATCGATCGCCACAGCTCAAATTAGTAACGAGTCAAAGGCCTCCTTTTCGTATCGATTGCGTTCGAAACGATACGTTTCGTATCGATCGAATTCGAATCGATACGCTTCGTATCGATCAAATTCGAATCGATGCGTTTCGTATCGCCTAGGTTCGAATCGATACGTCTTGTATCATTCAGGTTCGAATCGGTACGCTTCATATCGATTGATTTGTGCCCACTTCGTATTGATCACAACTTGGTAACCTCGCATCGATCATATTCGTAATGATAAAAAATGATGGAGTATCGATCGCCTACTCAGGACTTCATGTCGATCATACTTCCGACGACTTCATATTAAATGCTTCAAACCGATATGAAGTGTGTCCTTGCAGGATCGATAAGGACCCCATCATTCATCAGTCAACGCTGCATCGATGTTAACCCCCCACCCAGTTATCGATACGAAGTCAAGCCATGTTCTTTCTTTTCATCGGTACGAAGTGAAGGCCAAACAATCACCAATCGATTGCTCCATATCCCAAACTCCTTCTTCTCCAATCAACAAGAGCATCGCCATGGCCATCCTCAACCAAGCCCTGGCCCAGATCTGGCCTTGACGTTGCCAGAATTGATAATTAGCAAGGGTGGGATGGATCTAAGATCCGAACTTTATCGTTTGGATTTATTCGTAATTGATTAATTACCTAAATTGAGATTGGAATTCGAAGAATTAAAAGATTGTATTTGATCAACTCGAAAGCAAAGCGCAGTTCTACTTTTACCAAGCTATTGGATCGATGCGAAAGTAGGTGGTAAAAAAGGCAACAGTGAAAAGCAAAAAGTGAAAAATGCCGAAGTCCAGAGTATTTATATGAGCGCAAGTGTGAAGGGAAGGGGCGAAAAGTAAAAAGTGAAAAATGCCGAAGTCCAGAGTATTTATATGAGCACAAGTGTGAAGGGAAGGGGCGATTCGTCTCCCAGTCAAATGTGACCGGTCATTGCAGGTCAACGATTGCATCGAGTCGAACAGTCAGTTCAAATCCCATCGAGGCGGAATAGTCGATAGGGTCCATCGATACGAACACGATTAAGTCAACTCTGAAGAAATTGAGCTCCCTCAATTCGAAACACTTATTCGTATCGACGAGTTTGCAGCTCCATCCATGATCCATCGTTGTGAACTACACTGTTCGAATACATCGATGCACGACCCCTGAATACATGTTCCCACCAGTATGAACTATCTATTCGAATCCAACGGCTCAATGCTCCATCGATACGAAAGGCATCGCGAGGACCTGCTGAAGCTCCTGAAAACCATTGATACGAATGTTAGATCTGTATCCATCGGAAATCATGACCATCGATACGAGATGATAATTTGTATCCGTTAGTGCGAAACATATCAATGCAAGAGAAAATTTTCAAACTTCTATATCGATTCAGGAGAGGATCGATACGAAGGAACATCCAAAAACAACCATTAATTGTTATTACAACTCGAGTTTCACATCGATTCAGGAGAGGATCGATACGGAATTCGATACAAGAAAACTGACTACGACCCGTGGACGTGCAACGTTAACGAGAGTCAGGTTAACATATATGCGTGTATGCCAAACTAATATTCAATTTTTAGCATTAACAGGAATTGGATATTCATCTAATAAGGATTACGGCAACAAACAGCTAGGTACTATCATGCAGCAATCAGTTACAGCAACGCAAGGTTACAACCTTCAACGAAAAAGCAATAACTGTTCAGAGTGAAGACTGAAGTTTTTCAAAGCATGTCATGTTTCCACAAGATGTACTTTGGAAGACAAATGTTATCCCGTCTTTTGGTAAGGCCGAGATATCAAGGAACTGGTTGAAAACCAAGAATCTCTCGTCTTGGTTATCGAGCATGCACATGTTCGCTATGGATGTCGATGAATTTTGTCCGAGTCCAGATCAGGCTACAATTGACAAGATATGGCAAGTGAAGTCATGGAAGCCGGCATTTCAAATTTCAGGTGAATCCGAGTCTGTATGCTCAAGTTATGATATATGCAAGTTGGAGGAGATAACCCTGTTTTCGCATCCATCAATCAACATCAGTTCGAATCGATGGCGTTCGCATCGATCAGACGACACTACTTTGCATCCATCGGTAGGCCTTAGTTCGAATCCATCGGATTCGTACCCATCCACAAGCCTTAATTCGTATCGATTGGTTTCGTATCCATCAACGAGTAGTGCGCTTCATATCGGCCTTTCAATGTCTCATTCGTATCCATCGAGGAGGCACTTGATCGAATCCACTAGATAGCCTTGATTCGTATCCATCAGTTGACCTCCCTTCGTATACATCACAAGCATTGCTCGTTCATATCGATCGAACGTAGATGACTTCCATCGATACGAACTCACCTCCATCGATACGAAGTGGGCACGCTGCAAATCGATACAAAACACATGTCATTGATGGATTCGAGTTATGCAACGGCTCTCGATACGAATAAGGCGAAGTTCAAGGGAAGGCACTGTCAATTCAGAGCGAAAGGTGGATCGATGCGAGGAGAGCGCGCCGCGTCATCACAAAGGCACGTGCGCTATCGATTCGAAGAGGATTGATTCGAAACCATGTATTCGAACTGGACAGCATTCCGAAGAACATCAACTCGTATCGATCATAACTCGAGATCCACGAATCCAAATGCTATGAAATTTGCACAGGAGGTTACGTACAAGCCAAAGAATGTTCCCACCAAGTTTCGACTCCATTGGACATCATCTTGATCGATATGAATTGAGTTCATATCGATCACAGATCGAGTCGAAACTTCCCGGGATCGATCGCGTGGGCCGACTCACGTGCCAGAAGGAGTGTTCCGAAGTTTGAGCGAAATATCAGCCTCCTACGCCTATAAATAGTGCTCCAGAGCCTATAGAAAAGGGATCTATTTGACTCTCAAGCGCCCACACTCTACCGGATTGAACTTTGCAATCTACTACGGGTGTTGGCTTTCAAATTTCATAGTTGTAATCTGCTGTAACTTGCTGTACTCAAGTGTAATCGTCAAAAGAGAATCAATAAAAGTCATAAAACTTCATAATGGACGTAGGCAAAATGCCGAACCACTCTACATCGCTGGTGTTTGCGCATGTACTTATTAATCTTTGAAGTTTTTGTTAGATATTCCACGTTTTTAATTTTCTATTCTTCATTTTATCTCTTCAAAGACTTCCGAAGAGTATTGTGCTCAATTTTACAAACAAGATTACATCACACTATTATTAACGGACTTGTTTATGGTTCATTGCGTTAGAGGAGAGTTGTTTTTTTTAGGGTTTTTCTATTGAGATAAGTTCCCAATTTTACGGTTTCTTTGTAATTTATTGTAAATTTAATAGAAATTTGTTTGGACTAAGTTGTTTGTGTACCGTCTCTTTTTGTCCTTCAAATATTACTTTCTCTCAAATTAAATTATGTAGGGACCATCAGGATTACCCTAACACATAGTTGCAAACATTTAACAAAATTTTATGAAAATACTGTAACATACAGTTAACTTTAACCCTAAGTCTTATAAACTTGCTCGAAAAGGTTAAAGACTATTAAAAGGGGCTTTGGACGTTAGGTCTCTATTTCTGATATAGTTATATGAAAAGTTCCTCTAGTAATATATTTGTAAATTTAAATTAGAAAGCGCAAATTAGATTACACTTTCTTGACAAAAAGCGCAAATTAACTTGCGGTTTTCGAAAAAAAATTAAAAAAATCAGATTTCTTTACTCGTAAATTAAAATAATTGTTATTTAAGTATAACTTTAATAAATAACTTCAGTTTTCCACCATTTTCAATCAGAAAAGTGCAAGTTAAATTGCTTTTTTATATTTCAAAAGCTATAGAAAATTTTCTTATACCAGTAGAAAACAAGGATCCGTGGCTTTTTTACAACTATTAAAACTTGTATTTAATACAAGAGAAATGAAGAGCTATTATGTAAATTTTTGGCCAACTCAAAGATGTTATGAATGACTTGATCCAAAATGCCCAACACACTTATTTGCAAAAGCGTGGAAGGTAAAATTTATTTGTAGTTACGAAGAGATAGATTACTAAGCAGTAACTGACACATAATAGTGGTGACCAAGTTAAAGTTGTAACACCAAATATTGTTCTAATACAATTAATAAAAGTCATTTATTTTGAGTACATGCAACAACTTGATAATTTCAAAGCGAACGTGGCAAATTAATTCGTAGCTCAAATTAAATGCACAAATTAACAGTGGATATTTGGTTCTTACAGTTCTCCGTCATTTTTATTTTCTTATTTTGAATATTCGAATTTTGAAAACCCAAGAGAACCCGACAGGCCAGTAAACTCCTAAGGAGGGTACAGTAAAGCCATCCGTTGATCCAAGCACTCAACCTTCGGATAAATTTATATAGAATAGTGAAGCGTATGGTAGGAATCGAAATTGGAGCTTTTTATCAGAACCCAAGCCCCCTTTGTAATGCGCTGATACGTGGGCATGTGCCACATATTAGTTACAGTACAAGTAATTAAACAATTTATAGTCTTTGCAAAAATATAGTTCTTGCACCAGGTTATTTGCATTGTTTATTATTGGATATACATATTACTGTCATTTGCTACATTTATCACAAAGTTTTTACTTTTTTTACTTCAACAGTACAAAACTAAATAGTCCAGTCAATTCTCTTTTGCATAAACACAGTTTATCCAGTAAATATAGACAACAAGACTAAAACATAAGAACAACTTTTTATGAAATAATAATATATTACAACATATATATATGTTACACGAATTCATCATGCTTATTTAAAACCCGCTATGAAAAACATATTAAAATGGAGTAAACACACACACTCACACACATATATATATATATAAAACCCGCTATGAAAAACATATTAAAATGAAGAACATATACATACACATACATACATACATACATAGCTTCTAACTTATTGAGCTTTTTCATGAACCATGCTCATGTTGAGCTTTGTAGCAGCCCTCTACACAGTCTTTGATACACTTAACCCTATCAGATACTGCAATAACAATTCCAACAATGGTTAATTAATTCTAAACATAAAATTCAACAAAATAACCCTTTAAGCTTCATCATTTTCTACCTTCCAAAATCAAATAATCAAAATACAACCCATGCATGAACTGGTGAGTTGAGTTAGCAAGCATACCTGAATCAGTAAGGCATATTGCAACAACACATTCAATGGGACAATCGAGATTCAATTTGCCACTGATAGCGCATTCAAATTTACAAAGTGGGTTGCAAAGTTGATGAGACAGCTTCTTTTCGCAATATGGATTGCATAGAATAGAGCATGTTGTTGTTGCACAGCTAGGGCTTATTAGCATGACAAGCATAAAAACCGTCACCAAAGTTGAATTATATGATTTTCCTTCCATTATGTATGATTAATGAATATACTTCTGAAATATTGCTTATGGAAGAATATATATCTTAAAGCCTCCTTATATAGAGAAGAGCGAGTTAGGTTCACCTATATGTTGCATTAAACATTAGATGTCAAGTGCAGCAATCAAAATGTACTTGCCATATATGGTTGTAAGCAAGTGGAATGTATGTTGTTGAATTACAAAAAGGGAATGGATTGTAATTATTGTTAGTTGCATCATCTGTTTTAACATACCACTTGGAAGAGCACTAATTTTGTTAAAAATTAAAAGAGCAATCCTCTTCATCTAGTGTATATATGTGTTAATATCGCTAACAACTTTGCTTTAGCTCAGCATAGGAGTTTTGCAGTAAAAAGTTCTAAAAGAGCAATTTTGATCATTAGTTATTATGGTGGTTTTGATTGGTTTATGTATAGTGTTATTATTATCAACCAATACATGCTTAGTGGTCTTATGTACACCGGGCTTTAAGAATTATCAATGAAAATAATATTGCATGCATTCATTGGAATAACCAAGACCTCATAGAAAATAGATCAAATCCTCAGTTTTTCACCTATCTATTCTCATATATCTTAATGATCTTAGTTATACTTCGTCATTTTGTTGTGATAAATGGTTGAGATTCTACACGGCATATTTGGACATAGAAAATAAGGAGACAGTGATATTGAACCCCTTAGAAAAGGGGTTGCAGAGTTCCATGGAAAATGAAATTTGGGTACTATGACAATAATTTGGGTAATTAGTAAGCATACCCGCACTCATTGTGCCTAGGTTGTAATTTGAGTATGGAAAATGAAAGGGCTGGTAGGGAAGTTCCAAACATACTCATCCACACATATACAAATATCTATGTACATAACCAAAATTCTGCATACAAAAATTCATCAGACTACATATTTTTACATGCACGCAGATTATTACATACAACATGCAAAGAGATATTTCGTACACATGTAAAACCATAAAAGCGAATAACAAGAGTAACTGGTTACATCTTTCTACAAATATGGTCCTCACGTTGCACTCTGTCAAATAGCCAAGGACGTTATTACATATATGGCCTTGAGATATCTACACTTGTGATTGAAATATCTTTAATTTTCATTCAGGCCGACTAACCAAAGGACATGACTAAGGTATCAATTTATTTCCCAACTGTTCCAGGATGGATACATGCCTATCATACTTCCAATAGTCAAATAAAATTCTGACAACTGGTATATTCTACGGATGAGCTAAAAAGTTGATACAAAGAGTATGGGAGACGCTACATACACAGGAAGAGAGTAGAAGACATCAATTTCCTCTTCTTTCCCATAAGTGGGAGAGATTACTAATTAATTATGAATGTGATGCTCCATTTTAACTCCAAACGTTACCCTCCAATGGTTGTGTGTCAACCTTAAAAGCTAAAGTTACTGGTTCATTAGGAGGTTGTAAAGACCCATCATTCATAATATCTGAAAATCCATCTACAGCATCTCCCAGATCTGTGAAGTATCAAAGATGACGACTCTTTGGAGGTGATAAAAGAAAACAACTGAGCATATCTATCGCAAATTTGTACATAACTAACAAAGGAAGGAAGCAAGACCGTTGTTTGTCCAAAAAATGGTTAAACAAATCTAACAAACGTAGAAATGAAGAAATCAAAGAGAAAACACAATGTTTTTATAGCGGTTTAGCAAAATCTCCGACTCACATTCACTTTATTGTTTTTTATTCATGAATTCTCTTCGGAATATACATTCATAATCAAATTTGAGTTACAATCTAGTAAATCTCGGTTTTCTCAAACTCTTACACTACAAGGAGAAACGCATTTTCCGACGGTCAGAATCTGTCGGCGGCCGTCGGAAGCCGTCGGAAAAAACCGTCGGAAAAGACTGCGTCGGGAGCAGTATTTCCGAGGAGCGGTATTTCCGACGGCTTCCGACGGATGCTGCCGAACACGTTTCCGACGGCTCTCGACAATTTCCGACGGCGTCCGACGGGCGTCGGACACCGTCGGAAGCCGTCGGAAATGTTTAGCTACAGGCCGTCGGAAATTGTCGGAAGCCGACGAAACTTTGACTCGTAAGCCATCGGAAGCCGTCGGAAATCTGCTGTTTTTTTTTATATTTGCTGCAAATAGAGCATTCCAACCACATTTCTCTTACAAACACTACGATATCAATACTGCACAATCCAATAAATAATAATCCAACCAAATATCCAAACCTAGACTACAAAATAATCAATAAACACACAAATGGATAAAATTAGAATAAAAATAAAATACAAAATATACATACCATTTCAACATTAACAATAATCCTAACAATAACTGTTCTACCATATTGTTAATGCACAAATTCATCAACATTCTCATGCATATCCTCATACAACTACAGAACCAAGTGTATCATACATAATTATACAAATCAACAATTAGTTGCACCATCTACCAAATCATTCTAAACTAAAACAAAACATATCTGCACGAACGAATAAGCAAGCAATGAATCAATCTCCTCCAGATCCAGTGCCAGCCGAGGAAGGGAAGCAGCCACCAAACTGCTGCATGTACTCTAACAACTGTGCGGTCTGCAAGGCCTGTTGGCAGTTCTGCTCCTCCAATTGGGACACTCTAGTACGCAATTCTTCTATACCTGCTAAATCGCTCTGAGGTCTACTCCGCCGTCCCCTACTCTGACTACTGGACTGCAATAATTGAAAAATAAATAAAATCCAAGTTTATTGTATTGAAAAGGTAAAAATATCATATTTTCAGTATTTTAAGAAAAAGTAAATTATTTACCGCTAAATTGCCAAATCCGTATCGTCGACCATGCTCTGCTGGACTCATAACGGACTCAAAATAACGTCCTCCTCATCATCGGTCGTCAGCTGCTCTCTACCCGTATCAGCAAGGAGTTTCTGCCGCTGCTCCATAAACATCTCCTGCATTAACAAATTAATAATATCATATCTTATTTCATCATAATTTAATAATTAAAACAATTACTAATACTGAATAACATGAAATATGCTTACATGGCTTTTGCTGGTTTTATCGTCCTGCCATGTGTACGAAACAGTCCCGTGTGGATTAACATGCTCGACATCATGCGTACGGGTGAACACGTCCATATAGCTGACAGGACCATGTGTCTCGGCTTCCTGAAGTTGATTGTTACATACAATTATTATACGTTTAAAATCATATAGCATAAACTATTTACATTTATTATTTAGTAAATTTACCAACTCCTGCCGATACTGCTGAAACGACTTCGATCCTCCGTGATGAGTGACGGGATTCTTATTTCTATTTGCAGAGTTTCTTTCCGACTCTGCCTGTACATTCAAAATTTGATACATTATTTTTCAATCACGTCAAATTAATAATTCAAAAAAAATTAGTATACTTGCCTTCGCCTCGTCCGTCTCCCAGTAGCTCAACCAAGCTTGCCACACGTTCTCTCCCATCCACCGTGGTTTCTTATCAGATTTCTTAATCTCAGATATCGTGTCCCTGTAATTCTTGCGCATCTTCTTCATCCAGTATGCTCGTGCCAGCATCATATCGTTTGTCTGGATGTCTATCTCAGCTTGTATTAAAAAAAAGATTACACTTTAAACGATAAACAATAGAAAAACGACAAAAACGAATTAAAAAACAGAAAAATTATACATACTAGGACATCCTGCCATATGCACTCTATGATGTGAGGAGGGATGGTATCCCACCTCGGCCAGCACACACTCATCCTACTACGATAAGATGCTCTAGAGACGTCCAGCACAACCTTAGAGGGAAGTAGGTCGAACCCCATGTTTTTAAGTACGATATAGATAAGTACGTACGTATATCATAGAAAAAATAAGATTTTGAATAAAATTTAATTCTTACCCATCTGCTCTAGGGACTAACGATACAACTACAGGCTGTGCCTCTTCCGATGGGCCACTGCCATCGCCTCCTGACGATCGGAAAGAGCTCCTACCTCTATACGACATAATGATAAACCTGTGACATATACACATCATTATATAAGAGAATAAAAACATGATAATGAAATATATTTCATACGAAAATGACATCAACGGTATAAATTGCTTAATTAATGACTGAAATGGAAATAGAAATGGAAGTGTGTTATACCTGATTCATAATGGGTGTACTCTTCCAACGATAAGTAGAGTTCATTGCATTTTTAATAAAAATTGCTAAATAAATGACAAATGGAAAAACATAAAACATGCAAACAATAGTAAACGGATTTGGTTTCATAGTTACGTCAATTTCATAATACATCAAGAATTCAACATAGTTACATCAATTGCAAAAAAATATATTCAGATTTGTATCAGTCATCATCGTCTTCTGATTCAGATTCGGTCTCGTTTTCGACGATATTTTCCTCTGCACTGTCAAACGCTTGTACCCAAACATTTGATTCATCGATCAAGGGACCAAAATCTGTATGATTGTCTGTAATTATTATTTCGTTATTTTGCTCAAGATCTGCCTGATAAGCTTGTTCGTCCGGAATATTTTTCCCATCGAATGTGAATCTGGCCTTTGTTTTAAAAACTGCAGACCAATCTGCTTTATCTCTTTTTAGAGACGGATAAGGAAACTTGCAATGCTTGTTTTGCTAGTGCAAAAGGATCATACTTGTGATAGTGTGATGTGTGCTTTATTTCGATAAGATTATAATCCTTGTGCACATTAATTCCAGAACCTGGAACATTGCTAAACCAATTGCATCTAAATAGAAACACCTCCTCCGCGGGTCGTGAGAAATATGTCAGTTGCAAAATTTGTGTCAGAACGCCATAAAAATCATTTAAATGATTTTCTGGATCATCACTACCTTTAACAAATACACCGATATTATTTGTTAATTTTTCTGCACCGTATTCTTTGGTGTTAAATTTATATCCATTGACGAAATATGTCAGGACCCGATTCTTCGTCTTCCGAAAATTCAACATCGATACTCACTTTATCGACTGCCTAGCAATCGAACGATGGAAAACCGAACACTAAGGGTTTAAGAAAGAAAAAAAAGAAAAAGAAGAAGAGAGAAAAAGATAGAAAATAGAGAGAAGAAAATAAAAAATAGAACGGAACAGAAAAAAACAACAGAACAACATCAGAATCTCACAATTCGCAGCGGAACAACATATAATAAATAAATGAATAATCTTTAAACAAAGAACTATATCAGTTATTACATTTCATACATTACATTTCATTACATCATCATCAGAGTGTACAACAACAAACAACAACAAACTGTGCAGCGGAAAAAGAAATACTATATACTAGTAATACGTCATGCCATCCAGCTTGCTTCCAGCAACTCCTGAGTATCCAGAATATCCTGATAAACCTAACTCTTGACTACCCGTGTGGAAATTGGTGGGCACCCAGAGTTTAGGAAGGAAAACAATAAACTCCGAGTTAGTCATGTGACTGGTGTGAGAACTCAAAACAGTTTATTTATCTTTAAAATCAAAATAGAGGAATATTTTTAAAGTCAATTCGCAATGCTTTTAAGAATGAGACTACCATAAGACCTCCCACCACACACACAATGCAAACGCAGACTTGGAGGAGATTTCTCCTTATGATAGTCAAAGATGCTTGACACGTATTAAAATCAAATCAATTTTGATATTATTATTAGTGCATAGTGTAGAAGATATTTCGAAAGTAGAATATAAATCTTAGCCAGCATAGGTACCATTATATTATGCCTACTATAGCTACCTCATTAGGAAGCAGGTTCTACAACTAAAACCGTACAAGTCTCGTATTGTTTCTTTGGATTTCCAACGAATGATCAGGCCAAGGAACTTCCCACTGCCACATGAGAATGCCTCTAGATGGACATCCCCGAGAACCAAACCAGATCTCTACCAACACAAGGCCGGGTTACCCCTAACTGAGTAACAACTGACCGAATATGCCATCCCCCGGTCCTTTGGGACCTTTCAACCGAGCGCTCGCAATCAATTCACATAATCATAAAGTGTTTTCAACTTGAGTAAGTATCTGGGCTCCATACCATGATACCACCCTTTTCCAGAAGGAAATGCACATATCCTAAAGGGCGCTACCCCTCATAACCTTGCTGCATCTTTCCTGTTTTGACCATTCGCGGGGTGTGAGGCTCGACGAAGTCACGTCCACAAAAACATACTTTATACAAAAGCCATGCTTTGGGTCAACAAATGATCATAGAAATGATCACCGGGATAGACGATCAAATAAACGATCCTATCACAAATAATCAACACAATGATCATTTACAGCAACACTCAGCATGTCACATTACCAAATTGGGAATGTATCGCTGATAACATTCAACTACATAACCTCTGAGCTCGTACGTCTCAGAGAAGGGTGTTAAGCAAAGAGAATAAATTCTCCGCCACCAACAGAAATATATTTGAAAGAAATCTGCTTTATATCTCAGTTTGTAATGTCAGACATACAATCCATACAAGTCTGTTCTGGGTTCGAACAGAACCGAAGGCACTTCTCACGAAGCCCTTGCAATCCGGGTATTCACAATCCCGATCGAATTTCCCATCACTTAGGGAATCTCTATACCAGGAGCTACCCAGTGCAGAGACAATCGATAGGTCATCCTATCGCTTTCGCAAATACCCGGTCTTCAACACCGATCATCAAATGCAATTCATAACGACGTATCACATATTCAGAATGGGTTATACGACCCCATGGTCCTTTCCCGGTTAACCCGAATAGTGAGTGCTTATTCAAAAATAAGTGTGGCATTCAAATTCAAGCAAATCACAACAAATATCTATTCAAAGGGAAATATTGATAGTCGGTTATTGAACTATCAATGGATATGCACAACATCACCAGTTTCCAAATAATTTTTCAAATTATTTATTTTCCATAATATCCTTACAAGATATATTATTTTCAATACTTCAAAAATAAATCAATATTTATTTTTTTAAACAAGTTCCCCTTTTTATTCATAAATTCCATAATGAATTTATATTCCAAAATATCCTTACATATACGATTTCAATTATTCATTTCAATTTATCTTCAAAAGGATAAATTCTCAAAATATTCACTTTATATTGGAAAACATTTCCATACTTACTTATTCATAAGTAATTCACAAATTTTATTTATTTTCAACACTTAGTAAATATTCAATATACTTAAATCGAGATTAAGTATACATTTCATTCTTTAAGGAAATCATTCTCTTCAACATATTTATTTGGGCCAAAACGAATGTTGCGTAAAACATCGTTACGACAACCCAAAATCACTAGTATAGGGATTCGAAATTAAAAAAAGATATATAAATCCCAATACTATACAAAACATTTCCTTTCGGAAATCATTTACTATAACAACAGTGTTATAGTCTACCATTTCCTTCTATTTCTCGAAAACGTCTATTTCAACAATAAATGTTGAAATCTATGGTTTCGAATCTCAACACATTTTAAAACTTCGTTAGATCGTTTTAATTCTATTTAAAACATCAAATCTAAACATTTTCTTTAACATATTATTCACTATTCAAAACGTGAATATACTACGTTAATCAATTTCATCCTTTCCATACATTTTATTTTAAAGGATTATTCACTGTCTAAAACGTGAATATAACTTCATAAATAAGTTATAACAATTTACTTATCAAAATAAGTCTTTGCGAATTTATAAACAATGTTTATAAATTCCTTTATTACCCTATATTCAATTCATAACTCAATTATATACCAAAGGTTCATATTATAAGTTAAACACTTATAAAACTCATTTTATAATTCCAAATATTTTAATTTATGAATATCCATTTTATAAATCTTATATACAAATCAGTTTGTATCATTATTCTAAAACATCTTTAATCTCCTTTATAATTTCATCCTTTTGATTTATAAAATAATTAAATTTTATAAATCCTATATTTAAACTTTTCACAATAAATTCAAAAATCCCGATTAAACTATTTTATAAAATCATTAGCATCATATTCTCAAAAATCAGTTTTTTTAACTACATTTATCAAAAATCATAATTTTTATAACATTACAATTATAACGTTTATTTATTTAAAATGGATCAATTCAGAAATATTTTATAAACGTTTTCTTTCAAAAATCACTTTGAAATCCTTTTAAAATTCCCAAAATTTGGTCCAATGATGCTACATACCAAATAGTCAATCACGACAACAACGATATCATATATCGATATGATAATCCATCAAATATCAAAATATCTGAAATCAAATAAAAACTGTTGAGGAATCCAGTTGGATCCCTCCAACCTGTTTTCCTGCATCCAAAAACATTAGCACAATACCAATTTCGCTCCAGTACGAAATTATCGCGGTATATGGGATTTAAATATTATCCGCTTAATAGACGGCGCAATAGGGTCTCATCCGCTATACAAATGCGGGAAATCAACAACTCCAATATATACATATGCCAATATATATATATTGCTATCATATATAATACCAATTTCACTGTTTATGAAATATTCGTGGTATATGTTTTTAATAAATAACATCCGCTTACTAACGGCGCATAATGTCTATTTTAACAATCAATAGATAACAATCATCATTCAAACATGCATTCAAATATTTTAAATCTAACTATTTAAAATTAAAATCGAAACTGATTCGATTGAGTGAGAAGTTCTCACCTTGATTTCAATTTCGTTTTAGCGATTTATTTCGAATAAAATTAAACGGACGTTTAATTTTACCCGAAATTATCACTAACTCCAAATGATTCCAATCCAACTTCATCGCGTAGTGCTCGTCCATACGATTCTAACGCAACTGGTTTCACGCGTTTTTGATCTCGTATGAAAAAGTTATGCATTTTACAAGTTTACTCGATTTTTATATAACTAAATTACAACTTAATTATATAATTTTAAACCTAGCTTATTTACAGCCGTTCGATCATCAATTGCCCTCATCTGGACCGCACCCTCTTCATCTTCCCTCTCCGCGTTCAACTACAGATAATCAAAACCCATAGCCGCCATTTTAGGGCAAATTAACGCGACAAATCCAAGCACATCTAGCTCGATCAGCAAGTGTCATTCGCAAGCCCATCACGTATGCTATGCTCGGCCGAAAGGTGATGAAGCTCGGCCCCTTGATTTTCCTTGAAAACCATGCGCAAGCTGTAGAGAATGCGCCCCCCTGCCATCGACTCGCTCCACTTCACACCATCATCTCCGTATAGATTGAAAGCTCTCTTCGCGCTCTTCGACTTCCGTGTTGAACACTTTGGCTAATTATCGACGGATTGGAAGTAATTGAGGAGGAAAGGAGGATGATTTCTGGCCTTTGAATTATGGGGCGGCGGCTAGGGTTATTAGGGTTTAGGTTTTTTTTTTTTTTTTTTTGAAGGGTAAGGGTCTATTTATAGGAAACGAACGACACTATTCATTCCGGAAATTCCGAACTCCGATTTACGCGCCGTAACCAGCGTTTTTAGGGTTTACCCCGCGTTCCGGACACAATGGAACAGGTTTCGAAAGCTAATTCGGACATCTGTGCGAGTTATGGCAATAAACGTTCAATTTAAATTAAACCGATTTAAACGATTTTCTAGGCGTTTTAATTTGTACCGGACAAACGGTAAATCCGATTGACACGAAATTTTAAAACTTACAATAAAATCACATTACGGATCCGATGAAACTGGTTTCGTCGAAATCCGAGACTTTTTGAAAAATGGCTATTTTAACTCGCCAAATTAATATTAAAAATAATTCGATGCGTTTCGGGCTGCCACGATCAAACGATAACTCCGATTGCTACGAAAATTGAAATCCGGTAATAACTAACTATTACGGATCCAATGGAACTGGTCTCGTCCAATTCTGAGACTGTTCAAAAATTGACTATTTTCACTAGTCGATTTAATATTAAAATATTCAATTTTCACAAATAAACTCTTAATTCGATTTTAAAAGTTCTAAAGTATCGTTCTAACTCCAATATGATAAAATAAAATTTTTAAAATCATTTTCAATCATATTTAACTCAATTCTCAATTATTTCCGTAATTTAACGTATTAAATTATTGATTTAATTATTCAATTAAATCCAATTATTCGAATTAAAATTTATTCGACTTATAAATTCACTTATTAATATTTAAAATTAATTAAATATTAAAATTTTTATAAATTAAAATTCTGGGTCGTTACAATATTCCCTCCTTAAAAGAATTTCGTCCTCGAAATTATCAAGTAAGAAAAGTTACAAAATCTATTAATTTTCCAAAAATTCATAATTAAACTTCTTACAAAATCTTTACTAAGTTTCAAATCATACTTAGTTATCTTTTCAAAAACAATTACCATTGTTTAACTTTCAACTCCAAATCAAAGTTATAGTTTTCAAAATTTTCCAAATTTTCTCAAATTTTTCCTAACGCCTTAAATTTCCGGAAAAATTCGCCATAGTCTCCTTTGCGCGGCTCGATCCGAAAAAAAAATGACAGTATATATATCACAAATATACATCTCATCAAGTAATGAGGCATCCCGAAGGGAAATAAGTATAAAAGTACGGTATGTAATCCGAGATATGTACCTTATATTTTATTAGCGAGCATATACGGCTAATATAGCGCGAAAGCGAGCTCCAAATGCGAAGCAAACGCGATCCGCACCTACTAAACACTCAACAAACAACATGAGAACATGTATATATGAAAATAGCATCAACATACAACAAATAGCAACATAATAACTATATATGTCAACATAGCAAATGCAATAAAAGCAATATACTCAAGCATCAACCAACTAGCATCCAACTAGCATTCATAACCAATAAATATTCATTCATATTCTCATTAATATTCAATGAAATAGGTTTTCAATTTAAATCACATTTGATTCATTAACAGTGGATGTTCTTACTAACATTCATTTCAATTAGTTTATATTCACTAATTCATATTCAAGTTGGTTCACTTCCAAATCAAATTCAATTCTATTTAAGATTCACTTAACTTCCAATTGAATTTAATTATTTCCAATTTCATTAATGCTTAATGAATTATATACAATCAACTAACAACCATATAACAATCAATGTATATTAATTTCAACCAATTTCCTTTGCTTATATTCATTCAATTTGGTTTAATACCTTTACTTTCAATTGGTTCTTAATTTTCATTCAACTATTCTACTTTCAATAACATTAGATTTTAATGAATTACACTTATATTCATTATTCCATATCAATTATTCACATTTAATTGATTAACATTCAATCCATTAATTCAATTCAATTACAAAAGTTGAATTTCATTTACATAACTTAAGTTCATATTTATCACTTCACTTTATTAATTTACTTTGATACCAATATCAACTTCATTCAACAACTCTTAAGTCATATTCCATTTAACTTTAAATTCATTTTTATTTACAACTCACATTCATAAATATATTCATATAGTTTCACTTCTTATATATATATAAGTTTATTTCACAATTGTAAATCACTTTAATTATACTTCCATTTGTTTATACAATTATTCTTCAATTTAGATTATTCAAACAACTTATTCAATCAACTTAATAATCTACTTATATACTTTAATAATTTTGAAAAATTATTTCTTTATATATAAAAATATAATCAAGGTAAAATTATTTCATTTACCCAATTTTAAACAATATTATGTCGAATTGTTCTGTACAAGTGTTTAGAGATCCCTATCAACAACGTTAATTACTCGTATTAACCAGAATCTATATACGACTCAACAAACCAATCATCACAATATAAACCAATTTTATATTCACTAACAAATACGCTCTCATAGCTATTATTACACTCAAACTCATTCTAGAGTACTACTGACTCTATCTCTAATGAGTAATACCCAACAGAACCATGGTTGTCGCTTAACCATATGCTCTGATACCACATTGTCAGGACCCGATTCTTCGTCTTCCGAAAATTCAACATCGATACTCACTTTATCGACTGCCTAGCAATCAAACGACGGAAAACCGAACACTGAGGGTTTAAGAAAGAAAAAAAAGAAAAAGAAAAAGAGAGAAAAAGATAGAAAATAGAGAGAAGAAAATAGAAAATAGAACGGAACAGAAAAAAACAACAGAACAACATCAGAATCTCACAATTCGCAGCGGAACAACATATAATAAATAAATGAATAATCTTTAAACAAAGAACTATATCAGTTATTACATTTCATACATTACATTTCATTACATCATCATCAGAGTGTACAACAACAAACAACAACAAACTGTGCAGCAGAAAAAGAAATACTATATACTAGTAATACGCCATGCCATCCAGCTTGCTTCCAGCAACTCCTGAGTATCCAGAATATCCTGATAAACCTAACTCTTGACTGCCCGTGTGGAAATTGGTGGGAACCCAGAGTTTAGGAAGGAAAACAATAAACTCCGAGTCAGTCATGTGACTGGTGTGAGAACTCAAAACAGTTTATTTATCTTTAAAATCAAAATAGAGGAATATTTCTAAAGTCAATTCGCAATGCTTTTAAGAATGAGACTACCATAAGACCTCCCACCACACACACAATGCAAACGCAAACTTGGAGGAGATTTCTCCTTATGATAGTCAAAGATGCTTGATACGTATTAAAATCAAATCAATTTTGATATTATTATTAGTGCATAGTGTAGAAGATATTTCGAAAGTAGAATATAAATCTTAGCCAGCATAGGTACCATTATATTATGCCTACTATAGCTACCTCCTGAGGAAGCAGGTTCTACAGCTAAAACCGTACAAGTCTAGTATTGTTTCTTTGGATTTCCAATGAATGATCAGGCCAAGGAACTTCCCATTGCCACATGAGAATGCCTCTGGATGGACATCCCCGAGAACCAAACCGGATCTCTACCAACACAAGGCCGGGTTACCCCTAACTGAGTAACAACTGACCGAATATGCCATCCCCCGGTCCTTTGGGACCTTTCAACCGAGCGCTCGCAATCAATTCACACAATCATAAAGTGTTTTCAACTTGAGTAAGTATCCGGGCTCCATACCATGATACCACCCTTTTCCAGAAGGAAATGCACATATCCAAAAGGGCGCTACCCCTCATAACCTTGCTGCATCTTTCCTGTTTTGACCATTCACGGGGTGTGAGGCTCGACGAAGTCACGTCCACAAAAACATACTTTATACAAAAGCCATGCTTTGGGTCAACAAATGATCATAGAAATGATCACCAGGATAGACGATCAAATAAACGATCCTATCACAAATAATCAACACAATGATCATTTACAGCAACACTCAGCATGTCACATTACCAAATTGGGAATATATCGCTGATAACATTCAACTACATAACCTCTGAGCTCGTACGTCTCAGAGAAGGGTGTTAAGCAAAGAGAATAAATTCTCCGCCACCAACAGAAATATATTTGAAAGAAATCTGCTTTATATCTCAGTTTGTAATGTCAGACATACAATCCATACAAGTCTGTTCTGGGTTCGAATAGAACCGAAGGCACTTCTCACGAAGCCCTTACAATCCGGGTATTCACAATCCCGATCGAATTTCCCATCACTAAGGGAATCTCTATACCAGGAGCTACCCAGTGCAGAGACAATCGATAGGTCATCCTATCGCTTTCGCAAATACCCGGTCTTCAACACCGGTCATCAAATGTAATTCATAACGACGTATCACATATTCGGAATGGGTTATACGACCCCATGGTCCTTTCCCGGTTAACCCGAATAGTGAGCGCTTATTCAAAAATAAGCGTGGCATTCAAATTCAAGCAAATCACAACAAATACCTATTCAAAGGGAAATATTGATAGTCGGTTATTGAACTATCAATGGATATGCACAACATCACCAGTTTCCAAATAATTTTCCAAATTATGTATTTTCCAAAATATCCTTACAAGATATATTATTTTCAATACTTCAAAAATAAATCAATATTTATTTTTTTAAACAAGTTCCCCTTTTTATTCATAAATTCCATAATGAATTTATATTCCAAAATATCCTTACATATACGATTTCAATTATTCATTTCAATTTATCTTCAAAAAGATAAATTCTCAAAATATTCACTTTATATTGGAAAACATTTCCATACTTACTTATTCATAAGTAATTCACAAATTTTATTTATTTTCAACACTTAGTAAATATTCAATATACTTAAATCGAGATTTAAGTATATATTTCATTCTTTAAGGCAATCATTCTCTTCAACATATTTATTTGGGCCAAAACGAATGTTGCGTAAAACATCGTTACGACAACCCAAAATCACTAGTATAGGGATTCGAAATTAAAAAAAGATATATAAATCCCAATACTATACAAAACATTTCCTTTCGGAAATCATTTACTATAACAACAGTGTTATAGTCTACCATTTCCTTCTATTTCTCGAAAACGTCTATTTCAACAATAAATGTTGAAATCTATGGTTTTGAATCTCAACACATTTTAAAACTTCGTTAGATCGTTTTAATTCTATTTAAAACATCAAATCTAAACATTTTCTTTAACATATTATTCACTATTCAAAACGTGAATATACTACGTTAATCAATTTCATCCTTTCTATACATTTTATTTTAAAGGATTATTCACTGTCTAAAACGTGAATATAACTTCATAAATAAGTTATAACAATTTACTTATCAAAATAAGTCTTTGCGAATTTATAAACAATGTTTATAAATTCATTTATTACCCTATATTCAATTCATAACTCAATTATATACCAAAGGTTCATATTATAAGTTAAACACTTATAAAACTCATTTTATAATTCCAAATATTTTAATTTATGAATATCCATTTTATAAATCTTATATACAAATCAGTTTGTATCATTATTCTAAAACATCTTTAATCTCCTTTATAATTTCATCCTTTTGATTTATAAAATAATTAAATTTTATAAATCCTATATTTAAACTTTTCACAATAAATTCAAAAATCCCGATTAAACTATTTTATAAAATCATTAGCATCATATTCTCAAAAATCAGTTTTTTTTAACTATATTTCTCAAAAATCATAATTTTTATAACATTACAATTATAACGTTTATTTATTTAAAATGGATCAATTCAGAAATATTTTATAAACGTTTTCTTTCAAAAATCACTTTGAAATCCTTTTAAAATTCCCAAAATTTGGTCCAATGATGCTACATACCAAATAGTCAATCACGACAACAACGATATCATATATCGATATGATAATCCATCAAATATCAAAATATCTGAAATCAAATAAAAACTATTGAGGAATCCAGTTGGATCCCTCCAACCTGTTTTCCTGCATCCAAAAACATTAGCACAATACCAATTTCGCTCCAGTACGAAATTATCGCGGTATATGGGATTTAAATATTATCCGCTTAATAGACGGCGCAATAGGGTCTCATCCGCTATACAAATGCGGGAAATCAACAACTCCAATATATACATATGCCAATATATATATATATTGGTATCATATATAATACCAATTTCACTGTTTATGAAATATTCGCGGTATATGTTTTTAATAAATAACATCCGCTTACTAACGGCGCATAATGTCTATTTTAACAATCAATAGATAACAATCATCATTCAAACATGCATTCAAATATTTTAAATCTAACTATTTAAAATTAAAATCGAAACTGATTCGATTGAGTGAGAAGTTCTCACCTTGATTTCAATTTCGTTTTAGCGATTTATTTCGAATAAAATTGAATGGACGTTTAATTTTACCCGAAATTCTCACTGACTCCAAATGACTCCAATCCAACTCCATCGCGTAGTGCTCGTCCATACGATTCCAACGCAACTGGTTTCGCGCGTTTTCGACCTCGTATGAAAAAGTTATGCATTTTACAAGTTTACTCGATTTTTATATAACTAAATTACAACTTAATTATATAATTTTAAACCTGGCTTATTTACAGCCGTTCGATCATCAATTGCCCTCATCTGGACCGCACCCTCTTCATCTTCCCTCTCCACGTTCAACTATAGATAATCAAAACCCATAGCCGCCATTTTAGGGCAAATTAACGCGACAAATCCAAGCACATCTAGCTCGATCAGCAAGTGTCATTCGCAAGCCCATCACGTATGCTATGCTCGGCCGAAAGGTGATGAAGCTCGGCCCCTTGATTTGCCTCGAAAACCATGCGCAAGATGTAGAGAACGCGGCCCCCCGGCCATCGACTCGCTCCACTTCACACCATCATCTCCGTATAGATTGAAAGCTCTCTTCGCGCTCTTCGACTTCCGTGTTGAACACTTTGGCTAATTATCGACGGATTGGAAGTAATTGAGGAGGAAATGAGGATGATTTATGGCCTTTGAATTATGGGGCGGCGGCTAGGGTTATTAGGGTTTAGGTTTTTTTTTTTTTTTTTGAAGGGTAAGGGTCTATTTATAGGAAACGAACGACATTATTCATTCCGGAAATTCCGAACTCGGATTTACGCGCCGTAACCAGCGTTTCTAGGGTTTACCCCGCGTTCCGGACACAATGGAATAGGTTTCGAAAGCTAATTCGGACATCTGTGCGAGTTATGGCAATAAACGTTCAATTTAAATTAAACCGATTTAAACGATTTTCTAGGCGTTTTAATTTGTACCGGACAAACGGTAAATCCGATTGACACGAAATTTTAAACCTTACAATAAAATCACATTACGGATCCGATGAAACTGGTTTCGTCGAAATCTGAGACTTTTTGAAAAATGGCTATTTTAACTCGCCAAATTAATATTAAAAATAATTCGATGCGTTTCGAGCTGCCACAATCAAACGATAACTCCAATTGCTACAAAAATTGAAATCCGGTAATAATTAACTATTACGGATCCAATGGAACTGGTCTCGTCCAATTCTGAGACTGTTCAAAAATTGACTATTTTCACTAGTCGATTTAATATTAAAATATTCAATTTTCACAAATAAACTATTAATTCGATTTTAAAAGTTCTAAAATATCGTTCTAACTCCAATATGATAAAATAAAAAATTTCAAATCATTTTCAATCATATTTAACTCAATTCTCAATTATATCCGTAATTTAACGTATTAAATTATTGATTTAATTATTCAATTAAATCCAATTATTCGAATTAAAATTTATTCGACTTATAAATTCACTTATTAATATTTAAAATTAATTAAATATTCAAATTTTAATAAATTAAAATTCTGGGTCGTTACAAAATATATTGGATATGTCTTGACCACTCTTTTTGGTCCCATCGCAAGATGTTTCAACCCTTCGTCAACAACACTATTTCTCGGCTCATAAACGTAATTTGAAAACCAACCGGAAAATTCTTTACTGAGATCTCTGTTCGGATGCTCACGTTCATAAACACTGTTTATATAAACAAATTATTACATTAGGTTATACACGCGCATGCATTATAGAAAAGAATAAAACACAAATTATTATTTCAGATTACCTAACAAACGGTGCAACCTCGGCACAATTTAGAAGAATATAAATGTGTGCTACATGAAGATCTCTATCGTCTAGCCATATTTCTACACATTTTCCAAAAGGCCAACCATGTTGTCTAAAAATAGATAACATTGCTTGAGAGGACTCTTGTTCGTCGCCTTCGTCATTACGAGGAACACTTTGAAATGAAATATTCACATGGTCACTGAAATAGTGATAGAAAAAGAACGAAGCTTCTTCTTCGATGTAAGATTTACATATCGAACCTTCAACCCGTGCTTTTGGCCTCACTTTTTACTTTAGGTGATTCAAATATCTATGCAAAATTAATTTATATTAACTTCATCTTTCAAATGCAATTAAATTACGTTATAACATATTACATACCTCTCAAATGGATACATCCATCCATATTGGATAGGACCTCGAAGTCGTGCTTTAGATGGGAGATGAACAGGTAAATGTTCCATCACATTAAAAAAACCGGGCGGAAATATTTTCTCTAATTTGCAAAGCAATATAGGAATGTCCACTTCAAGTTTACGTAAACGTTGCACTTTTAAAGTAGTCGAACAAATCTCTTTGTAAAACATACTAAGCTCCGTTACTACTTTCCAAACTTTTAACGGCAGTAGTTCTTTGAACATTATGGAAAATAAATTTTCCATCATTATGTGACAGTCGTGACTTTTCATTCCGCTCAATCTACCATTTTTAAAGTCAGCACATCTACGAAGATTTGATGATATCCCATCAGGAAATCTTAACCCTTCCACCCATTTTAACACACCTTTAACTTGATTATTATCTAATTCGTGACAAGCTTTGGGTTTTTTACTGTCATTTGGTTTCAGATGAAGCTCAGGACGTTTTCATAATTCTTCTATATCACGTCTTGATTTCAAATCATCCTTCGTCTTCCCTTTCACATTCAAAATTATGTTAAAAACATTATCAAATACATTTTTCTCATTATGCATCACATCTATGTTATGGCGAAGCAGAAGATGTTTCTAATACGAAAACTCCCAAAAAATAGTTTGTTTGCACAAGTTATGAACAACTGATTTGCCTTCAATTTCTGTTTGCTCGTCAGTTTCATATATCTTTGGATAGTCCTTAACAAGTTCATATATGTCTTCGCTGGACCATATCGTCGGTGGTTGTCTGGTTTCTACTCTATTAGCTAAAAAGTTTTTCTTGTCTCCTCTGAAGGGATGATTTACATGGAGAAAATATCGATGACAGTCAAACCATGAAATTTTTTTACCGTGAGGTAAAGAAAACGCTCGTGTTTCATCCATGCAATATGGACATGCTAGACGACCGGCAGTACTCCATCCCGAAAGCATTGCATGGATAGGAAAATCACTTATAGTCCACAACAAAGAAGCAAACATACGAAAATTTTTCTTCTTGGACACATCGTATGTTTCTACTCTTTCGTTCCACGGTATTTTTAACTCCTCAATCAACGGTTGTAAATATACATCGATTCCTTGTGTCGGATCGTCGGGGCCAGGAACAACAACAGTAATAAACATATATTGCGTTTTCATGCACATCCATGGAGGTAAATTATACGGTGTGACGATAATGGGCCATGATGAATATTTAGAACCAAATTGAGAAAATGGGGAAAAACCGTCCGTACATAATCCTAATCTAACATTTCGACTCTCCGCTGCAAAATTTGGATACGTTTTATCGAAATGCTTTCATGCTTCTCCATCGGCAAGATGTGTCAACATACCCTCTTCCTCCGTTCTCACGCTATGTCATCTCATATTAGACGCAGTTATAGAAGATGCATATAATCTTTGAAGTCTTGAAGTTATGGGTAAGTAGTGCATACGCTTGTATGGAACTTCCTTCCCCTTCTTTTTTCTTGATTTGTATCTCTCCTGGTTACAAACTTTACAATTTTTAAGGTTTGCGTCTTCTTTCCAAAACAACATGCATCCTTTTAAACATGCATCTATTTTCTGATACGGTAAACCAAAAGCTGACATAAGTTTTTTAACTTCGTAGTGATTTTCACACATTAGATTATCGGGCGGCATATGTCTTTTTGCAACTTGTACAACAGCCGTAAACTCAGCTTCAGTGTGTTGTATTTTGACTTCATCGCAATGTATTCTGCGATTACTGACAGCTGAGTGCCGCTTTTACAACCATCCCAAATAGGTTTCTTAGCTGCATCTAGTAAATCATAAATTTTTTTAGCTTCAATATTTGGTTCTTCAACATTTCCATCATCGTCGTCAACTTCAACCATAGGAAACATTGATCGTGCTGCATCTTCGACCATATTTTCTATACGGGTCATTGAAACTATTTCGTTAACGACACTTTCAGACTCTACAGAAGTATTTGCTACAACTTCTCCATGCCGATCCCAAACATAATATTCGGGTGCGAAACCGTGTTGGCAGAAACGAACTTTCACAATATCTGGTAACAAATATTTCAAATGTCTACACCTACTACACGGACAACGAATTTCTGGATCGTTTCCGTTATTACTTAAAGCGAATTCAACAAACATGTTTATACCATTATAAAAATCTTCTTTTATTGAGCCCCTCAGTCCTTTTCTTTGGTACATCCATCTCCTCCGATCAACAAAATAATCAATCATTTTTCCTATTTGACAAAATGAGAAGTTCAAAATTTAATATTTATTTTGAAGAATACAAATTCGAAAAAGATTATTTTCATGGTCGTATAATATTTTTAATTTAAAGAACAACTTCACAAATCTAAAAATATTTTCAAATAGGGCACATTTGATTTTTTAACGCAACGATTTAAAAATATATATAATTTTTTTTCATTGGTCAGACATCATACTTCCCATTACAAACACAGTAAGCATTTACATTTCGTATATTACTTCGTCTCAAACGATTCAACAAAATTTCGGTAGCATTTCCCTTTTGTTCCCTGCATTGTACACAAATGCGTGTACGCAGGAAACAAAAAATAAAAGTTAGGCCGCAATTTTATGAAGCGTTTGAGACGAAGTAGTATACAAAATGTAAATTCTTACTGTGTTCATAACTTGTCCAATACAGGGACAAATCCGACAAACATTGTACCAGATGAATATAAATGGTCGTTTTCAGACGGGGCCAAAAACTCTCTAAGGGACATTTGTCAGTTAACATGCGCGCATTTTACGAAAAAATACAGTTTTACTCACTGTTCACATTTACAAAAATATATATTAATTTAACACATTTATTCGACGTATTACGCATCAACTTAAGGCCGGTTTAACATTTTTATCATTTTTCAATACACACAATTATAATTTAGAGTAATGCATTTTTTTTTGTTTCATAAGTAATACGTGCACAGTATAATACTCCTAGTTCATTCAATCATTTTATCTTATTCCAAATAACGTATACAATCGTCGAATCAATGCATACACAACAATTTACATAAACATGAACAACCACAAATTATACATGTTTTTCACAATTTCATGATAAAAGATGAAATATGTATGCCATGTGATGCTATAAACCGTTATTACGCTATTGGAAACAATTGCAATCACTAATTCGCCCTAATTTATCAATTTATGCAAATCTAGAATTAGGGTAAAAACTAAAATTTTCACAAAAATAAGAGATTATACCTGAGATTAAGAGCAAGAGATGTTGAATTAACAGCGGGAAAGGAGAAAAATTCACGAAATCAGCGATTGGAGGTGGAAAATGGGGATTTGGGGGTTTTTCTTGAGAATTTGAGAAGCTGGAAAATGAGGAAGAAAGGCTCGGCCGAGCTGCAGATAATCGCGAATTTCCGACGGCTTCCGACGGCCCGTCGGAAGCCGTCGGAAAACGGCCGTCGGAAGCCGTCGCTCCCACCCGTCGCTATTTGGCATTTTTCTAGTAGTGCTGTAAGGCAGGTAGAAGAAAAGTTCAATCCACATTCGAGTTGAATATGACTCTTTATTTATAAGCAAATCCTCCCATCCAAAGCAGCAAAGTCGAATTGAAGAAGTAAACAACCGGATCTAAAATTCCAGCCATGAAAATCGAGTCAAATCAAATGATTGAACCATCAATATGGTTCGGCACCGATCGATATGGATCGGTGCCAATCCATATCATTGGCTAAGCATTCTATCCCTCTCTTTTCTTTAGCTAAGTCTACAAGTCCACACTTAAATTGAAGAAGATGAGATAATTTTGCACTGGAAATTATGTTTCATTCGAATAAATCATCAATCAGTCTTACACAGCAGTATTTATACAATTCTCATATACACTGAGTTATTTGGAATAATGGTATCGGGCTGAGTTTCAGCCCCGACCTGTAACCAATTATAAGACATGGGATTATAATTATTCTTGAACCACTTTTATTTCTCTAACTCCCCCTTCAATGCCATCTAGGGTTTTCTTTTCTTCCTTCAACCCTCCGCCGCCACCTTTAATTTTAAGCTCCTCTTTTAATCTGATGAAATTTTTAGCTGATAGCGGCTTCGTAAAAATGTATGCTCTCTGATAAAAGGTTGGAACGTGATTCACTTTCAGTCTCCCATTTAACACTTTTTCACGAACAAAGTGTAAATCAATCTTAATATGCTTTGTTCGCGAGTGTAAGACTGAATTGGCGGCAAGAGATACTGAGCTAAGATTATCGTACCAGATAATTGAAGTGTTTTTGAGGTCGATTCTAATTTCATATAGAAGAGACTCAATCCAAGTGATCTCTGCTACAGTGCTAGCTTTTGATCTATATTCTGCTTCAGTACTGGAGTATGAAACGGTAGCTTGTTTCTTAGAGCTCCAGGAAATAGAGTTACTACCCAAATAGATGCAAAACCCTGATGTCGACTTTCTGTCATCAGGGTCGGTAGCCCGGACTGCATCTGAGTAAGCTTGTATGTTTAGTTCTTTTGTGTTGTTGAAGTGCAGACCATGATTTAATGTTCCCTTCAGGTAATGTAAAAACGTTTTACACCTCTCCAATGGTCACTGAGTGATTTGTGCATGTATTGACAAACTTTGTTTACACTGTAGCACACATCTGGTCTGGTTATAACAATGTATTGTAGAGCACCTACGATGCTTTCTTTTGTTGTGATGAGTGATAAAAATGTAGATATGTAAATATGTATATATGTCTTTTGTCTTGTGTTTAATTGTGCATCAATATGTTTGCCTGTACATCATTTTGCTCTTCGAGTTTCTTGTATCTCTGGTTAGTGGGCTCGGCCCATTAGAGGCAGGCAAGTTTGTACTTGGGTGTAATGTTTGTAACTAACTTTTGAATTCATTTTGAATAATAATTCACTTTTCACTTTATAACATGGTATCACAGCCTCAAGATCTTAGACTTTGATTCAATCTCAAATTATTCTTTCCGATCCATTGTTTGATTATCTTAGATCATGATGAGCGAAAATAAGGTTACAATGGATGCGATGCAGTTGATGCCGAAGATCACTGATCATAAACTGAATAATTTGGATTGTCTGAATTGGAGTAAAACTATTCGTCTTTATCTTCGAAGTATTGATAAAGATCGACATCTTACTGAAGATCCACCAGATCTGGATTCAAAAGAAGACAAGCATCTATTGTGGTTGAGAGATGATGCTCGGTTGTTTCTTCAAATCAGGAATTCTATTGATAGTGAGGTTATTGGATTAGTAAATCATTGTGAATTTGTGAAGGAACTCATTGAATATTTGGAATTTTTGTATTCAGGGAAAGGAAATTTAACTAGAATGTATGATGTTTGTAGATCATTCTATCGGGCAGAAAAACAGGAGCAAAATCTGATGAACTATTTTATGAATTTTAAAAAAACTTATGAGGAACTTAATCTACTTCTTCCATTTAGCCCAGATGTGAAAGTTCAACAGCAACAGAGAGAACAAATGGCTATTATGAGTTTTCTAGCTGGATTATCATCCGAATTCGAATCAGCAAGATCACAGATTCTATCAGGATCTGATGTCTTGTCACTTAAAGATGTTTTCAGTAGAATTCTTCGTACAAAAGTTGTTCAGTCACCTAATGTAATGCCAGAAAGTGCTTTAATTGGTAATAATAGGATTAATTCTTCTTGGAACAATCAGAAATCAAATACACAGAGTCAAAATGTTAAACCATCAGGAAATAACCAGAGATCAAGTGTGCATAGTCAGAACAAATTTTGTGCATACTGCAAGAAACCTGGCCATACAAAGTTTGAGTGTAGAAAATTTCAATACAAGAATCCAATGCAATTCATAGAATTCTACTAAGACAGTGTTGATGACAGTTGAGGAGTATGATAAATATACACAGTATCAAGAATCACTAAAGAAAAATGTATCTGATCAGAATCCATCATCATCAGTAACTACTGTTGCCAATTCAGAGAAACAATCGTCAAAGTGGGTCATAGATTCTGGAGCTACATATCATATGACAGGTAATCTTCATCTGATCTCAGAACCGTATTTAAATAAATCAAATCGTGTGGTAACTCTAGCCGATGGATCACAAATACGAGTGTACGGAACTGGAAATGTGGACTCACATACTCAAATTCCATTAAAAACAGTACTGTATTTGCCAAATTTATCTTTCAACTTGATTTCAGTAAGTCAGATCACTCGTGATCACAATTGTTGCATATCCTTCTTCCCTGATCATTGTGTGTTTCAGGACCTTACAGCTAAGAAGATTATTAGTAAAGGTGAAGAGTGTGGTGGCTTATATATCCTGACTGATAAGATACCTAATATAGCTTGTTCAAGTGTAAATTCTGCTCTTAAAACTCATTTTTAGTTGGGTCATCCTTCATTGTCACTGCTTAAGAAGTTATGTCCACAGTTTAATTCATTATCTACTTTGAATTGTGAGTCATGTCAATTTGCTAAACACCACCGTAGTAGTTCTTATTCTAGAATAAATAAGAGAGCTAAGTCTGTATTTGATTTGATTCATTCAGATGTTTGGGGACCTGCTACAGTTGTATCTAAATAAGGTTATAGATACTCTTTTACTTTTGTTGATGACTATTCTCGAGTAACATGGTTATTCTTAATGAAAAATAGATCAGTGTTATTTTCCATTTTCTGTACATTTTGTTCTGAGATTAATACACAGTTCAATACTAATATTCGAATTCTAAGGAGTGATAATGCCAAAGAATATTTATCTGAACATTTCAATACATATATGGCTCAAAAAGGAATTTTACATGAGACTTCATGTGTCGATACCCCTCATTGAATGGAGTAGCAGAACAGAAAAATAGACATTTACTTGAGACTACAAGAGCACTACTGTTTCGGATGAAAGTTCCTAAAGTATTCTGGGCAGATGCGGTTTCTACTGCATGTTTTTTAATCAATAGGATGCCATCAACTATACTTGAGTATAAGGTACCGTTTCAAGTATTATTTCCAGATAAACATTTATATCCAATTAAGCCAAGGATTTTTGGTTGCACATGCTATGTGAGAAATGTTAATTCTCAACTCACCAAGCTAGATCCAAAATCTTTAAAATGCATCTTCGTTGGTTATTCCAGACTACAGATGGGATATAAATGTTTTGTCCCAGTTTACAGAAATACTTGATATCTATAGATGTTAGTTTTGTGGAAGATGAAGCATTTTTCTGTCCATCTATATCAACAAATCAAGAATGTGCAGAGGATGATTTTTACTGTATCCTGTTATAAATTCAAAAAATGTTAATCATCATATGGATTGTGAATCAAATCAGGAACAATAAACAAATGAATTGATCATTGATAATGCAACTGCTCCACAATTGCTCTTAGAAAGGAGAGAAGAAAGTGCAAATATCCAATTTCATCTTTTGTTTCATATGATTGTCTGTCATCAGAATCATATTTATTTATTTCTGCACTTGACTTAGTTTCATTTCCTAAAACTGTCAAGGAAGCAATGTCAAAACAGAGTGGCAACAAGCAATGCTAGAGGAAATTAATGCTTTGGACAAGAATAATACATGGGATCTAGTTAAGTTGCCAAAGGATAGAAAAGTGATAGGATGAAAATGGGTTTACTCAGTCAAGTTAAATCCAGATGGATCAATTGCAAGGTTTAAAGCTCGATTAGTTGCTAAAGGGTATGCTCAAACATACGGAACAGATTATATGGAAACATTCTCACCAGTGGCCAAAATGACATCAATAAGGCTGTTTATATCATTGGCAGCAAAACATAATTGGAAACTACATCAACTTGATATTAAAAATGCATTTTTACATGGAGATCTAGTTAAAGAAATATATATGGAACAACCTCTTGGGTTTGTTACTCAAGGGGAGAACAGCAAGGTATGCAAATTAAAGAAGACCTTGTATGGTTTAAAGCAGAGTCCACGTGCATGGTTTGGGAAATTTAGTGAATCAATGGAGAAGTTTGGGATGTTGCAGAGTAAGTCTGGTCATTCAGTATTTTTTAGAAATTCACAAGGCAAGTCAATATTATTGGTTGTTTATGTAGATGATATTGTGATTACTGGAGATGATGAGCTAGGAATTGAAGCTCTTAAGAAGTTTATTCATAAACAGTTTTGTACAAAGGAGCTAGGGGAGTTAAGATACTTCTTAGGAATTGAAGTGATGACAAACAATGGGAGGATATATTTGTCACAGAGGAAGTATGTGTTAGATTTGCTGAAAGAAACTGGGAACTTGGGTGCAAAACCATCTTCTGTACCTATGATGGTGAATAGTACTTTGAGCAAAGATGGAGATAAGCTCGGTGAGCCAGATAAATATAGGATATTGGTTGGTAGACTTAACTACTTAGTAGTGACCAGGCCAGACATTGCTTACTCAGTGAGTGTTGTAAGTCAGTATATGAGTGCGCCAACTACTGATCACTGGAATGCACTAAAGCAGATTCTATGTTACTTGAAGGGAACAGTGGGTAAAGGAATTGTCTACAAGAATAATTGTCACAACAGAGTAGAAAGCTTTGTAGATGCAGACTGCGCTGGATCAAAGGAGGACAGGAAGTCTACTTCAGGATTTTGTGTGTTTGTTGGAGGAAATGTGGTGTCGTGGAAAAGTAAGAAACAGAATGCTGCATCAAGATCGAGTGCTCAGTCAGAGTATCGATCTATGGCTGGTGCAGTATGTGAACTGATGTAGGTTAAGCATTTTATGACTGAACTGAAGCTCATAGTTGAAGTACCTTTGTTATTGTGGTGTGATAATCAAGATGCTATGCATATACCTTCTAACCCAGTGTTTCACGAGAGAACTAAACACATAGAAGTTGATTGTCATTTCATAAGGGAAAAGTGCAGCAGGGGTTAGTTAAAACCAGTTATGTAAGGTCAGAGGAGCAAGTGGCACATATGATGACTAAAGCTCTTAATGGTGGTCGAATGAAGCTTCTATGTAGCAAGTTGGGCATGATAGATGTGTATGCTCCAACTTGAGGGGGAGTGTTGTGATGAGTGATAAAAATGTAGATATGTAAATATGTATATATGTCTTTTGTCTTGTGTTTAACTGTGCATCAATATGTTTGCCTGTACATCGTTTTCCTCTTCGAGTTTCTTGTATCTCTAGTTAGTGGGCTCGGCCCATTAGAGGCAGGCAAGTCTGTACATAAGTCATTGGGTGTAATGTTTGTAACTAACTTTCGAATTCATTTTGAATAATAATTCACTTTTCATTTTATAACATCTTTCATTAGCAATAGCTTCACCTTTGTCTTTTGAGAGTCAAAGGTTGCTAGTCATAGGAGTATGTAAAGATTTGGCTTGATCCATGCTTTCCTTTTTTAGCATGTAAGTATATATTTTTTATGACATAGAAACAGCTCTAAATTTGATTTGCGTATAACTTCTATGCCCAGAAAGTAGTGTAGATCACCCAAGTCCTTTATAGACCCGACTTCCTATCTCCAGGAAATTGCATCACTAGTGAAGAAAGAAAGGGATAGAAAAGAGAAAGAAAGAGAAAGAAGAACACAAACAACATCAGAGAACTAACAGCGGAACGAATAAAATATAATAATTAACATAAAATATTACATAGTATCTCATTACATCAGAGTACACAACTTAAACAACAGATAATAGATAGTTATAAACTTCTGTCTAACTATACAACTCAAGTATACAAGATACAGACACAACATACACAGCGGAATCAATCTATAACTACACGTCGAAGCCTCCTGCTCCATATCTCCTCCAGAATTCGTCAAGCTAACCTGATCACTTGACTACTCATACTTCAAGTGAATGATATTCTAATCTATGATTTTACTATCATTTCCAGTGATAATGATATCATCCACATATATCAACACGTATGTGATTTTGTCCTGTTTGTATTGAATATATAAAGAATTGTCTGATTGTGTTGGTGCACCCTAGTTCTAACAAGGTTGACTTGAGCTTTTCATTCCAGACATGAGGACCTTGTCTGAAACCATATATAGCTTTGTGTAGTTTACATACCAACCTGCCATTGACTCCTTTCTTATATCCTTCAGGCCGTTACATGAATATATCTTCTTTTAGATCTCCATTGAGAAATGCATTGTTAACATCCAGCTGTCTGATTCTCCATTTATAATACAGTGCAATAGTTAAAATAACTCTTATTATAGTTGGTTTGACCACATAAGAGAATGTTTCATTAATGTCAAAACTGTATTTTTGGTTATATCCTTTGGCCACTAATCTGGCTTTATATTTGGATATGCTGCCATCTGAGTTTCGTTTGATTTTATAAGTCCATTTACACCCAACTTCATTACTGTCCTTTGGTGTAGATACAAGGCTCCATGTCTTGTTTTTATAAGTTCTCTATATTCTTCATCCATTGCATGTCTCCAATTGTTCTTTGTACTGGCTTCTTCATAGCTACTTTGTTCTGTTTGATCCAATTGTGCATTGTATACTTTAGGCTTGAAGATTCCACTCTTTGATCTTGTAATCATATGATGTCCTATCTTTGCAAGAGATAAGTCATGACTACTGTTGTTGTCATCAGTGTGTTGAGACTTGGAGAGAGATGAATCTCCTTGCTTCAGGTTGTTATCATCATTCTGGCATGTGTCATTAAAATTGTTGGAGACCTCCTGAGGACCATGACCTGATCCAGTTCCTTCTCTGGATAAAGTGAGTTGTGGTTTCTTTCTTTTCTCCAACTCTTCATCAATAGGATTAGTGTCTCTGCCAGAAACAATAGGTATTAAGGGCATGAATGTATTGCCTTTGTCATACATTTTGTTTGTTGTTTTGAAACTTTTATCTGCAAATGGAAAACTACTTTCATTAAATATAACATGACTTGAAATAAATATCCTACCATTACTACCCAAAAATCTGTATCCCTTTTGATTACTTGCATAACCTAGAAAATTACATGGAGTTGACCTAAGACTTAATTTGTGATTATTGTAAGGTCTAAGACATGGAAAACATAAACATCCAAATGTCTTTTGATCATGATAGTTAGGTTTGACTCCAAACAGTACTTCAATGGGATTCATATGTTTGAGTATTTTTGTAGTAAGTCTGTTAATGGTATAAACTTCGGTGTTGAAAGCCTATGGCCAGAATTTCATAGGTAGGGTGGTTTGTGCTAACAAAGTTAGCCCAGTCCCTACTATATGCGTGCGCTTTCTTTCAGCAACCCCATTCCGTTCTAATGTGTAAGGACAAGTTACTCTATGGATTATACCCTTTTTCAGAAAGTATTCTTTTAGTGACTTATAGTATCCACTTCCATCTATCTTCAATATTCTACGTTCACTGTTTGTTTGTTTCTCGACTTGTGTTATGAACTATATAACTACCTATGTGCATCTGACTTTGACTTTAAGAAATATAACCAAGTATATCTAGAATATGCATCAACAAAAGATATATTGTACCTAGAACCATAGTCAGAGTCTATTGGTGCTGGCCCCCATAGGTCTGTAGCCACCAGTTCTAGTGGTTTACTAATAATATTGTTAGAGTCAGCAAACGACAGTTTATGACTTTTTCCTAGTTGACAGTAAGTGCAGACATATGGTAAAGATACATCAAAAGGAATATTATTATTATTAAGAACTTGTTTTACAACATTTACACTAGCATGACCCAGTTTACAGTGCCATAGATCAAAGGTTTCTTTGCCATTCTTTATACATAATTCACAACCATTACACCATATATTTCTAATTTTGCTTTTTACTATGTTTCCAAGGTTGAACTTGTACAAACCCCTATCCAGTTTACCCTGTAGCAATATATCCTAACCCAGTAATTCTTTTACTATACAAAATTTAGGGAGAAACTCAAAATACACATTGTTGTCATTAGCAAACCGAGATGCGCTCATTAAATTCCTTTTAATTTGAGAAACTCTTAATAAATTGTTAAGGTAAAGATCTCTTTTACCTTGAATACTGCTAGTTCCAAAATGTGTAATATTTATGGCTTCACTATTTCCTATATGTATAGTATGCATACTTGTATATTCCTTATTGCCAAGATTGAGATTTTGAAGATTATTTGTGAGATGATTGGTGGCACCTGAATCTGGATACCAATCTTCACTTGTGATGTCCTCTGGTCTGGTAAGTCCTTTTGAATTTAAGTGTTGCATTCTTATGCCTTCTATCTGATTATTTGATCTTTGGTCCATATGTGCCATGTTTGCACTTGAATCATAGTTTCTTTGATTTCTTTGACTTTGCTGACTTGGTTAATACTCAGTATTGAGTTTAAAATAGCACTGTCTTGCTGTGTGTCCAGGATTTTCACAAATTTGACATTTTGTTCTGTTGTTGTTCCATATATTATTTCTGCCTCTTCTTCTCTGACTGGTACCACCTCTCTGATTGTATGATTCTTGTCTGATATTTGGATTTTCTTGTCTTTTTCCTTTAGTCTTGTTTTTAGAACTTGATGCATAGTTTATTGATAGATCTGTATTATATTCTTTTCTTTGCTCTACCCTTCCTTTGTGTGATATAAGAATTGAATGAACATACTGCATGTTGAGTAGATTTTGTTGAGATGAAATGATTGCATCAACTGATTCATATTCAGTATCAAGACCATTTAGTATAGTGATAATTTGCTCAGTCTCTGATACTGTATGACCAGCAGTGTCAAGAATATCACAATATGATTTTATCTTGGTTAAGTACTCCCTTATTGTCATATTGTCCTTCTTTAATTTCTACAGTTGACGCTTGTAATACATGATTCTTGCTGCTGATTGTGTGTTGAATATATTTTTTATTGTAGTCCATATCTCATAGGAGGTCTTACATCCAACAATTTGTGACAACAAGCTTGAACTAATGGATGATAGCAGCCATGCTGCTAGTAGACTATCTTGTCTCTGGTAGTTGATGAACTCCTTTTTGATGACTCTCTCCTCTCTGTTGTTTGTGATCATTCTTGTAGATGTAATAGCAATGTCATACGGATAATCTTCTAGCCCATAGCCTTTTCTGCTGGTTTCGACTTGATATTTCCATAATATAAAGTTGTTTTCATCTAATGCGGTGTTGACTAAATGATTCTTTGGTTCGATAATGTTGCAGGGGTTCATTTCAGGCTCAGGTGGTTCTTGATTTCTTGGTCTTGAACCTTCCTGATTCTTGTTTCCACTTGATGCTATAGATGAAACATCATCGTCTTAAGCCATAATGGATTAACAGGAAATGTAGTTGAGATTCTTGATGGGACTCAATCACGTGCAGTCAGACTTGCAAATCTTGAAGCAAGATTCTTGGCGAGACACCTTTGATGGGGTTTCTAGATGACTGATATGGTGAGAATGATGATACTACAATCTCAGATGATGAGAAGGCAAAATAACCGAGAGCAACCGAAGGTGGTGGATGATGATCTCTATCTGACACCCTTCAGGATGGCTCAATGACGCTGCTAATTATTCTATGATGAGATTACTGTTGTTTGACAGTTTTATGGCTCTAATACCATAAAAGCATTTGAAGAAGACGGGATAATTTTTCACTGGGAATTACGTTTCATTCGAACAAATCATCAATTAGTCTTACACATTAGTATTTATACAGTTTCATATACACCGAGTTATTTGGAATAGTGGTATTGGGATGAGTATCATCCCCGGCCTGTAACCAATTATAAGATACATGATTGTAATTATTCTTGAACCACTTTTATTTCTCCAACTACACTTTTAAGATTCAACACATGGATCAGTACCGATCCATGTCACATCAACTTATCCTTTTCTAAGCTGTAAGGTTCCGTCTTATCAAGGTTTTAGTGGGTCCCATCTACTTCCATGATGGTCCAATGTCGATCCATATCGATCAGGTACGACCCATTAGAGTTCTCCAATACTTTGTCATTTTTCTTCATTCCTCAATCTCAACATCTTTCAAGCTTTCTGTCCCCTTCATTCATTATTTCATAGTCTAGTTTCTCTAGTTTGAGTTTTATCCAAGACTTTAAAAAATTTCCCAGAAGCACTTGTCCTTCGATGTATGCCGTGTGAATAAAAATCTTACTTTGATCAAGAAGTTGTATCGAGATTGATCAATTTTCATCAATTGCACTCTTTGGCTATCAACTAGATCAATCAAAATGGATCATCTGGTTCCTTCAGATTCACCTACAAATCGGAGGTCGTTCTAGATGCATCTTAGCTAAAGACTTAAATCCTTGCTGAAGTGTGAATCATAAATCATAATTATTCCATGTTTTCTTAGGATTTGACATATCATATCAAAATATGATTTATGTATGTCCTACGCAGTCTTCATCTTCTATGGATCAAATCTGCTTTCTTCGAAGTCTCTCTAATCATGTCAGGCCCAAGAATGATTCTATCCATAATGCCCCACCGATAAGATGGAAATCTACATGGCCTTTCATATAATTCCTTAAACGATGTCATTCCAATACTTTCCTAATATCTGTTATTATATGCAAACTCTACCAAGGGCAAGTGATCTTTTCAAGTATCTCTAAAGTCCAAAATACACATCCATAGCAAATCTTTCAACACCTGATTACCCTCTCAGTCCGTCCGTCTATGAATGATAACCCAACTTTAATTTAGTTTAGTGCCTAATGCCTTAAAATACCTAAAAAATCCAAATAATATTTTAATTAAGTAATAATGATATAATACTATGAAAAATAATGGAATTGATGAATTAATCAAATAAATTAAAAGTAAGGAGGAGCAAAATGGTCATTTTTAAGGCTTTGGAATTTAGCAACGAAACAAGTGACACTGCAACCGTCTCGTTTTTATGGTATGCATTGTATATTTATTTTTGTCATTTAACCCTCAAATGAAGGACATACAATCGAAAACATCATCCATTCAAATGGATGTTACACGATTTAAAATTTAACTTTAAAATTGAGCGGTCAGACAATTATCTAACTAACCTAACTTAAAAACTAAAAACGCATATTTCATTTCTCATTTCAGACACTAATCCTATTCCTTTCATCTTCTTCTTTTACACTCTGATCAAACCATTACCCTTAAAATTCAAGATCAAATTGAGAAATTAAAACACCAAATCAAAGAGGGAAGCAAGGACTAACACATATGATCCTATAGAAGTGTTAGAACAATGAATGAAGGGAGTTCTATCTTTGGACAATGAAGGAAAGTAAGGCTAGAGGTTTGGGACATGAAGGAATCGACTAAGGTATGATTAATTTTCGTAAAGCGATTCACTAGTATGGAAACAATTTATTTGTATAATTATCACCGAACATCGAAGAAGTAGACTTGTTGCTATTTTGAAAGTTAAGAATAATCATGGGACATGACTTTGAGGTAATACTACTTTGACTTTTTAGGTATTATTGTCAACCAAGAAATAGTATAAGTTTGAATTTGATGAGTGATGGCGAGTATACCTTAATTTCCGTATACGATCGTTTTATATTCTCGATAGTTGGTTTCTCAGCTATAGACTACTTCAGCTTCTTTATTATTGTCATTCTAAGATGATTTATTGCTCTGTTGAACTTTATTATCCTTTGTTGGTAAATGAGTGAACCAAAGCGTGAAAGGACGTCCAACGATGTGGGGTTTCTCCTATTAGGATATTTTCACATATCATCTAGATCGGATTCGTTTGTGCATTTAGCTGTAAAATATTTGGATTCCCACGAAGGTTTGGAGGGGTCCAGCCAGTACGAGAAGTGTCACGGAGTATATGAGCTTCTCAAAAGTATATTACTAGAGGTATACTTCATGGATGGTGCACCTTCCTAGCCATTTGTTGGAGATTTACCTTTTCTTATTTGATTAAAACCTTTAAATTTATTTGCACCGGGAAGAGTCAACCACTCTTCATGATGTTTAATTATTTATACATTCTTTACTTTTGGATGTTGATTTATATAGGAGTAGACCCGTTCTGTGTTTCGCGGTGTGGTCTCTCGTGTTTATGTTTAATTTCACATCCATTGTTTTAAAAGTTTTACTCATACCAGACATAACGTTTGACCCAATTTGTTTATTTTCCTAAACTTTCGGGTACTCATTTATTTAAGTACTCTAGGAGTAGCAAGTCATTGTGGGCTCTTTTGAAGAGTCGTCCTAGTAGGAGACTTTTACCGACTTAGCAATCTATTCCGTTGTTTATCTAGTTTGTGTAAGTGTATTTTGTTTTGGCATTTGTAAAGGTAGGATGTTATAACTGCCCAAGCCGATTTGTAGTACTTTTGTATAACTTCGATAACTCCCTGTTAAGGAGTAACCTGATGTACTATTGACTGTTATGTTTTATTCAGCAGTTTCATTTTGAGGTTTTTTATTCTTTTCTTTATTTCACCCCATGACGATTCATCTTTCCGATGCTTGAGCAACAACACACGAACATTGAGGATGTGATAAGTGTCGTTCCTAGGGGTTGGAAAGGTGGGCCGTCACTATTGGTATTTAGAGCATTGGTTGAGCGAACACCTTAGCCTGGTTGGGTTACAACTCATTAGAGATAGGATGAGTAGAGACCTAGAATGAGTTAATCTTTAGATAGCATTTTCTTTTCTCCCCTAAATGTCTGGTTTTAGATACTTTATTGCAGTTTCCCTTTTATCATCTTTGACCCTATCTTTGTTTTATAATGATACCTGTCACTTATCTAGGTTATTAAAAATGAGTACAAGAGGAAGAAGAGGGAGGGGATCTGGAACCAACATGGCTGAAAATGGCAGAGCTCCTCTAAATAATCCAATTGCAGAGTCGATAAATGAAGCAGTGATGCAAGTTTAGCCACCTTAGAACTTTGCAACCCTATTTAAGAATTACACTGCTTTAGGTGGTAAGCCTTTATATGGAACTGAATATATTTTGGGATTTCAAACATGGCTTCCCTCTTGTGAAAGAATATTTGGGGATCTTCATTTGGAAGATGTTAGAAAGAGATTACTGGCATCGCATCAGCCCTAGAAAGCAGCAATGGATTGGTGGGAATCAGTCACCATGGATACCCTAGAAGAAGATTTTTCTTGGGCATAGTTTAAGGAAGTCTTTGAAGCTCAGTTTATCCCAAAGGCAGGGAGGACTCGGTTGTTCAGAAGTTTTATGGATTTGAAACAAGGTGGGATGACAGTGGCATAGTATGAGCATAGGTTCAACGCAGTGTCTTGGTTTGGACCAGGATTGATTGATATGTCGCTCAAAATGAATGAAATGTTCGTGAAAGCAATGCGACCTAAATTTCATCAGGAAATGACCAATCATCTTAATGGTACCTTTACTAATCTGATTAGTATGGCTTTGTGGTTTGAAGCTCTCGAAATTGAGCAAGGAGTTCAGAAGGGAGTATTGCCAACAGTTAATGCCCATCCTTTACTAGTGGTACCAGTTTCTAGTAAGCCATTTTTCAAGCACAAAGGGAAAAAAGTGGTCAAGAAAGAAACCTGGAGGGGAAGCTCCAGCGTCGAAAAAACAGATCGACTTCTCCAAAATTCTCTGTTAAAAGTGCGATAAGGTGAGACACTTTGCGAATAGTTGCCTAGATACTAATCTACCATTATGCTACAATTGTCACAAACATGGACATATGAAGAACGTGCCCATTTTCGAAGAAGGGAGCTTAGGGGAAAGCTTTTACTATTGAAGAGATACCTTATATTTGTACGGATCCAAAAAGAAAGCAGTTGTTGCAAGGTACATTATCCATTTCTAATATTCCTGTTAGAGTATTATTCGACACCAGTGCATCCCATAGTTTCATTTCAGTAGATCTTGTTGATAAGTTTAACCTCAAACCCATTCTTTTAGACAATTCTCTTTGTGTGTCGAACTAAATTGGGGGTCTGACTAATCTTGATGCCATTGTTTGAATATGCCTTTTTCTTATCGTGATCGAACTTATTTTCTGACTTTTTTATTCTCAGGTTCATGGGTTTTGGGGTCTTTTGGGGATGGATTGGTTATCTAGGTCTAATGTCATTCTAGATTATAGTAAAAGGATTATCGTGATAAAAGATGCAGAAGATAGAGCATTGTTATCTATTGCGGAGAGCCTAATAGGTTGATGAGTAATTTTATTTATTCCCTCGAAGTACCCAAAGAGGATATAAGGAATATACCAAATATTCGGGATTTCAAGGATATTTTTGAAGAAGTGCAGCCTCCTTAGTGAGAAGTGGAGTTCCGCATTGATTTAATTTCAGGAACTAAACCTATTGTACAACCTCCTTAAAGGTTGGCTTCGACGGAAAGGAGAGAGTTAGAGAAGTAGACGTTTGATTTATTGTAGAAAGGTTTGATTAAACACAACACATCGAGTTGAGGATCGACAGTAGTTTTCAATAACAAGGAAAATGGTTCTCTTTGATTATGTATGGATTAAAGAATTAAATAAGTAAACTATCAAGAATAAGTAACCTTTACCTAGGATGAACGACATGTTTGACCAGCTCGGATATTTTCTCAATTGAATCTTCCCATTGGTTTATACCAATTAAGGGTAGCAAAGGAAAGTGTACCCTTAATAGTTTTTCAAACTCTTGATAGTTTTTACGAGTAGTTAGTCATGTCGATCGGGTTGACTAACACTCCCGCTTATTTCATGGATTTGATAAATAGGGTACTTCGGGATTTTCTTATCAAGTTTGTCCTAGTCTTTATAAATGATATCATTGTTTATTCTAAAATGGAGAAAGAGCACAAGTACCATCTTCAAGTTTTTCTAAGTACCTTAAGAAGTAATGTTTTAAAGGAAAAGTTCTCTATGTACCATTTCTGAAAATTCCAAGTTAGATTTCTAGGGAATGTAGTTTTGGAAGAAGGCATACCAGTGTACCCAACTAAAGTAGTTGCGGTTCAAGATTGGGAGAAACTTGAAAATGCAACGGAGGTTAGGATTTTCTTGGAATTGGTAGGTTTCTATAGAAGGTTTGTTAAAGATTTCTCGAAGGTTTCTTCTTATCTAGCAAAGTTTACGAAGAAAGATGCTAAGTTTATGTGGATACCCAAGTGTGAGAAAGCATTCAATGAGTTAAAGAAGAAATAGACAAGTGCCCCAGTTTTAACTATTCCAGATGGGAGCAAAGGATTGACAGTTTACATTGATGCTTGTAGGGCCGGATTGGGAGCAATTTTCATGCATAATGGAAAAGTAATAGCGTATGCCAATTGACATTTGAAATCTCATGAGAAGAGTTACATTACGCACGATTTGGAGCTATGAAGGTGTGGAGGCACTATCTTTTAGGTGCAAAGTTTGAGTTATATACGACTTGAACTTGAGGCAACAAAGATGGCTGGAATATCTTGCTTCTTATGACCTAGAGATTCTTTATACTCTAGAAAAAGCAAACATCGTTGCGAATGCGTTGAGTAGGAATGCGACAACGATTACAAATTTGGAAATTAAGCCAGCATCAATGGAGAGAATTGCTTATTTCCAAGAAGAAGACCCTATTCTAGCTTGGCTTAAGGAGAATGTTGAAGATGGAATTATTTCTAGTTTTCAAATTGACTCCCGAGGCATTTTAAAAATGAATGGACGGGTTTGTGTGCCAGATGTTAATGGATTAAACAAGATGTACTGGGAGATTTCCATTAGTCAAGGTTATCTATCCACCCAGGAGTAACTAAATTGTTTTAGAATATGAAGAAAACCTTTTGGTGAAAAGGGATGAAGAGAGTTATTTCGATCATCATGACCTGGTATGCAAATTGTCAACAGGTCAAGAGTTACCGGTATATGACTACTCGGTTACTACGACCATTGGAGATACCAATTGTAAGTAGGAGCGATTATCCATGGGATTTATCGATGGATTTCCTAGATTAAGAAGAGGTAGCGAAGGCATCTGGGTAATTGTAGATCGATTAACGAAGAGTGCCTACTTTATTCCGATGATGTCGACTAGAATTGCAGCATGTTTGCTAGGGATTTATTTGAGGAAGATCGTTCGACAGCGTGGAATTCCATTAAGTATAGTAAGTGATCGAGACCTTATCTTCACCAGTTGATTTTGGGGAGCATTGCAAGCCGCTTTAGGGATAGAGTTGAATTTGAGCACAACCTATCACCTGCAGACAGAAGGACAAACCAAAAGGGTGAACCATATTTTGGAGGATCTCTTGAGAGCATGCATTTTGGATTTTGGAGGTTTTTGGGAACATCATCTACATTTGGTAAAGTTCTTTTATAATAATAATTACCAAGCTAGCATTGGCATGACGCCCTATAAAGCTTTGTATGGACAGCCATGTAAATCACCTTAATGTTGGGTAGAGACCGAAGACTATTTAGTTCTTGGATCGGAGATGATTCGAGAAGCATCAAAGAAAGTGTCTATGATCAAGGAAGGATGAAAGATGTAACGACCCAGAATTTCTGTCATTTGAAATTCGTATATTTAATTGATTTTAAATATTAATAAGTAAAATTTGTAAGTCGAATAAATTTTTATTTCGACTACCTAGATTTAATTGGATAATTAAATCGATAATTTAATATTTGAAATTACAGATTTAATTGAAAATTGGGTTTAATATGATTAAAATTGATTTGTAAAGTTGTATTTAATCATGTTGGAGTTAGAATGATGTTATAGAACTTTTAAAATTGAATTAAAAGTAAATTAGCAGAAATTGAATATTTTAATATTTAATTGACGAGTAAAAATAGCCATTTTTCAAACAGTCTCGGATTTCGACGAAACAAGTTTTATCGGATCCGTAATGTTAAATTATTGTAAGATTTCAAATTTCGTGTCCATTGGATTTACGGTTAGTCTGGGGCAAGCTAAAACGCACAGAAATCGGTTTGAGTGAATTTTGAATTTAAATAGTCGATTTGAAAACCTATCTTTCAAATACTTTCGAATTGGCTCCCGATATATATTCCATTGCATTCGAAATAGGGGTAAAACATTATAAACGCCAGGCGGCACGCTTCGTATGGAGTTCGGAAAATTTCGGGATGAATAGTGTTTCGATATTTTCTATAAAAGGCCTCCATCTTTCACCATTTATACTCAAACCCTAATTCAGAAACCCTGGCCGCCATTTTCAATTCAAAAGCCAGAAGTTTGTTTCGTTCTTCCTCTGATTTCTTCAAATCCATCAATAATTACGCAAAACGTTCAACTACGAAGTTGAAGAGCACGTCAAGATCTTCTAGATCAACGGTCATGATCAAATTTGGAAAAAGGAGGAGGCAGCTAAGGCGACGCGTCCATCGTGCGTTCATGCATGAATTCCAAGGCCTAGGGGCGGCCGAGCTTCAAGCTATTTGAGTCGATGATGGCTCGCGTGACGGGCTTCGTCGTGGTGTAACCTGATCGTCGTGGAAGTGGAAGGAGTGGTCGCGTTAATTGATGAATGGGGGCGCCATTTGGGTTTGTCGCATTCGTATGTTATTGATGGGGAAGAAAAAGCTAAGCACGGCCCTGATCTGCAGTTCAAGAAATCAACGGCCGAGATTTAGGTTGAAAAATAAAATAAAATTTTTGATTAATTTATATATTATAAATTCGTTCAAACTTTAAAAAGCTATAACTTATTTATACGAGGTTCGTTTTGGACGAAACGAATTGCGTCGGGTTCGTATTGTCGAACATTAGGCGATAGAGCTGGATTAGAGTTGATTGGAGCTAGTGAAAATTTTAGGTAAAATTAAACGCGTGTTTAATTTTATTTGAAATAAAACTCTACGACTGTATTTGAAACAAGGTGAGAACTTCTCACTCAATCGATATTGTTTCGATTTAAATTTTAAATAGTTAGATTTAAAATTGCTTGATTGTATGATTGGATGATAAATTGCTATCTGTTGTATTGAAATAGACCTTATTGCGCCGCATAATAGCGGATAATATTTTATATAAACCCATGTACCGCGATATTCTATCTTGAAACGGGATTAGTATTGTGCTAACATCTGTGGATGCAGGGAAACAGGTTGGAGGGATCCAACTGGATTCCTTACCCGTATTTATTTGTTTACAGATATTGTGATATATTCTGTTATCATATGATATATGATGTTTTGGATGCCGTGATTGTTATATTTAGTGTTGTTGTAGCATTGGGCCTAGTTTTGGAGTTTTAAAAATGTTAAAGTAACGATTTCGAATTTAAAAGGATTTTCAAGTGATTTTTGAAAGTATATATTTTATTGAATTTTGGAATTGATTCATTTTGAATAAATAAACGTTATAATCTTTATGTTATAAAAAATCATGGCTTTTATGAAATATAACCGAAATGTGATTTTTGAAATAAGTAGTTGATTAATTTATAAAATGGTTTAAATTGGGATTTTTGAATTATTATAAACGGTTTATATAAAATATTTATAAAATTTATATTTATAAATTAAAAATATTGGAATTATAAAACGAGTTTTTATAAGTGTTAAAATGAAGTATAAATGGATTTTCATAAGTGAATGAAATTTATGGATTTATAAATTGTGAAGTTATAAAATGAATAGATTTTGTAAAATAAAAGATTCATAAGTAATTAACTTATAAATTGGATGTGGCATTTAAATGAGATATAAATAGAATTTGTTAATTAAGGTATTTTATAAGTTGAAGTTTTTATAAAATATATAAATGTGAATTTATAGACATTGTTTTATAAATCCGAAATAGATTGAATTTGATAAGTAAATATGAAAGCTTATTAAAGGAGATATATCCACGATTTTGGACGGTGGATAATCCTTTAAATTAAATATGTAAAAGTTTGAATTTGGTAAACAATTTATATTCATGATTTTGAACAAGTGAATAATATATCAAAGAAATGTTTTAGGAAGTGATCTTTTAAATAGAATTAAAGTGATTTGAAGTCGTTTTAAAATGTGTTAAGGATCGAAACCATAGATTTCAACATTCATTGTTGGAATAGGCGTTTTCAAGAAATAAGGAAAAGATGGACTATAACACTGTTGTTATAGTAAATGATTTTCGAAAGGAAATGTTTTTGTATAGTATCAGGATTTATATATCTATCTAAATTTCGAATCCCTATATTAGTGTTTTTGGGTCGTCGTAACGATGTTTTACGCAACATTCATTTTGGCTCAAATGAATATGTTTAAGAGAATGTTTTCCTTAAAGAATAAAACATATACTTAATCGTGATTTAAGTATATTGGATATTTTCCAAATGTTGAAAATAAATAGATTTGTGAATTACTTATTATTAAATAAGTATGGAAATGTTTTCCAATATGAAGTGAAATGTTTTGAGATTTTATCTTTTAAAGATAAACTGAAAGTGAATATTTGAAATCGATTTGAAAATCATATATCAGTGGATATTTGAAAATTTAAATTCACATGGAATTTATAAAGGAAAGGGAAATTTGTTTAAAAATAAACATTGATTTATTTTTAAAGTATGGGAAAATATATATCTTGTAAAGATATTTTTGGAAAATAAATAATTTGGGAAATTATTTGGAATTTGGTGATGTTGTCCATATCTATTGATAGTTAAATAACCGACTATCAATATTTACCTTTAAATGGGTATTTGTTGTGATTTGCTTGAACTTGAATGCTACACTTATTTTAAAAATAAGCGCTCGTTATTCGGTTTAGCCGGGAGAGGACCTTTGGGTCATAAATCCCATTCTGAATAGTGATTCGTCGTAATGGATAGCATTTGAAGACCGGTGTTGAAGACCCGGTATTTGCGAGAATGATAGGATGACCTATCGATTGTCTCTGCACCGATAGCTATGGTATGGAGATTTCCTTTGTGATGGGAAGTTCTATCGGGATTGTGAATACCCGGATTGCAAGGGCTTCTTTGGGAGTGCCTTCGGTTCTATTCGAACCCAGAACAGACTTGTATGGATTGTATGTCTGACATTACATTTTGAGATATACAGCAGATTTCTTTCAAATACATTTCTGATGGTGACGGAGAATTTATTCTCTTAGCTTAACACCCTTCTCTGAGACATACGAGCTTAGAGGTCATGTAGTTGAAGGTATTAGCGATATACTCCCAATTTGGTAGTGTGACATGCTGAGTGCTGCTGATCATTTGTTGATTGAAACATGGCTTTGTGAAAAGCGTAGCTTTGTGGACGAGACTTCGTTGAACCTCACAACCCGATTATGGTCGAAACAGGAATCGTAGCAGCAAGGTTATTTGAGGATAGCACCCTCTGAGGGTATGTCATTTCCTTCTGGATTATGAGTGGTATCATGGTATGGAGCCCAGAAACTTACTTTGTGGTTGCTGCAAACTTATTATTTTGTGGTTGTTGGTCGAGAGGATCCTCGGATAAAGGTCGCATACGACCGGGGGATGGCATACTCGTGTCAGTAGTTACCCGGCTAGAGGTAACCCGGCCTTGTCTAGTAGAGATCCGGTTAGGATCCAGGGACGTTCCTCCAGAGGCGTTCCATTTTACTTGGAAAGTTCCTTTGCCCGACCATTTGTTGGAAAACCAATCAAAACAATACAAGCCCTGTACGGTTTTAGTTGTATAACCTGCCCTGGAATGTGGCGGTAACCTGCTATTGAACATGGTAGCAATAGTAGGCATAAGTGCGAAATGCCTATGCTGGCTAAGATTTATATCATACTTTCGAAATGTTTTCCTACACTTTGCACTTATAGTAATAATATCAAAGAAAATTTCTCGTATCAAGCATGTTTGACTATCATAAGAAGAAATCTCCTCCGATTCTGCGTTTGCATTATGTGTGTGTGTGGGAGGCCTTATGGTAGTTTCATTTTTCTAAAAGCATTGTGGATCTACCTAAAAATGTTTCTTTGTTCGTTTTAAAGATATAACTGTTTTAAGTTCTCACACCAATCCCATGACTGACTTGGAGTTTATTGTTCTCTTTCTAAACTCTGGGTGCCCATCATTTTCCACACGGCCAGTCTAGAGTTAGGTTATCAAGTTATTCTGGAATTCAGGAGTTGCTGTGGAGATCAGGAGCAAGCTGGATGGCATGGAGTATCAACTAGTATATAGTATTTCTTTTCCGTTGTTTCTTTTTGTATACTCTGATAATGTAATGTCATGTGATGTAATGTAATAACTGACATAGTTCTTTTGATTTAAAGATTATTCATTTATCTATTATATGTTGTTCCGCTGCGATTGTGAGATTCAGTTATTGTTTCTGTTTTCTTCTTCTTTCTTTCTTTCTTCTTCTACCTCTTCTTCTTTAACCCTAACGGTTGGGTTTTCCGGCCTTCGATTGCTCGGCAGTTGATACAGAGGACGTATTAATATCGATTTTCGTAAGTCGAAATCCCCAGACGTTACGAAAGAAGCCTAGCATCGATAGAAAAGTTATGTCGATCAACAGAGAAGGGACTTAGAATTTACGGTTGGTGATTTGGTATTTGTGAAAGTTTTCTGGATTAAAGAAATTGCAGGATTTATAAGAGCAGGAAAGCTAGCACCTATATTCATTGGACCATTTAGAATCCTTGAGAGAATTGGATCGTTGGCCTATAGAGTAGATTTTCCTGAAAGATTGTCAGAAGTTTTGATTGTCTTTCATGTATCTCATCTGAGAAAGCATGTTTATGATTCATCTTTGATTATTGAGACGTCTATTTAGGAAGACTTAGAGATAGTACCAACCTTGATAGTAATCTGACCCCTAGATCATATTTTAGATCAGGATGAAAGGAAATCGAGGAACAAAGTGATAAAGCTTGTGAAGGTTCAGTGGAGTGATGACCCCTACGACTGTACTTGGGAGACGACAGGTCATATTATAGAAATTTACCCTAATGTAATGTCAAGTTAGTTGTTTGAATGCATTATAAATGTTCTATTATGGCATAGTTGCTTTGCATTGTTATATGAATTTCTTGGTATAATATATACCTTTTGGATTGTCTTTTTGTGTATTTTCGGGGACAAAATTCTCTTAAGAAGGGGAATGTAACAACCCGTAAATTAATCGCTTTGTATTTAAATATTTAAATCAATTTTAAATATTTAAATCTTGGATTTTAATAACCAAATAAATATATTTTAAATATTAATTAATGATATTAAATCATTTTCAATTTTTACCAAAATTACTAGTTCAAAAAAAAATGTGATCGAAAAACGTTTTTCGAAATTTCGACCTTTTCGTCATCGGAAAGTCATCGAAAATGTTGTGCACATTTTTATATCACTCATATACACATGCACACACATGCACATATGTCGTGTGATAAGATAATCACCGTGTTAAAGTTAATAATCAAGCTTGTTTAAATGTAAAACTTGATTTGACGTAAAATGCACAAAAATATATTACATAACATTAGGAAATTAATTAAGTACCCTAACCATGATCTAAATAGGAACTATAGCATGGTGAAGGGGGTTCTAGGAGGGTACTTGTGCACCTAATGAGAAGGGGGTGGTATGAGAGCTTGTACATTAAAACATTAATATATTAAATGTTAAAATTAATTTAAATTCTTACTTCATATCTTTTGCCTATCATCTCCACAAATTTGCCGCTTTACAAATTCATTTTTATTGTTATCCCAACTTTTGCAAAGCTGAGATACCCAAAAACTAGCTGAAAGTCAATGATTACTATTCTTGAATATCAACAGCGCATTGCAGGATAACCATGGATATCGATGAATTTTGTCCAAGTCCAGATCGGGTCGCGATTGACAAGACATGACGAGTAAAGCTGTAGAAGCCAGCGTTTCAAATCTCAAGTTAATCCGAGCTCGTATGTGCAAGATATGATCGATTCGATCTAAGGAAAGGCCTCAGTTTCGTATCCATCCTCACGCTCTAATTCGAACCGATCTCGTTCGTATCGATCGCGTTCGAATCCATCGGGATGCCTTAGTTTGACTCAATCACATTCGAACCCATCAGCTTCCCCTACTTCGTATCCATCACGGAAGTCCCTCTGCGAAACCATCTAGGCAGAGCATTTCGCAACCATGATTGTCATTGGCTCGTATCCGTCGGTGCAACTACTGTTCGAATCCATAAGCATGGCCTCACTTCGAATCCATTGTCCTCGTATCGATCAGAGGCGCAAGTCCCTCGCATCCATCTGTCTCGAGTTCATTAGGTGACTTCGTATCCATCGGGTATCCACCAAGTCAACTAGCTTGGATGACGTGTCATTCCACGATACGAAGTAGGCGAGATCTAAGGAATTGAAGCGTTCAACTTGGAGAGAAGACCGGATCGACTCGAAGGATGCGCGCCACCTCATCACAGAACCACGTGAGCTAATGGAGTCGAAGGCATCGATTCGAAGCCATGGATTCGAACCAGACAGCCACACGAAGAACACCATTTCGAATCCACGATAACTCGATATCTACTGATCCAAATTCCATGAAATTTTCACAGGAGCTTGCATACATGATGAAGAATGCCTCTACCAAATTTCAGCCCAATTGGACATCATCTTGATCGATACGAAATGTCTTCGTATCGATCGCAGATCGACTTGAAACTTTCTGAGGTTGGTTGCGTAGGCCCGCTCACGTGCCAAAAAAAGTCTCTCGAGATTTGAGCGCGATCTCAGCCTCCTACGCCTATAAATAGAGCCCCAGAGCCAACAGAAAAAAGGATCTTTCACCGGTTGAACGCCCAGACTCTGTCGGATTCGATTCTACACTTCAATTCAAGCATTGTACTCGAAATCCTTCATTTTAACCGCTGTAATCATCTGTAATCACTAAAGAAAGTCAATAAAAGCTAAAACCCTTGAAGTGGAGGTAGGTCGGAGATAGCCGAACCACTATAAATCGTGTGTTCTTGTTCATTATTTCTGTATTGCTGCGTGTTGCTTGCTTAGATCTGTGATTTGTGTTTGAATATTGCTGATTTGTATTCATACACTGGTGCTTTCATGATACTTGGGGTTTGTGACCAATTTTGGCGCAAACACTTTGGTGCTTTCACTGGGAAAGACTAACACCCGCTACACCAGATTCAAAGTTCAGATTTGAAAGTTTGAAGAACTCGGACTGATTCAACAATGACTCGACAGAACAGTAGAAGACAAAGAGTGGAGAGAAGCCAACAGGGAGGAAGTCAGGAGGCATCCTCTGGAGCTGGAGAAGGACAAGCCTCGATCTACATCACTAGGGACGAGATGGAGGCTATGACAAATTCGATGCATGAAAGAATGATGAAGACTCAACAGGAGATGCTGCAGAATTTCCTTGAACAAATGAGGGCGGCGAATGTGCAAAACCTTGGACCAACTACAACAACTGCAAGTGTGGGATAAGTAATCAGGATTACAGAAGCTAATGAAGGTCAGGTTCAAGACCAGAATGCAAGAGCTGAAGGTAATCAACAAGGACTTGGGGGCAGATCCTCAGGGTCCGATACTGGAAGACCAATAGACGGAGCTCAACAGGCTGGAGCCAATGCTTATGCTAACGAGCCTCACGAAGAATATGTACCAGAATTCCCTTCAAGACTCGGGGGGCAGGACAGGAATGTGGCCAGGGGTTAACCCCTGGACGGAGATGAGAGAATGATTGGTCTAATGTGACGAATCATGAGAGGAGGATTGTCTAGCGGAGGGTTGGAAGAAGTTAGTCGGAGTCTGTTCACTCCGAACATCAGAAATGCAAGGAACCCACCAAAATTCAAACTACCAATGCTGGATCCCTATGACGGGAAGTCAGACCCGACCATGCACATTACCAGATATATTAGGCATATGGAAGTGCTCGGAGTATCCGAAGAGGTAATGGCACGATGTTTCCCCTTATTTTTATCAGATTTAGCTGCGCTTTGGTTCAGGCAACTGGAGACCGGATCAATCAGAACATGGAGCGAGCTTGTAGATTGCTTCATGAGACAGTTTAGGGTCCATGTGATGCGACCCAAGAGTGTGATGACCTTAGCTTCGATAAAACAAAGGATCGGAGAGTCCACAAAAGATTTTCTACTGAGATTTAATGCAACGGCGACTTCTGTAGATCGCCCAGATCCATCAATGATTTTGATGGCGGCGGTGGCAGGAGTTGGGGAAGGCACCAAATTCAAAGATTCTCTGACTAAATATCCACCGCAAGATCTCGGAGAGTTCTATCATAAAGCTGAAAAGTTCATCCGATTAGAAGAATCACGAGCCAAGAGGCAGGAAACAAACGTCGTGCAAAGCGAAGGAACCTCCAGGGAACAGTCCTGAGTAGATAAAGGAAAGAGGAAACAGGATGACAGATATGATGGTCCTGATAAACAGAAGAAATCCCGAGAACCTAGATTCAGGCAATACACAGATCTGACTGCAGGCCTGGAACGGATTTGCACTGAAACTCGGGGGCAACTCCCTTATCGAAAGCCACCCAGGAGGGATCTCACGGAGCGGGAGCGTAGAAATGGTAAATATTGCCTATTCCATGAGCTGGATGGGCACACTACAGATGAATGCCGCCATTTGAAAGATGAGGTGGAAGAACATGCCAGGAGTGGTAGATTGCCACAGTATGTCAGAGAACGTGCAGCGGTAGTAAGGCCCGAACAACTACCGCCTCCACCTAACAGAAACGATCATGGACTAGGATCACGCCTCGTCATCAATTGATTAAGATGACAAGGGCCAAGTTCAGGACTTGAACTTTAGTCAAATAATTCCATTATATTTGTTTTCAGAATAAACGGCTATTCCACTTACTCATGTATGGGAACCGGAGAGATCCCTAGGCATGCTCTGAGATGGCAATAGACTGTCCTGCCCGGAGAGGCGATGTCTAGTTTTTCCTGGTGTTTGAGATTGAACATCAAGGATTTGAATTTAATAAATAAACTTGAATTTCTTGAAGTAAAACCTTTGATCGGAGAGTTAAAGGATGAATAGTAAAAACCAACTTGAAATCGATCAGTTTATGACCCTATCCGGAGAGACGGGGTCCGGAGTGCAAGAAGTGAGTCGCTTCGCTGGAAAGCGACAGGATCGACTCGCTTAACGTTGCGTCCCATTCACCAGAGAGTGATTGGATTGAGATTAGATAAGAGCCTGGAATGGCTGTGATCGGTCTATGATCTAGGCCATGACATCGCTTAATGTTCAGGTACACTGAACCGGAGTGCAAGAAGTGGGTTGCTTCGTCGGAGAGCGACAGGATCGACTCACTTAACGCTGTTTCCCCTTCACCGGAGAGTGACAGGATGGGATCCAACAAGAGCCCCGAGAGGCTATGTTCGGTCTAGAACGACCAAGACATCGCTATATGCCCGAGTTGGGGCCAAAGTGCAAGGGATAGAAGACAATGCCAGAGTGCAATAGGATCTTTCTATTCGATCGCTAAGTCCGGAATGGACTCGGCAAGGGTCCGAAGCGACCATCGATGGTCCGGAGAGACTGTAGAATTTCATTCTTAAATTCCATAGGAAGAAATGGATAATGATTTGGCTTCGACATCCGCAAACTTAATTGACAAAGTTATAATCTTTGAACAAAGCATGAACTCATTACATTCGATTTGAGAACTATTCAAAACACGCCTTTTACCAAAAAGGTATGTTTTGGGGGGCAAAAGTGTTATCCCAACTTTTGCAAAGCTGAGATACCCAAAAACTAGCTAAAAATCAATGATTACTATTCTTGAATATCAACTGCGCATTGCAGGATAACCACGGATATCGATGACTTTTTTCCAAGTCCAGATCGGGCCGCGATTGACAAGACATGACGAGCAAAGCTGTAGAAGCCAGCGTTTCAAATCTCAAGTCAATCCGAGCTCGTATGTGCAAGATACGATCGATTCGATCTAAGGAAAGGCCTCAATTTCGTATCCATCCTCACGCTCCAATTCGAACCGTTCTCGTTTGTATCGATCGCATTCGAATCCATCGGGATGCCTTAGTTCGACTCGATCACATTTGAACCCATCAGCTTCCCCTACTTCGTATCCATCACGGAAGTCCCTCTGCGAAACCATCTAGGCAGAGCATTTCGCAACCATCGATTGTCATTGGCTCGTATCCATCGGTGCAACTACTGTTCGAATCCATAAGCATGGACTCACTTCGAATCCATTGTCCTCGTATCGATCAGAGGCGCAAGTCCCTCGCATCCATCTGTCTCGAGTTCATTAGGTGACTTCGTATCCATCGGGTATCCACCAAGTCAACTAGCTTGGATGACGTGTCATTCCACGATACGAAGTAGGCGAGATCTAAGGAATCGAAGCGTTCAACTCGGAGAGACGACCGGATCGACTCGAAGGATGCGCGCCACCTCATCATAGAACCACGTGAGCTGATGGAGTCGAAGGCATCGATTCGAAGCCATGGATTCGAACCAGACAGCCACACGAAGAACACCATTTCGAATCCACGATAACTCGATATCTACTGATCCAAATGCCATGAAATTTTCACAGGAGCTTGCATACATGATGAAGAATGCCTCCACCAAATTTCAGCCCAATTGGACATCATCCTGATCAATACGAAATGACTTCGTATCGATCGCAGATCGACTTGAAACTTTCTAAGGTTGGTCGCGTGGGCCCGCTCACGTGCCAGAAAAAGTCTCTCGAGATTTGAGCGCGATCTCAGCCTCCTACGCCTATAAATAGAGCCAACAGAAAAAAGGATCTTTCACCGGTTGAACGCCCAGACTCTGCCGGATTCGATTCTACACTTCAATTCAAGCATTGTACTCGAAATCCTTCATTTTAACTGTTGTAATCATCTGTAATCACTAAAGAAAGTCAATAAAAGCTAAAACCCTTAAAGTGGACGTAGGCCGGAGATAATCGAACCACTATAAATTGTGTGTTCTTGTTCATTATTTCTGTATTGCTGCGTGTTGCTTGCTTAGATCTGTGATTTGTGTTTGAATATTGCTGATTTGTATTCATACACTGGTGCTTTCACCATACTTGGGGTTTGTGACCAATTTTGGCGCTAACATTTATATTCATTTCTTTTCTCTTTGTATGCTTGTATACATCCATTCATGGCTTCTAAAATTATTTCCAAAGTAAAAAATTAGTGAACACACTTCTAAAAATCAAGCTAAACTCCTTATTTCACTTCCTAAAACCATTCCCTACCGAAAAAGACCTTATACCCCCACATATACACTATGGAAAAGCCCCATATTTCATAGGCTGAACCCATACCCAGCCTATTAAGGACCCAAAATTCCAAGTTAAGGTGTAGTGAAGATAGTTCATGAGTTCGGTAACTTGTTGTGATGATCCGGTTAAATTAGAAGTGTTTTTGTGAGTAAAGCTTCCATCTTTGAACCATAAGTTTTGACTATATTCATGCTCATATTTGTAGCTATTGAAAACTTTTTGTATAGTTGTAATAACGGTTTGGTTGTTGGATTGGTTTGTTGCTTTGAAAATTAATCGCTTTGAAAAGTTAGTAAGTGAATCATAAGACATATGGAATTTTATTAGTTAGATTTATGCCTTTTTAATAAATGCTTAATATATGTTGTATTATTGTAAATCATCATTTATATATGCTCATACCCTTGCTATGTGATGTGTGTTTGTATTGAAAATGTCATATACTCAAATTACGAACTGCCCATATAGCGATAGTTGCTATATCGGCACTTTCGAAAAATCACCTTTTATCGAAAATGTTTGATTTCATTATCATGCTTGAAATTATTTTACAAGTTAAGTAAGTTTCTGTTTAATGATGTTTTCAAAAAAATTAATTATTTGAATAATTATTATTTTATTTAATCAATTATTTAATTAATAAGGATTAAAGTTAACTAATTAACTTATTAACGATGTGTTTAAAATTAACCATTCACTTGGTTAATGATGTTTTTAAATTAATTAATCATTTTTTATAATGAAGTTTAAGGTTAATTAATCTTTTAATAATGATGGATTAAATTTAAATGATATATTTACTAATGATGTTTTTAAATTAATTAATCTTTTTAATTAATGACTTTAAGAGGTTAATAAATCTGGTTAACTTTAATTAATCTTTCCTTTAATGATTTTTAAAATTAATAAACCATTTTTAAATAAAGATATTTAATTATTTATAAATTAATTTAATTATTTATATCTAAATGTTATTAATTAATTAAATCGATGATGTTTCAAAGGTGATTTACCTTTTTAATTAAAGGTTATTAAAGTTAATTAATCAACTTAGTTAACAAAGTTTAAAAGTTAATTAGTCAATGTTATAAGGATGTTCCAAGTTGTTGAATCCTTTTTAATGATTTTTCAACGTTAGTAAACTCTTTAACAAAGTGTTTTAAAGCTAATACTTGTAATGTGAAGCCAAGCACAAATTCGATTTTTGAAAGAAAAGTTTGAATTGTTTATGGAAATGAATTAATTTCCGTAAAGCGATTCACTTGTATGGAAACTATTTATTCATATAATTATAACTAAACATCGAAGAAGCAGACTTGTTGCTATTTTGAAAGTTAAGAATAATCACGGGACATGACTTTGAGGTAATAATACCATGACTTATTCGGTATTATTGTTAACCAAGAAATAGTAAGAGGTTGAATTCGATGAGTGGTGGTGAGTATACAAGATTTAATTTCCATATACGATCATTTTATATCCTCATTAGTTGGTTTCTCAGCTATCGGTTACTTCAACTTCTTCATTATCATTATTCTAAGATGATTTGTTGCTCCATTGAGCTTTGTTATCCTTTGTCGACAAATGACTGAACTCAAAGTGCAAAAAGATGTCCAACTATGTGGAGTTGCTTCCATTAGGGTATTTTCACATCTCATCTAGATCAGATTCGTTTGAGCATTTAGATGTGAAATATTTGAATTCTCGTTAAGGTTTGGTAGGGTCTGGCTGGTACATTTTCGAGAAGTGCCACGGAGTATATGAGCTTCTTTGAAGTATATTAATAGAGGTATACTTTAAGGGTAGTCCACCTTCCTAATCATTTTTAGGAGATTTTCTTTTTTTATTTGATTTGAACCTTCAAATTTATTTCCATATTTACATCGAGAAGGGTGAACCACTCTTCATGGTGTTTAATTATTTATCCATTCTTTATGTTTGGATTTTGATTCATGTGGGAGTAAACCCGTTTCAGGTTCAACGGCGCGGTTTCACATGTTTGTGCTTAATTTCATACCTATTGTTTTAAAAGTTTTACTCATACCATACATATCGTCTGATTTGAGTCTGAAGCATCTATTGCTACATTGAACGCTATTGACCTCTTTTCTGTGGCCTTGCTTTCTCTTCTCTTTTGCATTTGTACTTCAAACGACATCAAATTCTCAATTAATTTTTCAATTTTCAGTGTACTGATATCATTAGCCTCTTCAATTGCTAGAGTCTTCTGATCTCATTCCGGGGTGAGTGAATTCATAATTTTTCTAACTTGATCTTCGAAGAAGTTCTTTCCTAATGCAATTAGTGACTGCATAATCTCTTGAAACTGGCTGTACATTTCTGAAATGGACTCATTTGGATTCATTTTGAATAATTGAAACTGATTGGTCAAAATAGATATTTTGGTTTGTTTAACTTTTCTTGTTCCTTCACGAGTAACTTGTAAAGTTTTCCAGATCTCATACGTAGACTTACAGGCTGACACTCTATTAAACTCATTCCTATCAAGTGAATAGAATAGAATATTTTTGGCTTTGGAATTGTTTTGTGCAACAGTCTTTTGCTCAACGGTCTACTGTGCAAAATTTGTTGTGGGTTCAATGTACTTAGTTTATGTGATATTCCAAGTGTCTAATCCTATAGACTGTAAATAGATTTTCATCCTACATGCCCAATATGCATAGTTACTACCATTAAAAAGTGGTGGCCTGGTAGTGAACCGACCCTCTATAAATGAACTAGTGATAATGTTGACATTACCAGTGTTGGAAGCCATTTGAATTTTTTTTTGAAAAATCAGATTATGAAAACTTTGAAAACCAATGCTCCGATACCAAATGTAGGAAATGTGGATTATGAATCTTAAGGATGGATTAACACTAGAGGAGGGGGGGGGGGAATAGTGTTTAATGGATTTTATATAATTTTTGAAAACTTTTCAAATTAAACACATACAGATGTAATTTCACAAACACTGAGACAACCACAGAATCAGACACAGATGCAAATAGTAAATAAAAGCAGTAAAAGGAAAGAACACACCGGAATTTTATACTAGTTCGGAGTTACCCTACATCCAGTTCTATACAATTTCTCGTGCAGATTTCTTTTCAAATATAATGTCGATATTATAACCTTGATTTCAAGGCCATGAGATACGCCCTCCTGTATTCGAGTCCAGGGAAAACTCTTTTGATTTAACCAGGCTACAAGTTCACCTAATTGATTTATGTGTTATAATCACACCCAATTGATTTACGGGCCACAATCACACCGTTTCCAATATCACTTTAATAGGTAGAGAGAGTCGATACACTTCTTTGATTATAAATGATCCTATAACTCTGAATAGCACTGAGATCTTTCAGAGAGAGTGGCCGAGAATTTAAACTAGAGATGATCGAGTTTGATTCACTTAGAATTTCGGTAGAGTTTTGTTAAAATATAAGAGAAAATTTGAGTGAATAAATGAAGAAAAACGAACTTAAAATTATTTGAAAAAACCTGGTATTTATAGAAGAACAACATTCATGTCCATTCGTGAAAGGTTATGACGAATAGACACTTATTTTGAAAATTCAAAATTTAAATTTCTATGGTCATGATGTTGACATGAGGGGATGGCATATGTTGACATGCCCTAATAAATGTTGAAAATTGATATTCGTTTTTAAAAGGGATTTTCTTTCTAAAAATTGTCAAAACAATTTCAAAACGTTATAAACCATTTTGAATATAGTTTAAGCTTATAAAAGAGATTTAAAAAGTAATCTTGAAAATATATAATCTATAATGTAAAAGTAATATTAGAAACTAAGTATAGAATATATTTTTGTGATTTAAAACTTATAATATTAAAACCATGAGATAGTTTAAAAATAAGAGACGATTTTGAAATCAAAATACAAAAGATAATAAAAATAGTTTAAGACTAAACTATTTAAACTGAGAGAGATGACTTTTAAAAAGTTTTTGAAAAAATATTTAAAATAAATCATTTTGAAAATTTCATGTATTCCATTCCATTAGAGAAGGTCGTGAGTTCCATTCCACTAAAGAGGTCGTAGGTTCCATCCCACTATTAAAGCGAGAAGGTGGATTCCATTCCACAATTAAAATCAGAATAAAGATTTTAGTGATATTATAAAGTTTTAATATAAGTCTAGACTCTATTACTTATCTTGATATCTTGAACACCTGAACTCTTGATATCTTGAACTCTTGATACTCATAAGTCTTCAGTCTTGATTTCTTCAATCTTGAATTCGTCAGTCTTGAATCTCTATACTCAGTCTTGAATCTTTATACTATACAGTCTTCATTCTCAGTACTTGCATATATATATATATATATATATATATATATATATTCTGCATATACATATATATCTAGACAAGAATATTAGTATTTATATTTTATAACAAGTCCTAAGGTTGTTGTCATCAAAACCATCATCTCATGAACCAATATCTATCTTTTTGATGGTTTGAGTTGGACATGTATGGTTTATTATTGACTTGAACTATCAAAAGGTGGGTCATCACAAGTTTGATTGAATATCTGAGCATCATCCTTCAATTTAATTTGAAATTCACCTCACTTCTTCCATCTTCTTCTCTAAGCTTTTTAGGCTAGTCTCTTTTTATTTTGATTTTATTTGATTTAATTTAGAATCTTGAGAGGAGATTAGAAGAAAGATGCTTAGATCAGAATTTAAGATTTAGACATTTGGAAGAGAAGGGGGAATTAGGGTTTCTTAGTAGAGGCTATGGTTTAGAATGAAGAAAGCGAGGGTTATGGTTGGATTTATAGGCTGGAATCAGGGTTGCTAAGGCAAAATACCGAAACTACTATTTAAGAAAATGCCATTGGATCCAACTTTTTTCAATTCTGATGCCCCAAATTTGATAAATTAAATATGCTTTTTGAGTGTAAACGGCATTCTAAATTTAATGGGATATAGTTCGAAGCCTAATTCCAATGCTTTGAAAATTAACTATTTTCATTTTTTAAAATATTATATTTATTTCTTATTAAAATTTTAATTTATTATAGAGTGTTACACGAAATGAACTCTTCAATTTTAGAAGAATCCAGCTTATGTGTATTATAGAGGAAGTTTTAATTGAATTTAAAGTATTTTAGGTAGTTTTTGGTGAAGAGATAAAGGAGCTATGGAGGAAGGAAAAGGTAAGTCTAGGTGGAGAATATGAAGGAGAAGACAAAAATGAATAATGAGAAAGTGAAGCTTCTCATTTAAGACTTTGCTTCTTAAAGCTTTTCATCCAACTAATTTACAAATTTACCCCTCCCAACTCGATTTTTTCCATTCTCCGATTCCCTCGAGTCTTATATATTTTTCAATGTAAATGACATTTTAAACACAATAAATTAATTTTAGGTCCTAAATCTAGTGTCTTCAAAAATTTAAATTTTACGCCATAAATCCAGTGTCTTTAAAAATTCAAATTTTATGCCCTAAATCTGTCTTAACTAATTTAACCTGTTTTAACTCATTAAAATGATTTAAACCTATTCATTACACTCCTCTAAAAATTCAAGTCGTCATAGGGTAACTTAAAACAACCAATTTAAAATATTTAAAAACTTCACAATGCAACAACGCTGATTAATACTTTATACATAAAGTATAACATAAAAAAATATAACTATCCAAACACTGAATGGTCAATATCCAAACACTGAATGGATAACATTTTTTCAACTACAACCAATACCAATGCGTATCAGACAACAAAAAACGGTACATCTCAACTAAAAAGACTACATGGGTTGACTATGGCCAGAGTTATTTAGATTAAAATTATTCTACTTAAGTAAATATAACTATATATAATAATATAAATGAAAAAAGTAAGTAGAGTAAGAAATGTGAACTCGATAATGAGGCAAAGTGATTTATACTGGTTTGAACTCCTATCTATGTTCAACCTTAGACTTCCTTTCTTGAATTTCATTGTCTTCCGTAACTTGACTTTGAGGAACATGTATCTTAAGACCTTGCTTAGGACTTCGCATAGGAATTCCTTGCTAAATTGTTTAAATCATGGATAGTACTGTATTTTGACTATATTTATATATTTATCTCTTGCAGTGTGATGTCGTGCAACCTACATAGAGTATCTCTAAAATGAATGAATGTGTGGTATGTGATATAATTTTTTATAGTAAATATATAATTTAATAATCACTAAATGAGAATGATCAGAGTTTAGAAAAATATCATAAAGTTAGGAAAAGATGAGAATGAAATGGTGATTCGATCTAGAGAAGGCAATAGATTTAGTATATGATGTGGAGATGCATATATAGGACTATTGCTGTTTGAAATTAAGGAAAAGCAACTAAAGAACAAAGAGGAAGGAGATTGGAATGAGAAGACACGATGAGAGATATAATGTTCCAAAATTGTTCATGGCCAGGAAATCACATATGTCGACCTGTATACGCTACATAGTTCGATATATGGCTTTATAAAGGTTTATTTGTGTTGTTTATACAGATTGACATATGTGACCAAGCCTCTTGTTTAATTTAGCTTATATATTATATAATTTTTGACACTCAAAAATAATCCCCAAAAAAAATGTATGATGTTTGGAAAGTTGTGTCAAAATTTGGAGTGGTTGGTAAGGTTTTAACAAACCTTAACTAAAGAACTTGATAAATAAAATATTCAACTTTTGTATTCACTTGTCCATCTTCGAGTATTTATTTAACTCCATTATATTCTAATAGATATGTTAACTCCAACGATGGCTTTGGGAACTCCTTCATTGTCCGATAAGTCTTAGTTTTCTTTATTTTGATTCTTCGAGCTTGAATCATAGTATACCTCCATGAGTATGATATTCTTTCTCCTTTTTTCTGATGTTATTTTTCACCTACACTTACTTTCAACCTGTAGAGCTTGGTAAATACATTAGTATCTTTGTTGTACCATTATTATCATTAAAATATTGAAAAATACCAAAATAAAAGTTATAATTTATTCACCCATTTTATGCAGACAACCACATGATTTATATTAAAAAATTTATAATAACTCTCGCTAATTTATTACTCCCTAGTGTTTATGTACTCCTCTATCAATGTGCTCAATTTTTCTCCCTCTTGTCGTTAGCAGAATGAGACAAAATATTTAAGTAACCATAAGAAGAATACATTTTATTTGACTATTCTAACAATCAAGATATTACATATGTATTTTAAGATATGTCACAGTATAAGGAATTATAAAAGAAAGTAGCACATAACACATTCCGCAAAACGCAGTTTAGAAAGACGGAACAAACATGTCATAGATGTAAACAACAGATTGCCACATCAATAAATGTCACAAATACAGACTATGCAAAATAAAAAGTACTATTAATTGTTTAATTGATAATCCTAAGAAAATTTTTAATTCATTTATATCGGATATTTCAAATAAACTTTTCATTATATTTGAAAATTCGTTTAATAATTTTCATTTATCAAACCAAAAATAATATTGTTTACATAAAATTTTACGACCAATAAATCATTAGTCACCCTTTTATTAAAAAGTGTAGAATCAATATTTCCAATTTCTAAGTTTGAACTTAAGAAATAACTTTTCTATCTATTATACCAAGCTCAGGATGCTTGTTTAAGGACGTAAAACCCTTTTTTAAGTTTTTAAACGTGGTCCCGGTGTTTTTCTCATTCAAATAACGAGGGTTCTTTTGTATAAACATTTTCTTTAACAAATCCATTTAGAAAAGATTATTTACATCCATTTAACAGAGTTTAAAATTATGACGACACTCCAAGGCTAATATTATTATTGTGGCATCATCTCATTATAGGGACAAATGTTTTGTCATAGTCAATTCCTTTCTCCTAATAATATCCCTAAGCGATCAATCATGCCTTATTACATTTTAAATCTCTGTTTTCATCTACTTTGTTTTTGTAAACCAATTTAGCTCTGATTATAGATTGGTTAGTGGATCACAGAACTAATTTCTCAAATGTCATAACATTGAAACTAGTTAAGTTATTCTTGCATTGCTAAATTCCAATAATAATCTTTAGCGGCTTCTTTATTATTTTATTGGTTTTATATTTGATATAAAAGAAACATGACCCATTTAATTTAACTGTCTTCTACTTCTTACTTTAATATCAGTATCTCCTAATACATTGTCTACTATATGATTTTTTATCGAACAAGGCGCTGCTATCAAAATTTTATCTTGAATTTGTTCTTAACCATTATTTTCAATGATATATTTCATTGTGAAGAATTTTTTCTAAAATTGTCAATTGGATTGTTTCAAGATTTCCAATGGTATCATCATCATATATTCTTAAGTTTTGGTCACAAGATACAGTGATTCTTCAATAGCGTGTCTTTATTTACCGAAAATTCTTTAGGCTTTGCATCTTTTCATGCGGCCAATAAAGATTCCTTCATCGGCCTATGGATTGAACTTTCCAAATTGATTTTTTGTATTTGAATTAAAACAATTAGAGCCAAAAATTTTGGTTTTCGACCATAAAATTGTTCATAAGGGTTATTTTTTGCTAAAATTCATATAGTGACACAATATATGACGTAATAAATTGTAGATGCTGCCTTAGCCTACATCTTTTTAGGAAACATGCTACTATTTAATAGTTTTATAGCACATTCTCATAAAGTTCTATTTTTTCTTTCTTTCTAGCATTCCATTCTTTCGTGGTGTTCTAGGAGAGAAAATTTATAATTTTCTTGATTTTATTACAAAATTATCCTTTAGGTTCATTTTCGAATTCTCCTCTATGATCTTTTCAAACATTTTTTTTATTTTCTACTAATTTTTGATTTCTTTTGGAAATAAGTTAAACATTTTGAATCTCGCTTTTGTATTTCAAAACAGTCCAAATAAACTTTAAAAAATCATCTACCATTACAAAATCATATTTGTTATGACTAATGGATCAAACTTATGTGGTTCCAAATAAATCCCGATGTAGTAATTCTAGTGGTTGCTTCCTAAAAAATTTATTTTTAGATTTAAAAGACGAATTTTTAAGTTTTCCTATCTAACATGCATCACATAAGTTATATGCTTTAAAATTCATATTTGATATACCTTTTACAATCTAGATTTTGACTATTAACATCTATATTTAAAATTGATTTTGCAAAATCGTCTGTGCCATAACCATGGTTCATTAAGATTTGCGATTAGGCACATATCACTTTTGTAATTTTCTTTCATATTTATAATAAAAGTATTCCCTTTTCTTAATCCTATAAAAAATATGTTTTTATTTTATCAAAATATTGCATTTATCCTTTTCAAAGGATATCAAAAGGCCTATATAGCATATTTGGCTCATAATTAATAATTTGTATTTTAATGAAGAGTTGGTTACGCCAACATTGTCGATATCCCTTCGTCAAATGACATATCCTTTTTAATTCAAAAATTTTAAAACTAGTAGTGACGATATTGAAATTAAATTTTTTGCTAGGTCTTAGAAAATAGGGTTTGATACCAAATGAAAACACTATATTGGTCGACTATTACCAAAGTTAGTAACTCATAATTATTCTAGCTAAGTAAATAGAACAATATATAATTATAAAAACAAATAAAATAAGCAAAATAACAAATGCAAACTCAATAAGTATACTAGTGTAGAATCCATCACGCGTGTAGTCCTAGAGCTTCTTTCTAGAATGTGACTATCTTCCATCCCTTGACTTGGAAGAATGATTATCTACAGACTCTACTTGAGACTACATCCAAGACTTCCTTACCACCATAAATAAATTGTAGACAGTAGTGTATCTTGACTATATTAGTTTGTCTATTGTAGTACATTGTCTTATAAGCATAAAAACATCCTTAAAACAAACGAATGAGTGGTATAGGGTATCAATTGGTTACTATGAATATAAAATTGAATGATCATTGAATGAAATCAATCGACATTTAAAACTAGTAAATTGCATAATTTGAAAAGGCAGAGGATATAATGGTGATTTGATTCAGGGAAGGAAATTACTGTTATAGATGATGAGGGGATGCATATGAGAGGTTTCTACTCTAATGCTAGGCGGATAAAGATGCTCTCTGTCGCCCAAACCGAAGAGAGGCGACTGAAGAAGGAAAAGGAAGGAGATTAAAATAAGGGAATGCAACATAGAGATATAAGGTTCCAAAATTGTTCACAGCTAAGAAATCATAGAGGTCAACATGCATACACTACACAGGTTGACATATGGCTGCATATAGGGCGACTTTTGTATTTTATACAACTCAACATGATTGACCTAACCTCTTGTTTATTTGAATATATATGTATGTATGTATGTATGTTTGTATGTATGTATGTGTATGTATGTATACGATCTCATGTTGTGTCAAAATTTTGATTTATTTAAAGATCGTTTGTGGTTTTTAAAAAAATCTAAACTAAAAGAACTTGATAAATAATATATTAGCCTTTTATACCTATTTTACTATCCTCGAGTATTTCTTTGACTCTGATAGATTCCAATAGATTTGTTAATTCCCATGAATATCTATATTTTCTTATTTTGACATTTTGAGCTAGTAACAAAGCATGTCACCTTGACTATAATATTTAATCTTGTAACAATCTGGAATTTCAAAAACTTCGTATTTAAATATCTGAATTATTTAAATATTAGTATTTAAGTTTAGTGTGATTAAATATAATTTTATAACATTGTTAAACACTTTTTTAATTAATAACTAATGTTAGAAAACTTGTTTTAAAAACATGTTTACAGAAATATGTACTTTGAATAAATAGTGAAAATGTGACCGAAAAACGTTTAGTTAAAAATCAACTTTTTGTTAAATGAAAGTTGTTTGAATATATTTACATTTGTGTGGAAACATATGAACGCTTCAACAAGTAATTAAAACATCCATCTTCCTAAGATATAATTAACTAAGCTAATTTCTTCTAGAAGTAGTACTAAAGGATCCCTAAATCAAGCCTTAAATCAAGGTGTGATTTAAGAGAGATAAGGTATGTAAGAGGAAGATGTAACTCCATGGTTGACCTAGGAGGGTATTGATGGTCTTTTTCCACCAATTTCTAAGTCTATAAATAAGCATGAAAGGGCCTCTTCATTTATCACCAATTCGCAACATAAAAATCAATGTCTTCATATTCTTCTTCCTCCTCTCTAAATTTCCAAAAAATCTATTCAAACCAACTCATTTCTCTACCGACCTTTCATAAAATTCTTATTTCATCATTGGAACATGGATTAGCATCTAAGAAGTGAGGAAATGATGGAGTAAGGGTGAAGATCCCTTCATGGCTGTGAGCATGATGAGTGGATAGCAAGGCTAGGACATGGGAAAACATGGAAGGAAGAATCCATGGGTATAGGTTTTGGTGGGAGTATGAAGTGTTCTTTTTCTTGCTTGAATGTTGGCAGGAAGATGGAAGTGTTTGGTTTGAATAAATGTGAGTTATTTATTCCTTGAATGAATTTATTAATCTCGTTAATTTGCTTGCTATTATTAATAATAATAGACCCTAACTAAGTAAAGTTATAAACCCATATTTCATGCTTTGAATAGAATATTAATTATGCGGTTGTTGTTCCTTGAAAGGCCTTGGTTTATATGGCAGAGTGATGTTGAATATGAAATTGTCCATATAGCGATAGTCGCTATAAACGCACTTTAAATCCCTAAACTTTAACTTGTGAAAAGTGGCGATTTAAGAGCTTATCTTTGTATAACATGTATTGGTTGTTATCTACACTTGTAACATCCCGGTATTTTCAACCATTCGCATCTGCACATGTCGGACTTGAATTGCTTAAAATATCAGATTGTTAATTTATATTTGGAAAAACTAAGCATATACGGCACATACAAAAAGTAATATAACAATAAGCAGTGGAAACAAATGAATAGTAGTTCATGAAGCGGCTATATTATATATAATGGAGTTAAAACAAGATACAACATAAGTCTCGAATACATAAAAGTCTCAATACAATAATCAAATAACAAAATTTGAATATATCGCTAAATTCAATTAAATAACTGAAAGCTAAATAGGTGGATGGATCTCTAAGCGAAGCTCCAACTTCTAAGGTGAGTCTTAAATGTTGTGACACTCAGTCTGACCCGAGCGAAAAGAAAAACACAAAACACTCGAGTCAGGATTAACATTCTTATATCAATAAATCCAACTCAAGTCAAATATCAACTGAAATACAAGTGACTCAAAGGATGTTTGGGATAACCATCCTTTAAGGATCCGTGGAACTATCTACTATGTAGTACAATACGCTATTATAATATGCCTATAGTAAAGTAAACTATTAAAATAGCATTAAGGCGTTACTCATATCCCCCTTAACACATTTTATATATACCCATAGTTTATACAGTACCATAATCTCCCCCAAAATGGGCATCGTCAAATGGCACTCCATAGGCATGGTACAAAACAAACTCGTTGTGGTCTTGATATGTATTGGGTGACACGGCACAACTAGGCAATGACAGGGTAGATATACCAATTACACCTCCGTGTTGGTGGTAACGCATAACAGCTACTACCGTCCACCTCGGAACACACTCCCAAATCAAAATCAAGGGCGGCCACCAAATAAATCACAAAGTCAGAAATATAGTGTCGAAGGAATGTGCCTGATCGGAGGAATGACCTTATTTGGCCCGTCAATTGCTCGTGTTTTAGCCATCTTAAGCTAACTCATGGAAGTCAGGTCCACTTATATATCTCATATAAGATTGTCACCCCATCCAACTTCATTCTGGAATCTCCATCGCGTACACGATTGTTAAAGTGGTTTCGGTACTGGCAGAGAGTATGACAATAACTAATCCTGGTCTCTTTAACAACCAATCATTATTATAACACCGTGGTCATTTCACAACATCATACTTCAAAACCAAAATATCATATCCATTATAAACCATATCAATACGATATCCTTTCTCATTTAAAATAATATTCATTTCCAAAATCATAACACTTTCCAAAATTATAACTCCTTCGAAATTATAACATTTGGAAATTATAACACTCTGAAAATATAGTACTTTGAAATTCATAATACTTTGAAAATATAACCTTTGAAATCATAATTCTTTAAAATCATAACTCTTTGGGAATCATAACACTTTCTACTTAAACAGTTTAGATATAGAAAATAGTATATATAATAAAATAGTTTATAAAATAAAATAGTTAGTATATTAAAAATAGTTATAAGTTAAAATAGTTTATATTAAAATAATTAGTATATTAAAATGGTTTATATTAAAATAAATTTATATTGAAAATAGTTTATATTAAAATAATTCATACATATATTAAAATAAATTTATATTGAAAATAGTTTATATTAAAATAATTCATACATATATTAAAATAGTTTTGTACTAAAAATAGTATATATATATTAAAATACTTTATATAATAACATAGTTTCCTCAACTTCATAAATTAATTCAAATTAACTCAAATTCCAAAATCTCATTTAAATCAAATCTCAGTTCTCCCATTTCAATTCAATTCAAATCTCAATAAACCATTTTATATCAATTTCAAATATAGATTTGAACTACAAGATCAAACCATTTCAATTTCAATAGATTTCAAAGCTTTAAATATTCAAACATTTAAACAAAACCTTAAATTACAATTTAAATAAACTAAATATTCCTTCCAATTTTTTTCTTGAAATATTCATTTAATTATTTTAAATAAAAATCAAGTTATAAAAATCATACCTTTAAAATCTCAAATCCAATAAGTTTCAAATCAATTTAAATTTATCTTTCCAACTTTAATTTATTAAAATTATATAAAATCTACGTTTAAAATATAATTTTAAGTAATACTTAAAACATATTATATACTGTTTAAATCAAACTTTATTAAATCAAATCTTATTATTTAAATTTATTTTATATTAAAGCTTATTTTATATATTTTAAAATAGTAAAATTATAAATAAATTCTTAAAATTTATAATTTCAAAACAAATTTATAATTATAAAATTTTCAAAACATATAATTTTAGAAATCTAAAATTTAAACCTTTATAAAAACACATTTATATATGTAATATCTTAAAATCAATATTTATTAAAACCATCTATTCCTTTTCAAAACTTTGGAAATCATTTTGAATATATATATATATATATGTATGTATGTATGTATGTATGTATGTATGTATAAACCAATGGTGTTTGTATATAATTTTCTATCCCATGGTCAAGTGAAACAGATGTTTATCATTTCAATCCGTAATTTAAATATCTACGGGTATATATATCTTTTCAATCCGTAGTCCCAAATTCAATGTCAATGAAAATCGCTTGGGTTTATCGTTTCAACCCATAATGATTTTCTCATATTTTACAAATCGTTCGGGTATATATCATTTCAACCCATAAGGAATTCTATACTAACAGGGAACTTGCAGTGTGAGGCAAATATGATAATAATATAATAATCAACAACTGGCATATATCATCAATAACAGATAAAATATAAATAATAGATTATGGTGTCAGGTGTCACAGCTAAAGTGTTACAGAAATGGCATTTCATATATAGCAATTAAATAACTAACAACAACATATCTCAATTTTCGTTTCAAATGAAATCAAATTTAATAAATATAATAACGTTAATCGTGAGTGATTTCTCACCTTTCAAGGCTAGAGAGATACGACAATGTATGAGTTATGAATCCAAGCACGAATTCCAAAGCAAAGCTAGATTGGCATGACTTCGACAAAGCTGATGGATACGAATTAATGAAAACGAATCAGAACCATCTTGATATAACTGAAACAAAATATATATTATAAATTTTCTCTAAAACCAATTCTTAAACATATATTTAAAATAAGACACACACACACACACATACACACACACCAAATTCAATAGTTTAACTTTAACACCAATAAAACAAAATTCTATATACATAAATTTCAAACCAATATTAAATTTAAACACACATAAAAATAAAATCTATATGTACATATGCATACATACATACATACATACATGCTTACATACATACATACATACATACATACATACATACATACATACATACATATATATATATATATTTGAAACTAAACCCATATCTTTTAAACACATCAAAATTTACTATAAACATATAATTATTGAAAACACACACACACACACACACACACACACACATATATATATTTAACTAGAATATAAACTGACTTGTAGCATATTTGTTCACTGTTAACGTATTGTAAACATAAACCTCATTCCCTATATATAAGCCTATATATATATGTATAAACTATAAATATATATGTATACATATTAGTTGTTATAAAATATAATTTGAAAATATCACCATCTAAATCATACTATATAAAAGAGTAAAACAAAACCATATCAAGTACACTTATAACTTATGTACATAATAATAGATTACATTCAAACATGCTTAACTTTATATATATAACATTTTATATCCAGTCTTATATAAACAACATATTATACTAATACAAAGTCTATGTATACACGTACTTTCAAAGATAACCCAATAGGTATAAATATCTAGACATATTTATGTTTAAACCTACATACCTATTATGCTTTAAGATCAATATAACTTGTGGAAACCCACATATATGCAATATATATAGACCCCGATCCATAGTTCATATTCTTATATATATAGCGAATTATGAATTATATACTATATATATTTTAACCAGATTTACAATTTCTATATTATATAAAATAAAACGTATAACTATTTGTATAAAATTAGTATATATATAAATACAATATCAATAAACCCTTTAAACTATTATAATACTGTAAACACAATCTTATACTTATATATATTAATACTAACATAACACACATAACTTAAACAACTTACAAATACACACAACATATTACATACTTACATATATATAAAAGAAGATTGCAAGCTTAGATGGATGGGACGACAACTAGCGAGACAGGGAAAGTAAAGCTGGAGATCTGGAAGAATCGGGATGGAGGAAATTGTGTGGAGGAAGGCTATGGGTTGCTCGCATGGGGTTGCTTAGCCTATAGAGGAGGTGTTGGGATTGTGCGGTCAGTGGAGAGATGGTGGAGATGGAACATGAGTGTGAGGCCGGGTAGGTTCGCAGGTGGATGAGGATAAGGGGATCGGTAGGATGACGGGAGAAGAGGTTGAATTTAAAGGAAGGGAAAAGGAGGTGTGAGAGGTTGCTTCTGATAAAATTTAGTTGAACATATTCTAGTGGAACAAAATTAAAAGAGAATGGGGAGAGTATGGAAATGTACGACCGAATTTCATTTGTGACAGGTAAAATGAACCAACGTTGCATTGAAAAAATGGAATGGTAAAAGTCAATTGAATTTAATTCAAGGACACAATAAAAGCTAGAGGCTATACAGTTCACGATAGATAACCAATGGTCACAAGGAAACAAAAGGTTCAAAAACGTGTACCGATCCAGTTAATCGTTTCCCGGTTTCATCGCGTACCGGACACCAAAACACAGATATGAATATACTGCGAAGACCAGTACGACGAGACGATCAAAACAGTATACAGATATCAATGATATGATCATCCAATCAAAAGTCGATAATTGGTACCGAAAATACTGCTAAAACACCGAAAATAATATAAACGGAGCAATAGAAGTCTAAATTTATAGAAACGAAATATGACGTCTCACTCAAAAGATGATTTACAAATTTATTATATAAAAATATTCAGGTTTGGAAAATATTTTATTATCCTCAAAAATTAACTGACTTAAATGGAAATAGAATTACATAAAAAAAATAAACTTCCATATTATCTGAAGAAAATTCAACATTTACTTTGTTTGGGTAGATGTATTCCAAATATCAAATTTTTATTTTCAAATTCAATTATTTAAAATTTCGTAAAAAATTCAGTTAATTACGTTATCAAAACCCAGTAAAATTTACGGGTCGCTACAACAGTTCTATAAATATTTTGGAAAGAAAAGAACATGTTAGGAAAGTTGTGGAAACACTAGAATAAAGTTGTAAAAGATTGTAATAAAATGATTGTTATATCGACACGGTTAAATTCCTTATTTTTGGGAAATAACGTTTATTTTTGTAGAAACTTCCTTAAAGGTTTCTATACTATTTTAAAAAATAAATATTATATTTTTCTTATTGTAAACTTTTTGAAGCATAAATCATTTGATGGCTAGTTGAACGAAGTGGCAAAAATTATCTCAAAATAGTCGTTATACGAGTACTTCAGAAAAATGCCTTGTTTTCAAAAATTTCTATAAAATAATTAGAAGATATTCATTTCGATTATTCTTTATGGTTTTTCAAGTGCCCAAAATATACTAACTACTGCAAAAAAGAATAGATTAGAAATCATTTATTTAGGAGTCGAAAACTAGGCGCAAAATTGTAGAAAAATCACTTGAACAGTTGCCTAGGGCAATTATGAAATGCTGCCTTTGCATCTGAAACACTTCAGAGCTGTTGCGAATTGTTTTGAAAGCATTTGCAGAAATGCTATATTTGTCATTTGAAACTATAAATTGTGTAAAAAATTAATATTAAATAAAGTATTATTCTCTAACCTTTTTAGGGTCGTTTTCTAACTTATGTTAGAGTGTTTTAAAATTAGTTTCATATTTAAATATATTTTTAATGATTAACTATGAATTTTTAAAAATAAATGGCTTTTAAAATAAAACATGTTTATTTTGGTTTTTGTATTTATTTTTAGAGTTCGTTTTTTACATAGTATTCTATATAAATAATTATAACATATTTTAAAGTAATTTAAAAGTTTTTTAACATATAAATAATTATTTTAAAGGTATTCCTATATATAAGTTTTGAGAAAGGTAATTGAGTAGGCTTAACACTAAAGGATAATGAGTAGACTTATATATTTGTGAGGTTTAAGAATGAAGTGTCTAGGCAAGGCTTTGATGCAACCAGTGTTCTAACTTAACTGGCTTCACTCATGAATGTGGAATAGTTAAGTTGAAATTTCGAAAACAAGTTAAGTATATGAACATTGATTTGTATAAGCAATTGTTTTAACTAAGTAGTCGATTAGTCAACTATCAAACTTAACCAAATATTATTAACTTAGATCTTTTAAAAGAATGTTTTAAAGATGACATAAATATATAAATAGTTTTGGGTTGTAGTAAACAATTTTTAGTAACATTTATTTTTAACCCTTGTTATTAATTATACTTTGTAATATAATTAGATATTTACTAATAAATATCTATTAGACAACTATAAGTAAATAGTTTTGGGTTTGTTATGACAAACATTTAAGTAACGTTTGTCTTTAACCCTTAAATGTAATTAAATCTTTAAAAGAAAGTTTTAAAGAAAATGGTCAAGCGTGAAATGGCTTTAGGTTCTAGTTAACAATGTTTTAGTAACATTTGTTTTTAAACCTTTATTGTTAATTATACATAGGAATATAATTGGATACTTAATAATCAATACTTTAAGGTTCAGTATAAATGAATGTTTTGGGTTTGTTGTGACAATGTTTTAAACAACAATTGTCTTAAATCCTTAAGTAGAATTAAATCTTTTAAAAGAAAGTTTAAAGAGGAATTTTTAAAGTATGAAATGATTTTAGGTTGTTGTGAAAATGTTTAAACAACACTTATCTTAAACCCTTAAGTATAATTAAAAAGCAAGTTTAAATAGAAATGTTTTCAAAGTATGAAATGATTTGGATTTATTATGACAATATTTGAAAAACATTTTTCTTAAGCCCTTATAAATGTAATTGACCCTTTAGAAGTCAGTTTAAAGAAAATGATTAAATGTGAAGTGTTTTGAGTTGCAGTAAACAATTTTTTAGTAACATTTGCTTTTAAACCCTTGAATTATATTTTAAAGTGGAGATATATTGTGAATATAATTATATATTTAATAATGGAATATCAAAGTTAATAACAACTATTAAATCTTTGTAAAAAGATAGAAAAAGTTATATATTTAATTTATAAGAGAAGGGGTTTATAGTAACGTTATTTTAGTAACATTTGTTTTTAACCTCTTTGATTTAATTTTAAGTAAGAAAAACTTTGTGAAGTGATTTGTGAATATAGTTATACCGTTGAGATATATATGTGAATGCTTTTTAAGTATTGAAAAGAGTATAAATGAATAGTGAAATAGTTGAATACTTACTATCTATCTTTTATAAAGAGAAACTAAAAATATAAAGGAAGTTGAGTGTTTATTAATAAAGGAATTTTTAATTAATAAAAGGTTAGTAATTAATAATATAAGTTTTATTTAATGAAAGAAGTTTTATTAGATAAAAAGGTGTTTTATTAATAATGAGGTTTTTAATTAATAAAGGATAAAATTAATCATAAAAGGACTAAAAGTTGTTTAAGTGACTTGATCCTGCTTTGTATGAATTGATAATGCTGGTATGTTCACTTGCTTTTGGGAAAGTATGCAGGATTTAGTTTCCTTGTGCAATCATTTTCACTGAAGATGACCAAATTCATCGATTCAGTCTTGAAGAGACCAGGTTTGTTAAGTGTTTTACTTATCGAAAACCACTTCAAGGCTAAGGTACATGTTCTTTCTCCAGGAAGTGGATCTGTTGGAGATGATGGAATTCATGTGCAATTTCGAAATGGGTTCGAGATACTAGAATTCATTTGAGGATTCAAAATCTATTTGAGAAATGAAGACTCGCGTGAAAGATGTCGAACGTAGCCTAAACACTGGAAAAATGACTAAAGACGGAGTATGATGCATGATTCTGGGTTAGCTTACCCAAATAGGGGTACATCAACTCCAGTATCCAGAGTATGCCTATCGATATTTTGCACACAGGGATTTGATGATACTTGGTTCACGTGTTAGAGCATAGACTAGTTGTATTTAGCTTATGGTATATTTTATCTACAGATATACGATGCTCGAAAGGTATTTTCTGATCCTTGTCATGGAGATTGGTCTCGTTAGTATTACAGAGGAGGTCTCCATAGAAAATCTGTTTATATGAATGGATCTTAACGTTTTTAATGTACTCTAATATGATACAATGGAGATGCACGCATTTCAGCTATGTTATATATTTATTTTATACCTTAAACATTATTATAATATCAATATATTTTCTTATGAAATGGTTCGATTATCGTATGGTAAAGACCCATTCGTATTTATTGCAGTGTGGTGTTTCAAGATACCTTTATCTGGAAAGGTTTTATAACATTAAATAATTCAGATTATTAGACTTTCTCACATTGGTTTACTAGACTGATCCGGCTGTTATTTTCTTATAATGCTTGGGTCAGCCCTGTGTATATTTCTAGATTCCGTTGATGTTCATTGTGACTCTTTGGGAGGAGCTGGATAATTACCTACTAAAGTTTTTATTTCCGATGCATTACTTCATTTATATTTATCATCAATAGTAAGGATAGGCTGTTATAAATGTCCAGATTGATGATACGTTAGTTGTTGTGATTATTGTATCCTTTCATTTGTAAAGATCATTTTAAAATATTATATACAATCGTTCTGCATAAGAGATTCTGATGTTTTTGTTCTCTTCTTATTCCTTGTCTTTTCTTGTTTTCATTTACCTTAACAATTGGTCGTTCCGACACTTAGTTGCTTGGCATCTGAATACTGTGAATGTATTGATATCGACATTCGATGGTCGAAAAGGGTTATCATTACATCGGGGTATTAGAGCACAAGGTTAAGCGAGAACCTTGGCCTTGTGGGTTGTAACTCATTCAGGGATAGTGTAATGGAATGCTTTATTATGAGTTAAGAGTATTATATATATATATGAGAGTGCATATTTGTTAGTGCTTAAAAATGTTTTATATTTTGGTAGTTGGTCCGTTGAGTTATTTACGAATTCTGGTTGGTACATGAGATGCCTTGAATAAGACAAACCGACACAATATTGTTTTGGAAATTGGTAAATGAAATAATTTTACCTAGGATTATGTTTTATATATAAAAGAATAATTTTCAATAAAGTGATATAATTATTTATGTTATGTTTGTTTGTTAAGATATGATAATATTCAATTATTATAATTTATTTTTGTTTAAGTCATGCTCGTCCAGTTTAGGATCATTGATTATAGTTTGTTGTTACTTTTTGTTTAACTACTTTATATGTAATTTAACATTTCATTACATTGGTTGAGTAGATATTAATCATGGCAACAGTGAAGCAAACACTTTGTGAATTAAGTTTCACAGTTTGACGATAGTGCATTTTATGTTAATGTTGGGGTAAATAGTTAACTTTAAATAAAAAGCTGTTTATTATTGTTTTAAGGACAAAGTAAGGTATTTAAAATATAAATATTGTGAAATGATCTTATATAAGAAAGTAAATTCATATAAATATAGTTTATATAAATATGGTATAAATAAATATGGTTTATATAAATATGATTTATAAACAAAAAAGAGTTAAATTGAGAATTTGTGAACTCAAATCCTAGTATTTGTGAAAATGGTTTCTAAAAATTTGGAGTAAATAATAATAGTATTGGTTGAAATTATTTTAAAGGATTAATATTGTAACGACCCGTAAATTTTCGATAATAAAAATAGCTAATTTAATAAGATTTCGTGATTTAGTGTTAGAAAAAAATTGTAAGTCGTTTGGAATATTAATAACTAGAATGAAATGCAACAATTTTTTTATCTAAGTTAATTATTTATGAATTGAATGAAATCCCAAATCAATGGAAATAATATGTAGTCAAAGGTAATTAAATGAATTTGTATTGTATAGGAAATTGTGACACTTGTTTGAAAATAATAAACTTATAAGTAATTAAAAGTTAACGGTGATAATTATTTAAGTTACCTATTCATTTAGTTAGTCGAATTGAATTTATGAACCAATGCAATTGAAATGAAAGTTTATATATTAGTTGAATGCATTATCTCTAAATGTAGTTAACTAATAATATGGAAATTCATTTGATGTAATATGGTAAATCAACTTATAATGAAATTTTTATTTAATTTAAAAATCCAATATTGAAATCCATCAAATATTGAACAGTTAAATCGTTTAAATTAAATATTTAAAACTTAATGAATAATTGAATAACTGTAAAATGAAAATAGGGTTCTAAGATGTGAATTGGTTTTAAAGGTTAAATTTTATAAGTTCGTTTTGAATATTTCAAAAGATCGTGATTTAAGAATAATCAAATTTTTTAAATTTAATATTACGAATGTTTGAATAATTAAATTCCGAATTTGATATGATTAATTTGATATTGAAATTTAATATATGAAAATAGAGTGAATAATTGAAATTTGATTTAATATGATTCAAATTGGTTTCCAATGTGAATGTAAGTTATATAAGGATTATAATAGAGTTAATAAGATTTTAAAATTAGAATTTATGGGATAATTGAATAACTGGTTTAATATGATTAAAAAAATGATTTGTAAAATTTTATTTTATCATATTAAAGTTAGAATGATGTTAGAGAACTTTTAAAATCGAATTAAAGGTAAATTTGTGAAAATTGAATATTTTAATATTTAATTGACGAGTTAAAATAACCTCTTTTCAAACAGTCTCGGATTTCGACAAAACCAGTTTCATCGGATCCGTAATGTTATATTATTGTAAGATTTCAAATTTCGTGTCAATCGGATTTACCGTTTTTCCGGAGCGAGCCAAAACGCATAGAAATTTGTTTAATCGGTTTAATTTAAATTTGATCGTTTATTTCCGTAACTCGTACATATGATCGAATTAGCCCCCGAAACACGTTCCATTGCGTTCAGAATAGGGGTATAACATTATAAACGTCTAGTAGCATGCCTTGATAGAGATTCGAAATTTTAAATTACTTAAATCGAGATATTTTTGAGAATTTAAATTAATATACGTACGTTAATTGGACTGGGCTGTCCTTTCTTTCCTTTCAAGCCGCCTATACTCGTACCTGTCTATTTCTTTTCAAGCGCACTTCTTTCTTTTTGTTTTCAAAATGCAGCACGCACAGTAAACATAGATAAAGAGAAAAATGATGATGAAGCTTTGACAAATTACATCTCAAAAAATACTGATCTAAAAATCCTCAACCCAGTTCCTAAATTCATATCTCTTCATTCTCTTCGCTTTGGCGTGCTCATTGGAAGGTGCGGTCGTGGTTTGGAGTTATTGACAGTGAATGTCGAGCGGCAGTTTGAGATAGGGTTAGGAGTTCTTCGAGTTGCAGTCATCGATTTGGGAAATCGATGGTGTTCTTGGGTTCTCCTTGTCGAGGCGCATCTATGGACGTGAATTGGTTGTATGCGTCATTGAGATGGGGGATGCGACCAATTGGTTGTGGCATGCGAATGGGTCCCGGTCGCGTTTCGCAAGAAGGCTCCGAGCTCGGAGTTAGGGATATGGGATAGTGGAGATACCGGCGGTAAGTCTGATGACGGCATAGGCTCGAGAAATCGTGGAGGGGATGGTGGTGTCAGTGTTTAAGCGTGCACGTTCGGGTTCTATTTCGTGCTTGTACATGCATAAGGGAGGGAGATGATGTGCAATAGTGGGCTGGGCTGGAAGATTTGGTATGGGTTGTTTTAAAGTGTAATTTAAATTGTCGATTAATTTATAAAAACTATATCTCTCTCATACGAGGTCCGTTTTGGACAAGGCTTTTTGCGTTGCGATCGTGATGACGAGAGCTTCGAAATGAAATGGTTTGGACGAATTCGGAGATGGTTGAAATTTGGGATAAATCGGGAGTCGTCCGGTTGAGTTCCAAACCGGAACGTCTCGGTGACAACGGAAAATCAAGGTGAGTGTTTTATGACGCTCACAACGTACTAAATATCTTTATGCTAGTTAAATTTGACATTATGAAGTGTTATGAATTTTATTTGTCGTTGTTTGATAAATTTAATTGTCATATAGATTGTCTTTTGAATTAACCGTTGAAAATTAAATTGACCGTTAAAATCGAAATTGAAATCGAATTGCGATAAAATTACCTGACATTGATAACTATGAAATTGCTATGAATTGTATTGTCTATTGGATGATTTATTTCGATGGATGCTATTGGTTGATATTTAAATGTTTGGATGTTTATTGCTTATATATAACCTGTTATGCATACATATGACACTATGACTGATTTAAGTGATATATATTCATCCTTGACATTTAATTGAAATACATAACTACTTGGCCATAGGATAGAAAATTATATACGGACACCCAATTGGCTAAATTAATAATTTTTAAAATCGTTAATTTGAAATTTATTTAAATGTTTGGATTTAAAAGTTATAAATAGAAATCAATTTATAGAAATCGAATTTATCGAAAAATTGAGTTTGGAATGTTGAAATAAAATTTTGGTTAAAAGAAATTGTTGAATAAATTTAAGTGGAGACTTTGAGATTTAAAATTTGGATATGATTGAATTTTGGAAATTTATTTGTTTTAAAGATTGAACATTAAATTTGAGCTTTGAATATTACTAAGTAAAAGTGACATAAAAAAATGATATTTTGAAATGAGTTTGGAATTGAATCATATTTAAAATTTGGATTTAAATTTGAATATTGAAGGATAATTTTGTTAAGTGTTATAAATTGATATTTTGAAAATCCAGCTCTAAATCGATATAAATTGAAATTGAATTAACTGAAAGTGAATATAAAATTTAATAAATTTGAAGTCAAAGTTGACATTGATTGAATCGAAATCGAAATTGAATCGGTAAAACGGAAATTGAAATTTGTTTTGAATTGGGAAGTTATAATAGAATGGTTTGGTTTTGAAGCTATTTTATTTTATTTTCCAAATTACTCTGTTATATAAACCATCTTTAAATACTTAAACTATTTTAATCTATTTTAAATCTACTTAACCCAATTTAGATTATTTTAAACTAATTTATCTATTTCAAATCCATTTTAAGATTTTAAGTATTTTAAGTATTTTAATTATTTAAAACTACTTAAAACTATTTTCTATAATCCCCAAACTGGTTAATAAGGTGAAATGTTTATGTTTAAATCTTGAATGTGAATACGAATTGGATTAAATGAAGTTGCAACCTAAATTTAAATTCGAAATGATTTTGAAATCGAAATGAGATATTGATGCGAAAATTGATTTTTGAAACGAATCTTACATTTGAATAGATACAATGATATTTTGAAATGGATTTGATTTTTGAAGCGAACATGATATTTGATATCAATTATGAATCGATTCGAAATGTAAAGAGCCAACGGTGTAATAATACGTAGTTATTAAAGATACCGGGATCTGATATGGACATACTCTCTGTCGATACCGAAAACCATTTTAATAACTATTATACGCGGAGTGTTGATCCAGAATGAAGTAGATGGTTTGGTGAACGCGTTGACTGAAGAAAGAGAACGATATTGGATGACCCCTGACATGACTAAAATAGGAGCCGCGCTGGGCCATTGAGGTTCGCCACCTCTAGCGGACACACTTCTTCGATACCATATCTATTACATTTGTGATGTGATTTGGGCGCACTCCTTGATTTGGGAGTGTTGTTTCACGGTGTTGGGGTAGCTGCTGGCTATGCCCAACATCAGTCCGGATCACGCAACTACTAGTATCCTAGTTGGTATCGCCTCATGTACCCTATTATACTGATTATCCTATTCGCGACCACTACGTTTTGTTTTGTGTTATACCTATGGGGTACCCTCTGATAAACACTAGTTTACGGTGGGGCTTACGGTGCTGTATAGACTATGGCATTATAAAAATGTGTTAAGGGGGATTATGGTAACGCCTTAACGCTATTTTGATACTTTATATTACTGATAGACATTATCTACCTAGCGTACATTACTACATAGTAGATAGTTTAATGGATTCTTAAGAGATGGAAAATCCCGTAACATCTCTTGACTTATTGCACGCACGTTGACACTGGATATGAGATGTCAAACCCCGTAAACATCTCTGACGCCATTACACTCATATTTATTTACGATTGATTTAACTTTCATAAGGATATTTTAGTCCTGACTCGAGTGTTTTGTCTTTTCATTACGCTCGGATCAGTCCTGAGTTTTTCAGATTTTTGAAGATCTATTCTGGAGGATGAAGACGAAGATTTGGTATGCTATTACTATTATTACCCTTGCATCATGCTATTTGCTGCATTATTTTAATTGTTCTGTTGTATATGTATAACTCTGATAAATGTTGTATAAATAATTGTCAAGGTATAGTAAACAGCTTCATGAACTATGTAATTGACTATTATATTTTATTGTTCCGCTGCGAGATTCTGTGTTGTTTCATTTCCTTTATTTCTCTTTCTTTTCTTTTCTTATTTACCCCCAATAACCATCAGCCCTTTTGAATGGTTTGGAATCGACATGTGTATTCGATCGTCGGTTTAAACTGTCCAAAAAGGCGGGTCGTTATAGTTGGTATCAGAGCTTTGGTTTAGCGATAACCTTAGCTTTGTGGGGTCTAACTCTTTATAAATAGGGTAGTAATACCCTATGATGAGTCGCTGAGTGTATATATATGAGAAAGCGTATTTGTTAGTGATATAAAATGTTTTATATTGTGTCGGTTGATTTGTTGAGTGGCTTATGGATCCTGGTCGATACGAGTAATTATCGTCATTTGATAGGGATCTCTAAACACTCGAATAGAACAATTCGACATAGTATTGTTTTGAGATTGGGTAAATGAAATAATTTTGCCCTAATTATATTTTTTATATAAAGAATTTATTTTCAAAAATTATTGTGATCTATCTAGCATATTTGGTTGTTAGAAATGATATATTGGTTATTATCATTAATTGGATATAGTAATTTAATAAATATGTGAATTACAAAATGAACAATGATAAAAAACAACTTGTGGAATGTTTTAAGAAAGAAATTCTTATAAGAATATTTTATAAAGGTGACTGATAAATTAAAATAGATTTAAATTGGAAAATATTGAATTTAAGACCCGGAGATCTTGAAAATGGTTTTCAAAGTTTTGAAGAAATATGTAGTAATATTAATTGGAAATTGTTTATGGAAATATTTTGAAAGGATTTTTAAAGAAAGGAATGAATTTAGTACTCCTCTCTTATGTCGCTGGAAAATAATTTCGGTGATGACTGCGCAGCATCATCGACGTTCATTTTCGAGTTTCAAAGTGGGGGAGACTTCTAGGAAGCTTTGTTTTTCTTCGAAATTATTTTGGGTAAATGGGTTTTGGTTTAAACTCCAAAGGTATGATTTGACATATTAAAGATATAAGTGTATATGTTTATTTCAAACGATTTGAAAAGAACCAGGCATTTAAATTTCTAAGTTCTGTAATTAATAATTTTCAAATTATTTGAATGAAATGTGAATAACTAGAATTTATAAAATAAGAGGATTAAGATATCTAAGCTATTGTTTGGGAAAATTTTAAAGCTGAAAGGTAAAGAGGATTTAAATAAATCAAATTTGTGTACATTCTAATTAAGAAAAATGAAATTCTATAAATTTGTATAATACCGAATTTGCATTCTAATAACATATAATATGACTTATCAAATATTAAGAAGTTGAAATAATGTTTTGGATATGTAATGAGATATTGTACAAATAAACAGAACCTGAAAATAATTGAAGTATACAATTAAGGAAAACTCAAAAGGAATTAAAATGTATATAAATGGAAAATTTGGTTGTGAATTTTTTTTATATATACTTAAATATAGCATGAAATGATGAATGGATAAATGGAACAAGTAAGTAAGAAAGAAGACAAATGAATTGTATAATATCTTTGTAAATTGGTTATAGAAAATAAATATAAAATTGCAAAGGGATTGTAACCTTTAAGATAACTGTAAACTAAGAAAAGTCATTTATGAGAGGTTAGACTTTTATTGGATGATTAATAAACTAAAGTGCTGGTTAATAAAATGTTCCATAAATAAATTTGTTATTAACGAAAATTATGAAATTGAGGTAAATATAAACAAAAGAATTTGGTATAGCTAAGAATCAATTGGGAAAAGAAATTGAGTTTAATTAAATTATATAGAATGTTTAAAATGAACTTGAGTAAGCAAATTCTTTGATATGATGTTTAAGAAAGATAATGATAAAGAATATGCTATGTAAAGAAATGAATATACTAACTGAATAATGGATTGTGGGTAATTAAGTGGAAAAAAATAATATATAGAAGTCAATAAAATAATTTAGTATAGATAAATTGGATAGAAACCCATTGGAAGGTAATACGTGAGATTTGCGTATATTATTTTATTTGCATAACGATTTGATCCAAATTCGAACATAAAATTTCGAGATGATTTATATCGATCCAAGTTAGGATTTTTCACTCGATTTTCGACGGCGAACCCTAGATATGGATTTTTAATTTGATTCTGGAATTCTCTATCATTGTATATGGCTATGCAAGGAGAGTAACAGTTTCCAACCAAGGAACCAAATCTGAGTCCGCACTAGAGAGTCGTGTGAACGATACTAGTTTGGAAGTGAAATTGTGTGATCGAATAAGCGATTAGATTGATATTGCTCACGGATGATATATGTACGGCTTACGGACTTAATTAAAGTTAATATTGGGAATTTAAGATGCCAAATATGTGAAGATAAATTTGCAACTTTTGAGATAACAATTAACTAAGAAAGGTCATATATAAGAAGTTAGACTTTTATGGAATGACTATAAATTAAAGTGATGATTAATAAAATGTTCTGCATTAATAAAATGTCCGCAAATAAATTGGTCATTAACTGAAACTGAATATGAAGTAAATGTAAACAAAAGAATTTGGTATGGCTAAGAATAAATTGGAAGTGAAAGAGATAAACCAAATTGAATGTAAAATTAATAATTTGGTTATGTTGGGTATGATTTGGTTGTTATATGATTGTTAGTTGATTGTATATAATTCATTAAGTAATTAATGAAATTGAAAACTATAAATCATTGAAATCAAATTGGAAGTTAAATGAATTTAAATAGAATTTAATTTGATTCAAATTGGAAGTGAACTAATGTAAATATAAATTAGTGAATATTAACTAATTGAATTGTGAATGAATGTTAGTAAAATCCAACGTTAATGAATCAACCGTGATTAAAATTGAAAACCAAGTCAATAAATATTAATGAGAAGTGAATTTATATTGATTGGTTATGCATTCGTTGGATGATAGTTGGATGATAGTTGATTGATGGTTGCACTTGTTTTTTTTGTTGATACACGAAGGTTTTGATCAATGACAATGAGCTTCAACAAATAGGAAGAGAATGAAAAAGCTAGAAGAAGATAGATGAAGACCAAAGTATAAACATTAGTATGATTTTTCTATGTGTCTTAGTCTAGATTATTTGTTAAAATCTATCCTCAAGAAATTTGCACGAACATTAGAACACAATTCATAAAAACTTCATTCACATGTTCACTGTGCATACTTTTATACTTCATTCGACTGAACAGACATAGCCAGTCGACTGAAACTATACACATATACAAAAATGCACAGTTTCAGTCGATTGAATTACCTGTGCAGTCGACTGAAATTGTTCCTGAAAATTTTTCTTTGTATTTTCAGTCGACTGAATCTCCTGCTCAGTCGACTGAATTTAAACCTGCGATTTTTCTCTGAAAAGACGCCTTCTTCTTCCCAAGAGTTGCAACCATTCATCAATGGAAATGGAAGCCTCTCTTGTTTGCAACCTTTGACAACATATGCATCTCTTCTACAAGTATAAATTGATGATTCTAACATCATTTAATTCACCTAATTCTCTTGCTTTAATCTTACTATTCTCTTGTTCATATTCTCTAGATATTCTCAAAGCAATCACCAATTTATTGCTTGAATCACTGTTTTTGTTTATAACATTCTTTTGATTCATAGCAATTCACATTTCCTAAATCTTCACAAACACATTGCATATTCTCGAGGATAAGATTATAGGAATATTGTACTACATTTGACTCATTAGTGTTGACAAGAACACAACAAGTCGAATATTGTATTTCAGTAATTGAGTTGAAGTCCTCTTCGGTTGTTGAGGCAAGAAATCCCGTTCGGTTGTTCGGGTAAGTTGTAAACCTATTCCTCCGGGTGAAGTGAGGGTATTAGTTAGTGAAATTCCTAAGTGAAGCTTAGGGACTGGACGTAGGACGAGAGGTCCGAACCAGTATAAAATCCTGGTGTCTCCTTGCATTTACCTACTTTATCTACCTAGACTATTTCATTATTCCATATTACACGATCCTACCGCATAGCCCTCTCTTTCAATTGGTATCAGAGCAAGGTTGTCCTATAACCATAACACCGTTATTAGACATATTGATAATATGGAAAATAATGCAAGTACAAGCACAACATCTGCCTATAGTTCTACATTTGCGGAAGGACAATCTACCCAAAGACCTCCTCTATTCAATGGACTAAATTATAACTATTGGGCTACAAGGATGAGGATTTATATGCAAGCAACAAGTTTCGAAGCCTGGAATGCTACTCAAGCAGAGTTTGTTGCACCCACGACCGATTATCCTACATGGACACAAACTCAAAATAATAAAGCAAGTGCAAATGCTAAAGCTATGAATATGCTTTTTTGCGCCCTGGATAGAAATGAATTCAACCGTGTTAGCATATGTACTACTGCATATCAGATATGGGAAACACTTAAAGTCATACATGAAGGCACAAACAAGGTTAAACAAAAAAAGATATCCATGTTGAAGAATCAATTCCAAAACTTTAGAATGCGACAAAATGAATCCATCAATGACATGTACTCAAGACTTCAAGACATTCATCATGCTCTAATCGGACTAGGAGAAAGATACACAGACTTTGACATTGTGTCTAAAGTTCTAAGTTCACTCACTGATGAATGGGAGAGAAAAGTACTAGCAATCGAGGAAGCAAATGATTTATCTACAATGAAACCAGAAGAATTGATTGGAAATCTTATGTCGTATGAAGTAAATATGCAAGCTAAAAAGGATCAAGCTCAAGAAAGAAAGAATATTGCTTTTCATGCGGAAAAGGAAGAATCAGAGTCTGAAGATGAGGATCTAGCATTTATAGCCAAAAATTTCAAGAAATTCCTAAAGTATAGAAAAGGAAACAAAAACGGATTCAAAAAGAATTTCTTGAACAAACCATCATCCTCAAATATAGAATGCTTCAATTGTCATAAGAAAGGACATATGCAAAAAGATTGTCAAGAACAAATGAAGGAAAATCAAAAAAACTTCAACAAAAAAAGAAGAAGGATAAATTCAAAAAGAAGGCATTTTCTATAACATGGGACGATTCAGATTCATCATCATCCGAAAGTGATAGTGATAGCGACAATGAACAGGCAAATGTATGCTTCATGGCTCAAGAATCTGAGGTAAATAATTTAACTTTCGACGATTTAATTGAAGTAAACACTGAACTTTTAAGCACAATAAAAATTCTTAAAAAGAAAATTAAGGAAATTCGTGAAAATCAAAACAAAGCCGAGTTTGAGAGAGATATGTTAAATGATGAAAAGAAAATTCTTGAAGAAGAACTTGAAAAAGTTCAAGAATCTTATTCAAATTCGGAAACTCAATTATCACTTTTAAGTCAAGAAATTGAAATTCAAAAATTAAAGAATGATATAATTATTTCTAAAAATCATGATTTAAAAACTAAAATTAGACAAGTTGAGTTAGAAAATAATAGTCTTCAAACTAGATTAGAGAACATCACTAAAAATGTTTCTAACTTTAACAAAGGAAGAGAAAATTTATCTAAGATTTTAGAAAATTCTCAATCGTCTTCAAATAAACATGGATTAGGATATAATAACGAGTCAAAAATTCCTAAAAAGAAAAATACAAATTTTAAAAGGAATATGGATTCAAAACAACAAAAATTAATTAAGAAACCTATTAAAACAAAAGTACAAAACATATAGATATTCGCCACCATTTTTTACGAGACAATATCGAAAAAGGAATAATTAATTTAGAACATATTTCTACCGAAAATCAAATTGCCGATATATTTACTAAACCTCTATTAGAAAACTCCTTTATAAAACTTCGACGAGAATTAGGTATAATATCCTTTAAAGATATCAATTAAATTTAGTTTTAAAATATTCAATCATTTCAGTCGACTAAAAAATCTGTTCAGTCGACTGAATGAAAATATCCAATATTTTTCAGAAATGTTATATGTTACATTATGTAATTTTTAAACTACACTTTTTAAAAAACTGAATTATTAATATGAACCTTACTTTTCTATCAACTTTCTCCTAACCACTAAATCATTATGCGATTACAAATTTTAAATAAATTATAACCATTAGTTATTTAGTAAAGCTCGACTATAAATAAATTCAAACTTTTTATTTTTTTTCACATCTCGATCTTACAATTAAAAGCTTAATCAAATTTCAATACAAAATGTCGTCAAACAACTCCTTCTCTCCAATCAATATCACCTCGTCAGTTGGTAACACTCCAACATCGCCAAAAATTCCCACACCAACACCAGCACATGAGCCGGTTTACAAATGGGAAAATTATCGTACTGGTTTCACACCAGAATCTAAAAAGGCAAAACGAGGACTATTTATTTCCCCTGACACAAATAGAAAGATTGATGAAATTCATCACTTTCAACAACAACAAATCGATCTTCAACGAGAGCTATACTTCGAGCAAAAAGTTACGGCACGACGTTTGAGTTTTCTAGAACAAATCGGTTTACGCTTCTGTGGATCAAAGAAGAATCAAGTGACTGAACCTCTACCTCGCCCTGTTAGCTCACTTGATCCATCTTCATCTTGTTGTACACCGGTTGATCCTGTGAATCCTTGGATGTCTCCTAAGACTCCTCAATATAGTCCGAATTCATGGGATATAAATTACTTGAAGAATGAAGGAAAGAATTCTCCAAGTCCATCTCCAAAGAAATAGTTAAAATTTTGTATGATGATACATCAATATTTTTGTAACTATTCCTTTAAATAAATTGTCTAAAATTCAAAAATTAACTAAAATAGCAAACATTGCATGTTTCAGTCGACTGAATTCCCCTGCTTAGTCGACTGAAAATATGACAGAAAATCACATATGCAAAGTTCAGTCGACTGGAACCATCTGCACAGTCGACTGAAAATTCAACAGCAAAATTTTTGTAACAAAATTCAGTCGACTAAAAGTACTGCTCAGTCGACTGAATATATCACAGAACACTTCGGCCTTTGATTCAGTCGACTGAACAGAACATTCAGTCGACTAAACGCTGCTTCCCGGGCAGAATTTCCCCTTTTAACCACCAAATTTTACCATACCTATTCACATTTACCTCCTACAAACCTTCTTCCCCAAATCTATTCGAAACCCTAGCTCTTAAATTCCTCAAAATCAAATCAACTCTCACCAAAATGGCACTAAAAAGATCAAGAGCCTCGTCTTCTTCATCCTCCGAGCCAATTGATGCTCAAATTGCACAATGGCTTTATGATGGAACTGCTGTCACCCGATGGAACAAGATGAAGAATTCTCGAATTTTTGAGCATTCTTTCGTTGATTTTCAAAGTTTTCAAACCTACAATCTTCAAGCATTCACAGATCCGGCATGTTTAACTCCACTTCTAGATTTAAAAAGAAATGATCATGCCATTAATCACGTAATGGTAAAATTATTTTATGCTAATCTTAATCTTGGACACCAAACTCCAAGAAATCCAAACAATAGTGTTTGGAGCATGGTATGTGGAAAGAAAGTTTGGTTCTCCTTGGATAGAATGGCACACATTTTAGAGTCCCCAAATGTTGGGAGAAAACTTGAGGAGATTGAATTCAATCCACACATTCGTGACAACATCAACCATCGATTTATGGAAGATAACATCAACTTTAGGGATTTTAAGTCCACTTCCCTTCGACCTATGGCAAGAATCCTCCATAAAGCCCTAATAAGAATGGTTACTCCTCGCACGGGCTCATACGAAATTGTCTACCCAAACAACTATCGAGCTTTATATGTTGTTTTTGGCAATATACAAGTTAATTGGGTACAGCTTATTCTTGATGAGTTTCTCACTTTCAACAATGGCAAGATGCGCACTATTTACTTTGGAGAGTACATCATGCGACTTCTCCTAAATGTCGATACGCCATTACCTGAATCATAGAATACAATGGTCCATCAGATTAATCATCGGACCATAAGCCTAATGCAACTCCCATCTCGACCTCCTTGCATAATATCACTTGCCGAATGGGTAGCAAGGCATCAAGAACAACAACAACAACAACAACCTCCTCAACCTCGCTACGAAGAACATCTCGATCAAGATGATGAAATTCGTCTTGTTGACCCAAGCTTCACTACCAACCAATCCTTGAGGATATTGTCAAGAAATCAACAAATTCTTGACACTCGTCTTAAAAAGGTAGATCATAAGCTTGATAAAATCAAAGGATTCTTCAACAAGCTTTGGGATGCAATCTCGTGCTCAAGCACCACTACTGCTTCAACATCTCGCGGCAAACGTCCCGCACCCACGTTTACATGGACGACATCCGAAGAGCATACAAGTAGCAGCGTAAGCGGAGCTAGTTGTGGCCAGGGAGGAAGAGCATCTAGACCACCAATAGGAGGACCCGTCATACGTGAACCAACTGGAAGGGAAGGTTCATATGACTAGGATAAGGATGAGTAATTTCGTTGTTTTGATGTCTATTTTTAAACTTTCTAATGGCTTGTCTGTCATAACATTTTTATTTCTCTTAGTTCATGCTTATATTCTCTATGATTTAGTGATTGTTTTGATATATTATTACTACTGTTAGTTCTTCCTTTTTGTCGATGACAAAGGGGGAGAAAATCTATGGTACTAACTTCGTTTTGTAGAAAAAAATAGTGCATACATTCAGGGGGAGAAAGTAAGTACATACATCTTTAGAATAGTATTGTCATCAATCAAAAAAGGGGAGAATGTTGATACACAAAGGTTTTGATCAATGACAATGAGCTTCAACAAATAGGAAGAGAATGCAAAAGCTAGAAGAAGATAGATGAAGACCAAAGTATAAACATTAGTATGATTTTTCTATGTGTCTTAGTCTAGATTATTTGTTAAAATCTATCCTCAAGAAATTTGCACGAACATTAGAACACAATTCATAAAAACTTCATTCACATGTTCACTGTGCATACTTTTATACTTCAGTCGACTGAACAGACATGGCCAGTCGACTGAAACTATACACATATACAAAAATGCACAGTTTCAGTCGACTGAATTACCTGTGCAGTCGACTGAAATTGTTCCTGAAAATTTTTCTTTATATTTTCAGTCGACTGAATCTCCTGCTCAGTCGACTGAATTTAAACCTTCGAATTTTCTCTGAAAAGACACCTTCTTCTTCCCAAGAGTTGCAACCATTCATCAATGGAAATGGAAGCATCTCTTGTTTGCAACCTTTGACAACATATGCATCTCTTCTACAAGTATAAATTCATGATTCTAACATCATTTAATTCACCGAATTCTCTTGCTTTAATCTAACTATTCTCTTGTTCATATTCTCTAGATATTCTCAAAGCAACCACCAATTTATTGCTTGAATCACTGTTTTTGTTTATAACATTCTTTTGATTCATAGCAATTCACATTTCCTAAATCTTCACAAACACATTGCATATTCTCGAGGATAAGATTATAGGAATATTGTACTACATTAGACTCATTAGTGTTGACAAGAACACAACAAGTCGAATATTGTATTTCAGTAATTGAGTTGAAGTCCTCTTCGGTTGTTGAGGCAAGAAATCCCGTCCGGTTGTTCGGGTAAGTTGTAAACCTATTCCTCCGGGTGAAGTGAGGGTATTAGTTAGTGAAATTCCTAAGTGAAGCTTAGGGACTGGACGTAGGACGAGAGGTCCGAACCAGTATAAAATCCTGGTGTCTCCTTGCATTTACCTACTTTATCTACCTAGACTATTTCATTATTCCATATTACACGATCCTACCGCATAGCCCTCTCTTTCAGTTTTGTTGCGTTTTCTATGTTGGCACATGTAGTTGTTATGTTGTTATATGATGTATATTGATACTATTTTCATATATGCATGATTCTCATTGTTTGTTGAGTGTTTAGTAGGTGCGGATTGCGCTTGCTTCGCATTTGGAGCTCGCCTTCGCGCTATATTAGTCGTATATGATCGCTAATAAAATATAAGGTACATGTTTATTTTATCATTGGATTTGGTGATTTTTGATGAGCCACTTGGCTTTTTTGATTTTCTTTTGTTGGTTTGGGGCCCGTAGAGGCGTTTTGTAGTTGTACCGATCGAGCCGCGCAAAGGAGACTTTGCTGAAATTTTCCGTAAATCCGGGTGTTAGAAAATATTTCTAGTTAGATGTTTTTATATAACTTATTTTGATAACTAACTTTTAAAGTTAGGAAGCCGTACGGAGTAGTGTAGTAACGATTTTATAAATGGAATTTCATTGTTTATAAGTCGGTAACTTTGAATAAAATATATCTAATGTTGAATTCTATACTTAGTTCCTTTTCCCTTCTTTTTCCTTTTCGGGGACGAAAAGTTTTGGGTGGGGGAGAGTGTAACGTCCCGTAAATTTTCGATAATAAAAATAGCTAATTTAATAAGATTTCGTGATTTAGTGTTAGAAAAAAATTGTAAGTCGTTTGGAATATTAATAACTAGAATGAAATGCAACAAATTTTTTATCTAAGTTAATTATTTATGAATTGAATGAAATCCCAAATCAATGGAAATAATATGTAGTCAAAGGTAATTAAATGAATTTGTATTGTATAGGAAATTGTGACACTTGTTTGAAAATAATAAACTTATAAGTAATTAAAAGTTAACGGTGATAATTATTTAAGTTACCTATTCATTTAGTTAGTCGAATTGAATTTGTGAACCAATTGCAATTGAAATGAAAGTTTATATATTAGTTGAATGCATTTTCTCTAACTGTAGTTAACTAATAATGTGGAAATTCATTTGATGTAATATGGTAAATCGACTTTTAATGAAATTTTTATTTAATTTAAAAATCCAATATTGAAATCCGTCAAATATTGAACAGTTAAATCGTTTAAATTAAATATTTAAAACTTATTGAATAATTGAATAACTATAAAATGAAAATATGGTTCTAAGATGTGAATTGGTTTTAAAGGTTAAATTTTATAAGTTCGTTTTGAATATTTCAAAAGATCGTGATTTAAGAATAATCAAATTTGTTTAAATTTAATATTACGAATGTTTGAATAATTAAACTTCGAATTTGATATGATTAATTTGATATTGAAATTTAATATATGAAAATAGAGTGAATAATTGAAATTTGATTTAATATGATTCAAATTGGTTTCCAATGTGAATGTAAGTTATATAAGGATTATAATAGAGTTAATAAGATTTTAAAATTGGAATTTATGGAATAATTGAATAACTGGTTCAATATGATTAAAAAAATGATTTGTAAAATTTTATTTTATCATATTAAAGTTAGAATGATGTTGTAGAACTTTTAAAATCGAATTAAAGGTAAATTTGTGAAAATTGAATATTTTAATATTTAATTGACGAGTTAAAATAGCCATTTTTCAAACAGTCTCGGATTTCGACGAAACTAATTTCATCAGATCCGTAATGTGATATTATTGTAAGATTTCAAATTTCGTGTCAATCGGATTTACCGTTTGTCCGGGGCGAGCCAAAACGCATAGAAATTTGTTTAATCGGTTTAATTTAAATTTGATCGTTTATATCCGTAACTCGCACATATGATCGAATTAACCCCCGAAAAACGTTCCATTGCGTTCAGAATAGGGGTATAACATTATAAACGTCTAGCAGCATGCCTCGATAGGGGTTCGAAATTTTAAATTACTTAAATCGAGATATTTTTGAGAATTTAAATTAATATACGTACGTTGATTGGACTGGGCTGTCCTTTCTTTCCTTTCAAGCCGCCTATACTCGTACCTGTCTATTTCTTTTCAAGCGCACTTCTTTCTTTTCGTTTTCAAAATGCAGCACGCACAGTAAACATAGAGAAAGAGAAAAATGATGACGAAGCTTTGAAAAATTACATCTCAAAAAATACTGATCTAAAAATCCTCAACCCAGTTCCTAAATTCATATCTCTTCATTCTCTTCGCTTTGGCGTGCTCATTGGAAGGTGCGGTCATGGTTTGGAGTTATTGACAGTGAATGTCGAGCGGCAGTTTGAGCTAGGGTTAGGAGTTCTTCGAGTTGCAGTCATCGATTTGGGAAATCGATGGTGTTCTTGTGTTCTCCTTGTCGAGGCGCATCTATGGACGTGAATTGGTTGTATGCGTCATTGAGATGGGGGATGCGACCAATTGATTGTGGCGTGCGAATGGGTCCCGGTCGCGTTTCGCAAGAAGGCTCCGAGCTCGGAGTTAGGGATATGGGATAGTGGAGATTCCGGCGGTAAGTCTGATGACGGCATAGGCTCGAGAAATCGTGGAGGGGATGGTGGTGTCAGTGTTTAAGCGTGCACGTTTGGGTTCTATTTCGTGCTTGTATAGGCATAAGGGAGGGAGATGATGTGCAATAGTGGGCTGGGTTGGAAGATTTGGTATGGGTTGTTTTAAAGTGTAATTTAAATTGTTTTATATTTAAATTGTCAATTAATTTATAAAAATTATATCTCTCTCATACGAGGTCCGTTTCGGACAAGGCTTTTTGCGTTGCGATCGTGATGACGAGAGCTTCGAAATGAAATTGGTTTGGACAAGTTCAGAGACGGTTGAAATTTGGGCTAAATCGGGAGTCGTCCGGTTGAGTGCCAAACCGGAACGTCTCGGTGACAACGGAAAATCAAGGTGAGTGTTTTATAACGCTCACAACGTACTAAATATCTTTATGCTAGTTAAATTTGACATTATGAAGTGTTATGAATTTTATTTGTCGTTGTTTCATAAATTTAATTGCATATAGATTGTCTTTTGAATTAACCGTTGAAAATTAAATTGACCGTTAAAATTGAAATTGAAATCGAATTGCGATAAAATTACCTGACATTGATAACTATGAAATTGCTATGAATTGTATTGTCTATTGGATGATTTATTTCGATGGATGCTATTGATTGATATTTAAATGGTCGGATGTTTATTGCTTATATATAACCTGTTATGCATACATATGACACTATGATTGATTTAAGTGATATATATTCATCCCTTACATTTAATTGAAATACATAACTACTCGGCCATAGGATAGAAAATTATATACGGACACCGAATTGGCTAAATTAATAATTTTTAAAATCGTCAATTTGAAATTTATTTAAATGTTTGGATTTAAAAGTTATAAATAGAAATCAATTTATAGAAATCGAATTTATCGAAAAATTGAGTTTGGAATGTTAAAATAAAATTTTGGTTAAAAGAAATTGTTGAATAAATTTAAGTGGAGACTTTGAGATTTAAAATTTGGATATGATTGAATTTCGGAAATATATTTGTTTTAAAGATTGAACATTAAATTTGAGCTTTGAATATTACTAAGCAAAAGTGACATAAAAAAATGATTTTTTGCAATGAGCTTGGAATTGAATCATATTTGAAATTTGGATTTAAATTTGAATATTGAAGTATAATTTTGTTAAGTGTTATAAATTGATATTTTGAAAATCTAGCTCTAAATCGATATAAATTGAAATTGAATTAATTGAAAGTGAATATAAAATTTAATAAATTTGAAGTCAAAGTTGACATTGATTGAATCGAAATTGAAATTGAATCGGTAAAATGGAAATTGAAATTTGTTTTGAATTGGGAAGTTATAATAAAATGGTTTGGTTTTGAAGCTATTTTATTTTGTTTTCCAAATTACTCTGTTATATAAACCATCTTTAAATACTTAAACTATTTTAATCTATTTTAAATCTACTTAACCCAATTTAGATTATTTTAAACTAATTTATCTATTTCAAATCCATTTTAAGATTTTAAGTATTTTAAGTATTTTAATTATTTAAAACCACTTTTAAAACTACTTAAAACTATTTTCTAAAATCCTCAAACTGGTTAATAAGGTGAAATGTTTATGTTTAAATCTTGAATTTGAATACGAATTGGATTAAATGAAATTGCAACCTAAATTTAAATTTGAAATGATTTTGAAATCGAAATGAGATATTGATGCGAAAATTGATTTTTGAAACGAATCTTACATTTGAATAGATACGATGATATTCTGAAATGGATTTGATTTTTGAAGCGAACATGATATTTGATATCAATTATGAATCGATTTGAAATGTAAAGAGCCAACGGTGTAATAATACGTAGTTATTAAAGAGACCAGGATCGGATATGGACATACTCTCTGTCGATACCGAAAACCATTTTAATAACTATTTTCACAAGCAACAAATTAAAATTTTCTTAAGCTTTTTAAAAAAAGAAGTTACTCACCAATCTGCAGAGTAGAACAGAGATACTTTTGATAATGAAACAACTGTAAACTTCCTTTTTGCTTTCTTCCTGAATTTTGTTAAGTTTGAAATTGTTTTACTTTCATGTTTTAGTTTGAAATGAAGTTTACTTTAGTTTCTACTTAGCTCGAACTGATATGAAGCTAACATATAGAAAAAGAAAAGAAACAGGGTTATAATTATGTTTCATGAAATAGTGACAGTATTGCATACAATCTTGTATTGTACAGATTTTCCTTACTAGAGATATTTATTCAAATGGTAGGCTGATATAAATGCTTAGTGTACTAAAAGGGTTTTTACATTAATTGGTTTTGTTTGTTAGCTTAAAGATATTTAACAATATCTTCCTTCACAAGCTTCACATATACAGTTGTGTATTTTTTTTAGCCTGCACACATAGAAATTTTTATATCTTTCATTTTGTTTGTGTAAGACATATGTATTCTTATTACTGTCATTTTGCTTTGTTTCATACAATTTGGCCTGCACATATATATATATATTTGCTCATTGGCCTGCATATTTATCTAGATGCTTTAAACATATACTTATATGTATATACTGCAGTTCATATGTGATAGTTTACAAACTTAAAAACTTATTTGTTTTCTAGTTTTATTTGTTGTCCTGTTATATTTTAAAATGCATATGAATGTTGTTATGTTCTTTTAATTTAACTAATGTACTAACTTATATCTCTTTTCCAATTTATCTTGTATCTTGTATTTTTTATTTATACATTTCATTTTATATTATAAAACACATGATCAATTTGAAATGATAAATAGAATAAATTATCTTTTTATTATAAGCTACATATTTATTAATGTATATTAATGTATTGTTTGACAAAATTATATGAAAACTCATATATCATTTTAAATTCATATTTTAAATCAAACCATACTAAAAAGAAAAGTAAACAAATCTTTTTGTTAGTAAATTAAATTTAAACTTAAATTAAAATAAGTTTTTAAACTATTTAAACATTTACTTATGTATTGAAAATCCTGTATTTATTTATTTATTTAGCTTTGAAAAGTTTATATTAAATAAAACACAATTTCTAATTCACTAAATATATATTAGTATTTAAACATATTTTATTAATTAAATTTTAAAACAAATTCATCTATTTACAATGTATACAAATATATACATATATAAATAGAAAGCAAACAATTAATTTCTAACAGATAAAATTTACCAGTTAGATATTTATTAAAAGAAAAGTATCAATTCAGATTTAATTAACAAAAATATATCAAATCAATTTAATATTTAATGCAGATTATTAAATTGATATTGCTAGAAAATTTTGGGTCGTCACATTCCTCCCCCCTTAAAAGAATTTCGTCCCCGAAATTTAAAAGCAAAGGTAATTTAATAATATATTTAAGATTTAAATTAAATTTAAACCATAAGCATATATCAATCACATGCTAACAATCATCACAACCAATCAACTCAATCAACAAAGCTAATTATCCAGACAAAATTTTGGATAGAGATCCCTAGAGTTTCCTAGTATAATACCGGAATACTCAGTTTATAGAATCTAAATAGTCTATACTACTAATCTATAGAACTCCTTTGGATCAGAGAAAATACATCCAAAATGAAATCTCCGACTCCCAAATCCAAATTCCTCCGTCACTTATTCACCAAATACTTCTGACAATCCAGAGCTGCCTTCAACTTACTGATCAGCTCAACCTTCGATGATAACTCCTATAACAATCTGAATCCAAAAACAATCCAGTAGAATAATTTCCTCAAAACCAACCAAAACCAAGAACTCAACCTCTACTATCATCAGTAGAAAACATCCTCTCTTTCCCAGAAAAGAAAAACAAATGCACTCCCAACTGCTTCCGATGCTCAACTCTGATCTAGAGTAGATGAAAATGCTAATGATGCACATAAGAATAACTGGACAACACATTACAAAAATATGATTCAGCAGATTCAAAATAGAACTTAGAAATTCCTCCGAAACTTGAGTTGCTTAACCAATTCTTCTCTCCAGAAACCATTCTATTACTAAGCTGAACTATCGGCACTACTTCTGAAATCCAGTCGATACCAAACTCAACTCCTCAGATGCTAAGGCAAACCACCGACTTCTTCAAAGATATCCAGAAGAATTCCTGCTATCCCAGAGAACACTTAAATATCGCAAGTCTCTTTTGCGATCAACCCAGGCTAATATCCAAAGAAAACTGTACTCTCCTTACCAATCTGAATAACTTAAACTCAACTAGCTAATCCATTGAAGAAAAATGGATCCACAAAGCTGCCTCTGAATTTCACCTCTAAAGAACTGCTGACAGATGACTTCCTCGCTTGCCGGCAGAGCAATCTGAGCTGCAACACTGCTACTGATGCCAAAAATTCCTCAGAAAACTCAGGCCTCAAAGCCAAACACAACATTCAGCTGGACTCAACTTCAAAATTGATGCAGACATACTTCCTTATCCAAAAATCTTTGAGAACTTCTTCAGAAACAATCCTCCGCTACTGCATCTCAACACACAACTATTACTTCTTGAGTTACCAACATAATATTCTAGCTTCTGCTCAACTCACACAATCCAAATCCTACTCATCCAAACTTGTACATCAAAATGGACTCCAAAACTTAACAGGTTCCCTCCAGAGATTTGGTGAAATTCCTACACCACAAATTCACTCGAGACGGTATTAGGTCAACAGTCTCGTCAAATATACTTCCAACCACATGTAGTCGTGTTACACACACCACTACTAAATCTACTCTTATACTTATATTGGAAAACCCGGACAGGTAATCCAACAAATAAATAGAAAATAAATAAATATATATATTTATCAAATTTTACAAATACGCTCTCTCAGGAAAGAAATCACTTAAGAGCCTAGGTATTCACTCAACCTAGCGCTCTGATACCACCTGTAACGACCCCACTTCCTACTCCCAGAAAGTAGCATCGTTAATAAGAAAGAAAAGGGTGAGAAAATAGAAAAGATAGAGAAGAAAGAACAACAACATCAGAATCTCACAGCGGAACGAATAAAATATATTAATTACATAAGTATTTACATAATATATACATCAATCAGAGCTATACAGATAATACATCACATACTAGACAGTTATAAACACATGTCTAGTTAATACAACTCAATACACAATACATCACAGAGATACCACACAGCGGAACTATATATATATATATCTATAACGCTGAAGCCTCCTGCTCCATTGCTCCTCCAGAATTCGTCAAAGCTAAACCTGAATCCCTTGGCTACCCGTAAAAATTTGGGTACCCGAGAGTTTATGAAAAACAAAAATAAACTTCGGGTCAGACATGGGTCTGGTATGAGTAACAGGTTAAAGTTGCTTAACTTTGAAAATATTTTGAAAACAAAAGGTATCACGTAAGACTTCCCACACATAAACATGGAAAAGTTTTTACCTTACGCTAACCAAATCATTTGATAGGAAATCCAGTGATATTATAATAGTGTCTAGGGTTTTCAAGTAAATAGAAAATAGCCGAAATTGTTGCATTCATTAAATTCCAGCTACTAGCCACAAAAGTGGATAATACAATCAAAACCGTTGGCACTTATTTGATTTTGGATTCCATACAATGGCAGGGCTACTGGGGTACCGCCCGTCACAGTACGTGGCCTAGATCAACGTACCGAGGATTACTCCCTTCATCCCCTGCAACACAAGGCCGGAACCATTCCTTACTGAACAGTCCCGAACAAGATAAACCCCGCAGTTGGCTGCAGACCAACCGCCCACTAAGCCGAATAAAAAGGGACATCTAGACAGGGGAATATCCTTGTCCTGCTTGGGCATGACCCACCTAACCTTGCTGCACCTCCCCTGTTTTAGCCATTCCCGGTTGATGAGGCTTGAGGTTACGATTACCTTTATAGAACATATTTCTTAGAATGCTCATCGTCCGCCTGACGATGTGTTGAAAGCATTCAATCCATACAAGTTCGTTCCGGGTTCGAACGAAACCGAAGGCATTATCTCGTTACACTCATTTTTGAATCACCCTCAGAGTTAACGACGATAACCCTTGCATTCAGAACCTTCATCTTCACTTCAGATTCACGACCTATCGTTAATTTGGAAACGATGTGGTTTTCGGATATTCCTAATGCGGAAAACCCGATCCCGGTCTCATCGAAATCCAAAGCGTGTCTTTTAGGGCCAAGTTGTCTATTTAGTCTTAACAGTGAATTCAATATCATCAATATGCACAGATAGATAATTCACATCTCATAACAGATAATCACATCATCATAATAAACAGATAATTAATATCATCATCCACACAGATAATTAAACATTATCATACTTAAACTATACATCCAAATCACATAGATATTATTCATCCACATCTGAGATTACAATCAACAATGAAATATCAACATCATCCATCAGCAATGATTTATGATACAAGCTATAGTTAATTTAAAATGAATTAAATTAACTCCTTCCATCTTAATTAATTTAAAATAAATTAAATTAAATACTCATTCCATAAATCCCGCTCTCATAATCAATAATTGATTATAAATCAAATTACTAAATCATTCTCTAATTACAAGAATAATTTAGTCTTTGTTTAATTAAAATGAATTATTATAAATCATTCATAGCAATTTAACATTTAATTACTTTCCTATTAATTATTCCTTAATTAAACAATTCTTAATTACATCATTAATTATAGTAATTAATGATCTTCAATTTATATTCAATTACTTATTTAAATTAATTAAGTGATTAATCTTTTCTTAACACAACTATTAATCACTTTTGATTAATAACAAACCAGTAATTAATTTCTCTTAATTACTTATTAATCATTCCATGTTTAATTATTTCCATAAATTAATCCTTTGATTAATTACAAAAGAAATTACTCAAATTACTCTACTTACAAATCATCTTGTATTAACTTCATCAAGTAATGATCATCCAATTACTATTCTGAGTAATTATGCTCCATTAATTACATTTATATTGATTTATTTCCATTTAATTATCTTGTTGATTTATTATTCTCAAATAAATCAATTTTTTAATTACATTTCATTTGTTAATTATATTAAGAATACATACCTTCAAATTACAAATATTAATCCTCTTGATTAATATATTCAGAAATTAATCATCCTAAATTAATTACTTCTCAATAACAAGCTTAATTAATCCCTTGATTAATTTTAAGTAATTATATTCTCAATTACTTCCATTAACAATATTATCCAATTAATTACATCCCGTAATTATCCTTCAATTACTTTTCTAAGTAATTTAATTCCTAAATATCAGTTAATTAAACTAAATTAATTAACTCAAATTAATTTACACCATTAATAAGTAACTAATTTCTTAATTACTTCTCAATAAATAATTTCATTTAAACCATTACAATGATTATTATTGAATTAATTAATCAAATTAATTCATTAATTAATTATAATTAATCTAGTTAATGATTAACACTTATTTAATTATTTTCTTCTCAAATAATTAACTTAGTTTAATCATTACTAATTATAATTTTTATTAACCATTAAAAATTTATTAATTTATATCAAATCCTAATCTAGGGTTCTTAATCACATATTAGTTAATTAATTTATTAATTAACTTTAATTACTACTTTTAAACTTATAATTACCAAATTAATTAATATCCATCATTAAATAAGTTTAAAGCACGTTTTAACATTTACTTCAAATTACTTCTTAAACATATTCCAATTTTATCCTTAAATAAGTTTAAAACCAAATTTTCAAAACCCCTTTTTAAATTCACATATTTGATGGCACTTAAAAATCTTGTTGAATCAATTTATATTATAAAACTTATTTTAGTTCCAAATCTTGAAGTTCAAATCGAAGTTCTGGTTTAAGTTGTGGAGTTTACTTGTCTAAATCCTTTCTTAACAATTTCTATTTCATTTTTGAATTTAACTCCTTTTTGAATACACTTAAACATTTAGTACCTTTAAATTATTAAAATAATTTAAATTATAGAACTTTATTATTCCCAACTTTATTTTCAAATCTAACTTAAAGTCACCATTTAAACTTGTTTTAAAACTAAGTTTAATCTTTGATCTTAAAATTTTTAAAACAAAAATTAAAACTGTCAAAACCTGAAACAGTTCTAAACTGAAAAACAACAGCCGAGCCCCCTGTTGTTTACTTCGAGTAACACGCGAAGGTCCCCCGATAAAACAACTGCAATTGCTTCGAGTCGTCCTTCATGCGCGCGCAAAATAAAAAAAAACAAAACCTGGAAAACAACTACACCACACCCCTCCATGCCTGTCAACGGCACGCACACAAAACCACGACCGCAGGAGGCCACCCAACTCCGGCTACCACTTCGGCCATCACTCCCCCACCTCCCCTTCCAACCACGCTACACTCGAACGCTTGTGGTGGCCGCAGCGACCAAAACTTTAGACTCAGTAAAATTAGGTTTACGAATTTGAAACCCATGCCGATGCTTCCACCACCATTTTCTCATCCATCCCCTATTTTTCCCAACTCCACGGCAACCTCCTCTACCCACAGACCGAAGCTCAACCCCTCAAATTCACTTGATCGACCATGGCAACTTAAAATGCCTAAAATAGAAGAACACGAAGTGCACCTCAATCCTTACATTTTAAATTCCCTTATTAATTTTAAAAATCATAGTTTGGTTCAACTATTCGATCCATGATCCTGAACCAACGATCGGTGGAGGTTGAATTTTGTCAAATGTTGAGTTTGCTCAGAGATTGGTTTCTAGAGACAAAGTTTTAAGATGTTTATATCTTAACTAAATTGTTAAACTTAGATCTTAATGTTACAAAAATCTTTTATTCAAATCTTGAGTCCATTCATCAATCGGAGAAGAAGCAAATGATTTTTGAAGGTGAAGTTCTGTTTACAGAGTAACAGAAAGCAGACATATATAACACTGTCAGTTATATTTTGGTTTCCAGATAAATTTTTCTTATATTTTAAATTAAATAAATTTTAAACTTAAATCTTAAGGTTAAACAAACGAGTCTCGTTTAAATTCTATCAAATGACAGCCAACAGATCAAAAGGAATTAGATACCTTGTTTAGAAGCCAAGCCTGAAACTAAACAGGCAAAAACAAGTTTAACTACAGCAATTATCTATCCATCCATATACACATGCATTTTCAAATATATATACACATACTTAAAGCTTCATCTCAGAAATTTTTCACAAGCAACAAATTAAAATTTTCTTAAGCTTTTTAAAAAAAGAAGTTACTCACCAATCTGCAGAGTAGAACAGAGATACTTTTGATAATGAAACAACTGTAAACTTCCTTTTTGCTTTCTTCCTGAATTTTGTTAAGTTTGAAATTGTTTTACTTTCATGTTTTAGTTTGAAATGAAGTTTACTTTAGTTTCTACTTAGTTCGAACTGATATGAAGCTAACATATAGAAAAAGAAAAGAAACAGGGTTATAATTATGTTTCATGAAATAGTGACAGTATTGCATACAATCTTGTATTGTACAGATTTTCCTTACCAGAGATATTTATTCAAATGGTAGGCTGATATAAATGCTTAGTGTACTAAAAGGGTTTTTACATTAATTAGTTTTGTTTGTTAGCTTAAAGATATTTAACAATATCTTCCTTCACAAGCTTCACATATACAGTTGTGTATTTTTTTTAGCCTGCACACATAGAAATTTTTATATCTTTCATTTTGTTTGTGTAAGACATGTGTATTCTTATTACTGTTATTTTGCTTTGTTTCATACAATTTGGCCTGCACATATATATATATATATATATATATTTGCTCATTGGCCTGCATATTTATCTAGATGCTTTAAACATATGCTTATATGTATATACTGCAGTTCATATGTGATAGTTTACAAACTTAAAAACTTATTTGTTTTCTAGTTTTATTTGTTGTCCTGTTATATTTTAAAATGCATATGAATGTTGTTATGTTCTTTTAATTTAACTAATGTACTAACTTATATCTCTTTTCCAATTTATCTTGTATCTTGTATTTTTTATTTATACATTTCATTTTATATTATAAAACACATGATCAATTTGAAATGATAAATAGAATAAATTATCTTTTTATTATAAGCTACATATTTATTAATGTATATTAATGTATTGTTTGACAAAATTATATGAAAACTCATATATCATTTTAAATTCATATTTTAAATCAAACCATACTAAAAAGAAAAGTAAACAAATCTTTTTGTTAGTAAATTAAATTTAAACTTAAATTAAAATAAGTTTTTAAACTATTTAAACATTTACTTATGTATTGAAAATCCTGTATTTATTTATTTATTTAGCTTTGAAAAGTTTATATTAAATAAAACACAATTTCTAATTCACTAAATATATATTAGTATTTAAACATATTTTATTAATTAAATTTTAAAACAAATTCATCTATTTACAATGTATACAAATATATACATATATAAATAGAAAGCAAACAATTAATTTCTAACAGATAAAATTTACCAGTTAGATATTTATTAAAAGAAAAGTATCAATTCAGATTTAATTAACAAAAATATATCAAATCAATTTAATATTTAATGCAGATTATTAAATTGATATTGCTAGAAAATTCCGGGTCGTCACATTTCCTCTTCCACTCTCCATTGATATAAAAGCTTGAGTATTAGTAAATGAGGAATGAAGTAATGAAGAGGAGAAGGGGTTGGGACTGAATACATAAGTAGGGTGATTGGGCTCAGCCCAAACCAAAGCCCTAAGTAAAAAGTGGCTAAATTCCTCTAACTCCAAACATATCAAAGCTTATACTCAAAAAGATTGCAAACGGCGTTTTGAACTCAATGGGAGTGGTCCCGAGTCCTAATTCGACCATATGCAAAAGTAGCTTTTCGGACTAAATTCCGAGTATCGATAAAATATTTAAATATAAAATCGATAAATATGCGGGTGGTTACGGACTCCCCTCCTTAAAGAAATTGCGTCCTCGCAATATTTAAGAAGAAATTATAAAGTAACAACCATAAAAGCATATTCAACACAAAAGAAATTTGAAATAAAAGGTTCACCTTAAAGAGCACGGGAAAGTAAGTCCGGATGTGATCGCTCGATGAACTCTCTAGATTCCCAAGAACAATCCTTAGGATTTGAAGACCATTGAACTTTCACTAGCGGAACATCTTTATTTCGAAGTCGTTTGACTTCCGAAGCAATAATACGAACATGAAGCTACTCATAAGTTAAATTAGGTGAAACTTCAATCTCTTCCACAACACCGGGCTCAAGAATAGAATCGGAATCTCGAAGACATTTCTGTAATTGAGAAACGTGAAACACGTCATGCATGGCAGAAAACTGAGCCGGTAATGATAGGCGATAAGCCATGGAACCAATACGTTCAGCGATAGGAAATGGCTTAACGTATCGAGGCGCTAACTTTCCCGATCGACTGAAACGTACAACACCTTTCATAGGTGAAACCCGAATGAACACAAGATCTCCCACAGAAAATTCTAACTTCCTTCTTCGGTTATCGGCATAGGATTTTTGTCTACTCTAGACTTCTTTCATCCTATGTCGAATAAGTTCAATCTTTTCTGTGGAATCACGAATAAAATCTGGACCTAAAACCAGCTTCTCACCGGCCTCAAGCCAACAAGAAGGAGATCGGCATGGCCTTCCATAGAGTGCCTCAAAAGGTGCCATACCAATACTAGATTGGAAGCTATTATTATAGGAAAATTCAACAAGAGGAATATGATCTTCCCAGCTTCCACCGAAATCAAGCACACAAGCACGAAGAAGATCTTCAAGAGTTTGATTCACACGCTCGGTTTGTCCATCGGACTGGGGATGATAAGCGGTGCTAAAATTAAGCTTCGTTCCTAAAGCTTTTTGAAGACTCTTCCAAAATCCACTAGTAAACAATGGATCACGATCACTAACTATAGAAGTAGGAACTCCATGTAATTTAACAATCTCTTTAACAAAGAGTTTGGCCAAAAGAGGAACGGTTCGGTTAGACCGAACGGGAATAAAATGGGCAGATTTAGTAAGTCTATCAACAATCACCCATAAACTATCATGACCCGAACGAGAACGGGGAAGGCCATCTATAAAATCCATGGAAATTTGGTCCCACTTCCAAATTGGAATTTCTAAAGGTTGCAATAACCCACCGGGCCTTTGATATTCGGCCTTAACGAGTTGGCAAGTCATGCAATGCTTAATGAAGTTAGCGATATCAAGTTTCATTCCCTCCCAATAATAAAGTCGCTTCATATCCGCGTACATTTTACTACCACCGGGATGAATGGTAAATTTAGAACGATGGGAATCTTCTAAAATATCTTTTCGAAGATCACTAATATTTGGTACGATAAGTCTACCAAATCTCCAAATGCCGCCACGAGAATTGATATCAAAGTCTTTCAAACCTTCAATATCACCTCTATTCTTAATATTTTGGCCAAGAAGAGCCAAGTCGGGATCTAGCCTTTGAGCTTCAAGAATGCGGTCTAAAAGAGAAGGATGAGCCTCAAGGCTACATAAAACAAGAGATGAACAAAAATCGGAAACACGGTCTCGAATTTCGCAAGTGGATAAAATCTCGAGATCGTTCCATTCTGATATCATCATAGAAACTACAGTTTGTTGTTTACGGCTAAGAGCATCGGCGACATGGTTACCCTTACCGGGTGTATAAAGAATATCAAGATCATAAGGAGCAAGAACTCGAGCCAATGTTGTTGACGCAAATTAAGTTCCTTTTGAGAAAATAAATACCTCAAAGACTTATGATCGGTATAAAGAACAATTTTCTCTCCTAAAAGATAATGACGCCAAATACGAAGAGCAAAAACAATAGCCGCGAGTTCTAAATCATGAGTGGCATATCTAGTCTCGGTCGGCTTCAATTGCCTAGAAGCATAAGCAATAACACGTTCTTTTTGCATAAGAACGGCACCCAAACCAACGCGACTAGCATCGGTATAAACAACAAAATCTTGATTCCCCTCGGGAATAACGAGAGTAGGAGCATCGGAAAGGAGTTCTTTTAATTTCTGAAAAGAAGTTTCACATTTGACCAACCAAATATATTTAACACCTTTCTTCGTTAAGCTAGTGAGAGGCACGCCAATTTTAGAAAAGTCTTTAATAAAACGACGGTATTTGTTATCTCATTTTTGGTCAAAACTGGAATATCAATGTTGTGTGCATTTCCACCACGACCGAACCAAGAAGAAGCAGCCAACAAGCGTATATAAGTCTGGGATTTCACTCATGATTCAAATATAAAAGTCCATTCGGTATCAAAGGTTTAAAGTTTCATTCGGCAATGTAGAGCGAAATCTCATTCGGCATTCAAGATGCCTTGGTTCATCCGGCATTCCCAATACAAGAGCTCATTCGGCACTCCCAAATATAGAAGTTCATTCGGCATTCCCAACTCACTGCCGAACCAAGTACACCCCTTCAATACCGAACCAACTCGTCTCCCCCGTCCTGCCAAACCAACTGCCACCGAACCACAACTCCAACAACCCACTACCGGACGAGAACCAACGCCGGACCACCCTACACCGAACCAGGTGACCACCGAACCAAAGCTTCTCCATCCTTCTCTCCAAGCGCGGCCGAACCAAGGAACGCCGAACCAGATGTGCCAGGCCAGATTGCTTCAGCCCAGGCCCACCAGCAGCTATAAACATCCAAGACCCCTGCCCCCAACCTCACTCTATAAATAGAGGGGCAGGGGTACAACAATGGAAGACAAGTTTGAGAGCTCAAGCATGGATAGAACTTTCAAACAACTTTCATATACTTGTAACCAAAGCTTTGTGATTGTAATCTGAAGAGAAAGAGGAGAATAACATATAAAGTGGATGTAGACACGTTCTGGCCGAACCACTATAAATCTGTGTGTCTTTTACATTTTAGTCCCTGCTTTTTACATATTTGCATAAATCACCCAAATCGCTAAGAACAACATATAATCAACTAAATCTTACGACTTTGAGGTGTTTGCCCATTTTTTGCGCAAACATTTTTGGTGCTTTCATTGAGAATTGAACTCAAGGATTCTACCGCTGGGAATTTGAATATGAGAGTTTAGAGATTCAGATTGGAAGAGTCATGGCGAGACAATCAAGCAGAAGGCCAAGGCCAGAGAGATGTGAACATGAAGGAAAATCAAGAGGCTTCTTCAGAAGCTAATCAGGCATCGATCCTGCATGGGGGAACCACACTTGGAGCATGTTGATCCAATCCCAGAGAGAGAGATAGGGGTCTCTGAGCAACCTGGTAAGGAATGAACGCTCATCCAGGGGGCAGGTAAAATTCCCTCCTGAACTCGGGGGGAGGGGAGGGGAGGGGGGGGAGGGGGGGCAGGTCGAAAGAGATGAACAAGTCGCAAACCTCTCACTAACACGGTTAGATCATTTACACATGTAAGCGATCGTGCACGATCCGTAGGCATGCTCTGAATGACTACGGACCGCACCATAGTAAGAGTTTACACTTTGACATCCTCGTCTTGCTCTTGCTTTGATCTTGACTTGAACATTCCTGTTGTGGAATTCGTATGATTATTGCTTTGATATTTGCAAATTTACTTGTGTGCCCGTTGGATCGCGAACGGTCCACAAGCACCTCTTGTATGGCGATGAACCGCCAAAGTATTTGATTCAGAAACTCCCCCGAACATGAAATCCGGCAAACGATCTAGGGACCCACTCGAACGTGAACCTGGTATCAACAATACCAAGCCCCTACGGGCACACTTATTCGCCTCCAACAGGCACATAAACGATCCAGGAACTCACCCGAACATGACCCTGGCATCGATAATACCAAGCCCTCCCGGGAACACTTTCTTGCCTCGAACGGCACCCGACCGCGAATGGTCAAAACTCGCCTCGAACGGCACCCGACCTCGAACAGTCATAATTCGCCTCGAACGGCACCCGACCTCGAACAGTCACAATTCGCCTCGAACAGCACCCGACCTCGAACGGTCACAATTCGCCTCGTACGGCACCCGGCCTCGAACGGTCACAGTTCGCCTCGAATGGCACCCGACCGCGAATGGTCACAACTCGCCTCGAACGGCACCCGACCTCGAACGGTCACAATTCGCCTCGAACGGCACCCGACTTCGAACAGTCACAAACTCGCCTCGAACGGCACAACTCATCTCGCCACAAATGGCTCGATCCCGAAAGGTCGCCATTTGAGGTCCACCCCCGACCGCCAACAGTCGCACCTTACCACGAATGGCTCGATCTTGAACGATCGTCATCCGAAGTAAGAGCTTGACCGCGAACGGTCCCATTTCATCTTTTGCCGCGAACGGCACCGGCCGTGAACGGTCACATTTCACCCCAAGTGGCTTGATCGCGAACGGTCGCCATTTGAGGTCCGCCCTCTGACCGTGCTCGGTCGCACTTTACCTCGAATGGCTCGATCTCGAACGGTCGTCATTTGAAGTAAAGCGCTTGACCGTGAACGATCACATTCCACCGCAAATGACTCGATCTCGAATGATCTTCGCATGGATTTAGACGCTTGACCACGAACGGTCGCACTTCACCTCAAATGACTCGATCGCCAACGGTCGTCATTTGAAGTTAGGCGCTTGACCATGAACGACCGCGCTTCATCCCAAATAGCTCGATCCCGAATGGTCGTCATTTGGGGCCATATAAAATATCAAGCTCTTTACAGGTTGTCAACAGGATATGAACATCCAGCTCATGGCATTACGAAACACGCCTTCCTACCGCAAGGACATCAACAGGATATGAACATCCAGCTCATGGCATTACAAAACACGCCTTCCTATCGCAAGGCATGTTTTGGGGGGCAAAGTGTTATCCCATTTTTGGTCAAAACTGGAATATCAATGTTGTGTGCATTTCCACCACGACCGAACCAAGAAGAAGCAGCCAGCAAGCGTATATAGTTCTGGGATTTCACTCATGATTCAAATATAAAAGTCCATTCGGTATCAAAGGTTTAAAGTTTCATTCGGCAATGTAGAGCGAAATCTCATTCGGCATTCAAGATGCCTTGGTTCATCCGGCATTCCCAATACAAGAGCTCATTCGGCACTCCCAAATATAGAAGTTCATTCGGCATTCCCAACTCACTGCCGAACCAAGTACACCCCTTCAATACCGAACCAACTCGTCTCCCCCGTCCTGCCAAACCAACTACCACCGAACCACAACTCCAACAACCCACTACCGGACGAGAACCAACACCGGACCACCCTACACCGAACCAGGTGACCACCGAACCAAAGCTTCTCCATCCTTCTCTCCAAGCGCGGTCGAACCAAGGAACGCCGAACCAGATGTGCCAGGCCAGATTGCTTCAGCCCAGGCCCACCAGCAGCTATAAACATCCAAGACCCCTGCCCCCAACCTCACTCTATAAATAGAGGGGCAGGGGTACAACAATGGCAGACAAGTTTGAGAGCTCAAGCACAGATAGAACTTTCAAACAACTTTCATATACTTGTTACCAAAGCTTTGTACTTGTAATCTGAAGAGAAAGAGGAGAATAACATATAAAGTGGATGTAGGCACGTTCTGGCCGAACCACTATAAATCTGTGTCTTTTACATTTTAGTCCCTGCTTTTTACATATTTGCATAAATCACCCAAATCGCTAAGAACAACATATAATCAACTAAATCGTATGACTTTGAGGTGTTTGCCCATTTTTTGCGCAAACAGTAATAGCCCGCCAATTCGAGAAAGCTACGGATTTCAGTCACACTCTCAGGTCTTTTCCAATCTGGAATCGCTTTAATCTTTGAAGGATCCACGGAAATTCCGGATTCAGAAATAATATGACCGAGAAACTTCACACGAGATTGCCAAAAATGGCATTTAGAAAATTTTACTTTTAATTGGTTACTCCTAAGAGTTTCCAACACAATCCGAAGATGCTTTTCATGCTCCTCCTCGGTTTTTGAATACACAAGAATATCATCAATAAAGATGAGAACAAACCGGTCGAGGAAGTCTTTGAAAACTCTATTCATAAGGTCAACGAAATAAGCTGGAGCATTCGTTAGACCAAATGGCATAACAAGCCATTCATATGATCCATAACGAGTACGGAACGATGTCAAAGGAATGCTATCCTCTACAATACGAAGCTGATGAAATCCAGTAGCTAAGTCTAATTGTGAAAAGACTCTAGCACCACTAAGTTGATCGAATAGATCATCAATCCGAGGTAAAGGATATTTATTTTCGATAGTAAGATCATTAAGCTTGCGGTAGTCAACGCAAAGCCTAAGTGTACCATCGTATTTCCGCACAAAAATAGCCGAAGCTCCCCAAGGCGAGGAACTTGAGAATAAATTGCTTCGTTTCCAAATCGGATAACTATATGCGCATCTCCTCGTTTTCTTTATTAGACATGCGATAAGGAGGACGAGTGATAGGTTGAGCTCCAAGGATAAGATTAATTCTGAACTCAATTGCTCGCTTAGGTGGTAGTCCTAAAACGGGCTCAAATATGTCGGAAAATTCACGAACAATGTGAATAAGAGAAATTATATCTTCCTCATCATCATTATCGTCATCACGAGGATTTAAAGAATATAAAAATGCAACCAAGCTGTAATCCAAATCTTTAAGATTAATAGAAATCTGCTGAACAGATTGAGGATGTCGAAGATGAATAGTCCGCTCAAGACATAGGATATGAGCTTTATAACGGTTAAGCCAATCCATTCCCAAAATCATTCCAAAGCCTAAGTAACGCATGACATGCAAATCGGCTCGGAAAGATAAATCACCCAAAATAATCTCGACATCATTACACAATAAACTGATTGTTGTGGATCCACCAACCGGATTCGCAATTCTCAAAGAAGTCATTAAAGAAACAACACTTAAAGAAAAAGTATCAACAAGTTCTTATGACATAAAAGAATGGAATGCACCCATATCAAAAAGAACTCGAATGGGTTGATCACGAAATGTAATGGTGCCATCAAGGATAGAATGAGACATACCTTGATCACGAGATGTGTTGCCAGGGGCTTGAGCAACATTTAACTTTCCCTCCTTCTTGCCCTGAAGCTTGGGGCATGAAGATATAACATGACCGGGACCTTTGCAGTAGCGACAAGAGAGAGACTTTGGACACTTGTTCGCGTAATGGTCCTTCGAACCACAATTATAGCATTCCCCATGACTAAAGGAAGAAGTCTTTGCCACAGGGGTTGCTTGCTTCCCTTTCTTATTGGGATAAGGGCCTTTGAATTTACTTGGCCTTTTCTTGTTGTTGTTGAAGCTTGGTTTGGAACTCACCACTTCAACATCATTTTCCCTATCCGCCTCTTCAAGACGAAGAGCGATATCAATGAGTTGGTCGAAAGAAACTTCTAATTTTAGAAGTAATGGCTTCTTGAGATTTTTGTTTAAGCCAAAGACAAATCTTTGGTTCTTCTTCAATGGGGTTTTGATATATTCGACCCCGTATTTCGAGAGAGATTCAAAAGACGCGACATAATCTGCCACGGAAGATTCACCTTGAACAAGGTCAATAAAACGGCGAGTCAAAGTCACCTTCTCAGCTTCTGGTACGAATTTTAACTCGAAGTGCTCTAGGAATTTCTCCCAAGTGAGATCTGCTTCATTTATTTCAGAAATCAGAAGCTCTTACCAGTCTAATGCTCTTTCTTGAAGCATACTAGAAGCCATCTGAACACGGTGAAGATCGATGAGGTTCATGCGAGAAAAGATTCGATCGCATGTCCTTAACCAAGCCTGGATTTCAATAATAGTTTCAGAACCTTTGAATGGCTTCCCACCCAAATTGGTATAATCGCTGCACAAACGTGCAAATCCCGACTTTGGGTGAGTAGATTCTGGATTAGTTCCAGCTGCTTGAGCATTCGTGACAAGGTCAAGAAGTTGCTGGGTAGTCATAAAAACTCCATCTTGGGGTGGAGCACTAGATGGTCCAGCTCTGGGACGACCAGGTTTAACCATTTCTCTTCCTTTAGAAAAAAATAAAGAAGAAGAAAAAAGGTTATTCACCAAATGAATATCAAGCAACCTTGATAGATAAAGCAAGGAATCATAAAGAAAATAGGATGAATCGGTACGAAGACTCGAATTAAATCCTAAGGCACGACTCCTAAGAAGGACTTAGGACTATGATCCTTGTTAAATTATTCTACATTGTTCCGAAGTCTGGCTTTGATACCAAGCTGTGACGCCCCACCTCTATACACACGCTAGCCAAGAACACTATGGAGTAATGCTGTCAACTAGCACGGAGAATAAGGCTGTTGAGGAGCGACCATCCGTGTAATTGCTTTGTGCGAGCATCGATATGCCAGATAAAATATAACAAGAGGAAATCCGACATGCCGACGCAAACTCAAAGCTTCTACATAGTGGTTATATATAATCTTCGAAAACAAACATAGAAACAACCATAACACAAATCAGTCACAGATAATTCATATCACAAAGGCGGAAATAGATATGAATATATATATATAACACATAAAAGTGTTCATCACAGTAGTAGTCAAGCAAGACCCACACTGTCACAAAAGAATAGTTACAAGAACTACACAAAAGAATAAGTATACATCTTAGAGTCTATATCTCAAATGTGTACACCAAAATAAACTACTAATCTAAGTAATTTGCCAAAAGCCAGAGGAATCAATCCCAAGTGAGAAGTCAAGCCGAAGCACCTGTAACATCTCGGTCTGACCCGAGTATTATTTAATAAGAAAATAATAAACGGATCAGTCTAGCTATAAATATCAGATGAGACGATATAGAATAAGAGGTATGACTAAACGCATAATAATGACAACGCCAAGCTGTGATTTATAAGTAACTGAAAATCAACAAGAGATTAATCAATATCACAAAAATCTACTCAAAGATCAAAAGAAATGTCATACTCTTTACTTCGTTCACCAAACCATAAATATTAACGATTATATCAATATCAATCACAAAAGTCAATGACGCACAAATTCGCCAATGCATAAATATTGATAAAACTTATCAATGAAAATCATGAAATTAGTGAAGCACAAATTCTAGAAATCATCTCAAGAAATCCAGAAATCAAAAAAGGGGGAAAGGCCTATCACAAACGGGAGAAAAAAGCTCACCAACACGTGTATCACAAACGGAACGCTAATTCCATGGTTGCTAACCATAACAAATTGAGCCGAAGCTCCACAAACGGCCCGAAGACCATACCCCACCAATTTGAGTCGAAACTCCACAAAACGGGGTTTAGTCTCCCTCGCAGACAAAGAGACATCGCACATCGCTAGTCTAAATCACAAAAATGATCGTCATGATCATCAAGAAGTGTCAATTACACTAAGCTAGTAAATATATAAATTTAGCTTCATGTCCCATAACCACTAGCTTAACATAAATATTTACGAACAAATTGTAGATCACCACTAGAAAATTGTCACAAGAGATTCAATCGAACAAGTCCAAGAATTAACCGACGAAGTAAACGCAAGCGTTTCATACCACTCGTTTTACTAGGTCGTTTAATTAGATTTCTCATACGAATGAGGTAAAGGCTTGTATATACTAATAGATTGGAAAACGGTTTAAGAAACGAGCTTTGTGATAAAATAGTGTTGAAATCGTTTTGATGAAAGAATTTCGATATTTACTATTAGTATTAAAAACCTTTATAGTTTTAAAGTGACAAATCATAGAAATGATTGTAGAAACAATCAATCATCAAAATTCACATTCGAAGACGTGAATAAAATCCAAAGAAATTGATTACGGAATCCATCGAAATGGATATTCCCAAAAATCACGAAGAACTTGTCATCAAAGTCAATAATAAATGATAACAACAGAAAGGGAATCAACACGAATCGATTAAAGTTGGAAATTCAAGCTAAATAGGCAAATAGGCAAAAATTGGCATATTCAGACGTCTGAAAGGTATGATTCAGACGTCTGAATCTGGAAAATAAATACTTTCCAGGACAGAATTCAAACGTCTGAATCAATAAATTCAGACGTCTGAAAATGCTAAATTTTAGCCTATTTCCTTTCTGGTTCCAAATGAACCAATTCAGACGTCTGAAATATAGATTCAGATGTCTGAATACCGGGGAATAAAAATTCCCAGTATAATATTCAGACGTCTGAATCTAATGTTTCAGACGTCTGAATCAAGAGTTCAGGGCATTCCCTGAACCTAGGCCAAAAATGGCCAAACGAATACCGGAAGCGATCGATCGAGTGACAACGACTAAGGATTCACGCCAAGCGACAACCCAGCCTTAACGGCTCTTCGATACGCCTCAAATATCAATATCCTAATATCCATAAAAGGATTTTCATAGATTTTGATTTCAAAACACCAAAAATTGGAATATACACCAAATCAACTCAAACCAAAATCAACTGCACAAGAATAAGTGTTAGGAATTCATACCTAACAATCGAAGATAATTATAGACTAAGACGTGAGATAAAAATCTCACCTTTGAACCCAAACGATTGAAGAAGAAGCTTGAAAGCAAAGGAGAATCAACCACTCTTCAAATCCAACTCAAGAAGCTTGATTCTAAGCTTTAAAAGAAGAACATTCCCAAAGTTAGGTTTAGGAATTTCTGAAATTCATAAGAGAATGAGTTGGAGAAGAAGAAGAGAAGGCTTACCATTGGGTTCTTCTATTAGTTTGGAGCTAGAGTTTGATTTGCAAAATAAAACTAAGGCTTGGAGTTTTAATTTCCTCTTCCGCTCTCCATTGATATAAAAGCTTGAGTATTAGGAAATGAGGAATGAAGTAATTAAGAGGAGAAGGGGTTGGGACTGAATACATAAGTGGGGTTATTGGGCTCAGCCTAAACCAAAGCCCTAAGTAAAAAGTGGCTAAATTCCTCTAACTCCAAACATATCAAAGATTATACTCAAAAAGATCGCAAACGACGTTTTGAACTCAATGGGAGTAGTCCCGAGTCCTAATTCGACCATATGCAAAAAGTAGCTTTTCAGACTAAATTCCGAGTATCGATAAAATATTTAAATATAAAATCGATAAATATGCGGGTTGTTACATTCTTCCTCCTCCCTAACTTTCTAAAATATATTCAAACCAACTCCTTTCTCCACCAAACTTTCACAAAATTCTTATATCATCATTTGAACATAGTTTAACATCTAAAAAGTAAGGAAATGATGGGGCAAGGGGAAGACCCTTCATGGCCGTGAGCATGATGAGTGGAGAGGAAGACTAAGCCGTGGGCAAAGGTGAGAGGAGGAGGCCATGGACATGAGTTTTGGTTAGAGATGAAGTGTTTAGTTGCTTGCTTAAATGGTGGTAGGAAGATGGAAGTGTTTGGTTTGAATAAATCCGATTTATTCACTGCTTGAATGAATTTATTAAACTAGTTAATCTCTTCCTATTAGTAATAATATATCCTAACTAATTAAAGTTATAGACCTTAATTTAATGCTTCAAATAGCATATTAATTATGTGGTTGTTGTGTCTTGACAGACCTCGGTTAATATGATTGAATGATGTTGAATATGGAATTGTCCATATAGCGATATTCTCCATAAACGCACTTTAAATCCATTAACACTCTCCAAATGTTGGGCAGTGTATTACTCATGACTGTTGAGGGCATCTAGGGGTTACGTATCAATAGTTATTGGATAACTATGGAACGACTAACACGATAGTTTTCTGTGGGTTAATATAACTAAGGCCAAACAGAAAATATCGATGTGACTAATTTACACAGTTCTCTCAACTTGAGAATACTATGATCTTCAATATGAAATCTTCTCTTTGATTATAGTCAAATCATGGCATGGCGTTCCATCGAGTGACTATAGCAAGGTCGAGTGAAAGTATTGGAAGTGAAGTACTATCCAAGAGAGGATTCGTCTTCTCAGTTATATAGGGTTAGTATCATGGTCAACTGAAGTCAACTCAAAGTCAAAGTCTCTGGTTAGAGCATTTCAGTTAACAATAATTATTATTATTGAACCAAGAACTTTGTGTTTGGACTATAAAGTTGAATGTAGATGATATTGGAATTTTGACCATTACAAAATTCCATAATCCAAAGTGATGTAATTTTGACGAAGAGAATTGGTGTAAATAATTGTCACTATTGGTTACCACTTAAAATAAGTAGAATTGGATTTTACCAAAAGATGTATAAGCGACGAATTCAGCCGAAATGTCACACCATCTGCTAAGTGACGCGTGAACGTTAATATTTGAATTGTTCAATATTAACCGCCGAATGAATTTACACCTTTAAGTTGCACAACCGTAATGATGAATTCTCTGAAAAACCACATGATTTAATTAATTTATAAAAAGCTTTAAATTAATTAGTATTTGAGAAATATTAATTATTATTTATTTTATTTGATGTTTGGGAGTTATTTATAATTATTTGAATGCATTTATAAAAGTAATATTTGCACGTAGTGTTATATGATATCATTTTAATTAAATAAAAGATAATTGCATGCGTTAATTTATAGAATCTTACATCATTTGATGGCACGTAAGTTTCTTCCATACCATGTAAAGAAATAGGAGTGAAAGGAGAAAGTTAATCAAGAGAATTAACTAGAGAAGTTTTAATTAAAAAATGGGAAAGGTTTTCTTCTTCCAAATAAAGCATATTCTCTAGTTCATTCTGCACGTACAATTGAGTTTCACATTTTTCATTCTTAATTCTATAACTTTTTTGGTTCTCTCCTTCTCTAATAGCTGAAAATATGAGATCTTCCATGGCTTCAATTATCCCTAAAATCAAATACAAATAAAATCAATTATAAAAAGTGGTTTATTCCTCTTGATCCTTGCAACATCTAGAGGCTGATTTCTGAATCTAGGAGATTTGATTCATCATTCAAGGTGAAAATGATTGGCTTTATTCTTGGTAATTCTAATTTCATTTATTTATGTACTCATCATGTTGAAATGGCCCAGATTTATTCATATTATATATCTTCTATCTTATAATGTTTAAAAGGTTTAGATTTATTCATATTATTTCTCTTCTATCTTTTGTATCCATCTTGTAATATAACTTAGATCCCCTTTTGTTCGCCTCATTTAATTATATGATCATTATATAGATTTAATTTGAATCTCTCCTTATTTACATATCCATTGACTATATGTTTATTCTGGTTGACTTCAAATCCTTTATCTATTTTATTGTATGCCCCTTTTGTATATTCAGATCTGATTTGTCATACAACAAATTTGTATATGCCCAAGTTGTGCGATATTTTTTTCTGTCACCATTTTGGAATTATAAAAAAGGAATGTGAAAGTATTTTATTATGTTGTAATGTGCATATAAAATTTAGTAGCATCTGTACAAATAAACATTAATAAAATATATTTGTTGGTGGTTTAATGCAGTAAAATTAATTACCAATGTTGCATAGTTAATTTCCAAAATGATTTAATTTTACTTGTTTTGGTCATAAAAGTAAAAAATTCTTTTGTTTTTAGAATTCATAAGTGGTCGTTTATGTAAAGTTATAGACTTTAATTTCAAGCCTAAGATTAAAAGATTGAATCATTTTGTTTGCTTTAAATTTAAGCATATATGTTACTTAAGTTGTAAACTTCATACATACATACATGTGTGTGTGTTATTTTAAAATGAATACATAACCTGCAATTATTTATACATATAGATATACATGTGTTTATTTTATTTTAATCTAAATCAAAACAAACCTTTTTATGAAACTGTAGAATTTAATTTCAAGCTCTTCCTTAATTGAAACCTTTGTTACAGTTATTAATTCTTGTTTTGAAAAAATCATATATATATATATATATATATATATATATATATATATAGGAAAACTTATTTTAACATGTGTATGTGTAAACTTATCAATTATTATACAAGTATATTTTATTCTTAAAAAACACTTGGACAACACAGGCATATGCAAATTCTATTGTAAATGTCATTTAATATGTCATTCATTCTAATTAAAAAGAGAGAGAAACGTAAGGGCTTCTCTCTCTACATTTATAGCCTTATCTTTCCTTAATTTAATATACATGTCAAGGGAAAGAAAACCAAAGGTTTTCCTTCTCTAAAAAATTTCATACTTAGTTACACAAATATACACTTCTTATATGTTACACTTATATTTCACAACATGAATATATTTGATAATCCATTCCATTACACATAAATATGTACATAAGAGTATATTTGATACACTCTAATTTACATTAAAATTAAGTTAAAGTAAAAGTTTATTTATAAAATAAAATATTAATTTTATTTAAAAGAACTTAGACAAGTTCAAAGTATATTTAGACTTCATAGGCCCATTAAAGATTCAAAATGGCAAAAAGTTCTGAAATTCACCAATTTCTTCCATCGTGGTTGGCCCTGTTCCTTCAATGGTATCAGAGCACGATTGCCTATGCGGTCTAAATTAGTTATGTTAGGGCTAACTAATTAAACTTGTGCACTTAGACGATGTCTAGAAAGGTGATGTCTAGGATTGGAATTAGGTAATCAATTACCCTGTCCTACCTGGTTACCTATGTGGCCTAAAAGGTGATGTGAGCCCAAAGGTTGCCCCTAATAGAAAGGCCTAATTTGAATTGGGCCTTGAGCTAATTTTCAAAATAGTTTTGAAAATTAAGACATGGTTTTGAATTTAAAAGTTAAATTTAAAATAAAAGCATGTTTGTTATAAAATTTTATAATATAACATAAATTTTCAAAATTTTTGAAAATGTAATGAAAAGTTCAAAATGTTTGAAACTGTGTAAATATTAATTTCAAAATTTAAAACTATTAATAAGATTAATAATATAAATTAATTAAATGAGTTAATTAATTAATACTTATATGCATGTATTATGTATGTTTATATATGTTATGTTATTTTAAAGTGTTTAAGATAACATAAGCATACATGTATGTATATAAGATAAATTTTTGTAATTAATATAATTTAATTAAAATTGTTTAATCAATAAATTAATTAAAGGTTAACTAATTAAATAAAAATACACATATATTAGACATATGTGTTGCAGTATAAAAGTTATAGTATATAAAGGTTATAGTAGTTGTGTCCAATATAAAAGTTGTATTGGAATACTAATATAAAATCAACTAAAGAGTTAATTAATTAAAATTAATTAAATAAGATTTAATTAACGAAATATTAGACATAAGACTATCATATAAGTAATATGATATGTGACGACCTGGAAATTTTGAAATGAAATATTTAATTCATTTTAAATATTTGGAAGTTAGTTTAACTTGAATTTCGAATATTGCTATGGATTTGGCAATTAAATTATTGTATATAATTTATTGAAGTTGGATAAAAATTTGAATCTTCAATTTTAAGTTGATTAAAAATATTGTAAAGGCTTAGAAAAATTATATTTATAATACTAAAGATAATGGAAGCTTCAGAGTTGAAATTGGAACTATTTTGTTCAGTTATGAAATTTTATCGTTCATATCAATATTTAAAAATAGCCTCCCGAGGCACAGTCTCGGAATTCGACGAAACCAGTTCCATTGGATCCGTAATATCATATTATTATCGGATTTCAATTTTCGTAGCATTCGGAGTTGTCGTGTGATCATACGAGATAAAAACACCTAGAAAATAATTATCGATTTAATTTAAATATCTTTATCTGATCAAAATCAAATCACAGCCGAAATTCTTTCGTCTCAGCCGACCTACTTTCTACTTCATCAGGTACCCTTCTATTCTTTCCTCAGAAGCTTACATCAAAAGTCAAAATAAATCAATGGCCAAAGCCTATTCAAAGAAATCATTTCGTTCAAGAGTCACGATAGCCTCAACATCAATGTCGTTTCCTTTATTTATTCCAAACGAATTCTTCTTTCTTCGATTCATATGCACGAAGTTGTTTCAGGGAAAGAAAAAAATGGCGGTCTCCCGTTTCGTTCGAATCATCTCTAAAGAAGACGACAATTACAGCTCGAGCTCGTGTTCGAGACTTGGCCGAAGTCGATGCTGAGAGGGCATCGCGAGCTAGGGATTGGCATCGAGGCGATCGATGGGGAAGGCGCGGCCAATGTCATGCATTTGCGTAGGGAGCAGTGGTGAAACAAGAAGAAAAAAATGGTAGAGCATGGCATCGCGAACTCGAGCAGAGCGGCCAGTTAATCGAAGCAGCGTCGAGGTAAATTGGGAAGAAGCTTTGATCGAAGTTGGGTAGCGGTAGCGTTGGGCTCGGGCGGCAAACATCGACGATGGTCTGGAGCGGGGTTGTGATGCGCGTACGCACGATTGATTGGTGGGTGCGCGAGGCTATAAGGTGGCGACGCCAGTGGCGGCGCAAGCAAGCGATGTAAGGTACGATTCTATTTTTTCGAATTTACGTTAATACATATAGTTGTAAATATATATATATATATATATATATATATATATATATTTGTATATATATAAACAGTAAGGTTAAAACAGAAATTAAATGTGACGCCCCACCTCTATACCAACGCTAGCCAAGAACACTACGGTGTAGTGCTGTCAACTAGCGCGGAGAATAAGGCTGTTGAGGAGCGACCATCCATGTAATTTCTTATCACACGGTGGCTATAAAATAATCTTCGGAAACAAATATAGAAGTAAGCATAACATGCGAATCAATCACAGATATCCATATCACAAAAGCGGAAAGAGATATGAATATATATCACATAAAAGTGTACATCAGAGTAGTGGTCTAAGAAGATCCACGATAATACAAAAGAATAGCAACGCGTGCTATACAAAAGAATACAACTATGAGTCTATATCTCAAGTGTAAACAACAAAAGCTGCTAATCTAAACAAGTAGCCAAAAGTCTGAGTAGTGAATCACTGGGGGAGGAGTCAAGCAGTAGCACCTGTAACATCTCGGTCTGACCCGAGTATTATTTATAAGAAAATAATAAACGGATCAGTCTAGCTATAAATATCAGATGACATGATATAAAATAAAAGATATGGCATAAACATAAAATATCCATACTGACATACTACTATAAGTATGCAAATAATGATCAACAGGAGATCAACCGATAAGAGATAAATCAATATCACAAGAATCTTCTCAAAGATCCAAAGAGGGCATCATACCCTAAACTTGTACTCATAACAAGTCAATGACATAAATTCCAGAAATCAACACGAGAAATCCAGAAATCATAAAAAGGGAAAGAGGCCTATCACATGACGGTCCGAAGACCATGGGGAGCTACCCCGCATGTGTGAATGGAATCACACAGATTGAGGTCAAGACTAACCAAAAAGCAGAAAGGTATGTGTGAATGGAATCACACAAGTGGTGTCTAGTCTAACCTTGCAATGAAAGAGACATCGTGCAATTGCTAGTCTAATTCATAAAGCGATCATCAAGATCAACGAGAAGTGTCAATTACACTAAGCTAGTAAATATAGAAGTTTAGCTTCATGTCCCATAACCACTTGCTTAACTTAAATATTTACGAACAAACTGTAAATCTTCACTAATAAAATTGTCTCAAGAGGTTCAATCGAACAAGTCCAAGAATTAACCGACGAAGTGAACGCAAGCGTTTCATACCACTTGTTTTACTAGGTCGTTTAATTAGATTTCTCATCCGAGTGAGGTAAAGGCTTGTATATACTAATAGATTGGAAAACGGTTTAAGGAAAGAGCTTTGTTATTAAAAATAGAGTTGAAATTGTTTGTTAAAAGAGTTTTGATATTTACTACTAGTATTGAAACCTTTATATTATAAAGTGACAAAACACAGAAGCAATTGTAGAAACAATCAGTCCCAAAAATCGCATACGGAGATGTGAATAAAATCCAAGGAAATCAGCTCAATGTTTTTCAGATAAGATCCCCTACGGAGGGGGGTCCAGGGGGGTGGCAACCCCCCAAGGTGGGGGTGCGGGGGCAACGCCACCGCTTACGGGGTTCGACCTGCCCGGTCAGGTCGCGGGGGTCCAGGTGGCAGCGCCCCCGGCGGGGTGCGGGGCAGCGCCCCGTCCAAAACGGTACGACTTATTGAAGACAAAATGAGGTCTAACGACCTAAGAAGTTCACGCGACCTAACACAATGGCTGAGCGACCTAACTAAGTGCGCGACCTGGTTGGTAAGGAGGTCGAGCGACCTAATGTTCTTTGCGACCTAACGAGGTAGAGGGGACACGCGACCTAAAGGTACGCGACCTAAGAAAGTTCGCGGGCTAAGGATGAGCGACCTAACAAGGTTCACGACCTAACGGAGAAAAGGCAACCTAGGTCTAACGACCTAACTGCTCGCGACCTAAGGGTCTAAAGGCCACGCGACCTAGAGGGAAAACAAGGTTAAGCGACCTAAGTGGGTTTGCGACCTAACGATATAAACGGTTGAGCGACCTAACGGTGCAACGACCTAAGGCCAAACGACTTGAGGGTTCCAGTGGAGAGCGACCTAAAGGAGACGCGACCTAAAAGAGGCGCGACCTAAAGGAGACACGACCTAAATTAGGCGCGACCTAAAGGAGACGCGACCTAAAAGAGACGCGACCTAAAAGAGGCGCGACCTAAAAATATAAAGGTCATGCGACCTAGCGACCTAAGGTCATACGACCTAAGGTCATACGACCTAGCGACCTAAGGTCCATACGACCTACGACCTAAGGTCATACGACCTAACTCCGAAGACGTTAGAAATGGCCAGAACGACCTACGACCTAAGGTCCATACGACCTACGACCTAATGAGATAACTCCGAGCGACCTAAAGGTATAGGCCATTTTAAGGTCGGAAACGACCTAACTCCAGTGCGACTTTTCACACAGAACGACCTAACTAAGGCAGAACGACCTAGGGGCAGTTTTTCACCAAAAACACTAAAAAGTGGAGTTTTTCGCCAATCCAATCCAAACCAAATGCAAATGTGCGTGCAAACATGATAGGGAATCATTCCCAACAGTCCAAGATAGATATAAACTAGATTTGTGAGATAAAAATCTCACCTTTGCTCCAAAACCCAATGAAAATGAAGAACAAAGCTTGAAGGCAAATGGAGAAGCAACCACAAGCTTGAATCCGATGTCTTCTTCTTGAATTTGGAGTTGAATGTTGGAGTTGCAATAAAACAAAGACTTTGGAGTTTTAATTTCTCATTCCATTCACCATTTTTGTTGAAGCTTTAGTGTTAGGAAATGAAATGAAGCAATGAAGAAGAAGGGGGGTGGAACTTGGGCCTAATGGGCTAAAAGTCCAAACCAAAGGCTCGAGTGAAAAAGTGGTGAAATTAACATATCAATGTTTATACTTAGAAGATTGCAAACGACGTTTCGAACTCAATGGAAGTGGTCTCGAGTCCTAATTTGACCGTTTGCAAAAAAGTAGCTTCGGACCAAAATCCGATTAACGATAAAATATTTAAATAAAATATTTAAATATAAAAATCGATAAATATGCGGGTTGTTACATTAAATATATATATATATATATATATATATATTTCAAAAGGAAGATTAATTTGTTTAATTTATTTTTAGAAATGATTAAAGAAAGATTTAGTTTTAAACTAAAATTTTAGTTAAACATATTTATTAAAGGAAATTGGTTTGAAATGAAGATCATTTGTTAAGCAAATTAATTAAATGAAAATAAATTGTTCGATCATTTCGAATATTAATAAATTGCAAAATAGTTCATACAAGGTTTAAAGATCGTGTAAAACAAACTGGAATGGAAAATGGATTGCAAAATAAAAGTAAGGTGAGATCTTCTCACCCAAACAAAGGGGTTTGTTTAATTTTAAATAGTTAAATTTAAAATTGTTGATTGTGTGCTTGGATGATGGTTGCTATTATTTGTTTTGAAATAGACCATATTGCGCCGCATAATAGCGGATAATATTTTATAAATCCCATATACCGCGATATTCCACCTCGAAGTGGAATTGGTATTTAATTATTGTGCTAACATCTGTGGATGCAGGGAAACAGGTTGGAGGGATCAACTGGATTCCTTAAATATTGAGTTTGTTTCATATGCTTTGCATTGATTATTTATAATCCCTATGTGATTTTATTTGTGGTTAAAATCGTTAAAGGCTATAATTTAGCCGAATATATTTTTGGTATCGTTGGATACCGAAAATAAATAAAAATTGGATTTTGAAAATTCAAGTTGAAAGTTTATAGTAAACTTTGTTTTTGAGAATTGGATAAATTTAAAAGAAGGAATTTTAAAAGGATAAAGTTTTATTTTTAATCCTATTGAATAAAATTCCAAAATATGAGGAAAAGGCTTAATAAATGGATTTCGGGTAATATTATTCGAAGGGTGAAGAATTTATTTAAAATACGGATTTTAAATATTTGAAAGCGATAAAGGAATTTATTTAAAAAAGGAAATAAATTTAGAAATTAAATTAGGGATTTAATTGGAGTTGAAATAAATTTTGAAATCGATTTGGAAAATTTGACTTGGTATTTGAAAATAAATCCTTGGGGAACCAACTTGTAATTAATTTGGTGTTTGAAGCAATTTTGGAAATTAAATTGGAATTGATTTGGTAATTGAAATAAATTTTGGAAATCAATATGAAAATTGATTTGGTGTTCAAAGGGAAATTGATTTCGTGTTTTGAAAATAAATTTAGAAATCGATTTGGAATTTGATTTGGTGTTTGAAAGTGAATGTTGGAAAATCGATTTAAAATCGTATATCAGTTGATATTTAGAAATGTAAATTCACAATGGAAATTTATAAGGAAAAGGGAAATTGGTTTTAAAATAAACATTGGTTTATTTTTAAAATGTGGAAAGATTTGAAACTTGTTTCAAAGGATGGGAAATCGATTTGAAATTTGATTTTCAAAGTGATGAAGTGTTAAAAATATATCCTGTGAAGATATTTTGAAAATAAATAATTTGGGAAAATTATTTAAATCTAGTAATTGTTGTGAATGTTGATTGATAGTTAAATAACCGACTATCAATATTTTCCTTTAAATGGCGTTTGAATTTCGATGCGACCGGGGGTCGGATTCCAAGTGGATATCTGAAAACCACATCGAACCTTTGTGATTGTGATAGATCTTTTATTTAAAAGATCAAAGTGAAAATTGTTGTGATTTGTTGAAATCTTAATGAACACTCATTTTTAAAAATAAGCGCTCGTTATTCGAATTAGCCGGGAGAGGACCTTTATGTCATAAAACCCATTCCGAATAATGATACGAAGAAATGGGATTGCATTTAAAGACCGACGGTAAAGACCGGGTATTTGCGATAATGATAGGATAACCTATCTGTAACGACCCATAAAATTTTAGCAATTTTTAGTTGGTTTATAACATATTGAATTGAATTTTTCGAAATTATTAATACTAAAATTTTGAAATAAAAAAAATTAATATTTGGATTACGTATAATTATAATTGATTCAGAAATTTGCATGAAATCAAGGGAATCGACTGTTACCATAAAATTTATTTTCCTGTCCTTTCAAATTTTACATCAGTTACAAACCAATCAATACCTTACCTTTATTACTCCCTGTATTCGTGCTGTAGCTCTTTAATTTTCTATCCGTTGCTATTTCATTTCGGGTTTGTTCCTTCCCTATTTATTCCATTTCGAACGTTTTCTCTTCTCTCTGGCAGAAACATAATATTTTACATCATTTTATAAATATATCTGTAGCTTGCATTCATTCGTTTATTCACTTTTTCGTTTCTCATACTTTCTACTTTATTATTCTTAATTCCCGCACTTGACGTTATCATTTCAGTTTGTTTCCATTGAATGTGGCACGTTTCATGGTTAACGTTTTATTCCATTTATGTGTGGGTTTCCTTTGCAACTTGTCCCATTTCTGTTTCCTTCGTTTCAAAATTTGAAACGTTACAGCTGGACCACATTATTTATTCGCTTGAATAAGGAAGCTAAATCAGTAGATGACCGTTGCTAATAAAATTATTACTTTTCTAACATATACACTCATTGCTACTTTTCCTGACCTTTTATTTCTACTTTCTTTTTTCACTGTTTCGTTCCTGCTTTAAAATTTTAATATATATGTTATGTATGTATTAAAAATCTTCACGTCACTTGGTCACTCAAGCCGTTCATTTTCTTTCCACTAAAACTGCTTATATTTAATTCCATACGTTTCTTTATAACGTTTTATAATATTACTTTCATCATGAGACTAAAACAAAATGCACCGCATACACATGTTCGTTCAAAAGAAAGTGGATAGGCCTAAAACGTGCAGCTTTTCATTTACTTTTCAATTGATTTCCTCCCTTATATTTTTACTTCACATTTCAAATTTGAAACGTGGTGCTCAAACCATAGAAATTTGCTTTTATTATTCAGCTCTATTAAGGGTGGCCGTTGCCATCACATAACTGGTAAAAGATTTGTATACGTTTTATTTGTTTATGTGGAAACGATTCACATTTACACTATTATTGCCTTTTTAACTTCATTGGTTTTCATTTATTTGTGTACGTTTCGTTTCATTTATTTGCGCTTGAATTTTTCCATATTCGTTACTTTTCATTTATATCGATACGTTATTTTTGCGTTCATAAAACGTTATACGTTACTTTGCATTCATTAAATTTTAAATGGCCCACTTTATTTACCTTTATATTTATTCACTTTTGGCCTTGATATTCCCAATATAAATCTATACGTTTGTCTTTTTCCTTTCACTTTCTCTTCTCAGTCATCTGGTGTTGCTTGTGAGAGAATACAACAAAGGATGTAAGTGGCCTTCTTCTCCATTCAACTGCTCATTTTGTTCTCTTTGGAAAAAAAATATTTCGCATGCTTGTAGATAGCAGCCCCCTCCTCCTTTATTTTCCGAACCCCACCTTTCTCCTTTCCTCTGCAACCTTTGCAATTCTTTTATACACGGTAATATATATTATAAATATATTGTGTTGTATTTACCTAAAAGTTAAAAGCTATAATCTGTTTACCTTTTTATACTTATATATATGAATTCATGCGAATTATTACAAGTTGTCTTATCTATATATATATATATATAGTACGCTGATGATTTGTAAATAGCTTATATATACAATTGTTATATACACACTTGTCAACATACAATTGGTTACATAAACAGGAGCATGTGTGCATATTTAGCCATATTTTACATATAGGGTCTGCATATTTGTTTGTATATATAATTGTAAGAGCTGAATATATTTAGATTTATATCATTATTTTTAAATCGATCATTTTCTTTGCAACAAGTCTTATATAAATAATATGTTCACATATATATAAGTATATGTATTTTACAGTTTTAATGTATGTGTTTTAACACATGGGTTTTACATTCAGACCTTTTATTTACAATTTATATTAAAAAGTATGTTATAATCTCTTGGTTATATTCAAATTTATTATATATATCATTTGCAGCAATAAATTTTATTATTGATAAAAATGTAAGTTACATGTGTCACTGTAATTATGCGCATAACTGATACTTAAATATATATTAGTATATAAGTTTATATTTGTGTTATAGGCACGTTACTTTATATTTAATATAATACATAAATAATCATATATAGTTGCGTGTTGCAGTGGGTGGGTTAGCTTATAGCAGTGAGGATTTGTAGATATGTGAAAATTTAAAAGGCTGTGCATATATTTTGTAAAAGGCTGTGCATATATTTTATAAAGGCTGTGCATATACTCATAGTCTAAAACCTATTATATATTTTTTTTTATAAATAGTTACAGTTATATTTTAAAGTGTGAGTCATAACAGAATTATAAAGGTTACTATATAACTTATACTTGTATGATGATGGGTCTGCATAGATTTATAATGGGTCTGTATACCTTTGAGTAACATGAATGTAGTGGGTGGTATATATATAAATATCTTGCATATATTTGTTTATACACATACATACTATTTTGGACTTAAGTTGATTTCATCGATACTAAATTTATAACAAATATTGTTTTAATTAAAGCATACAATTTATTTTACATGTTTGACTTTGGTATATAAATCCACCTATATACATTTTACCTTCATCGATCCAGTTCTGATTCGTTTTATCAATTCTTGATGATCAGCCTTGTTCGTCCAATTCGCGTTCAAATCTTACTTTTCTTTGAGTTGTTGTTTGGACTATTCGATGGTCTACATCGTGATCCAATTTGTATCTTGTCGAGTCGTCAAAATCTCTAGCCTCGAAAGGTGAGCAGTAACTCACGATTAACGTTCTTGTATTTTATTAAATTTGATTTCAATTGAAACGACAATTGAAATATAATGCTATAGTTATTTTGTTATATATGCTATTATCTGTAACTATTCACCTGTGGGATATGACACCATATCCTATTGTTTATATTTTATTTAAATTATTGATGATATATGCCTGTTATTATTTTATTATCTACTATCACTCTGCAAGTTCCCTGTTAGTACAGAATTCACTATGGGTTGAAATGATACATACCCGAATTGACTTTAGAATAGGAGAAAATCGTTATGGGTTGAAATGATAAACCCAAGCGATTTTCATTTGAACTGAATTGGGATTACGGGTCGAAATGATATCTACCCGTATACATATACACACACACACACACACACACACACACTTAATTACGGATTGAAGTGATAAATAGCCGTATCACTTAACCATATGACAGAAGTATATACAGACGCCGTTGGTCCATATATAAATATTTTGAAATGATTTTTCTATGGTTTTAGGAGAAATATATGGTTTTAGTTAATATTGTAAATATTTTTATAAATATGTTTAATGTAAAGTAGATTTAGTAGTAAACTTTAATTTAATAAAGTTTGATTTAATTAATAGAATATATTTAAGTATGTTATTTTAAATAGATTTCCAATGTTTGTATATGTTAAGGAAGATAAAGTTGAATTGATTGGAATGGTATTTAATTAATAATTTTGTTTAATTAAATCAAATTCGAAACTTATTGAATTTGAAAACTTAAAATATAATTCATAACATAACTTTGACTTTAGTGATTTAATGAATATTCACGTTTAAAGAAATTGAAGGCAAATATAATGAATTGTAATATAAGGCTGTATAAGTAATATTGAGTGGAAATTTCTAGAATAAATAATAATGAAGTTAAATCAAGATCTATATGAAACTGTTAGGTTTAGCTGGAAATGTTGAAGCTTTGAACTACGGGACTTAAATAGTTAAATTGTGATTCAGATCTATATTTGAAATTGATAAAATTTGAATTTGTTCTTTAGAAGACTAAATTGAATGGAAATTGAAATTTGAGATTTAATTTAATCTGAATAGGAAAGTCGAGTTGATTTTTGAAGTGATCGGTGAAACTTGAGGAAATTATAAATACTTTACTTTATAAATTTTTCAATATATATATATATATCTATTTTTATATTGAAGTGAAAATGATATTTTGGTTTTGAAATATAAATTAATTTGAAAGGACCACGGCGTTATAGTGTATATTTCTACCTTGTAGATAGTTCTGTAGATCCTTAGGGGATGGTTATCCCAAACATCCTTTAAGTTACTTGTATTTCAGTTGATATTTCACTTAAGTTGGATTTATAGATATAAGAATGTTAATCCTGACTCGAGTGTTTTTGTGTTTTGATTTACGCTCGGGTCAGACTGAGTGATACTGCATTTGAGACTCACCTTTGAAGTTGGAGCTTTGCTTGAAGATCCAGCTATCTATCCTTTCAGTCATCCAGTTGATTGGTTCAGAGAAGTCATCTGCTCGTACTGGAGACTTCACTGCATCTGAGATATTCTGTTGTATTTTATTTCTAACTCTGATGTTTATATAGTAGCTTCATGAACTACTATTTATTTATTCTGCTGCGTATTATTGTACTACTCTGTATCCGTGATTCTATAATTGATTTATTTACTGTATATGTTAAGTTTGCCAAATTTAAATTAACAATCTGATATTTTGAGCAATTCAAGTCCGACTTGTGCGGATGCGAATAGTTGAAAATATCGAGCCGTTACAGTTGGTATCAGAGCTTTGGCTCTAGGCAAATTTAGCATGTATGGAAAATTTAATTACGGAATCACTTTCGTTCGGGCTTGAACTCCTTTCTCTTGATTGGAAGTACCTTTGAACTTTGGAATGTTCCTCCGTTCCCAAGTTCATTCTTGTCTCTCCCTATTTTTATTTGTTTGATTCTGGAGTATCCCATAACTCCACTGAATGATTTGTAAAGGAGGTGAAAACTCCTTTACAATTGGCATTGATTCACCGAAGATTTCTGTATCCTCGGTTTACGATGCTGTTATATCTTGATATGCCGAATTCTATCTCTGGCGATCGAATGTCGATTTATTTTGGAATTCCGCATCGATTATATTCCTGAAGTCACGGTTGGCCGGTTAAGGTCGCCCGTGATTTATAGAAGTATATCCATCTTCTATTTTGTAATTTAATTATCTCATCTTCGATCGAGTCTATCTTCGAATCAGGATTCTATTGATTAGAGTTCCTTTAATTTAAATCTCTATCTTTGTTTGAAATCCATTCTTGAATCATCCTTTGAAAATCGGGTTTTGTTTGTATTTTAAATTTGTTTATATACCGAAATTTTTATTTGGGTAACTATGATTTTATTTTATATATAAAGGAGAAAATGTTTTCGATAAGGATTATATACATATATATAAAACCAATAAGAAATGTTATTCTATGTATAAAATTTTCGAAAGGATTTGAAATTTTGAAGATTATATAAGAAATGGATTTACATAAAAATAATTTATAACTGAAGGGTTTTATTTGAAATTCGGGAGATTGAATTCCGGTGTTTTGAAATTGGTTTTAAGATTTTGGAAAAAATATATATATAATAATACGATTTAAAAGATATTTTCCGAATAAGAAATGTTTCAAATGAATTCGAATGAATTCCAATGATTTCGAAGAGATTTCTTTAAAGAAGTTTCAGGAAAATAGAAGTCCAGAACTCACTTTTGTTGCTGGAAAATAATTTCAGTGATGAGTGCACGCATCATCAACATTGATTTTCGAGTTTCAGAGTGGGGAAGAGGCCACTCTAGTAGCTTTGCTATGCGAGTGATATTGTGAAACAAATTTTGAGTTCAAATTCCGAAGTATAATTCGATATTCGAAAGATATATGTGTATATATATTTAAAATAATTTAAAGGAAGCCGGTGTTCAATCCTCTGGTTTTCGATTTGATTTAGTATAACTCTATTTATAAAAATTAATTTACTGATTTGTTGCTGATTTCCAACTCTTGGATTTGAAATTTGTTTTCACCGACTATTTTGAAGGTTCGAGCACTTCCAAATTAAGGTTTAAAATTGTAAAACTAAGAAATTTCGAAGAGTATAAAATATTTGATAAAGAATATAAGTTTAGTTTTGTATGTTTAAAGTATGAAGAGTATGACTTAATTAAATTTGAAACTTTTGTTAAATAAATAATTTGCAAAGGAAAATTGGATTTTTCATATAGAAATAAATAGTTTAAAGGTTTTAAAGGGATAGTTATAAATTTGGAAACCATTTTGAGTATAGTTGATTTTGAGAAAACATTTGTTTTTTGAAAATAGATTGGAATGTAAAACCCAGTATTTATATGATGATTTAGGAAATGAATTGTTTGACTTGAATTATGTTAATTTGGAAATTGGGATTGTTTTCTAAACCTATCATTTTGGAAACTTTGAAACTGAAGATATTCAATTTGGAAGAAATGATTTGGTGAAATCATATATGATTTTGAAACTGAATTGATATCGAAATAGATTGAAATTTGAGAACACATGTTACTAAATACTCAATTTGGAAGTTATCGAACTTATATAAAATGGATTTGTATAAGAAAGATACTCAATTTTGAAAGAGAAATCTTATATAATCGAAGTCTATATAAGTATGATTTGATATACTATTGATTTTGGAAAGTATTCGATTTGATAATGAAATCCTATATAATGGACTTTATATATGTATGACATTTGAAAGTGATTTGAAAAGTAATATATGATACATATTTTCGAAGTAAAGATATGGGAAGTGCCTTCTGCTTGATATCCGCTTTATGGCACATTGTGGATTCATTCTATCGATATTATTCTCTCTGATTTTTGGTTTTCCGGATGTGATACTCGAGTGTTACACCGTGGAGTAACCCACGGTTTTTCTTATGAGCGCGACTGCATTGCGCAACTGCCTGGCTGAGCTGGCCTAGGGGTACGGATTATTTCCTGAAGGATCCAGACGTAACCATTGTGTATCCTACACTCTATGTAGGTCGCATTAGTAGCGAAACCGCCTGGCTGAGACGGCCTAGGGGTACGGATTGTTTCCTGGGGGATCCAGGCGTAACCATTGTGTATCCTGCACTCCACTAGTCATCATGGCGTAACTCGCAGGGCTGAGAAAGCTTACGGATATGGATTGTTTCTGGGGGATCCAGGCGTAACTGTTTGCACAAAAAATGGGCAAACACCTCCAAGTCATATGAATTAGTTGATTTTATGTCATTTTTAGTGATTTTGGTGATTTATGAAAATATATAAAAAGCAGAGACTAAACTGTAAAAGACACACAGATTTATAGTGGTTTGGCCAGAACGTGCCTACGTCCACTTTATATGTTATTCTCCTTTTCTATTCAGATTACAAGTACAAGGCTTTTATTACAAGTAACTGAAAGTTGTTTGAAAGTTCTATCCGTGCTTGAGCTCTCAAACTTGTTTGCCATTGTTGTGCCTCTGCCCTTCTATTTATAGAGTGAGGTTGGGGGTAGGGGTCTTGGATGTATATAGCCGCTGGTGGGCCTGGGCTGAGGCGATCTGGCCCGGCATCGTTGGTTCGGTAATGTCTTCTAGGTCTTGATTCAATGGTACGTGGATGGTCCGGTCCGGTGAGACTTTGGACCGGTGATATTGCCTTCCTCTCTTGATTTGGTGGTAGGTGGATGGTCCGGTCCGGTGAGACTTTGGACCGGTGATAATGGTTCGGCTATGCAGGGGAAGTGGGTTTGATTCAGTAGGACGAGGAGGTCAGTTGGTTTGGCAGTGGTTGGTCTTGTGGGTTTGGTAGGAAGTGGTATGTTGTTTGGATCGGTAGTAGGTGGAACCGGTGGTAGCTTGGGAGAGTTGGTTCGGTGGGCGAGTGGAACTGGCTCTGGTTCGGTGGGCATGGAAAAGGAGGTTGATTCGGCTATGTGGGGAGGGGAGTTGGCTCGGCAATGCATGGAGAGGGATGGTTCGGTAGTAGGTAAAAACGTGCCCAACATTTGCCCCCCAAAGCAGGGCATATGCCTGTATATAGCGCGCTTTGTTTGGCTATCATCCGGTCTCTAATACCGAACCAACTGGTCCGGTCATTATTTTTGCTTATAAATAGGGGCCTAACACCTTCGTTCTCCCTTATCAGCCGAATCAACTGAATACCGAACCAACTTGATTGCTTAGAACAGCCGAACCAATTAGCTACCGAATCAACTCAACTGCCGGACCAGGTGAGTGTTCCTTTGCCGAACGTCTTTTATGATTGAACCACCGAATGGACTCATACCGAATGAAGTTGATAACCTCGATTTACCGAACGAACTTGAGGGGTTGCAAGTACCGAACGACACTCTCGTATTTGAATTGCCGAATGAAACTTGTTTTTTATATCTCTACTTCTAACGACGTGTTTGTTTTTGGTGTTGCAGATAATGTCTCGCAAAGTGGAAACTCGATCAGAAAAGAAAAAAATTATGGATAGAAGAGAGTCCCCCGTTGTGCCCCCAGCTCAGCCAGGACCGGAACGTCGTGGACCCACCCGGAGATCGCTAGTAGATGGGTATGGTCCCCAAGAGCTTGTGAACTCTCCTCCTGATTGCTTTTCGAGCTCTCTCAGAGAGGAGCAGCTAGATGTTATCTCCCGCTCCTTTGGGATTGATAGAGCACGCATGCTGTTGCTAGGGGAGGGGGTCATGCCATATAATCCCCCTGAAGGATACTTCGCTTATAGTAGGTATCACTGCATGTGTGGGGTCATTCCTCCAATCAATGCTTGGATAGTTAGCTTCGTCACCTATTTGAAGGTGGCCCATTTTCAGCTCCAGCCCAACTCCTACGCTATCTTGGTGTGCCTATTCGTGATTTTCCAGAGAAAGTACGGGCGCCCCCTTCTAACCGGGAGATTCGGTATCTATACAACTTGAGAGGTTACAAGAAGGGGTCTCCATATATCAGCTTGGAATCGGCCGTGTCCTTCAAGCCAGTCTTGGACTTTTATTCAAAGTTCACCATGTTTAAGAAGGAATGGTTCTTCGTCCAGGATGACACCGTTTCGATCCACCGCTTCACCTCTGGCTGTAAGTTGAAGCTTATTTATAACTTCCGTTCTGACCGAGATGCTTCTTCTTATGTGGTTTTATCTCTTGCTAGCGACAGGTGGCTTTGCGGTCGTGGAGAATGATCATCTGGTTCAGATGGCTGCGGAGATAGAGGCCATTTCGAAAAGGGATAGGTCAACTTCTTACCTAATCAGGAATGCCACTCTCCTGGGACACAACTTGATTCTACCACATCAGTCTGTGGCCAAGCAGAGGGATACGGCTGAGGAAAGAGCTGCCAAAGCAAAAGGAGGGGCCACGACAAAGAGCAGAAAGAGGAGACCCTTCTCGATACCTCCAGTCGTCGGGGGGAAGAAGCTCAAGAAATCTGATGGACCCTCTACCAGCACATGCCCATATGTTCCAGAGGAGGAAAGTGGAGAGGAGGAAAGAGGCGAGGAGGAGAGCGGAGGTGATGGAGAAGGTGATGGTGGTAATGGTGGCGAAGGACAGAGTGGTAGTGGAGTTGGTGCCTTGACCTCTGGGAAAGCAGGAGAGATTCAAGAGTGGACGGATGATGCTTTCCGCCAAGCCTTTGAGGTATTGGAGGAAGGGTCGGCCTTGGTGGGGAAAACGAAGAAATCTGATAAGGCCGGGACTGGTGCCAGTCCATCTTCTGAGAGCATTTCAGCTGGGATAACTCCGGCGGTTCAAGGTGAATTTTCGACTCTTCTTTTAACTTCACATGTTTCTTGGATTATAGTCTCGCGCACGCTTGTAACACTTGGTTTCTATTCCAGGAACGGTTGAGGCGGCCAAGACATCAGACATTCGGCACCGCCTTGAGCAATTCAAACTCTTCAAGGCTTCTGCTAAACGAAGACCTCGACTGACCGTTCCGGGGGCGTAGTCAGTTACCGTCCTCTTCTCGGAGTCATCGAAGAGGATATTCAAAAGAGAAAGAGGAGGAGTTCTATGTTCGAACCTTCACTTGGACCTCAGCCCCCAACCCAGCCTATTCATGACATCATGGGGGAGGATACTGAGTCTATACCATCTCCGCATCCATCAGAGAATCCTTCTGTTACTCATGTTGATCGTCCCGGCTTAGCTCGTAACCCATTTGCGGGTCATCCAGATCTAGACCCGAGTTCTCATGATATTTCCTTCGATGAGGTTACCGGTGAGCACCTCCTACCCCGCAATCCTATGGTAAGGGTGCTTGATGAGGCTAAGTCTTTGGACCTCGACTTGTTAACCACTCGGATTGTGACTATGGGGGATGAGGCCAAGGCAAACATCGATCGGGTGGCTGAAGAGACCAAGAAGTTAATGGGGCATCACGCCCGACTGGTCAAGGCTGTAGAGGAAATCGAAAGTGCTAACATTTGGCTGCGGCTAATGGTTTCCGATCAGGCCAAACAGCTTGCCGATCAGGCCATTCAGATCTCCCAGCATGAGGCGGCCTCCAGACGGCTAAAGAAAACTATGGAGGAGGCTAGCAGAGCCGAGCTGCGAAAAATGGAGGCCACCTGCAAGGAACGAATCGATATGGCCATTGCCACTGTGGATGAGGTTCGGAGAGCGGATCTTGAGCAGATAGAGGAGTTATCTGGGAAGCTTGAGGCCGCAGAGCTTGCTCAAGCTAAGCTGAAGGAGGAGATGGAGGCGATGCGGAAATCCCTTCAGGCTGACTGCTCGAGATACCGATTGGAGAAAGATGCTGCCGTTGCAAGGCTGTCGGCTTCCGAGGCCCGGATGAGGGAGTTTGAGGAGAACAAGGGGATGATGGATGAGATGCTCCAGGACATGTACTTCCGTACTTGGAAGCAGGGCAACCTGTCCTGGATGGACGATTATCCCCGGGTTATGGCTAGGATATATCTCCGGGCTTTGGAGGAGGCCAAGGCTGAAGCGGATAAGGAGGGTGGCGTAGCTTTCAGAATGGATGTGGTCACGGCCCTATTTACTGAGGAGGAGAAAGTGGCAGTGAAGGAGGGCATACGGCTGCTTACCGTCGAGGAAGTGGGTGTGCAGTTGGGGGATGAAGATCAGGGAGCTGGTGCTGGTAAGTCTTCCCTCTCAATCTTTTCTTAACTTGACTACGTATCATTTATATGATGGATTCTTCTCCTGAGTCGGACAGGTGGGACCTCTGGCCAGCATGCTGGGAGCTCTGATCCAGCGGTCAAGTAGGTCCCGGAGGGCTAGCAGGATAGAGGCGGAGCCCTACTTCAGCTGACTACTTTTTTGGTTTACTTGGCATTCCTGAATATACTAGTCCAAAACATTAATGCACTTTCAGGCTGTAATTATGTAATTGTGTCATTGTAGCGAACGATTTTATTCTTATATAATTTTATAACATAAGTTGATTCTGTCATATTTGAATGCTGTCGTTATTTTGATGTGTTGCATAAGAAATATAGCTGTGTATATGCATGTGCTTTAATCGTGTTTGATGTTAAGCTCTTGCTTAAAATGTAATTTCATGTCTCGCAATGTTAGTGTGATATGTGAATAGGCTATAGCTACATGTTTATGTACAAGAAAAGGAAGTACCGCCCTTCATGTTTTAGTTGTAGACGGTAGCTTTGAATGTCTTGTGTGACTGAGGATGGAATGCAGCTGAGTGACCTGTTATCCAGTTGCGAGTTCTCATTTCCACTAGCGAGTGTCTCCCATTTTGTGTCATGTACTTTAGTGATCGTTATAGAGGATAGGAGGAAAGTTTTTATAAATAAAATGGAAATATAAGAAATAGTAAAACTTCCAATCACGGAAGGCCTTCGATGTGCTTATGTTCGTGGCAAACGGGTTTTGTAGTCACTTTCCCTAGCTGTGGTCTTGGAGACATTCGTCACCCATCTTACGCCTCCGCGGGGAGTTTTCTTTTTTACCACAGCCGCACTTAAGACACACCGGAGCCGAGATCGCGCACAGTAACTACCCGGGCCATTATGGCCCGTAATCGTGGGTATTATTCGATTTACCGTGGCCGGCTAGTGTGGGTGCCGATCGTCAACTGTGAACTGCCCCTGGCTGGCCACACCTTATGTTGGGGCTTATAATCGGTTCACAGTCGCCGGCGAGCCGAACGCCGTAATGAGCTGCCTCGGCTATAGTCGGCCTTCTCGGTGGCTTATGATCGGCTCATTACAGTTGGCTTTGAGGGCCGTCGTGAGCAATGAGTTAACCCACAGCAGAGGGATGCTGGAGCAAAAGTGTCTCATTGACGAGGGCATAGATTCGTATAGTACCTGTTATGTCTTGTCCATGTGAGGTTGTGCCGTGAAGTGTCCAGAATGGAAATGCCGTTATACAGGATTTTGTTCAACAGAAAAGGATGAAGCTTAACAAGCAGCCAAGATATAAAGGAACAAGTTAAAAAGAGACAAGATTTTTAAAGTGGTGCGGCAAGAAAATGCCTACGTCCACTGATTCTCTTTGTTAATTCAGTTCATATGGGCAGTACAAGTTAAGAAAAGTATCGACGAAGGTGTTGGATGTTCCATGCCCTCTGGAACACCTCTCCGTCCACTGTTGACAAAATATAAGCTCCGTTGTGGAGATCTTTATGAATTACATAGGGTCCGTCCCAGATAGGATCTAGTGCTCCGGGGCGCGGGAAGATCCGTTTGAGAACAAGGTCTCCTTCTCGTAAGTTGCGGTGCTTGACTTTGGAGTTGTATCGTGCGGCCACTTTTTGCTTGTGAGCTACCGCTTTAAGTGCTGCATCATTTCTTCTTTCTTCAATTAGGTCCAAAGACATGTGTAGGAGTTCTTCATTCTCTTCTGGGTTTTAGTGGATCCTACGGTGGGAGGGCACTACAGTTTCAACTGGGAGCATGGCCTCCGATCCGTATGCCAAAGAGAAAGGAGTATGTCCTGTTGACGTTCTGTAAGACGTGCGGTAGGCCTAAAGTACCGTAGGAAGTTCATCCACCCAAGCGCCTTTTGACTTTTCAAGTTTCTTCTTGATTAGAGTTTTGAGAATTTTGTTGACAGCTTCGACTTGTCCGTTTGCCTGGGGATAAGCTACAGATGAGAAGCTTTAGTGAATTCCGTGCTCTCGGCACCAGTCGGTGAATTCCTCGCTGTCAAATTGAAGTTTATTGTCCGATATGATTTTGAGTGGAACCCCGTATCTACATAAAACATTTTTGATCAAGAAGTTAATAACTTTTGCCGAAGATATTTTATTTAAAGGTTTCGCTTCCACCCATTTGGTGAAATAGTCGACTGCCACTATAACATATTTGGCTCCGCCTCGGCCCATCGGTAGTTCGCCAATCGGGTCAATTCCCCATACCGCAAAGGGCCATGGACTGGCCATCTGGGTAATCTCATTGTTGGTAGTCGAGGGATTTTAGCAAATTTCTGACATCTGTCGCATCTTTTGACGAAGTCCAAGGCGTCTTTGTTTAAGGTGGGCCAGAAATATCCATATCGGAGTATCTTCTTTGCCAGAGTCTGCCCTCCAGTGTGTTCTCTGCAACTTCCTCGATGGATGTGGGATAAGATTTCCTTGGCTTCCCTTCCGGCGACATATCTTAATAAGGGGTTAGAGAAGCCGCGCCGATAGAGGATGCCTTCTTGTATCGTGTAGCGGGAAGCACTCCTTAAGATTTTCCTGACTTCGTTACGCTCGTTGGGTAGTGTGCCATCTTGCAAGTATTTCTGGATAGGAGTCATCCAAGTTTCTTCTTCGATTGCAGCTATCAGATCCTCTTGTTCGAAACTTGGGGCTAGTTGTTTTGAGATGGCTACCGTTTCGAAAGTGGTGCCGTCCTTCATGCTAGCTTGCTTCGCCAGTTCGTCGACCTCCTGATTCTCTCCTCGAGGAATGTGTTTAATTAAATAGTGATCCAATTGATCGAGCAGCAGCTTGGTCTTCTTTAGATATGCTGTGAGTCGTTCTCCTCGAGTCTGGAATTCTCCCAGTATTTGATTTACAATAAGTTGAGAATCGCTATGGAGACATAAAGAACTAACTCCAATTTCTACGGCAAGTTCCAGTCCTGCTATTACTGCTTCATACTCTGCATCGTTGTTGGTGGCAGCGAATTCCAACTTTAGGGCATAGTGCAGCTTCCTTCCCCTGGGGGTGATTATCGCAATACCTGCCCCCGAGCCCTGTTCGTTCGATACTCCATCTACAAAGAGATTCCACTTGATATCTTTAGCTATTTCAGATTGATCCTTACCTTCTTTGGTAGTGAATTCGGCAATAAAATCGACCATGGCTTGTCCTTTGATGGCGGTGCGAGGATGGTAGGTGATATCATATTGACTCAGTTCAATGCACCACTTAAGTAGTCGTCCAGAAGTGTCGGGGCGATGGAGTACTTGTCTTAGCGGTTGATCGGTTAAAACTCTGATGGAATGAGATTGGAAATAGTGTCGCAGCTTACGTGACGTGATTAGCAGACAGTATGCTAGCTTCTCAAGTTTAGGGTACCTGGCTTCTGCCCCTGTAAATCTCTTGCTTACAAAGTATACGAGCTGCTGTGCGCGATTGTCTTCTCTCACCAGAGCGACGCTTAAAGCATGGGACAATAAAGCAAGGTATAGTTCCTCGCCTTCATTTGGAGTTGAGAGTACTGGTGGTCTCTAGAGGTGTTCGATTAAGTTAAGGAAGGCTGTCGGGCATTCGTCGGTCCATTCGAACTTTCCTTTGTCTTTCTTTAGAGCTTCAAAGAAAAGGATGCATTTATCGGTTGCTTTAGAGATGAACCTGCTTAGGGCGGCCACTTTCCCATTTAGGCTTTGCATCTCTCTTCGAGTGGATGGTATCTTGATATCTTGTAAAGCCCGGACTTGTTCGGGGTTTGCTTCAATCCCCCGTGCATGGACGATGAATCCCAAGAACTTTCCCGACGATACTCCGAAGGAGCACTTTAGAGGATTCAGCTTCATTCCATATTGGCGAAGTACTTGAAACATCTCGTCCAGGTGGTTTATATGATCGCTGGCTTTTCTCGATTTTACCAGCATGTCATCTACATAAACTTCCATAGTTCGTCCTATTAATTCCGCAAACATCTTGTTGACGAGGCGCTGATAAGTAGCTCCGGCGTTTTCAAGTCCAAAAGGCATTACTCTGTAGCAGTACAATCCCCGATCAGTGATGAAACTAGTGTGGTCTTGATCGGGGGCATGCATAGGGATCTGGTTATATCCTGAGTATGCGTCCATATAGGATAAGAGTTCGTGTCCGGCTGTGTTGTCCACGAGTTGGTCGATTCGGGGGAGTGGGAAGCAGTCCTTCAGGCAAGCGTCATTTAAGTTGGAGAAATCGATGCATGTTCGCCACTTCCCATTAGCTTTCTTTACCAATACCGGGTTGGCGATCCATTCTGTGTAGATGGCTTCTCGTATGAAGTTATTGGCCAGTAGGTTCTTTACTTCTTCCTCGAGGGCCGCTGATCGCTCCGCCCCCATGCTTCTCTTTTTCTGCTTTACTGGCACCTTGGTGGGATCGATGTTCAGTACATGGCAGACTACGTCTGGGGAGTTTCCTGTCATGTCGGCGTGCGTCCATGCAAATGCATCCATGTTGTGGCGAAGAAAATCGACGAGTTGATCCTTCAACTCCGCTCTTAACTGAGACCCGACTCTCAGCAGTCTACTTGGGTTGTGTTTGTCTACAGATACAAATTCCATAGCCTCTGCAGGCTCGACGGTGGCCTCCTCCTCTTTGTCCCTGGGGTCTAATTCGTTGAAAGGATCGCTGGTATATCGAAGAGGATGGGCTTTCTTCAATTGCTATGCTTCCAAGTTTTTCTTGCAGAGAGAAGTTTCTGCATCCTTCCCTTTATCCTTCCTGCGGTTATTGCGAAGTTCAGTCACATAGCAATCTCGAGCGACGTCTTGATCTCCCTCTATTTCTCCTACTCCGTTATCTGTTGGGAATTTCATTTTCAAGCACCACGGGGCGAGGACAATTTGGAAGTCAGACAAGGCTGGTCTCCCCAAAAAGGCGTTGTAGGCTGAGTGGCTTTCTATTAGCAAAAATGTTTGTTTCGCACAACAGATCGGGGATGACTTCCTATCTCGACAAAGAGGTCTAGTTGCCCGAGGGCATCTTCGCATCTCCAGTGAAGCCATGTAGCGGTTTGCTGCAGGGAGACACATCCTTCATTGAAAGCTTCATTTTGTCGAAAGCATGTTTGAATAAGATATTTACTGAGCTTCCAGTGTCTGCTAGAATTCGAAAAACCTTGGCTGGACCGAACCAGGCAGAGATGACCATAGGATCCATGTGAGGGTACTGCCTTCCCTCTAGATCACGCCTACTGAAGGTGATGTCATCATTCTCTTTCCGTTTCGGGTGGCGTTCTTCAGTAACATAATTAACGTAGCCTTCATTGTTTCTAAGTGACTTACCGTATCTCTCCATCTCTGCCCAGCTTCCGTCGACGATGTGTGTTCCTCCCGATATGGTAAGGGCCACTATCTTCTCCTGACTGGAGCCGCTGGTGTTGTGATTTCCTCCGCCTACTTCCGGGAGGGGCAACCCTAAGTTTTCATTGACAGGAGTTGAAATCCTGTTCTGACCTTTCACATAGCGCTCTAGTCTCTTCCTTCTGATGTGTTCTTCGATCAAGTCCCGGAGATGATGGCATTCATCGGTGTCATGCCCATGAGATTCGTGGAATCGGCAGAACTTTCCAAACTTAATAGCATTATCTGATTCCTTCTTGTGTGGGGGGCTCTTGTATCTAACTTCATCCTGGGTGGCCAAGAAGATGTTTTCGATTGTTTCATTTAGATGAGTGTAAGAGTCAAATCTCGGTCCTGGCCTATATAAGCGCTTTTCCCCCTTCTTGCCCCCAGCACTATCTCTAGAGTCATTTCGTCGAACGTCCTTTGCTACTGCGGATGTGTTGCCATGAGTTGCCTTGGTTTGTTGCCCTGTCTGCCTTTCCATGGCAGCGTCTTCAAGTCTCATATATTTCCCGGCTTCGTGGAAGAAATCGAGTAAGGTAGCTGGCTTTTCTTTCGTAAGTCTCCTATCAAACTTAGTATCCGGATGCACACCACTGCAGAGGGCCATTAGGATAAGTTTCTCGTCGGCATCTTGGACTGCGGCTGCTGCGGCGTTGAATCGGGTAAGATATTGTTGCATTGTCTCCCCGGGCTTTTGTTTGATATTAGATAGGGAATAAGCGTCCTTGGGTTGTTCCACATGAATGCGGAACTGGCTGATGAACTTTTCTTTCAACATTTCCCATGAGCTGATGGATCCTTGGGGCATATGGCAGAACCAGGAGACAGCTAGATCTGCCAAGAATAGTGGAAAGCATTTACACAACACTCCCTCTGTTGCTCCGCTCATTAGCATATGTTGTGTGTTTCTCTGCAAGTGTACAACGGGGTCAGAGGTTCCCTTGTAAGGTTCCATTGTTGGCATTTTCCATTCCCGGGGGGGTGATGGCAGTTTTGATATTGCGAGTGAAGGGGCTGGTTACCCTAGCACCGATCCCCCGATCCCTTTGTTCCCGTTGGACGCACTCTCTGAACAATCGCGCCATCCTTTCATCAGAACTTGGGGCGGATAGAAATGAGTTTGGTTCTTCCCTGCGGGATTGATTCCGTCCAGATGGCCTATAGGGATGGTATCGTCTATCACTCCTAACGTTCTCCAACGGCTGCCTCTGGTCTTCTGGGGGCATACTGGGGTCAGCCACAGTTGGCCCTTGCCTTGATCTTTCCCTGCTGGGTTCTCTTCTCAGTACTTCCTCGGGTCCAACTTCGGGCTGGACTCCAGCTCGGCCCCGTCCCTTGGTGTTTCCATGTTTAGGTAGCATGGCGGGCTCAGCTACATCCGACCCTTGCCTGGTACCTCCCCCGTTGGGTTCGATTCCAAGTGTTTCCTCTGGTCGGAATTTGGGCTGAGTCCGGGCTCGGCTCCTACCATAGCTGTTTCTGTTGTTAGCCTCTTCGAAGAAGAAAGACCTTTGTCGTCTCCTAGATTCTCTAGACCGGGACTCACCCCATGATTCAGTGTTGCGGTTGATTTCTTCCACATCCCTTAAGCGTGACATGAGTTGATCCACCAAGGCTTCTTGTTGAGATGCGAAGTGGTTAGTTACTTTAGCCACAACCCTGTCCAGATCCGCCCTTGTAAGTGGTTGTTCCTTTAGCCACAACCCTGTCTAGATCTGCCCTTGTAAGTGGTTGTTCCGTAGCAGGGGCTGTCGGATTTGCCTGATTTACATTTGATGTTGGGACCGGACGATTGTCTTGGTCTCTGACCACTGGATCTGGGATACTGCCCGTTGCGATGTTCTTTCCTTTGTTAGCATCCTTCTTCCGTCCGGGAGGCATGTTTTCCAAGCAACGAACGGTGCTGATTGAAAAAGGGTTAAGTGGGGGAAGTTGAAGCTTCGAGCTCCTATTCTCAGTGAAAGCACCAAAAATGTTTGCACAAAAAATAGGCAAACAGTAACCATTGTGTATCTACGAACCATGGTTAGACAAAGGTTTTGGATTGGTTGTTTTGTTTGGATTGTACTTTCCATATCGGTTTTGAGGGTTTTTCAAGTATTTTCACTGGGTGTTGAAACAGGCCTACTAAGTACTTGAAGAATTCTAGCTTTGTGCTTGATCAACGCATGGCCAGAGTCTGCAAGAACGAGGATAAACTTGTTGAAACATCGAGTTATAAAAGTATTTTCGAAAGGAAAATTGGTTTTGAATATAAAAGTATTTTATTATAAAGGTATTTCGAACAAAATAATTTGTATTAATATTTGAAATTGAAATTCTTATGGTTTGAATTAATTATTCGTGCCCGATACTATTCTTTTGAATCTACTTTATGTACTCAGCTATATTTATTCACCTATATTCTCTTTTCCGAATCTATCTTCTTTCCTTCTTTCCTTCTTTTGAATATTTGCTTTAAAATATTGTTTATTTATATACTACCTGGTTTAATAGTAAAAAAATTTAGTGTTTTATAAATAATTGATCTCATAATTAATTGAATGGATTTAATAAAATGAGTAATCTACTAAATATTAATTAATTTAAATAAAAAAAGTATGTGGTTTTAAATAAATTGTTTAATTTGTTTTTCAAAGTCTAATTTTTCATCTGGTTGTTTCTATTCTCATACTTTATTCCTTTTCGGGGACGAAAAGTTTTGAGTGGGGGAGAGTGTAACGACCCATAAAATTTTAGCAATTTTTAATTGGTTTATAACGTATTGAATTGGATTTTTGAAATTATTAGTAATAAAATTTTGAAATAAAAAAAAATTAATATTTGGATTACGTATAATTATAATTGATTCAGAAATTTGCATGAAATCAAGGGAATCGACTGTTACCGTAAATTTTATTTTCCTGTCCATTCAAATTTTACATCAGTTACAAACCAATCAACACCTTACCTTTATTACTCCCTATATTCGTGTTGTAGCTCTTTAATTCTCTATCCGTTGCTATTTCATTTCGGGTTTATTCCTTCCCTGTTTATTCCATTTCAAACGTTTTCTCTTCTCTCTAGCAGAAACATAATATTTTTTATCATTTTTTTATATATATGTTTGTAGCTTGCATTCATTTGTTTATTCACTTTTACGTTTCTCATACTTTCTACTTTATTGTCCTTAATTCCCACGCTTGACATCATCATTTCAGTTTGTTTCCATTGAATGTGGCACGTTTCATGGTTAATGTTTTATTCCATTTATGTGTGGCTTTCCTTTGCAACCTGTCCCATTTCTATTTCCTTCGTTTCAAAATTTGAAACGTTACAGCTGGACCACATTATTTGTTCGCTTGAATAAGGAAGCTAAATCAGTAGATGACCGTTGCTAATAAAATTATTGCTTTTCTAACATATACACTCATTGCTACTTTTCCTGACCTTTTATTTCTACTTTCTTTTTTCACTGTTTCTTTCCTGCTTTAAAATTTTAATATATATGTTATGTATGTATTAAAAATCTTCACGTCACTTGGTCACTCAAGCCGTTCATTTTCTTTCCACTAAAACTGCTTATATTTAATTCCATACGTTTCTTTATAATGTTTTATAATATTACTTTCATCTTGAGACTAAAACAAAATGCACCGCATACACATGTTCGTTCAAAAGAAAGTGGATAGGCCTAAAACGTGCAGATTTTCATTTACTTTTCAATTGATTTCCTCCCTTATATTTTTGCTTTACATTTCAAATTTGAAACTTGGTGCTCAAACAATAGAAATTTGCTTTTATTATTCAGCTCAATTAAGGGTGACCGTTGCCATCACATAACCGGTAAAAGATTTGTATACGTCTTATTTGTTTATGTGGCAATGATTCACATTTACACTATTATTGCCTTTTTAACTTCATTGGTTTTCATTTATTTGTGTACGTTTCGTTTCATTTATTTGCGCTTGAATTTTTCCATATTCGTTACTTTTCATTTATATCGGTACGTTATTTTTGCGTTCATAAAACGTTATACATTACTTTGCATTCATTAAATTTTAAACGACCCACTTTATTTACCTTTATATTTATTTACTTTTGGCCTTGATATTCCCAATATAAATCTATACGTTTGTCTTTGTCCTTTCACTTCCTCTTCTCAGTCATCTGGTGTTGCTTGTGAGAGAATACAACAAAGGATATAAATGGCCTTCTTCTCTATTCAACTGCTCATTTTGTTCTCTTTGAAAGAAAAAATATATTTCGCATGCTTGTAAATAGCAGTCCCCTCCTCCTTTATTTTCCGAACCCCACCTTTCTCCTTTCCTCAGCAACCTTTACAATTCTTTTATACAAGGTAATATCTAAATTATAAATATATTGTGTTGTATTTACCTAAAAGTTAAAAGCTATAATCTGTTTACCTTTTTATACTTATATATATTAACTCATACGAATTATTACAAGTTGTCTTATCTATATATATAGTATGCTGATGATTTGTAAATAGCTTATATATACAATTATTATATACACACTTGTCAACATACAATTGATTACATAAACAGGAGCATGTGTGCATATTTAGCCATATTTTACATATAAGGTCTGCATATTTGTTTGTATACTTAATTGTAAGAGCTGAATATATTTAGATTTATATCATTATTTTTAAATAGATCATTTTTTTGCAATAAGTCTTATATAAATAATATGTTCACGTATATATATAAATATAAGTATTTTACAGTTTAATGTATGTGTTTTAACACATGGGTTTTATATTCAGACCTTTTATTTACAATTTATATTAAAAAGTATGTTATAATCTCTTGGTTATATTCAAATTTATTATATATATCGTTTGCAGTAATAAATTTTATTATTGATAAAAATGTAAGTTACATATGTCACTGTAATTATGCGCATAATTGATACGTAAAGATATATTAGTATATAAGTTTATATTTGTGTTATAGGAACGTTACTTTATATTTAAAATAATACATAAATAAGCATATGTAGGTAGTTGCATGTTGCAGTGGGTGGGTTAGCTTATAGAAGTGAGGATTTGTAGATATTTGGAAATTTAAAAGGCTGTGCATATATTTTGTAAAGGCTGTGCATATATTCATAGTCTAAAACCTATTATATATATTTTGTTATAAATAGTTACAGTTATATTTTAAAGTGTGAGTCCTAACAGAATTGTAAAGGTTACTATATAACTTATACTTGTATGCTGATGGGTCTGCATAGATTTATAATGGGTTTGTATACCTTTGAGTAACATGAATGTAGTGGGTGGTATATATATAAATATGTTGCATATATTTGTTTATACATATACATACTATTTTGGACTTAAGTTGATTTCATCGATACTAAATTTATAACAAATATTGTTTTAATTATAGCATACAATTTATTTTACATGTTTGACTTTGGTATATAAATCCACCTATATACCTTTTACCTTCATCGATCCAGTTCTGATTCGTTTTATCAATTCTTGATGATCAGCCTTGTTCGTCCAATTCGCATTCAAATCTTACTTTGCTTTGAGTTGTTGTTTGGACTATTCAATGGTCTACATCGTGATCCAATTCGTATCTTGTCGAGTCGTCAAAATCTCTAGCCTCGAAAGGTGAGCAGTAACTCCCGATTAACGTTCTTGTATTTTATTAAATTTGATTTCAATTGAAACGACAATTGAAATATAATGTTGTAGTTATTTTGTTATATATGCTATTATATGTAATTGTTCACCTGTGGGATATGACACCATATCCTGTTGTTTATATTTTATTTAAATTATTGATGATATATGCCTGTTATTATTTTATTATCTGCTATCACTCTGCAAGTTCTCTGTTAGTATAGAATTCACTATGGGTTGAAATGATACATACCCGAATGGACTTTAGAATAGGAGAAAATCGTTATGGGTTGAAATGATAAAACCAAGCGATTTTCATTTGAACTGAATTGGGATTACGGGTCGAAATGATATCTACCCGTATATATATATATAGACACACACACACACTTAATTACGGATTGAAATGATAAATATCCGTATCACTTAACCATATGACAGAAGTATATACAGACGCCGTTGGTCCCTATATAAATATTTTGAAATGATTTTTCTATGGTTTTAGGAGAAGTATAGGGGAATATTGGAAATATTTTTATATATAAATATGTTTAATGTAAAGTATATTTAATAGTAAACTTTAATTTAATAAAGTTTGATTTAATTAATAGAATATGTTTAAGTATGTTATTTTAAATAGATTTCCAATGTTTGTATATGTTAAGGAAGATAAAGTTGAATTGATTGGAATGGTATTTAATTAATAATTTTGTTTAATTAAATCAAATTCGAAACTTATTGAATTTGAAAACTTAAAATGTAGTTCATAACATAACTTTGACTTTAGTGATTTAATGAATGTTCACGTTTAAAGAAATTGAAGGCAAATATAACGAATTGTAATATAAGGCTATATAAGTAATATTGAGTGGATATTTCAAGAATAAATAATAATGAAGTTAAATCAAGATCTATATGAAACTGCTAGGTTTAGTTTGAAATGTTGAAGCTTTGAAATACGGGACTTAAATAGTTAAATTGTGATTCAGATCTGTATTTGAATTTGATAAAATTTGAATTTGTTCTTTAGAAGACTAAATTGAATGGAAATTGAAATTTGAGATTTAATTTAATCTGAATAGGAAAGTCGAGTTGATTTTTGAAGTGATCGGTGAAACTTAAGGAAATTATAAATACTTTACTTTATAGAATTTTCAAAATTTATATATATCTATTTTTATATTAAAGTGAAAATGATATTTTGGTTTTGAAATATAAATTAATTTGAATGGACCACGGTGTTATAGTGTATATGTAACGACCCAGAATTTTTATTAATTTAAATTTGAATATTTAATTAATTTTAAATATTTATAAGTGAATTTATAAGTCAAATAAATTTTTATTTGAATTTTTGGATTTAATTGGATTATTAAATCGATAAATTAATATGTGAAATTATGGAAATAATTGAAAATGGAGTTAAATATGATAGAAAATAATTTGTAAAATTTTATTTAATCATACTGGAGTTATAGAAATATTTTAGAACTTTTAAAATCGAATTAAAAGTTAATTTGTGAAAATTGAATATTTTAATATTTAATAATCGACTGTAAAATAGCCAATTTTTGAACAGTCTCAGAATTGAACGAAACCAGTTCCATTGGATCCGAAATAGTTAGTTATTACCGGATTTCAATTTTCGTGTCAATCGGAGCTATCGTTTGATCGTGGCAGCTCGAAACGCATCGAATCGTTTTTAATTTAAATTTGGCGAGTCAAAATAGCCATTTTTCAAAAAGTCTCGGATTTCGACGAAACCAGTTTCATCGGATCCGTAATGTGATATTATTGTAAGGTTTCAAATTTCAAGTCAATTGGATTTACCGTTTGTCCGGTACAAATTAAAACGCCTAGAAATCGAGTTAAATCGGTTTAATTTAAATTGAGCGTTTATAGCCATAACTCGCACATACTTCCGAATTAGCTTCCGAAACCTGTTCCATTGTGTCCGGAACGCGGGATAAACCCTAGGTACGCTGGTTACGACGTCTAAATCGGAATTCGGAATTCCCGGGATGAATAGTGTTTACGCTTGCTTTTCTTATAAATAGCACCATTCACAAATAAAAAAAAAATAATAACAACTAAAACCCTAATCTTATTTGCCAGCCGCCACCTAGAAAAGAACGGCCGAGAATTTGCGATTTTCTTCCCTCTAAATCTCTCAATCCATGCATCTTCAAGCCTCGACTCCTAAATGAATATTGTAGAGCTTAGAGAGAACTTCACATCCATACGGTTGTGATCATCATCGGTGCTTTGTGGTCGTCGAAATCGTGGCTCAAAGCCATGCGGCTGCGCACGTTTTTCAAGGGGTTATAGGGGGCCGAGTGCGTGCGGTCATGGGCTAGGGGTAGAGGCGAACACGAGCTTGCTAATGGCGCTTGTGGATCGATGCAAAAGTCAAAGTGGAAATCGAAAATTTAAACCCTAGTTGCGGCAAACATGGGTTCGTGCGTATGCTTGCTCCTGGAGATGGACGCGCACGTGAATGTGTTGAGGGTGATGAAGTTGGAGGCGTTGGATTTGGATCCAGTGGCTGTAGTTGAGTTAGGTTTAAATTTTTTAATTAAAGTTGTAATTAGTTTAAGTATAAACTCGTGTAACTTCAAAATTTGATATCCTTTTCATACGAGGTCGAAAAAATGCAAACTCAGTTGCGTTGGAATCGTATGGACGAGCACTACGCGATGAAGTTGGTTTGGAGTCGTTTGGAGTTAGTGAGAATTTCGGGTAAAATTAAACGCGCGTTTAATTTTATTCGAAATAAAAGCTAAAACGGAATTTAAAACCAAGGTGAGAACTTCTCACTCAATCGAATAGATTTCGATTTTATTTTAAATAGTTAGATTTAAAATATTTGAATGCATGTTTGAATGATGACTGTAAATTATTGATTGTTAAAATAGACATTATGCGCCGTTAGTAAGCGGATGTTATTTATTATAAACATATACCGCGAATATTTCATAAACAGTGAAATTGGTATTATATATAATATCAATATATATATATTGGCATATGTATATATTGCAGTTGTTGATTTCCCGCATTTTTTGTTTAGCGGATGAGACCCTATTACGCCGTTATTAAGCGGATAATATTTAATAAGAACATATACCGCGATAATTTCGTACTGGAGCGAAATTGGTATTGTGCTAATGTTTTTGGATGCAGGAAAACAGGTTGGAGGGATCCAACTGGATTCCTCAACAGTATTTATTTAATTTCAGATATTTTGATATTTGATTGATTATCATATCGATATATGATATCGTTGTTGTCGTGATTGACTATTTGGTATGTAGCATCATTGGACCCAGATTTTGGGATTTTAAAATGATTTTAAAAGTGATTTTGAAAATATACTATATTTTTGGAATTGATCCATTATTAAGTAAATAAACGTTATAATTTTTAAAGTTATAAAAATTATGATTTTTGTGAAATATAGTTAAAAAGCTGATTTTTAGAAATACGATTAAAAGTCGATTTTTGAGAAATATGAACTAATGATTTTATAAAATAATTTAGATTGGATTTTTGAATACATGATAAAAGTTTAAATATAGGATTTATAAAATTTGATTATCTTATAAATCGAAATGATGAAATTATAAAGGAATTTAAAGACGTTTTAGAATAATAATATAAACTGATTTATATTAAGAGATTTATAAATGGATATTTATAAATTGAATTATGGACATTATAAAACGAGTTTTATAAGTGTTTGAATATAGTGAAAATGAATTTCCTAAATAAATGAAATTTATGAAATTATAAACTGTGAAGTTATAAATGAAATTTTATAAGCAATAGGTTTATAAAATTTATAAAGTTATCGAAAGAATGAATTTTGGATAAATAAACAATCTTATAAGTTAAGATTAATAATTTGGGAAGTTAAATGAACGATTTTGTAAAATAATCGTTTTATAAGTAATTAACTTATAATATGAACTTGTAGTTTATAATTAAGTTATAAACTGGAATAGGTTAATAAAGGAATTTATAAAAAGGGAAGTTTTTATAAATAAATAGAAACGGAATTTATAAACGTTGTTTTATAAATTCGCAAACGACTTATTTTGATAAGTTAATTGTTATAACCTATTAATGGAGTTATATTCACATTTTTGAATAGTGAATAATCCTTTAAAATAAATTGAATAAAAGGATGAAATTTGTTAAGGTAGTATATTCACGTTTTTGAATAGTGAATAATACGTTAAAGAAATTGTTTTAGATATGACGTTTTAAACAGAATTAAAACGATCTAACGATGTTTTAAATGTGTTGAGATTCGAAACCATAGATTTCAACATTTATTGTTGAAATAGACGTTTTCGAGAAATAAAAGGAAATGTGGACTATAACACTGTTGTTATAGTAAATGATTTCCGAAAGGAAATGTTTTTGATTAGTATAGGGATTTATATATCTATTTTAAATTCGAATCCCTATACTAGTGATTTTGGGTTGTCGTAACGATGTTTTACGCAACATTCGTTTTGGCCCAAATAAATATGTTAAAGTGAATGATTTCCTTAAAGAATGAAATATATATTTAATTCGATTTAAGTATATTGAATATTTTCTAAGTGTTGAAAATAAAAAGATTTGTGAATTACTTATTTTTAATAAGTATGGAAATGTTTTCCAATATGAAGTGAATAATTAGAATTTATCTTTTTGAAGATAAATTGAAATGGATAATTGGAATAGTATATGCATGAATATTTTGAAATATAAATTCATTATGGGATTTATATGTGAAAAGTGAAACTTGTTAAAAATAAATATTGATTTATTTTTAAAGTGTTGAAATTTTATATCTTGTAAAGATATTTTGGAAAATAATAATTTGGAAAATTATTTGGAATCTGGTGATGTGTGCATATCCAGTGATAGTTCAATAACTGACTATCAGTATTTCCCTTTGAATGGGTATTTGATGTGAATTGATTGAATTTGAATGCACACTTATTTTTGAATAAGCGCTCACTATTCGGGTTAACCGGGAAAGGACCATGGGGTCGTATAACCCATTCCGAATATGTGATACGTCGTTGTGAATTGCATTGAAGATCGGTGTTGAAGACCCGGTATTTGCGAAAGCGATAGGATGACCTATCGATTGTCTCTGCACTGAGTTGCAACGGTATAGGGACTCCCTAAGTGATGGGAAATCCGATCAGGATTGTGAATATCCGGATTGCAAGGACTTCTTTGTAAGTGCCTTCGGTTCTGTTCGATCCCGGAACAGACTTGTATGGATTGTATGTCTGACATTACAATTTGAGATATAAAGCCGATTTCTTTCAAATATATTTCTGTTGGTGGCGGAGGATTTATTCTTTGCTTAACACCCTTCTTTGAGACGTACGAGCTCAAAGGTTATATAGTTGAAGTTATCAGCGATATATTCCCAGTTTGGTAATGTGACATGCTGAGTGATGCTGAAATGATCATTGTGTTGATTATTGTGATAGGATCATTTATTTGATCGTCTATCTTAGTGATCATTGTGTTGATCATTTGTTGACCCAAAGCATGGCTTTTGTATAAAGTATGTTTTTGTGGACGTGAATTCGTCGAGCCTCACATCCCGGAAATGGTCAAAACAGGAAAGAAGCAGCAAGGTTATGAGGGGTAGCACCCTTTAGGATGTGTCCATTTCCTTCTGGAAAAGGGTGGTATCATGGTATGGAGCCCAGATACTTACTCATGTTGAAAACACTTTGTTATGATTGTGTGAATTGATTAGAGAGCGCTCTCGGAAAAAGGTCCCAAAGGACCGGGGGATGGCATATTCGGTCAGTTGTTACTCAGTTAGGAGTAACCCGGCCTTGTGTTGGTTGAGATCCGGTTTGGTTCTCGGGGATGTCCATCCAGAGGCATTCTCAGTGGCAATGGGAAGTTCCTTGGCCTGACCATTTGTTGGAAATCCAATTCCCAATACGAAACTTTTACGGTATTAGTTGTAGAACCTGCTATTCACTTATGGTGGTCACCACTGTTTGGATAGTAGCTATAGTAGGCATAGTTCGAAATGTCTATGTCGGCTAAGATTTATATCTTTATTTTCGAAATGATTTGTTATACATTATGCACTAATAATAATATCAAATGTTATTTTAAATGCGTATCAAGCATCTTTGGCTATCATAAGGAGAAATCTCCTCCGATTCTGCGTTTGCATGTGTGTGTGTGCGGGAGGCCTTATGGTAGTCTCATTTTTAAAAGCATTGCGAATTGATTAAAAATATTCCTCTATTTTGATTTTAAAGATAAATAAACTGTTTTGAGTTCTCACACCAGTCACATGACTGACTTGGAGTTTATTGTTTTCCTTCCTAAACTCTGGGTGCCCACCAATTTCCACACGGGCAGTTAAGAGTTAGGTTTATCAGGATATTCTGGATATTCTGGAGTTGCTGGAGGCAAGATGGATGGCATGGCGTATTACTAGTATATAGTATTTCTTTTTCCGCTGCATTGTTTGTTGTTGTATGTTGTTGTACACTCTGATGATATGATGTAATAAAATGTGATGTAATGTAATAACTGAGATAGTTCTTTGTTTAAAGATTATTCATTTATTATTATATGTTGTTCCGCTGCGAATTGTGAGATTCTGATGTTGTTTTGTTTTCTTCTGTCCCGTTCTATTTTTAAAATGCTTCTATCTTCTATTTTCAAATTGTCTATCTTCTTTTCCCTCTATTTTTCTTTTTCTTTCTTCTTTTTCTCTCTTCTTTCTCTTCTTTTCTTTTTAAAACCCATAACATCTCGGTTTTCGGCCTTCGATTTCTCGGCAGTCGATAAAGTGAGTGTCGATGTTGAATTTTCGAAGAACGAAAATCCGTGTTCGTTACATTTGGTATCAGAGCTCTGATGGTTAAGCGACAACCATGGTTCTGTAGGGTATTACTCGTTAGAGATAGAGTCAGCAGTGCTCTAGAATGAGTTTGAGTGTAATAATAGCTATGAGAGCGTATTTGTTAGTGAATATAAAAATTGTTTTATATTGTGATGATTGGTTTATTGAGTGGCATATGAACTTTCGTCAGCGTGGTCCGCAAGACTATGCCGAAGGGGTTTCTAAACACTTGAATAGAACAATTCGACATAATATTGTTTTAATTGGGTAAATGAAATAATTTTGCCTTGATTATATTTTGAATATAAAGGAATAATTTTTCAAAGTTATTAAAGTGTATATAAGTGATTGTTTAGTTGTTTGAATAATCTAAATAAAAGAATAATTGTATAAGCAAAAGAATTATAAGAATTGAAATTATAATTAAAGTGATTTACAATTGTGAAATAAACTTATATATATATAAGAAGTGAAACTATGTGAATATATTTATGAATATGAGTTGTAAATAAAAATGAATTTAAAGTTAAATGAAAATTTACTTTAGAATTTGGAAGCTGAATTGATTGATAAATGTGAACTTAAGTTATGTAAATGAAATTCAACTGTTGAATTGAATGAATGGATTGAATGTTAATCAATTGAATGTAATTTAAGTTGATATGGAATAATGAATGAAAGTGTAAATTCATTTAAAATCTAATGTTATTAGAAGTTGAATAAAATTGAATGAAAATCAATTTAAAGCAAAGGAATTTGGTTGAAATTAATATACTTTGGTTGTTATATGATTGTTGATAGATTGTATATAATTCATTAAGTGTTAATGAAATTGAAAGCTATGAAATTGAATTCAAATTAGAAGTAAATAAATTTGAATAGAATTGAAAGTGAATTGGATTTAATTAGTAATGATAACTAATTGAATTGAGAATGAATGTTGATAAAAAAATCCAATGTAATAAATCAAATGTGATTTAAATTGAAAACCAATTCATTAAGTATTAATAAGAATATGAATGAATATGTATTGGTTATGGATGTTAGTTGGTTGATGTTTGCATTTGTTGCATTTGCTATGTGACCTATATAGTTATGTTGCTATATGTTGTATATTGAGATTATTTGCATATGTGCATGTTCTCATGTTGTTTGTTGAGTGATTAGTAGGTGCGGATCGCGTTTGCTTCGCATTTGGAGTTCGCTTTAGCGCTATATTAGCCGTATATGCTTGCTAATAAAATATAAGGTACATATCTCGGATTAAATATCGCACTTTTATACTTTTTCCCTTCGGGATGCCTCATTACTTGATGAGATGTATATTTGTGATATATATACTGTCATTTTTTTTTCGGATCGAGCCGCGCAAAGGAGACTATGGAGAATTTTTCTGAAAATTTAAGGCGTTAGAAAAATTTTGAGAAAAAATGGGAAAATTTTGAAAACTTTAACTTTGATTTTGGAGTTGAAAGTTAAACGATAGTAGTTGTTTTTGAAATGATAACTAAGTATGATTTGAAAACTTAGTAAAGATTTGTAAGAAGTTTAATTATGAATTTTGGAAAATTAATAGATTCTGTAACATTTCTTACTTATAATTTCGAGGACGAAATTCTTTTAAGGGGGAAAGATTGTAACGACCCAGAATTTTTATTAATTTAAATTTGAATATTTAATTAATTTTAAATATTTATAAGTGAATTTATAAGTCAAATAAATTTTTATTTGAATTTTTGGATTTAATTGGATTATTAAATCGATAAATTAATATGTGAAATTATGGAAATAATTGAAAATGGAGTTAAATATGATAGAAAATAATTTGTAAAATTTTATTTAATCATACTGGAGTTATAGAAATATTTTAGAACTTTTAAAATCGAATTAAAAGTTAATTTGTGAAAATTGAATATTTTAATATTTAATAATCGACTGTAAAATAGCCAATTTTTGAACAGTCTCAGAATTGAACGAAACCAGTTCCATTGGATCCGAAATAGTTAGTTATTACCGGATTTCAATTTTCGTGTCAATCGGAGCTATCGTTTGATCGTGGCAGCTCGAAACGCATCGAATCGTTTTTAATTTAAATTTGGCGAGTCAAAATAGCCATTTTTCAAAAAGTCTCGGATTTCGACGAAACCAGTTTCATCGGATCCGTAATGTGATATTATTGTAAGGTTTCAAATTTCAAGTCAATTGGATTTACCGTTTGTCCGGTACAAATTAAAACGCCTAGAAATCGAGTTAAATCGGTTTAATTTAAATTGAGCGTTTATAGCCATAACTCGCACATACTTCCGAATTAGCTTCCGAAACCTGTTCCATTGTGTCCGGAACGCGGGATAAACCCTAGGTACGCTGGTTACGGCGTCTAAATCGGAATTCGGAATTCCCGGGATGAATAGTGTTTACGCTTGCTTTTCTTATAAATAGCACCATTCACAAATAAAAAAAAAATAATAACAACTAAAACCCTAATCTTATTTGCCAGCCGCCACCTAGAAAAGAACGGCCAAGAATTTGCGATTTTCTTCCCTCTAAATCTCTCAATCCATGCATCTTCAAGCCTCGACTCCTAAATGAATATTGTAGAGCTTAGAGAGAACTTCACATCCATACGGTTGTGATCATCATCGGTGCTTTGTGGTCGTCGAAATCGTGGCTCAAAGCCATGCGGCTGCGCACGTTTTTCAAGGGGTTATAGGGGGCCGAGTGCGTGCGGTCATGGGCTAGGGGTAGAGGCGAACACGAGCTTGCTAATGGCGCTTGTGGATCGATGCAAAAGTCAAAGTGGAAATCGAAAATTTAAACCCTAGTTGCGGCAAACATGGGTTCGTGCGTATGCTTGCTCCTGGAGATGGACGCGCACGTGAATGTGTTGAGGGTGATGAAGTTGGAGGCGTTGGATTTGGATCCAGTGGCTGTAGTTGAGTTAGGTTTAAATTTTTTAATTAAAGTTGTAATTAGTTTAAGTATAAACTCGTGTAACTTCAAAATTTGATATCTTTTTCATACGAGGTCGAAAAAATGCAAACTCAGTTGCGTTGGAATCGTATGGACGAGCACTACGCGATGGAGTTGGTTTGGAGTCGTTTGGAGTTAGTGAGAATTTCGGGTAAAATTAAACGCGCGTTTAATTTTATTCGAAATAAAAGCTAAAACGGAATTTAAAACCAAGGTGAGAACTTCTCACTCAATCGAATAGATTTCGATTTTATTTTAAATAGTTAGATTTAAAATATTTGAATGCATGTTTGAATGATGACTGTAAATTATTGATTGTTAAAATAGACATTATGCGCCGTTAGTAAGCGGATGTTATTTATTATAAACATATACCGCGAATATTTCATAAACAGTGAAATTGGTATTATATATAATATCAATATATATATATTGGCATATGTATATATTGCAGTTGTTGATTTCCCACATTTTTTGTTTAGCGGATGAGACCCTATTACGCCGTTATTAAGCGGATAATATTTAATAAGAACATATACCGCGATAATTTCGTACTGGAGCGAAATTGGTATTGTGCTAATGTTTTTGGATGCAGGAAAACAGGTTGGAGGGATCCAACTGGATTCCTCAACAGTATTTATTTAATTTCAGATATTTTGATATTTGATTGATTATCATATCGATATATGATATCGTTGTTGTCGTGATTGACTATTTGGTATGTAGCATCATTGGACCCAGATTTTGGGATTTTAAAATGATTTTAAAAGTGATTTTGAAAATATACTATATTTTTGGAATTGATCCATTATTAAGTAAATAAACGTTATAATTTTTAAAGTTATAAAAATTATGATTTTTGTGAAATATAGTTAAAAAGCTGATTTTTAGAAATACGATTAAAAGTCGATTTTTGAGAAATATGAACTAATGATTTTATAAAATAATTTAGATTGGATTTTTGAATACATGATAAAAGTTTAAATATAGGATTTATAAAATTTGATTATCTTATAAATCGAAATGATGAAATTATAAAGGAATTTAAAGACGTTTTAGAATAATAATATAAACTGATTTATATTAAGAGATTTATAAATGGATATTTATAAATTGAATTATGGACATTATAAAACGAGTTTTATAAGTGTTTGAATATAGTGAAAATGAATTTCCTAAATAAATGAAATTTATGAAATTATAAACTGTGAAGTTATAAATGAAATTTTATAAGCAATAGGTTTATAAAATTTATAAAGTTATCGAAAGAATGAATTTTGGATAAATAAACAATCTTATAAGTTAAGATTAATAATTTGGGAAGTTAAATGAACGATTTTGTAAAATAATCGTTTTATAAGTAATTAACTTATAATATGAACTTGTAGTTTATAATTAAGTTATAAACTGGAATAGGTTAATAAAGGAATTTATAAAAAGGGAAGTTTTTATAAATAAATAGAAACGGAATTTATAAACGTTGTTTTATAAATTCGCAAACGACTTATTTTGATAAGTTAATTGTTATAACCTATTAATGGAGTTATATTCACATTTTTGAATAGTGAATAATCCTTTAAAATAAATTGAATAAAAGGATGAAATTTGTTAAGGTAGTATATTCACGTTTTTGAATAGTGAATAATACGTTAAAGAAATTGTTTTAGATATGACGTTTTAAACAGAATTAAAACGATCTAACGATGTTTTAAATGTGTTGAGATTCGAAACCATAGATTTCAACATTTATTGTTGAAATAGACGTTTTCGAGAAATAAAAGGAAATGTGGACTATAACACTGTTGTTATAGTAAATGATTTCCGAAAGGAAATGTTTTTGATTAGTATAGGGATTTATATATCTATTTTAAATTCGAATCCCTATACTAGTATTTTGGGTTGTCGTAACGATGTTTTACGCAACATTCGTTTTGGCCCAAATAAATATGTTAAAGTGAATGATTTCCTTAAAGAATGAAATATATATTTAATTCGATTTAAGTATATTGAATATTTTCTAAGTGTTGAAAATAAAAAGATTTGTGAATTACTTATTTTTAATAAGTATGGAAATGTTTTCCAATATGAAGTGAATAATTAGAATTTATCTTTTTGAAGATAAATTGAAATGGATAATTGGAATAGTATATGCATGAATATTTTGAAATATAAATTCATTATGGGATTTATATGTGAAAAGTGAAACTTGTTAAAAATAAATATTGATTTATTTTTAAAGTGTTGAAATTTTATATCTTGTAAAGATATTTTGGAAAATAATAATTTGGAAAATTATTTGGAATCTGGTGATGTGTGCATATCCAGTGATAGTTCAATAACTGACTATCAGTATTTCCCTTTGAATGGGTATTTGATGTGAATTGATTGAATTTGAATGCACACTTATTTTTGAATAAGCGCTCACTATTCGGGTTAACCGGGAAAGGACCATGGGGTCGTATAACCCATTCCGAATATGTGATACGTCGTTGTGAATTGCATTGAAGATCGGTGTTGAAGACCCGGTATTTGCGAAAGCGATAGGATGACCTATCGATTGTCTCTGCACTGAGTTGCAACGGTATAGAGACTCCCTAAGTGATGGGAAATCCGATCAGGATTGTGAATATCCGGATTGCAAGGACTTCTTTGTAAGTGCCTTCGGTTCTGTTCGATCCCGGAACAGACTTGTATGGATTGTATGTCTGACATTACAATTTGAGATATAAAGCCGATTTCTTTCAAATATATTTCTGTTGGTGGCGGAGGATTTATTCTTTGCTTAACACCCTTCTTTGAGACGTACGAGCTCAAAGGTTATATAGTTGAAGTTATCAGCGATATATTCCCAGTTTGGTAATGTGACATGCTGAGTGATGCTGAAATGATCATTGTGTTGATTATTGTGATAGGATCATTTATTTGATCGTCTATCTTAGTGATCATTGTGTTGATCATTTGTTGACCCAAAGCATGGCTTTTGTATAAAGTATGTTTTTGTGGACGTGAATTCGTCGAGCCTCACATCCCGGAAATGGTCAAAACAGGAAAGAAGCAGCAAGGTTATGAGGGGTAGCACCCTTTAGGATGTGTCCATTTCCTTCTGGAAAAGGGTGGTATCATGGTATGGAGCCCAGATACTTACTCATGTTGAAAACACTTTGTTATGATTGTGTGAATTGATTAGAGAGCGCTCTCGGAAAAAGGTCCCAAAGGACCGGGGGATGGCATATTCGGTCAGTTGTTACTCAGTTAGGAGTAACCCGGCCTTGTGTTGGTTGAGATCCGGTTTGGTTCTCGGGGATGTCCATCCAGAGGCATTCTCAGTGGCAATGGGAAGTTCCTTGGCCTGACCATTTGTTGGAAATCCAATTCCCAATACGAAACTTTTACGGTATTAGTTGTAGAACCTGCTATTCACTTATGGTGGTCACCACTGTTTGGATAGTAGCTATAGTAGGCATAGTTCGAAATGTCTATGTCGGCTAAGATTTATATCTTTATTTTCGAAATGATTTGTTATACATTATGCACTAATAATAATATCAAATGTTATTTTAAATGCGTATCAAGCATCTTTGGCTATCATAAGGAGAAATCTCCTCCGATTCTGCGTTTGCATGTGTGTGTGTGCGGGAGGCCTTATGGTAGTCTCATTTTTAAAAGCATTGCGAATTGATTAAAAATATTCCTCTATTTTGATTTTAAAGATAAATAAACTGTTTTGAGTTCTCACACCAGTCACATGACTGACTTGGAGTTTATTGTTTTCCTTCCTAAACTCTGGGTGCCCACCAATTTCCACACGGGCAGTTAAGAGTTAGGTTTATCAGGATATTCTGGATATTCTGGAGTTGCTGGAGGCAAGATGGATGGCATGGCGTATTACTAGTATATAGTATTTCTTTTTCCGCTGCATTGTTTGTTGTTGTATGTTGTTGTACACTCTGATGATATGATGTAATAAAATGTGATGTAATGTAATAACTGAGATAGTTCTTTGTTTAAAGATTATTCATTTATTATTATATGTTGTTCCGCTGCGAATTGTGAGATTCTGATGTTGTTTTGTTTTCTTCTGTCCCGTTCTATTTTTAAAATGCTTCTATCTTCTATTTTCAAATTGTCTATCTTCTTTTCCCTCTATTTTTCTTTTTCTTTCTTCTTTTTCTCTCTTCTTTCTCTTCTTTTCTTTTTAAAACCCATAACATCTCGGTTTTCGGCCTTCGATTTCTCGGCAGTCGATAAAGTGAGTGTCGATGTTGAATTTTCGAAGAACGAAAATCCGTGTTCGTTACAGTATATTTCTACCTTGTAGATAGTTCTGTAGATCCTTAGGGGATGGTTATCCCAAACATCCTTTAAGTTACTTGTATTTCAGTTGATATTTCACTTGAGTTGGATTTATAGATATAAGAATGTTAATCCTGACTCGAGTGTTTTTGTGTTTTTCTTTACGCTCGGGTCAGACTGAGTGATACAATATTTGAGACTCACCTACGAAGTTGGAGCTTTGCTTGAAGATCCAGTTGTCCATCCTTTCAGTCATCTAGTTGATTAGTTCAGAGAAGTCATCTGCTCGTACTGGAGACTTCACTGCATCTGAGATATTCTGTTGTATTTTATTTCTAACTCTAATGTTTATATACTAGCTTCATGAACTACTATTCATTTATTCCGCTGCGTATTATCGTACTACTCTGTATCCGTGATTCTGTGATTGATTTTTTATTTACTGTATATGTTAGGTTAGCCAAATTTAAATGAACAATCTGATATTTTGAGCAATTCAAGTCCGACTTGTGCGGATGTGAATAGTTGAAAATATCGGGCCATTACACTATCGATTGTCTCTGCACCGAGTAGCTACAGTATAGAGATTCCCTAAGTGATGGGAAGTCCGATCGGGATTGTGAATACCCGAATTGCAAGGGCTTCTTCGGAAGTGCCTTCGGTTCTGTTCGAACCCGGAACAGACTTGTATGGAAGTGTGTCTGACGTTACAAATTGAGATGTAAAGTTGGTTTCTATAAAATACATTTCTGTCGGTGGCGGAGAATTTATTCTCTTAGCTTAACACCCTTCTCTGAGACGTACGAGCTCAGAGCTTATGTAGTTGATGGTTACTGGTGATACATTCCCAATTTGGGAATGGGGCATACGAAGTGCTGCTGATCATTTGTTCATCGAAGCATGGATTTTGTGAAAAGCGTAGATTTGTGGACGAGACTTCGTCGAGCCTCACAACCCGAAAATGGTCGAAGCAGGAATGTTGCAGCAAGGTTTTTTAGGGGCCGCTCCCCTAGGGTATATCCATTTTCTTCTGGATAAGAGGTGATATCATGGTATGGAGCCCAGATATTTTACCTATGTTGATGCTGCAAATTATTATACTTTGTGGTTGTTGTTTTGTGGTTGAGGATCCTCGGATAAAGGTCTATAACGACCGGGGATGACATACTTTTTTTGTGTGGAGTTATCAAGTTACAGCTTCATTGCACCAAGAAGCGTGTGGTAATTCGGCCTTGTGTCAGCAGAGATCCGGTTAGGTTCTCGGGGGCGTCCTTCCAGATGCATACCCATTTCGGTGTAGGAAGTTCCTTAGCCTGACCATTTATTGGAAATCCAAAGAAACAATACGTGTCCTGTACGGTTTTAGTTGTATAACCTGCCATGGAATATGGCGGTAACCTGCTATTGAACATGGTGGTTATAGCGGGCATACGACGAAATGTTGTATGCTGGCTAAGATTAATATTATACTTTCGAAATGTTTTCTGCACTGTGCACTAATAATAATATTGAAAGAATTTTGCGTATTAAGCATTTTTGACTGTCATAAGGAGAAATCTCCTCCAAGTGTGTGTTTGTATTGTGTGTGTGGCGGGATGCCTTATGGAAGTTTCATTTCCAAAAGCATAGCGGATTTCTTTTTATTTTCTTTGTGAAAATAACTATTTTTAAGATCACACACCAGTCCCATGACTGACATGGAGTTTATTGTTCCCTTTATTAACTCTGGCTGCCCACCAATTTCCACACGGGCGGTCTAGAGTCAGGTTATCAGGTCATTCTGGAATTCAGGAGTTGCTGTTGAGATCAGGAGCAAGCTGGATGGCGAAGCGTATCACTAGTACATGTTATATTTTCTTCCGCTATGTGTTGTTGTAACACTCTGATAATGTAATGTGATGTAATGTAATAACAGATATGATTCCTTGTTTTAAAGGTTATTCATTGATATATTATATGTTGTTCCGCTGCGAAATGTGAGATTCTGTTATTCTTTCTATCTTCTTCTTCTACTTTCTTCTTCTTAAACCCTAATGGTTCGGTTTTCCGGCATTCGATAGTTCGGCAGTTGATACAGTTGACGTATTAACGTCGACTTTCGAAAGTCGAAAAATCGGGTCGTTATAAAAGTGTTATCAGAGCATTTGGTTAAGCGACAATCTTGACTATGTTGGGTGTTACTCATTAGAGATAGAGTCAGCAGTACTCTAAAACGAGTTTGAGTGTAATAATAGATATGAGCGCGTATTTGTTAGTGAATGTAAAACTATTTTATATTGTGTTGACTTATCAGTTGATTGTTTATAGATTCTGGTCGGTGCAGTTTGGCCAACTGTTTCGATAGGGGTTTCTAAACTCTTAAACAAGATAAACCGACACGGTATTGTTTTAAAAAATAGGGTAAATGAAATAATTTTGCCCGAACTATTTTTGCATATAAAAGAAATGATTTTCTATAAATTTTTATGGTATATGGTTGCTTGGTTGTTAGGAAGTGATGATATTGAATTATCATCATTATTGTATGGAAATTTAATAAGAAATAATGGTATAACCAAAGATTTGAAGATAAATTCATTTAACAAATGAAATTTATAAATATGAATTGGAGGGATAAGGAAATGAATTCATATACAAATGAGATTTGTAAATGTAAATTGTAAATGTGATTTATAACTTGAAATAAAATTCATTAATGGAATGAAATTTGACTTGGATCAAGTTGAATAAATATTCAAACTTTGGAAAAATAAAAAATAAAGTGGATTGAATTCAAGTAAACTAATATGAAAATTAATTAATTCATGAAATAGAAAAGTTGAATTAGTTAAATTAAAACTTGAATTATGAGTTAAATAAAAAATGGTTTGACTTTGCAGATAAATTCAAGTAAGTAGAAATAAATTGAAAATTTCCTTGTTATTGATAAAATAAATTCGAGATGAATTGAGAATGGAAATTTGAAATGTAAAATGGATACGTGAGTAAAACTAATTTCATTAAATTTTAGTCGATGGAATGGATTTGATAAATGAAAATCAAATCAATGATTTAAGTTTAGAAGTGTTACAAGGAAAAACGAATTTGAGTTTTGAATTGAAGTAACTTAAGTAAATATTGGATAAAAGCTCGACTTAAGTAAAATTGTAAAATAGTTGTTGTCAAGTTTTATGGAATGGTTTTGAATGAAACTTGTTTGATTAATAAAATGCAAGCATAAATATTGACAATGAACTATTGAATTAATATGAGGTGAATTTGAATGTCAATGAAAAAAAAATTGAATGTTGAATTTCATTTCGAATTTGTAAGTAAGTAGAACTAGAATTAGAATTGAATTTGGTTTGTATTAAACAAAGTGAAATATTGAAATAAAATTAGTAAATAAGACTAATTAAAGGAATGACGAAATTGAATACGATTTGAAATGAATTGAAATTCAATAATTGTAAACGGAAGCAAATATATTAACAAAGGTGAATAAAATTAAATTTTTAATCAATTGGAATAATGTGGGTTTGTTTAAAATTAAAAATGAATGTGAATATGGAATGCAAAATAAATTGAACGGAATCAATTGAAAATAAATGGAATAAAGAGTGAATTGAGTTTGTATCAATTTAAATTAGTTATAAACTAGATTGGATATTCTATTAAATGAATATCGTCGAATTTGCATAGAAATGGTTGTCATTTGACGCAAACGGGATTGTATGAAATCCTATAAGTTAATGAAAGCCAATAAAATTGATTTTTGAATTAATTGAAATAGATATGAGTTCGTTTCGGTTAAAAATGAATTGAATGAGAGAAAGTGTATTGTAAACCATTGAAATTGAATGGAAATGATGTGTGATTTATTTGTAAGCAACTAAAATTGTATTGAAACCTTATAAATTGCTTGTGGGAATTATTTTGAGTGCATTGCTTGTGAAAACTGTGTGTTCACTATTAAAAATGAGTGTAATGTAAAAGAATTTCCTATATATGTCACTTACGTGTTTAAATTGAGTAAGTACAGGTACAGGGAGGCCGTTTGGCTGGATTTGATTGCGCAAAATGCTAATTAAATAAGTCGTTTGCTTAAAAATGCTAAATAAGGTACGCCTACGCAATAAAAATAGGAATATGAACTGCTTTTGTTTTTCCGACCGGGTGGGTCGATGTATATATATTTATATCTTTTGTCAAATTGCTAAAGCTCCTCCGTACAAAGGAGATTCTGCAAAAAAAATACGAAAATTTTTGAATTTTTTTTTGTTAGCGACAAACGATTTCAAATTTGAAATTGAAGTAAATTAGCAAATGAAACTAATTTAAAATAATGATATGAATCAGTTATAAATGGAAGATAAAATTCAATAATCGGAGTTGAAGATAATTGAATTCATATGGTAATGGGAAAACTAATTTGAATAGAAGTAGATATGAAACTTCTATAAGAAAATGTATAAAAAGATTTTGGAATCTGCAGTTGGATATGGTTAAATTGGATATACAGGTATTATAAAGAGAAAGGAAAATTGGTTTTGATTTCTGAAGATAAATTTGAATTGCTCGACAAAAAGGTACGTATTTAAATTTCAGCATGAAATTTGATTGGGTTTTTGATCTAGCTACTTGGCCTTTTGTTTTCTTTTGGAATTTGGGAGCCCGCAGAGGCAATTTGTAGTCGTACCGAGCTAGCCGCACAAAGGAGACGCTGGCGAAATTTTTCGAAAATATAAGGAGTTAGAAAAATTTTGAGAAAATTTTGAAAGTTTAAAATTTGAATTTAAATTTAATTTTGAATTGTTAAGAAAACAATGTTGTTTGGAATCTATGATTAATTTTGGAAAGTTAGTTGAAGCAATAATGGGTTGTTAATAAAAAAGGGATTTGTTTGGTAAATTGATAAAACTGTTTAGTTTTGGAAAGATAGCAAATGGGTTAAGGATTGTTCTTCCTAACTAGCAATTTCGGGACGAAATTCTTTTAAGGGGGAAGGATGTGACGACCTGGAAATTTTAAACATTTGAAATGAAATATTTAATTGATTTTAAATATTTGGAAGTTAGTTTAACTTGAATTTCGAATATTGCTATGGATTTGGCAATTAAATTATTGGATATAATTTATTGAAGCTGGATAAAAATTTGAATCTTCAGTTTTAAGCTGATTAAAAATATTGTAAAGGCTTAGAAAAATTATATTTATAATACTGAAGATAATAGAAGCTTCAGAGTTGAAATTGGAACTATTTTGTTTAGTTTTGAAATTTTATCGCTCAAATCAATATTTAAAAATAGCCTTCTGAGGCACAGTCTAGGAATTTGACAAAACCAGTTCCATTAGATCCGTAATATCATATTATTATCGGATTTCAATTTCCATAGCATTCGGAGTTGTCATGTGATCGTACGAGATAAAAATGCCTAGACAATAATTATCGATTTAATTTAAATATCTTTATCTGATCAAAATCAAATCACAGCCGAAATTCTTTCGTCTCAGCCGACCTACTTTCTACTTCATCATGTACCCTTCTTTTCTTTCCTCAGAAGCTTACATCGAAAGTCAAAATAAATCAATGGCCGAAGCCTATTCAAAGAAATCATTCCGTTCAAGAGTAAACAAAAAAATCACGATAGCCTCAACATCAATGGTCGTTTCCTTTATTTATTCCAAATCGAATTCTTCTTTCTTCGATTCGTATGCGCAAAGTTGTTTCAGAAAAAGAAAAAAAATGGCGGCCTCCCCTTTTCGTTCGAATCATCTCTAAAGAAGAAGGCAATTACAGCTCGAGCTCGTGTTTGAGACTTGGCCGAAGTCGATGCTGGGAGGGCATCGCGAGCTAGAGATTAGCATCGAGGCGATCGATGGGGAAGGCGCGGCCGATGTCATGCATTTGCATAGGGAGCAACGGCGAAATAAAAAGAAAAAAATGTTAGAGCGTGGCGTCGCGAACTCGAGCAGAGCGGCCAGTTAGTCGAAGCAGCGTCGAGGTAAAATGGGAAGAAGCTTCGATCGAAGTTGGGTAGCGGTGGCGTTGGGCTCAAGCGGCAGACATCGACGATGGTCTGGAGCGGGGTTGTGATGCGCGTACGCATGATTGATTGGTGGGTGCGCGAGGCTGTAGGGTGGCGACGCCAGTGGCGGCGCAAGCAAGCGATGTGAGGTACGATTGTATTTTTTCGTATTTAGGTTAATACATATAGTTGTAATATATATATATATATGTATGTATGTATATGTATATGTATATGTATATGTATATGTATATGTATATGTATATGTATATGTATATGTATATGTATATGTATATATAAACAGTAAGGTTAAAATAGAAATTAAATATATATATATATATATATATTCAAAACGAAGATGAATTTGTTTAATTTTCCTGTTTAATTTATTTTTAGAAATGATTAAAGAAAAATTTAGTTTTAAACTAAAATTTTAGTTAAACAAATTTATTAAAGGAAATTGGTTTGAAATGAAGATCATTTGTTAAGCAAATTAATTAAATGAAAATAAATTGTTCAATCATTTCGAATATTAATAACTTGCAAAATTGTTCATACAAGGTTTAAAGATCGTGAAAAACAAACTGGAATGGAAAATGGATTGCAAAATAAAAGCAAGGTGAGATCTTCTCACTCAAACAAAGGGGTTTGTTTAATTTTAAATAGTTAAATTTAAAATTGTTGATTGTGTGCTTGGATGATGGTTTCTATTATTTGTTTTGAAATAGACCCTATTGCATCGCATAATAGCGGATAATATGTTATAAATCGCATATACCGCGATATTCCACCTCGAAGTGGAATTGGTATTTAATTGTTGTGCTAACATCTGTGGATGCAGGGAAACAGGTTGGAGGGATTCAACTGGATTCCTCAAATATTGAATTTGTTTCATATGCTGTGTGTTGATTATTTATAATCCCTGTGTGATTTTATTTGTGGTTAAAATCGTTAAAGGCTATAATTTAACCGAATATATTTTTGGTGTCGTTGGATACCAGAAATAATTAAAAATCGGATTTTTGAAAATTCAAGTTGAAAGTTTATAGTAAACTTTGTTTTTGAGAATTGAATAAATTTAAATGAAGGAATTTTAAAAGGATAAAGTTTTAATTTTAATCCTATTGAATCAAATTCCAAAATATGAGGAAAAGGCTTAATAAATGGATTTCGGATAATATTATTCAAAGGGTGAATAATTTATTTAAAATATGGATTTTAAATATTTGAAAGAGACAAAGGAATTTATTTCGAAAAGGAAATAAATTTAGAAATTAAATTAGGGATTTAATTTGGAGTTGAATTAAATTTTGAAATCGATTTTGAAAATTTGACTTGGTATTTGAAAATAAATCCTTGGGGAACCAACTTGTAATTAATTTGGTGTTTGAAGCAATTTTGGAAATCAATTTGGAATTGATTTGGTAATTGAAATAAATTTTGGAAATCAATATGAAAATTGATTTGGTGTTCGAAAGGAAATTAATTTCATGTTCTGAAAATAAATTTAGAAATCAATTTGGAATTTGATTTGGTGTTTGAAAGTGAATGTTGGAAAATCGATTTAAAATCGTATATCAGTTGATATTTAGAAATGTAAATTCACAATTGAAATTTATAAGGGAAAGGGAAATTGGTTTTAAAATAAACATTGGTTTATTTTTAAAGTGTGGAAAGATTTGAAACTTGTTTCAAAGGATGGGAAATCGATTTGAAATTTGATTTTCAAAGTGATGAAGTGTTAAAAATATATCCTACGAAGATATTTTGAAAATAAATTATTTAGGAAAATTATTTAAATCTGGTAATTGCTGTGAATGTTGATTGATAGTTAAATAACCGACTATCAATATTTGCCTTTAAATGGCGTTTGAATTTCGATGCGAACGGGGTTCGGATTCCAAGTGGATATCCAAAAACCACATCGAACCTTTGTGATTGTGATAGATCTTTTATTTAAAAGATCAAAGTGAAAATTGTTGTGATTTGTTGAAATCTAAATGAACACTTATTTTTAAAAATAAGCGCTCGTTATTCGGATTAGCCGGGAGAGGACCTTTGTGTCATAAAACCAATTCTGAATAATGATACGACGAAATGGGATTGCATTTAAAGACCGATGGTGAAGACAGGGTATTTGAGAGAATGATATGATGACCTATCGATTGTCTCTGCAATGAGTAGCTATAGTCTAGAGATTCCCTAAGTGATGGGAAGTCCGATCGGGATTGTGAATACCCGGATTGCAAGGGCTTCTTCGGAAGTGCCTTCGGTTCTGTTCGAACCTGGAATAGACTTGTAAGGAAGTGTGTCTGACATTACAAATTGAGATGTAAAGCTGGTTTCTATCAAATACATTTCTGTTGGTGGCGGAGAATTTATTCTCTTAGCTTAACACCCTTCTCTGAGACGTACGAGCTCAGAGGTTATGTAGTTGATGGTTACTAGTGATACATTCCCAATTTGGTAATGGGGCATACAAAGTGCTGCTGATCATTTGTTGATCGAAGCATGGCTTTTGCGAAAAACGTAGCTTTGTGGATGAGACTTCGTAGAGCCTCACAACCCGAAAATGGTCGAAACAGGAATGTTGCGGCAAGGTTTTTTATGGGTCGCGCCCCTAGGGTATATCCATTTTCTTCTGGATGAGAGGTGATATCATGGTATGGAGCCCAGAAATTTTACATATGTTGATGCTGCAAATTATTATACTTTGTGGTTGAGGATCCTCAGATAAAGGTTTGTAATGACCGGGGATAACATAATTTTTTTGTGTGGAGTTATCAAGTTACAGCTTCATTGCACCCAAAAGTGTGTGGTAACTCGGCCTTGTGTCAGCAGATATCGGGTTAGGTTCATGGGGATGTCCTTCCAGAGGCGTACCCCTTACGGTGTAGGAAGTTCCTTAGTCTGACCATTTGTTGGAAATCCAACGAAACAATACGCGCCCTGTACGATTTTAGTTGTATAACCCGCCATGGAATATGGCGGTAACCTGCTATTGAACATGGTGGTTATAGTGGGCATACGACGAAATGTTGTATGCTGGCTAAGATTAATATTATACTTTCGAAATGTTTTCTGCACTGTGCACTAATAATAATATTGAAAGAATTTTGCGTATTAAGCATTTTTTACTGTCATAAGGAGAAATCTTCTCCAAGTGTGCGTTTGCATTGTGTGTGTGGCGGGAGGCCTTATGGAAGTTTCATTTCCAAAAGCATAGCGGATTTCTTTTTATTTTCTTTATGAAAATAAGTATTTTTAAGATCTCACACCAGTCCCACGACTGACCTGGAGTTTGTTGTTCCCTTTCTAACTCTGGGTGCCCACCAATTTCCACACGGGCAGTCTAGAGTCAGGTTATCAGATCATTCTGGAATTCAGGAGCTGCTGTAGAGATCAGGAGCAAGCTGGATGGCGAAGCGTATCACTAGTACATGTTATTTTTTCTTTCGCTGTTTGTTGTTGTAACACTCTGATAATGTAATGTGATGTGATGTAATTATAGATATGATTCGTTGTTTTAAAGATTATTCATTAATATATTATATGTTTTTCCGCTGCAAAATGTGAGATTCTGTTATTGTTTCTATCTTCTTCTTCTACCTTCTTCTTCTTAAACGTTAATGGTTCGGTTTTCCGGCATTCGATAGTTTGGCAGTTGATACAGTTGACATATTAATGTCGACTTTCAAAAGTCGAAAAATCGAATCGTTATATGAAATATAAAAGTTATTTAACAACAAAACTTATATGATATGAATGTATGAACTAAAAGTGGAACATTAAAGAAATCAAATAGACTAAGGAATAAATACACACGTAAATGTACGTATACTGTGATTTTTGATGTGTCTGACACTTGAATCATGTGGGTATTTCATAAGAAATACGTTACTCTATAAATCGACAATACAATATATTGAAGATTATCAATCTTTAATACAATGTTGTCCTTTACCACATATATATTAATAAATTACTTGCATACTCCTTAGTTGTCGAGCAAACTCAAGCTGGGGATGTTATGTATAGCATTATTAATATATTGAACAGATGAGGTAAGATAACTATATGTATTTATTGAGCAAACTCAAGGTACATGTACTATACTTAGGCCGTCATGATACGGTAGGTATGAGTGAATAATCACTTTCGATTTGTTGAGCAAGATCAAGGTCGAAATGAGATTAGGATAAGAAAAAATGGGTCAGGAGTTGTATGTGATACAACCGATAAGGAATTATTCACCGTATGTGGAGTTATGATTTGTTGAGCAAACTCAAGGTCAGAATACCAAGACGTACGAATCCTAACACCAATAAGTGAAGACGAAAGCTTTCTATGTTTCATCTTAGGGTTTGGAGAAACATAAAAGGCTAAGGGGAGCCTTATTAGAAAAATTAAATGGTAACATTTGACCATTGTAATATTGTAATAACATATGCTAAATAATGTTATAATTATCTAAAATAATAAATTTGTGAATTTGATATGATTGATAAAATGTTTATCAATTAACATATACAAATGAACTGAATTGAAAGTTGACAAATGGAAATATAATGCCCACTATTAAATTCCATATATATGTTAACATTTCATGTGACGCCCCACCTCTATCCTCACAATAACAAAGGGTATTAAAAGAAATACTGTCTGTTATTACGAAGAATAAGGCTGGATAGGAGCGGCCATCCGTAGTTAGGCCTTACATTAGTATTGGTTATTTCGATAGGAGTGGTATATAGTTTTAATTTTTTTCATCTCTTATTATTCACTCCCATCGACATATCCAATTCCAATATAAAACGAACTACGATGGTTCATAATAGTTTAGGACAATAAACATAATAATAACACAGATAATATAAATGCGGAACACAGATAAAACAGAAAGTCTCTTATATATAATAACTGATGTCAGTTACAATACATGTCATAAGATACATATGATACAACTACAACTGTCGACTCAGGAAGTTACATATACAAGTACATTATTGTAAATAATATACATGAGTATACAGCATCCTATACTAAGACAACGACTACTCTAAAAAAATAAGAAAAGACTTCATAGCTCTAGCAGCAACCCAAAGTAAGATATCAGCAACCTGTAAATACTCGGTCTGACCCGAATATTACATTCAAAAGAAAATAATACCCGGGTCAGTCTAATTCAAACTCAGTTATTAGTGCACAGAAGCGATAATAATTAAATAATGAATAGACGACAGTCACAATAAATCTCGTCTATCCGATCCTTAAATAAAGAAATCGGATAACGATAAATATAACACGTAATAGTGTTAAACAACAAATCAGCAAATTAAACCAAATCAGAATACAATTCAGGATATTGAATTGAATAAACAAAACAGTTGAAACCATTGAAATATCAATTAAAAATATTAATTCGGGTAGGGCTGCAGTACACGCACGCGTGCACTGCCTCGCCACTACAGCATATGGAATACGCAAAAGATCAATAATCAAAACAAAATAGGATATCAACAAAAACAATACCGTGTGGCTGCAGTTCACGCTTGCGTGCACTGCCTCGCCACTATAGTGATGATGTACACAAACGGGCACAAGGTCAAACCCGAGCGTTTAAGCCGGATTCAACTCAAGTATATATGAAATATGTACATAAATGAATGTACATAACAAACTGCACATGGAAGTGGCATAACTTTGAGATAATACCCCCTATTCAACTGAAAACAGTGACATGATGAAGTAGTGCAAACCAATGAATAAGGACAGCACAAGGTCAAACCCGATTTTACCAAGGACCAGGTCCGACAACACAAGTGCACATTATAGTGCATGAAGACTTTCACAAAATATCAAACGCACTAGTATAAAACAGTGCTACCGGTGACTGCAATTATAAGCAGGTAGATATAAAGTCAATGCAACAGTCCATGCCAGGGCACGACCCGAATAAATACTTAAGGGTGCAACACTGCTTCATAAACGTGTAGTCAAGCTACTGAATCCCCAAGCAAAAACCCAAAGGCAAGTATACTCATATGGTTGCAGTAAAGACTGTGAATACAAACCACTACGGTGAACTTCATGATGACTAAAAAAAGGAACAGGTTGCGACAGTGAATCACGAACCAAAATGTCAGGTGAATATCAAAATGCAACACTGGGTAGGGGTACTCATATACGTACACACATTTTTACATTGCCAGGAAGCACTCTGTAAGGGTCAACTCCAAGCATCAAGGCAAAAATGAAACAGACTTAAGTGATATACAGGAATGAAACAGTGAATCACAGTCAAGTGAAACACAGCATTAAATGAACATAGGAATTACTGCAACTGGTACAAAACTGAACCTGACGAATGCACTGCAATCAAGTGGATGGCAATAACCTGTACTCGATGTAGAACAAACACAGTGAAACCCAAAGCTAACTCGGTACATATATACAATAAGCACAACATACGTATGGTTGCAGTGCAAACAAAACTCGAACTACAGTGATGCAGTATACCAAAGGTCCATGACATATATATATATATATATATATATATATATATATATATATATATATATATATACTATCAACATGAAGACTACAAGACCCAAGTTATAGTGCAGACATCATTTAAGTACATCGAACCAGCAAGCCCCATCATCAACTAGACCAATATCAATGGCAACGACATTCAAGGACAAATGGAAAACTACAGTTATGCACACAGATGACCAGAATCGAGCAAAAAGAATTTTAACACCGGGAATGGCAACTGGCAACGAGCACCAGACAACACGAAAACAAAACTGCAATTCCCCAAGTATAGCAAGTACTTCACAAAGTCGGGCAATGACAACAACCGGAGAAGAAAAAGAAATACCAAAGAATTCAACATCGAAAGACAACAAGAACAAAATCAAATCCAGCTGAACGTAAATCAAAATCAAGTAAAAACATCAACATCGAGACAAAGTCGAACTGCTGTAACCAAGTATTGAACTAGATGTGAGTAAATAAGAATTACTTGCCTTAAAACAAAGCGACGACGAAATCGACGCAAGAAGAAGCGGTCGTGAGCAACACCAGGGGATAGTCGATCGACAAAGCTTTCGATCGAGCAACCAAAGGTCGGCGGCTTCACAAGGTTTCACAAGCCCTAATTTGGAAAAGGGGACGACAAGAGGAGGCCGCCATTTTTTTTTCATTCGTATGATTTAGGGTTTTATTTTTGAATGAACGAAAATTGGAAAGGGGGTGGGTATTTGTTTTGCAAAAATCACAGCCCAATATAAAAATGGGTCACTATTAAATTTTTAAAGAATTTCAACCCGGTTTAAAACTTCGATTAGCAATTAACGACCCATATAATCGTCATTCGACGATAATCAACTGTTACTAAACTCTGGGTTGTTACAGACTCCCCTCCTTATAAAAATTGCGTCCCCGCAATTTTCATAATTAAGGACGTCAATAACAATTATTTTTCTAACATAAACTGGTTAAGCTAGAAAAATAAAGTTGGGAATACAAACACCAAAGAAACCTTTTAAATTTTCAATAAAAGAAATTCACAAATTATCAACACAATCTAATTATCAAAAACGATAATCAGAATTCTCAAATCAACAAATATTCAATTATCAAAGGCGATAATTAAATCTCAAATCAGCAAATATTTAATTGTCAAAGGCGATAATTAAATCTCAAATCAACAAATATTTAATTATCAAAGGCGATAATTAAATCTCAAATCAGCAAATATTTAATTATCAAAGGCGATAATTAAATCTCAAATCAGCAAATATTTAATTATCAAAAGCGATAATTAAATCTCAAATCAGCAAATATTTAATTGTCAAAGGAGATAATTAAATCTTAAATCAGCAAATATTTAATTATCAAAGGCGATAATTAAATCTCAAATCAGCAAATATTTAATTATCAAAGGCGATAATTAAATCTCAAATCAGCAAATATTTAATTATCAAAGGCGATAATTAAATCTCAAATCAGCAAATATTTAATTATCAAAAGCGATAATTAAATCTCAAATCAGCAAATATTTAATTATCAAAAGAGATTATTAAATCTCAAATCAGCAAATATTTAATTATCAAAAGCGATAATTAAATCTCAAATCAACAAATATTCAATTATCAAAAACGATAATCAAGTCAACAAATATTCGATTATCAAAAACGATAATCAAATCAACAAATATTCGATTATCAAAAACGATAATCAAATCTCAAATATTCGATTATCAAAAACGATAATCAAGTCAACAAATATTCGATTATCAAAAACGATAATCAAATCAACAAATATTCGATTATCAAAAACGATAATCAAGTCAACAAATATTGGATTATCAAAAACGATAATCAAATCTCAAATATTCGATTATCAAAAACGATAATCAAGTCAACAAATATTCGATTATCAAAAACGATAAACTAATCAACAAATATTCGATTATCAAAAACGATATTCAAATCAACAAATATTCGATTATCAAAAACGATAATCAAATCAACAAATATTCGATTATCAAAAATGATAATCAAATCAACAAATATTAGATTATCAAAAACGATAATCAAATCTCAAATATTCGATTATCAAAAACGATAATCAAATCAACAAATATTCAATTATCAAAAACGATAATCAAATCTCAAATATTCGATTATCAAAAACGATAATCAAATCAACAAATATTCTATTATCAAAAACGATAATCAAATCTCCCAAATATCTTATTATCATAAGCGATAATCAGAACTCATATCAACAAATATTCGATTATCAAAAACGATAATCAAATCAACAAATATTCGATTATCAAAAGCGATAAACAAATCAACAAATATTCGATTATCAAAAACGATAAAAAAATCAACAAATATTCAATTATCAAAAACGATAATCAAATCAACAAATATTCGATCATCAAAAACGATAATCAAATCAACAAATATTCGATTATCAAAAACGATAATCAAATCAACAAATATTCGATTATCAAAAACGACAATCAAATCAACAAATATTTGATTATCAAAAACGATAATCAAATCAACAAATATTCGATTATCCAAAACGATAATCAAATCAACAAATATTCGATTATCAAAAACGATAATCAAATCAACAAATATTCAATTATCAAAAACGATAATCAAATCTCCCAAATATCTAACTATCACAAGCGATAATCAGAACTCATATCAACAAATATCCAATTACCTGCAGATAATTGGAAACAACAAATATCTAGAAATCAATTAAGATATTCTAGAAAATCAACATAAAAGGTTGAATCGATCCCATCAGATGGCGAGTTTTAGCTACGCCGCACGTGCATCTCAGAATGGCCGAAGCCTACCAAGTACTCAACATAATTTTGGCGCCCATCAGATTGACCCAAAGGTCCGCAGAGTGACCCGAAGGTCTAGTACTGGTATTTGACCCAGAGGTCCAACAGAGTGGCCCGAAAGCCCAACAAATGACCCGGAGGTCCAGCAGAGTGGCCCGAAAGCCCAACAAATGACCCGGTGGTCCAGCAGAGTGGCCCGAAAGCCTAACAAATGACCCGGAGGTCCAGCAGAGTGGCTCGAAAGCCAAATAAAATCATCAGATATTCAATTAACGAGTCCGGAATTAACCGAAAAAGCAAACGCACATGTCTCATACCACGTGTTTTACTAAATCGTTTGATTCTCTTCATCATTTCCTTGAACGTATGAAATCATCAAAATCATCAAACAACAAATGTTTCAATTAACGAGTCCGGAATTAACCAAAATAGCAAACGCACATGTCCCATAACCACATGTTTTACTAAATCGTTTAATTCTCTTCATCGTTTCCTTGAAAGTGCAAAATCGGGTATTCCAAAAATAACATTTCACATTTTCAAACGGACAAGTCCGGAATTAAGCGAATTAGTAAAAGAAAGGGGTCATAGTCCTCGATTTTTCTGAAACGTTTAAATCGCTTCCTCATTCTTTTGAAGGCGAGAAATGCAAAACTTCTGAAAACAATTTCATTTATTTCTTAAAAGTAATAATTTACATTTTCAAACGAACAAGTCCGGAATTAAGCGAATCAGTAAAAGAAAGGGGTCATAGTCCTCGATTTTTCTGAAACGTTTAAATCGCTTCCTCATTCTTTTGAAAACGTAAACTGGAAAATTTTGAAAACAATTTTTTTTTTTTTGAAACATTTGAAAAACCGTGTTCAAAACAGCAACATCTGAAACAATTTCGATATGGAAATTGTATTTCTCAAAACATCGTAAAAACGGATCTCAAAATCAGCATTGCGGAATAACCGCTTGAAAATCCACTTTAAATTGAAGGTTACTGAAGTCAATACGACAGTAATTTTTAAACATCAAAATCTCATCAAAATGATTCCCATTAAAATATAATACCAATGGATTTTCATTCATTAAAAATGTCAACAAAACACTGTTCTTTAAAATATAGCATTGGTGTAAAAATCCCGTTATAAGAATAACGGTAACAAAATACGTTTCATAACCAAGCATTGGTTCAACGTAAAATTAATGCAGTAACGTGTAACTTAAATTTGCACGTATACTACAAAATGAACAAAGAAATCATTCAATTATATCTTCAATGAAGATATTTTAAAACAGCAGAAATCTAATCAGATATGATTAGCATCAAAGAAAACCAGCAAGAATTTCAACAAATCAGAACCACTGGTTAAACAACATAATGAAATTAAATTCATTTTCATATTTTGATTTTTAATCAAAATAATTATCAGCTGTACTCAGCGAAGCAGTCTTACTGTTTCCGCTGCGCACACTGATAAACAAAACACAATTCAATCAATCATCAAACACAAATTCACTTTTATTTTTAAATAAACTATTTAAAAATTTCATCGAAATTTCAAAACTTTAGTTTTGACTCAAAACACAACTAAAACATCGACAAATAGTTGTAACACATGTTCCATCTAAGTTATGTTTTATATTATGTCCATAAACCCCAAGCTCTGATACCAACTGTGACGCCCCACCTCTATGCTCACAATAACAAAGGGTATTAAAAGAAATACTGTCTGTTATTACGAAGAATAAGGCTGGATAGGAGCGGCCATCCGTAGTTAGGCCTTACATTAGTATTGGTTATTTCGATAGGAGTGGTATATAGTTTTAATTTTTTTCATCTCTTATTATTCACTCCCATCGACATATCCAATTCCAATATAAAACGAACTACGATGGTTCATAATAGTTTAGGACAATAAACATAATAATAACACAGATAATATAAATGCGGAACACAGATAAAACAGAAAGTCTCTTATATATAATAACTGATGTCAGTAACCATACATGTCATAAGATACATATGATACAACTACAACTGTCGACTCAGGAAGTTACATATACAAGTACATTATTGTAAATAATATACATGAGTATACAACATCCTATACTAAGACAACGACTACTCTAAAAAAATAAGAAAAGACTTCATAGCTCTAGCAGCAACCCAAAGTAAGATATCAGCAACCTGTAAATCTCGGTCTGACCCGAGTATTACATTCAAAAGAAAATAATACCCGGGTCAGTCTAATTCAAACTCAGTTATTAGTGCACAGAAGCAATAATAATTAAATAATGAATAGACGACAGTCACAATAAATCTCGTCTATCCGATCCTTAAATAAAGAAATCGGATAACGATAAATATAACACGTAATAGTGTTAAACAACAAATCAGCAAATTAAACCAAATCAGAATACAATTCAGAATATTGAATTGAATAAACAAAACAGTTCAAACCATTGAAATATCAATTAAAAATATTAATTCGGGTAGGGCTGCAGTACACGCACGCGTGCACTGCCTCGCCACTACAGCATATGGAATACGCAAAAGATCAATAATCAAAGCAAAATATGATATCAACAAAAACAATACCGTGTGGCTGTAGTTCACGCTTGCGTGCACTGCCTCGCCACTACAGTGATGATGTACACAAACGGGCACAAGGTCAAACCCGAGCGTTTAAGCTGGATTCAACTCAAGTATATATGAAATATGTACATAAATGAATGTACATAACAAACTGCACATGGAAGTGGCATAACTTTGAGATAATACCCCCTATTGAACTGAAAACAGTGACATGATGAAGTAGTGCAAACCAATGAATAAGGACAGAACAAGGTCAAACCCGACTTTACCAAGGACCAGGTCCGACAACACAAGTGCACATTATAGTGCATGAAGACTTTCACAAAATATCAAACGCACCAGTATAAAACAGTGCTACCGGTGACTGCAATTATAAGCAGGTAGATATAAAGTCAATGCAACAGTCCATGCCAGGGCACGACCCGAATAAATACTTAAGGGTGCAACACTGCTTCATAAACGTGTAGTCAAGCTACTGAATCCCCAAGCAAAAACCCAAAGGCAAGTATACTCATATGGTTGTAGTAAAGACTGTGAATACAAACCACTACGGTGAACTTCATGATGACTAAAAACAGGAACAGGTTGCGACAGTGAATCACGAACCAAAATGTCAGGTGAATATCAAAATGCAACACTGGGTAGGGGTACTCATATACGTACACACATTTTTACATAGCCAGGAAGCACTCTGTAAGGGTCAACTCCAAGCATCAAGGCGAAAATGAAACAGACTTAAGTGATATACAGGAATGAAACAGTGAATCACAGTCAAGTGAAACACAGCATTAAATGAACATAGGAATTACTGCAACTGGTACAAAACTGAACCTGACGAATGCACTGCAATCAAGTGGATGGCAATAACCTGTACTCGATGTAGAACAAACACAGTGAAACCCAAAGCTAACTCGGTACATATATACAACAAGCACAACATACGTATGGTTGCAGTGCAAACAAAACTCGAACTACAGTGATTCAGTATACCAAAGTTCCATGACATATATATATACTATCAACATGAAGACTACAAGACCCAAGTTACAGTGCAGACATCATTTAAGTACATCGAACCAGCAAGCCCCATCATCAACTAGACCAATATCAATGGCAACGACATTCAAGGCCAAATGGCAAACTACAGTTATGCACACAGATGACCAGGATCGAGCAAAAAGAATTTTAACACCGGGAATGGAAACTGGCAACGAGCACCAGACAACACGAAAAAAAAACTGCAATTCCCCAAGTATAGCAAGTACTTCACAAAGTCGAACAATGACAACAACCGGAGAAGAAAAAGAAATACCAAAGAATTCAACATCGAAAGACAACAAGAACAAAATCAAATCCAGCTGAACGTAAATCAAAATCAAGTAAAAATATCAACATCGAGACAAAGTCGAACTGCTGTAACCAAGTATTGAACTAGATGTGAGTAAATAAGAATTACTCACCTTAAAAAGAAGCGACGACGAAATCGACGCAAGAAGAAGCGGTCGTGAGCAACACCAGGGGATAGTCGATGGACAAAGCTTTCGATCGAGCAACCAAAGGTCGGCGGCTTCACAAGGTTTCACAAGCCCTAATTTGGAAAAGGGGACGACAAGAGGAGGCCGCCATTTTTTTTCATTCGTATGATTTAGGGTTTTATTTTTGAATGAACGAAAATTGGAAAAGGGGTGGGTGTTTGTTTTGCAAAAATCACAGCCCAATATAAAAATGGGTCACTATTAAATTTTTAAAGAATTTCAACCCGGTTTAAAACTCCGATTAGCAATTAACGACCCATATAATCGTCATTTGACGATAATCAACTGTTACTAAACTCCGGGTTGTTACATTTCAACACCCATGCAAGTGCCTGATTTTATAATTACTGAATACATTCGTGGTTTGGTCACTATGCATTTATTTGGTCAAGACCATGCATTGAATATTATAAGTTTCGAACTCTAAAAGCAACACAAGATTATAGATATTTGATCCATATACCATTGCATATAAATGTTATATAATGAATGGTCAAAGTTTGTAATGTACAATTTTTTGATGAAATTAGTTCATTCGAAAAACCAAATAAACATTAGTGCAAGGTCGAATATTCAATCTGATTGATTACAAAATGGACCATATTGTGTTAATGTAACAAAAGACCAAAACCTACAAGATATATATAAGAACTCGATCACTGATATGTCATTTTGATCGGTTTACATAAAGTGCCACATATTTGATGTCCTTAAATGTTAAGAATAATCGAATGCGCTTTTGTAAAGAGTTTGTTACGATATTGTAGTATGGTTTTATTTTGAATAGTTTGACCATTTGAAAGGAAAACGAATGTATAAGAATATATGTAATTTAAGGTACAGTCGGGATGAAGAGAATGAATACTCATTTCTGCTTTACAGAGAAACATTTAAAATTATAATTGTAATATGACACTTAATATTGGAATAAGATATATGATTTCTATTCGGAATGTACTTTCATATAGAAAATTGTTTTCTATGAGATTGTTTCTTTGAGCTTAAGATTTTTGACCAACGAACTCTCCAATGTAAATAGTTGTAGTGCATGAAATAAATAAATTTTATTAAGTGAATGATGGACCTCTGAATTTAGTACGCTATTATAGTAATGGTGGAAATAGTAGGAGCATGTCATATAACACTTATTAATTACATCATAGTATGAAAATTGTTTCCATGAAACTTACAATACATTATTTGTGAAGTAATGATTATTTTTCGGTATCGATTGGGAAAAAAAAGACATAGCTACATTATTTAAGAATATTATGAATATTCTTTATGAAATAAAACTATAATGTGGTATTTTTTTTTATAACAAAAATGATGCATTGGAAAATACAAAAGTATCTAATATTATTTACAGTTGTTTTGGAATTATAAACCAAGCCGTAGTTTTAAGAAATAAGTTTATTGTATGATTTTGAATCATATGATACTTGTTAACTATAACTCAAACAATGGCTATGCCCCCATTTAGTGGAAATATCATAAGAGTTGATGAACTATTCGGATTGATACATATAGATGTATGCAATCATAATTCTATAAATACCAAGACGGTTTCATGTATTACGTCATGTTCACCGATGAGGTATTGCCATCATGGATATGTGTATTTGACACACATGTAGTATGTCTATAATAAACTTATAGAATATAAAACAGAAGTCAATAAAATAACATGCGATAGAAATGATTTAATTTGATCCAATGAGTGAGTATATTGGAAAATGTTCCGAACGTACCTAAAATGAATAAAAATTCAGTCTCAAAATTACTCCTGCATGTCATACATAATGATGCATCGATATGGAGTAATCGAATTTTGTTGGATAATGTATGATTAATTGTGAGTGAAGTAGAGTTAGTTTCTTTCTATAAGGTAATGTACTTAAAGGTAGTACACAAGGTTGATGTTAATTCATCTGAATAACAGTTTACAAAATTTTACGAGATAAGGGTTTATAAGAAACTCCAACATATCTTTTGCCAAGGAGTTGGCAGGTTATGCAAGTCAAAAGATTACACATAATAATTGTTCATGAGGGACCTTATATGAATCTCCCCAAAAGGATTTTGAAAAGACTATCATTTGATGACATATTTATGTTTCGATCATAATTTTTGTAAACTAAGACCAAATCAGCTTTATAAAAATAGAAATTCATAAAACGTTTATGAATACCTATTCGATTGCATTGAGAAACAATTGTTATTTCAAGATATTCCAACTTCATTGTGAAGAAATTTATTTGAGGAATTATTGGTAGTAAAATGGAATTTTATACAATCCATTGATATAACTGACTATATGAGATAAAATGAAATTAACTAACCTAAACGAACACATAACATTAGAATGTCTAATAAGTATTTTCGCACATCTAAGAGAAACTATGAGTTTCTTCAAAAATATATAATTCTAGATCATTTAATTGAACCATTGAGAGTGTTGACCTTATATGGTATGATGTGCAAATCCGAAAGAATTCCAAGTATGCTATCAAAACATAGATTTTGGCGGTCGTAACTGAAGGGATATGATTCATCGACCACGACCGTGTCTTTATGATTAAGACTAATAAAGTTGGAATTCAATGAGAAATGTTGATAAGAATAATATCGCAAATTTCAATTGTTGAAATTAGCGTAATAGATTCGATACTCATCACATTCAAATCAATTCGTATTTTCTCACAAAATTATCACTTGATAAGTCCTAGTGTTTTATTACATATGTATTGAAACAGAAAATTCTAAATAAAGATTTAGAGTAAGCTGTTTACACATATTAACAAAAAATGTCTCAAAGTCAGTGGGAGCGATATTGAGTTGTGAGTCTTTGGATATGATCCAAGAAATGATACAAAAGTATCATTTTATAAGCATCAAGATTGAATAAGTGTTTTGATAGAAATATCAAATAGTTTGATTTTTAATCAAAGTACAGAGGAAACGTGTATTCATAAGAAAGAACGTTTAAAGGTACATTGATATTTCTAAACTATAAGTAAACAACACGTTGTTGATTTATTGATGTACTTGTGTTAAAATCAGCCCTATTTTGTTTAATACTCAACATTGGACTAATAAATGATATCTTTTATAGTAAGTATAAAAGATGTCGGGAATGTCCCAAATAATATGCAAGTACACCTTATTAAAATATTTAATATGGAACATGTAAGATTGATTCCTTTGCATTGACAAAAGGAATTATCATACATGTTGTGTTGTCTACGATATCATGATTTTTTTATGTATTTGAAAGATGAAGAAAATATCAAATCCGAATTGATATCCCTAAATGGTTGTTTAAAGTGTTCTTGTGTATTTATAAAATACTAGAGAATTGTTTACAGAAACAAAAACTTCTTGTGAAAGAGCATTCGAACTCAAACTTCATAAGTCATATTGTGTGTTGTATGTCAATAATAAATTCATGTTAAGAATCTTTAAGTTCAAACTGTTCCATATAAAAGGCTATGGCTTATTCAATGGAAAAAGGCTACATACATCGCCTTGAATATTGCCGCAACAATATATATATATATATATAATGTATATGTATATATATATATAATGTATATATATATAATGTATATAAAATTATAAATGCACAAATTTATAACTGAGCCAATTCCAAATGTTGAGAATCTCATAACATTGTTATATGATCACAATGTCCGATATGTTTCATAATAGAACTTAGAGCTCATAGAGGTCGGCAGACATACTCCGAATTGTTCCATGTGATAAAGCAGTTAAACACCATCGGAGAGAGTTGATTAACATAGTAGATAATTGAAACATAATAGCATACCCATTCACAAAGGGACTGACCCAACCAATTTGGAGAAACCGATTGGAGAAGTTGGAATAAGATTCCATAAGTGACCCCAAGTGCAAGTGAGAGATTGATAAAGTTAGAGGTATGCCCTAAGGGAAATTATGTAATTTGTTATATATATCTAACTCGTCAAACAATCTTGTTCACAATAAAGGTGTTTCTTTCTATATATACTTGATATAATGTGGTTATATTAATTAATTAATTTAATTAAAAGTATATTTAATAGAAAATTCATAAATGGCATATTTTGCGATAGTAGTTACATGTAACCGTAAGTAATTTATCACAATAAAACAAATATACCATTTTAAATGTTCCTAGTCAAGCCGCATCGAGACTGGATATCGATGTATCCTTTGAGACTAGAGTGTGTAACGTTCTCCAAATGTTGGACAGTGTATTACTCATGACTGCTGGGGGCACTTATGGGTTACGTATGGATTGTTATTGGATAACTATGGAATGACTCACTTGATGGTTTTTGTTTAACTAAGGTCAAACAAAAAAATATCGCTGTGACTAATTTACACAGTTCTCTCGACTTGAGAATACTGTGGATCTTTAATATGAAAGCTCCGCTTTGATTATAGTCAAATCATGGCATGGCGTTCCATCGAGTGACTATAGTTGAGTCGAGTGGAAGTATTGGAAGTGAAGTACTATTCAAGAGAGGATTAGACTTCTTAGTTATATGTGGTTAGTATCATGGTCAACTAAAATTTACGCAAAGCCAAAGTCTCTGACCAGAGCATTTTGGATAATAATAATTGTAACGAGCGTTATGGCACACGCTTCGCGCGTGATGATGATACACACTTTGCAGGTGAATTGGTTTTCTATAAATTGAATATGTTTAACATATTCAAGAGAAATGATTTAGATAAAAGTTAATCATATTTTTGAGTTGAAATTATATGCAGTTAGTTTGAAATTTTTTTAATTTTTTTTTGTTGCAACATCTAATTTGTTTTCATTAGTTTGAATTATTGTTCTTATTAATTTGAAAAAAATATTTATTTATTGGATCATATTTTTAAATGATATTAAGATTTATTAACATCTGTAGAAAGAAGTTTTCAATTCATAAAATAAGTTTACTTGTTCTATCCTATGTTTTTATTTAAGTGACACTAAAGTTTAATAATATTTGTAGAGGTTTATTTGTTAAATCTTATGTTTAAGTGACACTAAGATTTAATAATATTTGTACAAGAAAAATTGGAATTTTTAAAAGAAAGTAGATCCTTATTTTAAGTGATATTAAAATATAGGAGTATTTTGAATTTGTAAGATCATATTTGTAAGTGATATTAAGATCTGATTTGTTAATATGAATAGAGGGGCATTTTGAATTTGTTAAAAAAATTGATTGTGAGATCCTATTTTTAAGTGATATTATGATTTGATTTGGCAATATTTGTGGAGAATTGTTTTTAAATTTGTTAAACTAAATTTATTTGTTAGATCCTAATTTTAAGTGCTGTTGAAATTTTGATATAATTGTAGGTGGGCATTTTTGGTGGTTTGCGCTGACACCAAAAAAATGTGACACCAAAGGTATTACAACTATTATTAAAGATTATTGAACTAAAGACTTTGTGTTTGGACTATAAAGTTGAATGTGGATGATATTGAAATTTTGACCATTACGAATTCCATAATTCCAAAGTGATATAATTACGACGAAGATAATTGGTGTAAATAAATGTCACTATTAGGTACTGCTTATAATAGGTAAAACTGGATTTTACCAAAAGATGTTTAAGCGATGAATTCAACCAAAATGTCACACCACCTGATAAGTGACATATGAAAGTTAGTATTTGAATTGTTCAATATTAACCGCTGACTGAATTTACACCTTTGAGTCGCGCAACCGTAATGATGAATTCTCCGGAAAATCACATGATTTAATTAATTTATAAAAGTTTTAAATTAATTAGTATTTGAGAAATATTATTTATTATTTATTTTATTTAGTGTTTAGGAGTTATTTGTAATTTTTTGAATGCATTTATAAAAGTTATAATTGCGTGCATTAGTATATGATGTCATTGCAATTAAATAAAAGATAATTACATGCGTTAAAATATGGGATCTTACGTCATTTGATGGCACGTAAGTTTCAGCCATACCATGTAAAGAAATAGGAGTGAAAGGAGAAAGTTAATCAAGAGAATTAATTAGAGAAGTTTTAATTAAAAAATGGGAAAGGTTTCCTTCTTCCAAATAAAACATATTCTGTAATTCATTATGTACGTACAATTGAGTTTCTCATTTTTCATTCTTCTTTCTAAAACTTTTTTAGTTCTCTCCTTCTCTAATGGCTGAAAATATGAGATCTTCATGGCTTCAATTATTTGTAAAATCAAATATAAATAAAATAATTATGAAAAGTGGTTTATTCTTCTTGATCCTTGCAACATCTGGAGGCTGATTTTGGAATCTAGGAGATTGGATTCATCATTCAAGGTGCAAATCATTGATTTCATTTTAGGTAATTCTAATTTTATTTATTTGTATACTCATAATGTTGAAATGGTCCAGATTCATTCATATTATATATCATCTATCTCATCATGTTTAAAAGGTTTATTTATATTATATCTCTTCTATCTTGTGTAGTCATCTTGTAATATAACTTTGATCCCCTTTTTATTCATCTCATTTAATTATATGATCATTATGTGGATTTAATTTGAATCTCTCCTTATTTACATATCCATTGACTATATGTTTATTACGGTTGACTTCAAATCCTTTATCTATTTTATTGGGGGACCCATTTCTATAGTCAAATCCAATTACCATATCTAAGATTATGTAAAGTTATAGACTTTTATTTCATACCTAAGATTAAAAGATTGAATCGTTTTGTTAACATTAAATTTAAACATATATGTTACTTAAATTGTGATCTTCATACATATATATAAATATGTGTGTTATTTTAAGATGAATACATAACTTGCAATTATTTATACATATAGATATACATGTGCTTATGTTATTTTCATCTAAATCAAAGAGAACCTTTTTGTGAAACTATAGAATTTAGTTTCAAGCTCTTCCTTAATTGAAACCTTTGTTACAATTGTTAATTCTTGTTTTGACAAATTAACATACATAGGTATACTTATTTTAACACATATGTGCATAAACTTATCAATTATTATACATGTATATTTTATTGCTTAAAAAAAACTTGGACAACAAATGCATATGTAAATTCTATTGTAAATGTCATTTAATATGTCATTCAATCTAATTAAAAAGAGAGAAATGTAAGGGCTTCTCTCTCTACATTTATAGCCTTATCTTTCCTCAATTTATTATACATGTCAAAAGAAAGATTTTCTTTCTCTAAAATTTCTCATGCTTGGTTACACAAATATACACCTCTTATATGTTACACTTATATTTCACAACATGAATGCATTTGATATATTCATTCCATTACACATAAATATGTACATAAGAGTATTTTTGATATACTCTAATTTACATAAACATTAAATTAAAGTTAAACTTAATACCAAAAATTAAATAAAATATTGATTTTATTTAAAAGAAACTTAATTCTTTTAAAAGCATATTTAGACTTCATAGGTCTGTTAAAGATCCAAAATGGCAAATTTTTTTGAAATTCACCCATTTTTTCCTTTACAAGCTAGCCCCGTTCCTTCAATATATATGTATATAAATATACACACACACACACACACACACACACACATATATGTATATATGTGTGTGTAGGAGTAAAGTTAGACAAATAGAAAATAAACTTAGCAATCAAGCAACTCTGAAATGATCGAGTAACTATCTTCGTTAAAAGGATCCATTAGATCTATGTTTATGGACATATTATGTCTCGTCTTATTGTAAGCAATTTTTACCTTTAAAGCGTCGATGTGACTTTTTTCTTTTTTTAAAAATTCCTCAAGTGATACTTGTTTGGTCAATTTTATCTTAGGTTTGCAATCCAATTGTAAGTGAACAATGCAACAACGCAAGTCAAGTTATCAAAAGGAGTTTTTGGGTTATTGAACATTCTTTGTTTTTTTTCAACACATAAGTACCAACAAGTAATTATGAAGATAGTATCGAGGAAAAATATATAACCATTGGTATATTGAAGTCTGAGAATGTCCTAGTAATACTCACAATTGAAATCCACGTTAGTTATGTTAAACTCGAATACAAAGAGTGTTTACAAAAATATAATTAGTTAGGGGTCAACTATAATATAAATGTAAAGTTTTCAAAGTTTTAATTTTAAAAAAAAAACACACTTTTAGAATGATCCCTTGCCATTTTTATTTGAAAAACAAAGAGATTACAAATTAAGTTCAAACAAGGAAAACCAACAATAAAAAAACAAAAAACTTAAACAAATGGACTTATCAATAAGCAAGAATCTCTTGATAATTCCATTTAGACAAACCATCACAGTTTTGACAAACTAATCATCTACCTTTCAACGGCACAGAGGATTCGATGAACAGGAAAATCGGCATTATGAGTTTCATCCTTGAATAGTCTGCAGTTCCTCTTCTCCCAAACAATGGAAATAATTTTTTTTTAATGCAGCAAAGAGGGAGGAAAAACGGGTTTTCCATTTGGTGGCAGTAAAAATTATTTGCCATTCACAATGACTGACAGAGTTTTGATTATGAAGGCCAGAGATGGCAAGGACTCTCTTCCAAAGCTTGTGGGTAAATTGGTACGCAAAAAAACAGGTGATGAATATTCTCATTACCATGAACACAGAAGGTGCGTTGATAGTGATTGATCAAGCCCATGTTATAGAGTTTATTCTGAGTGTGCAAAGCATTGTTCAGGATCATCCATAACAAGAAGTTATCTTTCATTCCGTGTTTGGTGTCTTATACACGAGGAAACAAATGGCTTCTAGGTGTTTGTGATAATGCCTGTAAGTTGTAGCTAAAGAATGTCCTTTTTTTTTTGAAGACCCAGGAGAACCCGGCAGGCCGGTAAACTCCTGAGGAGGGTATAGTAAAGCCGTCCGCTGATCCAAGCCCCCATACCCCCGGGTAAATTTATATAGGATAGGGAAGCGCATGGTAGGAATCGAACCTGGGTCTTTTACCAGAACCCAAGCCTCCTTTCCACTGCGCCGCACCCGCGGACGCTAAAGAATGTCCTTGTTCGACCAATAGAGGATAGTAACATTGCTGAATGAGTTCCATATTCCTCTAACATACTCAGAACTTGAGTGACACAGGACGATGACAAAATGATGTAAGTAGGAAGAGGTCTTAGCATTTTTTGGGATTTTAGTAAAAGCTTTTTTATTATGATTTAGTGCATTGCCTAACAAGAGACCAAGCTTGGTACAAGGTGTGAACCAGAAACTATGGGCACTATTGGGTTGAATGATGTATTGGATATTTTGGAGGAAGAATGTTCTCAGCATTAAGATATTTCTCCATGTTTGCTACAGTCATTAGGGATTTTAAGAGTCCAGAAGTTATTCTTCCTGATTTGATGCTTACTAGTCTACTGAGCCCATAAGTTGTTTCAACTATTGAGAAGGAGATTGAAGTGCTTTGAGTATGCAACTTTATTCCACAACAAAATATTTAGGATGCCCAGACCACCCTGCTTCAAAGGCGTTTGGATTTTGTTGTATTTAATGGGAGCGAGCTTCCCTCTATAGAGCATGCCATGCCAAAGAAAATGATTATTAGCTTCGTTTATCATATTAATTAAGTACTTAGTAATAATATAGGCTCTGCACCAGTAAATGTTCATTACAGTGGGTATTGTTTTAACAATGGTAGTTCTACAAGCTTGAAAAATGTTCCTATTAGACCATTGAGACATGCTTGTAGTTACTTTCTTAAAGAGGAGTAGGCATTGGGCTTTGGTGATTCTAGATGAGGTTAAAGGTAAGCCAAGATACATTTGATAGGGAGGAGGAGGTAAATATTAGATAAGCTATGAATAGGGTTGTCAGTGGATGCAAATGGATGCGGATATGGCTGTATCCGCATCCACATTCAAAACTTTAAATCCGCATTCGATATCCGTGGATATCTGAGAATTAATATTTGTATCTGCATCCGCGGATATTTTTCGGATATCCTAAAATATCCGCATCCGAAAATAAAAAACGGATATTTTCGAATATTTGAAAATATCCAAAATATCCGCATTCGAAATTGAATAAGATTTTTATTATACTAATATTTTTGAACTAAAACAATCACTTTCTCAAATAACAATATACACAGTACAATACTAATTAGTTTTTCAAATGACAAAATGGCAACACACATAATATCAAACAAGTTTACGCGATATTGCAACAATTCAAATGATAAAATAGCAACATACATAATGACAAAATGACAACACACATAAAATTTCGGATCGGACGATGTTTTTCGGATACAGACATGTCAATATCTGCATCCACATCCGATTTTCTTTTCGGATATTGGATATCCGCATCCGCTTTTCGGATATCGGATAATATCCGGTTTTTCGGATACAAATCCGGATGAATTTCGGATTTTTCGGGTATCCATTGACATGCCTAGTTATAAAAGAGGGATGGGCAGATGGCCCAAAACAAACAATGTAAATATTTGATTTTAAGTAATTAATATAGGGTCCTATCATAGAACCGAATGTTTGCAGCGGGGGGAGGATGGTGGTTATAGCATGCGCGGTAGGTTTAGTGAAGAGTATTAAGTCATCAACAAACATGAGAGCAGAGACTTAAGGATAAACACATTATGATGAATGATATAAGACTTATCAATGACACTTTTATTTATCATGTCACTTAGGCATTCCATCACAATAATAAAAAGGTAGCCTGACATAAGGTCTCCATGATGAATTCTCTGACCACTTTTGAAGTAGCCACATAGACCACCATTGATGGATAAAGAAAAAGGAGCATAACACCAAACAACTCATTTTGTAACACTTTTCGCTTTCAGTTTGTAACGGTAATAACCGTTATAAATTTCTAATGGTTATTTCCGCTATGACCATTTATCACGGTTATAGCTGTTAATAAATCTGGTAGTTTGGTAAATAATTGACAACGATATGGATAGTAGTGTCATTTTGTTTATTCTCAGTACTCACCACGTTTCTCATGCTTCTAAAATCATTTCTCATGCTTCGTCCTGTAAGTCAAAAATTCAAATCTAGGGTTTTCACCCCCTCTGTTATCGCCACCTCCACCCATGTTCGGCCTTTTGGTAAAGCAAGCAAAACAATGACTTTGGAACACAAATTTTTTAGGGCACCAGTTCATTTACATATTGAACGACACAACGGCTATTAGTAAAAAAATAGATCGCATCAGCACCACTGCGACCCAGAAGAAGGCGCACTGCACGACTCCAGACTCCCTGATGGTGACTGTGACTATTCGACAGTGATTCAGTAGGTAGCGGCGACTCCATTTCCAAGGCGATGACTGCAGATTCCACGAGGCAGGGACTCCAATCTGAGGCTAAGGGGCGTAACTTCGAACTACTATCACTTCTTCATGTAGATTTGAAACGCCAACTAGTTTTCCTAAATTTTAATATGTTACATTAACAACATTTATTTTGGATCTATAAATTTAGCATCCCTGTTATCTTTATTTGGCCTTTGTATATTGTGATTTATAATGATCAAGAAAACTATATTCCTTGTGCACAAATCAAATTAATGCGCCTAAACCTTAAGACACGTTCAATTCTCCATAGCATCACATTCCTCCATTCACGCGACTCCCTCTAAGCCAAGGTCGCAACTATCGACCATGATGTCTTTGTGCTCGCGCGCTCTTCTTCAAGCGAGCCGCGTCCCATCGGCCACGAATTCTAATCGTTCGATTTCTCCTCTCTTTTATTTATTTGTTTCTCGATCAATTAGTTTTTTAAAAGGAAGGCTGTGATTTGAAATCGAGGAAAAGAGGGGAGACGGAGCGGTATACAGCTGAAAAACGAACGTGAGTGTTTGAACGAGTAAGGAAAGAATTAAATAATTTTATATTGGAAAATATCAAACCAATAGCTATGAAAATTTCGAACTCCAAATGACTCGTGCCGTCTGGCACTTATAATGTTTTACCCCTATTCCGAATGCAATAGGACTAATTTCGAGGCCTATTTCGATCGTAAGCGAAAGACCGCTTTTCAAAAACAATTAATTTTAATTGAATTCCTTAAATTCATTTCTATGCGTTTCAAGCTCGTACGGAGAAACGACAAGTCCGATCTCTATGAAACTTGAAATCGTACAATAACTCATTATTACGGATCCAATGAAACTTGTTTTATCGAAATCCAAAACAGTGGCCAAAATAGCTATTTTTACTCGTTAATTAAAATATAAAATTTCTAATTATACATTTTCAAATCCAATTTTTTAAATGTTAACAATCTTCATTGTTGTTTAAATAAAATTTGAATCAACTTTCGTATCATATTCAATCATATTAAATTCAAAATTCAATTATTCAAATAGTTTCCAATATTAAATTTAAACAATTTATTTATCATATAAATCAATATAAATAAATCATTAAAATCCAAATAAATTTTAGTTATCAACATTATATTATTTCTGTTTAAATAATTCACAATTATTATTCAACTTCAGTTAGTGATTATAAACATAGTTAATACATAGAATTTATTCCAATACTTGTTATCGCCAAAATCTTCAAAATCAATTATTTCAAAGTTTTTATTCAAGTTCATATTTAATAACTTACATTTAAAATCATTAACTTTTTATTTTTAACCATTTTTATTCAATAATTATATCAAATTACATAATTTTAAAGTAGTTAAAAATACGGGTCGTTACGTACTCATCCACTCAAAACTTTTCGTCCTCGAAAAGGCCTTAAGTAAAGAATATAACATACAATATTTTTTCGAAATGGTCAACTTATAAAACATAAGCATTAATTTGCAAACTATTACTACGCTTCTACTACGCCACTCCGATCGGCTTACGGAATTTACAAGTTAGTTTTCAAAACAGGTTATAAAATTTTAAAACTTCAAAAAATTTCTAACTCCCGGTTTTAAGGAAAATTTCGATAGAGTCTCCTTTGCACGGCTCGATCAGAAAAATTTGCATATCAATATATATCACAAATATACTAAATAGATATCAAATATACATCTCATCTCAATGATGAGGCATCCCGAAAGGCAAAAATATAAAATCGTGGTATGTAATCCGAGATATGTACCTTCTTAATAATAATACGAGCGAGTTCGCTCGTATTAAGCAAGAAAAGCAATGTAAAACCCGCCTATACGTCCAAATGTTCTTCGTATGTACCTATCTCAACTCAAATTTAAGATATTAGTTGCATATAATGATGTAGAAGCATGGATGTGTCTAATATAACCATATAACATGGATTTTGAATCTAAACAATAAATACAAGCACAAACACACAACATACAACAACCATATGCAATCAAAACGGTAATAATAATGGCTTGCAACAAAACAAACCATCCAACCATCAATATCCGTCCAATTAATCCAATTAATTCATAACCATATGAATTTACGTCATCCAATGCCAATTTTTTTAATTAATTTCCTTCATTTCTTATTAACATTCATTTCATTAACATTTTAATCGATTCATTTCAATTTGTTTGCATTCAACCAACTTTTATTCTGTCAGATTCACGTTCAATTTATTTTTCAGTCAATTTATTTACTTCCAATTGATTTGCATGCACTTATCAACATTAATGAATTCACATTCTATTAATTTACACTCTTTTATAGTTAGATTCATTTTTTTCCACTTCCATTATTTCTTTTCAATAATTCATATAATTAATTACAATTAAGTAATTTAATTCCATACCACATTCCATATATTTTAAATTGATTCACATTCACTTATTATTAATATTCATTTCGTTAATCATACAATGGATTTATATTCAATTCATTTGCTTTTAATTGATTTACATTAACTAATTTGGTTTCAATCCATTTTAATCCAATCAACCAATATTCATTGCATTCATATTTGATTGATTACAATTTTTACATTCAATCGATTTGTTTCAATTATTTACATTTGTTTCATCCACATTTAATTGGTTTACATTCCATTGATTTCTTCCAATTTATTAGCATTCTTTACAAATTCATTATATTCAGTTTTATTCAATTCAATTTGTGAAATTTCAATTTGTTTCACTTTTTTGTTTAACATATTTCATATAAATTCATTGGTGAATCATTTATAAAATTATTCCACTTAACCTTGCTTAAGTTAATATATGTTTTATTTCCACTTAGTATATCCTCCTTTTTATTATACTAACATCATTATAAATTAACTAAGTTTATTATAAATATTTTATACAACACAACTCACTTTTATTATTATTACTTCATATCTTAAGTTAGTATTAATTCATCAATTCACTTCATTTATTCAAATTCATATTATTAATTTACTAAAGTAAAATTTTACTTTATAACTCAATTGATATTAATAAATTTTTTCTTCCCACATTTTGTTTCAGTCAATTTTCTTAAGTTGCTTTCGTCCTTTAATTTTTTTCATTAACTTATTACATATGCAATAACCTAACATGCAATTTATAAAAAGTCATTTCATTTGTATTTAACTTATTTTCATCAAATTTTAAATTAAATCCAATTACTCACATTAATTTTTTTCTTACACTCATTTGTTTTTATTCAATTTCTCGCATTAAATTTTTTCTTCACACTTAAATTACGTTTCATTTTAAAATTCAAGTTCCTATTCATTTGATTAATTCATTTTTTAACTTAAATGAAATTAATTCACTTTTCTAATTTATATAGTTTCACTTAATATCTAATTCAATTTTATTTAATATTAAGTTGAACTTTAATTTCTTTTAATCCATTACTCATTTTGTTTAATCTTATTCAAGTTAAATTTTGTTATCATTCCCATTCATCAAATTTATTTGGTTTTAGCTTTCTAATTTTCAAATCTATAGATATAAAAGTTAACTTCTTAAGATTTCATTTCGGTATTTTATCTACTTCATTTCAAATGCAATTTATTTCTATTTAAGCTTTCATGAGTTTAATATATTTTATTTACTTCATTTCACTAACCCAATTAATTTAACATTTCTTAAGTTAATTAATCTATTTCATTTCTCGATTCAAATTTCTTTTATCTGCTTAATTAAAATGTTTAACCATTTTAGATTTTATTTTTACTTCCCTGTTCAAATTTATAAGTTATAAACGTATTTCTTCATCTGCACTACTTCCAATTTTTAAGTTCCAAACCATTTCCATATATTTACTAAATCATACTTAGAATATATTTTTCTTTTACAATCAAACTTGTTTAATCGAAAAACAAATTTCATTTGGTAGAAATTTTCACTAAGAAACTTGAAAATGAATACTGCAGTCATCCCAAGAATTATTCCCCAGTGACCAAATAAGTTCAATGCTTTTATTTTCTTCAAAAATCCTTTAAAATATATTCCTAGTCAAAACACTTTCAAACAATATTATTATTAATTTTCAAGGCTTTGAAAAACAATTTTTGGAAACAAAAGGATTTTAAATTCTAAAATTCTCAATTTTTAAAATCGCTTCTATTTATATGCTATATTTAAATATACTCGTACAATTTTATTACTTCATTTTGAAAATATTTCGTTAATTTACTCATTTTTTATTTCAACTAATTTTTATTTTAATTAGATTTCAATTGAATTTTAATTATCAAATGCTTCATAAAATAAAATTTATTAAGTATTCGTTTTATTTTTTATTCAACCAATAATTAATGATAATTATTATCATCTCCTAACAAAATTTAATTAAAAATTATCATTATATGTATAAAATATAATTTAGGTAAAATTTATTTCATTTACCATATTTTAAAACAATATTATGTCGACTTGCCTCGTTTGAGTGTTTAGAAACCCCTATCGATAACACGGCGTCTCACGCATCGACCAGAATTCATAAACAACTCAATGGATAAGTAAACACAATATAAAATATTTTACAACTCTAACAAGTATGCTCTCTCGTATGTATATACACTCAAACAGACTCATTCTAGGGTATTACTTCCCTATCTCTAATGAGTCAAACCCCATAAAGCCAAGGCATTGTTAAATCTGGCTCTGATACCAACTGTGATGACCCACATTTCGAAAGGTTTAAATCGACAATGATCCACACATGTCCAACTTAAAAAAATCCAAAACGTAGATAATCAGCGGGGTTAAATAAGAAAAATAAGAAAAGAAGAAAAGAAAACAAACACAGAATCTCACAGCATAAACGATAAAATATAATAATCAAATAACAGTTCACGAAGCTGTTTACTATACATTTGATTACAATCTATACAGATTTATCGGAGTTATATATACACATCAGAGATAAGTGACCAATATACATGATAGCATGAATAAGGGAATAATACTAATAGTAATATACCAAAATCTTCGTCTTCGTTTTTCATAGATAATCTTGAATACGCTAAAAAAACTCAGGAATGACCCAAGCGTAATGAAAAGACAAACACTCAAGTCAGGACTAAAATACTCATATGTAAGTCAAATCAATATCACAAAATATGACTACAATAACTTAAGAGATGTTACAGGATTTTACATCTCCTAAGGATCCGTTAAACTATTTATAATAGTATATGCTATAATAGATAATGTCTATCAGTAAAATAAATATCAAAATAGCGTTAAGGATTTACATTATCTCCCTTAACACATTTTTAAAATTTTAAACCAAAGCCATAATGGGCTCGTATAGGAATAAACATGACAAGGTATGTGAGACAATGCCCAAGATAGGATTCAACCAGTTTACCCCTTATGTTTGGTCGTAACCCATCCGTGGCCGACCACGACAATCAATCCAAACGACAAAGGTGCACCATCGAATATGAAATGTAATAGTAATATGAGGGATCAACGCCGCTAGAGATAGCAAACCTCATTGGCCAGGCATAGGCTCATGTTTTAGTCATATTAATTATGACATGAGTATCAAAACTATCCATCATCATTCTCTTACTTCATTCCAGTGAATGTTACCAATTCAACCACTATATTTTGGATATCATCCACTACGTACACAGTTGTTAAAGTGGTTTCAATATTGACAAAGAATATGCCAATAAGAGGCCACGGTCTCTTTGACAACCAAATGTCGTTTTGCACACCGGTCAGTTCTTTTACAATTTGAAAACAGTTGTACTTGATATCAAAATATCATATTCGCTTAAAAATCAAGTTCATTTTGAAATCATCGTATTTACTCAAGATATACCATATCTATTTCAAAATCATCATATTCGCTTTGAAAAACATACTTTTACTTCAAACGTTATTCAATTCGATATATCGATTCCACTTCAAAAGTTGATTCCAATTACAATTTTGGTTATAATTCACTTTAACACAATTCGCTTTTAAGTCTAAGATTTAAATATAAACATTCCACCCTTTTCACCTATTTGAATATTTAGAAAATAGTATAAATAGTTTAAAATAACTAAGTATTTAAAATAGTTCAATGGAAAATAATTTGAGTATTAAAAATGTTTCATATAGTAAAATAGTTCGAAAAATCAAAATAATTTGAATATTTAAAGAATATAGATTTTCAAACCGTTTATACTAAAATATTCATTTAAAAATAGTTTCAAAGTCAAACCATTTCGCTTTTCAAATTTTCCAATTCAAATCAGCTCCAATTCTATTTCGATTTAATTGATTCAATTTCGATTTCAAGTCGAATTTTACTTCGATTCCAAATTAATTTTAATGCCAACTCCAAACTAATTTCAACTCCAATTCTAAATTAATTTAAAATTCCAATTCCAAAATAATTTAAATCCCTATCTCAGATTAATTTCAACTCCAAATTTAGACGGTTTTGATTTATATTAATTACGAGTTCGATTTTCAAAATATCGATTCAAAACACTTAAATCAAAATTTCCTTCGATATTCAATTTAAAATCCAAATCTTCAAATATAATTAAATTTCGAGCTCAATTTCAAAATATCATTTTATATCACCTTTTACTTAGAAATATTAAAAGCTCGAATGAAAACCCAATCTTTTGAAACAAATCGATTTTCTAAAATTCACATCGATTATAACGTAAAAATATCAACTTCGATTATTTAAAACATTCCTATTTCAAATTTAAATTTTGACATTCCAAGTTTCAATTCAAAAATAATTCAATTTCCATAAGTTCGATTTTTTCCTTAAAAGCAAATAATTTAAATAATTCAAAATCAAATTTTTTAAAATCGTTTAATTTAACCAATCCGGTGTCCGTATATAATTCTCTATCCTATGGCAAAGTGAATCAATTATTTAAATTTAATTTTAAAGTTTGATAGATATCATTTGAATCCAAAATAAATGCATATGTATATAACATTTCAACCTATTTCTTAGTTTATTCGAAATAATTCAATTTACAGTTTTATACACTGTAAATAATATACAGGATGGTAACAGGATATATATAAAATAAATAAACATCCAATTATTCGAAAATCAACCAATTTTCATCAATCACAATCAATCATCAAAATAATCAATAATTCACAACAATTAACCAATTTTTCGATAATCAGGGATTTTACTAGCAGTTAAATTCAAATTTAATTTAACTATCAATTCAAATCATATTAATTGGTTCAGATGTCAATTAAATGACAATTAAATTTATCAAACAAACATCAATAAATTTTAATCAATCCACGATATAAAATTTTACTAACATAAAAATATATTAGTCAACGCGAGCGTGTAAAACAATCACCTTCGTTTGAATCAAAAAAATTCAAGCTAGCCAAATCAACACGAAGTCAACTCCATAGTGCAGAGCTTGTTGATATGCATTCAACGCAAAAATCTGCATTCCAATCTGATATCATATGAAGAGTTACGAGTCATTAAACATTAATATTTATAAATTTAATCAGATATATACTTAAATCAGAAAATTAATATAACAATTAAATAAAAACTTAATTACTTAGTTAAGACAAACAATCAGAGCTTTACCTAATCCCCTCCTCCCAGGCACGAAGTCGCGTCGTCGTCTTCCTCATTCTTTCGTTTCTTTTTTTCAGACCACGGTCGACCTTCACTATATGGCCGCGTCCAGCACTAAGGCACGCTGCCGCCATCACCTCCAAGCCTCCATGGTCGCGCGCCTAAACCCTAAAACACGTTCAAGCCTCCACAACATCGTTCCTCCATTCACACAACTCCTCCTAGGCCAAGACCGCGATTGTCGACCATGTCGTCTTTGTGCTCACACGCGCTTCCTCAAGCGAGTTGCGCTTCCCATCGGCCACGAATTCTCATCATTCGACTCCTCCTCTCTTTTTTATTTGTTTCTCGATTGATTAGTTTTTTTTAAAGGAAGGCTGCAATTTGAAATCGAGGAAAAGAGGGGAGAAGGAGCGACATACGGCATAAAAATGAACGTGAGTGTTTGAAAGAGTTAGGAAAGAATTAAATAATTTTATATTAGAAAATATCAAATCAATAGCCACGAAAATTTCGAACTCTAAATGACTCGTATCGCCTAACGATACTAATGTTTTACCCCATTCCAAATGTAATGGAACTAGTTTCGAGGCCTAATTCGATCGTAAGCGGAAGATAGCTTTTCAAAATCAGTTAATTTTAATCGAATTCCTTAAATTCATTTCTATGCATTTCAAGCTCGTACGGCCAAACGACAAGTCCGATCGCTACGAAACTTGAAATCCTAAATAACTCACTATTACGGATCTGATGAAACCAGTTTCATCGAAATTCGGGACGGTGGCCAAAATGGCTATTTTTACTCATTAATTAAAATATAAAATTTCTAATTATTCACTTTCAAATCCAATTTTTTAAATGTTAACAACCTTCATTGTTGTTTAAATAAAATTTAAATCAACTTTCGATATCGTATTAAATTCAGAATTCAATTATTCAAATAATTTCCAATATTAAATTGAAACAATTTAATTACTCAACAAATGGATATAAATAAATCATTAAAATCCAAATAAATTTTACTTATCAACAATATATTATTTCTATCTAAATAATTCACAATTATTATTCAACTTCTGTTATTGATTATAAACACAGTTAACACATAGAATTTATTCCAATACTTGTTATCGTCAAAATCTTCAAAATTAGTTATTTCATAGTTTTTATTCAAGTTCATATTCAATAACTTACATTCGAAATCATTTAATTTTTGTTTTTATCCATTTTTATTCAATAATTATATCAAATTACATAATTTTAAAATAATTAAAAATACTAGTCGTTACATGGAGATACAGCGATAACTGCTATAAAGACAGTTGCACGATCAAACATTATGTCATAAATATTTTCAACCAAATAGCAATATAAGTGACTTAAGAATATAAGTAAATTAATATTGGCGAGAAACCCCTTAGGTTCTCTCAACAAAAGTCCCATGTAAATCATACGTATGTGTTAATATTTCGAAGTGTTCCATAGCGACCTATTTGTTACGTACACTCCGATCTTTCTTTTGTTTTTGTACTTTGCAACGCAATGGTTATAAATACCATCCGCTTAAACTCCAAACAAACAACCGTATAAACTGTCGTTTAAGCATTCACCAATAATTCATAGCAATACAGATATCATATAATTTATTTAAAGGTGAGTAAACTCACCGAAATTTCAGTTGACGCCGAAGCGTTTCGGTTTGAACTAAATCAAACGATGTTCAATTTTAGCCTTAATTTTCACTTATCTAAACCATTTCGATTGCAAAGCCATCACCATTATGAGGGCAGCGCAAAAAGTCTTGTTTTGCTTGGACCTCGTATGAGAGAGTTATTCAAATTATAAGATTTGAAGATTAAATTATATAATAAATTACTAATTATATTTTAAACCTTTAATTACCATTTTAAACCCTTCCCTCCCAATTCCTCTTTATCAAATGCTTGTACAAGAATATCATTCACAAGAAACCCACCATGGCAGTCACCTCTCTCTTCCTCACTTCCTCCATGCTCGGCGAAACTAAGATCTGTCGACTCCATTTAAATCTGCTGCCCCTCTCACTCCGACCACCGCCACCATTGTATGTCCGACCCCCTTATGCGAAATGCGTCAACAGCTCCTGTACTTGACCTTCCTAATCATGTAACTCCCAAACCACGGTTGCACATCACGAAACTCGGCCTATAGGTGTTAATCCCCTCAACGAACCTAAATGCAACATCAATTTGGCCAATCTCGCATGAATCAACAGCTAACCCAAACCCTTGTCTCTAATTCACGCCATTCACTGCTTCTTATTGCTGTAGCTCCAACCCATCAAGTCGCACACCAAAACGAAGATCTAGGCTCAATGAGATCAAAGAAACTTGTTTTTAGAATTTTCATTGAGTATATGATGAGATTTTGATTTTTGAAGCTTGCTTTTTTTTCTTACCTTTTGATTTTGATGGTAAGTGAAGAGGAAATGTGGGGAAATGCCTTTGCTTTGTATTGAGTTATACTTAATTAACAATTTTCAGCATCTCGGTGTACAGATTTTCGTTTGCGTACGAACCGCGAACGACAAAACAAAAATACGGTCGCGCTCAAAACAACTACGCAACCTTAAAAAAATAGTAATATACACCAGTTAATTGATTTTGTAAAATCACAAAAATATCGTCGTTTACCCATAAATCGTTAAACAATTAAATTTTAATAATTTCAAAATTAAAAATTATAGAAAATCAAATTAAAAATACATCAATAAAAATTGACTCGTTATACTAGGACTAAAATTTCTTCTTATTTATTTGAACATTTATTATTGCAAATAAATTTATGGAATAAATTCGCCGTTATTATTTATTAATTAAAAGGAGTTAAATAAGACCGTTAAATCTATTAATTAATATTCAATTAAAAATCCAAATATTTAAATCGCTATTCAAATATTAAACTCACAATTTAAATATTTAAATAATACCTATATTTGAATTCTAGTTTTAAACTTTATAACAATTATTCCAATATTTAAAATATTCAAAATCAAACAACAAAATTCCGAGTTGTTATAATTAGACATATCCACCCCCGTCCTGTACAACCCTTGAACCCAACGGTGGACCCAAGTGAGGCCCAACGAGGGTGGGCGCCCTCACTTGGTTTTGTTTTTTATTGTATGAAATAGGATTTTGTATGCAAAAAATTGTATTTCGTCCCGACTCAATTCAGCCCAAAAAAATATATAATTCATCCCTATTGGAATCAATTCTTTGATCGGCCGCTGCTTAACCCATCCCAGTGTCTTCACCGTGGCGACATCTACTCTATTGAAACCATATTTGCTTTCCCGTTTACTTCGTCTAAATACTTTCCAGATACAATACTCTATGGCCATCCTTTATGAGCCCACTGTGCCACTTTCCATTTCATCCTTATTCGTAATCCTGAAACAATTAGCCCTCCTTTTCTACCCCTTTGAGTTATCATTTCCTGAACATGCAGTTACACTCTAACGTCTGCCTCCCCTCCCTCTTTCAACATGTTCGCTGACTCAAAAGTGCCTCCCGGTTTGGTAAGCCTAACACATCCTCCCGGTTTGGTTTCCATCACAAAGTAAGAGTTTTGAGTTTATATTCACACTACTAGGGTCAAGAGCATTATGTAGAAAAACAGTATTATATAATCAAAATGCGAAAACAGTATGTGTACCTCCAGCCATTGATTGCTTTGAAACAGATAAAATAATTCTGAGATGTATTGATGAAAACGGGGAAGTGCCTGCTTTCTGCTACTACAACTGCCAATAGGTGAACGAGATTCCCATAGAGTCTTAATGGGGAAGGGAGAGATGAATTTTCAGCCAGTCTATATTATCCTTTTATTGCTGTGTCGATGAATAACCACAGGCCATATTTTATATAGACTGGTGAGATCCAAATCCCGTTATTAGCCTTGACACGTTCTCCATTCATCAAGAGAAGTGGAGATAAGCACAAGTGGCCAAAGAATATTTCAAGATCCACTTTTTTAGTTTACACACATTAATTCGTATGCAAACAATATGTGGCACGTGGGGCATAATGAGAGCGTTTCTTACATTCTCCCACTTGAACTGCGTGACACATTTTGACTTTATGATCATGGAAATATTAACTCAAATATCTTGGTCAGGTAGACCAATTGCACTTATCATATTTTACTTTGAAGTTAATGCATGAATCATGGCGGTTTTGATTGTGAAAGTCACAATTTCCTTCCATGTATCACAATACACTACTTCCCTTTAAAAAAGGACAGTAATACTTTATGTATGACTTCCAATAAGTCATAACAGGATCTAATGTTCTCATGAACAATCTTATTGGAGCAAAACTTTGATGTGCACAAACAAAATTATTATTGACATTCAATTTTAACCAAAATTAAGAACAAACGCATTGATACAAATTCATGATAATCCCATGTTGTTTACATGCTTTGTAAACACCTTTATTGAGAGTCCTTTAGTCAATGGATCGACTACCATCAAATCTGTAGAAATATGTTCAATTGCCACAATGTGTTCTTTGACTCTATCCCGTACAGCCAAATACTTTATGTCAATATGCTTACTACGCCCCCCAATCTTGTTATTCTTCGCAAAGAATACAGCTGACGAGTTATTGCAATAGATCTTCAGTGGCTTATGATTCGAGTCCATGATTTGAAGCCCAGCGATGAAATCCTTTAACCACATGGCCTGTGAAGTTGCTTCAAAACAAGCAATGTATTCTGCCTCCATCGTAGATGTTGCAAGAATTAATTGTTTGGCGCTTTTCCAGGAAACAGCACCACCAGCTAGCATGAATACATATCCCAAGGTGGTTTTTTTTGAATCTAAACATCCGGCAAAATCTAAATCTGAATCCGAATATCCTACCACTTCAAGATTGTCAATTTGTGTATATGTCGATTTGTAACCTTTAGTTCCTTGCAGATATCTCATAACCTTTTTCGCAGCTTTCTAATGATGAATTCTTGGATTTTGTTGATATCTTCCAAGCGTTCCCACCGCAAATGCTATGTCAGGTCTAGTACAAACCTGTGCATGCATTAAACTGCCAATTGCAGATGCATAAGGAATATTTTCCATTTCTCTCTTCTCTAAAGAATTTTTCGGATATTGATTTAAACTGAATTTGTCACCGTTGACAAGGGGTGCTGCATTGGCTTTGCATTCATTCATTTTGAATCTTTCGAGAACCCTTTCGATGTAGGCTTTATAAGACAATCCTAATGTTCTTTGAGATCTGTCTCTGTGAATCTCCATGCCAATGACATAAGAGGCTTCACCCATATCCTTCATTTCAAAGTTTTCTGAAAGAAACTGCTTGACTTTATACAGCAAAGCCATGTCATTGGTTGCAAGCAAGATATCATCTACATATAACACCAGAATGATGAACTTACTCCGACTGACCTTAAGGTATATGCAATGATCCTTGATGTTTTCTGTAAAACCATAAGAGATTATAACATCATGGAATTTGAGATACCATTGACGATAGGATTGCTTCAATCCATATATATTTTTTCTTAATTTGCAGACCAATTGTTCACCCTTACTTGAGCAAAAACCATGAGGTTGTCTCATGTACACCTCCTCCTTAGGATCACCATTTAAGAATGCTATTTTCACATCCATTTGATGTAGCTCCAAGTCATAATGAGCTACTAATGCTATAATGATTCTAAAAGAATCCTTTTTAGAAACAGGAGAATATGTGTCATGGAAATCAATGCCCTCCTTTTGCGTGAAGCCTTTGGCTACAAGTCTAGCTTTATGCCTCTCTATGTTACCATTTGAGTTTATTTTGGTTTTGTAAACCCATTTACAGCCTATGGCATGTGCTCCCTTAGGTAACACGACAATTTCCCAGACTTGATTTTTAGCCATAGATTCCATTTCATCTTTCATGGCATTATACCAAATATTCGAATTTTTTCCATTAATGGCTTGTGAAAAAGAGATAGGATCATCCTTAGGTCCGATATCAAAATCAGAATCAATGAGGTATACTAAATAGTCACTAGAAATAGTAGGATTCCTTATCCTTGAAGATCTCCTAATACCTTCAGCTTCACCCACATTTGATGGATGTTGAGCAGTAGGTTGAACTTCAGGTTCAATAATGGCGCGTTCCACTAAAGGTGAATTGTTGTTCATTCAAGATGTCACCTTGAAGGTTCAGAAAAATAACCAAATCATCCTTATATGCCGATGTTTCACCTTGATCCTGCGTTTCCTCCCACTCGAGTTTTCGAGTATGCGTACTTCCACTAATGTCACCATTTTCTATGAACTTTGCATTTCTAGACTCAACAATTCTAGGAGTATGTGAGGGGCAGTAAAATTTATATCCTTTAGATTTTTCTGCATAACCAATGAAATATCCACTGACTGTTCTAGGGTCCAATTTCTTAATTTGTGGATTGTAAACTCTAACCTCCACTTTACAGCCCCATATGTGTAAATGTTTCAAACTAGGCTTCCATCCTTTCCATAACTCAAATGGAGTTTTAGGAACGACCTTCCATGGAACCCTATTCAACAAATACACTGCTGTTTTCAGAGCCTAGCTCCACAAAAATAAGGGAAGATCATTGTCACTCGTCATACTTCTTACCATATCCATAAGGGTACGGCTTTGCCTTTCTGCAACACCATTTTGTTGCGGTGTGCCCGGCATAGTATATTGTGCAATAATCCCCTCTTCCTTAAGAAATTTCGTAAATGGACCCTCATTTTGTCCTGACTCTGTGTATCTACCATAATATTCACCACCCCTATCAGATCTTACAATCTTTATTGTCTTCTCTAATTGTTTCTCAACCTCCTTCTTATATGTTTTGAAAGCATCAAGTGCTTCCCCTTTATCATTAAGAAGGTATAAGTACATATAACGTGTATGATCATCAACGAATGAGATAAAATACCTCTGACCATTAAGACAAGGAGTACTGAATGGACCACAGATATCTGTGTGTATGATTTCAAGAGCTTCACTACTTCTTTTGGCACCCTTTTTGTTCTTGTTGGTTTGCTTTCCCTTTATGCAATCCAAACAAGTACCAAAATCGGAAAAGTCTAGAGTGTTAAGAACTCCATCATTAACCAATCTTTTAATTCTTTCAATGGAGATGTGACCTAATCTCCTATGCCAAAGTACAAATGAAGACTTATCAAGCATGGTACGTTTTGTACCAACTTTATCCTGTACAGTTATGAGACTTCTCTCATATGTTGGATCCAAATTTAATTTATATAAACTATTCACTAAAGTTCCAAAACCAACTTGAACAGAATCTTTCAAAATCATAAGTTCAGAACCAACAAAATTAAATTGATAACCAAATTGTACCAAACACGAAACAACAACTAGATTTCTAGAAAAGGAAGGAACATAAAAGGTGTTTTCCAAGTCCAACACATGACCCTTATTTAAAATAATCCTAAAAGTCCCTACAGCCTCCACATCAGAGAGCATTCCATTTCCAGAATAAATGCCCTTTTCATTTCCCATCGGTTTCCTTAGGCTGAGAAATCCCTGCATAAAATTCACAACATGAATTGTGGTACCAGAATCAATCCACCATGAATTTTGCTGTGAGTCTATAAAATTAGATTCATAACACACAAAAACATTAAGATTACCATGCTTTATAAGCCATTGCTTGCGTTTTTGGCAATCTTTCTTATAATGTCCCTTTTTCTTGCAGAAAAGGCATAGATCCTTATTGCCATGTTTCTTGAATGACACATTGCCTTCGTTCTTTTTCTATAATGCATTCTCATTGCCTTTACCTTTTTTCCATTGTCCCTTTTTATAAGTGACTAAGTTAGCACTCTCCAAATTTTCATGCTTCAGCCTTTCTTCTTCTTGTACACACATGGTCAAAAGTTCATTGATAGACCATTTCTCTTTATGTGTGTTGTAAGAAATTTTGAAAGGCCCATACTTCGAAGGGAGAGAATTAAGCACAAAATGAACAAGGAATGATTCTGGAATTTCAACTTCCAGTGCCTTAAGTTGAGAAGCAATGTCCCTCATTTCCATTATGTGCTCACACACACTCTTCGATTTATGATGTTTCATTGCAGTAAATTTGCTCATTAGGGTGCTAGCCAATGTCTTGTCAGAGCTAATGAACTGCTCTTCAATGGCTTTCATGTAGTCCTTGATCTTTTCACATTGTGGAATTGAACCTCTAATTCTCTTACTGACATGAGACTTAATGAACAATAGACTTAGTCAGTTGGATCGCTCCCACCGTTCATAGTTCAACCTTTCCTCGGGTGTACTTTGATCTGAGGGCACAGGTGGCTCATCAATGCGAAGTGCAAGGTCAATGTCCATACACCCTAGTGTCAAAAGGATCTTGTCCTTCCATTCCGAATAGTTCTCACCACTGAGAGTAGGAATTTGAGCTGTGCTTGCAATGGTGTTTGCTGCAACAGAAGTGTTAGCAGCAACAGTAATAGCCATTTATTATTTTGAAGCAAATGACTTTATTATGAATTAACCCAATGTTGAATTCAAGTAGTGGCACAATCTAAACCTTCCTGTGGGAAACGGTGGCATAACTGCATTAGATTTGCTCATCAGAAATGATTAAACTAGTGATTCCTTTATTATTTTGTAATGAAGTTCTATGCTTGTGGGCATCTAGAATTTCATTACTTAACCATTAAACCACTATTTAATCTAACCAGATCAGTCAAATAATCGCATTCCTGTGGGTAAAGCAATTATTTTAGTGATTCAATCATAATCCAGTTGCTGCAAATCTTATATATTCATACAGTCAAAAAGAAATATACACTTGGCATAAGATGTTGTGGCTAATCTTAATCCATAGTTATATTTGCCGAAGATAAGATTATTAAAGATTTGCACTTCTGGAATGAACTTCATATGTATGAAAAACTATGTACTAATGAAACTGCGAATGGTATTTCACCAGTTACATTGTTTGCACTGTTACAGTATGGTTTGTCCATGCATGGGGAAACTTATATATAGACATTTCATACTTTTCCAGTATACAGTGTAGGTACTATTCATACATAAATAATCCATGGCATGCATGGTTTCAGTGAATAGTTACTACTTAATATTTTGCATAAAATTGCATAGCAGATTTTCTTTAAGTTCTGGAAGCAATGATTTAACTATTCGGTAACTGAGTTGGAAAGAAGCAATTGCATGAAAATGGAATCATCACTTAAAGCACAGTATTCAATAAATGAACATGTCCTGGTGTCATGTTGTATTAATATTTATGTGTCCACTTGCATGAAAAGTGACAGCACACACTATTCAATAAAGTGAACATGTCCTTTTCATGTTAAATTAATATAAGTGCAAATATCCAGAAGCATCGTGTAACGACCCGCTATTTTGGAGCATTCAAATCGATAATAAAACCATACATATCCGACTTGAATAATTCAAAATACCGAATTGTTAATTAAAATTTGGCAAAACTTAAAATATACAGTAAATAAATCAATCACAGATCACAGAGTAATATAATGCAGCGGAATAGATAAAGAATAGTAGTTCATGAAGCTACTATATACATCATAGTTAGAAAAATACAACCAAATAGTTCAAATGCAGTGAAGTCTCCAATGCAACAGATGAATTCTCTGAACCAATCAACTGGAAAGGCTAGAATCTGAATCGATAGTTGGATTTCCAAATGAAGCTCCAAACTCCAAAGGCGAGTCTCAAATGCTGTATCACTCAGTCTGACCTGAACGTAAAGAAAAACATAAAACACTCGAGTCAGGATTAACATTCTTATATCAATAAATCCAACTCAAGTGAAATATCAACTGAAATACAATTAACTTAAAGGATGTTTGGGATAACCATCCTCTAAGGGTCCATGGAACTTTCGACAAGGTAGAAATATACACTATAACACCGTGGTCATTTCAGCTTAATTTATACTTCAAAACCAAATCTCATTTTCACTTCAGATATCTCTATATTTTCCAAAATAGTATTTATATATATTAAATAATTTACACAGTATAGTATTTTCAATTTCCTCAACTTAACAAATCGTTCCAACATCAACCCGACCTTCCCATTCAAATTAAATTCAATCTCAATTTATCAAGTTAAATTCAACTCAATTTCTAAAATAACCACTTAATTTTTATCGATCTCAAATTCTGATTTATAATCACAAATACCCATTTATATTTCCATATATTTCGAAACTTTAAGTATTCAACGTTTCATCTAAATTTTCATTCAATTTAGTTTTCTAAATAATAAATTCAAATTTAGTTCAACCTAAATTTTCATTTTAATTCAATTTAGTTGCTAAATAACAAATTCAACTACGGCGATTTCAAATACAGATCTGAATCTCAACATAAACCATTTAAATTCCAATATAGTTCAAGGCTTTAATATTTAAATGTTCTATATAATAGTTTCATATAGATCTCGATTTAACCTCATTATTATTTAGTCTTGAAATACTCCCTTATTAGATTCAATATCATTTAAGTAACCTTAAATTACATTTTACTCAATATTTTCTTTAATTTATTTAAACGTGAAATATTCATTAAATCACTTAAATCAAAAATCCAGTTATAAAATCATACCCTTTAAATTTCCCAATCAAAAATTTCAAATCAATTTAATTAAATAAATCCTTATTTAAATACCATTTTTATAAACCCAAATTTATCTCCCAATCTTAATTATTCAATTTATTACAAGAGAATCTATTTGAAATATAGATTTACATAAATACTTAACCATATTATATGTATTAAATCAATCTAATTTAAATCAAATATTACTACTAAATCTATATATATAATTTTCACTTATATAATATCTTAAGAATAAAATTTATTAAACCATATATTTCTTTCCAAAATTATAGAAATTATTTTCAAAATGTTTATATGGACCAACTGTGTCTGTATGTATTTCCTATCATATAGTCAAGTGCTACAGATATTTATCATTTCAATCGGTATACTAAATATATACGGGTGGATATCATTTCAACCCGTAATCCCAAATTCAATTAAATGAAAATCGCTTGGGTTTATCATTTCAACCCATATCGATTTTCTCCTATTCTAAAGTCTGTTCGGGTATGTATCATTTCAACCCATAGTGATTTCTAAACTACAGGGAACTTGCAGAGTGATAACAGAAAATACAATAAAATAACAGGCATATATCATCAATACCAATATAATATAAACAACAGGATATGGTGTCATATCCCGCAGGTGAACAGTTACAGATAATAGCATATATAACAAATTTAAATAACTACAGCAGCATATTTCATTTGTCGTTTCAATTGAAATAAAATTTAATGAATAAAAGAATGTTAATCGTGAGTGATTACTCACCTCTCGAGCCTAGAGAATACAGAAGATGACACGGATATGCATACTGCTACAGACACTGAAATTTGAATTATGAATCGAAGCAAAGCAAAATCGGCACGAATTCAACGATCAAAGCTGATAACAAGAATTGATGGAACAAGTCAGAACGGGATCGGCGAAGATAATGGTATGAGTGGACTCATATATATATAACTATATATCTAAAGTCATACTCTAAATTCAACACATATTAAATTAAATTAAATATATATGTATTTATATTTTCCAAAATCATTGTTTTTTTATTTAAAACACATAAATTAGATTCAAGCATATATACAATATGAAATTTGAAATAAATATTTATATAAACACACTAATATTAATCATGTGCTAGGTTACAATACTGACATATTTTAGCTGTAAGAAAGAGTATAATGAAAGAAGTCAACATCAGTTATAGTATATTTATATAAACCAAATGTAACATATATTTAGTTGACATAACAAATGAATTCGTTTATAAAATAATATACATTGGGCGCTATTTCATAAAAATGCACATACAATACCATTTATATATGAACAACAAAAGTAGCTTATATATATAGATATACTATTTAAAAATCAATATTTACATTTCAACTAACATCAGAAAACAAATATAAACTTTATACTTTATATATGTTTTATGGAAAAAGAGGGAAAAAAACAGAATGCAAAGTGGATCCAACGTTTGGAATTCAGGGATTAGTCCTGAAGGCTAATACACCGTCGGATCATTTTTATTAAATTTTTGGATAAATTTCAGTAGAAGAGTAGCAATTTATTTAAAATAACATGGTGTGAAATGAATTGATGGAATGAATAAAGTAACGTATTATTAGTACCCAAATAATCAAACGACACAATATGTTGGTTTCTTAATAACGACAGTAACATTCAATTTGCTAAAAGTTAATTTAGGACGTTATCTTCGTCTTATTTGTAAGCGATTGATATATCATACCTCTTTTAAATTTAAGATCAGCTCATGGCACGGCGTATGAAAATTCAAATTTCATCGCATCATATATTTATTATTTTCAGTTTAGAAATATATGAACTTATCAAAAAAAAATTTGGCTATAAATGACGTAAAACACCACTGCTTATTAAATTTGTCGTGTACTGTGTTTAAATACTTCCAAAGCGTTTTTTAATTTATTTAAAAGCTATAAAATGAAAGGAGTGAAAAGAGAAAAAAAGAAAGAAAGAAAGAATATAAATATATAATAATAAAAAAACATGGGGAGAGAGACGAAGATACAGATGGTGGTAAGTATCTTGTTCTATTCATAAGTAAATATCACCATAAATTCCTTTGCATATTTTTAATTGCTATAACCAATGTTTTCATATATAACAGGTCCAATCTTATATACATAGCTACATATTATAAAGAGTTATGAAAACTTGTATATATACACCTTATAGTATAATATATATAACTAGATAAAATGTATATATTAGATAATAGAATACAATAATATAGATGAAAAGAGAATTGCAGCAAGCTAAAATTTATAATAAAAAAACAAAGTGTTGCAGGAAGTTGAAAACAACAACTAATGCAATAGTATTTATTATAAGTTTCGAAGTCCAATAGACAAAAGAAAACACAGCTTGTATAACATATCCATTAAACAAAATAGACTATATATAGTACTAGTACATATTCATGCTATATGTAAATATTTAAAAACGAAACATATATTGCAATATGATACGCATACCATTTATAAAAATACGGATGACGAGGGGAGGAGGCATGGAGTGGGTTGTGGCTCTTGACAGGTGGTTCGAGCTGGGTGGCGGAGGCTTGACGAAGCTATAGGAAGGAGAACGGTCCTTTTTCATTTTTCCATCATATGTGTTTTAGCATTGTAATGGGAAAAATCCCTTTTTTTCAAGAAGCAACAGAGAGGAAGAAAAAATGAAGCTAAATAGGCTCAGAGACTACACGCTATAAATATTTAATATAGATGAACGGTAGGAATGAGTAATCCAGCAACTAAAATTGGAACCATGGAAATAGATGGGTCAATCGCTAGAATTTAGGAGGTATGAATGGTAACGGTTGTTTGAATTGTATACCAAATATATAACTTTATATTATATTATTAATTGAATAGGAGAAATGAATGGGTGGAGAATGAGCTGTCCATTTATGATATACTGTTACATATAATTTATTAAAGAAGAAACGGTAGAATAATAATAGATTTGAATTATATACTGGTGTGATGCAATAACAACGATCAAGTTGATAAGGTGGATATTTAAACAATTTATTGCTTGATTGGAAAGCACGTGAGTGTGGAAAGGCAATGATATTAAAATGGAAAAAAGGAATGGACAGAGAAATTTAAGCGAAGATAAAACGTACAGGAATAAATATAGAGTAGTGGGATGGTCACGATAATTCAGTGGATAATTAAATCAACTTTTAATGCCACCGGCTGCATGTTCAAATTTGAAAAGGCAGAGTAACGGACCATATAAAAATTGAAACGATGGATTGATAACAGCTGTAAATATATATTTAATAGAAAAGAACGGAGAGAGAAAATTTTGTGAAACGTACTGAAAATAAATATGAAGTACTTATTATATTATACGTTTCTTTTTTAATGCAGAGACCAAAATTTGAAAGCCAAGTAACGATCAACCCTTGATTTGGTGAAAATAATTGTAGCAATTAATAAAAGAAATAAATAGCAACGGTCACGTTGCTTTGATTTAGCTGACCCATTAAAGCAAATTATTTATAATTTAACCGGTAGGAAACATAAAGGAACGCACCACCATAAAAATGAAATTAATAACATCTGTGCATTGATTCTGCAATATTTATTAAAGAAATTGATTCTGCAATATTTATTAAAGCAAGTTATTAGCTAGCTTGAATTAAATAGAATTTCACAATGGAATAAACTTTGATAAAATAAATTGAAAAATTAAAATCTGCTATGTTTAATTGGACGTAATCCAAATATTAAATTTTTATCTCAAAATATTATTATATAAAATTTCTCAAAAGTTTCAATTAATTACGTTAAATAAAACCATTTAAAACTATTAAAATCAACGGGGCGTTACACTCTCCCCCACTCAAAACTTTTCGTCCCCGAAAAGGTAGGAGGTAGGAGAATAGAACAACCAGAAATAAAATAGATTGAAAACAAGATAAACAATTAATTTAAAACTATATAAATTTTATTTGAAATTTATTTGATAACTTCATTTGAAATTTAATTTTCTTTAATACTTTAATACTTTTCAAACTCCTTTGAAAACAATTATTTACATTATTACTTATAGTTACAAAGAAGCTATTGAAATATTAAATCCAAAATTTATAAATTTTTATTTTGTTTCAAGATACCTTCCAAATATTATTATTAGATCACAAATCATTTTTAAAAAAAAATATGTTTTATTTTAGATAAATAACTTCTAGAATATTTATAACACTAAAATTTCTATTAAACCATGTAGTATATAATTAAACAATATTTTTAAAGGATATATCTAACAAGGAAGGAAGGTAGATTTGGAAAACAGAATAAAGGTGAATAACTAAACTGAGCAGATAAGGTAGATGCAAGGAATAGTATCGGGCACGAATAATTAATCTAGAACCATAAGAATTTAAATATCAAATATTAATTCAAAATTTCTTTGTTGAGAAAAATACTTTTATAATAAATACCTTTATAATAATACTTTTATAATAAAATACTATTATATCGAAATAAATTTTCCTTCCGAAAATACTTTTATAACTCGATGTTTCAACAAGTTTATCCTCGTTCTTGCAGACTCTGGCCATGCGTTGATCAGGCGCAAAGCTGGAATTCTTCAAGTACTTAGTAGACTTGTTTCAACACTTAGTGAAAATACTTGAAAAACCTTTAAAACAGATATGGAAAGTACAATCCAAACAAAACAACCAAACCAAAACCTTTTTCCGACCATGGTTCGCAGATACATAATGGTTACGCCTAGATCCCCCAGGAAACAATCTGTATCCGTAAGCTTTCTCAGCCCTGCGAGTTACGCCATGATGACTAGTAGAGTGCAGGATACACAATGGTTACGCCTGGATCCCCCAGGAAACAATCCGTACCCCTAGGCTGTCTCAGCCAGGCAGTTTCGCTACTATTCGCGACCTACACAGATTGCAGGATACACAATGGTTACGCCTGAATCCCCCAGGAAACAATCCGTACCCCTAGGCCAGACTCAGCCAGGCAATTGCGCTATGCAGTCGCGAGAGAAAAAAACCATGGGATACGCCACGGTGGGAACACTCGAGTATTACATCCGGAAAACCAAAAATCAGAGAGAATAATATCGATATAATGAATCCACGATGTGGCCACAAAGCGAATATCAAGCAGAAGGCACTTTCCATAACTTTACTTCGAAAATATATATCATATAGTACCTTTTCAAATCACTTTCAAATATCGTACTTATATAAAGTCCATATATATAGGATTTCATTTTTCCCAAATCGAGTACTTTCCAAATCAATAGTAGATCAAATCATACTTATATAGACTTCGATTATATAAAATCTCTTTCCAAATTGAGTACCTTTCAAATCAATAGATTTCAAATCAACTTCATACTTATACAATCCATTTTATATAAGTTCGACCACTCCCAAATCAAGTGCTTAGTAATCTAAGGTTCTCAATTTCAAATCATTTCAATATCAATTCAGTTTCAAAATCATATATGATTTCACCAAATTTTCTTCCAAATTAAATATCTAAATTTCAAAGTTCCCCAAAATAATAGGTTTAGAAAATTATCCCTGTTTCCAAATTAAAATAATTCAAGTCAAACAAATTCATTTCCAAAAATCACCATATAAGTACTGGTTTTTAATTTCAATTTAATTTTCAAAACCAAATATTTTCTCAAAATCAATTATACTTAAAATGGTTTCCAAATTTATAATTATCCCTTTAAAACTTTTAAACTATCTATTTCTATTTGAAATATCCAATTTACCTTTCTGAAAACCATTATTCAACTATTTTTTTTTCAAAATTAAATTTATATTCTTTATCAAACATTTTATACTCTTCGAAATTTCTTAGCTTCGAAAATTTAATCTCGATTTGGAAGTGTTTGGACATTCAAAATAGTTAGAGAAATCAAATTTTCAATTCAAGAGTTGAAAATCAACAATAAATCAATAAATCAATTATTAAATCCGAAACTCGAGGACTGAACACCGGTCTCATTTTAAATTGTTTCAAATATATACATATATCTTTCGAAAATATCAAATTATACTTCGAAATTCGAAATCAAAACGGTTTTACAAAATCACTCGCATAGCGAAGCTATTAAAGTGGCCTCTCCCCACTTTGAAACTCGAAAATCAATGTCGATGATGCGTGCACTCATCACCGAAATTATTTTCCAGCGACATAAGTGAGTTCTGGACTTCTATTTTCTTAAAAACTTCTTTGAAATTTCTTCAAAATTATTGGAATTCATTTGAACTCATTTGAAACATTTCTTATTCGGAAAAATACTTTTAAATCGTATTATTTTTATATATTTTCCAAAATCTTAAAACCAATTTCAAAATACCGGGATTCAATTCTCGAATTTCAAATTTAACTTTACAGTTATAAATCATTTTTATATAAATTAATTTCTTATAATTTTTCAAAATTTCAAATCCTTTCAAAACCTTTTTATATAGAATAACATTTCTTATTTTCTTTATATATATAGGTATATAATCCTTATCGAAAACATTTTCACTTATATATATATATATATATATATATATAAATCATAGTTATCAAAATAAAATTTCGGTATAAACAATTTCAAAAATACAAACAAAACGCGATTTCAAAGGATGATTCAAGAATGGATTTCAAAACAAAGATAGAGATTTAATTTAGAGGAACTCCAATCAATAGAATCCTGATTCGAAGATAGACTCGATCGAAGATGAGATAATTAAATTACAAAATAGAAGATGGATATACTTCTATAAATCGCGGGCGACCTTTACCGGTCAACCGTGATTCCAAAATTAGATCGGTGTAGAATTCTGAGGCAATTCGACATTCGATCGCCAGAGATATAGAATTCGGCATAACAAGATATAGCAGCATCGTAAACCGAGGATACAGAAATCTTCGGTGAGTCAATGCCAATTGAAAAGGAGTTTTCACCCCCTTTATAAATAATTCAGTGGAGTTATGGGACACTCCGAAATCAAACGAATATAAATAGGGAGAGACAGAATGAATTTCGGAACCGAGGGACATTCCAAAATTCAAAGGAAATCGAGCCTAAAGGAAGAGATTCAACTCGAGCGAAAGTGATTCTGTAAATAAATTTACTATATATGCTAAGTTTTGCCTAGAGCCAAAGCTCTGATACCAACTGTAATGACCCGCTATTTTGGACCATTCAAATCGATAATAAAACCATACATATCTGACTTGAATAATTCAAAATACCGAATTGTTAATTAAAATTTGGCAAAACTTAAAATATACAGTAAATAAATCAATCACCGATCACAGAGTAATATAATGCATCGGAATAGATAAAGAATAGTAGTTCATGAAGCTACTATATACATCAGAGTTAGAAAAATACAACCGAATAGTTCAAATGCAGTGAAGTCTCCAATGCAACAGATGACTTTTCTGAACCAATCAACTGGAAAGGCTGGAATATGAATCGATAGTTGGATTTCCAAATGAAGCTCCGAACTCCAAAGGCGAGTCTCAAATGCTGTATCACTCAGTCTGACCCGAACGTAAAGAAAAACATAAAACACTCGAGTCAGGATTAACATTCTTATATCAATAAATCCAACTCAAGTGAAATATCAACTGAAATACAATTAACTTAAAGGATGTTTGGGATAACCATCCTCTAAGGGTCCATGGAACTTTCTACAAGGTAGAAATATACACTATAACACCGTGGTCATTTCAGCTTAATTTATACTTCAAAACCGAATCTCATTTTCACTTCAGATATCTCTATATTTCCCAAAATAGTATTTATATATATTAAATAATTTACACAGTAAAGTATTTTCAATTTCCTCAACTTAACAAATCGTTCCAACATCAACCCGACCTTCCCATTCGAATTAAATTCAATCTCAATTTATCAATTTAAATTCAACTCAATTTCTAAAATAACCACTTAAATTTTATCGATCTCAAATTCTGATTTATAATCACAAATACCCCTTTATATTTCCATATATTTCAAAACTTTAAGTATTCAACGTTTCATCTAAATTTTCATTCAATTTAGTTTTCTAAATAATAAATTCAAATTTAGTTCAACCTAAATTTTCATTTTAATTCAATTTAGTTGCTAAATAACAAATTCAACTACGTCGATTTCAAATACAGATCTGAATCTCAACATAAACAATTTAAATTCCAATATAGTTCAAGGCTTTAATATTTAAATGTTCTATATAACAGTTTCATATAGATCTCGATTTAACCTCATTATTATTTAGTCTTGAAATACTCCCTTATTAGATTCAATATCATTTAAGTAACCTTAAATTACATTTTACTCAATATTTTCTTTAATTTATTTAAACGTGAAATATTCATTAAATCACTTAAATCAAAAATCCAGTTATAAAATCATACCCTTTAAATTTCCCAATCAAAAATTTCAAATCAATTTAATTAAATAAATCCTTATTTAAATACCATTTTTATAAACCCAAATTTATCTCCCAATCTTAATTATTCAATTTATTACAAGAGAATCTATTTGAAATATAGATTTACATAAATACTTAACCATATTATATGTTTTAAATCAATCTAATTTAAATCAAATATTACTACTAAATCTATATATACAATTTTCATTTATATAATATCTTAAGAATCAAATTTATTAAACCATATATTTCTTTCCAAAATTATAGAAATTATTTTCAAAATATTTATATGGACCAACGGTGTCTGTATGTATTTCCTATCATATAGTCAAGTGCTACAGATATTTATCATTTCAATCCGTATACTAAATATATACGGGTGGATATCATTTCAACCCGTAATCCCAAATTCAATTAAATGAAAATCGCTTGGCTTTATCATTTCAACCCATAACGATTTTCTCCTATTCTAAAGTCTGTTCGGGTATGTATCATTTCAACCCATAGTGATTTCTAAACTACAGGGAACTTGCAGAGTGATAACAGAAAATACATTAAAATAACAGGCATATATCATCAATACCAATATAGTATAAACAACGGGATATGGTGTCATATCCCGCAGGTGAACAGTTACAGATAATAGCATATATAACAAATTTAAATAACTACAGCAGCATATTTCAATTGTCGTTTCAATTGAAATAAAATTTAATGAATAAAAGAATATTAATCGTGAGTGATTACTCACCTCTCGAGCCTAGAGAATACAGAAGATGACACGGATATGCATACTGCTACAGACACTGAAATTTGAATTATGAATCGAAGCAAAGCAAAATCGGCACGAATTCAACGATCAAAGCTGATAACAAGAATTGATGGAACAAGTCAGGACGGGATCGGCGAAGATAATGGTATGAGTGGACTCATATATATATATAACTATATATAACTATATATATAAAGTCATAGTCTAAATTCAACACATATTAAATTAAATTAAATATATATGTATTTATATTTTCCAAAATCATTGTTTTATTCATTTAAAACACATAAATTAGAATCAAGCATATATACAATATGAAATTTGAAATAAATACTTATATAAACAGACTAATATTAATCATGTGCTAGGTTACAATACTGACATATTTTAGCTGTAAGAAAGAGTATAATGAAAGAAGTCAACATCAGTTATAGTATATTTATATAAACCAAATGTAACATATATTTTGTAATGACCCGTAAATTTAGTGGATTAAAATTGGTTAAAACTTTTAAGTTTTGTAATTTAATTTAGTAGAAACTTTAAATTATAAAAAAATATTGAAATAAATGCTAAATTAAATTATGTAAATGATGATTTAAGACCCTTTTATAGAAATTGGAATAAAATCCAAATGAATTAAGTAGAAAAAGGATTCTTACCTGGATATAAAATTTAATATGAGAAATTAATGAAAATATTAAATTGATTTAATGCAATAAAAGAGTGTAAAGGTAATTGGAATGAATTAAGCAATCATGTTAATGCAAGTTAATAATTTATGACTTGGATGAAATTCCAATTCAATTTAATCATTTAGATATTATGATTTGATTTTAAATATGAAGAAAAAAAAACAAATATAAGGATTTGGTTAATATATATGTTATTCATTCAGGGTATTGAATAAAAAAATTTGGAATCTAATTGTAATGAATGGTAATAATGTTGGTATTAGCTAATAAATTAAATTTTAACGCAATACCCATAAATGAATGGAATGAAATGAATGAATATAAATGCATTCTAGGTTATTTATCAAATAAAGGAAGATATTAAATGTATTAATGTAATATAACATTGATTAACCGTAAATGGGAATAAATTTAAAGAATTATGTTATGCAAGTGGATCATTTACAAACTTCAGTGAAACATTCCAATTTAATAGACTTATTCGAATGTTATGACTTATTTAAAAGGTAAAAAATTGGATTTAATTGGAATTTGTTATATTTGGTTTAAATAGGAAAGGAGTATACAAAAGTAACTGTAAAATGAAAGAAATGGAAATAAGGGGCAGTAAACATGGAATATATTAATATGAATAAATGCCAACATTGAATTGTTATAAATGTAATTAAATATTACAAGTGTGTGAAACATAAAGATAAGGGTTAAGAGTTGTTGGAATGGGTATATTAAAATAATTATAAAGTGTAAATGTGTGTATTTATAGGGACATGAATTATTTGAAGGTAAATAATTGGTAAAAGGAGTTTGGACTAAGGAAATGGTATTGATTGTTTTGAAGCCTTAATTAATATGGGAAATTAATTTAATATAAGCAAAAAGAAGTCAAATATTGAATTAATCAGTGAAGCAATAATAATAAATAGTAATCAATTCAAAATTTGGTAACCCGTTTTTCAGATTAATGATAATAGTGTTGGTATAAGCTATTAATTTTAAATGACAGTGCGATACCAATTAATGGATGGGAAGTGATTGTGAAATATTAATAAAATATTAAATAGGATAGAATTCAAATTTATAATACAATGGAAATGAGAAATTGGGAAATAGATTCAAAGTATAAATGAGTTGTTAAAATACTACATAATAAGTACAAATTTGAATGAATCAATGGGAGTATAGATTTAAGTATAGAAAGCGATATTTTAGTTTAATTAAAGTATTGCAAAATAAGTGAAATTAACGTTAAATATTACGATAATAGAGATTTAACTAAAAATTCAAGGATATTAAATTAATAGATTTTGAACCCAACATGGAATCCATCTACTTAAAATTTATAGATGGAATAAACATTGATTATTTAATTTAATAGAAATTTTGGGAACTTAATTTGTAATTTTGAATATAATGAAATTTAAGATAGGGCATTTCAATTGATAAATTTATCTTCTAAAATTGACATTTAATTTTTTTTTAAATAATTGCAAATGTTTGAGAAGTATAAAGGGGATAAACTGTCAATTCTGTAATTGAAATATAAAATTTGATTTAATTAATTTATTTTAAATTTATTTAACTAATATAAAAATAGCCATTTTGGGCACGGACTCGAATTTCGACGAAACCAGTTTCATCGGATTCGTAACAGTGAATTATTATAGGGTTTCAAGTTTCATAGCGATCGGACTTATCGTTTGATCGTACGAACGCGAAACGCCTTGAAATCGATTTAATTGAAATCAATTTGAAATCAATTTGGAAATATTGATTTCAGCATAACTTCTTCATATGATGGAATTTGGATGTGAAGCTTTTTCCATTGCGTTCAGAATATTTTAAAACACCTATTTCGATATATGTGTTTATCCAATTTCGTTACGGGGTCAGAACGGACTTTTTGGGCCACGTTCGCGTTAGCACGGTTGTTTATCCGATCCATCTATTCAAATCTCCAACCTACCTATATAAATCCGGTTCTAAACCCTACCTCCATCTATTTTCATTTGTTGTACATTCTTTTTCCTCAACTCTTTCTCTTCCTCAACGGATGCAAATTTCAGATCCAATTCTATTCAAAATCAAATGAAAATTCAAACATCTCAGAAAAATTCCAAAAAAATATATGTTGTAATTTTCATCGATACGAATCTACGGGTGGCCTCTGTTTTTGAAATCGATGTTCGAGTCAACCGAAGATCTCGGTCAAAGCCTGGAAATTTCGAAACCCTATGTCGATTTGGGGCTTTTTGATTTCTTCATCAATTTGCGAAATCGAAACATGGGATTTGGAGAGGGAGGCGCGTGGAGTTGGATGGTGGTGGTCGCTAGGTCTAGATCGAAGTGTGGCGGCTGGGATTAGCAAAATAGGGTTCGGCAAACCCTGAAATGATGGCGGCATCGGTCGGCACCAGGGAGTCGCACGTCAGGGAGGAGCGTAGGGGGGAGCTCGGCGAACGTGGTGATGGTGTTGGCGTGGTTCAGGTGGTCTCCGGTGAGGGAGGAACGGCGGTCAAAGCTTGGTCAATATGGGTCGTCCGTTTCATATGCTAGAGCGGCCTCGTGAGTTCCTGTTCACAAAGAAGGAACGGCCTGTTGAGTTGCTGACGTGGCAAAAGGGTTTGAGTGAGTTTTGTTAGTTTAATTTTTAAATTTCAAATCGTTTTATCGCTATAATTTTTTTATACGTTATCCGTTTCACACGAGATTTTTTTTGTTAGGATCGTAATTAAATTCCAGATCTTTTGACACTAGTTTGGACAGATTTGGAGACCGTCGAATTTTTGGGTTTAAATCGGATTTAAATTCGATTTAAATTCAAAAGGTGAGTATTTTAATCCACTCGCAACTTCTAAAATTTCTTATGTTTGCTAAATTGATTTTTAGATATGTGTAGAAATTTATTTATGACTGTTTAGCATGTTTTATTTGTCATCTCAGTTAAATCGCATTTATTTAATTTAACTATTAATAAATTTTATTTATTGCATATAATTTGACAGCTAGAATTTATTTATTTGCATATTAACTGCCAGTCATAGTTATGTTAAATTTTTATTTCATATTAACTGCCAGTTAAATTTACATTTATTTTTGCATATAAACTGTTAGTTGAACAGTTGTTAAATTTATTATTGAATATAAACTGTTAGTTAATACATGTTATTTATTACCTGTATAATTTATATTCTCTATATCGATGATTGTTTAAATTGGATGATGATTGCAAATAATGGTTGATGATTGATATTTGGATGGATGGATGCTACATTTATATTGTATAAACTTCAAGTCGTCATGCATTTTCATTTCATTCGGGATTGCGGTTTGAAATGATATACAACCGCATTTTTATTTTAAATTGCGGATTGAAATGATAAACATCCGTATCACTTGACCATAAGGTAGAAAATTTTATACAGGCACCGCGGTAAATATATAAAATTATTTTTGAAATGTTTTACTATGATTTTGTAAAAGCTCTATATATATATATATATATGGTTTATGGGATATTGATTTGGTTATTTATATATATATAAAGTAAATTTTCGGTTTTCAAGCTTTGTATAAATTTGATTTGAAGTATAAAATAAAGTTTGATTTTTAAGATCAAATATGATTAAGCCTTTATTTAAAATCTAATTTCTGGAGTTTTTATGACTTAAATGAGAATAAGATTTGGAAGATGAATATTAAGTTAAATTGAAATTTAATAAAAATTAAAATTTTAAAGGATATGATTTTTATAACTTGATTTTTTGTAAAATGATTTAAATGAATATCAGGTTGATTTTAATGAATATATCAAGTTTAATAAATTGAAATATTTTCCAATTACGTGAAGTTAAAGGTTTTACTTAAATTATATTGAATTCATTAAGTAAACATTTCAAGTCTTAATAATAAGTAATTGAATTTGATATATATGGGTTTGCCAAATGAGTTTGTTTTTGAAATGGTGAAATAGTTAAAGCTTTGAAACATAAGAATTGAAATGGTATTTGGTAGTTTAAATCGATATTTGAAATTGATTTGTGAAATCTAAAGAAGCTATTTTGTTTATAAAAGTAACTTAATATTTACCATTTAAGAGATGGAAACTTGTTTCAAGGTTATGATTTTCAAGGTAGTATAATTTGAAAATATTATATTCAAGAGTTTTGATTTCTAGATATTTTACTTTGAAAACCCTATGATTTTGGAAAAGAATATATATTGGAAAATAAAATGACATTATATGATTTTGGATCTAAATGATATCGTATTGATTTGGGGTTTAAAAATATAAATGATATCGTATTTATATGGTTTAAAATGGATATTTGTTCTGGTTTTAAAGTATAAATTTTAAAAGATCGCGGTGTTATAATAATGTTTGGTTGTTAAAGAGACCAGGATCGGAAGTTGTCATACTCTCTGCCAACTCCGAAAACCACTTTAACAACCGTGTACGCGGTGGAGATTCCAGAATGAAGTAGGTTGGTGACGGCGTTTCCTATAAGGTAAATACGTGGACCCAACTCCCATGAGTTGGCATAAGGTGGCTAAAACAGGAGTGATTCTCGGGCCAACGAGGTCATTCCTCTGATCGAACGCACTCCTTCGATACTATACTCTGACTTTGGATTGATTCGGTGGCCACTATTGATTTCTTTGATTTTGGGGATGTTTGTTCGAGGTGGGCGGTAGCTGCGCGCTGCGCGTTTCCACCAGCCCAGATAGCAATTGGTATATCTACCTTGGCATTGCCTAGTTGTGCCGTGTCACCTACCCTAGCGCGCCTTGAACGAGTTTCTATTTGTGTCGTACCTATGGAGTATCCTCTGGTAGCCTCCCGATCAGGAGGTATTACGGTACTGTATAAACTATTGGCATTATTTGTGTTAAGGGCTATATGGTTAACCCCTTAACACTATTAAAAAGTAAGTTTATTTTACAATTAGACACTATTATAATAGCGCAATATACTACACAGTAAATAGTTTAATGGATCCTTAGGAGATGTAAATCCCGAGCATCACTTGAGTTACGGCACTCATATTTATTTCTGTTAATTTAACTAACATAGGATCTTTTAGTTCTGAGTCGAGTGTTTTTGTCTTTTCAAATTCACTCGGGTCAGTCCGAGCATTTCAGGATTTGAAGATTCAGCTCTGGAGGACGAAGACGAAGATTTGTATTACTATTATCTAGTATATTATTCCACCACACCATTTAATACCGCTGCATTGATATTTATTGGTATGTGAACTCTGATATTTATTGTATAAAGAAGCAAATATTTTTTAAATAGTTTTATGATCTATATATTGATTAGTATATTTTATCCTTCCGCTGTGAGATTCTGTTTATTTTATTCTCTCTCTATTTTTCTTATTTACCCCATAAAAATCCGTCTTTCCGTATGGTTTGAATTGGCACGTGTGTCGATTTAAAGCGTGCGAAAAGGCGGAACGTTACAGCTGGTATCAGAGCTTTGGTTTAGCAATAAACCTTAGCTTTGTGGGGTTTGACTCTTTACTAATAGGGTAGTAATACCCTATGGGAGTCGCTGAGTGTATATTATGAGAGAGCGTATTTGTAAGTGTTATAAAAAGGTTTTTATATTGTGTTAATCTGTTCCGTTTTGTATTTATAAATTCTGGTTGGTGCATGGGACGCTGTGACATCAATAGGAATTTCTACACACTTAATATGACAGACCGACATAATATCGGTTTTAATATAGGTGAATGAAATAATTTTGCCTATTATATTTTCTATAAAAAATAAAAAAAAATTCAAATGATATCTATATTTGGCTGCAATAGATTTGTTGTTAGGTAATAAAGTGTACAAATAATAATAGAAATAAGATTGAAAAATAAAGTAAGTGAAATTTGGAAATTTTGAACTTAAGTTCCGGGGTTTAGAAATTTCTTTCGAATAAATTTTGGAATATAATAATATTGTTTATAATTATTTTCTGATTATTTCAATATAATTCGGAATAATTGTTTTAAAGAAGATTTTGGAGAAAATAAGTTTGTACTTTCCTCTCTGTCGCTGGAAAATAATTTCGGTGATGGCGGCCGCATCATCGACTTTCATTTTCGAGTTTCGAAGGGGGAAGGCCATTGTAGTAGTTCTACTGCAGATTCATTTTTGAAAAATATAAATTTTGAATTGTTTTAAATATAATTAGGGATATATAAGTTGTAAGAATATATTTATCTGTTATTTTAAAATAATTTGAAATTTAACCCGGTATTTAATTCTTAAATTCCCGTTAATTAATTGTTTAATTATTGTAGTGAAATGAAAGGTAAGTAATTAATAATTGAAACCTCTAATTTAGGTAAGAGATTTAAATGCTAAGTTATAAATGGAAATTAAAGAAAATTTGAAATTTGTAACATATGAAACAAAGAGTAATATTGTTGAACATTAAATTTAATTAAAGGATGAGATAAAACTTGTATAAGTTCATTTGCTTTTTCCTTAACATATATAACTTACCAAATATTAAAAGTTGAAATGTTTAATAAGAGATTGTAATAGAATATTTTACAAGTAGAAATTTGAAATAGTAGAATTATTCAATGAAATTTCTGTTAAATGAGAATTTAATGTTATAAACTTAAGTTAAAAATTGAAATTTTACTATAAGTGAATATAATTAAAAGTAAGTATGACAAATAGATGATTATAAACTCAAGTAATTAAGTAATTAAGTAATAAATCATTGAGGACATGCAACAATAAATGAATGAATGAATGAATATAATGTATTAAAAGAAACGGGCATGACTTGAGTTAATGGAATTGAATAATTGTAAGTAATAAACCACTGTATAAATAAAAAGATAATCGAATAACAAAGGTATGGAATGAAATTAATAATAAGATAAATTGATTGTTGTTTGGATTTGTTGTTGTTTACTTGATAGTTGTTTGGGTAAGGATACTTTAAAAAAAAATTGGATTTGGGTGAATGAATAATCTACTTAGTTTTATCTAAGACTGTTGAGTAAATGATGGGCTAGTAGTTTATTCTCCATTCCGTACAATTTAAAAGTTTTGAGCCCGAATAACTATTTGTTTGTATTGGTTGAATGGTTGTTTTGAATTTGTGTATATTGTTATATTAGGATATTATATTTTCTCCCGAGCCTCTCCGTACAAAGGAGACTCTGCCAAAATTTTCCGTAAAATTTTGGACTTAGAATATTTTGAAAATGTTTACTAAACTTTAGTAATTTAAGTGTAAAAAGATATAATGATTATAAAATGGGTATATTTTATTTAAGGAAATAAATTTAGTAAATTATTGGTTATAAGTTAAATATTATGAATATGATGTAGTGTTTTTTAATTCTTCTTTTCCCTTCTTTTCCTTTTCGGGGACGAAAAGTTTTGAGTGGGGGAGAGTGTAACGACCCGTAAATTTAGTGGATTAAAATTGGTTAAAATTTATAAGTTTTGTAATTTAATTTATTAGAAACTTTAAATTATAAACAAATATTGAAATAAACGCTAAATTAAATTATGTAAATGGTGACTTAAGACCCTTTTATAGAAATTGGAATAAAATCCAAATGAATTAAGTAGAAAAAGGATTCTTACCTGGATATAAATTTAATATGAGAAATTAATGAAAATATTAAATTGATTTAATGCAATAAAAGAGTGTAAAGGTAATTGGAATGAATTAAGCAATCATGTTAATGCAAGTTAATAATTTATGACTTAGATGAAATTCTAATTCAATTTAATCATTTAGATATTATGATTTGATTTTAAATATGAAGAAAAAAAACAAATGTAAGGATTTGGTTAATATATATGTTATTCATTCAGGGTATTGAATAAAAAAATTTAGAATCTAATTGTAATGAATGGTAATAATGTTGGTATTAGCTAATAAATTAAATTTTAACGCAATACCCATAAATGAATGGAATGAATGAAATGAATGAATGTAAATGCATTCTAGGTTATTTATCAAATAAAGGAAGATATTAAATGTATTAATGTAATATAAAATTGATTAACCGTAAATGGGAATAAATTTAAAGAATTATGTTAATGCAAGTGGATCATTTACAAACTTCAATGAAACATTCCAATTTAATAGACTTATTCGAATGTTATGACTTATTTTAAAGTTACAAAATTGGATTTAATTGGAATTGGTTATATTTGGTTTAAATAGGAAAGGAGTATACAAAAGTAACTGTAAAATGAAAGAAATGGAAATAAGGGGCAGTAAACATGGAATAAATTAATAGGAATAAATGCCAACATTGAATTGTTATAAATGTAATTAAATATTACAAGTGTGTGAAACGTAAAGATAAGGGTTAAGAGTTGTTGGAATGGGTATATTAAAATAATTATAAAGTGTAGATGTGAGTATTTATAGGGACATGAATTATTTGAAGGTAAATAATTGGTAAAAGGGGTTTGGACTAAGGAAATGGTATTGATTGTTTTGAAACCTAAATTAATATGGGAAATTAATTTAATATAAGCAAAAAGAAGGCAAATATTGAATTAATCAGTGAAGCAATAATAATAAATAGTAATCAATTCAAAATTTGGTAACCCATTTTTCAAATTAATGATAATAGTGTTGGTATAAGCTATTAATTTTAAATGACAGTGCGACACCAATTAATGGATGGGAAGTGATTGTGAAATATTAATAAAATATTAAATAGGATGGAATTCAAATTTATACTACAATGGAAATGTGAAATTGGGATATAGATTCAAAGTATAAATGAGTTGTTAAAATACTACATAATAAGTACAAATTTGAATGAATCAATGGTAGTATAGATTTAAGTATAGAAAGCGATATTTTAGTTTAATTAAAGTATTGCAAAATAAGTGAAATTAACGTTAAATATTACGATAATAGAGATTTAACTAATAATTCAAGGATATTAAATTAATAGATTTTGAACCCAACACGGAATCCATCTACTTAAAATTTATAGATGGAATAAACATTGATTATTTAATTTAATAGAAATTTTGGGAACTTAATTTGTAATTTTGAATATAATGAAATTTAAGATAGGGCATTTCAATTGATAAATTTACCTTCTAAAATTGACATTTAAATTTTGTTTAAATAATTGCAAATGTTTGAGAAGTATAAAGGGGATAAATTGTCAATTCTATAATTGAAATATAAAATTCGATTTAATTAATTTATTTTAAATTTATTTAACTAATATAAAAATAGCCATTTTGGACACGGACTCGGATTTCGACGAAACCAGTTTCATCGGATCCGTAACAGTGAATTATTATAGGGTTTCAAGTTTCGTTGCGATCGGACTTATCGTTTGATCGTACGAACGCGAAACACCTTAAAATCGATTTAATTGAAATCAAATTGAAATCAGTTTGGAAATATTGATTTCAGCATAACTTCTTCATACGATGGAATTTGGACGTGAAACTTTTTCCATCGCGTTCAGAATATTTTAAAACACCTATTTCGATATATGGGTTTATCCAATTTCGTTCCGGGGTCAGAACGGGCTTTTTGGGCCACGTTCGCGTTAGCACGGTTGTTTATCCGGTCCATCTATTCAAATCTCCAACCTACCTATATAAATCCGGTTGTAAACCCTACCTCCATCTATTTTCATTTGCTGTACATTCTTTTTCCTCAACTCTTTCTCTTCCTCAATGGATGCAAATTTCAGATCCAATTCTATTCAAAATCAAATGAAAATTCAAACATCTCGGAAAAATTCGAAAAAAATATATGTTGTAATTTTCATCGATACAAATCTATGGGTGGCCTCTGTTTTTGAAATCGATGTTCGAGTCAACCGAAGATCTCGGTCAAAGCCTGGAAATTTCGAAACCCTATGTCGATTTTGGGCTTTTTGATTTCTTCATCAATTTGCGAAATCGAAACATGGGATTTGGAGAGGGAGGCGCGTGGAGTTGGATGGTGGTGGTCGCTAGGTCTAGATCGAAGCGTGGCGGTTGGGATTAGCAAAATAGGGTTCGGCAAACCCTAAAATGATGGCGGCGGCGGTCGGCACCAGGGAGTCGCGCGTCAGGGAGGAGCGTAGGGGGGAGCTCGGCGAACGTGGTGATGGTGTTGGCGTGGTTCAGGTGGTCTCCAGTGAGGGGGGAACGGCGGTCAAATCTTGGTCAATATGGGTCGTGTGTTTCATATGCTAGAGCGGCCTCATGAGTTCCTGTTCACAAAGAAGGAACGACCTATTGAGTTGCTGACGTGGCAAAAGGGTTTGAGTGAGTTTTGTTAGTTTAATTTTTAAATTTCAAATCATTTTATCGCTATAACTTTTTCATACGTTATCTGTTTCACACGAGATTTTTTTTGTTAGGATCGTAATTAAATTCCAGATCTTTTGACGCTGGTTTGGACAGATTTGGAGACCGTCGAATTTTTGGGTTTAAATCGGATTTAAATTCGATTTAAATTCAAAAGGTGAGTGTTTTAACCCACTCACAACTTCTAAAAATTCTTATGTTTGTTAAATTGATTTTTAGATATGTGTAGAAATTTATTTATGACCGTTTGGCATGTTTTATTTGTCATCTCAGTTAAATCGCATTTATTTAATTTAACTGTTAATAAATTTTATTTATTGCATATAATTTGACAGTTAGAATTTATTTATTTGCATATTAACTGCCAGTCATAGTTATGTTAAATTTTTATTTCATATTAACTGCCAGTTAAATTTACATTTATTTTTGCATATAAACTGTTAGTTTAACCGTTGTTAAATTTATTATTGAATATAAACTGTTAGTTAATACATGTTATTTATTACCTGTAGAATTTATATGCTCTATATCGATGATTGTTTAAATTGGATGATGATTGCAAATAATGGTTGATGATTGATATTTGGATGGATGGATGCTACATTTATATTGTATAAACTTCAAGTCATCATGCATTTTCATTTCATTCGGGATTGCAGTTTGAAATGATATACAACCGCATTTTTATTTTAAATTGCGGATTGAAATGATAAACATCCGTATCACTTGACCATAGGGTAGAAAATTTTATACAGGCACCACGGTAAATATATAAAATTATTTTTGAAATGTTTTACTATGATTTTGTAAAAGCTATATATATAAATGGTTTATGGGATATTGATTTGGTTATTTATATATATATAGTAAATTTTCGGTTTTTAAGCTTTGTATAAATTTGATTTGAAGTATAAAATAAAGTTTGATTTTTAAGATCAAATACGATTAAGCCTTTATTTAAAATCTAATTTCTGGAGTTTTTATGACTTAAATGAGAATAAGATTTGGAAGATGAATATTAAGTTAAATTGAAATTTAATAAATATTATAATTTTAAAGGATATGATTTTTATAACTTGATTTTTCGTAAAGTGATTTAAATGAATATCAGGTTGATTTTAATGAATATATCAAGTTTAATAAATTGAAAGATTTTCCAATTACGTGAAGTTAAAGGTTTTACTTAAATTATATTGAATTCATTAAGTAAACATTTCAAGTCTTAATAATAAGTAATTGAATTTGATATATATGGGTTTGCCAAATGAGTTTGTTTTTGAAATGGTAAAATAGTTAAAGCTTTGAAACATAAGAATTGAAATGGTATTTGGTATTTTAAATCGATATTTGAAATTGATTTGTGAAATCTAAAGAAGCTATTTTGTTTATAAAAGTAACTTAATATTTAACCATTTAAGGGATGTAACTTGTTTCAAGGTTATGATTTTCAAGGTAGTATAATTTGAAAATATTATATTCAAGAGTTTTGATTTCTAGATACTTTACTTTGAAAACCCTATGATTTTGGAAAAGAATATATATTGGAAAATAAAATGACATTATATGATTTTGGATCTAAATGATATCGTATTGATTTGGGGTTTAAAAATATAAATGATATCGTATTTATATGGTTTAAAATGGATATTTATTCTGGTTTTAAAGTATAAATTTTAAAAGACCGCGGTGTTATAATAACGTTTGGTTGTTAAAGAGACCGGGATCGGAAGTTGTCATACTCTCTGCTAACTCCGAAAACCACTTTAACAACCGTGTACGCGGTGGAGATTCCAGAATGAAGTAGGTTGGTGACGGCGTTTCCTATAAGGTAAATACGTGGACCCAACTCCCGTGAGTTGGCATAAGGTGGCTAAAACAGGAGCGATTCTCGGGCTAATGAGGTCATTCCTCTGATCGAACGCACTCCTTCGATACTATACTCTGACTTTGGATTGATTCGGTGGCCACTATTGATTTCTTTGATTTTGGGGGTGTTTGTTCGAGGTGGGCGGTAGCTGCACGCTGCGCGTTTCCACCAGCCCGGATAGCAATTGGTATATCTACCTTGGCATTGCCTAGTTGTGCCGTGTCACCTACCCTAGCGCGCCTTGTACGAGTTTTTATTTGTGTCGTACCTATGGAGTATCCTCTGGTAGCCTCCCGATCAGGAGGTATTACGGTACTGTATAGACTATTGGCATTATTTGTGTTAAGGGCTATATGGGTAACCCCTTAACGCTATTAAAAAGTAAGTTTATTTTACAATTAGACACTATTATAATAGCGCAATATACTACATAGTAAATAGTTTAACGGATCCTTAGGAGATGTAAATCCCGAGCATCTCTTGAGTTACTGCACTCATATTTACTTCTGTTAATTTAACTCACATAAGATCTTTTAGTTCTGACTCGAGTGTTTTTGTGTTTTCAAATTCGCTCGGGTCAGTCCGAGCGTTTCAGGATTTGAAGATTTAGCTCTGGAGGACGAAGACGAAGATTTGTATTACTATTATCTAGTATATTATTCCACCACACCATTTAATTCCGCTGCATTGATATTTATAGGTATGTGAACTCTGATATTTATTGTATAAAGAAGAAGCAAATATTTTTTAAATAGTTTTATGAACTATATATTGATTATTATATTTTATCCTTCCGCTGTGAGATTCTGCTTATTTTATTCCCTCTCTATTTTTCTTATTTACCCCATAAAAATCCGCCTTTCCGTATGGTTTGAATTGGCACGTGTGTCGATTTAAAGCGTGCGAAAAGGTGGGATGTTACATATTTAGTTGACATAACAAATGAATTCTTTTATAAAATAATATACATTGGGCGCTATTTCATAAAAATGCACATACAATACCATTTATATACGAACAACAAAGTAGTTTATATATATAGATATACTATTTAAAAATCAATATTTACATTTCAACTAACATCAGAAAACAAATATAAACTTTATATTTTATATATGTTTTATGGAAAAAGAGGAAAAAAACAGAACGCAAAGTGGATCCAACGTTTGGAATTCAGGGATTAGTCCTGAAGGCTAATACACCGTCGGATCATTTTTATTAAATTTTTGGATAAATTTCAGTAGAAGAGTAGCAATTTATTTAAAATAACATGGTGTGAAATGAATTGATGGAATGAATAAAGTAACGTATTATTAGTACCCAAATAATCAAATGACACAATACGTTGGTTTCTTAATAACGACAGTAACGTTCAATTTGCTAAAAGTTAATTTAGGACGTTATCTTCGTCTTATTTGTAAGCGATTGATATATCATACCTCTTTTAAATTTAAGATTAGCTCATGGCACGGCGTATGAAAATTCAAATTCCATCGCATCATATATTTATTATTTTCAGTTTAGAAATTTATGAACTTATCAATTTTTTTTTGGCTATAAATGACGTAAAACACCACTGCTTATTAAATTTGTCGTGTACTGCGTTTAAATACTTCCAAAGCGTTTGTTAATTTATTTAAAAGCTATAAAATGAAAGGAGTGAAAAGAGAAAAAAAGAAAGAAAGAAATAATATATATATATATATATATATAATAATAAAAAACATGGGGAGAGAGACGAAGATACAGATGGTGGTACGTATCTTGTTCTATTCATAAGTAAATATCACCATAAATTCTTTTGCATATTTTTAATTGCTATAACCAATGTTTTCATATATAATAGGTCCAATCTTATATACATAGCTACATATTATAAAGGGTTATGAAAACTTATATATATACACCTTATAGTATAATATATATAACCAGATAAAATGTATATATTAGATAATAGAATACAATAATATAGATGAATAGAGAATTGCAGCAAGCTAAAATTTATAATAAAAAAACAAAGTGTTGTAGGAAGTTGAAAACAACAACTAATGCAATAATATTTATTATAAGTTTCGAAATCCATTAGACAAAAGAAAACACGGCTTGTATAACATATCCATTAAACAAAATAGACTATATATAGTACTAGTACATATTCGTGCTATATGTAAACATTTAAAAATGAAACATATATTGCAATATGATACGCATACCGTTTATAAAAATATGGATGACGAGGGGAGGAGGCATGGAGTGTGTTGTGGCTCTTGACAGGTGGTTCGAGCTATGGTGGTGGAGGCTTGACGAAGCTATAGGAAGGAGAACTGGTCCTTTTTCATTTTTCCATCATATGTGTTTTAGCATTGTAATGGGAAAAATCTCTTTTTTTCAATAACCAACAGAGAGGAAGAAAAAAGGAAGCTAAATAGGCTCAGAGACTACACGCTATAAATATTTAATATAGTTGAGCGGTAGGAATGAGTAATCCAGCAACTAAAATTGGAACCATGCAAATAGAGGGGTCAATCGCTAGAATTTAGGAGGTATGAATGGTAACGGTTGTTTGAATTGTATACCGAATATATAACTTTATATTCCATTATTAATTGAATAGGAGAATGAATGGGTGGAGAATGAGCTGTCCATTTATGATATACTGTTACATATAATTTATTAAAGAAGAAATGGTAGAATAATAATAGATTTGAATTATATACTGGTGTGATGCAATAACAACGGTCAAGTTGATAAGGTGGATATTTAAACAATTTATTGCTTGATTGGAAAGCACGTGAGTATGGAAAGGCAAGGATATTAAAATGGAAAAAGGAATGGACAGAGAAATTTAAGCGAAGATAAAACGTACAGGAATAAATATAGAGTAGTGGGATGGTCATGATAATTCAGTGGATAATTAAAGCAACTTTTAATGCCACTAGCTGCATGTTCAAATTTGAAAAGGCAGAGTAACAGACCATATAATAAATTGAAACGATGGATTGATAACAGCTGTAAGTATATATTTAATAGAAAAGAACGGACAGAGAAAATTTTGTGAAACGTACTGAAAATAAATATGAAGTATTTATTATATTATACGTTTCTTTTTGAATGCAGAATCCAAAATTTTAAAGCCAAGTAACGGTCAACCCTTGATTTGGTGAAAATAATTGTAGCAATTAATAAAAGAAATAAATAGCAACGGTCACGTTGCTTTGATTTAGCTGACCCATCAAAGCAAATTATTTATAATTTAACCGGTGGGAAACGTAAAGGAACGTACCACCATAAAAATGAAATTGATAACATATGTGCATTGATTCTGCAATATTTATTAAAGAAATTGATTCTGCAATATTTATTAAAGCAATTTATTAGCTAGCTTGAATTAAATAGAATTTCACAATGGAATAAACTTTGATAAAATAAATTTAAAATTTAAAATCTGCTATGTTTAATTGGACGTAATCCAAATATTAAATTTTTATCTCAAAATATTATTATATAAAATTTCTCAAAAGTTTCAATTAATTACGTTAAATAAAACCATTTAAAACTGTTAAAATCTACGGGTTTTTACACATCGTCACACCTAAGACAAATTATCATGCTAAAGCCTTTATTAGCATCAGCCCAAAAGAAAAGGAATAGCATGCCGAAATTGTGTGAAGCTTGTACACCATAAATATATCATACGGTTACATTTGAAATAAACGATTTAGAATTACATATCAGCGCTATCATGTGATCGCTATAAAACAGTTCTGACATCCAAGCAATATAGCATGAAGGTGGCTCTGATACCAATGTAGAAAAACGGTATTTATATAATCAAAATGCGAAAACAGTATGTGTACCTCCAGCCATTGATTGCTTTGAAACAGATAAAGTAATTCTGAGATGTATTGATGAAAACTGGGAAGTGCCTGCTTTCTGCTGCTACAACTGCCAATAGGTGAACGAGATTCCCGCAGAGTCTTAATGGGGAAGGGAGAGATGAATTTTCAGCCAGTCTATATTATCCTTTTATTGGTGTGTCGATGAATAACCACAGGCCATATTTTATATAGACTGGTGAGATCCAAATCCCGTTATTAGCCTTGACACGTTCTCCATTCATCAAGAGAAGTGGAGATAAGCACAAGTGGCCAAGGAATATTTTAAGATCCACCTTTTCAGTTTACACACATTAATTCGTATGCAAAAAAATGTGGCACGTGGGGCATAATGAGAGCGTTTCTTACACATTATCCTCCACCATTTTGTCAATAAAGCAAGAAGCACTGAAATGTAACTTTAAGTTTCAAGCTACAAGCAGGCCATTGGCAGGCCAAAGCACATGGATCCAAGATCATGGCATTATACATACTCTTTAGCACATAGTCTAACTGTCTAATGAGCATTCATACAATGTCGATTGCATGTTTGCTGTGGTGACGACTGCTGCCTGGTTTGGCTACAGTTTGGTAGCCGCTGAGATGTAGTTGTCAAACACGGCCAACAAACATTCCACTTTTTTTAATACATGAGCAGCTGTCGATGGAAAACATGTAGTCTTGAACAGTTTAGCCAAAGGTGGACAGAAGTTAGCCTTAAATCTCAAATGCAAAGCATAAGTGTTTGTGCCAAAATTGGTCACAAACCCCGAATACCGTGAAAGCACCAGTGTATGAATACAAATCAATAATATTCAAACACAAATCTCAGATCTCAACAAATATTAAACAGCAATCCCAAAGTAAAGAACAGAGACACAAGTTTTATAGTGGTTCGGCTATCTTCGGCCTATGTCCACTACAAAGTTTTTATCCTTGTATTGATTATCCTTGATGATTACAGATAATTACAGCAGTTACAAAATCCAAAACACGAAATAAATAGCAGTAATGATGTTATGGAGTGATTCTGGCAGCGTCCGGGCTTGCTTCTCTCTCCAAATTCTCCGACCCCTTTTCTGAATGACCAGGGGCTCTATTTATAAGCGTAGGAGGCTGATATTTCTCCTAAAATCCAGGAAGACCGCTTCAGGCACGTGAGGGGGCCCACTCGCCCGAAATCTGGAGGTCAGGGCCCACATTAGGATCGATTCGACCCTTGGTTCGAATCGATCAAGGAAATGTCTAATCGAGGTGAAATTTGGTGAGAACATTCTTCAGCATGTATGTAAGCTTCTGTGAAAATTTCATGGCATTTGGATCAACGGTTTGGAAGATATGATCGATTCAAGTTCAAAGTTCTGTGTGCTCTGCCTGGTTCGAACCCATGCTTCGAACCCACCTCCTTCGAATCCATCTCGTTCGAATCCACCTCCTTCGAATCCATTGCTTTGAATCCTCCTTCGAATCCATTGCTTCGAATCCTCCTTCGAATCCATTGCTTCGAATCCTCCTTCGAATCCATTGGTACGAGCTAACCTGTGTACACCATATGGATACGAAGGAGATCCATGCTGTGATCATGTCGAAGTCTACCTGTCCTTCATCCTACTTTTCCTTTGATACGAACACCATCAAGTCGACTCCATATTGATCGATACGAGCGGCATCGATACGAAGTCCTCGCCTTTCGATCGATATGAAGCAGCCGTGTCAAAAACAATAACTCGATCAATTCGAAGCCCATCGAGTCGAACCAACATCTAGCACGAACTTCTCAGAGCCAAACCCATACCAATCGATACGAAGTGTATCGATTCGAACCATCCCTGTGCCTTGCCTTCTATCGATGCGAAGTAGCCGAGTTGAACCCAGGCCGATTGATGCGAAGTGCATCGATTTGAAGTGAGCGTTACCCCTGATCGGTTCGAACCATCCATGCATGCCGATGGGTTCGAACAGCATGACTATCCTACCTTGAATCGATCATAACTCCTCCATACGAACTCCGATTATCCTGAAATTTGAAACATAGCTTTTCGTAGTCCTTATCATCATTTCCAATCAATTTCGTCCCGATCGGAGTTCAACCAAATTTTGACGATATCGATCGTTGCCTTGATTCCAACCGATCTCCAATCCTGATATCCATAATTCCTTGCCAATTTGTTGATATTTCAGTTTTGACCAAAAATGGGATAACACTTTGCCCCCCAAAACATGCCTTGTGATAACAAGGCGTGTTTTGAATAGTTCCGAATCCAATATCCGAAGTCCATAGCCATATTCCATATCCGTCCAAACTCGACAATCGAGTCCCAATCCATCCTTATCCAATAGCCAATAACCGAATCCAGGACCTCTCCGGGTCGATATCCGCATAACCTCTCCGGGATCTTGCCAAGCGTAATCCACACCTGACGACCGTGGTCCAGTGTCCCTGGACGTCGAGCTAACCTCTCCGGGTTCTTGCCAAGCGTAATCCACACCTGACGACCGTGGTCCAGTGTCCCTGGACGTTTGAGCTAAGCCATGGCTTAAGTCCTAAGCTGAATCCTGGTCGCTCCGGACCCTTGTTGAGCATAGTCCATACTCAACGACCTGAAATAACAATTGATAATCCAGGGCCTAAGTCCTAGGCCGAATCCTGGTCTCTCCGGACCCTTGCCGAGCATAGTCCATACTCGGCGACCTGAATGAGCCAATTTACCACGTTCGGGCAAAGTGACTCACCCCTTGCCAGGCATAATCCATACCCGACGACCGTTTATCAAAAACCAGTTAAAAATCCAATCAAAATCCAACCCAAAATCCAAATCCAAACCAGAAAACCAGAAATCCAAAGCAGCATTCAAAATCAAAAACAACCATCCAAAGAAAAACCCAAATCAAAAAGCAAGCAAAACCAGGAGCTCAATCCAAGCTCCAATCCAAAAAGAAAAGCAATGTCTAATCCAAAAGAAAAAGATAAATTTCACAAGCCATAGCATCACAGCTTTTCATCATTCAGAGCATGCTTAGGGGCTATCTCCGTCCCCATACATGTGTAAATGACTTGGTTGCTTGCCAATAGTTTGCTACTTATTTTATATTATCCTGATCAGTGGATGATCAATCGACCATCATCCCTGGGCCTCACATCATCACGGTGTGAGGTGGTCGGTGGTTGCTCCTGCTCCACCGTTGCGTTCCGTGTTTCGACGTATTGCCGTAATTGTCCATTCCTTACATGCTCCTCGAATATATCCTTTAAGTGCCTACTGCTGTTGGTATCATGTCCGTCTAAGTCATGGAAGAGACAGTGCCTCCCTGATGCCCTCTCTCGTTCAGAAGGCTCTCTCCTGGCTGGCCTCCGGTAGGGAAGGCGATTCCGAGTATCCAGGTATATCCGCTCCAGCGTCTCGTTCAATCCTGTGTATGCAGAAAACTTTGGGTCCTTCCATCGCTTCCTAGCATTCCCAGAATCATCGTCCAACTTCCTTTTCCCTTTGCCTTTATCCAAACCTTTGTTGGATGGTCCTACATCCTGAGTTGCATTAACCCTTTTCACCTTTAAATCCGTACTCGCATCTTCCAGCCGAAGGAACCTTTCTGCCTCGTGAAAGAATTCGTCGAGATCCTGTGGGGGATCTCGTATCAGAGATACCTTGAAATCCGAGTCCTCCCTGAATCCTGATACTGCTGCCATTAAAACCATCGATGGATCAGGCCGATTCACCGAAGCGACCGCCGCACTGAATCGAGTTAGAAAAGCTCTAAGCGATTCATCCATCCTTTGCTTCACCGATGTTAATGTCATCACATTCTTCGTCCTCTTGACGTGAACCCGAAATTGTCCCAAAAACTTTTCTACCAATTCCCTCCAAGTCCTTATAGATCCTTCTCTCAGCTGCCTAAACCACATTGCAGCTAAGTCCGTTAAATATAAAGGGAAGCATCGGGCCATCACTTCCTCCGATGCCCCAAGCACCTCCATGTGTCTGGTGTACCTCATCAAGTGATCAGTTGGGTCCGCCTTACCATCATATACCTCCACGCTAGGTAGCTTAAACTTAGGTGGATTCTGAGCCATCCTTATTTCCCGAGCAAACGGACTCCTATTCACTCCTTCCAAGTCTCTGTTGGTCAAACCACCTCGCACAGTTCTCCTTATGATTTCTACTAATCCGGTATTGTCGGCTGGGGGTTGCCCCCCATGCCCCTGAGGGAACTCTGGCATATATTCATCGTGTGGTTCACTAGCAGCAATGTTAGCTCTAGCTTGTTGAACTCCTTCCAGAGGTCCTCCTGTGTTGGATCCCGTGGGCCTGCCCCCAAGCCCTTGTTGATTGACTTCTGGCTCCGTATCTCGTCCTCCATTGGGTTCCACGACCCTAGTCCCCTGTCCTGCATCCACAGCGGCTGTAGCTATTCCTAAGTTCTGCATCCCTGCAGCTCTCATTTGCTCAAAGAAAGTCTGCATCATTTCCTGTTGGTTCTTCAACAATCTTTCTTGCAAAGAATTTTCCATAGCCTCCATTTCATCCCGGGTTATGTAGATTGAAGCCCGTCCTTCCCCGGCTCCGGAGGATGCTTGTTGACTTCCTTCCTGTTGGCTTCTCTCAGCCCTTTGCCTTCTACTATTTTGCCTAGTCATTGTCCTTGAATCCAAACTCTTTTAAAATCTTCAAATCCAACTTTCAAATCCGATGTAGCGGGTGCTAGTCCTTCTCAGTGAAAGCACCAAAGTGTTTGTGCCAAAATTGGTCACAAACCCCGAATACCGTGAAAGCACTAGTGTATGAATACAAATCAATAATATTCAAACACAAATCTCAGATCCCAGCAAATATTAAACAGCAATCCCAAAGTAAAGAACAGAGACACAAGTTTTATAGTGGTTCGGCTATCTCCGGCCTACGTCCACTCCAAAGATTTTATCCTTTTATTGATTATCCTTGATGATTACAGATGATTACAGCAGTTACAAAATCCAAAACACGAAATAAATAGCAGTAATGATGTTATGGAGTGATTCTGGCAGCATCCGGCCTTGCTTCTCTCTCCAAATTCTCCAACCCCTTTTCTGAATGACCAGGGGCTCTATTTATAAGCGTAGGAGGCTGATATTTCTCCTAAAATCCGGGAAGACCGCTTCAGGCACGTGAGGGGGCCCACTCGCCCGAAATCTGGAGGTCCGGGCCCACATCAGGATCGATTCGACCCTTGGTTCGAATCGATCAAGGAAATGTCCAATCGAGGTGAAATTTGGTGAGAACATTCTTCAGCATGTATGTAAGCTTCTGTGAAAATTTCATAGCATTTGGATCAACGGTTTGGAAGATATGATCGATTCAAGTTCAAAGTTCCGTGTGCTTGCCTGGTTCGAACCCATGCTTCGAACCCACCTCCTTCGAATCCATCTCGTTCGAATCCACCTCCTTCGAATCCATTTCTTTGAATCCTCCTTTGAATCCATTGCTTCGAATTCTCCTTCGAATCCATTGCTTCGAATCCTCCTTCGAATCCATTGGTACGAGCTAACCTGTGTACACCATATGGATACGAAGGAGATCCATGATGTGATCGAGTCGAAGTCTACCTGTCCTTCATCCTACTTTGCCTTTGATACGAACACCATCAAGTCAACTCCATATTGATCGATACGAGCGGCATCGATACGAAGTCCTCGCCTTTCGATCGATACGAAGCAGCCGTGTCAAAAACAATAACTCGATCGATTCGAAGCCCATCGAGTCGAACCAACATCTAGCACGAACTTCTCAGAGCCGAACCCATACCAATCGATACAAAGTGTATCGATTCGAACCATCCCTGTGCCTTGCCTTCTATCGATGCAAAGTAGCCGAGTCGAACCCAGGCCGATCGATGCGAAGTGCATCAATTCGAAGTGAGCGTTACCCCTGATCGATTTGAACCATCCATGCATGCCGATGGGTTCGAACAGCATGACTATCCTACCTTGAATCGATCATAACTCCTCCATACGAACTCCGATTATCCTGAAATTTGAAACATAGCCTTTCCTAGTCCTTATCATCATTTCCAATCAATTTCGTCTCGATCAGAGTTCAACCAAATTTTGACGATATCGATCGTTGCCTTGATTCCAACCGATCTCCAATCCTGATATCCATAATTCCTTGCCAATTTGTTGATATTCCAGTTTTGACAAAAAATGGGATAACAATAAGCGAACCAGTTATGGCCTAGCCTACCATAACAGAAACAATGGAGGGGGTCTCTGTAGGCTGTCATGTGATGATCTGAAACTCCACATCCAAAGCAAAAGGACTTGTGCTTCCGACGCCCCAGCCATGAGGATTGCGATGTTAATTTGGGTTTCCAGAAGCACTGAAAATGGTTAGGCCAGATTTTAGTATCCGCTTTTGTTAAATATGGTGAGGAAGAAGTGTGGTTAAATGAGAATAAAGGTAGATCAGATATGGAGAGAAGATTTTTGGTAGATCAGATTTTTACTCCAAGTTAATTTTCATGTATATTATATTCAATATTTACTAAATTTATCTTTCCCATTCAAATACTTCAAAATGATGTTAAAGGAATTCCAAATCTAATGTTTTCAAACAAATAACTCAAAGTAGTATTAAAAATATATGTATCGAGATATAGAAAAAACAATGTGCAACCTTTTTAATAGTATTTAAAATTAATTTAATCAAAATTTTGTTGAAAAATAAATAATAATAATAATAATAATAATAATAATAATAATAATAATATGTATGATATTTAAGGTTAAACTACCCTTCCTTTCCTCCTTCTTCCTTCACCTCATGGACATTGTTTTTGTTTATTCCTTATTGCATGCCTTTATGGCACATCCTCTCTCCCTTTTGTTCCTTTGGCTTCAGATCCTATTAATTTTTGTGGGGATTTTTCTATGCTATCAACGATGTTCAGTTTCCTGACATTTTTAGATCCTCCTGGACCTCCTCTTGCTTTCTTCTATCATGACAAGTTTTAATTTTCCATCTTTTTATCGTCCCTAACTTCCTCACTATTAGCCCAAAAATTGGTATAAACCCCCTAAATCGATAATTTTCCCAAGATAACATCCTTAATCCATAGAATAGTATATATGAATAGTAAATCAAATATAAAATATGGAAAATGAGAAAAAATTAAGAAAAACAAGAGATAACGATTTTATATTGGTTCTATTATACCTACATCCACTTTATACATAATTTATTTCTTGATTCACTTTAGATCTACTACAATTACAAGTGTAACTCGAAATTCAATCTCAAATTGATAATCGCAATAGTCCCATCCCTAAGAGATATGGTAGCAATTAGACAAGAGTCAAAAGTCCTTTTTTGTTGCAGATAGATGTCTATTTATAGTAACGTAGGTTATGATTGGGCTTTTGGGTGATCAAGTGGCAATGGAACTCATTTAATTATTAGATCTAAGAAGTAAGGAGAAGGAACATATTAATCACCGAAATATCAATGGATCGACACCGATTGATAACCTTTATTGCTTGTTTGTGCTTTCCTCCATTGTTCTTGAGCCTATATACTTTATTCCTCTAGTCAATCTTCCTTTGATGCTTGTAAGCTTGTTCCTTTATGTATTCACCAAGAGTATTTACTTTATGGAAGGGTTCTATGGATCGATATCGGTCCATAAATTAAGTCAAATTTCTCTATTTTCTTTATTGCTTTAGTACTTTGTCATTCACTGAGAATTGGGTGCAAAAGGGTCAATTTTGTGGATTGTTATCGTCCAATGGACTTATCCATTTTCCCATTCTTTCCACATTTGTTCACTCAACCGTGTCTGGTCTGGCATCCGTTACTTCGGCACTACGTAGTACGATTCCATTGATATGTCACTTGTGAGTAATATCGGATAACACTTCCCTTAAAAGTACACTTTTGTAAGTATAAAACGTGGTTTAAACCAAGACAAATGACTACATCTAGATCTACATAGACACTTCCATTACTTAAACTGGTTCCATGGAAGATGAATTTTCATTGAGAATCTAAATGCTTCGTTTCCACAAAGTCGTCGAGCATATCTTTTTGATAGGTATAAGTATTATATTTTCAAAATTCAAAAAGTTCATTCACTTTGCTCATCACTGAAAATTGCCCCGCTCCATGGTCTGGTAGATGCACCTCTTTTTATCATTTTTTTGATCTATATAGATATAATGAAACATTTTGATATATCGATAAGTAAGTCAAAATTATTTTCATAACCAAACGACTTTAAAATGAGCTAAAACTTTCGTTAGTATTGTACTTTGACATTTTTTTTATTTACAATATAGTGTTCACATTTTTGAAATAGAAAACTTGTAGAGGTCATAAATTTTGATAGGAGCCAAATTTAGACCCGATTCTAATTCCATATGAAAGATTTGATAGTTTCACTTTCCATAGAGTGGTCTTAATAGTAATTTGGCCTACTCATTTGAGAAATATATCTATTTTAAATTTATGAAGATATAGGCAAATTTTAGGGTAAGGCCCAAGAACCCATCTTTTTGGCATGATGTGTTAATTTTGGGTTGGAGGGTGATTACTGGTTAGAGAAAAAAAATCCTACCATTCCATTTTTAGGACTAAAACTACACCTCCATTAGCATTTATATGCTTTAAAAACTTACTATTTAAGTTAAAATCAAGGGATTAAGGGAATCAAGCTTAGGGGAACAATTAGTGATCGTCAAATCATCGTTTGGGGAGGAAAATTCACCTTTGTTGTTAATTTAGGATTGACGTCCTTTTAGGGTAGTTTTGACCTTTGTTCTAATAATAGGTGAGTGGTTTATAACCTTTTGCTATTACATGATGCTATACACACTTAAAAAAGTGTTTTGAATCCATTTTTCAACTTCAAAACTATCTTTTAATCTCTAACCTGATTTTAAAATGAAATGCAAGTAGATTTTTAGTGACTGTATGTAGTTTAAATTATATGATTGAATGTTGTAAACCTATATATGCATGTTAGGTATATGTAGAGATGATTGAATAATTTATAGTACTTGATATGATGATGTTTTCTATTGTTTACGAATGCATGTTTATGTGTAGGGATGAAACACTTGCATTGAGTGACATGAAGATAATTTATTCTATGGTAGAGAACTTCAGAGTGCATGAGAAGGCTACATACGATGGAGTCTTTGATTGGTTGCATTAGTATAAGAGTTCTTTATTATAGAATAACTTTGATAGATCATCTCTAGAATGATTGTAGTTAATTGCTACAAATGAGGGATGCACACAAATCAAAGCAGCAAAGCGAAGGAGGATCAATTGGTGAAGTTGCTGCGAAAATATTTAGTGAAATTCTACAATGTAGATAGATTAGCAATGATAGCATTTTTTTGAAAGGAAGGTAAGAAGGATCGATCGCAAGAAAAAGTGAAGTAAATTTAGCTAAGTGCATGAATCGACATTGATCCATATGAAACTATACCGACCGATGGTTTTGGCTAAAATGTGCTTAGAGATAAGGAAGAAAGTGAGAAGAAAATTTGGTTAAGTACTTGGATCAACACATACGTGGAACAACACCGATCCATAATGGATCGACTGGTCCATGCTATTGTAGTGATTCGATGTTGGCTACAACGGAAAGCTAGCTAGGGAATCTAGGGATATTTTGTGAAGGCAAGTTCTATAGGATGATAAATTATAGACTGTAACAAGGGGGTTTTACTATCACTACTTGTGGGAAGGATTATTTATGACTTGCACTAAGAAGGGGAGTTTGTAATTGTAGAATAACTTTGATGGATCCACTCGGTAGTGTTTGGAGTCGACTACTATAAATAAGGGACACACACAGAATAATGTGGCAAATCGAAGAAGGATCGATTTTCGTTGTTGCTACCAAAAGACTTAATGAAATTTTGCTATGTAGATGGATCGACATCGATCCATATAGATCAGTACCAACCCATACCAGTTGTTGGGGACGAAGCATTTTTGGAAAGGAAGGAAAGTGGGAACAATAACAAGCCATAATGAAGTAAATTTGGCTAAGTGAATGGATTGGCACTGATTCATATGGATCAGCATCAATCGATTATTTTGGCCAAATAGGGTATTCCGAGCTAAAGAATGAAAAAGAAAACAAATTTAGCTAAGTACATAGAACATAGGGGTTCTATTATTAGTACATATGTCAGGGGATCGTTAATGACGTAAGGCTTTGATATATGCCTAGAAAGAAGAAAGTGGGAATTCTCACTGTAGATCATTTGAGTGGATCAGTATATTGTCCATTTAAGTGGATCTAGATCTTAACTGCTTGATTAGCAAGGTTCGAGCATCAATGGAGCCAAAATTTGAGTTTGTCGTTGACCTTACGATGTTGGGTGGTTGCATTATCATATATCCATGTGCATTAATATTAGATATGCTTGACTATTTGAAGTTTGATGGTTGCTGTTTATACCAAAATGTGGCACAAATACCTAAGAAATTATATAGATAAATAGGTGAATAAACTAAATAAAAATGATTACAAATGGTAAACACAAACTTTATAGTGATTCGGCTAAACGTTTCCAATGTCCACTCAGCTTTCTTGCCGATTATATTGCCATTTACGGACACTGTTCTTGGGGATCGATAATGATCCTCGAGATTACAAGAATTATATGGAAATTCATAACAAACTAAAAAAGATCCTTCAAAATGTCACCCATTACTTTTATTTATAGCTGAAGGTCATCAAAAATCCCTCCATCATATCCACGTTCCTCATGTTTAGGAAAAGAGATTCCTGGAAGGTCGTAGCTATGTCATACATTTTCGAGGATCGATACCAAACCATGGTTGGGGATCAATACCGAACCACAAGATCTCTCCATGATTCGTCTATGTGGCATTGGGAGAATGTGAGTAGTTTGTGGTTTCATGTTTTCTATCTCGATTGCTTTGCTAAGAGCCTATTCCTGGTTAAATTATTTGATTCAATGGTGGAATGGAGCTCCTGGCTTCAAGTGTTGATAGCGCTTGATGTAAATTGCATGAGAATGATCCACTAAAACTTGTGATGGGTTGTGATCACCATGGGTTGGAATCTGAAGGGGATGTAAGGTGATATAGATGAAGATGTGAGGATTGTTATCGAACCTTGTGTAGGGTTCTGCACCAATCCTTAAGTCTTCTTGCTTATGGATTTTGAATTTTGATTGTTGATGCACGTGGATGTTGTCTTTCTTTTAGAGGCCAGTTGATATTATTTTGGGCTCATGATCTTGGTCATGCTCGCCATCTGGGTTCACTAGTTATCACTTTGGGCATTATGCCTTGATAACTTTCAATTTTGACCAGTCAGATTCATCCAAGCACAGCCTGGTTAAAAGTCTGGATAATACTTGCTCCATAAAGTACAACTTGCTTTTTCAACATGATGTGATTTGAAACAAGATGGGATTCCTGCGTCGGACTCTAATTTGTACTTGGTTCATATTATTTTGGTGAAGCATAGCGTCTTTGACCATTCATTACGGTGCTATTCTTGGCTTACGCTCATTCGTATCTAGAATTATAAAAAACTAAAGTGCACTGTCCTAGTTCGTCACTCCCAATTCAGATTCTTTCGATTGACTTTCGCCTTGGATTTCACAGTTTTGAACTCGTTGCCTGTGACTTTAGTTGTTAAGTGTCGGGAATGCATACAGACACGTACATAAGTTGTTCATCATGCTTCAACTAGGCACACATGCATATTCCTATTTACACTCATGAATACATACATACATGCATACACAAGTATATGTGTATTTATTATTGTTATTATTTATATGGGTCGATACCGATCCCTGGATAGGGATTGATACCGATCCCATACTTTGAAGAAATAGGTTATTGAGTAGCCTATGTTATTGGGGTCGGGGACTTAAGACCGGAGCCAACCTTATCCTCTTCTCACTTTCTATCATGTCTTGCCTTTGATAATTTGAGCCCCAAGCCGCCATTAAAATCTTTTGCCCTAAAATCGAAGTGTTTGCCTCTAATGCCTACCACCAATCGCCACCATCGACTGTCATGATCACTGGCCCTCAACACTGCTAATCCCCACACAATCAAACCGAGTTTCTAACCCAATCCTCCATGAAGCTCGATTCTTACCGTTTTAGGTGGGTAGTGACACTGGAAAGCTGTCTTTGCTATAGATTCATGCCAACGACCATACATGAGATGGATTCTTTGCTATAGATTCAAACTTTTTCACAAAAAAATGATTTCAACGTTATTTTCAATACAAAGCTTGTTTTTAAAACTGTTTTTCAATCTATTAGTACATACAAACCTTTACCTCATTCGTATGAGAAATCTAATTAAACGACTTAGCAAAACAAGTGGTATGAAACACTTGCGTTTACTTCGTCGGTTAATTTTTGGACTTGCTCGATTGATATCTCGTGACAATTTTAAAGTGAAAATCTACAATTTGTTTGTAAATATTTAAGTTAAATTAGTGGTTGTGGGACATGAAGCTAAAATCATTTATTTACTGGCTTAGTGTAATTTACACTTCTTATTGATCGATGGTGATCATTTTATGGTTTAGACTAGCGATATGCGATGTCTCATTGTCCACGTGGGGGACTATACCTCGATTTTATGGAGCTTCATCTCATTTTTATGGGCTAGTGACCCATGGTTTTTGGACCGTTCGTGGAGCAATCAGCTCGAGAAGTCGGTGCATGGGGCGTATCTTTTTTGGTGCGTCGATGTTCGACTTTACATGGGGCGTATCTTTCTAGGTAAGTCAAGATTCATTTATGCATGAGGCGTATCTTTCTAGGTGCATCGATGTTCGTTTATGCATGGGGCGTATCTTTTTAGGTGCGTCGATGTTCGTTTATGCATGGGGCGTATCTTTTTAGGTGCATCGATGTTCGACTGTGTATTGGGCGTATCTTTTTAAGTGTATTGATGTTCGGTTTATGGAATAACATTCCGTTTGTGATACACGTGTTGGTGAGTTTTCATGCTTCCGTTTGTGATAGGCCTCCCCCTTTGTGATTTCTGGATTTCTAATTTATGATTTCTAGAATTTGTGTTTCACTAATTTTTGTGGTTTACATTGATATGTTTTATCAATATTTGTGGTTTGGTTAATATGCTAAAGAGTATGACATTCTTTTTGATGTATGAGATTCTTGAGATATGGTATGAATTTTGTTTGTTGTTAAATGTATACTTGACACAATATGACATTATTGTTATCGTACATTTTTGTTATATCTCTTATCCTATCTCATTTTCATATGATATTTAGAGCTAGACTGATCCGTTTATTATTTTATTCTTAAATAATACTCAGGGAAGACCAAGATATTTTAGGTTCTTGTACTTGACTTTTTATCAAGGTCCGTCATCTGACTTTTGGCTAACTACTTTAACTTAGTAGTTTTTGTTTTCATATATTCAAGATAGAGACTTCTTGATGTATGCATATTCTTTTGTCTAGCACTTGTACCTATTCTTTTGTGATGTAGTGGATCTTGTATGACCACTACTTTGATGTACACTTCTATGTGTTATATTCATATCTTTTTCTGCCTTTGTGATATGAATATCTGTAACTGATTTATGTTATGCTTATTTTATATTTTTTTCGAAGACCACATAGCCACTATGTAGTAGCTTTGAGTTTGTACTTAATATGTCAGATTTCCTCTTTAAATGAAATGCATGACCTTCTATATGGCATATAGGTACTCGCATAAAGGAATTACATGGATGGCCGCTCCTTAACAGCCTTATTCTTCATGCTAACCGACGGCATTACCCCGTAGGGTCCTTGGCTAATGTGGGTATAGAGGTGAGGCGTCACACATATACATGATGATGATTGGTATCCCGATTCTGGGGCAACCAACCACATCACAAACAACTTGAGTAATTTAAATATTGGAAACAGGGAGTATAAAGGCATGAACTCTAATCATATGGAAAATGGTAAGTCTACTATAATCACACACACTGGCAGTTCATATATTATGGGAAAAAGGCTATTATATTTGAATAACTTGCTTAGAGTACCATTAATAAGAAAAAATCTATTAAATGTGTCGTAGTTTACAAAAGACAACAGTGCCTATTTTGAGTTCTGCCCACAACACTGTTTAGTTAACGGTATCCTTACTAAAGACATTTTCTTGCAGGGTAAAGAATATAAAGGGCCATACAAGTTCAATGTAGCTAATTCAAGAAAATCAAAAATTAAAAGAAACAGGTGTAATAATTCTGAGTTGAAACGAGAAGAAAATTGTAAGACATTTGATATGTGACATTATAAATTGGGACATCCTAATGCTATAATTGTAAAACATGTTTTGAATAATAACAATATTTATTTCAATGATGTTTCTATGCCATATATATACACACCTTCTCTCAAATGGGTAAAGCACACAAATTACCCTTTTTAAGTTCTGAAACTATTTACAGTAAGCAGCTTGAAATAATTGCCACTGATTTATGGAGGGCATGCTACAGTGATCATGGCTACAAATATTATATACATTTTTTGATGCTTTTTCTAGATATGTTTGGATATTTTTTTTGAAATCTAAAGATGAAAATTATAATGTAGTGTTACAATTTTTTGCTTAGGAAGAAAATCAAACTAACTACCAAGTCAAAATGATTCAATCTGATGGTAGAACATAGTATATGCCACTAAAGCATTATTTTCAGAAGAGAGGGATTGTTCACATAACAACTTGTCCCTATACTTTTGAACAAAATGGAATTATTGAAAGAAGACATAGGCAAATTATTGAGACGAGTCTCACATTATTAGCTCAGGCAGCTATGCCTTTAAAATTTTGGCCTGATGCCTTTACTACAACTGTTTTCTTAATTAATAGGCTACTAATAAAGGTCTTAAATTTCAAAAGTCCTTTGGAAATGTTGCACAATATTAAGTCAGATTATCAAAACTTGATAGTATTTGGATGTTCGTATTTCCCTTATCTTAGACCATATAACACTCACAAGTTAAATTTTAGATCTGTCCCTTGTACTTTCCTAGGTTATGCCACTAATCAAAGGGGGTACAAATGTTTAGACTGTAATGGAAGAATATTCATTTCTAGACATGTTGTATTCAATGAAAGGGTGTTTCCTTTAAAGCATCTGAAATTAAAACATCCAAGAAAGTTTAGAATCCAAAAGAATCACTGCCTTCAATACCTGCTTTAGCTGAGGAAGTGATACAAGCTCCCAGGGAGTCAATTGAAGGCAATATCAACTCACATTTACAAGGATCAGACTCACAACACAATGTGTCTAGTTGTGGAACATGTCATAAGGTAACTGATGTATCAGATACACCTGTTTAGACATCTCAACAAAGAGTAAGTGTGCAATTTGCTTCACATCAAACATCATAGGATACAATGTCTCACAGTGAACAACAAGAACAAGGTGAGAGTATTCATCAGCAACAAACTACAGGAGCAGCTCATTATATGGTCACAAGGTCTAAGAGTGGCATTTTCTAACCCAAAATATACAATGCAACTTTAGATACTGAAGAGCCAAGTACTTATTATCAAGCCATGGAAAATGAAAACAGGAAATCAGCTATGTCAGATGAATACAATGCTCTTATAAGAAACAAGACATGGAGTCTAGTTCCTTTACCAAGGAATAAAAATGTTGTTCGGTGCAAGTGGACTTTTCGATTAAAGAAAAATGTTGATGATACAATTTCTAAATACAAGGCAAGGTTAGTAGTTAAGGGTTTCTCACAACAGAGTGGTTTTGACTTTAATGAAACTTTTTCACCTGTTGTGAAACCCACTACTATAAGAACAGTTATTACAATTGCCTTGAATAGAAATTGGAACGTCAATCAAATTAATGTGAGTAATGCTTTTTTAAATGGTGTTTTATAGGAAGAAGTATACATGGAGCAGGCACATGGATTTGTTCATAAAGGAAAAAAGAATCTTGTTTGCAGATTAAATAAGGCTATTTATAGCCTGAAATAGACTCCAAGAGCGTGGTTTGAAAAGCTCAAGGCAACTCTCATTGAGCTAGGCTACAATCCCACAAAATCTGACGACTATCTATTTACAAAATTCAATAAAACCATAATAGTTTATGTGCTAATATATGTTAGTGACTTTATTATTACAGGAAACAATGATGAGGAAATCAACAATCTTATAAATCAGCTTAATCATAAATTCAGTGTTAAAATCTTGGTAATTTAAAGTACTTCCTTGGCAATGAAGTTAAGAGATTGTCAGATTCATCCTTTCAGTTGAGTCAGAAAAAATACATTCTTGAAATACTGAACAAAGCTAAGATGAATCAAGCCAATTCTATTTAAACTCCTATGATCAGTAACCAACATATGTCAAAATTCAAAGGTGAAGCAATACCTAATGAAAAACAGTACAGAAGCATTGTTGATGCTCTTCAATATGTAACCATAACAAGGTCAAACATTGTCTACAGTGTTAATAAGGTCAGCAGTTCATAAAAAACCAATAGATTAACACTGGAAAATGGTGAAAAGAATCTTACGATATCTCAAAGGGACTGCAGACTTTGGACTGAAAATAGAATCAAGCAAGTACATTAATATTATAGGGTATGCAGACGCTGATTGTGCCAGTGATGCAGATGACAGAAGATCAACAACTGGCTACTGTATATTTGTAGGCAATAACCCTATATCTTGGTGTTCAAAAAAACAACCCACTGTGTCTAGATCAAGTACGGAGGTAGAATATAAAAGTGTAGCTAATGCTACTGCATAAATGATGTGGATACAATCATTACTTGATGAACTACAATTCAAGTTAGATAGTAAAACACAATATAGTGTGACAAATTAAGCATTGTTCAACTTACTTCAAATCCAGTATTACATTCTAGAACAAAACACGTCGAACTTGATCTATATTTTATTCGTGAACACGTGGCTAGAGGAAAATTAGACATTAATCACACACCTACATCTTACCAACTTACAGACATCCTAAATAAGGCACTGTCTAAAGTTAACGTTGTAAGACAAATTGAAAGTTAACAACTCACAGAGGTTCCATCAACAGCCCAATGTCAAAGGAAACTCACTGGAATCCTTAGCCAGAAACCGTCTCGGAGCAAACTTAGCGTTAAGAAGCCTCAACGAGCCTTAGAGTTGCGAGATCTCAAGCTTCGAACAACATGCTACCGAAAAAAATCAAGCTCAAATATTTTGAAGCAAACTTAGCTTCAACAAGCCTCAATGGACATCAGAGTCGCAAGATCTCAAGCTTCGAACAACATGTTGTCGAGAGAAATCAAACTCGAATATTGTTGCAACAAAACTGACCGCTTTCAATCATTCTTGTGGGGTCGAATAAAGCTGTTTTGAGGATTTATAGTATCAATTTCAGCTATTTTATGATTTGTTTGTGTAATCGATTAGATTTGGGAATGTTTTCTTCGAGCCCTAACCGATGAAGGGTTTGAGGAGGCGTATTGAAAATGATAATGAGAATACCCTTCATCTTTATAGCACATGTATTTCATCTCAACGTTGCTCAACCATCAAATTCACAAGGCTTCATCTGGTCCGCTCATTTCATTGCGGTTATTTGTTTCGGACTTGTGGGCTAAATCCCAACTATCAACAATTGTATTTGCTGTATATTGCTTCCATGACAACAGTACAAACTTATCTGTTCTTTCATTGTATTAGTGTAACAAAATACATCATCAATAAAATTCTTATTTTATTTTTCATCAAATTGTTCTCTCAATATTTCTTCATATCAAAATCTTTAATGCCTGCATGATCAATATACAGAAATAAGAAGGAATATAACATCAACGGCTGAAATGTAATGAATTATATAAATACCATGACAGCCTAAATGCGCACATAATCTCTGTTGCAACTTGCAATTCAACCACTATCGGATCTTCATGCCTAATCTATCTCAGATCCTAGGGACAGATGTTTGGCAATGGAATAAACTGAAGGAAAATTCCCTTCCCTGTGCAAGTGATCAGATTTTGCATGCTCATTCATATGCTGAGCTTGGTCTGTCTTGTGCAAGTGTTCTGCATGCGTACCTTGCACAGGTATCACGCTTTCAGCCATTACACAAGGTAGTCTTATACATGCGTTCAGGGCCGGCCCAATGGGTTGGTTGCCCTAGGTCTAGTAAAGGGTAAGAAGAAAATTGGAAAAATGAAAAAAGACGAAGAAAAAAATGAGAGGTAAACTAACAACTTTAATACACAAGGGGGAATTGAACCTGGGTCAATTTGCTTCACTTTCAACAACTTAACCACTCAACCAAACTGTCCTATACCAAAAAAATACATTGTTGCAATTTATTTAAAATTTGTACAAAGTTGTTTCCTCTCATGTAGCCCATCAAAGGGTTGCCCAATTCAATTGCCTCATGGGCCTTGTCCATGGGCCAGGCCTGCATGCGTTCAATGTTTACACAGGCTGAAGCTACCTAGTCACGCTTGCTTTAATATCTGCTGCCTCTCATTTTTACAATAACCATTTATCATTAGTCTTCCATTTCAATTGAAGCTCAGTTCAAAGCAATTTGCACTTGCTGTTGTGTTCCAATCAATCCACTCCATATACACATCAGTAAGCCCTGCATTGTTACATGCTTTGTGGCTTCAGCACCAATTCGTCTATCAATGCACTGCTGCTCTTCTATATCTTAACATTTGCTGCATTATAATATTATATTTAGACTAAACTATGCTTGTACAAAACATTATATGATCATCCACTTGATGATTTACTTTTTGTATTCGTTTTTATATATCTTTGTAAAAGACTTCTGGATGATTTTCGGATTATATATTAATAAAATGGAATGCTATCCTTTTTTAAATGATCACTCTTTCATCAGAAAAAAAAATAGTCCAAATTTGCTTCAATCTTTTGTTCTTCAAACAATTTGTCTTTATATTTATTTAGTTAGATCACAAACTAATTGTTTGATATGTACTTTATAATTCATAAAACTAGCAGCACAAAATATACCTCGATTCTGTTTATACTTTTGCATGTCTGAATACAACTGAAATCACATGTAACCTTTCTTTATGTATATGTCAGTGCCGGCCCTTTGGCTGGGCAACATGGGCAACAGCCCAGGGCCCAATTTCTAAGGGGGGCACAATTTTTTTCCAGTCCATCTATATTTTGTTTTTCAATCCAAAAAAAAAAAAAAAAAACCTAAAATCAACGCAGTTTCTCACGTACAGGAAATTACTTCGATCGGAAGCCGAAGCATTCTACGCGACTTCCAATTTCCGATTTTCAATTTCCAAAGCAGCTGTTCGATATTCAATGGAAATAACGTTCTTCTCCATGTCTCCTTTTGATTCAGGCTTCTTTCCCTCTTCTAATTTTACCAATCTTACAATCTATAAAGCCCTGAGATTAAGATTTCACAACTTATCAGCATCTCTAGATCCAAATCAATTTCGGATTCCTGTGGATTTCAGAATTCAATCACAAGGTATGCTTTAAATTTAATGTGTTTACTGTGTTTTTTTTTTTTTTTTTTAATTTACTGAAAGAAAAACTAAAAGCCTAAAATGGTACTGTCTGTTTCAACAGAGCTGCATCTTTGTTGATTCTGATTTCTGAAGCCAAAAGCAATTCTGCGACTCCTTCTACTGCTTGTCATTATATTTTCACTTTTCAGGTTTGTTTGACTGTATGTTTTAATTTCAGTATTTTTGTCTATTGTTTTTTTGACTGTTTTTATCTGAGTAAAAAAAATATACATCAAGGAATAACATTTTGATCTTGTTTATTAACTGCAGTTTTTTTGAGATTAATACCGGTTTGTTGGATGGAAGAATGATGTCATGAGGAGATGTAATTATTTGGAGAATGGAGAAGAGCTCATGAATCAGGTTGTATTTCTCTAATTGATAATTTTTACTATTTTTAGAGCTTAATTTAGTAGTTGGTACCATCATGAAACAATTATCTGGATCTCAAAAAAGGAAAAAACGACAAAGACAAGAACTTATAACTCAAAGTTTACAAGGTTCCCTGAATAAATATTTCAACAAACAATCAGATTCATTAGTTGAATCTGAACAACTAGTTAGTATCATAGAAAACGAAAATGGCGATCAATTGATAAATCCACTTGAGGTAAAAAATGATGTTGAAAAATCGAAAGAGGAAGATAGTGATGAATACGAAGAAATATATGAAAAAGGTGAAGATGCGATTAAAGTAATGGATAATAGTGATATTGACAATCCTCATGAAAACAACCGTATTGTCAATAATTTTAAGCGTTTGGAAAATGACTTGAGCTTAAACATTTATGATCCTAGAATTTGGGATAATCTTCAAGGAGAACTTAGAAACTTGCTTATTGAAAATGGACCTAAACGGGAAACTAATCTTAATTTTCCAAAAGATGAATACTCAAGAAGATTTTCTTCAAACTATTATATTCAAAATTTACCGAATGGCGAAACTCGTGATAGGGAATGGTTAGTGTATTCAAGAGATTTAGATAGAGTTTTTTGTTTTTGTTGTAAGCTATTCAAAACAAAACCATCAAAAAGTCAATTAGCAAGTGAAGGAATTAGAGATTGGAAACATCTTAGTAAAACACTTGAACAACATGAAAATAGCATTGAGCACCTTCAAAACTTGAAATCACTGAAAGTGCTAAGACTTGGGTTGAAGAAAAATCAAACTATAGACAAAGAATTGCAAATGCAAATTAAAAGCAACACGCTACATTGGAAAAATGTAATGGTTCGAATCATTGCTGTTGTAAAATGCCTTGCAATAAATAATTTGGCTTTTCGTGGAACAAACGAAACAATTGATGATGATGCTAAAGGAAATTTTTTAGGTCTTGTTGAAATGATTTCAGAGTTTGATCCTGTAATGCAACATCATTTTCAATTGATTAGAAATAAAGAAATTCATCATCATTATCTTAGTCATAAAATTCAAAACGAATTGATAACCATTCTAGCGTCCAAAGTTAGAAATGCTATAATTAACAAAATTAAAGAGGCAAAATATTTTTCTATTATTCTTGATTGTACACCCGACTCAAGTCATAAAGAACAAATGACTCTGATAATAAGATGTGTTGATGTGTCGTGTTCTCCGATAAAAATAGAAGAATTCTTTTTAGAATTTATAAATGTTGTTGATACTACTGGACTTGCTCTTTTTAATGAATTACAAATTGCATTAAAAAACCATGGACTTAATATTGATGATGTGAGAGGGCAAGGGTACGATAACGGATCTAATATGAGAGGGCGACATTAAGGTGTACAAACAAGATTGCTTGAAATAAATCCAAGAGCATTTTACATGCCATGTGGTTCTCATTGTCTTAATTTAGTATTATGTAACATGGCAAATAGTTCTCATAAAGCGAAGTCATTTTTTGGAGCATGTCAATGCATATATCTAGCGTTTTCTAACTCAACAAAGCGATGGCACGTTTTAATTGATCATATAAAAGGTTTAACTTTAAAACCATTATCTAACACACGATGGGAGAGTCATATTGAAAGTATTAAGGCAATAAAATCACAACTTTTTGATATTAGAGAAGCTTTATTCAAATTAGCAGAAGTTACAGATGATGCGAAACTAAGTAGAGATGCTCAAACTTTAGCTACATGTGAGCTTTCAAGTTTTGAATTCATACTATCTTTAGTTATTTGGCATGATGTTTTAAACAAGATAAATGTGGTGAGTAAAAAGTTACAATCAGATGATATGCGTCTTGATATTGCTGTTAAACAACTAGATGGTCTTGTTTCTTTTTTTGAAAAATATAGAGAAAATGGATTTAACTTAGCGATTGAAGAAGCGAAACAAATAGCTATAGATATGGAAGTTGAGCCAACGTTTCCTACAAAACGACGAATTCAAAGAAAAAAACATTTTGATGAAACAATTGATAATGATAGGGAACAATTGTCTGCACAAGAATCATTTAGAATTGACTATTTTATTCATATAGTTGATATCGCTCTCTCCCAGCTAAGGACCAGATTTGAACAAATGAAACTTTTTGAGTCTGTATTTGGTTTCTTATTTGATGCTCAAAAATTAATGAACTTAGATGATGGGGAATTACTAATTGCTTGTGTAAATCTTGAAAATGCTCTAAAAAGGGATGAAATTTCTGATGTGGTTGGAAAAAATTTATGTTCTGAACTACAGGTATTGCAAGTAATGTTGCCAAAGGAATCATATGAAACAGACAAGCCATGGACTTCGACAAGAATGATTGAGTTTGTGAGAGAAATAGATATGTTTCCAAATGTGATGATCGCTTACAGAGTATTATTAACAATCCCTGTGACTGTCGCATCTGCTGAACGGAGCTTTTCCAAATTGAAATTGCTAAAATCATATTTGCGAACTTCTATGTCTCAAGATAGGTTGAATGGGCTGGCGCTTCTATGCATCGAAAAAGACATGTTGGAAAATATTGAGCAAGATGACATAATCAACGATTTTGCTTCAAAAAATGCATTAAGAGCAATTTTTAAATGATGTTGTTGGACTTAACTTTTTGTCTTCTGATGATTAGAAAGTTGTAAGTTTTATGTTTTCGGAGATGTAATGAACAATTTAATTAGCTTTTAAGAAAATCATTGTTGTGTTTGATTTATGTGTTTATTATTGTTTTGAAGTGTTGTTTGTGTTTGTAAGAAAGGGCCCAAACTTGAGTTTTGTCCATGGCCTAAAATGACGTTGGACCGGCCCTGGTATATGTTCAGTAAATAGCAGCTTGATGTCACAAGATGCAAAGTTCACATCATTTCAAACAACAATACATATACACATATAATGTGTATGTATGTGTGTGCATGCATGCGCGTGCATGCACGCCATTCTCAAATATTTGTAAACCTCTAAACACACGTATGTGCCATTGTCAGATGCATATTTTAACAAATTTCGTATCTGATATATGTGAGATAATTTCTACGTCACTTACTTAATGTCTATGTCACTTACTTGTACTAGAATAGATAATAGTAGTAAAAAATTATTTATTGCACACCTTAATTTAATATTTGAATACAAATGGATCCTATATTTAAATTGTTCTATATAAGGACACAATCAATAATGGCTTGTTAAGTTGCTAAAAGCCATGAAACAATCTGATGTGGCTTGTTCACTTCTCCGTGGTTAGTTTGAGCTAATCTTATGACTAGTTGAATGAACAGGGGCTGGTAAATATAAAGACGAAGACTTCGCCGTTACACTACAAGGGGAAAAAGATTTCCGACGGCCGAAAACCGTCGTTGGCCGTCGGAAAAAGCCTTCGGAAAATACTGCGTCGGGGAGCAGTATTTCCGACGGCTTCCGACGGAGGCTGTTGTGCATGATTCCGACGGAATCTGACGGCTTCCGACAGGTTTCGACGGATCCCGACAAATATCGGAATCTGTCGGAAATAATGTGCTACAGGCCTCCGGTTGCCGTCGGAAGCCGTCGAAAATTTTGACATGTAAGCCGTCGGAAATCTGCTGTTTTTTTTTAAAATTCGCTGCAAATATAGTCTTCCAACCACATTTCTCTTCCAAACACTATGATATCAATACTGCACAATCCAATATATAATAGTCCAACCAAATATCAAAACCCAAATTACAAAATATTCAATAAACACACAAATTAATAAAATTACATCAAAATAAAATACATAATATACATAACCATTCCAACATTAACAATAATCATAATAATAAGTGTTCTATCATGTTATTAGTACACAAATTCATCAAAATACTCATCCACATCCTCATACAACCACAGAACCAAGTGTATCAAACATAATTATACATAAATCAACAATTACCTACACCGTCTACCAAATCATTCTAAACTAAAACAAAACATACCTGAACGAACGAACAAGCAAGCAAGTAATGAATCAATCTCCTCCAGATTCAGATCCAACCGAGGAAGAGAAGCGGCCACCAAACTGCTGCATGTACTCTAACAACTGTGTGGTCTGCATGGTCTATTGGCGGTTCTGCTCCTCCAGCTGGGACACTCTAGTCGATAATTCTTCTATATCTGCTAGATCGCTCTGAACTCTACTCCGCCGTCCCCTACTCTACTACTGGCCTGCAATAATTGAAAAACGAATAAAATCCAAGTTTATTGTTTTGAAAAGGTCAAAATATCATATTTGAAGTATTTTAAGAAAAAGTAAATTATTTACCGCTAGATTGCCAAATCCGTATCGTCGACCATGCTCCGCTGGATCCATAACGGACTCAAAAATAGCGTCCTCCTCATCGATCGTCAGCTGATCTCGACCCGTATCAGCAAGGAGTTTCTGCCGCTGCTCCATAAACTTCGTCTGCATTAACAAATTAATAATATCATATCTTATTTCATTATAGTTTAAAAATTAAAACAATTACTAATACTGAATAAAATGAAATATGCTTACATGGCTTTTGCTGGATTTATCGTCCTGCATGTATACGAAACAGTCCCGTCTAGATTAACATGCTCGACCGCATGCGTACGGGTGAACACGTCCATATAGCTGGCAGAACCATGTGCCTCGACTTCCTGAAGTTGATTATTACATAAAATTATTATACATTTAAAATCATATAGCATAAACTATTTACATTTATTATTCAATAAATTTACCAACTCCTGCCGATACTGCTGAAATGACTTCGATCCTCCGCGATGAGTGACGGGATTCTTATTTCTGTTTGCAGAGTTTCTATCCGACTCTGCCTGTACATTCAAAATTTAATACATTATTTTTCGATCACGTCAAATTAATAATTCAAAAAAATTTAGTATACTTGCCTTCGCCTCGTCCGTCTCCCAGTATCTCAACCAAGCTTGCCACACGCTCTCTCCCATCCACAGTGGTTTCTTACCAGATTTCTTGATCTCAAATATCGTGTCCCTGTAGTTCTTGCGCATCTTTTTCATCCAGTATCCTCGTGCCAGCATCATATCATCTGTCTGGATGTCTATCTCAGCCTGTGTTTCACGATAAAAAGTAAAAAAAAAAAATTACACTTTAAACGATAAACAGTAGAAAAATGACAAAAACGAATTAAAAATGGAAAACAGAAAAATATACATATTAGGACATCCTGCCATATACACTCTATGATGTGAGGAGGGATGCTTTGTTCGGCAAAATATACACTCAGATATCGTCTCAAACGATTCAACAAAATTTCGGCAGCATTTCCCTTTTGTTCCCTACATTGTACACAAATGCGTGTACGCATGAAACAAAAAAGAAAAGTTAAGCTGAAATTTTATGAACCGTTTGAGACGAAGTAGTATACAAAATGTAAATGCTTACTGTGTTCATAACTTGTCCAATACAGGAACAAATCCGACAAACATTGTACCAGATGAATATAAATGGTCGTTTTTCCAAAAAACGAATATTTATACAACGATCATGTACAACACTCGTCAGACGGGGCCAAAAACTCTCTAAGGGACATTTGTCAGTTACATGCGCGCATTTTACGAAAAAATACAGTTTTACTCACTGTTCACATTTACAAAAATATATATTAATTTAACACATTTATTCGACGTATTACATCAACTTAAGGCTGATTTAACATTTTTGTCATTTTTCAATACACACAATTATAATTTAGAGTAATGCATTTTTTTTGTTTCATAACTAAATACGTGTACAATATAATACTCCTAGTTCATTCATTCATTTTATCTTATTCCAACTAACGTATACAATCGTAGAATCAAGACATACACAACAATTTACATATACATGAACGACCACAAATTATACACGTTTTTCACAATTTCACGATAAAAGATGAAATAGGTATACATGTGATGCTATAAACCATTATTACGCTATTGGAAACAATTGCAATCACTAATTCGCCCTAATTTATCAATTTATGCAAATATAGAATTATGGTAAAAACTGAATTTTTCACAAAAATAAGAGATTATACTTGAGATTAAGGGTAATGGAGTTTGATTAGACAGCCGTGGAGGATCTGGAAGCTAGAAATCTCGGATTGGAAGCTTGAAGAAGGGATTTAGGGGTTTTTGGGTTTAATTTTCGTATGAAATGAGGAGGAAGAAGAGTTCTCGGCTGAACCTATAATCGTAGGTTTCCGACGGTTTCCAACGGCCGCCGACGGCCCTTCGAAAGCCGTCGGTTCTGGCTGTCGGTATTAAGGCCTTTTCTAGTAGTGTTATAAATTTATAAAGGCGCAGACTTCGCCGTTAGAAATTTGTAAGGGGAAATGTTCGCCTTTATAAACTGTGGATGTTATATATAATTTTAACGGCGAGGACTTCACCGTTATAAACAATTATTTATTTATTTTTTATTTTATAAAAACTGATCCGTAGCTGCTTGTACTTACGCGGTTGCGTAGCTAGTTCGGTCAGTCTAAAAGCATGAGAGAGAGTAATTAAAGTGAACAAGTCAGGTTGTTGTTTATGGTATAAGTCATACATGTATTTGAACAACTATTTTGTATCCATCTAAAAAAGAGAAGAGGCGCAATATTTACATAAAAATTCCACACAATTCACTGATAACAAATATAATACCGCAAATCACCAAATAGCATTATTGAAATGTAAAGATTAAAAACCAAAACACTTATCTCATCATGAGTAACATCTATAGGGTTCAAGATGATTACCTTTTAAGCATAAATGAGCCGAGTACATTTCTCTTCAAATAATGAACAAAATAAAATAAAAAACCAAATAATATTTCACCGAAATATGTAAGTGGAACAATATACGGGCTTCCCAATGCTAGTTGTGTACATGTATTTTTCCACTAATATTCATCGACACAAGGTTAAACTAAAATCAAAATGTATGAAATGTGTCAAACTGAAATCAATATTTATGAAGGACAATTAAAATGAGGTGAACATTTATCATAATAAACATTTTTTCACTTTTGAGTCGGACTCCTTAAAAGTCTGGTATACTGCATTTTTTACATCACTTCAAGTTTGAACCGTCTTGCTAACATACAAAGCTATTAGTTAATGATCAGGTAAAGATATTATGCATATCAAGATGAAAAAAGACTACGCCCGAAAGAGCTGAGATTATTGTTTTCTTCATTACCTTTTGAACTCTCCTTCATCCTGAAACATAAAATAAAATGACATTAACTATCCTCCAACAAGTACCTCCTGTCCTTAATGACTCGCTTTGCTCAAGAGCTAGTGATCCAACTCTAAAGCCTGTGTATAATAATTATTTAGATTTGGAAATAATCATGGATGTATTCAAGTAAGGAGTACCTATGAAGACAAAGAGCAGTAGCAAGACTTGCAATCCCATGCCAACTATTGCAATATCCCCAATCTGCCGCCCCCCGTCACAGCAGCCGCCGTCCCGTCTCCGTCGCCTCCAAATCACCCAAATTCGCCTAAGTATGCTTCTAATCTCTATTTTGAATGTAAATTTAATGTTTTTTAGGTTTAGTTTAAAACCTAATTAAATTAGGATTTGTTGTTAAATTGAGATTTATTGTTAAATTAGGTATTAGTAGTGTTGTTAAATTAGGTATAAGTAGTGTTGTATGTTAATTTGGTAGATTAATTAGTTTATTATCATGAAGTTCAATTAGGTATTAGATTAATAAGTTTATCATGAAGTTGAATAAATGGTTGATGTAGATAATCAGTGTTGGCGATTAACATGGTTAGTTGTGTTAGGTAAAAAATTAGTGTATATTAATGATTAACTTGGTTATTGATAAATTTACATGAAAGTATTTCATAGTTCATGAAATTGATAAATTACAAATTTAATTTGTTAAGTGAATTTAAATTGACAAATTTTTATTTAATAATTAGATTTTTATTGTTTTCTAATTATCTATTTGATAATTAGATTTTATTGTTTTCTAATTATCTTCATTGATAATTCTTCTATTTATCTTGTTGATTGAGCGACGGCTAGCGACGGTCATTTTAATAATTTTAGCGATGACCAAAATGCAAAAGGTTGTATATATTGTACAAAAGTAAAGTTTATACAAAAAATTAAAAAATAATATGAGAACATTAAAAATTCTGCAAATATCTAATTTTTCAAAAAATATATATTAGGAAATGACTTTAAAAACAACTCATATTGTACTAAAATCAATTTTGTAAAGAAATTAAGAAATGAATATAACAACAACAAATATTCCGCTAAAATCTATGTCGTAAAAAAGATAAAGAAATGAATATTGAACTAAAATTGTTAATTGAATGTTGGACTAAAATTTAAATACACAAATTTGAAAAGAACAACAATATTTGATAAAATTTAAATAGTTGAAACATCGTCAAAATTTGAAAAGAACAACAATATTTGATAAATTTTAAAGAAATTTTTTTATCCCGTAGATTGACTTTGGCCCCGTCTGGCAAGTGTTGTATATGATCGTTATATGGATGTTCGTTTTGTAACGGAACAGACATTTATATTCATCTAATACAATATTTGTCGGATTTGTCCTGTATTGGACAAGTTACAAACACAATAAAGTAATTACATGTTATCCGTTTTTAGACAACATGGTAGACCTGGTGGAAAATGTGTGGAAATATGGTTGGACGATAGAGACCACCATGTAGCACACACGTATGTTATTTTAAATTGTGTCGAAGTCGCACCATTTGTCAGGCAATAATTAATTCACTTGTAATTTACTTGTACGTACATAATAATTATAACACATATTACATATATGCAGTATCTACGAATCACAGTATCCATCTGGCGATCTTAGTAAAGAATTTGCCAAATGGTTTTTGAACTATGTTTATGAGCCAAGAAACTGTGTCGTTGATGAAGGCTTAAGACATCTTGCGATTGGACCGAAAAGAAATGTGAAGACTTATCCAATATTCTTCATCAATGGGTTTAAGTTCAACACGAAAGATTATGGGGCTGAAAAATTAACATATAACAGCGGGGTATTTGTCAAAGGCAGTGATGATGCAGATGAGCATTTAAAAGATTTTTACGGCGTCTTAAAACAGATTCTAAAGTTGACATATTATGGTGAACCTTTAGAAAATGTTTTTTTATTCAATTGCAATTGGTTCAGTAACGTTCCTGGTTTCGGAATCAAGGTGCATAAAGAGTATAAATTTATTGAAATAAGGAATACATCACACTACTATAAGTATGATCCTTTTGTATTAGCCAAGCAAGCGTTGCAAGTTTATTTTGCTCCGTATCCATCTTTGAAAAGAGATAAAGCGGATTGGTCTGCTGTTTTCAAAACATAACCAAGGTTTACGTTTGATTGAAATAATATTCCAGATGAAGCGGCATATCAAGCCGATCTTGAACCAAATACAGAAATAATAATAACTGATGATATTGATGTAGGGCCTTTGAATGATGAATCGAACGTCTTATTTGATGCATTCGAAAGTACCGAAGAAAATGAGATAGAATACGAGACTGAGTCTGAATCAGAAAACGATGAAGACTGATCGTTATTGATATAATTGTTATGTGATAGTGATTGAAACATGCTATGTAATAGTAAATTTCTGTAATTGTTTTGTGATGATCAGTTAGTTAATTTTTATCCATATTTTGTACTAGTAAATTTTTATAATTGTTCTGTGAAAGTGATTGAAACATGCTATGTAGTAGTGAATTTCTATTATTGTTCTGTGATGATCATTTATTTAATTTTTATCCATGTTTTGTACTAGTAAATTTTTATAATTGTTTATGTGAAAGTGATTGAAACATGCTATGTAGTAGTGAATTTCTATAATTGTTCTGTGATGATATTGTTTTTCTATAGTAGATATGTCTGGCAGGAGAGTATGACAGGCACGCCATCCCCATCTCCCGGTGCAGGTGGTAGTGGCACTGCACCGGACTTATGTCCGATGGCAGAAGTTGTTCCTAGCCGGGTAAGTATCAATTTTATTTAAAGTATAAGTTTTAAATTCCACTAAACATGTATACTATAACTTTTGCAGGGGCTTTGAGGTGGAGCCACCAGATTATATTCTACAGGTTTCAAGGAAGGCTTTTCAGAGCCGGATGGATGGTTGTTGGCCTCGCTGGGACGACATCCCCTTTCATGTCAAGAACGTAATACATGCCGATTTACTTGTAAGTAGTAGTTTGAATTTCAGTTGTAAATTAACATATCTATATAACTTAAAATAATTTTAATTTACAGGCTGCAGTCCGCGTTGACCCTGACGACATGGACGTTTTCTTAAATCACTGGAACAAACGAATGAGGAAAAATTACAGGGATGCATTGTCGAAGGCTAAGAATTCAGGCAAAAAGCCGAACTGGATGGGTGACGGTGTATGGACTGATTTTCTTCGGCTTTTGGACAGTCCGGCAGCAAAAGTAAGTAATATATGTTTGCTTTGTTATTTAAATCTAATATAAATCTCGCAAGATATATACGTGATAATTTATCTTAATTTGTAGGAATTATCTGCGCGGAACTGGGCTAACAGGAATAAAAATCCTGCATTGCACCGTGGTGGCTCCAAATCCTTTCAGGAGCATAAGAGAGAGCTGGTAATTAAATTTATAAACTGTGTTTACATTTTATTAAAATATTTTATAATTAGATTAGCAATAACATTTATATATTTTCAGGCCGCGAGATACAACCGCGAGCCCACTATGGCCGAGTTGTTCAAGGTGACGCATGCCGTGGAGAGGACTGATGAAGAAAGCAATATTTCGTACGAGTGGACGGATGACAAATCCCAGTCCGTAATGGTAAACTAATTTATTGTTAATAACAACATTTTGTCTTATTTTATTTTCAACAACTTGAAATTCAGTTTTTAACGTGTAAAACAATTGTTTGTAATCGTAGGAGAGGTACGAAGCTGAGCGGGCTTGGGTAGCACAGTTCACTGGTTGGGAAGAGCTTACGCTAGAGGAGGCGAACACTATCTAGGATGTTATTATTGACCCGCCTTCTCAGACCAATCGACGGTATAGCTATGGAAATCTGGAGGTAAATTTTGACATGTACTAATAAATAAATTTACACATGCATATGAATAGTTAAATAATTTTAATAATATTATATATATATACTAATATATAAATAATTATGAACTATTTTACAGGTGATGAGAATGCAGAGTGCATACAGGAGGTCTCAACAAGAAGAGGAGATTGCTCAGTTGAAAAAAACAGTGGATGAAATAAATGATTGAAGGAAGAGTTTATTCGAGCAACAGCTGGATGAGCGGATTGCAAGTTATTTGCAACAGCATGGGAGGATGCCTGGAGAGGATGGCAGTGATGGTGAGGAGTATGTATGCTTGTTTGCTCATGTTACAATTTGGTATATGCACATTTTGGTTGGTTTGGTGTATATATATTTCGGGATATTATGAACATATTTTGATGACTTCTAATTGTGTTAACGGTTTGTTTGGGTTAACGGTTTGTAGTTGTGGTTGGAAAACTATGTACATATTTTGGTTGGAAACTATGTACATATTTTAGTTTGGTTGGAAAACTATGTAGTTTGGTTGACATGATATGTATTGTTGTTGGGATTGTATATGTTATTATTTGGTTTTGTTGGATTTTATATTGTTTGAATGTGTAGTGATGTTATATGATGGATATATGATGGTTATAGTTGATGAATATAGTCTATAGTGGTTGTGATGATGGTGTTTGATGGTTATTTTTTGAAGTGTATATAGGATGTGTAAGTGCATAGAATTTACTTCAGTATAGCGACGGCTAGCGACGGCTGGCGACGGCCATTTTGCACAGATTAGCGACGGCTAGCGACGACCATTGTGTTCAGATTAGTGACGGCTAGCGACGGCCATGTTGCACAGATTAGCGACGGCTAGCGACGTCCAATTAAATGTTGAAAAATTTCCACGTGGCACATTTGCAGTCGCGAGCCGTCGCTATTTATGTGACGGAGCCGTCGCTAAAGCCGTCGCGATTCTGTTGGGCGACAAACTAAATAGCGACGGCTTTTAGCGTCGGCCGGCGACGGCTTACAGCCGTCGCTATCAGATGCCGTTCTTGTAGTGTAACTTCTGATTTTCTTCAAGGGTCATGTGTCTAAATGGCTTATCAATGGACCTAACGAATTTTATTTACTTGGGGAGGAAGTACATAGTCTTCTTTGAAAATATATGGGAAATCATTGTATATCCAAGTTCATGGGACTATTTGGATCACAATACTTGATGATATCATGGCCAGTCTACTAATCCATATCCAATCCACATTCTGATCTACACCAAACATTATTTCATGACAAATTATTCAATCTATCCAAGACCAATCGATCCACGCACTATATGAGATTTACACTTGAAATAATATTGTTACATTCCTTATTCCTTACTCAAAATCATAACTCACACCCTTTCACGATTGCTTCCTCTTCTTTATAATAGATGGTAGCATATTTGCATTTGGGGCCGCTTCCAGTGCATAACTCTTCTCTTTCTCGTTTTCTTTTCAACCTGTTAAAAAACTTTCTTAATTTACGAAATTTCAAATTCCTTTTTATAACTTCAAAATAATAGGGAATTTTTTTTTTGATCGAAGAGTCTTTAGAACATCAAAATAAAAATTTCCATTCGCTTTTTAAAACGTATCATCACTTTTCACAATATTGTTTTACCTTAAAACATCTCACTTACTTTTAAAGCCACAAAATATGATTCTTTCAGCAAACATTACATTTATTACTAATATCTATGATATTAATGATCACCACCAACTTTGTTGATATCAGGGACATTAAATTAGTGGCAAAATAAACTTTGCCTCTATTAATAGCTAATTGGGGCAAAATAATTATCAGCTGCTGCAAATAACAATTAGGGCAAAGTTATTGTCCTTAATACACTTGTAAAATTTCACCTCCACGTAGATCACTGAATTTGCTTTTCCCTCCATTTATCAAAATAAAGATTAATTCCACTATCTTCTCTCTACTGCTCTACGTACAGCAAAAGCAAAAGAAGACAAGGTACGATTTTTTTATTGCTAATGAATTGATGCTAATCCTTAATTTGCGTGTAATTAATCAATTCATAATCATTAATTTAAAGCGGTCGCGTTTCATTTATTCTACCATTACACGATTTACCTAATTTGTGTATAATTCTTCTCTGAAAGATAAGTTTCCCAAATTCCTCTCTCAGATATGGAAAAGCTTTTCATTTTTCAATTAGTTCCTTGCTGTTTCTTCACGTCGATATATGTTTCTAACCCTACTTCTGATTCTTGCTTATTTCCCCAAATCTTCTCTCGATCCAATTTTATCTAAAATAAATTGATAAAGTGCAAATCAATTGAAATTGTATCTATCATGAACAAACAGTCGATGGGGTTTAGGGCAAACATAGAAGTGGTTGAGTCTAGGGCGTATTTGGATGTGGTCGTCTGCAACATGGAAGCGGTTGCGTGTGGGGCGTATTTGGATGTGGTCGTCTGCAGCATGTAATGATTTTAACATGCTTGATTTCAGATGTATTTTTATTGCAGTTTTTTTCCCGTTAATATTAGGCATATCATATAAATGACCTTAGTCTATCCTAATTTATGCTGTAAGGAGCAAGTAAATTGCATTCATGTTTAATAATCTGTCCAAATCTATTAAATAATAGTAAAGCAGAAGATTTTCTGCCTCTCTCCTTAATTCTAGGATTTTTCACTCTTCTCCTTAATTCTCTTATTTTATTTTCAAATTCTTTAATTTATTACTTTACACTTATTTTACTAATTCTCTTCTATTATTTTACATTTTGGTACATGTATTCTAAAGTTTATATAATTATTTACATATAATTTATCAGCTACCTTCTAATATTTTATATTTAAGTCCGCACATTTAGGTTAATTAAATAATCCAAACTTTAAGCTATTTAAATAAATTCATTTACTATTTCTTATAAATACCAAAGAACGACAATTTATGTATAACACTTAAACAACTAAACCATAATATTAATCTTTCATTCAACTATAAAGATATATATAAATCACATAAACCAATAATAAAAAATTGTAGTTAATTTATTTCAATAAATTTATCATACATTTCATTGTAAATTCTACTTTAAATTCAAATACCTACATTTAAAATTACCATAATTGTTCACAAAATTTACCTCACTTTTCTTCTAATATATTACTTTCACCCTATATGTGTCAATTAATTATGTGATCTGAATTCAAACTAATTAAATAAATCCAACTAACTAATATTCGTTAATTTGTTTGCTAATTTATGAAAATATCAATATGTACACCATATTCATATTAACAAAATTTAAAAAAAATGATTAATGTAAAGATACCTAAGTTATATAACTTAAAGAACTTAAAGTGAATACATAAATAATAACAGTAAATCCTTTTTTACGTTTTCAATAAATTTCTCATGAAATGCATTATAAAATTATATTTTTTGTACTCCGAATACCTACATTATAAATTTTCTGTAATCATTTGCAGCCTCCCTTCAATTCGTTTACAATATTTTACATTTAAGGTCATATATTGTAATTAATTACATAACTTCAAAACTATTTAAATAATTTCACTATGCAATTTTTCACCGATTTGTCAAATAAGTATGATCAATATAAACCATATTCATATTAACAAAAATGATGAAAAAATTCATTCAAATATATAAATACATCAATCACATGACATAAATTATATTCACAAATAATAATTACAAGTTTAAAGTTTTATTTATTTATATCAATATGTGTATCATGCATTACATTGTAAAACCCTTTTTTAACGTCAAAAACCTACATTTTGAATTTATTCAATTAGTTACAAAACACTTCGCAATATCACCTACCATTGTATACTAAAGTCGACATTTTTAAATTAATCATGTGATCTTGAATTTAAATTATTTAAATAAATCCAGTTAATAAATTTTTGTTAATTCATCTAATAAATGCTAAGATATAACTATTTCAATATGTATACCATATTCATATCATGTGCAAAGGTGATAAATTTAGTTTTTCATTTAAATACAAAGATATATAAGTCACATAACATAAATAATTTGCATAAGAAATATTTCCATATTTAATATAATATTCATATCTCCAAATTTTTTATATTGTATTACATTGAAAAATTTTGTTTTTAGCTTCAAATACGTACATTTTAACATTTCTACAATTATTTCCTAAACCGCCCTCAATTATTTTCTATTATTTTATATTTAAATCTATGTATTCAAACTACTTATGAAATCTCAAATTTAAATAATTTAAATAATTTTAATGAACAGTTAATCTATTTTTCTAATGAATCATAAAAATATACGTCAATTTTAACACACATACACACACTCACATTATGGAAAATTGTAAGACTATTTTTTTTATTCAACTATAAAGATATATAAATCACATAACATAAATTATGTACATAAACATCATAACAAATTAATTTGTAAATAATTTATAATTCCTTTATATTAAGAATTTGTCATACATTATATTACAAAATTATGTTTTAGCTTCAATATATCCACATTGAAATTGTACAATTTTTTACAAAATTCCTCTCGGTTCTTCCTATCGTTTATTTTCAAGTCCATGTATGTAAACTATTTACATAATTTTATATTTGATTTATTTAAACAAATTTCATAAAATAATATTGTTCAGTCCATATAAAAAATTACTAACATAAGTCAGTTTCAACATGTATGTTATATCCATATTAACAAAACTTAATAAATTACTTTATTATTATATATGTGTGTGTGCGCGCACGCGCGCTATACAACATAAATTATACAGAAACATAATACCAGTTTTAATTTATAGTTCATTTATTTCACTAAATTTATTATACATTATATAACAAAGTTCTCATTTTAACATTAAAAATATAATATTATATTTTACAATATTACCGTGTGCAACGCACGGGTTACACACTAGTTTCAAGTATTAGGGCAGTATTAACTGATAGTGCATGTGACAGAATTTTTAGTCTAAACAATTAAAAACATCGACATAGTAGAAAGTAGCTATTCATATCCTATGGGTAACAGATGATAACTGTTCCTTTTAATTTTTTTCCTATTAATAGTACTTGTACATATTAGCTTGGTTGGTTGTTTCCTTCACTATAGTTACTAGTATGAGACACGTGTTTCAAACACGGGATGAGGATAACACCTTAGTTTCGTTGTTTGTTGAGTGTGTAGCTATCATTTTTCATTTTTAGATTTATAGAACTAAAAGCCTAGTAGCAGTCGAGTACATAATATTTCATGTAAGGTTGGAAACAGAGCTTGGTAAATGTACAAACAGTTTTAATATGCCTGAAGGTTTGAGTTTAGCAAATGATGTAGTAGAATAATGGTTAAAAACGATTAAGCAATTAACATTGGTAATATGACATCATAAATAGATGTCATGACTTGTGAATCCAGATATAAGATACTGAAGCAGCTAGAGTTAAAAAGTTTCATTCATTATTTGGGTGAGTAAAAGTACGGAGGCAAAACAAATGGTTAGAAAAATGTTTTCAAAGTAAATGAGTTCCAATGAATATATAATCCTAGCTGCTTTGTACACTGCTTTTTGAGTATGGGTAGAAGTGGAAGGAAAGTAAACGTATATTGATTCACATACAAAAAAAAAACCAAAAACACAGATCGAAATGACACGACCTTTTTTTTAAATTCATACGCTTGTCTTCTAGGACACGACCTTTTTTTAAATTCCATGAAGAGTTTATCTACCTTAGGATTGTTTTGGATTCATCTGAATCAGGTGCAACTTCCTAACTTAATACTGAATGGATTGAAATGAGTCTTATGTCTTTATGATTTAGCTAAGGAGTTCGCAATTTTCTAAGAAAAAATAAAATCAATTTTTAATACATATAATCATTATGTTATCTTGTTTGGTTTAGATGTGCCTATATAACCATAGTCTATTTTGTATTGTTTTATTTGCAGGCATAACTTATGTTCAAGTGGAACCAACAATATTCGTGCATCATTGCCAACTGAGGGTATTAAAAGATGGTATTTTTTCACCCTATTATTTAAATTGTCACTTTTTATGCATGTACAAATATGTCACAGTTGATCTGTCTTTGTGTGCATACAATGCTTAGTAGTTTCGCCTCCTACCCATCTATCTTGCTTTGGACTTTGTTAATTAGAGGTTCATAATCCCTGCCTTTCATAGTAACACTTGTTAGAGGGATACCAAGATATCTTATTCCTAATTCACCTTGTCTAATGCCTAATATTTCAACAATGTCTGCTTTGTTCGTAACTCCTCCTCTAATATTGAGGATTTTTCTTTACTCGGGTTGAGCCCGGACGTTTCATGGATCATATTCGATATGTCTCTAATAGATTCAGCTTCCGTTTTACCAGCTTTAACGAAAATTAGGATATCGTCTATATAAATTGTATGGCTAATATTGCTTCTCGAGGAAGCAAGTCGGATCAATCCTTTTTGTTTTCTCTTCAAACAACAACAAAATGTACACCATTACAAACGAGAATAGAAGTGATGATATAGGTTCTCCCTGTCGAAGGTCTAACAAGCTTTGAAGAAGCTAGTTGTGCTGCCTTGATCAATAATAAAGAAGGTTGGCAAGTTGATACTTCAACTATGATTTATATCCATTTCTCTGAATAACCGATTTCTTTCATAATATGTGTCACAAAGTTTCGATTTACTTTATCATAAGATTTCCTAAAAACCACTTTAATGCACATAGTTTTTTCACTTTTTTGTTGCCTTTGTTCATGCCCCTTATAGTTGCATGTGTAAACAAAATATCATCAACTATAGATCGATTCTGGAAGAACCTGCATTGATCGACTGAGATCAAATTGTCCATAGCCATTTTTAGCCAATTGTACAAAAACTTTGACAAGAATTTGTATACCATTTTGCAACAAGCAATTGGTCTAAACTTAAAATTTTGGCTTGCCTCCTTATTCTTTGGAATTCGATGTATAAATGTGTGATTAATTTTGTTTTAGGATTTTTCCATTCTCCAAACAGTCACCTACCGCTTCCTTTAACAACTCTTTACCTGGTTTCCAGTGTAATGTGTAAAACTTGGAGTTAAAACCATCTGGTCGAGGAGACATGTCATCGTTGACATTGTGTAGAGCTGCTTTAACTCAGACATGTCTATCTTATCATTCAAGAAGTTTTTCCCATACTCTGAAATTATGTGTGTACAAATTATTTTAGGCATAGATAAGTTCTGTCATTGGTTATGAAGCTGGAAAAAAAAGCTGAAAGCTTAATTGATGAATTCTTCTCTATCGTTTTAAAACTGTTCTTTCACATTCGGACTTCCCACCCAGTTTTGAGTAGTTTTTTTATTTGACATTTTTGCATTGAAGAAATAAGAGACTTCATCATCTAAGAGAAGCCCGTCACACTTAGCTTTCTGTCTATTGTCCATTAGTTCATGCATAAATGCTTGCTCCAATTTCATTTTCGTTTCCTGAAGCTATTTCATTATATTTTCACATCACGTCTTTCTATTTCATATTAAAGTTCAGCGCATTTGGTTCTATAGAATTCCACTTATTTTCATGTACTCCTTCTATCTTTACTCCACTCTCTCAACCTAACTTTAACTATCTTCTGCTTTTGCAGCAAGCAATATATAGATCTGCCTTCCACTAGGACATTCCACCCTTGCTGTACTTTGTCAGTATATTCTTTGCAGATTGTTTGGTGGTTTATAAATTTAAAAGCTTTAGCAAGTCGGAGAATTTTTTCTACAGTCAATACTATTACAGGAGTATGATTGTTGACGCCTGCATGAAGATATTTCATATTGCACTGGCTAAAATTCTCCATCCATTTCATATTCGATAAAAATCTGTCTAGTTTCGTCAAGATGTTTTTAGGTTTTAGTTTTCAAAATAGAATTTTAAAACTGTGTGTAGGTATTTCATTTTTGATATTAGTGGACATTATTTTGAAAATGTTTATGTGCTTTTTTATAATCTTGAAATTCTACATATTCCAATTTGGGTATGACTCTTTTGAAATATTGAACTTGATTAATTTTGAAGATATTTTAAACTATTTCTTTCTTATATAATTTTTCTACAAATTTTTGATCATTTTCATCTTTAATACTTATTCCAATACCTTTTGTAACGACCCGCCTTTTTGGACAGTTTAAACCGACGATCAAATATACATGTCGATTCCAAACCATTCAAAAGGGCAGATAGTTATTGGGGTAAATAAGAAAAAAAAGAAAGAGAAATAAAGAAAATGAAATAACACAGAATCTCGCAGCGGAATGATAAAATATAATAGTCAAATAAACAGTTCATGAAGTTGTTTACTATACTTTGACAATTATTTATACAACATTTATCAGAGTTATACATATACAACAGAACAAATAAAATAATGCAGCAGATAGCATGATGCAAGGGTGATAATAGTAATAGTATACCAAATCTTCGTCTTCATCCTCCAGGATGGATCTTCAAAAATCTGTAAAACTCAGGACTGACCCGAGCGTAATGAAAAGACAAAACACTCGAGTCAGGACTAAAATATCCTTATGAAAGTTAAATCAATCGTAAATAAATATGAGTGTAACGACATCAGAGATGTTTACGGGGTTTGACATCTCATATCCAGTGTCAACGTGCGTGCAATAACTTAAGAGATGTTACGGGATTTCCATCTCTTAAGGATCCGTTAAACTATCTACTATGTAGTAATGTACGCTAAGTAGATAATGCCTATCAGTAATATAAAGTATCAGAATAGCGTTAAGGCGTTACCATAATCTCATTAACACATTTTTATAATGCCATAGTCTATACAGCACCGTAAGCCCCAACGGTAAACTGGTGGCTATCAAAGGGTACCCAATAGGTATAACACAAATCTATAACGTAGTGGTCGCGAATAGGATAATCAGTATGACAAGGTACATGAGGCGATACCAACTAGGATACTAGTAGTTGCGTGATCCGGACTGATGTTGAGCATAGCCAGCAGCTACCCCAACACCGCGAAACAACACTCCCAAATCAAGGGGTGCACTCAAATCGAATCACAAATGTAATAGAAATGGTATCGAAGAAACGTGTCCGCTAGAGGTGGCGAACCTCAATAGCCCGGCGCGGCTCCTGTTTTAGTCATGTCAGGGGTCATCCAATATCGTTCTCTTTCTTCAGTCAACGCGTTCACCAAACCATCCACTTCATTCTGGATCAACACTCCGCGTATACAAGTTATTAAAGTGGGTTTCGGTATCGACAAAGAGTATGTCCATATCCGATCCCGGTCTCTTTAATAACTACGTATTATTACACCGTTGGCTCTTTTACATTTCAAATCGATTCATAATTGATAACAAAATATCATATTCGCTTCAAAAATCAAATCCATTTCAAATATCATCGTATCTATTCGAATGTAAGATTTCGTTACAAAAATCAATTTTCGCATCAATATCTCATTGCGATTTCAAAATCATTTCGAATTTCAATTTAGGTTGCAACTTCATTTAATCCAATTTGTATACAAATTCAAGATTTAAACATAAACATTCCACCTTATTAACCAGTTTGGAATTTTAGAAAATAGTTTTAAGTAGTTTTAAAAGTGGTTTTAAATAATTAAAATAGTTAAATACCTAAAATCTTAAAATGGATTTGAAATAGAAAAATTAGTTTAAAATAATTTAAATTGGGTTAAGTAGATTTAAAATAGATTAAAATAGTTTAGGTATTCAAAATGGTTTATATAACCGAGTAATTTGGAAAACAAAATAAAACAGCTTCAAAATCAAACCATTTCAATTTATAACTTCCCAGTTCAAATCAATTTCAATTTCCATTCTACCGATTCAATTTCGATTTCAATTCAAATCAATGTCAACTTTGACTTCAGATTATTCAATTTTATATTCACCTTTAATTTATTCAATTTCAATTTATATCGATTTGGAGCTTGATTTTTCAAAATATCCATTTATAACACTTAACAAAATTATCCATCAATATTCAAGTTTTAAATCCAAATTTCAAATATGATTCAATTTCAAGCTCAATTTCAAAATATCGATTTTATATCACTTTTACTTAGTAATACTCAAAGCTCGAGATAATGTTCAATCTTTTAAACGAATAAATTTTCGAAATTCAATCATAACCAAATTTTAAATTTCAAAGTCTCGACTTAAATCATTTAACAATTTCTTTTAACCAAAATCTATTTCAACATTCCAAACTCTATTTTTTCGATAAATTCGATTTCTATAAATTGATTTTATTTATAACTTTTAAATCAAAACATTTAAATAAATTTCCAATCGACGATTTTAAAAATTATTAATTTAGCCAATTCAGTGTCCGTATATAATTTTCTATCCTATGGCCAAGTAACTATTTATTTCAATTAAATGTCAGGGATGAGTATATATTACTTAAATTAAATCACAGTATCATATGTATGCATAACAGGATATATATAAGCAATAAACATCCAAACATTTAAATATCAACCAATAGCATCCATCGAAATAAAGCATCCATAGACAATAAAATTCATAGCAATTTCATAGTTATCAATGTCAGGTAATTTCATCGCAATTCAATTTCAATTTCAATTTAAATGTCAATTTAATTTTCAACGGTTAATTCAAATGACAACCTCTATGACAATTAAATTCTATCAAACAACGACAATAAAATTCATATCACTTCATAATATCAATTTAACTAGCATAAAGATATTTAATACGTTGTGAGCGTTATAAAACACTCACATTGATTTCAATGCAGTTCCAGCGATTTTTTCGAATAAAATTAAACGAGCGTTTAATTTTATCCGAAATTCAAACTACCTCCAAACGACTCCAATCCAATTCCATAGCATAGTGCTCGTCCATACGATTCCAACGCAATTTGATTCGTCCCAAACGGACCTCGCATCAAAAAGTTACGTCATTTCAAAGTTTATACGGGTTTGAATATAAATAATTATACAACTTTATTTCATTTTATACGTAGATAAAAAAAAATCTCAGCCGTTCAAATCCTTCCCCCCCTCTTCTTCCTGCACGCGACTCACCCTGGGTGAAGAACCCAAAACCGTCGCTCCATATCCAAAATACACGGCCACCACGCTTGTCGATAGCACGATCAGGAGCCACCATCACGAAGGCCGTACCACCTACCCTCGCCGCCGTGAGCCACTCGAAGCTCGGCCACCCTAGCTGCTCGAAAATCGTCCCCAAACGCACGCAATTAAACCCAAACCCTCGCCAAAACGTAGCTATAATCGTGATCTTGACCGTTGGATAGGGAGATATCGATGCTCTCTACGGTTTTCTAGTTGGGAGTTTTGGATGAAAGACGATGGATGAGGAGATTGGAGGAGAAGAAGAATGGCAATTTTTGGCCATTGATAATACAAGCGGCGGCTGAAGCCATCTCAGCTAGGGTTTTGCAAATGAATGGTGAAGGGTTCCCTTTATAGAATTTCAACGAAAAACACTATTCATTCCGGATTTTCGAACTCTGATTTACACGCGGTAACCGGCGTTTCTAGGGTTTATCCCGCGTTCCGGACACAATGGAAAAGGTTTCGTGAGCTAATTCAGTCATCTGTGCGAGTTACGGAAATAAACGATCGATTTTAAATTAAATCGGTTTGACTAATTTCTAGGCGTTTTAGCTCGCCCCGGACAAACAGTAAATCTAATTGACACGAAATTTGAAATCTTCCAATAATATCACATTACGGATCCGATGAAACTAGTTTCGTTGAAATCCGAGACCGTTTGAAAAATGACTATTTTAACTCGCCAAATTAATATTAAAACAATTTCAACGCGTTTCGAGCTGCCACGGTCGAACGACAACTCCGATTGCTACGAAAATTGAAATCCGATAATAACTAACTATTACGGATCCAATGGAACTTGTTTCGTCCAATTCGGAGACTTTTCGAAAATTGGCTATTTTTCAGTCGATAATTAAATATTAAAATATTCAATTTTCACAAATTTACTTTTAATTCGATTTTAAAAGTTCTACAACAACATTCTAACTTTAATATGATAAAATAAAATTTTATAAATCATTTTTAATCATATTAAACCCGTTATTCAATTTATCCAATAAAATTCCAATTGTAAAATCTTATTAACTCTATTATAATCCCAATATAACTTACATTCATTTTGGAAACAAATTTGAATCATATTAAATCAAATTTTAATTATTCACTCTATTTTCATATGTTAAATTTCAATATCAAATTAATCATATCAAATTCGAAATTTAATTATTCAAACATTTATAATATTAAATTTAACAAATTTGATTATTCTTAAATCACTATCTTTTGAAATATTCAAACGAACTTATAAAATTTAACAAATTCAAATTATAGAACAACCATTTTCATTGAAACAGTTATTCAATTCCCGTTATTCAATTAATTCAATAGATTCCAAATATTGAATTTAAACAATTTAATTGTTCAATATTTGACGGCTTTCAATATTGGATTTTTAAATAAAATTTCATTATCAGTCGATTTACTATATTACATCAAAGGAACTCTACATTATTATAAATCAACAGTTAGAGATAATGCACTCAACTAATATATGAACTTTCATTTCAATTTCAATTGGTTCACAAATTCAATTCGACCAACTAAATGAATAGGTAACTTAAATAATTATCACCGTTAACTGTTAATTACTTATATGTTTATTATTTATAAACAAGCGTCACAATTTACCCATACAATACAAATTAATTCAATTACCTTTGACTACATATCATTTCGATTGATTTGGGATGTTATTCAATTCATAAATAATTAACTTAGATAAAATCTTGTTGCATTTCATTCTAGTTATTATTATTCCAAACGACTTACAATTTTTTTCTAACACTAAATCACGAAATCTTATTAAATTAGCTATTTTAATTATCGAAAATTTACGGGTCGTTACACTCTCCCCCACTCAAAACTTTTCGTCCCCGAAAAGGAAAAAGAAGGGAAAAGGAGCTAAGTATAGAATTCATCACTAGCTATATTTTATTCAAAGTTATCGACTTATAAAACAATGAAATTCCATTTATAAATCGTTACTACACTTCCACTAAGTTACTCCGAATGGTTTTCTAACTCTAAAAGTTAGTTATCAAAACAAGTTATAAATTTTTTTAAAAAAACTTGAAAATTTTTCTAACACCCGGATTTTACGGAAAATTTCGGCAGAGTCTCCTTTGCGCAGCTCGATCGGAAAAAAAAAAATGACAGTATATATATCACAAATATACACCTCATCAAGTGATGAGGCATCCCGCAGGGAAAAAGTGTAAAAGTACGGTATGTAATCCGAGATATGTACCTTATATATTGTTAGCGAGCATATACGGCTAATATAGCGTGAAAGCGAGCTCCAAATGCGAAGCAAGCGCAATCCGCACCTACTAAACACTCAATAACTAAGTTAGAACCATGCATATAAAGACAGATCGATATACTTAGCCTACACAACATATATATAATATATTTAGCTTCAAAACTGAGATTCCAATTTCAGGACAGCAAACAAATCTTAATTTTAGGACACCTAAACGATAAAATTTGGCAATAGAATATAAGAGAAAGTTGTTGCATTCATTTCAGGCTTTCCGTAATGTCCAAAACCATCGAATTCGGACAATACGTTCAAAAATTATGGCCGTTTTACTTAGAGGATACGCCTCAACCTGGGCAATGAATTGCGCAGGTCAGCGACGTTCACCCGCGTTTTCGACCTCCTAAACGACATCGAAACACAAAACACTTAAAACAAAAGTTTTAGCTTAAGTTCTTAGCTTTCCATAAAGTGCAAGATTATCAAAATCTGAAAAACCAGTCAAAAGATATGGCGAAAATACTAAGGGTGTATACTATTGATTTTACTTATTTTTACACAGGACAACGAGTAACATTCAAGTTTTTATCCTAGTAGACGAAGGAATTTCCTCAAGTTATCTAAATAAAAGTTGTGCCATAGTTTCTAATCTTTTCTAAAAGTCCAAGATCGTCGAATTCAGTTCAGCCATTTAAAAGTTATGGTTGTTTTCGTTTCAGCATACATTGGACAATTTTGGATTTTTTTCAAAATTCGCTTTTATTATTTCAAAGTACAACCATCAAACTTCAAATTTTCTAAAGAACAATCATAAACACAAAGTCATTTATTTTCTTATTCATCCATGCAATAGGTTTACATTTAATTTGTTTTCGATTTATTCAAGTTTGTTTCATTCGCATTTTAAATTCAAGTCAATTTGCTTCAATTTAAATTGAATTCAATTATATTTAATTTCACTTTGCTTCAAATTTGAATTTAATTATTTTAAAATTTTATTCCGTTTATTGAATTCCATTAACACTAATGAATTCTACTTAATCAATTTTCATCCATCTAACAACCAATGCATATCAAACATTAACATCCATCCAAAATCTACACTAAATCAATTATACATTTCCAAGTAAATTTTTTTTTCATACACTTCCAAGTTTATTGACATTTAGTTATATTCAAATTTAATTAGTTTCCATTTACCAATTTTATTTTTCATTAATTTTATATTTTATTCATTCACTTACATATATCATTCATTTTACAGCTTAAATTTCTTTTATATTTACAACTATCAATAGATCTTCACATTTTATTATTCATTCTCACGCTGGTATATTATTTCTCTACCTATCCTTATTAGTATGTTAAACCTTTTAAGTATTTGGTAAGTTATAGTTATGCAAATAGAATGTAGTTAAACAACATACAACTTCTCTTCATTTAAAGTTGAATTTTCAATTAATTAATTCTTAAGTCATTACTTAAATTTCACTATAATTTAATTTCACATTTACATTCACATATAGTATTTCCATTTTATATTAACATAATTGTGAATCACCTTTAAATGTTAATTTAAATTCCAATTATTTACTAATAATTTTATTTATATTTGCAACCATTAATTAAATGCATATTTCATTATTCAAACCTATACTTGTATATTATCCAATTAACAATTCACATAACACTTTTGAACTTCTTAAATATTTTGGTAAGTTAAATCTATGCTATAGAATGAAATTTAATACTATGCGAGTTTTACAGTTTCAATTTTATTTTAAGTTCATAATGTCCTAATTCTGAGGATTTCTACTTCAATTGATATTTTCACTTAGCTCTTAGGTTCATTTCTCATTTCACAATTCAGAAGTTCCTTAATGATTCAAGTCTAAATTCATTTCAATCATTTAAAAATAATAATTAATTATTAAAGGACTTAAGAATTCCAATCCCGGTTTCATTTCAAATCAAGTTTTGAAATAATATGTACTTATATAATTTATATATTAAATCATACTATAAAGAATACAAAATAAAATAAATTTGAATCAAAACATGGTTTAGACAAGCTATTAAGTGGTCTCCCCACTCGGACTCTCGAAGATAAACGCCGATGATGCGTGCACTCATCACCGAAATCATTTTCTAGCGTCAAGAGTAGGGAATATAACACTTATCAAAAAAATCCTTCGAAAACAATTTCAACTCAATTATATTATCATATAATACTCATGTTATATTTTCCAAATTCTTGTAAGTCAATTTCAAACACCGGAATTTAAATTCCCAAATCCAAGTTAAAATTCATTTATATTCATTATCAATTGTGTTTACAAGATTTCATTTTCCTAAATCCATTGTTATTAAATCAATTGTTGTAAATATTGACAGATCAAACAATAACGATAATAATCTAATATTATCATCTCCTAACAATCAATTCCATCAAAATGAATAAATATTCAAATAATTCTTTTATATAAAATAAATTCCAAAACGATATTGTGTTGGTTTGTCCTATTCGAGTGTTTAGTAATTCCTATCGACGACTTGGCGTCCCAAATATCGACCAGAATTCATAAATACTCAACAGAACAAAGTTAACACAATATAAAACCATTTTATATCAAATAACAAGTACGCTCTCTCATATACACTCAACTCATTCATATAGTTTACCTCTATTTCAATGAGTTATTCCCCACTAGAGCCAAGGTTTATCGCCAAACCAAAGCTCTGATACCAACTGTAACGACCCGCCTTTTTGGACAGTTTAAACCGACAATCAAATATACATGTCGATTCCAAACCATTCAAAAGGGCAGATAGTTATTGGGGTAAATAAGAAAAAAAAAAGAAAGAGAAATAAAGGAAATGAAACAACACAGAATCTCGCAGCGGAACGATAAAATATAATAGTCAAATAAACAGTTCATGAAGTTGTTTACTATACTTTGACAATTATTTATACAACATTTATCAGAGTTATACATATACAACAGAACAAATAAAATAATGCAGCGGATAGCATGATGCAAGGGTAATAATAGTAATAGTATACCAAATCTTCGTCTTCATCCTCCAGAATGGATCTTCAAAAATCTGTAAAAGTCAGGACTGACCCGAGCGTAATGAAAAGACAAAACACTCGAGTCAGGACTAAAATATCCTTATGAAAGTTAAATCAATCGTAAATAAATATGAGTGTAACGGCATCAGAGATGTTTACGGGGTTTGACATCTCATATCCAGTGTCAACGTGCGTGCAATAACTCAAGAGATGTTACGGGATTTCCATCTCTTAAGGATCCGTTAAACTATCTATTATGTAGTAATGTACGCTAAGTAGATATTGCCTATTAGTAATATAAAGTATCAAAATAGCGTTAAGGCATTACCATAATCCCATTAACACATTTTTATAATGCCATAGTCTATACAGCACCGTAAGCCCCAACGGTAAACTGGTGGCTATAAAAGGGTACCCAATAGGTATAACACAAATCTATAACGTAGTGGTCGCGAATAGGATAATCAGTATGACAAGGTACATGAGGCGATACCAACTAGGATACTAGTAGTTGCGTGATCCGGACTGATGTTGAGCATAGCCAGCAGCTACCCCAACACCGCGAAACAACACTCCCAAATCAAGGGGTGCACCCAAATCGAATCACAAATGTAATAGAAATGGTATCGAAAAAGCGTGTCCGCTAGAGGTGGCGAATCTCAATGGCCCGGCGCGACTCCTGTTTTAGTCATGTCAGGGGTCATCCAATATCGTTCTCTTTCTTTAGTCAACGCGTTCACCAAACCATCCACTTCATTCTGGATCAACACTCCGCGTATACAAGTTATTAAAGTGGGTTTCGGTCTTGACAAAGAGTATGTCCATATCCGATCCCGGTCTCTTTAATAACTACGTATTATTACACCGTTGGCTTTTTTACATTTCAAATCGATTCATAATTGATATCAAAATATCATATTCGCTTCAAAAATCAAATCCATTTCAAATATCATCGTATCTATTCGAATGTAAGATTTCGTTTCAAAAATCAATTTTCGCATCAATATCTCATTGCGATTTCAAAATCATTTCGAATTTCAATTTAGGTTGCAACTTCATTTAATCCAATTCGTATACAAATTCAAGATTTAAACATAAACATTCCACCTTATTAACCAGTTTGGAATTTTAGAAAATAGTTTTAAGTAGTTTTAAAAGTGGTTTTAAATAATTAAAATAGTTAAATACCTAAAATCTTAAAATGGATTTGAAATAGAAAAATTAGTTTAAAATAATTTAAATTGGGTTAAGTAGATTTAAAATAGATTAAAATAGTTTAGGTATTCAAAATGGTTTATATAACCGAGTAATTTGGAAAACAAAATAAAACAGCTTCAAAATCAAACCATTTCAATTTATAACTTCCCAATTCAAATCAATTTCAATTTCCATTCTACCGATTCAATTTCGATTTCAATTCAAATCAATGTCAACTTTGACTTCAGATTATTCAATTTTATATTCACCTTTAATTTATTCAATTTCAATTTATATCGATTTGGAGCTTGATTCTTCAAAATATCCATTTATAACACTTAACAAAATTATCCATCAATATTCAAGTTTTAAATCCAAATTTCAAATATGATTCAATTTCAAGCTCAATTTCAAAATATCGATTTTATATCACTTTTACTTAGTAATACTCAAAGCTCGAGATAATGTTCAATCTTTTAAACGAATAAATTTTCGAAATTCAATCATAACCAAATTTTAAATTTCAAAGTCTCGACTTAAATCATTTAACAATTTCTTTTAACCAAAATCTATTTCAACATTCCAAACTCAATTTTTTCGATAAATTCGATTTCTATAAATTGATTTTATTTATAACTTTTAAATCAAAACATTTAAATAAATTTCCAATCGACGATTTTAAAAATTATTAATTTAGCCAATTCAGTGTCCGTATATAATTTTCTATCCTATGGCCAAGTAACTATTTATTTCAATTAAATGTCAGGGATGAGTATATATTACTTAAATTAAATCACAGTATCATATGTATGCATAACAGGATATATATAAGCAATAAACATCCAAACATTTAAATATCAACCAATAGCATCCATCGAAATAAAGCATCCATAGACAATAAAATTCATAGCAATTTCATAGTTATCAATGTCAGGTAATTTCATCGCAATTCAATTTCAATTTCAATTTAAATGTCAATTTAATTTTCAACGGTTAATTCAAATGACAACCTCTATGACAATTAAATTCTATCAAACAACGACAATAAAATTCATATCACTTCATAATATCAATTTAACTAGCATAAAGATATTTAGTACGTTGTGAGCGTTATAAAACACTCACATTGATTTCAATGCAGTTCCAGCGATTTATTTCGAATAAAATTAAACGAGTGTTTAATTTTATCCGAAATTCAAACTAGCTCCAAACGACTCCAATCCAATTCCATAGCATAGTGCTCGTCCATACGATTCCAACGCAATTTGATTCGTCCCAAACGGACCTTGCATCAAAAAGTTACGTCATTTCAAAGTTTATACGGGTTTGAATATAAATAATTATACAACTTTATTTCATTTTATACCTAGATAAAAAAAATCTCAGCCGTTCAAATCCTTCCCCCCCATTCTTCCTGCACGCGACTCACCCAGGGTGAAGAAACCAAAACCGTCGCTCCATATCCAAAATACACGGCCACCACGCTTGTCGATAGCACGATCAGGAGCCACCATCACGAAGGCCGTACCACCTACCCTCGCCGCCGTGAGCCACTCGAAGCTCGTCCACCCTAGCTGCTCGAAAATCGTCCCCAAATGCACACAATTAAACCCAAACTCTCGCCAATCCGTAGCTCTAATCGCGATCTTGACCGTTGGATAGGGAGATATCGATGCTCTCTACGATTTTCTAGTTGGGAGTTTTGGATGAAAGACGATGGATGAGGAGATTGGAGGGGAAGAAGAATGGCAATTTTCGGCCATTGATAATACAAGAGGCGGCTGAAGCCATCTCAGCTAGGGTTTTGCAAATGAATGGTGAAGGGTTCCCTTTATAGAATTTCAACGAAAAACACTATTCATTCCGGATTTTTGAACTCTGATTTACGCGTGGTAACCGGCGTTTCTAGGGTTTATCCCGCGTTCCGGACACAATGGAACAGGTTTGGGAGCTAATTCGGTCATCTGTGCGAGTTACGGAAATAAACGATCGATTTTAAATTAAATCAGTTTAACTAATTTCTAGGCGTTTTAGCTCGCCCCGGAAAAACGATAAATCTAATTGACACGAAATTTGACATCTTCTAATAATATCACATTACGGATCCGATGAAACTAGTTTCGTCGAAATCCGAGACCGTTTGAAAAATGACTATTTTAACTCGCCAAATTAATATTAAAACAATTTTAACGCGTTTCGAGTTGCCACGGTCAAACGACAACTCTGATTGCTATGAAAATTTAAATCCGATAATAACTAACTATTACGGATCCAATGGAACGCGTTTCGTCCAATTCTGAGACAGTTCGAAAATTGGCTATTTTTCAGTCGATAATTAAATATTAAAATATTCAATTTTCACAAATTTGCTTTTAATTCGATTTTAAAAGTTCTACAACAACATTCTAACTTTAATATGATAAAATAAAATTTTACAAATCATTTTTAATCATATTAAACCCGTTATTCAATTTAGCCAATAAATTCCAATTGTAAAATCTTATTAACTCTATTATAATCCCAATATAACTTACATTCACTTTGAAAACCAATTTGAATCATATTAAATCAAATTTTAATTATTCACTCTATTTTCATATATTAAATTTCAATATCAAATTAATCATATCAAATTCGGAATTTAATTATTCAAACATTTATAATATTAAATTTAACAAATTTGATTATTCCTAAATCACTATCTTTTGAAATATTCAAACGAACTTATAAAATTTAACAAATTCAAATTATAGAACAACCATTTTCATTGAAACAGTTATTCAATTCCCGTTATTCAATTAATTCAATGGATTCCAAATATTGAATTTAAAAAATTTAGTTGTTCAATTTTTGACGGCTTTCAATATTGGATTTTTAAATAAAATTTCATTATCAGTCGATTTACTATATTACATCAAAGGAACTCTACATTATTATAAATCAAAAGTTAGAGATAATGCACTCAACTAATATATGAACTTTCATTTCAATTTCAATTGGTTCACAAATTCAATTCGACTAACTAAATGAATAGGTAACTTAAATAATTATCACCGTTAACTGTTAATTACTTATAAGTTTATTATTTACAAACAAGCGTCACAATTTACCTATACAATACAAATTCATTCAATTACCTTTGACTACATATCATTTCGATTGATTTGGGATTTTATTCAATTCATAAATAATTAACTTAGATAAAATCTTGTTGCATTTCATTCTAGTTATTATTATTCCAAACGACTTACAATTTTTTTCTAACACTAAATCATGAAATCTTATTAAATTAGCTATTTTAATTATCGAAAATTTACGGGTCGTTACACCTTTAGTGTCGCTTGTCTGTATGGGTGCAAACTTCCATAAATATTTCTTATTTAATCCAGAATATTGTAACTAATAAATTTAAAAGGAGTAAAATAAGGATGATATAATATAAAGTGAATAGTACACAAATCAAATATACTAGCAGTCTAACAAAACGTAAGAAGAAAAAAATGGGTATGAAGTAGGAATAAAATAACAACCATTTCAATTTTTTAAAAGAACTTTATGTATAAGTTTAATAACTAAACATGTGAAAAAACTGACATATTTAGTAAGAAATATATATATATATATATATATATATATATATATAATGATAAAGATAATATTTTCTTTCGAATTTAAGAAATTCATGCTTTGCTAAGCTCTCATGCTTGTGTTATGTTTACGCTTACCTTATGTTTACGTGATAATTTTAGCAATTTTGTTAGATACTCACACACAACAATTTTATTTACTAGAATAAAATATTTACTAAAATTTTAAAAAATATATTTCTATGTTTTTTTATATTCATGAGTATTTTCATGCATATCATTTTATATGCAGTGCCAAAGCACTCACACACACACATGCCAATGGAGTATTTTCCCTTTGTTGATAGACATGTATTTTTTCTCTAAAAGGTAAGTCAACCCACAAAGTCATCAAGGATCTAAACTGCATTTATATTTGATATTTGATATTTTTCGACTTAAGATTTCTATTTTTTTATGCTTGTGTCTACATCTTTAGTGCTTGCTAATAGATTTGTCGGAACCTTGGAGGCTGTTGCTTTCTAGTAAGAATCATCGCTTGATGTTCCTTACTTAAAAACTTGACATGAACACATTCCACAACTAAACGCTGACAAGTTTGAAATAGATGTAAACTTTTCAATAAATCCAAAGAATTATAATGAATGGTTTCTTTGAAAGAATGTTAGATAACTATTAAGGATATTTTTGGCTCACATCCTTGGAAAGGGGAATTTTTTTAGGCCATATCTCTCTTAGTCAACTTGTTTAAGCCACATATATGTTCTCATCTCCACTTTGGACTTAAGGTTTGATCAACAATATTTGAAATATTTTAATAGATAAAATAAGAACACAGCTTGACAAGTATATGTGCAACTTAGCTATGTCGTGAAATTCTTCCATTTACCATGACAAATAACTTTAAAAAATAGAGCAGATAATTCCTGCAAAATAACCATCTTCATAATTTATAGTGAGCTTTTTATAGTTTTAGATCTAATGTCAGGAAACATGGCCAGACAACTTCACATGATCTGAAAAATAATTAAGACTCTGTTTGATTGTAAAATGAAACATGTTTTTTTTAATAGTAAAATGAAATATAAAATTAAAATATATTTTAATTTACTTCGTTTGCATACCTAGGAAATATTTAATGCGGAATATATACATCATATTCTTGAGTTTTTTTTTGTAGTAAATTCATCAATTATGCCGTCATAATTTAGCAGATTCAAATATTCGTTTCCAATACAAATCAAAGCCTATCCATTTTGTTTTTCTCATGACACTGTAGTTCAACGATAAGTTTTTACTGACTTTTAACTTCAAGAAACTTCTTTCTATCATGACGACATTAACATTTTATAAGCTATCTATATAATATAGAAGCCCACTCACGTCATGAACAAACTCATATTTCAGTTCCTAATTTATATGAACAGTTTAACCATGCAAAGCACAATTTTCCGTTTCTATATAAAAAAGCCCATACGGCAGTAACACGTTGTAACATTTAAAAGTAAGTATAAAGTATGTATCAAAAAAATTGAAATAAAAGGCAAATAGGTATTAATAGTAATTATAAATCGTGCTTAAATGAATTTATTTACTAAAACAGTAGAATTCTTCAAAAGAGTAATATAACAATGCATTCATGATTCCTATTACTGTATAAATAATACCAAACATGCTCAATTTTCTTGGATTGATGAACTTAAATTAAAAATACACATATGCCACTTCAATCAATTACTCCAACCGATCCAATTGCCAATTGATTCTAAAATTCGACTAGTGGCCATTTTTCTTCGTCATTCACTCTTCTCTTTTCTCATATGGGTTTATCTTTTTTTTTTGAGTGTGTTCTTTTCTTCTACTTCTTTTTATTTACTTTCTGCATTTGTGTTTGATAATTTTGTTAATGCTTGCTTTGATTTGTGATTATGGCAGTTGGTGCTATCAATGGACAAAAGTTGGGTAAATTTGGATCGGAATTCATATAAATATAAAAAAATGGATCTTTTTTTGGACGAAGCATTTTCTAGATCCGCTCGTCAAAATAATTATAAAGATCCCCCGGGGAAAAATAGAGATGTCTCCTACGTAAGATCATATGTCCTTGTAAAAAATGTCGCAATCGTTATTTCAATGACAGAGTTAATGTTGGTGGTCATCTTCTTTGGTATGGAATGGATCCCTTATATATGACAGCTCGTTGGACGCATCATGGCGAAACTTATCTTGATGAGTCTTATGTAGAGGGTGAAACTCATGTCAATTCGACTAATAAGGCATCGGGCAATGTTAATGAAGAAAATGAGGGAGGTAACATGCATGATTTTCTTAATGAAACATTTATGCTACCAACACAAAGCGTTGATTCATCAATGGATCCTTTTACTTGTGAAGACCAAACACCTGAGGCAGAGCGCTTTTACAAGTTGTTAGACGAAGCCAATAAGAGGTTGTATGCTGGTAGTAAGTATAAAAAATTGGATGCGATTGTAAAACTTTACCAGATCAAGTGTTTAGGGAATGTAAGTAACTCAACATTCTCTTTATTTTTAGAAAAATTCAAAGATATGCTACCCAAAGATAATTTTTTGCCGAAATCAAACGCTCAAGCAAAAAAAATTATTGATGAACTGGGTCTAACATATGAAAAGATAGACGCTCGTATAAACGATTGCATGTTATACTGGAAAGAAACAACGAACTTAGATGCTTGCTCTCGCTGTGGGGTTTCAAGATACAAAGTAAATACAGAGGTTAAAAATGATGGGAAGAAAGTATCAGCTAAGGTGCTTCGTTATTTTCCTTTAATTCCTAGGTTAAAAAGGTTATATATGTCAAAGCACACCGCGGAACAAATGATATGGCATTCAGTTGGTAGTTCAAATGATGGTTTTATGAGACATCCAGTAGATAGTCCAGCTTGGAAGCATCTAGATTCTCTATATCCTGATTTTGCTTTGGAAGTTCGTAACGTTCGACTTGGACTCACAAGTGACGGATTTAACCCATTTTCACACATGAACAACAAACATAGCACATGGCCAGTTATTATATCTATTTATAATTTGCCTCCATGGTTGTGCATGAAGCAACCTTATCTTTTTATGTCACTACTGATTCCTGGACCTCATGAACCTGGTAAGGACATTGATGTATACATGCAACCGTTAATGGACGAGTTAAAAGAGTTATGGGAAGTTGGTACAAAGACGTATGATGTTTTAACCAAACAAACATTCAATATGGAAGCAGTTGTTTTATGGACTATAAACGATTTACCTGCGTATGCTAATTTATCGGGATGGAGTACATCTGGAAAGCTTGCATGCCCGCATTGTAATCATGAAACGTGTTCAGTGCGCTTACCAAATAGTAAAAAGCAAGCTTATTTGGGAAGTCGAAGAATTTTACCTATAACACATAGGTTTCGATTTGATGTACACTCATTTAATGGGAGGCGTGAGGAAGATATTGCACCAGAACCATTAACCGGAATTGAGTGTTTAATACAACTGTCCAATTTAAAATTTACATTCGGTAAAACACCAATAGCTGAGCCGATTATTGAAAAAAACGATGAAGGATTATCAATTCCACTAGAGAACCAAAAGTTATTGGACCATGGAAGAAAAAAAGCATATTTTTTACTTTACCTTACTGGCAACATCTTCTAATTCGACATAACATAGACGTTATGCATTTGGAGAAAAATGCAAGTGAAAATAGTTTGGGGACAATTCTTGGTATGCCAAGAAAAGGAAAGGATGGACTTCAAGCTCGAGCTAACTTAGAAAGTTTAAATATAAGAAAATCTCTTCAGCCTATTCGTGAAGGAAATAGGACATATATACCTCCAGCAATATTTTTCACAAACAATGAGGAAAAAATGTTGTTTTGCAAAGTTTTTTCAAGCGCACGCGTCCCTGATGGATATTCTACTAACATTGCACGTTGCATAGATATGAAGGAGAAAAAACTACATAGCTTGAAAAGTCATGACCATCACGTAATTATGCAACATTTACTCCCTCTTGCAATTCGACGAGTTTTTCCTAGACCACTCGTTCTTGTTTTGCTTGAGTTATCGACAATATTTAGACAGCTATGTAGTAAAAAGAAACATGCTTCATCAATTAATCAACTTAAATATAGGGTTGCAATAGTTTTATGCATGATGGAGAAGATGTTCCCACCTTCCTTCTTCACCATATCTATTCACCTAATTGTTCATTTAGCTGATGAAGTTGCAGTTGCTGGACCGGTGCATTATCGCTCGATGTACCCAATTGAAAGGTAATATATAAAAGCATAATTCACCTGTCAAAAGGTATACATCATAAAGTTATGTCTTTACAGACACTAAAAAGATATTTGTGACCATCGTAAATACCATTTGGAAGAATAATCTTTTATTGTTGCCTATAGGTATTTGCAGACACTGAAAAAATATGTTCGCAACAAGAGTAATCCAGAAGGAAGCATCGCTGTAGGATACCTTGCAGAAGAATGTGTGACATTTTGTTCAATGTATTTGACAGGTGTCGAAACTCGCCATAATCGACGTGGTCGGAATGCTGATACATCATTGCCTCGCAATATCGAAGGGAGCCTATCTATTTTTGCAAACTCTAGTCATCATTTAGGCAAATGTATGGAAATTAATCTGGAAAAAAGTGTTTGGGAACAATGTCACACTTGTATCTTATTCAACTGCAGTGAAGTGGCTTTTTTTCTAGAGTAAGATCATATTCGTAATATCAACTACGCACTTTAACTTGCAATAATTGATGTCCAACTATTTTTTTCTTCTACTTCCTTTTTTGACAGCAAGAGGTTGAGGGAGTTGCGTAGAATTCATCAACGTAAAACCATTCGAGAAGTGGAGAGTTTGACAAACAAAGAATTTCCTACTTGGTTTCGACATCATGCAAGTATCTTTCTCAAGTTATACATAGTACGTTTAAATTATTATTATTACTAATATCGTATTCTAATATTTGTAGGTAAATAACCTTTATGCCATGGGAGATTCATCAATATCAGATTTACTTCGACTAGCGAATGGTCCAAATATGACCGTTAAGGAATATAAGAAATATGTTATAAATGGCTATAGGTTTCGAATTAAATCAGTGGATGATAGATACAAAAACCAAAACTGTGGTGTCTTTGTGAATGTTGAAACCTCAAGTTATTCGAGCGTAAGAGATTGCAGCCCGATCGCTACTAATGTTGATTATTATGGGGTTTTAAAGAAGATTTATGAGCTTGATAATAGGTTTCCCGGCGAAAGTGATGATCAAGCTTGCAAAGTTATATTATTTGAGTGCGATTGGGTAAATAATTTAGGGAAAAAAAGGGATATATATGGTTTAACTTAGTGAATTTGAATCGTGTGGCACAAAATAAGGATAAGTTTATTTTGGCATCACAAGCCATTCAAGGGTTTTATGTTGTTGACCCAAAGGAGCCAGATTGGAGTGTTGTGGTTAAAACAAAGCCGAGAGATTTCTATGATTTAATACAAGACAATGACGAAGTCGACATTGACAACTACTACACCACACCAAATCTTGATGATCCGAATTTGGATAATTAAGAGCTACAGATGCGGATGGATGCTTGCGATGTTTATGTTAACAAAGTTTTACCAACGACTACAGTATATGCTTCCACACATGAAGATGATGCCTCTAGTGAAGAAGAGATTGAAAATGAGAGCGAGGAAGAACTACAGCAATAAATTTCATGTTTAGATTTATGACATGCTTTCTTATGTTAGTTCTGTTCAGAAACGGATTTTGTTATTGTTTACGACATGTTTTAATTTTGATTTGCTTATGCATTAGTTAAATGATTACTTTTTCTCGAAGGTGTTATAGTTCCATTAAATAATGCCTAGTTTTTTTTTTCAATTTAATGGTACATGATTCTATAATTCAAATACATTATTGACCATTAGATGAGCACCTTTGGATATTCTAGTTTTGGTGATGACATGCAAGAAAATGATGGCTCTCAAAATGATGGTATGTTCTCACAACTTATAATGAATTATTTGTCCTGCCTATATATATTAATTATTGTCTATACAATGCTTAACATTATCGTATACCTAACAGGATTGATAAAGAGAAAAGGACGTGGCTATGACAAACCTAAATGGGGCAAAATGGGCAAGGAGAGCATTGAGTTCACAAAGGATGGATTGTGTGTTGTTCCAAAAGATGCCAAGTTAGCAAGGTACTTGGGTAGTTTGGCGAGAAATTATAATCTTATTCCTCTATCTGCAACAGATTGGAGAGCTTACAATGATGCAGATATAGACAAAATATGGAAAGTAATATCTGTAAGTTTAATCTTACCAATTATACAAACTAAATATTTTGGATGTAAACTGAGTTTTCATATTAGTTTAAAATGAAATCAGAAGTTACTTTAAAATTTATTTTACTATAACAATATATTTCATGTTTCTGTATGCAATTACACAAACGGTAAACATAATACAATTTATGTTCATTTCAAGGATACTATTGATTGGCGTCCCGAAGATATTTCCCATATTCCTAAAATTCGACATTCACTGCTAAAGAGACTATCTAAAAGAGTAAGAAACAACCGAGCCAGTTTAAAAGGTAAGTATTACACTCCACATGTAGGGTCGCCATCGTGTTTTACGTGTGGAGATGATCGTGTAGACAATGATCAATGGAGGGAAATGGTAAACTACTGGGATAACGATCCCAAAAATAAAGTAAGAGACACATACTACTTTTTAATTAATATGCGTACATATAGATATATAATTGTTATTATCACTATTGATAATGAGTATCAGGTACGGGTTGAAAGAAACACTGAAAATCGTAAGAAACTAAAAATGAGTCACACGGGTTTCAATAGTTCATTTTTCATGGGGACCGTTCCCTCCCCCTTACCACCCATTCTTTCTACTGTTCCATCCACTGTTCTTCCCTCTCCCTCTTCCATACCGCCGTCCATCAGTCCATCGTTGTCAAATCTTGTCCCTGTCAACTCTCTCTCTGCCACACTGCCGCCTCCATCGCCTGATCCTCCTCCTCTTAATTTCACTGATCAAATCCTTCCTAGTCTGTCTTCACCTGTTCCACCCTGTCCCAATCCACCTTCTAAACTTCCATCTTCTCTTGATTCGGTGCCTTGGTCCACGCTTTTCAAATCGAAGCCACGTAATGCAGGAACTTATGTTCCCCAGGTGATCCCTCTTCAATTCACTGGTGATGTACTTGTGCCTACAAGTGAAATTATTCAGGCTGGTACTGCTGTGTGGAAAGACTATCTTGTTGGTTTTTTCCTGGATAAACCCCTGCCATATGTGAGTGTGGTGTATCATCTGAAGAAAGTATGGAAGCTCAGGGGAGAAGTCAACGTTAAGTCTGATGGGTTAATTTTCCTCTTCAGGTTTTCGTCTGCTGAAGACAGGCAACGAATTTCTGAAGCTGATCCTATTATCATGAGAAACAAATTGTTTATTATCAAGCCATGGGATGTAACGGTGGGTAATAGTTGTCGGACAACTCGCTCTGTTCCTGTTTGGATAAAGTTATTTAACATACCACTTTATGCTTGGTCACATTATGGTATTAACTGGTTGGCGTCAAGGGTTGGAAAATTCCTGTGCATGGATCAATCTACGGAGAGAATGGAAAGGATAACTTTTGCAAAATGCTTAGTTGAGGTATCACCTGATAAGGAGCTGGTGGATAATTTTTTGGTTAAGTTGATGGATGGCACTGATCATAAGGTTGCAGTTGAGTACTTATGGAAACCAGAATTGTGTGTTAATTGTAAAGAATTTGGACATGCTGGTAGTAACTGTTCTCATGCTGTGTCTGAAGCTAAAGTCTCTGAAAATGAAGTAATTGAAACCCATGATGATAGGGATGGAGTTAATGGCAAGAAAAGGCTGTTGAGCACAAATAGATTTCAAAAACAGGTGTGGAAAAAGGTTAATTATAAAAATAACAAAAACAAGGATAACAGACAAGAGGAAGTTGGTAAAATGCAAGGTGATAATGTTGGTGCAAAGTTAATGCAGTGTACTGCTCCAAATGTGGTGGGTAGTACCTATGATAGTGAAGTTACTATTAAGAAAAAATCGCTGCCTATTTCTGATAGTAATATAAGGTTGGTTAACAGTTTCCAAGTGCTTGAAGATCAAATTATTGGAGATGCAATTGATGTAGAGCAGGTGGGAGAGGTAAATGCAAATGATGAATCACTGCCTATTTCTGTTGGTAATATAAGTTTGGTTAACAGTTACCAAGTGCTTGAAGATCATATTGATGGAGATGCAATTGATGTTGAGCAGGTGGGAGAGGTTAATGCAAATGATGAAGTTATGGGAGTTGAGAAGGGGGTATTACATGAACCAAGTACGTTTTTAACTGAGTACAACAACCAAGTAGCTGATAGTGATGAATTACAAGTAGATATCCATGTGCTTTCTGACCCAACTGTGCATGTGCACACAAGTGCTGTGCCATTACAACATGTTGATACCCTTAATAATTTAAATGGGCAAGCACAATTGGAAATGGGTAAAGTCATAAGAAATCAAATCATCCCTTCCACTGATATCATTTTCCTCAATAACAATGCAAAAAGCATTATTGAACTTGTCTGTTCAACACATGATAATCCAACTGATTCTACTCCTTCTGTTCCACTCCAATCTGTCCCAACTACATCATCTTCTGTCCCACACAATAAAAATTCTACTCCTCCATCTTTTCCAATCACATCCCATTTTCCTTATGTTAACAATGCTATTATACCAGGTTGGTATAATAAAGGAAAGCAAGCATGTGAAGATAACTGCCATGGTAATATAGACACCAAATCAAGAATGGCAGCAAAGAAATCATCAAAAACAAAGTATGATACCACTGATTCACAATCTCCTGCTACCAGGAGCAGAAAGAACATTATCCATCAATCTCTTTAGATAATGAAGATACAAAATATAGGTGTTTGGAACATTAGGGGTGCTCATAACCAACTGAAACTTGACCAAGTCCAAAATCATAAAAATTATCATAATCTTAAAATTTTTGCTATCTTGGAATCAAAAATTAATCTTACTTTAACTTCTAGGGCTGCAAATTACATCAATCCTTCTTGGAAGTTTATCCATAACCTTGCTGATGCTGATTATGGTAGGATATTCATCCTATTTGATCCAACAGTTTATACTATCTCCTCTGTAATTTCTTCCAGGCAATACATTCACACCAAAATCATCTACCAGCAAACCAAAACTTCCTTTTACTTTACTTTTGTTTATGCTGACAATTCAGCTATTTCTAGGCAAAAACTTTTTGATTTCTTACCAAATCTAAGGCAAGAATCACATCCATGGCTGGTTGTTGGGGATTTTAATAGCTGTTTTCAGTTGGATGACAAGTTTGGTGGCCAACCATTATATCCAAAGCATATCCTACCATTGAACACTGCCATTTATGATTCGAATCTCATCAAGATACACTCTCATGGTGCTAGATACTCATGTAACAATAAATGTAGGAGTGGTGTCAGAACATTCTCTACCATTGACCATGCTTTCTGCAATATCAAAGCTCTTTCTACTTGGCCTAATCTCTCTGTCAATCTAATCCATCCCATTCTATCTGATCACTCCCCACTGATTCTTGCTCACGGTCCCAAAATGAAAAATGAAAAAAGAAGTTTCAAATTTTTTAATGATTGGATTAGTTCTTCTGAATTCAAACCAACTGTGAATTTAGCTTGGTCCTTGCATTGTTATGGTAGCCCTATGTTTATTCTTTGCAGGAAGCTTAAACATGTTAAAAAGCTTTTGAGATCTTGGGCAACTGAGAAGTATGGTGATGGTACAAAGCAAACAAAATTTTTGAAGAAGAAGTATGCTGAGGTACAGGAATTTATGATGAACAACCCCCATGATCAAAATGCAGCTGAAGAGGAAGTAAGGCTATGTGATCTTCTTAACAAAGCTCTTGAAATTGAAAGTGGAATGAAACAGCAGCAGTTTCATAGTAAGTGGTATAAATTTGGTGATCGTAACACTGAGTTTTTTCATTCCTCGATCAAAATCAAACAAGCTAAAGAAAACATACACACAATAACTACTCTTGAAGGTTCTACTGTATCAACTCCTGACTTAATTGATGCTGCTTTTGTTCAATATTTTGAACACTTGTTTGGTAACTCCTCTGATTTTATTCCTGATTTTGACATGTTAAACAACATCCACCTTCCAAGTTTGTCCACTATGCAAGCTGCCATGCTGGTAAATCAAGTTACTGATGAGGAAATAAAAAATACCCTCTTTGCAATGAATAGAAAGTCGTGTGGTGGGCCTGATGGGTTCAATGTCCTCTTCTTTGTAACTTGCTGGGACATTATTCAATTGGATTTCTGCAAGGCAGTGCACAATTTTTTTAATAAATGCACACTGCTATCTGAAGTTAACTCAACTAATATTGTTCTAATCCCAAAAAGTTCTGAACCAAGCACTGTCTCTTCTTTTAGACCAATCTCGTGCTGTAATGTTGTGTATAAGTGTATATCAAAGATTATTGCGTCAAGACTAATGCAAGTACTCCCCCAAATAATTTCTCACAATCAGGTTGCATTTCTTCCCAATAGGAGTATTTATGACAACATTTTGCTGGCTCAAGAGCTTCTTTGTGGATACTCGAGATCTAATACTTCTCCTTCTGCTATGCTAAAGCTTGACATTTCTAAAGCTTATGATTCCATTCACTGGTCCACCATTGTGAGAATTATGGCATTAATGAACTTTCCGAAGCCATTTGTTGGGTGGGTTTTCGCATGTATTTCAACTGCAAGGTTCTCCATTGTTATTAATGGTCGACCTGTTGGTTATTTCAGGAGTAGGCAGGGAATTAGGCAAGGGGATCCGATATCATCGTACTTATTTCTTCTGGTGATGGAAGTGCTCACTAGATTGATGATATCAAAGTATGCTGCTGGGCAGATTAAATACCACCCCAAGTGCAAATTAACAAATGTTACTACACTCTTGTTTGCTGATGACATTATGATCTTTACTAAGCCTCATCTCCCCTCGTTGCAGAGTGTTATTAAAACATTGACTGACTTTTATATGATGTCAGGTTTGCAACTTAATTTTTCTAAATCAAGTATAGCAATTGCAGGGGTTTCCACCAGTATTTACAACAGTCTATTACAATACACTGGCCTCCAAAGCATGGGAAATAATATGATTTATCTTGGCCTCCCCCTATTGACATCAAGACTGAATTATGCTGATTGCCTCCCCTTGTACACCAAGATGGTTGTTATTCTTGACATGTGGTCTAACAGATATTTAACCCAGGCAGGAAGGCTTGTCCTAATCAAATCTGTTGCATTTTCAATGACTGTTTATTGGGCAAAAGCTTTTGTCTTGCCTACTAAACTTTTGCATCATGTCAGAAGTGCTATGCTCAGATTCTTTTGGACTGGTTCCACCAAAAACAGGAAGCCATTGCCATGTTCTTTCAAACTTTTTAAGAAGAGTTTAAATGCTGGTGGGTGGGGGTTATAAACATTGTAGACTGGAATATTGCTGCGTTCAGTACTCATCTAAATTCTATTATTGTCAAGGATAACTCTGGATGGGTTAATTGGGTTTGGGCAAATAGAATTGGTAGGGCAAGTTTCTGGACTGTTACCACTCCACAAATTTGCAGCTGGACTTGGAGAAAACTCCTGAGTTTACGTGATAGATTGCTTCCTATTATTGTTCATAGGTTGTCAAATTCATCTACTGTCAAATTTTGGTACGATCCATGGGTGGCCAAGGGAGTGATTTTGCATTCTTTGTTCACATATCAACAGCTCCAACAAACTGGTATACCTATTAATGCAAATGCGGTGGATTATATTTTCCATGGTAACTTGAATCTGCCATACTCATCAAATCAATACATCAGGACAGTGTGGAATGATATACAATGTAATAACTACCCTCTTGTTGATGTTGGTGATGTGTTTTGGAATGATAGACCTCATACTGTCAAGCTTGTGTACAAGCACCTGCACAATTTTAGTGATCAAGCTTTCAAGTGGAGCAAAGTTATTTGGACCACTGATTCAACCCCAGGGGATAATCTAATGCTTTGGAAAGCGCTGCAAAATGCAATGTTGACTAGAACCAAATTGATGGAGATGGGATATGATACGGGATTCAATTGTGTTTTCTGTGCAAATGACCCTGAGACTGTGCAACATTTGTTCATGCAATGTCCCTTCACTAAGATGCTATTTGACAATATGATGCTTGTTGCTGGGAGTAGATTGTTGGCTAATCAACCTACGCTGGATTTTGACATGATATACAAAGCTACAAGGTGGCGAACTTTGAAGGCGAGGCATTTAACTATATGCTTGAAGAAGTACATGACAGTGGTGTGGTATGAACGAAATTTGATTTGCTTTGAAAAGAAGTGGAGAGATGGGCAGGTGTTATGGAAGGTTTTGAAGTATGAAATTTACAAAACTATGAAGATGCAATCTAATTTTCCAGCCATATACAAGGAAGCTTGGAGATAGTTGGTGTTTTTTTTGGGTGTATCTTGTTTTGTTGATTTGCATTGTGTGTTTTTGTTGTTGTTTTTCCTGCTGTGTATCTCCGTGTGTTTTGTTTTGTCTTTTCCTTTTTCATGCTTGCTGTTTTCTTTTGGGCGAGTATTGTATTTTATTGTTTTTTTGCAATAAAATCAGGTAGGGGCCCTGTTAACCCCGCTAGCTTTTGCTAAAAAAAAATGAGCTTCATGCGACACTATGCTAGATTTGTAAGTAATCATATTTTCTATATTCTTCCTACCATTTTAATGAGATAATCGTGTTATTTTCTTATGATCAAGAGGTTTACTCTTTTTTTTATTGTAGCTTTCTCTTACTTTGATCGTTTATAATTGTTTACTAAACAAACTACAAATAATTTTTTATAAACTTTTAACTTCTTTAATTATAAAAATAAAACACTCATTACTTATTTTAGGTGAGTAGTTTCCTCCTTTTCTAATAAATAAACCAACCTTCTTTTTACTAAATCCTTTGTTTTGTCCTCTATAATCAGAGAATACGTTCTATTACAAATCACACATCCAACATATAATTGCTCTATATAATTTATGACTTACACCATCATCATACTAATATACTTTCAGTTGAAATAAATTTTTTGTTCACCGTACAGTTATTATTGCTGATTATGATGTATCTTTGTTGCAATAGGAAAAAGGGCATGGCCACGCATCCGATCCAATTGAGGCATATGAATTAGTTCATAAGAGAAAGGATGAGAAAAGAAGCTGGGTTGATCATGCTTCTGAGCAAATGGGGGTAAGTCTAATATCCTTTGAGCTAAAATTTGTTGATTTTTAGATGTTATTCATATTTTCCAGATTATGCTATATGTAGCGTCATTTTTATATACTAAATCAATCAAAAGATCAACCACTACATAAAAAACTTTCAAATTACCCTTGTAAAAGAAAGGTATCTATTTAACATTTCATCATCTACAATTGATTATTGGATTGTTATTCTGTTGTGGTATGTTTTGCTACTGAACAATAATTTATAAATTCTTTAACCATGTTCACATGTCTCAGTTTAGCAATTTTATACCAGAACTTATTAAAGTATCATTATCAATTTACATAAGTGGTGCAGTATTATTAGTTTTCTTCTAAGGAGATGACACTGGGAAAATGATACGTACACTTTATATTATTCAATTATCTGAATTACAAATATGTTAAATAGTAACTTGGATAATTCTATAATAATTTAACACATGTAACGACATTGTACCGTTTGACTCTTTGACTAAATTAAATAGTCAATCTTCATAGATAATCGCTAAAAGATTTTTTTTTTTTGAAATCAAGGTATTATAGATAATTACCATTTTATCATTTACATGAATCTTAAAAGATAACTTATGGGTAACTAATTACATGTACTCATATTTATGACAAATGAAATATGCTATTCATCTAAATGTACGTAGGTTCAATATTTTTGAAACAACATGAATATTCAATTGTAAACACTAATGTGACAATGTGTTCATAACAATCAACAAATAATGTGACAATGTGTTCATAACAGTCAATCACTGTTAGTCTCTGCTTTGTTATTTCATTCGCTTCATGTTTATCTTTCAGCAAAGTCATATTGAGCTATCACATGGCTATAGACATTTAATCCAAAAAAGTTCCTCCTTATCAAAAACTGTAAACCTAAGACACAAAACATATGTATAATGAAAAATGTTATGCAGAGAGAAGGTAAATATAACTGAAAGGGAGTGAAATTCAATTTTAAAAGAAATAAAACATCAATACAGAGTGTTGCTTACAGTTTTACAGCCTTCACTTAATGAAAGGGAGGACCTCACACACATAAGATTTTCATATGGCTCCACTAATATTATTGCCAATCTGCATTGGTGCACTGGCAAATCCACTGCTTCACAAAATCAGCGATTGTTTTGATGATACTGATTTTTCCAAGTTACATTTTATGGTTGCTGAAACCTTCATACGCATATTTTATTACAGATAGTCCATCTGCACTGATATATCTATCATTCACATATGTTAAACGCAATCAATGATATAAAATAATTACAGCTATATAGGTATTATTTTCTATCAGATTCCCAATGGCATGTGACTTATTTCTTCACTGGATAACAGTGAATGCATGCTTTTATGTCTATGACCTGCACACATTTGCTCAGGCATTGTATACTTATATATCACCCCAATGTATGATCTGATTCTCTCGAATCTACGTATTTTCGTAACAAATTTCAACGAATACCACATATAGTCCGTTCGCATCCTTTTTATGCATGATTTGATTGATTTCAGATGGGTTCTACTTTACATTGTTCTTACTGGGGGTCATTCAGTTTTGTTTCCATTGGAATATTACTTAGAGAATATTGTTAATAAGAATGCAGTATGGGGAAGGAATAGAATACTTTGATAAGGCAACTAAAACATACATAACAGATTTAGTTAGGGATACAAAATATAGAAGATGTTGAGCTAAATATATGATTTGTCTCACAGTATAAGTATCACGCAAAGAAGAGCTAAATATATATTGCTGTAATGATTCAGAAACTTATGAGAATAAATTGTTACTTTCAACCATATTTGGTTGTGTACTGTAAATACAGTAGAACTAGTGGGAATGTTGATTAGGGCTCTGCGCATAGACTTGCATTGCCTCCAAAGATTTTAGCTATAATCAGCAGCCTAGAAGCAAACATATTTACTACGAAAATATGATAGGATTAATTAGTATACTAATATATTTGAAATGTATAAATACACGGTGCATCTATTTTTGTTTTGCTGTGGTAACAATGTATAAATTAAATCTTAAAGATTTAACATTAATACCCCATTTTTAAAATTTTCGAATCAGAAAATCTGCACCAAAAAAGATAATACTACGGACCATTTCTTTGGTTCCCTGAAACATATAAGTAATTATACAAATTACTCATCAGTTAAGAATTTTCGTTGTTTGTTATAAATTTTACTTCCACATGAAAGTAAGATGGCTGCAATTCTTTTTAATATTAAGTAGGGCACAACACTGAATCAAAACTGAGATTTAATTATCATCTTGACTTAATTAGGATAGGAAATGAATTCCCCTTAACTCTTTTATATTTGATTAATAGTCACGGCGTATATATGAGTGTATAATAGTGTCAATGGAGCTGAATCAAAATTTTGAAATTCTCACTTTGGCTTCTTCTCATTAGAGGACTCCTGATGGTTCCAACCTCCTACAAATTAATGAAAAGGAGGACTTCACACACATAAGATTTTCATATGGCTCCACTAATATTATTGCCAATTTGCATTGGTGCATTGGCAAATCCGCTGCTTCACAAAATCAGCGATTGCTTTGATGATACTGATTTTTCAAGTTACATTTTGTGGTTGCTGAAACCTTCATACACATATTTTATTACAGATAGTCCATCTGCACTGATATATGATATCATTCACTGATATATGCTATCATCACATATGCGAAACGCAATCAGTGATGTAAAATAATTACAGCTATATAGGTATTATTTTCTATCAGATGCCCAATGGCATGTGAATTATTTCTTCACTGGATAACAGTGAATGCATGCTTTTATGTCTATGACCTACATGCATTTGCTCAGGCATTGTATATGCATATCATCGTCTTTTATAAATAGTTTGCTTGAATGCATATAACAAGTTCGACTTGCTTGAGTGTATTTACTCCAATTCATCCATGTTACAGAAAAATGCTTTGAATGTAGCTTCAGATTTCCTTAGTTCATAATTTCAAGCCAATGGTACCTTAAAATATGAGTTGGACAATAAAGGGCACTGGCAACTATTATATTCCAAAAATATAGTTGTACTTGTGATAATCACTAAGAAAGGCTCACAGATTGATGCTAAAACCATCAGTACACCTGAAACTAAATTTTGTTGCATTCAAGAATTAACTTATGTCTCAGGGTTACCACCACAAAAAATTCACTTCATACACACGTTCATCTTTTTTACTTAGTTCATCGATGGCTTTTACTGCAGTATTGGCAACATTACTAGAAATGACATATTGATATACCATTAAACTAATCTTTTTTAGTATTATTATAATGCATGAATGATGAAAGTAATATTACCTTTTTGTTGATACAATATTTTGTAGGCACTCATATCACAAAAGTTGGCTGAACTAGTTGATACTAACGGTGATGCGACACCAGAGGCAAGGCTGCAAGCATATGTATCAGCAAGGGGATTTGAGACCGGTGTCAGAGTTCGCGGTTATGGAGATGTCGTAACACCAGATATTGTTCCTTGGGTTCATGAAACTCAACCGACATCAGCGGTTCGTAGATCGCGCCGAGGTCGAGCTTACGCTTTGCTGCAATCTGAATGTTTGAGTCTAAAAGAAATGTATGAAAAACAACAAAGTATTAATGAGAAACAAGGAAAGGAGATAGAGGAGCTACAACAAATGATTCAGTCTTCTCAAAATTTATCATCCATTCCTCAATCTCCACCAGAACAACCATTGTCTACACAAGAAGAGCCTCTTAACACAAGTCACCCTCCAATAATCCAAAATCAACCGCCCAATCAACAACACCATCCTGCCAACAACCACCACTCTTCCAACAAAATTTACCATTTCCACAGTGTGGACCTCTCTATTATCCACATCCATATCATCCATCATTATATGCTCAAGTGTCTCATCCTGCAAGAGACTTTACATCAACCCTTAATGATATGGATTTTTTGCAGTTCATGGTTCGTGGCTCCACTTCAGATAAGTAATTGGTCTATTGAGTTTGATATTTGTAGTATGTTTTCTTTTCAAGCTTGGTTTCATGTTTTATGTTGTAAACAGAACAACCCATCGTTTCCAGTTTTTGTTTAAATAGTACTATAGTGTCCAACTTAGGTTGTAGAGTCTTTTATTGTTCTGTTTTAGGTAGAAGTTGTATTACATTTCTTTGACATGGACATTTTTTTATATTCTTTATAGAAACTGCAACTTTTCTCTTCTCTTTAACTTCTGAATTTGGTTTTACAGTGATTATTTTAAAGTATTATGTATGTAGTATTACAAACTAAATGCCCATAAGCTCTGTTTGCAAATACGCTGACTATGGCTGTTTGGTAGTGCAAGTAATAAATAGTACAGAGACTGTTTTTGTGTTTTACTGTTTGCAAGTATGCTGAGTGTTGTTTGATAATGCAAGTAATAAATAGTACAAGCATTGCTTTTGTGTTTTATAGTATATTTGCAAATATGCCGACTGTTGTGATTTGATAATGCAAGTAATGTATAGTTCAGTACAGGCTCTTTTTGTATTTTAAAATACATAGTACATGCGATTTTGTGTTTGCCTTTAATATAAACTATTGTCTGCAGGCGCTTTTATTAGCCTGAATTGTAACTATCTGAGGCAACTTTTTAAACCCACATTAAGATTTGTTTTATGTACATGTCTGCATGGACTTGTTGGTTAGAGGCAAATTTAAAATCTAAAATGCCCCTATATGTTATTGGAGCAAGAACTTACAGGGACTATTTTTAATTTGCCTCTTATAGTTTTGGAGGCACATGAAGAATAAATTTAGCCCCTGCTAATAGTACTAAGGGCTCTGGTAAAGTGCCTTTATTATTTCTATTCTTGGAAGTGGATATACTTATAAAACCCTAGCCATGCCCTCCTCTGAATCTCATAGCTGCCATCCCCTACGCCAGAGCCACCGCGAGAAACTCTTCCACTTGACTCCTCCTCCCTGCTCCAATCTCCACGCACTGACTCAGAAGGCTTCACCTCCATTCTTCCTTGTAAATGGCATTGACAACCCAAGTTTACCCCTCCTCATGCCTAATCTAAGAGCTATGCCAATCACCTTCCATATGGTATTCATGTCCCACCGTTTGTACACCAATCACCGAGCCTACGGCTACCTCTATTCTAATGTCCAAATGAATCAACTCACGTCCAAACCAACAAGTCCTTCATGACAAAGCTTGGCCTTTCTCCTCCACCACTACCCCAGCATGGGACGATGTTGTAAAAGGTAATAACATTCCTATTTACACACCTTTAAAATTTCACAATCCAAAGGAATTTAATGCCCTTAAATGTGCCAAAATAACGGATGAGGTTGTTTAAGACGCCAAAAACAGTGGGATTACGCTATTGCTAGAATTTGGAAACCTATAGATGATTTTCTATTTATTCTAATCATCTATTCTTACAAAAGGAAAGAAGACTGCGAGAATGTCCTGGAAAGTGGACTTTATTGTTACAATAAAAAGCTTATGATGATGAAGAGATGCTCACTAGGTATGAGTTTAACCAAGGAATTGCTACATTCTATCCCAATTTGGATTTGCCTCCCCAACCTACCACTAGATTATTGGACTAAAGCGGGTATTAGTTGCATTGCGTCAGTTCCTGGGGTCCTAATTAAACTTGATAAATTTACTAAAGGAATAATTAAATTGCTTATGCCAAGGTGTTAGTTGAGGTATCAAGCAATTTCGATTTCCCAAAACAGGTTCCTTTTCTTACCGAAAATGACCAATTACTAATGCAAGAGATAGAGTATGAATGGAAACCTTCTAAATGTTTGAGCTGTTATAGTTTGGGATAAAGTGATACATATTTCCAATTTACTAAAGTGTGGGTCCCTAAACAAGATCATCAAAACCAAAATAGAAATGCTAATGATATGGATATTGAAGTAAATATAAATAATACGAATGCTAATCTTATTGGTAGCAATGGATCCAATACAGAAGTAAATATGGAAAAGGTTATGTCTGAACCTATATTAAGTGAGACACATAACTCCCATTGGCCAAATAAAGAAAATCAATACGTAGATATTGACCTGAGCTCTTATTCAAACAATAATATACTAGGTTTCGAAACTAATCTATCTCGACAAGGTCCACGTAATACAACTATTAACAATGCAGAACTATGCACTCCTGATGAAGCGCGGACCTCGAATCGACCATCACCGTTGCTCCGCGTCCTAACTCCACCAACACCGCGACCTAATTCCAACACCGTACCTACTACGTCGCCATCCCCACGACCTAAGCCCTCTCCGTGACCTTCGCCATCTACGCGACCGAACCCATCTCCACGAGCTAACCAATCGCGACCTAAACCCCATCACCGATGATTATCTCGTGAAGCCCTAAGTCGCTACTCCTCTCCCCAGCAACTTCCTTTATACCGCACTCATTCCCAGTTAAGTCGCGAACGACATAACTATGTCGTTAAAGTTCCTAGGTCGTGAAATTTAAGTTGCGAAATTTAAGTCGCGAGTGGCCCTAGGTCGTTGTAGTGATCCTTAAGTCGTTCAAGTGCCAGAAGTGAGCAGTGTTGAACTTTTTTCCTTTAAGTCGTCTGATTTTTAAGTCGTCTTGTACTTAGGTCGTAGGTCGTCGAGTTTAGGTCGCTGATGACCTAGCGTGAGTCGCTGTGTGTTTAGTTCGTATTTGGTAAGTTTGTGTTGAGTTGTAAAGGCTATAAATAGCAGAGTTGAGTCATTTGTAAGGGTTGTTGAATTTTAATAAAATTTGGTTTGTGCTTTGTGCCTCCATTTAAATTGGTAGTTGAGTGTTATCTCCTATCTCCACTTTCGGATATTCGAGTGCGCTCGAATCAATGATTGTTGAAGCCAAGTCACGGAATCAAGTGCGCTTGATCAACGTTCGAAGAATTGAAGATCTTCTCTCACGGTATCGTGCGCGATCAACGTGTCGAAGATTGCTAAAGTCCGGTATCTTCGTGATCAACGGATTTGGACCTTACGGCATTCTTAAATTCATCGAGTTATCATCGATTCACCGATTATTTACGCTAATCGTGTAAGATCCTGGACGGATTCGATTTACATCGTCAAATTCGCTTCCCATGCTGCGTCTGTTTGGTATCAAAACGGTATTGCAAGAAGTTTGCATTATTTGGAGACTTGGGTTTCGAGAATTTGAAGTTTGGAGATCGGATTTGCAAATTGTTGAGAAGTCTGGTGTTCATCGTGTTCATCGTGAAGTTGCAACAAGTTGGGAGTTTTGATCCATCTCATTTTGGATCAAAGTTCGGGAAGTGTTTGAAATTTATTTTTGAGTTTGTTTGAAGTTCAATCATGCCTCCGAGACGAGCTCAAAGTCATCGCAATATTAATGCTTTGTATGGAAGAGAAGAGGCCGATGAAATGGAACAACGAATCAATGAGAGTTTCACTGAGAAGTTGGATGAAGGGATTGGTCGATTAGAGAGAATGATGCTTGAAATGAATCAAAATCGAAGAAGGGTTTCACCTGAATCAAGCCATGGGAGAAGTAGAGTTTCACTACATTCAGATAGGGAGAGAAGAGAAGATCATGATCGTAGAAATGTTGACAATTGTGATAGAAATGTTGATGAACGAAATCGGAAAGATGTGGATTATCGTGATCGGAGGAATGTAGATCGAAGAAATGTTGGTGGTCGAAATGGTGGTAGAGATGTTGGTAGTCATGATCGACAACGATATGCATCAGATTTTGATGAGGAGTTTGATGGTGGTAGTGTTCATAGTCGAAATCGAAGCCAAGGAAGAAATCATTCAGAGTATGATCACAAATGGGAGTCCGGAATGAAAATTGAAATTCCAGAGTTTAAGGGGGGTATGCAGGTTGAAGAATTTCTAGATTGATTATCTAATGTTGAAGAGATCTTTAATTTCAAGGAGGTTCCGGAAGATCGTAGAGTGAAATTGATTGCTACTCGTTTAAGAGGGAGAGCCATGGCGTGGTGGCAACAGACAAAACTTACACGAGAACGGATGGGGAAGTCAAAGATTGTTTCATGGGAGAAGATGAAGAAGTTAATGAAAGCTACTTTCTTGCCATATAATTATCAATCTCTTATGTATCAACGGTTACAGAACTTGAGACAGGGAACATGGTCAGTGAATGATTATGCAGATGAATTTTATCAACTGATTGCCAGGAATGACATCATGGAGACAGAGGAACAGTTGACTGCTAGATTTGTTGGAGGGTTGAGAATGCAGATTCAAGACATGGTTAATATGTTCGATCCTAGATCTGTAGCAGAAGCACATCAGAAAGCGTTGGCTTGGAAGAAGCAGGGAAGACGAGGAGGTGGTGTGTTTACAAATTCCAACAATCAAGTGAAGGGTGCCAGTGGGAGTTTCAATGTTTCTAAAGTTGTCAGTAAACCAGTTGTGAATGAGGCTGCGAAGGCAAAGGTCAACAACAGTTTCAAATGTTATAATTGCCAGGAAGTGGGTCATAAAAGTAACGAATTTCCAAAACCTAAGAAGAGAACGATGATTGCTGAAGTTGAAGGCGAGGATGTTGGTGGAGGTGATTCTAGTCCAGTGGAGGAAGATGAACAAGATATCGCGTCAGGAGATGAAGGGTGTAATCTAATGATGAGGAGGTCTTGTTTAACACCGAAGCAAGAGGATGAGGCTAGTTGGTTGAGGAGTAACATTTTTCAGTCGACATGCACTATTCTGGGGAAAGTTTGTAAGTTTGTGATTGACGCAGGGAGTTGTGACAATATTATTTCTACCGAAGCCGTGAGAAAGTTGAAATTAAAGACGGAGAAGCACCCAAATCCTTACAAGTTGGCATGGTTAAGAAAAGGAGGAGAGGTAAAGGTGGACATGCGAGTTCGAGTTCCATTTTTTATTGGGAAGAAATATAAAGACGAGATCTGGTGTGATGTACTTGAGATGGATGTTTGTCATTTGCTTTTGGGAAGACCGTGGTAGTATGATCGAGCAGTGCAGCATGACGGTCGAACCAATAGCTACAGTTTTATGTTTGAAGGCGTTAAGATTATTTTAGTTCCAAAGAAGAGACAGCAGGGAGAGAGCAAGTCAGAAGAGATTGAGGAGCTTAAAACTTTGTTGACTTTGAAGGAATTTGTTGAAGAAGTAGAGGAGAGTCCAGAGGTATTTTTGTTGATTGGACATGAGGTTAGTGAATCTGTTGAAGTTCCAGAGGAGGTAAAACCAGTAGTGCAAGAATTTAGAGATGTGTTTCTAGAAGAGTTGCCAAAGGAGTTACCGCCATTGAGGGATATTCAACATCAGATTGATCTTGTGCCAGGGTCGGTATTTGTAACGACCCGTTAAATTTATGATATTTAATAAAATGAATTAGTATAATTTCTAATTTGGTTGAGAATAAATGTAGAAATTTGGTAGTGGTTGCAATTTAGTGTAACTATAAAATTTTATGTTAATAGATGTGGATAATGTAAATTTTCACAACTTGATTTAAAGTAATTTTGAAGAAACAAATAAATGTTGAATTGTGAATGTTAGTATAAATATTAACTTAAATGGTGTTCATTAATACAAAGATGTAATTAGTGTAGATAGTAATAATTTATGCCTGTAGAGAAAGGAAAAGAAAACTAATAGAAACATAAAATTTATTTTATGTAAACAAAAGTATAGTTTTGAACAAATTTATGAAGATGGATAAGGACAGTGTTTGTAATCAAGTTTGGTTATTAATATTTGAAAGATAGAGATGTGTAAATACGTTAATGAATTTATAATGGGAAGGAATGGTAGAATGAAAAGAAAATATATGATAATAATAAGCATTTGATTCAATTAAGGGGATTAAATTATAATAAATGGTCATTTAATAAATTCAACGTTCTGTGAGAAATCATAATAGTTGTGTAAAATGTGTACAAACTTGGATTTGTAAGTTTATTGGATTTATAACGGTTTTGTTATTAAGTGTATGAGTTTAAAAGTTATTCCCTTTTGTAAAGTAATAGAAGAATGCATAAAGATGTAAACAGGGCTTAATAGAATTGACACTTAATGAATTGAATAAATTACCCATTTATGTAGATATGTATAGTGGACTATAAATGGCCTAAGCAAATATAAAATGGAATAATCATTGAGATTTGTACTATGAAAATAAATAGTAACATTTATTTGCAAGGAATAAAAGCCTATTTAGGTGACTAGAATTTGGAGTAATGACTATTGTACGTTACCTACCCTTGTTTCTTGTTAATTTAGATTTTGGGAATCAAATTCAATTTATCCGCCAATTTACCGCAGTTAAAGTGAAATGAATTGGTGATTGAGAAATGTTAAATACAAATAAGATGTAAACCAAAGAAAATCCCATTTGTAATAAATTATGTAGAATAAAGTAAAGAAACTAGGAAATGAAAATGTGAAAATGTGGATGCAGTGAGATCTTAAGTGATAGTAACCTTGTTAGGCAAGTGATAACGGAATTTTGTGTATAACCAAATAAAAATCCAAATTTATTTGGAAATAAATTGCAATCAATTGAATTTATTGCAATTTAATGGATTTAATATTTAATAGTTTATGTAATTATTATTTGGAAGAAATTGGAGTTATTTGTAAAAAGGTATGAACCTAATGTTAATTTTTCTATGGGATTGACAATTAATATGGAATGAAAAGAAGAAAATTTGGGTCAGTAAAATTTAGAATTTATGCATAATAAAACGGATTCTAACGTTAATTATGACGTTATTGAGTTTAGATTGGAATTGGTAAACATTTGAGTGAAATCTTAAACTAATGTTCATATTGACAACAATAACTTAGAAATGATAGAAAGGAAGTGAATTTAATAGATTAATCAAACTTATGATGTGAATTCATCAAGATTGGAATTATTAATAAATAAGAAATATTAAGGCGAATAAATGGAGATAAAGTTTATTATTGAGTTTGGAATTTTATTTATGGTAAAAAGGTTAATTTCAATCAAATGAGTTGAAATGGAATTCAAGTCATTTATTTAATTTGACTTAAAATGAGGGTATAAGAAAACAAGTTTTAATAAGTGGGTTTTGAGGGTAAAATTTATAATTCCCAAATAATAATAAAAATGCAGAAATTAACACTGCAAATTGATATACGTATAGATTTTAATTCACACTCAAGCTTGTTAAATTATTTGGAAGTGATTGTGTTATATAAGTAATGAAATTTGGCCAATATTAGAAGTTGAAAAATAAAATTGGATTTTTATGATTTATTTAATTGATTTAATAAATATTAAAAATAGCCATTTTGGGCACGGACTCGGATTTCGACGAAACTAGTTTCATCGGATCCGTATCGGTGAATTATTATAGGATTTCAAATTTCGTATCGATCGGACTTGTCGTTTGATCGTACGGACGCGAAACGCCTTGAAATCAATTTTATTAAAATCAATTTGAAATCAATTTGGAAATCTTGTTTTCAGCATAACTTCTTCATACGATCGAATTTGGTCGCGAAACTTTTTCCATCGCGTTCAGAATATTTTAAAACACCTATTTGGATATATAGTTTTAACAAATTCAACTCCGGAGGCATAGCGGGCTTTTTGGACCATGGTTTGTCACGCACGTTCATTCTTCAGCCTATCTACCATATCGCTAGCCTACCTATATATATACAGCTATAAACCCTAGTCTCTATTCTTTTGCTGTAAGTTCATTTCTTCACTCCTTTCTCTTCCCCAAATGTATACATCTCAGATCCAATTCCAGATCTATCCACAGTTCAAAATCAAAAGTCAAAACTCAAAAAATTCAGAAAATTCTCAAAAAAATATATGTTGATGTTTTCGATACGCGTAATCTACTGGTGAAATTCGTTTTTCAATTGGAGCTGTCGTTCATCCAGAATAAATTCAAACAGCCCCAAAACCGTTCATCATCGTCGCACAAAACTTTATCGGATTGAGATTCTGTTTCTGGGTTTTGGAGAGGGAACCGAGGGGAGCGCATCTATGTAATTTGTTTGGCAATTCAACGGTCGGATTGGAGTCAAAATTCAATTAGGGTTTAAATATGCTAGGCGGCGGCTGGAAGTTCTGGGTGACCGGACCTAGGGGGATGGAGGCGGCTCGGCAAGGGAAGGCTAGAGGTGGCGGTAGCTTGACGAACGGTGGCTGGAGGTGGACGCGATCGATGGTCAAAGTCCGGTCAAAGGACGTGTTGATGGGTTCGTTCCTGTACAAAGTCTCGGTAGCTAACATGGGACGCACGCACGTGAAGAAGCATACCTGGCAAGTTTATTTTATAAATATGTGTCGTTTTGTTTATTTTAAATTTTGAATCCAATCACCATTTTTCGCCATAACTTTCTCATACGAAGTCGGATTCACACGAAATTTCTTTTGTTAGGATCGTAATTTAATTCCGGACTCGATGACGCTGGTTTGGACGAATTCCGAGACGGGCGAATTTTTGGGTTTAAATTGAATTTAAATTCGATTTAAATTCAAAAGGTGAGTGTTTTGACCCACTCACAATTACTAGAAGTTTTTATGTTTGTTAAATTAATTTTAGAAATGAATAGAAATTTATTTATGAGCTTTTGGCATGTTATTTCATTCATATCTGTTGAATTGCATTTTATTGAATTTAACTGTTAATTTAATTGATTTATTGCGTGTTAATTGGCTGTCAGAAATTATTGTTTGCATAAGAACTGCTAGTTAACAGTTATGTCAATTATCACTGAAAATAAACTGTTAGATTTATAGTTGATAAATATAATTTGAATTAAACTGCCAATTATTACCTGTTGTATATTCCCAAACATATTTTGTTATTGGTTGATATTGCTTGATGTTTGTGACTGGATGATGGATGTGTTGTTGAATGGATGTTTTATTTGATATCATTAAACTGCAAGTTAGCATACATTTTACATTTCATTCGGGATTGTGGTCTGAAATGATAAAACCGCAAAGTTTTATTTTTAAATTGCGGATTGAAATGATAAATATCCGTATCACTTGACCATAAGATAGAAAATTATATACAGGCACCGCGGTCTATATATAACTATTTTAATGTGATTTCTATGGTTTGGATTGAATACGGTTTATAAATCTTAAATTTATATTGTATAAATATTTTATTCCATATTTATATACCTATGAAGTTGAAATTTTGAAATTAAAAGGAATATAAATTTCTTTATTGAAAATGGAAGAAATTTAGAAAATGGAGTTTGGTAAATTTATATCCTATGTTTAAATGTAAAGTTGGAAATTTTAAGATATGATATTTGTAATTGGATTTTCCCAAAATAAATAGAAATGGATATTCTAGTATAATTTGAAGTGGAAAAAATTCTATATATATATATATATATATATTTTACTAGAAATTGAAGTCTTATTAATTATGGATTTTATGTGAATGGTCAAGATTAATTAATAGAATATTGATTTTGAAAGGATAAAAATCCAACTTTAGTTGAAATATTAATGCTCAAAAATGGATATAAATATATATAAAATTGAAATGGTTTTGGGACTTGAAGTAATATTTTGGATTTTGGTTTAACTTTAAAACAAGAAATATTTGGAAAGCCATGTAATTTATTCTTTATAAAGCAACAGTAAAGTTAAACCTTTTTAATTTGCATACCGTTGAATATCCAAACCATTTAGTTTTGAAAATAATGGTTTTAAAATACTATGGATTTTCGAAGAATTATGTTGAAAGTTACAAACAAAATATTGGTTACATGGGATATTAAATAATAAAAAGTGACATAATTTTTGGAAAGGAAAATTTTATTTGGGAAACGATATCATTGATTTGGGCTTTTATAAAATAATATGAAAATAAATTGTTTGTGTTTTTAAAGAAGAAATGATATCGTAATATTATGGTTTTGAAAGGGATTATATTCTGGTTTTAAAGTATAAACTGTTTTTAAATAACCGCGGTGTTATAATAACGATGGGTTGGCAAAGAGACCGGGATCGGATATGGACATACTCTCTGTCGATACCGAAAACCACTTTGACTAACCGTGTACGCGGTGGAGATTCCAGAATGAAGTAGGTGGTGGCGACGTTTCCTGTAAGGTAAATACGTGGACCCGACTCCCGTGAGTTGGCATAAGGTGGCTAAAACAGGAGCGATTCTCAGGCCAATGAGGTCATTCCTCTGATCGGACGCTCCTCTTCGACATTATACTTTGACTTGGATTGATTCAGTGGCCACTTCTATATTTTGATTTTGGGGAGTTAGTCCGAGGTGGGCGGTAACTGCGGCTACGCGTTTCCACCAGCCTGGATAGCAATTGGTATATCTACCCTGGCATTGCCTAGTTGTGCCGTGTCACCTACCATACCGAGCCTTTACTACGAGTTTCTATTTGTGTCGTACCTATGGAGTATCCTCTGGTAGCCTCCCGATCAGGAGGTATTACGGTACTGTATAGACTATTGGCATTATTTGTGTTAAGGGCTATATGGGTAACCCCTTAACGCTATTTAAAAGTAAGTTTATTTTATAAATAGACACTACTATAATAGCGCAATATACTACATAGTAAATAGTTTAACGGATCCTTAGGAGATGTAAATCCCGAACATCTCTTGAGTTACTGTACTCATATTTATTTCTGTTTATTTAACTCACATAAGATATTCTAGTCTGACTCGGGTGTTTTTGTCTTTTCAAATTCGCTCGGGTCAGTCCGAGCGTTTCAGGATTTGAAGATTTAGCTTTGGAGGACGAAGACGAAGATTTGTATTATTATTATTTATAGTATTGCACCACACTCATACTGTTCCGCTGCATTGATTGTATTGGTATGTGTAACTCTGATATTTATTGTGTAAAGAATAACAAGTGTTTGTAAACCATTTATGAACTGTATATTTATTATTATATTTTATCCTTCCGCTGTGAGATTCTGTTTTGTTTTTATTTCTTCTCTGTTTTTCTTATTTACCCCATAACAATCCTCCCTTGCGTATGCTTTGAATTGACACGTGTGTCGGTTTAAAGTGTGCGAAAAGGCGGGACGTTACAGCTGGTATCAGAGCTTTGGTTTAGCGATAAACCTTGGCTTTGTGGGGTTTGACTCTTTGTTAATAGGGTAGAAATATCCTATGGGAGTCGCTGAGTGTATATATATGAGAGAGCGTATTTGTTAGTATTAATAAAAAGATTTTTTATATTGTGTTAATCTGTTCCGCTTTGTATTTATAAATTCTGGTTGATGCATGGGACGCTATGTCATCAATAGGGATTTCTAAACACTTAATAGGACAGACCGACATAATATTTGTTTTAATATAGGTGAATGAAAGAATTTTGCCTATTATATTTTCTATATATAAAAATATTTTTATAAAGATATATATATATTTGGTTGCTATAGATTTGGTGTTAGGAAATAAAATATTTATAATAACCGAAGCTAAGTTGAAATTATGATAAATCAAATTGGAGATTTTAGAACTTAAGTCCGGGATTTTTCCAAATCTGCTTTCAAAGAATTTGTGAAATTTATTGTTTTGGTTTATAAAATTTTCTTGCATAAATATTTAATATAATTCGGGAGAAATGTTTTAAAAAGAAGATTTTGGAAAAATTTAAATTCTGTACTTTCCTCTCTGTCGCTGGAAAATAAATTCGGTGATGACGGCCGCATCATCGACTTTCGTTTTCGAGTTTCGAAGGGAAAAGGCCACAGTAGTAAATTCTACTACAGATTTATTTGAAATTTTCTAAATTTTTTTTCTTTTATTGCTCTAACTATAATTAGAGATATTGAGTTGTAAGAACTTATTTATCTATTATTTGAAAATAAATTGAAATTTAACCCGGTACTTAATTCTAAATTTTTCCGTTAATTAATTGTTTAAAATTTGTTAGTGAAATAAAAGTTAAGTAATAAATGAATTGAAACCTCTAATTGAAATAAGAGAATAATTGCAAAGCTATAAAGATGAATTTGCATACATATGAGACAAAGAGTAATATGGATAAACATTAAATTTAATTAAAAGAATGGAGATTAAACTTGTATAAGTTCAATTGCAATTTCCTTAACATAAATAACTTACCCAAATATAAAAGTTGAAGTGTTAAATGAGAAACTGGAATTGAATATTTTACAAGTAGGAATTTAGGAAAAATGAAGTATTCAATAAATTACTGTTATAATAAGAATTTAATGGTATAAACTTAGGTTATAATTGAAATTTTACTGAAAAGGGTTAAGAATTATTAATAGATGATATGAACCTAAGTATATAAAATGAAATTCAAAATAAGAATTGATTGTATGATTATTGACTTAAGTATGTTTTATGAAAATAGGGAAAATTAAATGACTGCAATTCATAGTCAATGGATAAATAAAAACTTCCACTTATAAGAATGAATGTTAGCAGATTTAGAATTTAAGGGAAATCTTACAAGTGAAGAGTAAGGAAATGAAGATATTCAAATAATTGTTGTTATTAATGAGAATTTATTTTATAAACTTAAGTAATAAAAAGGAAATACAAATATAATGAATTTTGTGATAGTTGGAAAATAAAACTTGTAAGAAACAAAGAAATCCCTCATAAATGAAGGGAAGAAAATCAAACCACTGAATTATGAAATAAATGTATAATAAGCTATTTTGGTGTTGATTTGAATTGTTTGGTTGATGTATGGTTGTTGGGTAAGGAATTTTGAAGTTGTTGGATGAACAAATAATCTATCTTTGTTCCATCTAAGACTGTTGAGTATAGAATGCACTAGATAATTATTCTTCATTCCGTACAATTTCAGAATTTGAACCCGAACAACAAATTGATTGTTTGATTGAATGATTGTTTGTTTGTGGTGTGTGCTGTTGTTAAAATGTATGGTTGTTGCATTTGATTGAATATGAATGATTGAATCTACCCAAACATTTCGCTGTAATATAAATATTTAACCGTTAGACTATATAAGTGAATACAGGTGATGGAAGCAACTGCTACTGCTTTTGGTTCCATAATAATAAGTGTATTGCCCGACAAATAGGTACGTTTCGGATTACGTTTAAAGCGCTATTTTATATATTTTCCCGTGTTGGGATATTTTATTTGGATAATATGTGTAATATATTTGTATATTTGGATATTATATTTTCTCCAGAGTCCCTCCGTACAAAGGAGACTTTGCCAAAATTTTCAGGAAATTTTGGACTTAGAATTTTGTGAAAGTATTTTTCCAACTTTAATAATTCAAGTATTAAAGGATATAATGATTATAAAACAAGTATATTTCATTAAAGGAAATTAATCCAGTAAAATATAAGTTAATATTTGAAATTAGATATACTGTGTTATTCTTCCTTCTTCCTTCCTTTTCCTTTTCGGGGACGAAAAGTTTTGAGTGGGGGAGATTGTAACGACCCGTTAAATTTATGATATTTAATAAAATGAATTAGTATAATTTCTAATTTGGTTGAGAATAAATGTAGAAATTTGGTAGTGGTTGCAATTTAGTGTAACTACAAAATTTTATGTTAATAGATGTGGATAATGTAAATTTTCACAACTTGATTTAAAGTAATTTTGAAGAAACAAATAAATGTTGAATTGTGAATGTTAGTATAAATATTAACTTAAATGGTGTTCATTAATACAAAGATGTAATTAGTGTAGATAGTAATAATTTATGCCTGTAGAGAAAGGAAAAGAAAACTAATAGAAACATAAAATTTATTTTATGTAAACAAAAGTATAGTTTTGAACAAATTTATGAAGATGGATAAGGACAGTGTTTGTAATCAAGTTTGGTTATTAATATTTGAAAGATAGAGATGTGTAAATACGTTAATGAATTTATAATGGGAAGGAATGGTAGAATGAAAAGAAAATATATGATAATAATAAGCATTTGATTCAATTAAGGGGATTAAATTATAATAAATGGTCATTTAATAAATTCAACGTTCTGTGAGAAATCATAATAGTTGTGTAAAATGTGTACAAACTTGGATTTGTAAGTTTATTGGATTTATAACGGTTTTGTTATTAAGTGAATGAGTTTAAAAGTTATTCCCTTTTGTAAAGTAATAGAAGAATGCATAAAGATGTAAACAGGGCTTAATAGAATTGACACTTAATGAATTGAATAAATTACCCATTTATGTAGATATGTATAGTGGACTATAAATGGCCTAAGCAAATATAAAATGGAATAATCATTGAGATTTGTACTATGAAAATAAATAGTAACATTTATTTGCAAGGAATAAAAGCCTATTTAGGTGACTAGAATTTGGAGTAATGACTATTGTACGTTACCTACCCTTGTTTCTTGTTAATTTAGATTTTGGGAATCAAATTCAATTTATCCGCCAATTTACCGCAGTTAAAGTGAAATGAATTGGTGATTGAGAAATGTTAAATACAAATAAGATGTAAACCAAAGAAAATCCCATTTGTAATAAATTATGTAGAATAAAGTAAAGAAACTAGGAAATGAAAATGTGAAAATGTGGATGCAGTGAGATCTTAAGTGATAGTAACCTTGTTAGGCAAGTGATAACGGAATTTTGTGTATAACCAAATCAAAATCCAAATTTATTTGGAAATAAATTGCAATCAATTGAATTTATTGCAATTTAATGGATTTAATATTTAATAGTTTATGTAATTATTATTTGGAAGAAATTGGAGTTATTTGTAAAAAGGTATGAACCTAATGTTAATTTTTCTATGGGATTGACAATTAATATGGAATGAAAAGAAGAAAATTTGGGTCAGTAAAATTTAGAATTTATGCATAATAAAACGGATTCTAACGTTAATTATGACGTTATTGAGTTTAGATTGGAATTGGTAAACATTTGAGTGAAATCTTAAACTAATGTTCATATTGACAACAATAACTTAGAAATGATAGAAAGGAAGTGAATTTAATAGATTAATCAAACTTATGATGTGAATTCATCAAGATTGGAATTATTAATAAATAAGAAATATTAAGGCGAATAAATGGAGATAAAGTTTATTATTGAGTTTGGAATTTTATTTATGGTAAAAAGGTTAATTTCAATCAAATGAGTTGAAATGGAATTCAAGTCATTTATTTAATTTGACTTAAAATGAGGGTATAAGAAAACAAGTTTTAATAAGTGGGTTTTGAGGGTGAAATTTATAATTCCCAAATAATAATAAAAATGCAGAAATTAACACTGCAAATTGATATACTTATAGATTTTAATTCACACCCAAGCTTGTTAAATTATTTGGAAGTGATTGTGTTATATAAGTAATGAAATTTGGCCAATATTAGAAGTTGAAAAATAAAATTGGATTTTTATGATTTATTTAATTGATTTAATAAATATTAAAAATAGCCATTTTGGGCACGGACTCGGATTTCGACGAAACTAGTTTCATCGGATCCGTATCGGTGAATTATTATAGGATTTCAAATTTCGTATCGATCGGACTTGTCGTTTGATCGTACGGACGCGAAACGCCTTGAAATCAATTTTATTAAAATCAATTTGAAATCAATTTGGAAATCTTGTTTTCAGCATAACTTCTTCATACGATCGAATTTGGTCGCGAAACTTTTTCCATCGCGTTCAGAATATTTTAAAACACCTATTTGGATATATAGTTTTAACAAATTCGACTCCGGAGGCATAGCGGGCTTTTTGGACCATGGTTTGTCACGCACGTTCATTCTTCAGCCTATCTACCCTATCGCTAGCCTACCTATATATATACAGCTATAAACCCTAGTCTCTATTCTTTTGCTGTAAGTTCATTTCTTCACTCCTTTCTCTTCCCCAAATGTATACATCTCAGATCCAATTCCAGATCTATCCACAGTTCAAAATCAAAAGTCAAAACTCAAAAAATTCAGAAAATTCTCAAGAAAATATATGTTGATGTTTTCGATACGCGTAATCTACTGGTGAAATTCGTTTTTCAATTGGAGCTGTCGTTCATCCAGAATAAATTCAAACAGCCCCAAAACCGTTCATCATCGTCGCACAAAACTTTATCGGATCGAGATTCTGTTTCTGGGTTTTGGAGAGGGAACCGAGGGGAGCGCATCTATGTAATTTGTTTGGCAATTCAACGGTCGGATTGGAGTCAAAATTCAATTAGGGTTTAAATATGCTAGGCGGCGGCTGGAAGTTCTGGGTGACCGGACCTAGGGGGATGGAGGCGGCTCGGCAAGGGAAGGCTAGAGGTGGTGGTAGCTTGACGAACGGTGGCTGGAGGTGGACGCGATCGATGGTCAAAGTCCGGTCAAAGGACGTGTTGATGGGTTCGTTCCTGTACAAAGTCTCGGTAGCTAACATGGAACGCACGCACGTGAAGAAGCATACCTGGCAAGTTTATTTTATAAATATGTGTCGTTTTGTTTATTTTAAATTTTGAATCCAATCACCATTTTTCGCCATAACTTTCTCATACGAAGTCGGATTCACACGAAATTTCTTTTGTTAGGATCGTAATTTAATTCCGGACTCGATGACGCTGGTTTGGACGAATTCCGAGACGGGCGAATTTTTGGGTTTAAATTGAATTTAAATTCGATTTAAATTCAAAAGGTGAGTGTTTTGACCCACTCACAATTACTAGAAGTTTTTATGTTTGTTAAATTAATTTTAGAAATGAATAGAAATTTATTTATGAGCTTTTGGCATGTTATTTCATTCATATCTGTTGAATTGCATTTTATTGAATTTAACTGTTAATTTAATTGATTTATTGCGTGTTAATTGGCTGTCAGAAATTATTGTTTGCATAAGAACTGCTAGTTAACAGTTATGTCAATTATCACTGAAAATAAACTGTTAGATTTATAGTTGATAAATATAATTTGAATTAAACTGCCAATTATTACCTGTTGTATATTCCCAAACATATTTTGTTATTGGTTGATATTGCTTGATGTTTGTGACTGGATGATGGATGTGTTGTTGAATGGATGTTTTATTTGATATCATTAAACTGCAAGTTAGCATACATTTTACATTTCATTCGGGATTGTGGTTTGAAATGATAAAACCGCAAAGTTTTATTTTTAAATTGCGGATTGAAATGATAAATATCCGTATCACTTGACCATAGGATAGAAAATTATATACAGGCACCGCGGTCTATATATAACTATTTTAATGTGATTTCTATGGTTTGGATTGAATACGGTTTATAAATCTTAAATTTATATTGTATAAATATTTTATTCCATATTTATATACCTATGAAGTTGAAATTTTGAAATTAAAAGGAATATAAATTTCTTTATTGAAAATGGAAGAAATTTAGAAAATGGAGTTTGGTAAATTTATATCCTATGTTTAAATGTAAAGTTGGAAATTTTAAGATATGATATTTGTAATTGGATTTTCCCAAAATAAATAGAAATGGATATTCTAGTATAATTTGAAGTGGAAAAAATTCTATATATATATATATATATATATTTTACTAGAAATTGAAGTCTTATTAATTATGGATTTTATGTGAATGGTCAAGATTAATTAATAGAATATTGATTTTGAAAGGATAAAAATCCAACTTTAGTTGAAATATTAATGCTCAAAAATGGATATAAATATATATAAAATTGAAATGGTTTTGGGACTTGAAGTAATATTTTGGATTTTGGTTTAACTTTAAAACAAGAAATATTTGAAAAGCCATGTAATTTATTCTTTATAAAGCAACAGTAAAGTTAAACCTTTTTAATTCGCATACCGTTGAATATCCAAACCATTTAGTTTTGAAAATAATGGTTTTAAAATACTATGGATTTTCGAAGAATTATGTTGAAAGTTACAAACAAAATATTGGTTACATGGGATATTAAATAATAAAAAGTGACATAATTTTTGGAAAGGAAAATTTTATTTGGGAAACGATATCATTGATTTGGGCTTTTATAAAATAATATGAAAATAAATTGTTTGTGTTTTTAAAGAAGAAATGATATCGTAATATTATGGTTTTGAAAGGGATTATATTCTGGTTTTAAAGTATAAACTGTTTTTAAATAACCGCGGTGTTATAATAACGATGGGTTGGCAAAGAGACCGGGATCGGATATGGACATACTCTCTGTCGATACCGAAAAACACTTTGACTAACCGTGTACGCGGTGGAGATTCCAGAATGAAGTAGGTGGTGGCGACGTTTCCTGTAAGGTAAATACGTGGACCCGACTCCCGTGAGTTGGCATAAGGTGGCTAAAATAGGAGCGATTCTCAGGCCAATGAGGTCATTCCTCTGATCGGACGCTCCTCTTCGACATTATACTTTGACTTGGATTGATTCAGTGGCCACTTCTATATTTTGATTTTGGGGAGTTAGTCCGAGGTGGGCGGTAACTGCGGCTACGCGTTTCCACCAGCCTGGATAGCAATTGGTATATCTACCCTGGCATTGCCTAGTTGTGCCGTGTCACCTACCATACCGAGCCTTTACTACGAGTTTCTATTTGTGTCGTACCTATGGAGTATCCTCTGGTAGCCTTCCGATCAGGAGGTATTACGGTACTGTATAGACTATTGGCATTATTTGTGTTAAGGGCTATATGGGTAACCCCTTAACGCTGTTTAAAAGTAAGTTTATTTTATAAATAGACACTACTATAATAGCGCAATATACTACATAGTAAATAGTTTAACGGATCCTTAGGAGATGTAAATCCCGAACATCTCTTGAGTTACTGTACTCATATTTATTTCTGTTTATTTAACTCACATAAGATATTCTAGTCTGACTCGGGTGTTTTTGTCTTTTCAAATTCGCTCGGGTCAGTCCGAGCGTTTCAGGATTTGAAGATTTAGCTTTGGAGGACGAAGACGAAGATTTGTATTATTATTATTTATAGTACTGCACCACACTCATACTGTTCCGCTGCATTGATTGTATTGGTATGTGTAACTCTGATATTTATTGTGTAAAGAATAACAAGTGTTTGTAAACCATTTATGAACTGTATATTTATTATTATATTTTATCCTTCCGCTGTGAGATTCTGTTTTGTTTTTATTTCTTCTCTGTTTTTCTTATTTACCCCATAACAATCCGCCCTTGCGTATGCTTTGAATTGACACGTGTGTCGGTTTAAAGTGTGCGAAAAGGCGGGACGTTACAGTATTACCTCACAGGCCACATTACAGGATGAGTCCTAAAGAGCATGAAGAACTAAGAAGGCAGGTGGAGGAGTTGTTAGAATAAGGGAGTGTTCAGGAGAGTTTGAGTTCATGTGATGTGCCAGCCTTATTGGTACCGAAGAAGGATGGGACGTGGAGGATGTGTACGGACAGTCGGGCTCTTAATAAAATCACTGTGAGATACAGATTTCCTATGCCGAGGTTTGATGATTTGATAGATCAGTTGAGTGGGGCAGTGGTGTTTTCAAAGATTGACTTGAAAAGTGGATACCATCAAATTCGTATTAGACCGGGTGATGAGTGGAAGACTGCTTTCAAAACTAGGGAAGGTCTATATGAATGGTTGGTTATGCCATTTGGTTTACCAAACGCTCCTAGTGCTTTTATGAGAGTGATGAACAAGATTTTCAGATCATTTGTTGGGAAGTTCGTGGTTGTTTACTTTGATGATATTTTGATTTATAGTGGGAGTACGGAAGAGCACATCCAACATTTGCGAGAAGTATTGTTGATTTTACGACAAGAGCAGTTTTATGCAGCAACAAAGAAATGCGTGTTTATGACGGACAGTGTTTTATTTCTGGGGTATGTTCTGTCAAAGGAAGGTATTCAAGTGGATGAAAATAAAGTGGAAGCTGTCAGGAGTTGGCCACAGCCAAAGACAATTGCTGAAGTGAGGAGTTTTCATGGATTGGTATCTTTCTATCGAAGATTCGTTCCACATTTTAGCAGTGTGATGGCACCTGTAACTGATTGCATGAAAGGAAAGAAGTTTTCATGGTCAGAGGAAGCAGGGGTTGCTTTTGAGAAGGTCAAGACATTTTTGACGACAGCACCAATTCTGGTACTGCCGAATTTTCAGTTGTTGTTTGAATTGCATGCTGATGCTTCGAAGGTTGGAATTGGTGGAGTTTTGAGTCAGAATGGAAGACCAATTGCTTATTTCAGTGAAAAATTATCTGGAGCCAAGATGAGATATAATACATATGATGTAGAGTTTTACGCGATTGTTCAAGCTGTGAAGCACTGGCGACATTACTTGTTTCAGAAGGAGTTTGTTCTTTACACTGATCATGAGGCGTTGAAACATCTACAAGGGCAGGACAAGATTTCAGCGAGGCATGCTTCGTGGATAGCATATCTACAACAATTTACTTTCGTTGTAAAACACAAATTAGGGGTGACAAATCGTATAGCGGATGCTTTGAGCAGGAGAAATCACTTGTTGACAACGTTGAAGGTTGAAGTGACAAGATTCGAGTTATTGCCAGAGTTGTTTGAGGAGGATCCTTACTTTGCAAAGTTTGTTGAGAAAGTTAAGGATGGGAGTACCGATGAATTTGTGTTGGTTGATGGATTCTTGTTCAAGGGGAATCGATTATGCATACCAGATTGTAGCTTGAGAATGAAGATTGTTAAAGAGTTACATGAAGAAGGCCATGTGGGTAGAGATCGTACATTGTAGTTAATTTCTCAATCTTATTTTTGGCCGTCAATAAGAAAAGAGGTAGAGAGATTTGTGGAGAGATGTCATATCTGTCAGATTTCGAAGGGAACAGCTACGAATGCGAGATTATATATGCCGTTACCTGTGCCTACTAAACCATGGGTTGATATTAGCATGGATTTTGTGTTGGGTTTGCTGAGAACTCAGAGGGGAAATGATTCTATATATGTTGTAGTGGACAGGTTTTCGAAGATGGCGCATTTCATAGCCTGTAAGAAGACAGCTGATGCCGTCCGGGTTGCTCAGTTATTCTTTAAAGAGATTTATCGATTGCATGGGTTACCCGAGACCATCGTTTCTGATAGAGACACTCGATTTCTAAGCCACTTTTGGTTGAGTTTGTGGAAGATGGTCGGAACAAAGCTGAATTTTAGTAGCGCTTATCATCCGCAAATTGATGGGCAAACGGAGGTGGTTAACCGATCGTTGGGAAATTTACTGAGATGTCTTGTAAAAGACAATTTGAAGAGTTGGGATTCGAAATTGTGTCAAGCAGAGTTTGCACACAATCATGCAGTCAATCGAAGTACTGGATTCAGTCCATTTCAAGTTGTATATTCAGCCACTCCAAAAGGACCGTTGGATTTGACAACAGTGCCGTATCAGAAGGGAATTGTTAAACGGGCTAGTGATTTGGTGAATGAGTTACAGGAATGCCACAAAGTTGTACATGAACGATTGCTTAAAACGAATGAGAAGTATAAACAAATGGCGGATAAGAAACGAAGAAGTGTTGTCTTCAAAGAGGGAGATTTTGTATACGCCGTTTTGACGAAAGATCGTTTTCCGGTTGGAACTTACAACAAGTTGAAAGCACGAAAGATTGGTCCAGTAGAAATTTTGAAGAAGATCAATGATAATGCGTATCGGTTAAGATTGCCAGAAAAGGTTCATACTTCTGATGTTTTCAATGTCAAACATTTAATTCCGTATTATGGAGAGGAACTTGTCGAAGATGACGAGAGTGTGAATTCGAAGACGAATTCCTTCCAACAAGGGGAGGATGATGGAGTGCGGACCTCAAATCGACCATCACCGTTGCTCCGCGTCCTAAATCCACCAACACCGCGACCTAATTCCAACACCGTACCTACTACGTCGCCATCCCCACGATCTAAGCCCTCTCCGCGACCTTCGCCCTCTCCGCGACCGAACCCATCTCCACGAGCTAACCAATCGCGACCTAAACCCCATCACCGATGATTATCTCGTAAAGCCCTAAGTCGCTCCCAGTTCAAACCAAGTCGCTACTCCTCTCCCCAGCAACTTCCTTTATACCGCAATCATTCCTAGTTAAGTCGCGAACGACATAACTATGTCGTTAAAGTTCCTAGGTCGCGAAATTTAAGTCGCGAGCGGCCCTAGGTCGTTGTAGTGATCCTTAAGTCGTTCAAGTGCCAAAAGTGAGCAGTGTTGAATTTTTTCCTTTAAGTCGTCTGATTTTTAAGTCGTCTTGTACTTAGGTTGTAGGTCGTCGAGTTTAGGTCGCTGATGACCTAGCGTGAGTCGCTGTGTGTTTAGTTCGTATTTGGTAAGTTTGTGTTGTGTTGTAAAGGCCATAAATAGCGGAGTTGAGTAATTTGTAAGGGTTGTTGAATTTTAATAAAATTTGGTTTGTGCTTTGTGCCTCCATTTAAATTGGTAGTTAAGTGTTATCTTCTATCTTCACTTTCGGATATTCGAGTGCGCTCGAATCAACGATTGTTGAAGCCAATTCACGGAATCAAGAGCGCTTGATCAACGTTCGAAAAATTGAAGATCTTCTCTCACGGTATCGTGCGCGATCAACGTGTCGAAGATTGCTAAAGTCCGGTATCTTCGTGATCAACGGATTTGGATCTTACGGTATTCTTAAATTCATCGAGTTATCATCGATTCACCGATTATTTCCGCTAATCGTGTGAGATCCTGTACGGATTCGATTTACATCGTCGAATTCGCTTCCCACGCTGCGTCAACTCCTATTATACATTCCGCTACTGAAATCTGAAAGGATAACAAGTCATATGGTTCAGATATTGACTCTCCATTTAGCCTAGGTTGCATGGAGAATATGGCTGAGTTTGTAGACCTAGAGTCGGCTGTTAATAGACCAAAGTCAACCGAGAATGTTGCCTTCCCTGAACTAGTAGCAGCTCGACCCCATTACCTTAGATGGAGTTCCTCTTTGGAACAACAAGGGGATGAACTCCACTTTAAAACAGTTAGAGGCTCTACGACTTTTAAATAATAGTAAATTTCTGTTGACTGGCCTTGTCGAGAAAAATTGAACGCGGATAGTACTAATAACTTCATAAAGAGAATAGGTAACAAGTGGAGATCTGTTCATAAAAGCAACCACCCTCATAAGTGTAGAATTCTTGTCATTTGGTATTCAATTCAGTGGTCTAGCATTGTTTTACACAGTAATAATCAGTTTATTACATGTATTCTTCATAATGCAAGTGGTCGAAGTGGTCCTGTGTACCATGGTCTATGCTTTTAACAGTGATGAACAAATAGTGGAATTATGGGTTTATCTCACTGAATGATCTAAATTGTTCAACATGCCTTGGCTGGTGGTTGATGATTTTAACGCAGTTCTATCAGGTCAGGACAGAATAAATAACAGGCTTTACAACTCGTTGGGTAATCCTAATTTTATTAACTGCATTAACTCATCCAAACTCATTGAACGGAATTTATAAGGAAACTTTTTCACATGGAGAGGGGTCAAAGTTTCTCCAACCATAGTAAAAATTGATAGAGTATTTGTCAATTCGAGTTGGTTTGATAAATTTGCACAATTTGGAGTTCATTTAGGACACAACTCACTTAGTGATCATACCACCATCACAGTTAAATTCATTCCCCGTGTTCAAGTGAACACTAGGATCCCTTTAAGGTATAATAACTTAGGGCACCATAATAATGACTACAGTAGCATTGTACAGGAAGCATGGAATGTTAGTGTTCATAGAAATCCTCTTTACATTTTCATTAAGAAGCTAAAGGTTACTACGTTAGCTCTCAAGACTTGGCAAAAAACTAAAGGTAATTTACATACCTTAAGTGAACAACTCAGAGGTGGCGGCTAATGCCTTATATGAACAACTTGTTCAAAATCACTCTGACCTTAACATTGCAGCTTAATATGAAAGTAAAAATGAACACTTATCAAATCTTATGAGGAAAATCGCAACTGAAAATAATAAAAGAACGAAATTGAAATGGCTGACCCTATGTGATAGGCCCACTAATTTTTTCTACAGAAAGATGGCTGGCCCAAAAACAATTAAAAGAGGTACATACTTTCTATATTCAGATGGGAAACTCATATCAGCATCAGAAAGGTTGGCCCATGAAGCAATTGCTTATTTCTCTGGCCTTTTTAACTGATCATAGTCCACTTCTCAATTTCCAAATGTCACATTCAAGAAAATTCTTACTAGCAATGTAGGAATTAACCTCTGCAAACCATTTCACATGGAGGAAATTAAAATAGCTGTTTAGATAGATGAAAATAGCACACCTGACCCTGATGGGATGAACTCAAATTTTTTAAAGATTTACTGGGAACTGATCAAGGATGAATTTTTGGCAAGCTAGTAGTCCTGTAAACTAATAAAAGAAACAATAAAAGAGCCACAAGTCTCTGTTTTTGTTGTTATTATAGGAAAAGTCCCTGTAAAAGAATACGTAAATTTGAAAAATAAAAAACGCAAGGTGCCTTGCACTTTCCTGGCAGAAAATGCAAGCTAATTTGCACTTTTCCGACTTTGAATTTTTTTTAATTTTTCGAAAATTTTAAAAGGCGTAAGCTTACTTGCACTTTCTATCAGAAAAGCGTAAGCTAGTTTGCACTTTCTGATTTTGAATTTTTTTTTTTAAATTTTCCAAAATTTTAAAATTTTGGAAAAGCGCAAGGTTACATAGTTTGCGCTTTCTAATTTTGAAATTTTTGTGAAATTTTTTGAAATTTTGAAAAGCGCAAGGTAACTTACGCTTTCTATCAGGAAAGTGCAAGCTAATTTGCGCATTCTGATTTTGAAAATTTTGAAAATTTTAAAACGCATAAGCTAATTTGCGCTTTATGATTTAGAAAAATCAGAGACCTAATTTACATACTCATTTCTACATGAACTTTTCTTATAACAACGTCAGAAATATGGATCTTTCATGCAAAGCCTTGAAAAAAATTAACCATTCATTTATTTGTTTAGTTCCTAAGAAACCAGATGCAGTGGCTGTCATAGACTACAGGCTATTTCACTATGTAATGTCTTATATAAAATCGTAGCCAACCTTTTGTGTAATAGAATGAAATAATTCATGAATTAATTAATTTCAGCAAATCAGAATTCTTTCCTTCCAAGAAGAATAATCATAGAAAAATCATTATTGACATATGAAATGGTTAGAGGCTTCAATAGGCAAAACTCAAACAACTTATGCATGAAAATAGATCTTCACAAGGCCTATGATAAGTTAAGTCGTGAATTCCTTCATCTCATGCTGATATCTATGGGTTTCCCACCTAGTTTTGCTGACCTCATTTATGAATGCATATCTGCTCCCTCTTTCACTGATTTAATTGATGGATCCCCTTTGGTTTTTTTAAAAGTAGTAGGGGTTGAAGACAAGGAGATTTCCTCTCTCCATATTTATTCTCTATTTCCTTAGAATTTCTCACTATTAAACTGGGCATTGAATTCCTCCAAAGCAATCTCTCTTTTATTTACTAAACTGAACCTAGTATTACTCATCTGCTATATGCAGATGATATATATATCCTAGCCAAAGCTATTGAAAAACAGCCAGAACTATACAAATGTTGATGTTTTCAAAGCTACTAGGCTAGCCTTAAATGAATCCAAATCACATTTTTTTTTCAATAAAGGGGCAAGGAATAAACAAAGCATTGTTAAATTATTAAATACAAACATAGGTCATCTCCCCATTACTTATCTTTGAATTCCGTTTTCAAATAATAAATTAAAGGCTAGGGATTTTGGACAGTTAATTGACAAAATTAACAAGAAATTCAATCATTGGAGCAGTAAACATTGAACACTAATGGAAGAATTGAGTTAGTTAAGACTATTATCTACCTTATTGTTCAATTCTAGATGCAATTTTTGTCAAATACGGTCAGCATCATCAACAAAATCAATTCTATCTGTGCTAACTTTGTATGGTATTCTAAAGTTCATAAAATGAGTTGAGATGATGTTTGTAAACCTAAATTGGAAAGGGGATTAGGCATTAGAAGGCATGATGATCTTGCTAAGGCAGTGGCTGTCAAATTGGTTTGGAGATTCCTCCAGGGAGATTGCCTATGAGCTAAATGGATGCGTAGCAAATATTGTGAAAACAGGATTTTTTGGACTATGTTGGAAGATAATAATGCATTAAATACTTGGAAAATCCTCATAAAAGCCAGATGATGGCGCAAGGGCTTAATTGGTAGGAGGATTACTAATGGGATGGACATAGATTTATGGCTTGATCCTTGGCTTGCTTGATCTTATCTGATAGAGAAACTTGGATGGAACTATGTTGCAATAATCGGAGGCCCCAACAGAAAAGTCTCCTCATTTCCAACAATGAATGGAGTGGAAACTTAACCCGTTTGCCTTATTAGGTTAGCCAAACAACCAGAACAATTAAAATTCGTTAGTAGGAATCCAAGGACTACTGGTCTGGGCTACCAAAAAACAATGGATAGTTCATTTCTCATCGGCATGGCATCAAGTCAGGTGTAAATATGCTGAATTTAAATGGACTAAAGTACCTTTTTCAATAAAAAAGCATTACGTTTATTTTTATACCTTACCTTCATTACTAATCATCTTCTTTTAACTTCGATAACTTAATATTATTCATTTTAAATACATTTAAATTTTAATTAAATTAAGGCTATTTTGAAAATACTCACTAAATTTCAAAATATCATTCCATAAAAATATTAAGTCGTTTTATCATATACATTAGTACATGTCATTTTATTTTGTAACCAGAAAATTTCCAGCATTTTCTTAAAAAATACATCACACAAACAAATATATATATATATATATATATATATATATATATATTTGTGTGTGTGTGTAACATATATGATATATATATGAGAATACATTTTTAAAATTCACTTTTGGTTATTTACCATATTCATTTCAACTTAGGAAACTATTTCCATAACCTTGAATCATATACTAATATATTCAAAATTTTGCATCATAAATCTTTTAATTTTTTTATCCAAAAATATGTGTTAAATAGATAAATCCCACTTGCTTTTAAAAAAAAATTAAATTACTTTTTCAAAAATCTGTCAAATGCTTATTATCTTATATAAATATAATATCAATTTATAAGCTCTCTTGTAAACACAGTTTGCAATTCCAACTTTTAAAACAAATTCTCTTTTTAAATATTTCTTGAAAATATCTACTCTTAAAAATATCTTGCTTCAAAAATTCAATTTTCATATCACCATCATTAACTCACTATCCAGTGCATTTGTCATATAAAATTCAAATGTTTGCATATATTCTCACAAGTGCTTAACCATGTCCCAATTTCCAATTATGGTTCAATTATAACATAGGACCAAAAACTACTCCTCATACACTCGGCGGAGTCACTATTGGGTTTACACTGGCATGGCTTATCACTTACAGATATTGGGGAAAATAAACGTTGATGTTCACAGCGCAATATCCCTAGTATCGATTCTAGTAACATTTCTAGTTTTTGTGACGACCCGAAATTTCTAGATGTTTGAAATTAAAACATTTGATTGATTTTAAATATTTGAAAATTAGTTTAACTTAAACTTCAAATATCACTATTTATTTGGCAATTAAATTATTGAATTTAATAAATTGGAAGTTGGATAAAATATGGAATCTTCGGTTTTAAGCTTGTTAAAAATAATTTAATAGCCTAGAAAATTTGCTTTTAAAATGGAATTTAAAGATTGTTTGTTCAGTTTTTGAATTTACATCATTTAAACTGATATTTAAAAATAGCCTTCCGGGGCATAGTTCGGATTTCGACGAAACTAGTTCCATTGGATCCGTAATAATGTATTATTATCGGATTTCAATTTTCGTAGTATTTGGGGTTGCCGTGTGATCTTACAGTAGATAAATGCGCTGAATTCATATCGAAAATTCAATATAATAACTGAGTTCAAAAAGCTATCTTCTTCATACGATCGAATTAAGACTCGAAACATTTTCCATTGCATTCGGAATAGGGGTTTAGCATTATACACGTATGGCAACACACCTTGATATGAGATCGAACTTGTGAGTTGCGATAATCAAGACGATTTAGATTTGAATTTAAACTTGAATATAAATAATATAATTAAAATACTGTAGCACACTGACACGTTGTGAAATTTTTAAACACTTCGTCCTTCATATTGAAACACGCGTCTCATTCTTCTTTAAATCATAGTTGAGTATCTTATGGAAAATCAATTTTTTATTGGCGAACGAAGGCATTTTTCATTCAAAATTGAATCCCTTCCTCCTTTGTTTCAATCAACTTCATATCCTCCTTCAACAAATCAAAGGCAAATCTAAATCAAAATATAAATCGCGAGCCTCCTTTATAAATCGGGATAGCCTCGTCTAATTTCAGAAGTGAGTTCCAATTCTCTCAAAAAAATGAATTCGATTTCGTATGAATCGCGACTGAAATTCGCGAATCATTGCCCTACATCGCGGAGTCGATCGAGAGAGCTGGAAGGGATTCTTGATTCAATTGAGAGCAGAGAAAGATGGAGTGGTGGTGAGGGTCGTGTATGCAGGCGCGTTGTGGGGGTTTCAGCGGCATGGCAATGGGTGGACGTCGGCGAGGAGATGCTCGTACTCGAGCATGGCAGCAGTAAGTAGCGACGCATAGCGAGGTCGTGGCTTCGAGCAAAGTGGTTTCGATCGGGGATCTGGTGTGTGCATCAGTGAGGTATAGCTTCTTTTGTTTTTAATTTAATTTAAATGTACATATTTGTAGATTTGAAAACAGATAGCATACATACATACATACATACATACATACATACATACATACATACATACATATATATATATATATCAACCTGTTGTAAATTTGAATAGAGTTTTAATTTAAAATTCAAATGGAGGTATAATTACAGCAAAATATAATATACATACATACATACATACATATATATATATATACATACATACATACATACATACATATATATATATATAAATGCATATGCAGGTCTTAATTTAAAAATAAATGAGATTTTGGGAAAAATATATAGGAATTTTAAGTGTTGAAAAAGTTTTATAAAAACTAGATTTTTGAATCTATATAAATAAATTTTATAAGTGTATGGGTTTCAAAGGATAGAAAGAAAATGTTTTAAAGGTATATATATATCTATATAAGAATATATATATATATATATATATATATATATATATTTGGACTTGCTAGTTTATTTTAAAATAATGTATTATGAAGATAAATTTGTTTAATAAACTTAATTAATTATTTTAGTCGCTCAGAATATTTTATTAAAAGAAAATTAGTTAAATTATTAAATAAAATTATTAAATGGAAATTGATTTAAACAATTGTTTCAAATATTAATTAACTATATAATGTTTATACAAGGTCAAAAAAAATCATGAAACAAGCCAGGATAGAAGTGGATTGCAAACAATAAAATCAAAGGTGAGTTAATCTCACTCATCTATATTACTGTTAATTTAAATAGTTCAAATTATAATTTTTGGTTGAATATTTGAATTATTTGGATGTGATATTATATATATGTATATATATATATATATTGGAGTGATTGATATTCCGCATTATATAATGGATGAGACCCTATGCGCCTCGCATAATAGTGGATGACCCCATATACCGCAATATTCCACCTTGAAGTGGAACTGGTATTTTATCTTGTGCTAACACTTGTGGATGTAGGGAAACAGGTTGGAGGAATCCAACTGGATTCCTCAAAATATTTAGATTGATTTAATATTCTGTGATTTGATTTATTTGATAATCTGAGATAGATTATATTGGTGATTGAATATATTGAATGCTATGTTTGATTGAATATATTTGGGTATACCGAGTTATCAAAAATGTACAGATTGGATTTTTGAAAAAAAATAAAAGAGAGAATTTTTAAGTAAAACAATTATAGTGAATTTGGACAAATTTAAAAATGATTTAGGAAAAGATAAAAGTTGATTTTCAAAATTCTAATAAATAAATTCCAAAGTATGGGAAAGGAGATTTTTGATTAAGTGGGAATAAATGAATTTTTAAACTTAAGTGATATTATTTAAAGGAATAAAAGATTTATTTTTCAATTCAGGATTTAAATGGTTTAGGAAAAATAAGAGAAATCTTTTGAAATAAATATGAATTTGGTATTTCAATTTAAATAAGATTTTTAAATCATAATAAAGAAGTTAAATTAGAAATTAATGGGTTTTCAAATAAAATTGAGTAAGTAAAGGAATTTATTTTATAATGGAGTAAAATCTAAAAATCGATTTGGAAATTAATTTAGAGTTTGAAATTGTGTTTTAAAAGAAGATGAGACCATGGAATTTATAAACTAGGTTTATAAAGTGAAATAGGATATTAGTGGATATTCGAAAGTATAAATTCACGATGGTAATTTATAAAGGAATGGGTTATTTATTTTAAAAATAAATAGTGGTTTATTTTTAAAGGTGTGAAAGAGAAGTGTATTTCCCTGAAAAGCCAAGCACGTTTTCAAAGTAGATTTTTAAATATAACTTAAAAGTTTTAAAGTTGTTTAAAGGAACGTTTTTTAAGAAATTATTATTTAAGTTGTTAAAATTTTAAAAGTTAATTGGTATTATGTTTTAAAAAGATAATTATTAATATATATATTTTATAAAATAGTTTAATTTTAAAGATAGTTTGGTTAAAGTTTTATTTGAAAACTTGTATAGAATTTCGTAACTCTTATTTTAAAATTTAGTTTGGCTTAACTTTTATTTTAAAATTTAGTTTTATATTTTATAAAGTAGTTTTATTTTAAATATTTTTAAAGTATATAGTTTTAAATAAGTGTTTAAGTGGTTTTAATTTAAATGCTTTAAAGTTTATTTTAGAATAAAGTGATTTAAATTATTTTAAAATCCAAAGTATTTGGACTTGGTGATTTTTAGTGGAAATAAATAATATTTGGAAGATTTATTCCGTAAGAGAAAGGTGGTTTGAAACTGTTTTCACAGGGTTGAAGTATGGAAAATAAGTTGCGAAGTTATTTTGAAATAAATAATTTGGAAAAATTTATTTAAATCTGATGATTGTTGTGAATATTATTTGATAGTTAAATAACCTACTATCAATATTGGACAATGCGCTGATCGTTTCGAAGAGACCGGGATCGGAATTTATTTTTCGAAAACCACTTTGACCCGGTTTGAATGCTTCGTGAGGAAGACAAGAGCTTGGAGTCGAAGATGGAGTAGTGAATTGCAAGGGCTAATCTCTACTAATCCTGAGGGTGATTCCAAAATGGATGTAGTAGGAGTAGTGCCTTCGGTTCCGTTCGAACCCGGAATGGACTTGTATAGGCGAATGCTTTCAGAACATCGTCAAGAGGACGGTGAGCATTCTAAGTGAATGTGTGCTAAAAAGGTAACGCATAGCCTCGAGCCTCATCAATCGGGAATCGCTAAAACAGGGGAGGTGCACACAAGGCTAAGTGGCTAGCAACCAATTAGGGTAAGGTCACCCCTGTCTAGATGTCCCTTTATTTTGGTTGTGTGGGCGGTTGCTGATCCCAACCGCAGGTTGAACTGTTTCGGACTATCCAGTAAGGGTAGCACCGGTCTTGTGATGCAGGGGATTAGGGTGGATCCTCGGTATGGTGATCAAGACCATGTACTATGACGGGCGGTACCCCAGTAGCCTTGCCATTGATGAAATCCATTCCCTATATGTGCCATTATGGCTTTATTTGTATACCTATTAGCTGGAATTTAATAATGTAACAATTTCGGCTATTTGAATAAGTATTTGTATATAGACACTACTATAATAGCAGAGGATTTTATAAGAAATGTTTTGGTTGTCATAAGGTAAAAAGCCGGCATGTTTATTTGTGGCGTGGTCTTACGAGATTCCTTTGATTTCAAAGGATTTTGATAACTTTAATAATCCAATTGAGTGTGTTTTGTCACGCTGGTTTTCCAAACTGACTTGTGTGTTGTTTAACTATAATGCTCGGGTCAGACCGAGTATTATAGGATATAGATTCTGGATGGACTGCTGTGGAGCTCAGGAGACGAGCTGGGTGACGAGGCGTATTTCCGTAGATTCATATTTCCGTTGTGCAATGTAAGCTGTATATTTAGCTTTGGAAGGATGAGATATTATAACCATCTTGAATTGTGATGTTGATTATATTGTACTATGATGATGTAATATATAAAATAGATATAATTCTTTTGTTTTAAAAGATTAGTCGTTTATTTATTGTATGTTGTACTGCTGCGTTTGTGAGATTCTGATGTTGTTTCCTATTTCTTCTTCTACCTCCTTCTTCTTTAACCCCTAATGGTTCTTCCGACATTCGATTGTTCGGCATTTGATACAGTGGACGTATTGATATCGATTTTCGGGCGTTGAAAAATCGGGTCATTACAGACTGGTATCAGAGCTGAAGGTTAAGGGAGAACCTTGGCTCTGGTGGGGATTACTCATTGAAATAAAGTCCATAGTACTCTAGAATGAGTTTGAGTGTATTAATAGATATGAGCGCGTATTTGTTAGTGAATATAAAAATTGTTTTTATATTGTGTTGACTTATCGGTTGAGTGTTTATGGATTCTGGTCGATATGTAGGACGCCACGTCATCGATTGGGATTTCTAAATTCTTAAACAAGATAAATCGATATAGTATTGTTTTAAAATAGGGTAAATGAAATAATTTTACCCAAACTATTTTTGTATATAAAAGAAATAATTTTCCGTAATTATTATAGTTAAATAAATGGGTGCTTGGTTGTTAGGAAGTGATAATATTAAATTACTAGTACGTAGCCCGTGCCGATGGCACGGGTTTAAGTTTTGCTTGACATAACCTACTGCATAATTTGTTGAGTATGTATAATTTGATGGGTGGTAAAATTATTAACAACGTGATCAGTAAGAATTTTTTTGTAATGTTAAAACGCATGCAACACGCACCTAAAAATTTTGATTTCCATTTGCACACAACATGAAAACCAATAGAGCATAGCAGTAGGATGAATTAACTCATTTGGGAATCTATATAATAAAAGTGTAGGGACAATAAAAATTTAACACCACAAAAATGTCCTTTCTTCCACAATGAAAGATTTAACTAACAGTTAAGAAAAAGCACAAAGTTTTCATGCTATATCAATTGTGTGATGACAGTAATGAAAATGTAGAGTTGCAGTTAATTAAAGTTAACAAAAAGAAGGATGTTGATAAGTTTGTTCACGGCACTAGCATTATTTTTGTTGCTGATCTTCTGTAGTGGAAATGAAAACCTGAAAAAATAATAGTTTATATTATAAATACATGATGGTTTAGCAAAAGTGAACTTTTGAGTAAACAACAATGTACGTTTTTAGTCTGACCTTTGTTGGAGAATCACAATAAAACCTCTGGGTAAACGATATTTGTAGTGGTTGTTGCTTCAGGTGATGGTAGTAAGATTGAAATGCTACTAAACGTAGTACATCTAGATAGTGCAACATACAATTGTCCATGACTAAAAACTTCGGTGCGTAAATCAATACCGACGTACTTCACGGATTGACCCTATGCTTTATTGATGGTCAGTGCGTAAGCAAGCTTGATAGGAAAATGACGCCTTGACATGTTTATAGTTAGTTCAGAGGATGATGGTTGAAGAGATATTCTGGGTATGAAAACAAAATGACTGGCTCTATCCCCAGTAAGTATTTGTGCTTCAATAATCCTTGTTGCACTACTATTAGTCGTGTTCCATTGCAGAGTCCTTCTTTTGGAGCTAGGTTTCTAAGTAGCATAATTGGGCTTCCAACTTTAAGTTCAAGTTTGAATGGTGGTAATCCAGTGAATTCTAATGAATTTAGGAACTCGCTTGGATAACGATCATTTTCCTCATTTTCCACTAACTTATCGGCGGCAAGGAAAACGTAAACATCACCCGGGCATTTTTGTTGACATGCATAATTTATTGCGCTCACATCTTCATTACGTGCAGAGAGAATAGTTCCGTCCTTTAAAAAAGTTGGAGATCCTTGTTCGACATTAAGTTGTGGGTAAATAGTGTCAATTAATTTAGCAAGGCTACTACATTTGTGTATCATTGATAGATCAATGATTTGTTCAGGCGTTGATCCAATCTATATAAGATAAAAATTGCAAAAAACAGATCATGTTAAACATTCACATATTTAGGTTAATATCAGGGTGATAGTAGGTCATGATAAAAGCAGTACCTTGTTTAAATATTCAGCAAAAGCACGACTCTCAACCTCTTTCGAATTTAGCCGCATGTTTTGGTGCAGTGATAACACTTGAATAAGAGGCCACAATGTCGACCGTCTTAGTGTTGATGCAACGATATCTTCACGCGTTCCCTTTGGGATTACTGGTAAAATTTGACAAAAATCTTCTCCCAAAACAACCGTAACTCCACCAAATGGCTTCGTGCTATCTCGAATATCTTTCAACGATCGATCAACTGTTTCAACACAAAATCGATGTTGCATCGGCACTTCATCCCATATAATGAGGCGTGTTTGTCATATGAGCTCAGCTGTGATAGATTGTTTTGTAAATCCGCACACTGAATCTTCTAAGATATTCAACAGGAGGCAAAATGTTGAATGTGCTGTTCTACCCCCTAGAAGTAATAAAGAAGCAATACCAGAAGAAGCAACGGTAAGAACAATATGCCCTAGACTTCGACATTTGTCTGCAATTGTGTTGTATAAGTATGTTTTTCCAGTCCCAGCTCCTCCATTTAAAAAGAAAGTTTTTCCATCTTCATTTTGAACAGACGAAAATATTGAATCATATGCCGATCGTTGATCATCGTTGAAGGTAAGAATATTTATTTCTGCCTTTACATCTTGTCCTTCATACTATAGTTGTCTATGTTCTGTTATAAGTCTGTTTTGTACAATAACATCCCAATTTCTAGTTTGTAGAGGCATTGGAGGAAAATCTAGTAGACTTTTTCCTGATTCTTGGAGTAATTTGTTTAGAATATGTAAACCATAGTCTTGGATTTCATATTCTATAGGATTAGGAATGTGGAATAGATTTGTAATGACGTGACTTAGATCATCACATATGTGCATAGCGAATTTTCTCCAAAGGTTATGTGGTTATAAAGGGTAGCATTGAGTGAGGATAATAGAGAAAAGTCTTCGTAGCTGATATCCAGTGTTCATAACTGATGCCTCTTCCAAACATGTGACCCATTCTTCGTCGTCTTCAAGCATGCCTTTAGCAACACATGCATCTTTGAATGTTTCATGCACCACACCATTTATTGTTCGTAAATCCTCAAAGGATGTTGGAACTTTAGTAACGGTAAGTAGAAGTCGTAGAAAAATCGCTCACCGGAGTTTGGGCTTGTGAAATACATTCTCCCAAGTGCAGGGGAATTTGAAAGTCTTGGGGACCACATATGCATACCTTTATTCCATGTATAATATTCGGGAAATTGTTGATATGTATATTTCGTTGCTTCTGGGTGTGCTTTGTAGAAGTTGAAGAATTCAACCAAAGTAGATGTTTGGTTTTGTGCTCTTAATTTGATAGCATCCACAGAGTCTGCTGGGTCAAAAGTGACCCGATGCATTCTAGGAAGATGAAGGTGTAAACGAATAACTGATGGTTTTTCTTCATGCATATGGAAACCAAAAATATGCCATGCTTCTTCAAGAGGGATTATGTATCTTGAGTCAAGATACTGCTTTATTTCATCTTCTTGACCCATCACAACAGTTGCTCGATCATGTCCCTTATATATATACTTGTGTATATATTTTACAGCTCGCACGCTCGCACATCCTTCAACATTTATATGACAATTAAACATCTCTGAAAGTTTTGGATTATAAGGAAAAACATCTCTATTATCTACAGGCATTCCCTTCACTTCAAAACAATTCCCATCATTGCGTCGACGATATATTGGATACCCGTCTTTATCCATTGTTGTATTATCGACCCAGTCCCTTGGATAACGTTTCGAACATTTTCCATTTTCCATACATGGAGCGAGCTTGTTACCCTTACATGGTCCACGTACCATACACTTTTTAATGGTTTCAAAAAGTAATGGATGTTCCTTCTCATCAGGAAATTCTACAGAAATCAGATTATTAACTTGATCCACTGTTCGTAATTTGTCCATGGATTGTAGGAAAAAAAGTGCATGCATATGTGGCAAACCCCGTTTTTGGAATTCTATGGTATACACATGTGCAGCGATTGAACCAAAAATGCGGTTTTTATAAATTTCATCCATTAAACTTCTTCGTTTCAATTCAAACACTCGAGCAATAATGTCTGGACGATCATTGGGTCTTTGTTTTAGTTTCAAAGCTTGCTCAATTTCTGGCCAGCTTGGATTCACAGTCATTGTTAAGAAGATATCTGGATGATTGTTATATCTTGTTATTGCTAGAGAGTCTTGATATATTTCATACATATGTCTAGCAGTACCAATATAAGTGGATGGTAAGACAAATCGTTTACCAATTGGATCTGCTTGTAAGACATCTGACTCAATATCAGTAATTCTACAGTATAGATCCTTACACAGCTTGGTTTGATGCGTCCTAGCCCAATATAATCGATTTTGTTCAGTACATGCCCCACCATCTATAACAAATTCTTGAAATAATTTTCGTGCATGCAAAATTGTGGAATATTCACCCTCTCTTTCAAAGAGCCAATAACAGTAATATGGTTGTTGAGTCAGTCTTTTACTACCAGGACAGTTTAAAGATGGATTCCATTTCATATGATTAATATCCCAGCCAAGATCACCTTTTGGAAAAAGTAGAACATAGTGAAGGGGTAGGTAAGCGGGATGGCATTCGCTAATCCTTTCCAATTGTGTTCCTCCTTTAAGGTGTATTACGATATCCCTAGTTCTGCTGATTTGAGATCCATCGCCAGGTAAGTTAATAGCTATTTCATCAGTTGTTGGCATGTTATAGACACGTTTGTCATTTGTTTTATCATATTGAAGACGTAAGGGTAAATCATGACCATCTTTACCTGACTTTATTAAAATATCATATGCTTGACTATATAATTTTGTAAAGTCGTTGTCTCTAAGAAGAACCCGTTGAATTATTTCCAAAACTCGCTTACTAAGTCGTTTATTTCTTTCATGTCTAAAACTCAAGGCGGTATTTGGATCGTAGATATAAAGCTGTGAATAGACAGGTGGACTGCCAATATATGGTAATAATGCACCTTTCCTATGTCGTAATTCTCCATGTATTGTAAAAGACTTGATTCCTCGTGTACTAAGAGTTCTATCATCTAATTTACAACCAAGACTTGTAAATGCATTTGCTGCATTATATTCTCGAATATATTCCAAAAATGAATTAGACAATGAATCATTTCCATCGTATAGTTCTCGAAACTCGAGTGGAGGTGGTGTTAGCGAAGGTAGTTTTACCTTACCAGATTTGCAACATATTCCAAAAATAGGGTTACATATAGAAGTACCTTTCAAACGCTCATCAATCAGTGAAGAGCTTTGCAGAATGGGCATGGTATGTTCATTATCCCAAGAAAATGACGTCCGATATGTTGCGGATGATAAGCAATATTGCCTTCTACAATGTTTGACCGTCCTATTAGTTTTGAAACTCTTTCTCTGTCCCTACGCCGCTTTTGAGAAATGGAGCGGTTTGATAATGTACTAACCATGTCATCATTTATAAACCTAATAAGATAGAGCAAAAGAGGAGGGGAGTATTAAGTTTACATTCACGATATAGCTTTGTAATTAATTTAGTAACCGTATGTAAGTGGTGATATACTTACATGCTGATGTTAGCTGGGTTAGACGTATGATGACTGAATCTATAATCTTCATTGTATTTGTTTGTTTCTTCAACAATAGTTTGGAAACATTGGGTTGCGGTTGCATTGTGTGAGGTGGAACAGGCATATGGATGATTGAGTGAGTAGTTTTGAGCTTCAATGGTTGAAGTTGTAATAGTTGTCACTTTCTCTTTTTGTCTACGCAAGGTTTGAGCAATCGAACGATTTGATGGTAAACTTGGTGCATGAATACATATTATTGGTAGCAGCATGAGAAAAAGTGTAAGAGAATCACTATGACATTTGTTGTAATGAATATGATTTAAATATGATGCATGTGTAAATAAGAAGAATAAGTACTCACCTCAAGGTGTTAGCGGATATTTGGCTAGTGCTGTTGCGACTCGCCAAAGGAGTATTGTTAGTCTGTGGAAATTAACAGCATATGTGAGTTCTGTAGAGTCTATGTAAATATAGGTTATACAGTTAACAAACCTTTGCACGTTTAGAGTTTTCCGGATTTGAAGTGAATCGATGGTTGATAGTGGAATAAATATTGTTTGAAAGGAAGACAGGATTAGATATAATACATATTGATTCGAAGAGTAAAAGTGGAAAAAAGAGAAATTAGTCAATAATTAGATGACAAAAAAGTAACTGCTTGTGGAAGCGTATTCAGTGGAATGATGGTAGTAAGTTGGTATCGTGGAGTTGCAGTTTGAAGTTGAAGGATATAATAAGTGGGAGAAGTGGCACGAGTAACAGTGGTGAACTGTTGCTTTAATAGAAGGATATAATGAGAGGGAGTAGTGGCATGAGTAACGGTGGTAAACTGTTGCTTTGATGGAAATTGACAACCGCTTGATATCTTTTGGCTCGGTAAATCTGATCCGTTCTTTGTCTTTCCACTTAAAACCAAGGAATTTTATTATATAGATTATCATTATTGTGTAAAAATTGAATAAGAAAATGAAATCATAACTAAAAGGTAAGAAATAAATTCATATACAAATGGGATTTGTGCATGCGAATTATAATTGTGATTTATAAATTAAATAAGATGCCAGAGTAATTGTTGAATAGGGATTAAAAGGATTAAAAATTTTGAGATTTGGGAAATTTAAATTCCTTTTGAATTTGAAAATGATTTTCAAAGGTTTTGAAGGAATAATGGCAATAGTATTTGAGAAATATTTTGAATTGGATTTGAAATCTGATAAGGTTTGGAGTTTAAAATTATTTGAAATGTTTTGAAAAGAGTAAAACCACTAAACTCTCTTCGATCGCTGGAAAATAATTTCGATGATGATTGCAGCATCATCGTTGTTCATTTTCGAGTTTCCAGGAGAGGAATTGCTACCAAAATGTTTTAAATTGGAGTCGTTTGCAAAACTGGGTTTGGTTTTGAAATTCAAAGAATAATTCGATAAGCAAATGAGTTATTTATATATAATTGATTTCAAAAATGATTTTGAAATGTAGAGTAATTGTTTAAAGACTCTAAAATCTTATTTAAAATATTTATGGAATTTAAACAAGTTGGAAACTTAAGGAAGTTTAAGAATGGAAATGGAATGTAATTGAATTATGTTAAATAAAGAAAATGAAATTCAAGCTGAATATTCGAAATTGAATTTGAATTATGACTAACAAAGTGAAGTGGAAATTTGTCAAGTTAGACTTAATAAAATGAAGGATTGAAAACAAAATTAGTCAGGTTGGACTAAATAAAACAAAGTATTGGAATTTAAAATTAGAAAGTAAACGATTGATTTAAATGGTCAACAATTGAAATTAAATATTGGAATGATATTTGATTTTAAATTGTGTAAAATGAAGTGATAAATATAATTAATAAGATAAATTTGATTGAAAATGAATAAAGCTAGGGAAGTAAACCAATTAAATTAAATAAATTAGAAAGATTTGTAAATGAATGAAATTAAGTTGGAAAACTTATATTAGTTTAAAATTTTGAATTGAATTGGAATATAAGCGAAATTAAGTTAAATAAGAATGAGCTTTGAGGAAGTAATTATTGAAAGTAAGTTTACTAAAATATAAACAAATGTGTAAAGAAACAAATTAATTCACTTTGTAAGCAAATGATTTGAAATTTGAATATTGGAATCAACCTGAATTTTATTAAGTAAAGAGGAAATGAAATAAATTAGTGAGTAGGACCAATTATAGAAATGATAATTAAATATGGTTTGAAATGGATTGAATTCAATATTTTAAAAAGAAAGGTTAATTGATTTCAGAGTGGAATTGAAAGTTTAAAGTTAAATAAATTAGACAGGATAGCTTTAGTTGTGAGGTGAAAATAAATACAAGAAGTGCTAAAATGTTCATATTGGACTTTAGAAATAAATGGAAGAATACTTAAGTATATTTGGTATTAGAAATATACGAAGTAAATAATTTAGTGAAGATCTAACTGGAATTGGTGAAATGGGAAAAATGTGAAAAAGTGGACAGAAATCAAAATGAATGTGAAAAAAGAGAGAATAGTTATAGCTAATAATCAATTGGAATAAATATGTAAGATGTATGTATATTATTTTATTCGCATAATAATTTGATCCAGATTCGAGCACAAAATTTCGAGATAATTATATCGATCCGAGTTGGGATTTTTCATTCGATTTTCGACGGCGAACCATGGATATGGATTTTTGATTGGTTCTAAGATTCTCTATCATAGTTTGCGGCTATGCAAGGAGAATGAAGGTTTCTGATCAAGAAACCAGAGCTGAGTCCGGTTTAGGAAGTCGGGTAGATGATACTAGTTCGGAAGTGAAATTGTGTAATCGAGTGAGCGTTCAGATTTGGTATTGCATACGGATGATATACGAACATCATACGGGCTTAAGTAAAGCAAATACTAAAAATTTGTAAAGTGATGAATAAAATGATTTTGAATTCTGTGATCAGATAATATTGCTAAGTAGGATATAAAGGTGTTTTAAAGGCAAGGGATAAATTGGGATTTTTGATTTTAGAAGATAAATTTAAATTGCCCGACAAAGGTATGTATTTAATTTCTATATGTAATTTGATGGTTTTCTGGTCTAGCCACTTAGCCTTTTGTTTTCTTTTGAAATCTGGGGTCCCATAGAGGCATTTTTGTAGTTTTACCGAGCTAGCCGCGCAAAGGAGACGTTGGCAAAAAAGTTTCGGGAATTTAGAGAGTTAGAAAATTTTTGAGAAATTTTTTGATAATTTAAAATTTGGCTTTAAATTTAAATTTGAATTGTTGAGTAAGTAATGTTGTTTGAAAAATATGGAAGAGTTTGGAAAGTTAGTAGAGTGATAGTGTGTCTTAAATAAAAGATTGTTTGGGAAGTGTTAAAAACTATTTGGTTTGGGAAAATAGTTAACGGGTTATGGACCATTCTTCCTAGCTAGTAATTTCGGGGATGTTTGCACAAAAAATGGACAAACAACTCCAAGTCGTATGATTTAGTCGATTTTATGTTGTTCTTTATGATTTGGATGATTTATGCAAATATGTAAAAAGCAGGGACTAAACTGTAAAAGACACACAGATTTATAGTGGTTCAGCCAGAATGTGCCTACGTCCACTTTATATGTTATTCTCTTTCACTGTTTAGATTACAAGTACAAGGCTTTTATTATAAGTGTATGAAAGCTGTTTGAAAGTTCTGTCCGTGCTTGAGCCCTCAAACCTTGTCCTCCATTGTTGTACCCCTATCCCTCTATTTATAGAGTGAAGCTGGGGGTAGGGGCCTTGGATGTATATAGCTGCTGGTGGGCCTGTGCTGATGTGATCTGGTCTGGCAATGCTGGTCGGTAACGCCTTCTTCGCTTTGGTTCGGTAGCATTGGTTCGGTGGTGAAAGCATGGATTTGTCCGGTGGTGTTGGAGTTGAGTTCTGGTCCGGTGGTCTTGGTCCGGTGGCCCTGGTCCGGTGGCCCTGGTCCGGTGGTGAGTGGAGTTGAGTTCTGGTCTGGTGGTCTTGGTCTGGTGGCCCTGGTCCGGTGGTGAGTGGAGTTGAGTTCTGGTCCGGTGGTCTTGGTCCGGTGGAAATACGCCCAACATTTGCCCCTCAAAGTGGGGCATATGCCTGCATATGTCGTGCTTTGTTTTAGATCGTTCAGTTTGGACACTCTCATTCGGCCCAAGTGCCGAACCAGTTGGTACGGTCATCCTACGCTTGCCTATAGGTATGGGCTTCACGCCTCTGTTATTCCTCACTATTTGAAATAGCCAAACCAAACTTCTGTTTTGCCGAATCAACCATATAACCGAACCAGTTTTGTCTGCCAGACCAGGTGAGGCTTTCTTCTGCCGAACGAACTTCATGCTCGAACTACCGATTGAGCTTGGGGAGTATGAGTGTCGAATGGGCCCTCAGCCTCGAACTACCGAATGAACTCGGGGAGTACGAGTGCCGAATGGACTTTTAGCCTCGAACTACCGAATGAACTCGGGGAGTACAAGTGCCGAATGGGCTTTGATGTTTTGAATTATGAATGAGATTCCAGACTGTACGTACTTGTTTGCCTACATTCCTTGCTCTAACGATGTGTTTTCTCTATTGGCACCAAAATTGGTCACAACACTCTTCGGGAGTCGTTGAAGAGATAATAATGAAGAATGTAAATTCAAAACAGATATTATCTAACAAAAACTCCAATCAAAAGTAAAGTAAATGCGTAGACAAACGATTTATAGTGGTTCGGCGTGTTGCCTACGTCCACTGTGAAGTTTTTTGATGTTTTATTGATTCTCTTTCAATGATTACAAGTTGTTACAGCGATCAACAACGAGTTACAACTGGAAATTCATAATCAACAGTAAAATTATGATATAGGATGATGGAGATCTCAATCCGGCAGAGTCTGGGTGCTTGAGAGTCGAAAGATCCCTTTTCTGTTGGCTCTGGGGCTCTATTTATAGGCGTAGGATGCTGATATTTCGCTGAAAATTCGGGAGACCACTTCTGGCATGTGAGGGGGCCCACGCGCCCGGCCTCAAGAAATTTGGGACCACTTTGGCATCGATTCGAACTCCATTCGAATCGATTAGAAAATCATCCAATCGAGGTGAAATTTGGTGTGGACATTCTTCAACATGTTTGCAAGCTTCTGTGAAAATTTCGTGGCATTTGGAACAGTAGATTGAGAGATATGATGGATACGAGATGACGTTCTTCGTGCGGCTGTTTAGTTCAAAACCATCCCTTCGAATCGATGGTTTCGAATCGACGGTGGCACGCGCCTCTGTGATGACGTGGAGCGCAAACCTCGAATCGATCCGGTCTTCACTCCGAGTTGACCACGTCGACTCCATATATCTCGGCGCGTTCGTACCGATGAATGACACGTCACCATGGCTAGTTGACTTGGTGGATTCGAGCGAAGCTTCATTGATGGGTTCGAACAAGGCTTCATTGATGGGTTCGAACGAAGCTTCAATGATGGGTTCGAACAAGGCTTCAATGATGGGTTCGAACGACCGATGCTTGATGGATACGAACTTGCGTTTCTCTGATGGATACGAGGTCCATCGATACGAACTCGATGGATTCGAAGTTGATGGAGTCGAATCCGAGGCACTTCGATGGATTCGGAGTTGATCGATACGAAGGTGATCGGTTCGAACCAGTGTTCGGTGGTGGGTTCGAAACCTAGGTATTTCCCTTCAAATTGAATCGATCATAACTCAAGCGTATGAACTCGGATTGACTTGAAATTTGAGATGCTGACTTCTATGTTCTTTCTTGTCATGTTCTATCAATTGTAGCTCAATCTAGACTCGGACAAAATCCAGCGATATCCATAGTGAAGCATAGTATGAACAATCTTTGAGACGAACTGTCCTCTGTTTTCAATCGATCTTTTGGTATCACGGCTTTGCCAAAAAGAAGGATAACATTTGCCCCCCAAAGTACGTCTTGTGAAACATGACGTGCTTTGAAAAGCTGCGATTTAACAATCATTGCTCTTTTGTCGAAGGTCGTAACCTTGCTTTGATATGATTGATTGCTGCAGAATAGTGCCTGGCTGCTGGTTGTTGTAATCGTGACCAGATGAGTATTTGATCCCTGTGAATGTTTAAAATCGAATGTTAGTCTGACATATATGCATATATGTTAGTTCGATCCTTGCTAACGTCGTGCGTCCACGAGTCGTTGTCATGTTTGTTTGCTATTGAATTTCGTATTGATTCTCTCCTGAACCGATTTGGAAATTTGAGTTGAGACAACGCTTGATGGTTGTTTTGAAAAATCCCTTCGTATCGATCCTCTTCTGAACAGATATAGAAGGTTGAAAGAATCGACTTTGTGTTGCGCGAATGTAATATTTCGAACCGATGGGTATAAGCATCGAAGGATTCGAGATCAACATTCGTATGGATGAAGTATGCTTATGCCATGATGGGTACGAAATCGACATTCGTATCGATGGCTTGGATGAGTACGAATCACCCATTCGAACCGATGAGAAAGGATGGATACGAAATCGTCGTTCGTGTCGATAGGAGATGATGGATACGAATTCTTCGTTCGTATCAATAGGAAATAATGGATATGAAATCGTTGTACGCATCAGTAGGTTGTGGATGGAGTTGTGGATTTGTTGATGTGAACAGGGGTTTCGAATCGATGTGCCCACTGTTTGTTTCGCATCGATGCGACTCGATGTTCTGCTGTGTGTTTCGTATCAATGAAGCTTCAAGCGCATGGATTCGAAGTTAGATTTCGAACCGATCTGCGAATTGACCGTTTGTGACCGGTCGAGTTGACTGGGATGCGAAACGGCCCGGTCACTTTCTAGGCTTCATATAAATAGCAGAGGCCTTGCCATTTTTCACTTTTTACTTTTTACTTTTGCCTTGCGTTTATTGTGTTCTGCATCGTCTCGAAGCTTCAGAGAGGAAAGCACTGTGTCACGTCTTCGAACCACTCAAGATCCAAACCTTTTAATTCCTCGAATTCCATACTCAAATTAGGTAATTAACCTCGAATCCAAACGGAAAAACTATTTTAGACCCACCCCTTCATCATCGATTGGCCACTCTGGTGTTTGGTAAAACCAAATCTGGTTTTGAAGGAGCTTCGAATCGATCGGTGGACTCGTGTTCGAATCGATGAGAGCGGTATCATTCTTCTTTGGATTTCGCATCGATCCCTGGGATGCCCTCATGGGGGTGACTCGTTTCGCACCGATTGACTATTGTGATGGGTCGCATTGATACGAAATGATCGATACGAGGAATAGCTATTGGTCGATTCGAAGCCCTTAACTTTACATCGATACAAATTACATCTTTATGACCGATACGAAAGGTATCGATTCGAACGTGATCGCTGTTAAGTTGAGGTTTTCTTGATCGGTACGAAACAGCTAACCAAGGATCGATTCGAAGTCATCCTTCATCGATCGATTCGAACTCGGCACTTGATCATGGGTTCGAAGTGCGCCCCTCTGTATCGATTCGAAGTGGTATAATGATGGGTTCGAACGAGCTTCCTGTGATCGGTTAGAAACCCTCTATGATGGATACCAAAGTTTGACATTTTCTTAGCATAATTCCGACGAGCTTCATTCTTGCATATTTGGATTTGATAATTAAACTGCATATTTGACCGCCTTTCGAAGCTCGTCGATGGAACCACAAAAACTTCTATCCGAATCAATTTCCATCATACGAATGATTTAGCGATGACGGTCATTATAATTGGACTCCGTAGCTTTGTCGTTTTCATATTTTCTTTATCTCTACGACATTTATTCAAGTAATGTACAACACTGTACAACACACATTCATACACTTTACACTGGGGAATGCACGGGTCCTTTGTCGTCTAACGATGGTTTCTCATGAGTTAGCTAGTTATGGAACCTTCAAGTTTGCGGCAGCAAGAGATTCAAAGTATAGTTACTTCGAGACTAGAGGTTCCAGATATTGAACCTGAGATCATCGGTCCAGCCCCGGACGAGTTTCCCAATGCGTCTTTTATTGCCAATCCATCGGACTCCGTCCAATCCAATATTTCTGAAGATATGTTGGGGAGGATATGTTTAAGGCACGGCCTGTCACTGGACGACGTGTTATTAGCGGGACCGAATGACAGACCACACAATCCGCCAGAGGGATACACCGCATTCAATCGCCACGCATGCGCGGCCGAGACGCTTCCTCCGTTCAATGAGTACATAAGAGAAGTACTGTCTTTTTTTAGGATCGCCTCATCTCAACTACACCCGAACGGATATGCTTCCGTGAACAGCTTGTTCATCGTCTTCATGGAGTATCTTCATAGACCACCCATCCCGACCGAGATCAGATATCTATTCAATTTCAAAACCCGAGGTGATTACCACTCCTTCACATTTTTGGAAGCGGTGAGGAATTGTCAAGTGGTCACCGGGTCCTGGACCAGGCTAAGCTATTACAGGACAGAATGGTTTTACGTCAGATGTCCTCCAGGGTTTGCCCGGCGATGGTTATTCAGACGTGAGTATAGCTAAGTTCTCAAATAATTACTTCGGAAATTGCAGTCGAAGTGAAACTTATATTTTTTTTTTCTTTTTACAGCAACGATTCAGTGACCCGAAGGTGAACACTTTAAGGAGATAGTACGAGTACTCCGGGGAGTCCCGAGCGAAGATAGGGATATCGAATTGCTCTTGATGGATAGGAATCTCCGGACCTTTGGGTTGATTGAATGAGGGCAGAGTATAAAGTTTGACGGGGCATTAAGGACCATTTCGAAAAAACGAGTCGAGCGCAAGAAGCCTAAAGTTATTATAGCTGAGGAAACCGATTCTGAAAGAACCCATACTGATGATGAGCCGTTGACCGAGCTTGCAGATGTAGTTCAGGATGCCGCAGAGCAGATAAAAGGCAAGGCAGCTGTTGTTAAGCCAGCTAAGAAGGGGAGATGGGAATCGGTTGTCGCGGCCCGATCCGCACCCGGAGTTAGAATTTCGGAGATGTCTCCTCCGAGAACTGAAAATCTTTATGAAAGGCTCGCCGATATTCCAATTCCGGACGATGTGTCCCTAGAACATGATGCCGGATTGGAAGAACTTTCAGAAACCTTAGTTTTGAGCGAGTCTTTTCCCACTGGTGTGGCAGACACATCCGGTTGGTCGGGGGGTTGCACATTCGTACATATTTCACAATATTGCATAACCTTTGACTGTAAACTACCTGTTTCGAAAGGTGATTAATTCTACTTTATTTTTCTCTGCAGATACTATGTCTGGGCGAGGTTCAATGTTAGGGAGTCTCCGACATGCTCGCAAGTCTTCATATTATGAGTCGCGCAGACGAGAAGGGGACAGAGATTACGACCACTGATGCTCTGGGTATTCTGGTCAAGAAAGATATGATACAGATAGAGGCTATAAGCGTCGATCTCGATCGTGTACTCCTCCTCCTCCCAGAGATCCCATACAACCTCCTGCTTATGTCTCTCGTCCCTCTGAATCTTCACACTACAAGTCGGCTTCTCAATCTTCTAGGCACGAATCCCGCCATTCTAGAAGCGAAACAATAACAGCTGCTGTTACAGAACAGCCCCCCGTGGAAATTTCAGTGGAAGGAGCAATCAAGCTTGCTCAGCTAAAGAAAGATTTTCCAAATATCTGCTTTGATAACTATATCTTTCCTCCACATTTAAAGAGGATTCCAGAGGAAGCCGAACAGTTAGTACATGACTATGTGCATGATTTTTATGCCCAGTACAAAGCGTGGTCAAAAGCGGCTGATAAAGCATCGACGTTGGCCTTTGAGCGAGCGGCCATTATTGAAAAGGTACAAGTCGAGCTGGCTCAAAAAGATCGCATCATACAAGTGTTGAACACAGAAGCTGAATCATCTCGAAAATCAGAGATGGAGGCTCTTACGAAGGCCGATGAAGCTCAAGCGGCTATGGATAGGATGAAAAAAGAGCACTATGTCACGGTGGAAGACATGGGCTACCGGAACACCATCGTCACTGCCGAGCGAGATGCGTCTTTGAAAGAGCTTAATGAGCTCAAGGCTAAATTTGCCGAAATCACCAAAGATAGAGATGACGTGCATAACGCGGCCCAAGAAGCATGCGAACAAGCCATAGTGCTTCAGACCGAAAGAGATGCGGCAGTGGCCAAAGTTCAGGCAGTCGAGGTTGAGGTTGAGGAGAAGGTTCAAAGGGCAGAGGCCAGGCTGGAGGCCGACATCGAAGATCTCCTCGTTACTTACAATGCCAATGTGCTGAGGCATAGAAATTTGGCCTGGCTTCAGGATTATCCGGTGCATCTTCGTAACGCTTGGGTCCGATTGGTTGAGGAGGAAGGAGAATCGCACCCGGATGCATCAATCGACCAGTTCGAGCTTGAGAACCACTTGCTGACCGATGATGAAAAGAACATCCTTCACGATGCCATAATTTCTCATGAGAAGGAGATGATTGGTGGCCAGCACCGGGAGATTGGGGAAGGATCGGGTGTCGAGCATCACACTACTATTCTTGACATTACCGCTCCACCTTCGTTAGAGCCTGTATCTGTGGTCGATTCCCAATCCGTTCCAGCTTACGACCCAGAACAGCCGCGGCTATCTCCTATTCAGGAGCATACTTCTGAGGTCGCTCAGCCGTCCGTGAGCCAAACTGAGGAAGGTACTCCGAACTTATCTCAAGTGTATTCCAAATAGGGAGTTTGTTTTGAAGCAATTATTAATAACTTCTTATCTTTGCTCAGTGACTAGAGTTGTGCCGATTGCCGCGACTCAAGAATCAAGTAAAGGGGAGAAGGCCATCACCACCGAGACTACCGTCGTAACAGCAGTGTCAACTAAGGCGGCGTAGGGGAGCGCACTATCTCTCGATGAACAAATGGTGAGCGAGCTGCTCGGGGAGCAGGGTGGCTTCTCCACACACTTGCCGTTCATCGTTAGCGACCTCCCGCCAGCCTCTAGCTCTTCAATGCAGACTGCAGATGCCCCCAGCCAGGCCCAAGCGATTCGCGATGAAGAGATTTTGGCCGAGATTAATGCAGAAATAGAGGCTACGAGGCAAGGTGGTAGTATTAGCGGCAGTACGGCGACGCATAGCCCAGCACCTTTAAGGATAATACCATCGGGTGGCACTATCCCATCTTTCGTTGCGGGTCCAGTCCCTCCTACTCCTCCGGTGGGAAGCCTTAATGTAGATTCGAGCTCTGAGGAGGACATTGACATTATGCCCCCAGCCGAAGAGCAGCCACCGGAGAGGAAGCACTCCAAACGAAGGATCTCTGTTTCTAGCGAGTCCGATGACGAACCGCTGATAAGGAGAGTCAAAAAGAAGAAATAAATAGGCCGTTTAAGTGGATTTTTTGATAGATATGAACTTGTGTTTGTTTGTCGCTAGTAGGCCGTGTATAGACGCAGGTTCGGCCCCTGCAAGTAGGAATTCTTTTTTGGAAGAACTTATTTGCATGTAAGTCCTTGTCTCTAGTTAGTTGAAATAAAATTCAATTTCTTTGTTTCAATTCTTATTTCTTTTGTGCTTAAGTGTTTGTAATGTTTTGTTTTCAGTCCGGTGTACTTGTGGTGTTTTTACCGTCAAGTAGAGTTTGTTTTATTTGCCAAGTCTGAAAATCTTGGTCACAAGTTGTGATCGATGAATAAGTTGAACTTCAGACATTGCATCACTTTGGTTAGTGATTGACACTTAGCTTTTTTGCCCCGCAGTTTCGGGGAACAACATTTGTATTTTTGGTGGTTGATCGCACTTGTTGCAAATCTTAAGCACATGTCCACATTCTGGGGACTTAGGATAATTTGAGATCGATAATATGGTTCGCACTCCAGGAATTTGAGAGTTATTGATGTTTGTAACACGGTTCGCGCTCCGGGAACCTGAAATTGATGTTTATACTCCATTCACGCTCTGGGAACTTGGAGTTAATGTTGATATTTCGGTTCGCACTCCGGGAACTTTGACTTGGTATTTGTGCTTCAATTCACACTCTGGGAATTTTGAGATAGCATGTGTGCTGAGGTTCGCGCATCGGGAACCTGTAATTTATGTTTATACTCCATTCACGTGCTCTGAGAAGTTGGAGTTAGCCGATAGGTGGTCAGTCACACCTGTTTGGGCTGTTTAGGAATTCGTTCGCACTCTGGGAATGATGGATTTGAATGTTTATACTCTAATTCACACTCTGGGAAGTTGGAGTCCATTCGTGCTCTGGGAACGAGTTATTGAAGGTTTATACTCCAATTCACACTTTGGGAAGTTGGAGTCCGTTCACGCTGTGGGAACGAGTTATTGAATGTTTATACTCCAATTCACACTCTGGTAAGTTGGAGACCGTTCGCGCTCTGGGAACGAGTTATTGAAGGTTTATAATCCAATTCACACTCTGGGAAGTTGGAGTCCATTTGTGCTCTGGGAACGAGTTATTGAATGTTTATACTCCAATTCACACTTTGGGAAGTTGGAGTCCGTTCGCGCTCGGGGAATGAGTTATTGAAGGTTTATACTCCAATTCACACTCTGGGAAGGTGGAGTCCGTTCTCGCTCTGGGAACGAGTTATTGAATTTTTATACCACACTCTGGGAAGTTGGAGTCCGTTCGCGCTTTGGGAACGAGTTATTGAAGGTTTATACTCCAATTCACACTCTGGGAAGTTGGAGTCCGTTCGCGCTCTGGGAACGAGTTATTGAATGTTTATGCTCCAATTCACACTCTGGGAAGTTGGAGTCCGTTCGCTCTCTGGGAACGAGTTATTGAAGGTTTATACTCCAATTCACACTCTGGGAAGTTGGAGTTAGTTGTAGGACTGTCGTGTGTCGGTCCAGTTCAGCCTTTGATGTGATGGCTTGCCCCCGAGCTGGGGTTTCACTTAGTGAGTGGCCGGTCGTATCACAGTCACTCGCTATTTGAATAAATTCCATTGTTTGATGGAACTTAGCTCTTCGTGTGTCGTGATTGTTGAACGTTGTATTCGGTGAATCACAGCTCTAGCCTGAAGAGATAGTATTTTATTGCTGAAATAAGAAAATATGGCAAAGTCGGTGCCTTATTACAAATTCAAATTTCATAATGTAAAGGAAATTGCAAAGTATTCATAGATTGAATGAGCCTGTCATGTGTGACAGTGACGAAGATCTTCGTCGTTCCAGGCTCCTGAGAAAGTTGGTCCACCACTAATGGCGTTTATCACCAATCTTCCGCGGGGACAAGTCGAGTCATCCTGTCTCGGTCGATTGGGTTCATTGTTTTGATTGGATGGGCCCGCTTCTCTGGGCTGCGGTGTCCGCACAAACTATTCCAGCTTCCTTTCTCTGATCAGTTTTTCAACGAGGTCTTGTAAGTGGCGACACTCGTTCGTATTGTGCCCGTAGCTTTCATGGAACCTGCAAAACTTTCCCGTTTGGATTTGTCTCTGATGACGGTTTTGGTGCAGGTTTTTGGTACTGAATTGTATTACAGGTTTGTAAGTACAAGTCCTCTAGTGATGTATTCAGAGGAGTGTAACTGCCAAACATTGGATTCTTACGCTGCGGGCCGTGATTTTGACCTCGTTTTTTAGTTTGATTCACGCTTTCTCTTCGCCGAGCTTGTTTGTTTTAACGTTCAACTGAACTTTTCCGGAGCTCTCACCGGACGGTTTGATTGCAACATTGCTTTGGATCCCTTCCGTATTTGGTCCTGCATCAGTTTGCTTCCTAGACTGTTTCGTGTCTTCCCGTCTTAGGAATTGAGCCGCTTTGGCATGGAAACGGTCCAATGATGCAGGTGGCTTTCCAGCTAACCAGTTGCCAAACTCAGAATCGGGGTCGATCCCCTTAGTCAACGCCATAAGGTGGAGTTATCGTTTGGATTGCTGATCTCCGCACATGCAGTATGGAATCTCTCTAAGTAGTGTCTGAGCGTCTCTCCAGGAGCTTGGGTGATGCTGGACAGGGTGTTGACATCTTTTGGCGTTGCGACGTGCATGCGGAATTGTTCAACAAATTTTTTGGCCAACTGGTCGAATGATGAGACGGATCAAGGTGGCAGTCGAGTGAACCACATGGTAGCGATGCCCCCCAAGGATATGGGGAAACTACGACACTTCACTGCATCATCGGCTCTGGCAGCGGTATTGACCATTCATATTTTAGAATATGTTGGTTGGGGTCGGAGTTCCCTTCGTACATGGGTAGAGTTGGCATTCTGAATCACCGCGGGGGTTCAGCAGTAAGGATATCGTCCGTAAAGGGAGTGTGACTTCGGGAAACTCCCCAATCGTCATTCGTGAATCCCTGGCTCTCACGGATCATCTGACGTATCATAGTTGAGAGATCCGGCATTTGCGCGTTTTCTGCGGCTTGCACCGGAGTATGATTACGTTCCATTCTTTGGGGTTGGACCGGATATTGTCTACGGTCCAAGTCTTGCCTTCTTGGCTCATAGTCCTCCGGGACGTATGGTTAAGGAGTACGTCCGCTATGACGACGGTCCAGGTCCGACTGATCCTGGGCATCGACTCCTGGTTCAGCTGCAACGTTAGTGGTGCGGTATTCTGCGGTGCGGTGAGGGACGTCACCTCCTCGGGAGGAGGGTCTGGTTTGGAAATTGGCTGATGGACCAACTCTCAGTTGTCCAACGGTCAGTGTTGGTTGATCTTCAACGGTTGGCATGTGACTCCCATCTAGTCGGGGTCGTGGTGATCGATTGTGGTAATCAGAAGATGAAGAACTCTCGCTGGAGGAGCGAGAAGCGTGGTCTCTCTTGGATCTCTTTCGCTTCTGGCGATCCAGCTTGTTGGTTAGCTCAGCGTTAGCGCGTAGCTGTTCTTCTAGTTGTTGCCGACTTTGTGTCAGCTCTTGGAGTTGCAACTGCAACTCTTGTCAGGAAACCGGACCTGACGGTTCCGAGTGCCCAGTAGCATCCTGATTAGATGGAGGTGGTGGCACAGGATTCTGTCGATCCTGTTCTTCTTGAGTGATAGCGTTAGAGGTGGTTCTTGTACTAACCATCTTGAAAGTTAGATTCCTTTCTTAGATTTTATGCAAATCTGAATAGAAGGGAAGGAACTTGGATTTGATGATCTGGATCTCTCTCTTAGATTTATTCAATCCGGTATCGATGACAGATCCAAGGAGCAGGAGAAAATCTGGGTTTTCTCAGTGAAAGCACCAAATTGTTGGCACCAAAATTGGTCACAACACTCTTCGGGAGTCGTTGAAGAGATAATAATGAAGAATGTAAATTCAAAACAGATATTATCTAAGAAAAACTCCAATCAACAGTAAAGTAAATGCGTAGACAAGCGATTTACAGTGGTTCGGCGTGTTGCCTACGTCCACTGTGAAGTTTTTTGATGTTTTATTGATTCTCTTTCAATGATTACAAGTTGTTACAGCGATCAACAGCGTGTTACAACTGGAAATTCGTAATCAACAGCAAAATTATGATATAGGATGATGGAGATCTCAATCCGGCAGAGTCTGGGCGCTTAAGAGTCGAAAGATCCCTTTTCTGTTGGCTCTGGGGCTCTATTTATAGGCGTAGGATGCTGATATTTCGCTGAAAATTCGGGAGACCACTTCTGGCACGTGAGGGGGCCCACACGCCCGGCCTCAGGAAATTTGGGACCACTTTGGCATCGATTCGAACTCCATTCGAATCGATCAGAAAATCATCCAATCGAGGTGAAATTTGGTGTGGACATTCTTCAACATGTATGCAAGCTTCGGTGAAAATTTCGTGGCATTTGGAACAGTAGATTGAGAGATATGATGGATACGAGATGACGTTCTTCGTGCGGCTGTTTAGTTCAAAACCATCCCTTCGAATCGATGGTTTCGAATCGACGGTGGCACGCGCCTCTGTGATGACGTGGAGCGCAAACCTCGAATCGATCCGGTCTTCACTCCGAGTTGACCGCGTCGACTCCATATATCTCGGCGCGTTCGTACCGATGAATGACACGTCACCATGGCTAGTTGACTTAGTGGATTCGAGCGAAGCTTCATTGATGGGTTCGAACAAGGCTTCATTGATGGGTTCGAACGAAGCTTCAATGATGGGTTCGAACAAGGCTTTAATGTATTATGAAGATAAATTTGTTTAATAAACTCGATTAATTATTTTAGTCGCTAAAAATATTTTATTAAAAGAAAATTAGTTTGAAATAAAATTATTAAATGGAAATTGATTTGTCCAATTGTTTCAAATATTAATTGACTGTATAATGTTTATACAAGGTCAAAAAAAATCATGAAACAAACCGGGATGGAAGTGGATTGCAAACAATAAAATCAAAGGTGAGTTAATCTCACTCATCTAGATTACTGTCAATTTAAATAGTTCGAATTTAAATTATTGGTTGATTGTTTGAATTATCTAGATGTGATATTATATATATATATATATATATATATATTGGAGTGATTGATTTCTCGCATTATATAGCGGACGAGACTCTATGCGCCCGTATAATAGCGGATGACCCCATATACAACGATATTCCACCTCGAAGTGGAAATGGTATTTTATGTTGTGCTAAAAACTGTGGATGCGGGGAAACAGGTTGGAGGAATCCAACTGGATTCCTCAAAATATTTAGATTGTTTTAATATTCTGAGATACGGTTTATTTGATAATCTGAGATAGATTATATTGGTGATTGAAAATATTGAATATTATGTTTGATTGAATATATTTGGGTATACCGAGTTATCAAAAATGTATAGATTGGATTTTTGAAAAGAAAATAAAAGAGAGAATTTTTACGTAAAATAATTATAGACAATTTGGATAAATTAAAGAATGATTTAGGAAAAGATAGATTTTTGAAATTCTAATAAATAAATTCCAAAGTATGGGAAAGGATATTTTTGATTAAATGGGAATAAATGAATTTTTAAACTTAAGTGATATTATTTAAAGGAATTAAAGATTTATTGTTCAATTCAGGATTTAAATGGTTTAGGAAAAATAAAAGAAGAATTTCGAAATAAATATGAAATTAGTTGTAACGACCCAGAATTCCTGTCGTTTGAAATTCGTATATTTAATTGATTTTTTTAAATATCAATAAGTAAAATTTGGAAGTTGAATAAATTTTATTTCGAATATCTAGATTTAATTGGATAATTAAATCGATAATTTAATATTTGAAATTAAAGAAATAATTGATAATTGGGTTTAATGTGATTAAAATTGATTTGTAAAGTTGTATTAAATCATATTGGAGTTAGAATGATGTTTGGGGACTTTTAAAATTGAATTAAAAGTTAATTTGTGAAAATTAAATATTTTAATATTTAATTGACGAGTAAAAATAGTCATTTTTCAAACAGTCTCGGATTCCAACGAAACTAGTTTCATTGGATCCGTAATGTTAAATTATTGTAAGATTTCAAATTTCGTGTCAACCGGATTTACGGTTTGTCCGGGGCAAACCAAAACGCATAGAAATTTGTTTAACCGATTTAATTTAAATTTGATCGTTTATCTCCGTAAGTCACATATATGATCAAATTGGCCCTCGATACCTATTCCATTGTGTCCGAAACGTGGGTAAAACCCTAGAAACGTCGGTCGGTATGCTTCGTTTGGAGTTCGGAAATTTGGAGATGAATAGTGTTTTGGGAGATTTTCTATAAAGGACCCATTTTCTTCTATTTTGCAAAACCCTAGGGTTTCAAGCTTCAGCCGCCAGTTTTATATTCAATGGCCGATACTTTCCGATCTTCTTCCCTCAATCTCTCTCGATCCAGTCCTTTTCACGTTTCGGGTTCCACATGGAAGTTGTAGAGCTAGTCGAGCTCTACAAATCCATAGGGTGATGATCGTATATGATGCAACGATCAAAGAGTAACCGGCCGATGAACATTCCACGTTCAACCGTGTTTTTCTCGGCCACCACTCAACCAAGTTCGACGAGATCCTGGCCGATGGCGTGTCGTGGATAGGCGCTTGGATGGGAGACGTCTGATCAACTTTCGGTCATCGTATGGTGGTGCGACATCAAGGGAACGGTTGCATGTATAGGTTCGAATGTGAGCCTGGTGATTCTCATGTGGAAGAAGAAAGAGGAAATAACGCGCGGCCTAGATCTGTGGTTGCGAAATCAATGGCTGAGATCAGTTTAAGGTTTAAAAAAAGTAAATTGAAATTATTATATTATAAAATTTGTATAAACTTTGAAATGCAATAACTTTTTCATACGAGGTTCGTTTCGCACGAAACAAGTTGCGTTGGGTCCGTATTGACGAATACTACGCGATGGAGCTGGATTGGAGTTGATTGGAGCTAGTGAAAATTTTGAGTAAAATTAAACGCACGTTTAGTTTTATTCGGAATAAAACACTGCAACTGTATTTGAAGCAAGGTGAGAACTTCTCACTCGATCGAATTTGTTTCGATTTAAATTTTAAATAGTTAGATTTAAAATTGCTTGATTGTGTGATTGAATGATAAATTGTAATCTATTGTATTGAAATAGGCCCTATACACCGTATATTAAGCGGATGTTATTTATTAAACATATATACCACGATATTCCATCTTGAAGTGGAATTGGTATTATATATGTACTTGGAGTTGATTTTCCCGCATTATATAGCGGATGAGACCCTATTGCGCCGCATAATAGCGGATAATATTTTATATAAACCCATGCACCGCGATATTCCGTCTTGAAACGAGATTGGTATTGTTCTAACATCTATGGATGCAGGGAAATAGGTTGGAGAGATCCAACTGGATTCCTCAGAAGTATTGATTTATTTACCGATATTGTGATATATTATGTTATCATATGATATATGATATTTTGGATGCCGTGATTGTTATATTTAGTGCTGTTCCATCATTGGGCCTATTTTTGGAGTTTTAAAAATGTTAAAGTAATGATTTCGAATTTAAAAGGGTTTTTAAGTGATTTTTGAAAGTATACATTTTATTGAATGTTGGAATTGATTCATTTTAAATAAATAAACGTTATAATTATAATGCAATAAAAATTATGATTTTGAGAAATACAGTTGAAATGTGATTTTTGAAATATGGAGTTAAATAATTTTATAAAATAGGTTAAATTGAGATTTTTGAATTTATTATAAAAACTTTATATATAAGATTTATAAAATTGAATTTTTATAAATCAAAGTGATGAAATTATAAAGGAGTTTTGAAATGTTTTAAAATGATGTTAAAATGGGTTTTATAAAAGAATAAAATCTGCGACTTATGAAGTTATAAAAAGAATGAATTTGTAAATAGAGAATTATAAGTAATTTACTTATAAATGAGATTTTTGGCATTTAAAGGGAATATGGATAGAATTTGTTAATAAAGTGATTTTATAAGTTGAAGTTGTTATAAAATATAAATGGAATTTATAAACATTGTTTTATAAATCCAAAATCGACTTATTTTGATAAGTTAATTATTATAGCTTATTAAGGAGATATATTCATGATTTTTGGACAGTGGATAATCCTTTAAATAAAATGTGTAGAAATGTTGAATTTGGTTAATGAAGTATATTCACTATTTTGGACAGTGAATAATATATTAAAGAAATGTTTTGGAGAAGTGATATTTTAAATAGAATTAAAACGATTTGAAGTTGTTTTAAAACCTGTTAAGGATCGAAACCATAGATTTCAACATTCATTGTTGAAATAGGCATTTTCGAGAAATAAGGAAACGGTGGACTATAACACTGTTGTTATGGTAAATAATTTCAAAAGGAAATGTTTTATATAGTATTGGGATTCATATATCTATCTAAGTTTCGAATCCCTATACTTGTGATTTTGGGTTGTCGTAACGATGTTTTACGCAACATTCGTTTTGACTCAAATGAATGTGTTTAAGAGAATGTTTTCCTTAAAGAATAAAATATATACTTAATTGTGATTTAAGTATATTGAATATTTTCCATATGTTGAAAATAAATAGATTTGTGGATTACTTATTATTAAATAAGTATGGAAATATTTTCCAATATGAAGAGAATGTTTGGAGATTATATCTTTTAAAGATAAATTGAAAGTGCATATTTGAAATCGATTTGAAAATCGTATATCAGTGGATATTTGGAAATTTGTTTAAAAATAAACATTGATTTATTTTTGAAGTGTGGGAATAAATTTATGGATTGGGAACGTGAGTTTAAAATAAACCGGTAAGGATTTATTTGATTGATTTAAATGAACCATTTTGAAATGAGAATGAATAAATATTTGTGAATATATCCCGTGTAGGGAAACGATTTGAAATTTGTTTTCAAAAGTTGTAAAGGTGGAAAATGATTGAAATTTGTTTTCAAATAGTTGAAGTGTTAAAAATATATCTTGTAAAGATATTTTTTGGAAATAAATAATTTGGGGAAATTATTTGGAATCTGGTGATGTTGTGCATATCCATTGATAGTTAAATAACCGACTATCAATACTGACCTTTAAATAGGCATTTGTTGTGATTTGCTTGAATTTGAATGCTACACTTATTTGTAAAATAAGCGCTCGTTATTTGGTTTAGCCGGGGGATGACCTTTGTGTCATATAACCCATTCCGAATAATGATATGCCGTTATGGATAGCATATGAAGACCGGAGTTGAAGACTAGGTATTTACGAAAACGATAGGGTGACCTATCGATTGTCTCTGCACCGATAGCTACGGTATGGAGATTTCCTTTGTGATGGGAAGTTCGATCGGGATTGTGAATACCCGGATTGCAAGGACTTCTTTGGAAGTGCCTTCGGTTCTGTTCGAACCCAGAACAGACTTGTATGGATTGTATGTCTCACATTACAAATTGAGATGTAAAGCTGATTTCTTTCAAATACATATCTGTTGGTGGCGGAGAATTTATTCTCTTAGCTTAACACCCTTCTCTGAGACGTACGACTCAGAGGTTATGTAGTTGAAGGTTATTAGTGATATACTCCCAATTTGGTAGTGTGACATGCTGAGTGCTGCTGAATTTTTGTTGATCGAAGCATAGCTTTGTGAAAAGCGTAGCTTTGTGGACGAGACTTCGACGAACCTCATAACCCGGTTATGGTTGAAACAGGAATCATGGAAGCAAGGTTATTTGAGGATAGCACCCTTTGAGGGCATGTCCTTTCCTTCTGGATTATAAGTGGTATCATGGTATGGAGCCCAGATAATTACTTCGTGGTTGCTGCATATTTATTGATTTGTGGTTGTTGGTTGAGAGGATCCTCTGAATAAAGGTCGCAAACGACCGAGGGATGACATGCTCGTGTCAGTTGTTACCCAGTTAGGGGTAACCCGGCCTTGTGTAGCAGAGATCCGGTTAGGATCCGGGGACGTCACTCCAGAGGCGTTCTATTTTACTTGGGAAGTTCCTTTGCCCGACCATTTGTTGGAAATCCAATCAAAACAATACGAGCCCTGTACGGTTTTAGTTGTATAACCTGCCATTTACTTATGGTGGCGCCCCAATGTTTAGATGGTAGCTATAGTAGGCATACGATAATGGTCGTATGTTGGGTAAGATTTATATCATACTTTCGAAATGTTTTCCTACATTTTGCACCTATAGTAATAAGATCAAAGAAATTTGCGTATCAAGCATCTTTGACTATCATAAGGAGAAATCTCCTCCGATTCTGCGTTTGCATTATGTGTGTATGCGGGAGGCCTTATGGTAGTTTCATTTTCTAAAAGCATTGCAGATCTATTTTAAAAAGAATATTTATTTGTTTATTTTTAAGATAAACTGTTTTAAGTTCTCACACCAGTCACATGACTGACCTGGAGTTTATTATTTCCTTCCTAAACTCTGGGTGCCCACCAATTTTCACACGGGCAGTCTAGAGTCAGGTTATCAGGTCATTCTGGAATTCAGGAGTTGCTGTAGAGATCAGGAGCAAGCTGGATGGCATGGCGTATCAACTAGTATATAGTATTTCTTTTCTGCTGTTTGTTGTTGTAAACTCTGATAATGTAATGTGATAACTGATATAGTTCTTTGTTTTAAAGATATCCATTTATCTATTATATGTTGTTCCGCTGCAATATTGAAATTTTGTTATTGTTTCTGTTTTCTTCTTCTTTCTTTCTTACTTGTTCTATCTTCTACCTCTTCTTAAACCCTAACGGTTCGGTTTTCCGGCATTCGATTGCTCGGCAGTTGATACAGTGGACGTATTAATGTCGACTTTTGTGAGTCGAAAATCCTTAACGTTACATTTGGTATCAGAGCATATGGTTAAGAGACAACCTTGGCTCTGTTGGGAATTACTCATTAGAGATAGAGTCAGTAGTACTCTAGAATGAGTGTGAGTGTAATATAGTTATGAGCGCGTATTTGTTAGTGAAAAAAATGTTTTATATTGTGTTTGCTTATCCGTTGAGCTGTTTGTGAATTCTGGTCGGTATGTGGGATGCCATATTATCGATAGGGATTTCTAAACACTTAAACGAGGCAAGTCGACATAGTATCATTTTAAAATTGGGTAAATGAAATAGTTTTACCTTGATTATATTTTATGTATAAAGGAATAATTTTTCAGAATTATTGAAGTATATATAAATTAATTGTTTGGTTGTTGAAAATGTAAGAATATATATATATATATATATATATATAAAAGTTAATTAAAAGAATAATTATATAAGCAAATGAATTATTAAGTATGGAATTATAATTAATGTGATTTACAATTGTGAAATAATCTTATATAAAAAAAGTGAAACAATATCAATATATTTATAAATATGAGTTATAAATAAAAATGAATTTGAACTATGAATTGAAAATGTTGAATCCGGTTTATTTTGGAAATTATTTTCCAAAATTAAAATTTAAATAGTGAAATTATATAATAAAAGACTTATAAATGTGAGTTATAAGTAAAAGGAAATTTTTTTGAAAGAATATTAAGCACTGAATTCACTACTGTTGCTGGGAAATAATAAGGGTGATGACTGCAGCATCATTAGTATCATTTTCGAGTTTCCGTGAGATGGATTTGCTACAATAATAAATAAAAATTGAAGTTTTGTGGTGAATAACAAATTTGAAATTAAAATCCAAGTTGTCATTGTTGAATATAAGCGAAATGAGTTTTGAACTTATAATATGATTTGGAAGTTGAATAATAAGTTGTATAACTTATAAAATGAGAAAATGTAAGTAAAACCAATTATTAAAATGTTTAAACAATTTTGTTAAGAAAAACGAGATATGAATTTGAATAAGTGATGAATTTGACTTTAGTAAAAGTTAAATAGAATTTACTTTAGAATTGGAATCTGAATTGTATTTATAAGTGGAAATTTAAGTTAAGTTAAACAAGTGATGTTTGAAATGGAATATAACTTAAGTAATGTTGAATAAAAGTTGATTTTGATATTGAAGTAAAATAATAAAGTGAATTAAATGAATGAGAACTTGAGTTATATAAAGGAGATTCAACTTTATTTGTAAAATGAATTAGCAATTGAATTGAACTAATGGACTGAATGTTAATCAATCGAATGTAAGTAAATTGAGATGGAATAATGAATATAAGTGCTAATTCATTAAAAGTTAATAAATTGGAAATTGAATGGAAGCCAATTTAATAATAAATCAAGTGGAAATTAAAAGTGTAGAACCAAATTGAATGTAAAGTAAATTTAATAATTTGGTTATGTTGGTTATGATTTAATTGTTAGATAGATGCTAGTTGATTGTATATAATTCGTTAAGTGTTAATGAAATTGAATTGATAAAATTGGAAGCTAAGTAATTGAATTCGAATTGGAAGTAAATGAATCTAAATAGAATTGAATTTGATTGAATGGAAAGTAAACTAACTTGAATGTAAATTAGTGAATGTAAACTAATTGAAAATGAATGAATGAATATTTGTAAAATCTAATGTAGTGAATCAAATGTGATTAAAATTGAAAACCAATTCATTGAATATTAATGAGAAGTGAATTTATATTGATTTGATATGGATTTGTTGGATGATAGTTGTTTGGTGGTTGCAATTATTGCTTTTGTTGCATTTGCTATATTGGCACATTTTGTTGTTGCTTCTGGTATATGTTGTATATTGATATTACTTTCATATATACATCTTTCTAATGGTTTGTTGAGTGTTTAGTAGGTGCAGATTGCGCTTGCTTCGCATGTGGAGCTCGCTTTCGCGCTATATTAGCCGTATATGCTCGCTAATAATATATAAGGTACATATCTCGGATTACATATCGTACTTTTACACTTTTTTCCCTACGGGATGCCTCATTACTTTGATGAGATGTACATTTGTAATATATATACTATCATTTTTTTTGGATCGAGCCGCGCAAAAGAGACTATGGCGAACTTTTCTGAAAATTTAAGGCGTTAGAAAATTTTGAGAAAATTGGTGAAAACTGAATTTTTGATTTTGAGTTGAAAATTGAAACGATATAGTTGGTTTTGGAAAGATAACTAAGTATGATTTGAAAACTTAGTAAAGTTATTGTAAGAAGTTTAACTATGGATTTTGGAAAAGTTAAACTGTTTAAATGAATTTGAAATTTAATTTGAACAATTTGTTTTGAAAAGTTAATGGATTTTGTGAATTTTTCTTACTTGGTAATTTCGAGGACGAAATTCTTTTAAGGGGAGAAGTTTGTAACGACCCAGAATTCCTGTCATTTGAAATTCGTATATTTAATTGATTTTTTAAATATTAATAAGTAAAATTTGTAGGTCGAATAAATTTTATTTCGAATATCCAAATTTAATTGGATAATTAAATCGATAATTTAATATTTGAAATTACAGAAATTATTGATAATTGGGTTTAATGTGATTAAAATTGATTTGTAGAGTTGTATTAAATCATATTGGAGTTAGAATGATGTTTGGGGACTTTTAAAATTGAATTAAAAGTTAATTTGTGAAAATTGAATATTTTAATATTTAATTGACGAGTAAAAATAGTCATTTTTCAAAAAGTCTCGGATTTCGACGAAACTAGTTTCATTGGATCCGTAATGTTGTATTATTGTAAGATTTCAAATTTCGTGTCAACCGGATTTACGGTTTGTCCGGAGCAAGCCAAAACGCATAGAAACTTGTTTAACCGATTTAATTTAAATTTGATCGTTTATCTCGGTAACTCACACATATGATCAAATTGGCTCTCGATACCTATTCCATTGTGTCCGGAACGTGGGTAAAACCCTAGAAACGTCGGTCAGTACGCTTCGTTTGGAGTTCAGAAATTTGGAGATGAATAGTGTGTTGGGAGATTTTTTATAAAAGGACCCATTTTCTTCTATTTTGCAAAACCCTAGGGTTTCAAGCTTTAGCCGCCGGTTTTGTATTCAATGGCCGATACTTTCCGATCTTCTTCCCTCAGTCTCTCTCGATCTAGGCCTTTTCATGTTTCGGGTTCAACATAGAAGTTGTAGAGCTAGTCGAGCTCTACAAATCCATAGGGTGATGATCGTATATGATGCAACGATCAAAAAGTAATCGGCCGATGAACATTCTACGTTCAAACGTATTTTTTCTCGGCCACCACTTAACCGAGTTCGACGAGATCCTGGCCGATGGCGTGTCGTGGATAGGCGCTCGGATTGGAGACGTCTGATCAACTTCCGGTCGTCGTATGGTGGTGCGACATCAAGGGAACGGTCGCATGTATGGGTTTGAACGTGAGCCTGGTGATTCTTGTGTGGAAGAACAAAGAGGAAATAACTCGCGACCCAGATCTGTGGTTGTGAAATCAATGGCTGAGATCAGTTTAAGGTTCTAAAAATAAAATAAATTGAAATTATTATATTATAAAATTTGTATAAACTTTGAAATGCAATAACTTTTTCATACGAGGTCCATTTCGCACAAAACAAGTTGAGTTGGGTCCGTACTGACGAATACTACGTGAATAGAGCTGGATAGGAGTTGATTGGAGCTAGCGAAAATTTTGAGTAAAATTAAACGCGCGTTTAATTTTGTTCGGAATAAAACACTGCAACTGTATTTGAAGCAAGGTGAGAACTTTTCACTCAATCGAATTTGTTTTGATTTAAATTTTAAATAGTTAGATTTAAAATTGCTTGATTGTATGGTTGAATGATAAATTATTATCTATTATATTGAAATAGACCCTCTACGCCGTATATTAAGCTGATGTTATTTATTAAACACATATACCGCTATATTCCATCTTGAAGTGGAATTGGTATTATATATGTACTTGGAGTTGATTTTCCCGCATTATATAGCGGATGAGACCCTATTGCGCCGCATAATAGCGGATAATATTTTATATAAACCCATGTACCGCGATATTCCGTCTTGAAACGGGATTGGTATTGTGCTAACATCTGTGGATGCAGGGAAACAGGTTGGAGGGATGCAACTGGATTCCTCAACAGTATTGATTTATTTACAGATATTGTGATATATTCTGTTATCATATGATATATGATGTTTTGGATGCCTTGATTGTTATATTTAGTGCTGTTGCAGCGTTGGGCCTATTTTTGGAGTTTTAAAAATGTTAAAGTAACGATTTCGAATTTAAAAGGGTTTTTAAGTGATTTTTGAAAGTATATGTTTTATTGAATTTTGGAATTGATTCATTTTAAATAAATAAACGTTATAATTTTAAAGTAATAAAAATTATGATTTTGAGAAATATAGTTGAAATGTGATTTTTGAAATATGGAGTTAAATAATTTTATAAAATAGGCTAAATTGAGATTTTTGAATTTATTATAAAAGCTTTATATATAAGATTTAAAAAATTGAATTTTTGTAAATCAAAGTGATGAAATTATAGAGGAGTTTTGAAAATGTTTTAAAATGATGTTAAAATGGGTTTTATAAATGAATAGAATCTACGATTTGTGAAGTTATAAAAAGAATGAATTTGTAAATAGAGAATTATAAGTAATTTACTTATAAATTGGATTTTTGGCATTTAAAGGGAATATGGATAGAATTTGTTAATAAAGTGATTTTATAAGTTGAAGTTACTATAAAATATAAATGGAATTTATAAACATTGTTTTATAAATCCGAAATCGACTTATTTTGATAAGTTAATTATTATAGCTTATTAAGGTGATATATTCACGATTTTTGGACAGTGGATAATCCTTTAAATAAATTGTGTAGAAATGTTGAATTTGGTTAACGAAGTATATTCACGATTTTGGACAGTGAATAATATATTAAAGAAATGTTTTGGGGAAGTGATATTTTAAATAGAATTAAAACGATTTGAAGTTGTTTTAAAATGTGTTAAGGATCGAAACCATAGCTTTCAACATTCATTGTTGAAATAGGCATTTTCGAGAAATAAGGAAACGGTGGACTATAACACTGTTGTTATGGTAAATAATTTCAGAAGGAAATGTTTTATATAGTATTGGGATTCATATATCTATCTAAGTTTCGAATCCCTATACTTGTGATTTTGGATTGTCGTAACGATGTTTTACGCAACATTCGTTTTGACTCAAATGAATGTGTTTAAGAGAATGTTTTCCTTAAAGAATAAAATATATACTTAATTGTGATTTAAGTATATTGAATATTTTCCAGATGTTGAAAATAAATAGATTTGTGGATTACTTATTATTAAATAAGTATGGAAATGTTTTCCAATATGAAGAGAATGTTTGGAGATTATATCTTTTAAAGATAAATTGAAAGTGCATATTTGAAATCGATTTGAAAATCGTATATCAGTGGATATTTGGAAATTTGTTTAAAAATAAACATTGATTTATTTTTGAAGTGTGGGAATAAATTTATGGATTGGGAACGTGAGTTTAAAATAAACCGGTAAGGATTTATTTGATTGATTTAAATGAACCATTTTGAAATGAGAATGAATAAATATTTGTGAATATATCCCGTGTAGGGAAACGATTTGAAATTTGTTTTCAAAAGTTGTAAAGGTGGAAAATGATTGAAATTTGTTTTCAAATAGTTGAAGTGTTAAAAATATATCTTGTAAAGATATTTTTTGGAAATGAATAATTTGGGGAAATTATTTGGAATCTGGTGATGTTGTGCATATCCGTTGATAGTTAAATAACCGACTATCAATATTGACCTTTAAATAGGCATTTGTTGTGATTTGCTTGAATTTGAATGCTACACTTATTTATAAAATAAGCGCTTGTTATTTGGTTTAGCTGGAGGAGGACCTTTGTGTCATATAACCCATTCCGAATAATGATATGCCGTTATGGATAGCATATAAAGACCGGTGTTGAAGACCGGGTATTTATGAAAACGATAGGGTGACCTATCGATTGTCTCTGCACCGATAGTATGGAGATTTCCTTTGTGATGGGAAGTTCGATCGGGATTGTGAATACTCGGATTGCAAGGTCTTCTTTGGAAGTGCCTTCGGTTCTGTTCGAACCCAAAACAGACTTGTATGAATTGTATGTCTGACATTACAAATTGAGATGTAAAGCTGATTTCTTTCAAATACATATCTGTTGGTGGCGGAGAATTTATTCTCTTAGCTTAACACCCTTCTCTGAGACGTACGAGCTCAGAGTTTATGTAGTTGAAGTTTATTAGTGATATACTCCCAATTTGGTAGTGTGACATGCTGAGTGCTGCTGATCCTTTGTTGATCGAAGCATGGCTTTGTGAAAAGCGTGTCTTTGTGGACGAGACTTCGAGGAACCTCACAACCCGGTTATGGTCGAAACAGGAATCGTGGCAGCAAGGTTATTTGAGGATAGCGCCCTCTGAGGGCATGTCATTTTCTTCTGGATTATAAGTGGTATCATGGTATGGAGCCCAGATACTTACTTCGTGGTTGCTGCATATTTATTGATTTGTGGTTGTTGGTTGAGAGGATCTTCGAAATAAAGGTCGCAAACGACTGGGGGATGACATGCTCGTGTCAGTTGTTACCCAGTTAGGGGTAACCCGGCCTTGTGTAGCAGAGATCCGGTTAGGACCGGGGACGTCACTCCCAGAGGCGTTCTATTTTACTTGGGAAGTTCCTTTGCCCGACCATTTGTTGTAAATCCAGTCAAAACAATACGAGCTCTGTACGGTTTTAGTTGTATAACCTGCCATTTACTTATGGTGGCTCGCCACTGTTTAGATGGCAGCTATAGTAGGCATACGATAATGGTCGTATGTTGGCTAAGATTTATATCATACTTTTGAAATGTTTTCCTACACTTTGTACCTATAGTAATAATATCAAGAAAATTTACGTATCAAGCATCTTTGACTATCATAAGGAGAAATCTCCTCCGATTCTGCGTTTGCATTGTGTGTGTGCGCGTGAGGCCTTATGGTAGTTTCATTTTCTAAAAGCATTGCGGATCTATTTTAAAAAGAATATTTATTTGTTTATTTTTAAGATAAACTGTTTTAAGTTCTCACACCAGTCACATGACTGACCTGGAGTTTATTGTTTCCTTCCTAAACTCTGGGTGCCCACCAATTTTCACACGGGCAGTCTAGAGTCAGGTTATCAGGTCATTCTGGAATTCAGGAGTTGCTGTAGAGATCAAGAGCAAGCTGGATGGCATGGCATACCAAATAGTATATAGTATTTATTTTCCGCTGTTTGTTGTTGTAAACTCTAATAATGTAATGTGATGTAATGTAATAACTGATATAGTTCTTTGTTTTAAAGATATTCGTTTTTTCTATTATATGTTGTTCCGCTGCGATTGTGAGATTCTGTTATTGTTTCTGTTTTCTTCTTCTTTCTTTCTTACTTCTTCTATCTTCTACCTCTTCTTTAACCCTAATGGTTCGGTTTTTCGGCATTCGATTGCTCGGCAGTTGAAACAGTGGATGTATTAATGTCAACTTTCATGAGTTGAAAATCCTTAACGTTGCATGGTAGTTTCAATTTAAATAAGATTTTTAAATCATAATAAAGAAGTCAAATAAGAAATTAATGGGTTTTGAAATAAAATTGAGTATGTAAAGGAATTTATTTTATAATGGAGTAAAATATGAAAATCTATTTAGAAATTGATTTAGAGTTTGTAATTGTGTTTTAAAAGTGTTGAATCACATATTTTGATTCACGACAAAGCAGTGAATTATACTATATGGCTACGCGACAAAAAGAAAAAGAAAGTATGCTGTTCAAACTACAAAGGAGACAAGGCTACAAAACTACGTATAGTATGTTGATCTATAAATTTTTTAGTCATAGAAATGTTAAAATCTATCCTCAAGTAGTTAAGTTAGTTTAATTTTTTTTAAATTTTATAAAATGAGAGTAGTGTGCTTTGACTGTCAGATCAGTCGACTGACCATATATGGCCAGTCGATTGAATCTGTACAGATGCACACGAACGCTCAGTTTTTAAATAACTTTGAACATTCAGTCAACTGATCGTTTTGGATTAGTCGATTGAACCTGTACAACAACTATTTTTTCTGAATGGACACCTCGTTTTGCCAAGAGTCATGTTCTAATATGAAGAGGTATGGATGCTTCTGTTGATCCGAACTCTTCGTGAATGGTTGCAACTCTTTAACTATTATATAAACACACAAAATCTATTTCACAAATCACGAATTTACTGAATACTTTCTGATTATATTTTCTATACTCTTTGCATTCTAAATGCAATCACAACTTACATATATTGCTTGAATCTCTGAATTAACTAATCTATTCTTTGATTCTAAGTAATATTTTTCCTTTCTAAATCTTTACACACACATATATACTTGAGGAAAGATTATAGGAAGGTTGTACTATCAAAGACATATTGGTGTTATTAAGAACACATAGTGCCAAAGCAATTCTACTGAAACTGTTGAAGTCCTGTTCGGTTGTTCAGTTAGGTAAAGTCCTTTTTCGATTGTTAGAGGCGGAAAAATCCTGTTCGGTTGTTCAGGTGTTGTATACCTATTCCTCCGGGTTAAGAGAGGGTTATTGTGAGAAATTCCAGAGGGAAGTCTTAGACTGGACGTAGAACGGGAAGTTCGGACCAGTATAAAAATTCCTGGTGTGCATATTTTTTATTACTTTGCTATTATCATCTATTTCCGCATTTATATTTAATTATATTCCATATTACACGATCCTAAGTGATAGCTAGCCACAATAGTCTCTTTCAATTGGTATCATAGCAAGGCATCTTATAACTGTTACAAAGTTATATGATATCTTACTAATATGGAAAACAACACCACTAATACTTGTTTTATTGAAGGTCAATACACTGCACGACCTCCATTCTTTAATGGTTTAAACTATAATTATTGTTCTACTCGTATGCGAATCTATATGCAATCTAATTATTTTGAATCATGGAATATCACACGGATTGAATACACTCTTCCTAGTGGAGAATATTCCACTTGGTCAAACACACAAAAATTAGATGCTACTGCCAATGGTTAAGCTATGAACATGTTATTTTGTGCGCTAGATAGAAATGAAATTAATCGTGTTAGCATGTGTCAAACTGCTTATGAAATATGGAGAACGCTTAAAATCACTCATGAAGGAACTAACAAAGTCAAACAAAGCAAAATCTCCACGCTCAAAAATTAGTTTCAAAACTTTAGAATGAAACAAGATGAATCCATCAATGATATGTATTCTAGATATCAAGATATCTATCATTCACTATTAGGATTAGGAGAATTTTTTTCTGATTTTGATATAGTATCAAAAATCCTAAACTCTTTAACGGATGAATAGGAAAGAAAGGTCCTAGCTATTGAAGAAGCAAACGATCTTTCAACTATGAAACCAAAAGAGTTAATAGGAAATCTAATGTCATATGAAGTGAATTTGCAGGCAAAGAAAGTTCAAGCACAAGATAAGAAGTATCTAGCGTTTCAAGCAGAACAAGATGACTTTGACTCAGGTGAAGAGGATATGGCATTTATTGCTAAGAATTTCAAAAAGTTTTTGAAATTCAAAAAGAATAACAAGGGAAAGAGCTACAAAAATAATTCTAGCAACAATAATAGCAATAAACCATCATCATCTATCATGGAATGTTATGAATGTCATAAGAAGGGTCATATGAAAAAAGATTGTCTAGAAAAACAGAAAAACAAATTCAAGAAGAACAAATTCAAGAAGAGCATTTTCTGTAACATGGGATGATTCAGATTCTTCATCATCAGAAAGTGACAGTGACAGTGACACAGAGCAAGAAAATGTGTGCTTCATGGCTACAAATGATGATGTAAGTGAACTAAGTTTTGAAGATTTAGTTGAACTTAATTCTGAACTAGTAGATTTTGCAAAACAGACTAAGAAACAAAATAAGGAGTTAAAAGGAAAACTGAATAGATCTGAATTAGAAATTAGTATGCTTAAAGATGAAAAGAAAATTCTTGAAGAAGAACTTGAAAAATCTCAAGAATCTAATTCTAATTTAGCCTCTCAACTTTCCATGATAACTCAGGAATTAGAAATTCAGAAAAATAAAAATGATATTTTATCAGTTGAAGTAAATGATTTAAAATCTAACACTATAGTTTTAGAATTAGAAAAATCTAGTCTTAAAACTAAGCTAGAAGATATTAATAAAAATATTCTCAAATTTAATAAAGGACGAGAAAATCTTTCTAAAATAATAGAAAATTCTCAGTCAACTTCAAATAAAATAGGATTAGGACATAAGAAAATTGTAAAACCAAAGAGATCTGAAAAGTTTAAAAATAAGTTTAAAAACAAAATTAAACAAGATTTAAAGAAAATAGTTTCTAAAAGTGTTAAAACTATTAAAACATGGATTCCTAAAACAAATAATAACTTGATTAGGAATAAACATATTAAAACATTTATGGAAACTGTTCATAAAAATAAAGATTATATCTTTAAAGGGAATTCTAAACCTTCTTGGGTTTGGTTTCCTAAAACCTAACTCTTAGGACCCTAAAAGAAAAATGGGTACCATCTTAATCTTTATTTTTTGCAGGTACCACTTAAAAAGAGAGGGAAATGGATTCTAAACAGTGGCTGCTCGAAATACATGACTGGTGATAAAGACATGTTAACAAATATAGTCTACTCAAATGGAGGATCAATCACTTTTGGAGATAATTCAAAAGGTTACGTCATCGGCAAAGGCGATGTGAGCAATAACGGTATCTCTAATTTACCTCTCATTATTGATGTTCTTTTAGTTAAAAACTTAGAACGTAATTTATTAAGTATAAGTCAATTATGTGATAAAGGTTTTAATATAGCTTTTTTAGAAAATAAATGTAATATTTCTGATAAAAATCAAGTTCTAATTTTTGAAGGTATAAGAGATAAAAATGTCTATATTTTAAATATGAATGTAATTCATAACAAAGATACGTGTTTAGTAGCTACAGAAAATGATTCTTGGCTATGCCACAAAAGATTTTGTCACATCAACATTAATACTATTAATAAATTAGCTAAAAATAAACTTGATAAAGGACTACCTGATATGAAATTTAAAGTAGATCATATATGTGATGCATGTCAGTTAGGAAAATTAACAAAATCTTCTTTTAAATTTAAGAAAATCATATCTACAACACAACCACTTGAACTGTTACACATGGACCTTTTCGGACCAACTCAAGTTCAATCTATTAATTACAATAGATACGTGTTTGTTATTGTAGATGATTTTTCAAGATATAATTGGACTATTTTTATAAAACATAAAAGTGATACTTTTGAGGAATTTTAAAATTTTTGTAAAAAGAATTCAAAATATAAATTTTTTTAAAGAAAAACATTAGAAGTGATCATGGAGGTGAATTTGAAAAAGAAGCTTTCGAACATTTTTGTAACAATAAAGGAATTAATCATAATTTTTCCTTTCCTAGAACACCACAACAAAATGGAGTTGTAGAAAGGAAAAATAGAACATTACAAGAATGTGCACGAACTTTATTAAATAGAAGCACTTTACCTAAGCATTTCTGGGCCGAAGCTGTTGCCACTGCTTGCTATGTTTTGAATCGTGTTTCTATTCGACCATTAACAAAACATACTCCTTATGAACTTTTAAATGGTAGAAAACCAAATATTTCATATTTTAAAGTTTTTGGTTCAAAATGTTTCATACTTAACACTAAAGATCAGCTTGGAAAATTTGATCCAAAATTCGATGAAGGTATATTCATAGGATATTCGGAAAGAATCAAAGGTTATCGAGTATTTAATACTAGAACTAAAACAATCGAAGAAACTCTTCATGTTTCATTCGATGAAAATATCAAAATTTCTTCTAAATTTGCAAATGTGGAAAATAATACAAATGTAAATTTGACAAATAATTCAAATGATGATGATATTATTCTTCAAAATAATAATTCTGAAATTTCTTTAGAAAATGTAAATACTATTAATAACAATAATATAGTAAGATCTCCTCTAAGCATTCTTGAAATCACCCTATTCAAAATATAATTGGAGAAGTAAATTCAAATGTAAGAACAAGACATCAATTAAATCAAATGGGCCATATAGCTTTTCTCTCTAATATAGAACCTAAAAATATTAAGGAAGCCTCAACTGATGATTATTGGATTATATCTATGCAAGAAGAGCTAAATCAATTTGAAAGAAATGAAGTTTGGGAATTAGTTCCTAGACCGAGTGATCAATCAGTCATTGGTACAAAATGGGTTTTCAAAAATAAACTGATGAACAAGGTAACATTACTAGAAATAAAGCTAGATTAGTAGCACAAGGTTATAATCAAGAAGAGGGAATAGACTATGAGGAAACGTTTGCTCCAGTTGCAAGACTAGAAGCTATACGTATTCTACTAGCTTTTGCATGTTTTCATAACTTTAAATTATATCAAATGGATGTTAAAAGTGCTTTTTTAAATGGTTTTATAAAAGAAAATGTTTATGTTGAACAAACTCCTCTGTTTACTCATGAAAAATTTCCAGATCACGTTTATAAACTTAAGAAAGCTTTATATGGTTTGAAACAAGCACCTCATGCTTGGTATGATCGACTTAAAAGCTATTTATTGGAATCTGGTTTTGAGATTGGAAAGGTTGATCAAACATTATTTATCAAGAAAACTAAACAAGATATTTTAATTATTCAAATATATGTTGATGATATTATTTTTGGTTCAACAAATGAAAAATTATGTCAGGAATTTTCGAATATCATGACAAATGAATTTGAAATGTCACATATGGAAGAACTATCATAGTTTCTTGGGTTACAAATCAAACAAATGCAAAATGAAATTTTTATTAATCAAGAAAAGTATTGTAATAATCTAATTAAACGATTCGGTATGGAAAACACGTCTGCCAAACCAACACCTATGAGTACAACTATACATGTTGAAAAAGATGAAAATGATAAGAGTGTCGACCAAAAACTATATCGTAGTATGATTGGATCACTACTTTACTTAACTGCTAGTCGACCTAATATTATGATGAATGTTTGTTTATGTGCTCGATTTCAAGCAGATCCTAAAGAATCACATATGCGAGCAGTTAAACAAATAATTCGTTATCTTAACAACACCAAAGATCTAGGATTATTTTATTCAAAAGAATGTCCTTTTGAATTAGTATCATATAGTGATGCTGATTTTGGAGGAAGTCGAACGGATAGAAAAAGTACAAGTGGAACTTGTCATTTCATTGGACGATCCTTAGTATCTTGGTTTAGTAAGAAACAAAATTACGTTTCACTATCGACATGTGAAGCAGAGTATATATCTGCAGCTTTAGCATGTGCTCAAGTAATCTACATGCAACACGAGATTTTGATATAAAGTTAAATAAATCTATAATATATTCTGATAACTCTAGTGCAATAAATTTATCTAAAAATCCAGTCAATCACTCACTAACTAAACATATTGACATTCGTCATCATTTTCTTCGTGATAATATTGAAAAGGATATAATAAACTTAGAAGTTGTAAATTCTAAAAATCAATTAGCTGACATTTTCACTAAACCTTTAAATGAAAATAGTTTTATAAAATTAAGAAGAGAACTAGATATAATTTCTTTAAAAGAATTATAATTTTTTTTTAAATTATTTTTTTCTGGCCCTCGAACTCCGCACCTCGGGTTTGATAAGTCTATGTCTTTATCACGTGGCTATTTATTGCTTCACATCTATACCATATACATCTGCTACTTTATATTTTCTAATTTTTTTAAAGAGCAAATTTCATCCACAAATTTATTTTGGTTCATTCTCTTCCTTTATTATTCAAACTGCACGTTCAACCACTATGTCTTAACTCTTTTTACTCCTATATGTTCTCCACTCAGCTTTCATATTTCCGTCAAAAAGATAATTATTTTTCAAACATTTTTGTTTTCTTTCTCTATATCATCTTCTACATTCAAAATGTCATCATCACATAACTCATCAGATGGATCATCCTACTCTTCTATCAACTTTGAAACTCCATCATCTGCATCATCAAATCTTCCTAGACCTACTCCTACCCATGAACCTTCTCAACCATCAACTTATCACACGGGTTATACACCTGAGAAAAAGAAAGCTAGACGGTTCCTGTTCCTTGATTCTCCTCAAACCAAGCAAAAAATTGATGATCTTCATCATTACTAGAGGGAATCGATAACGCTTCAGTGAGAAATGTATTATGAACAGAAAATGAACTCTAGACGTCTAAGTTTTCTTGAACAAATTGGATGGAAATTCTACGGTTCATCTTCCTCTTCGACTCATCAACCTACACCACTGTCAACTCAAAATCCATGGGATAGGTCGCCAAAAGCTCCACTTGTCTCTCCAAACTCTTGGGAGCAGGGAAATCGTTGGTCACCTCTGCGACCATATGTAGAAAAGGCTAAAGATGAACCAACAAAATCCAACTCTCCATCAAACTCATCTTCAAAATAATTATGTTTTTGCCTTTCTTTTATTTCTTTTTTATCCATATTTAATTTTCATTGTACTATTCTATAATAAATATTATCTATTTATGCTCAACAGTAACTGAAAATGCTGAAATACAAATTTAGTCGACTGGATATTTCGACTAGTCAACTGAATCTGCATGCTGTATATTTTTATATAGTATTCAGTCGACTGAATAACCAAACAGAGAGCAAAATTCCTTTTTTTAGTTGACTAAACTAGTCAACTGAAACTACTATAGAGCTCTTGGGAAAGTGGTCCAGTCGACTGACCAAAAATTTCAGTCGACTGAATGATCACATAGAGAACATTTTTCTACTTTTAGTCGACTATACCAGTTGACTGAAACTACTACAGAGCTCTCGGGAAAGTGGTTCAGTCGACTGACCAAAAATTTCAGTCGACTGAATTCACACCTGAAACGTCCTTTCCACCTTTTTACCTACTTTTTACCCCTAAAAACCCTCACTCCCTCTTTTACATTTTACTTTTACCTCCAAATCTCCAGAATTCCAAAACCCTAGTTACTAAATTTTTCAAAAAAATTCCAATTCTCTTAATAAATTCAAATGTCACCTCGACAAACAAAGAGATCTAGGCATGCTTCTTCTTCCTCCGAGCCAATTGATTCACAAATCGCTCAATGGCTATACGATGCAACTGCAGTTCAACGATGGAATAAGATGAAAGAAGCACGTTTCTTTGAAGGTTCTTTTGTTGTCTTTCTTGATTTTACATCATATAGAATTCAAGAAGTAGCAAGAAGAAGCCATTTAGAATCTCTTTTAGATCATAATCAAAACAATATCAAGATAAATCATATCTTAGTGAAACTCTTCTATGCGAACTTGAACTTAGGCCATCAAGACCCACGCAATCGTGACAATTGCGTTTAGAGTTCGGTATGTGGGCAACAAGTGTTTCTCACTTTGGATAGAATCGGTCATATACTTCGTACTCCAACAAGGGGTGTTGAATTACAAGAATTGAATACTGTTGTAGGTGAAAGAGATGAAGTAAGTCATCATTTTCTAGAAGATGATATGACCGAGCTTAAGTCTATTACATTACGACCTACTGCCAGAATAATGCACAGAGCTTTAATGCATACAATTCTTCCCCGCACTGGCTCATACGAGCTTGTATATCCAAACAATTATAAAGCATTATATGCTATTTGGGGAGAAATTGAAGTAAACTGGCTAAAACTCAATCTAGATGAATTTCTAACATTCAACCAAGGTCGTATGAATATTATTTACTTTGGTGAATATAATATGCGGTTGCTTATGAATCTTCAGGTTCCTATTCCAGAATCCGATACTTCTATTCCTAAAACCTTGAATAGCCGCACCATTAGCCTCATGAAACTACCACTAAGACCTCTCACTATTAGGAGCTTTCAAGAATGGAAAAATCGCCCTCACCAAGAAGTCTCTTCTCAATAACAACATCAATCACGAGATGACATTCGTATGCCAACACCATCCCAAAGTACTCGGAAATCAATTGATTTAATCGTCAAAAATCAAGTTATTTTGAATTCTCGTATTAAATCTTTTAATAAGATGATTGAGAAAAAGTTTGATAAAATCAAAAGCTTCTTCGGGATTCTATGGGATGCAATATCATGCTCCTCGTCCATCGCTACGGAGACCTTTCAACGTGATACAGGCAAGCGCCCAGCCCCTCACTTCACTTCATCTACATCGGAAGACATACTAGTTCTGACACAAGTGGCAATGGAGGTGGCAGACATGTTGCAGGAAGCTCCTCTGGAGGAAAAGAACCAATGCATATTGAAGGAGAGGAGACAGAATCCGATTTTGAGTGAGGTTATTATTATTTCGTGGTAGTAAGTTAGTTATTATGTTTCGTACATTCTATAAGTTTGTATTCATAACATTTGGTGTTGTTTCTGTGATTGCATCCAGTATTGTATTATTTCTACTGTGTTAATTTTATATGCCCGTTATCTTTTCCTTTTTGTCGATGACAAAGGGGGAGAAATTAGGAAACTAACCACTCTACACGGGAATTAAAAGTATCATCATATATTCAGAGGGAGATATATTATATATTTCTCAAAAATATAACAGGAGTATTCAAGGGGAGATATATTATATATTTCTCAAAAATATAACAGGTGTTGTCATCAATAAAAAAGGGGGAGAATGTTGAATCACATATTTTGATTCATGACAAAGCAGTGAATTATACAATATGGCTACGTGGCAAAAAGAAAAGAAAGTATGCTGTTCAAACTACAAAGGAGACAAGGCTACAAAACGACATATAGTATGTTGATCTATAAAGTTTTCTAGTTATAGAAATGTTAAAATATATCCTCAAGTAGTTAAGTTAATTTATTTATTTTTAAATTTTATAAAATGAGAGAAGTGTACTTTGACTGTCAGATCAGTCGACTGACCATATATGGCCAGTGGACTGAATCTGCACAGATGCACATGAACACTCAGTTTTTAAATAACTTTGAACATTCAGTCAACTGATCGTTTTGGGTCAGTCGACTGAATCTATACAATAGCTATTTTTTCTGAATGGACACCTCCTTTTGCCAAGAGTCACGTTCTAATATGAAGAGGTATGGAGGCTTTTGTTGATCGGAACTCTTCGTGAATGGTTGCAACTCTTTAACTATTATATAAACACACAAAATCTATTTCACAAATCACGAATTTACTGAATACTTTCTGATTATATTTTCTATACTCTCTGCATTCTAAAAAGCAATCACAACTTACATATATTGCTTGAATCTCTGAATTAACTAATCTATTCTTTGATTCTAAGTAATATTTTTCCTTTCTAAATCTTTACACACACATATAAACTTGAGGAAAGATTATAGGAATGTTGTACTATCAAAGACATATCGGTGTTATTAAGAACACATAGTGTCAAAGCAATTCTACTGAAACTGTTGAAGTCTTGTTTGGTTGTTCAGGCGTGTAAAGTTCTTTTTCGGTTGTTAGAGGCGGAAAAACCCTGTTCGGTTGTTCAGGTGTTGTATACCTATTCCTCCGGGTTAAGAGAGGGTTATTGTAAGAAATTCCAGAGGGAAGTCTGGGACTGGACGTAGAACGGAAAGTTCGAACTAGTATAAAAATTCCTGGTGTGCTTATTTTTATTTACTTTGCTATTATCATCTATTTCCGCATTTATATTTAATTATATTCCATATTACAAGATCCTAAGTGATTGCTAGCCACAGTAGTCACTTTCAAAAAGAAGATGAGACTATTGAATTTATAAACTGAGTTTATAAAGTGAAATAAGATATTAGTGGATATTTGGATGTATAAATTCATGATGGTAATTTATAAAGGAATGGGTAATTTATTTTAAAAAATAGTGGTTTATTTTTAAAGGTGTGAAAGAAAGTGTCTTTCCTTGAAAAGCCAAGTATGTATTCAAAGCAGATTTTGAAGTATAAGTTAAAAGTTTTAAAGTTGTTTAAAGGAATGTTTTTAAGAAATTATTATTTAAGTTGTTAAAATTTTAAAGGTTAATTTGTATTATGTTTTAAAAAGATAATTATTAATATTTATATTTTATAAAATAGTTTTATTTTAAAGATAGTTTGGTTAAAGTTTTATTTGACTTGTATAGAATTTCGTAACTCTTATTTAAATTTTAGTTTGGCTTAACTTTTATTTTAAAATTTAGTTTTATATTTTATAAAGTAGTTTTATTTTAAATATTTTTAAAGTAAATATTTTTGAATAAGTGTTTAAGTAGTTTTAATTTAAATGTTTTAAAGTTTATTTTGGAATAAAGTGATTTAAATTATTTTAAAATCTAATGTATTTGGACATGGTTGATTTTCAGTGGAAATAAACAATATTTTAAAAATTTATTCCGCAAGAGAAAGGTGGCTTGAAATCGTTTTCGAAGGGTTGAAGTATGAAAAATAGATTGCGAAGTTATTTTGGAATAAATAATTTGGAAAAAAATATTTAAATCTGGTGATTGTTGTGAATATTATTTGATAGTTAAATAACCGACTATCAATATTGGACAATGCGCTGATCGTTTTGAAGAGACCAGGATCGGAATTTATTTTTCGAAAACCACTTCGATCCGGTTTGAATGTTTAGTGAGTTAGACAAGAGCTTGGAGTCGAAAATGGAGCAGTGAAGTGCAAGGGCTAATCACTACTAATCCTAAGGGTGATTCCAAAATGGATGTAGTAGGAGTAGTGCCTTCGGTTCCGTTCGAACCCGGAATGGACTTGTATGGACGAATGCTTTCAGAATGTCGTCAGGAGGACAGTGACCGTTCTAAGTGAATGTGTGCTAAAAAGCTAATGCATAGCCTCGAGCCTCATCAATCGAGAATGGCTAAAACATGAGAGGTGCACACAAGGCTAAGTGGCTAGCAACCAATTAGGGTAAGGTCACCCCTGTCTAGATGTCCCTTTATTTCGGCTATGTGGGCGGTTGCTGATCCCAACCGTGGGATGAACTTATTCAGACTATCCAGTAAGGGGTAGCTCCGGTCTTGTGATGCAGGGGATCAGGGTGAATCCTCTGTATGGTGATCTAGACCACATACTGTGACGGACGGTACCCCAGTAGCCCTGCCATTGATGGAAATCCATTCTCCCTACGTGCCTTTACGGTTTTTTTTGTATACCTACTAGCTGGAATTCAGTAATGTAACAATTTCGGCTATTTGAATAAGTATTTGTATATAGACACTACTATAATATCAAAGGATTTTATAAGAAAAGTTTTGGTTATCGTAAGGTAAACACCCGGCATGTTTATTTGTGGCGTGGTCTTACAAGATACCTTTGATTTCAAAGGATTTTGAAAACTTTAATAATCCAATTGAATGTGTTTTCTCATGCTGGTTTTCCAGACTGACTCGTGTGTTATTTAACTATAATGCTTGGGTCAGACTGAGTATTATAGAATACAGATTCTGGATGGACTGCTGTGGAGCTCAAGAGATGAGCTAGATGACGAGGCGTATTTCCGTAGATTCATATTTTCGTTGTGTAGTATAAGCTATATATTCTGCTTTGGAAGGATGAGATATTATAACCGTCCTGAATTGTGATGTTGATTATATTGTACTCTGATGATGTAATATATAAACAGATATAATTCTTTTGTTTTAAAAGATTAGTCGTTTATCTATTACATATTGTTCCGCTGCGTTTGTGAGATTGTGATGTTGTTTCCTATTTATTCTTCTACCTCCTTCTTCTTTAACCCCTAATGGTTCGGTTTTCCGGCATTCGATTGTTCGGCATTTGATACAGTGGACGTATTGATGTCGATTTTTGGACGTCGAAAAATCGTGTCGTTATAGTCTTGGTCTTTCCCAACCAATATCTATCTCTATTCGAATGTCCATCCTCACTACTTATTCATCATCTGCTATCAATAATTGGGATCCATAAGCAACTACCCTAATAGATAGATAACTCAACAGGAACAACTATAAACATATTCGACTAATATAATATATTTATCTAATTGAAAATACAGATACACGCTCTCGATATGCTCCTACTTCCTATTCTAGTTTCTAACCTATTCTCCGATTCCAAATGTAACAATCTACCTTTCAATCCTCGGGTTCAATGATCAAACAAATGCAATGCCTCGAGAACCAAAAGGATGACTCATTATGAGATAAAAATAAACACATACAGTTCTAACTAATAACTTTCACAGTATCGCAATGGAAAGAAATAGAATATAATACAAAAATAATCATAACCACATCACCATACATGTCTTACTATCAAATACATATATCTGTATAACATAAGTCAAACCCAAACCATATGCATAGTCGAATCCAGGTTTCAACACTTACCTACATCATGTATAATATACACTAATGAATTCATATCATCGATACCGTCTCGTCTCCAAACTCCATAAACCTAGATATATAAATAAAGGGGAAAGATAGGAGTGGGTCAGATATAAGACTAGTGAGTGACCCTTACTTTATATATACTACAAAACTAATACTATAACATGACATGAGTCTAATGCTCGACCATCACACATCCTGTTGACCACGTCGTATCTAATTAATCATCATATAAATTTAGTCATAGCGTAATACATCTTTATGAACTCCCATCCTTAGAATCAACTTGTGCACTACAGGGTTGCCTATTGTCCATCGTTATGTTAATCATATATAAGATTCTTGCCCTAAACTAGCTCCATGCCCTACATGGCCACTTATTATCGATTGTTATGTTGATTGTATATAGGACTCACGCCTTGGGCTAGACTCATGCCCTACAAGGTTGCCTATTTTCCTCACACTAACAAACTAGATTCACATCCTGAATTGGCCTTGTGATGACCCAAAATTTTGGGCAATATCAATTTAGTAATCTGTATTTAAAACTAAATTGATTTGATAATCCCTGTTAATAAAATTTGATTTAATTTAATAATCTAATTAAATAAGTATTTAATTAGCGAATTTTATCTTTTAAAAAGCTAATAAAATGTTTTCTATTTATAATGTATATATATGTATATATTGTAAATGGATAAGCTTTGGTTTGAAATTTAATAAATAAATAAAATCTTTTTTATAATATATATTTTGATAATTTAAAAAATTATGATTTAATTTAATATATAACTTTTCAAAGCTATTTAATAAATAACTATATGGTTTTAAATACTTAAAATAAATGATTAGTTGTTTAAAATTATATTTTTGCTTAAGTTTTAAATTTAATAAGATTAATTAAAAGGTTTGTTTTAAATTATTGTTTAATAAATATGGTTTGAAATTATATATAAGTTTAAATTACAATATAGCGTATGATATATTAATAAATTTAAGTGATATAAGTAATTTATATATAACAAGACAATTTCTTTTATAAATTATTTAAAATTGATAAATTTGTTACTTTCAAATAATAATTATAATACTTAGTTATTATAAAAATAAATAGATTTTAATGAATATAGAATTTGTTATTTTCAAAATTTAATATGCAGTTATATATGCATATATATAACTTTATTTTAAAATTGGATTTGAAAAGTTTTATTTGAATTTGAATTTGAAATTTATTTTGAAATTCAAAAGAATAGACCCTTAAAAATATTTGGATAAGATTTTATTTATAATTTGTTTTTATTACATTTTCTTTACATAAGAAATTCATATATGTATTTACATAAGAATTAATAAATTAAGTTAAAAGCTTTATTTAACATTTTAAATTATAATAAAATACTTAATGGACAAGTGTTATCATATTAAAACTTAATATTACATGGGTAAATTAATGAACAAAGATATATGACAAGTGTTGAACTTTAAAACAAGTGGCATTTGTCAATTCTATTTTCTTTTATTTTTGATAAATCAAATTTCAGCCTATGTACATTGTTTTCTCATTCATCATTTTCTTTTCGATCTTTTTACTCAACTAAAAAAAAAATTAAACTATCTCTAAAAACAAAATCCGTCTCACAAACCAGAAACCTAAAATCTGAAAATCATCCCTCAAAACCAGGAATGTATATCAAAAATTTGTAGCTCATTTGCAAAATTTAAACATCTTCCTCAACCTGTAACGCAATATCAAAATCAAAAGCCAGCAAACCATTTTTTAAGTTCCAAACAAAATCCTATCAACATTTTCATTTCAAACCTGAGAACAACAAAAGCATGCAAGCATTGTTCTTCAATCTGGAATCAGAAAGCATGCATGCATTCTTAAATCTAAGATTTGATCAAGCAAGTACTTCTAGCCTGCATTTCTTGAAAACCTGGAACAAAGCTTGCAAGCATCCTCTTTCAAACCTGAGATGTAGATAGAAGCAACTTCAATTCTTTTTGTAATCAAGTTTCAATAGCATGCAAAGTTTCTTGGTATTAAAGTATTCCAGTTTCAAGTTTTTAAGATCAAAGAACATCTTACGACAACTCAAATTCAAAGCTATTTTAAAATCAAAGGCATCTTCGTTTTCAAAAGGTGAGTAACATTTTTATTAAAAATAACTTAAGTAAATATTATTGCATGTTAATATATGTGGTAATTGTGTTTGTGTGGATATATGTAGATGGTTCTGTATGTATAGGGATGTATATAGTTGTGTGCATGTTGCTGTGTATCAGTACTCCTTTGTTTTGAATTCTAGGCTCCTGTTTTTGATTCAAAAATCATTTTCCCTTAATCCAATCTATGTTTGGATTTAAGTTTTAAATAAAAAAAATTTGTCACAGAGATGGTTTTAAAATTTTGTTTAAGTTAAATTAAATTTGAAACACCACTGGAAATAAAAAACAACAGTATAAGGTTAAGATAAGTAAAAATTCAATTTCCCTGATTCATGCATTCAGGAACATAAATTGAATTCTTAAAAAAACATGATTTTTAAAAATAAAATCATAATTTTTAGTTAAGAAATGAAGGAGCGGTTCATGGTTGATCAGTTTGGATATTTTGGGTTGCTTCTGGTGATTTAGTGAATCAGAATGATTGGGGTCATTCCTGATGGTGAAAGAATGATCGGAGAATCGAGGAAAAATATTAGATGGGTGTACAGATGACCGTGGCGATGGTGGTTGATCTGGGAAGCCTATAAACCTAGTTTTTGTGTGCTCTTGAATTTTTTGATCGGCATTGTTTCTCCGGGTGATCAAGTTCTACGGGATTCAAGGAGATGATGGCTGGAGTGTGGACGAAGTCGTGGCCGGAGGAGTAGGCATTCTGGTGGTCGGAGGATCGTGGACGATGGCGTTCCAGGTTTGGGGTTTAATGCTCGATCTTGATTTCGAGGTTGTTGTGATGATTTGATGTTCGTGATGAAGCGAGGTGGTTTGCTGATGTGATGAGGCCATCGTAGTTGACCAGTGATGGTCGGAGCCACCGTGCATATGCACGGTGCATTTGTTTTTCTGGTGAAGCCTGTGTTGAGGCAAGGGATGAGTACTCGAGTTTTTACTCGAGTTATTTCGTGTTTTGCTCGAAGATGTGGGGTGTTTGACTCGAAGTATTGGAGGTGTTGGATCGAGTCATTTGCCTGTTACGGGTTTAAACCTGTTAGGTTTTCAAAATTTAAAATAAATTTGAAATTTAAAGCAAGATTTAAAAACAGAGTTCTAAATCTAAGTTTAAATCTGGATTCAAATCTAAATTTGTATCTTAGTTTGAAATAAATAAGTTTTCAAAATTTAAATTGTTTAAACATCCTTAAAATGTTTAACGTATATCTTGAAATAGTTTGAATTTAAAAATAAAGTTTTAAAATGTAAGTAAAGTTTTAAGTCAAAGTTTAATCTGGAATCAAATTTAGTTTGTATCATTGTTTTGAAATAAAAGAAAGTTGTTAAATTTAAAATGTTTTAAACAACTTTGAATGTTTAAAGTGTATTTTAAATTGATTTGAATTTAAAATGAGTTTGGTTTTAAAATTCTTTTAAATTTCTTTTATAAGGTATGTATTTTTTAACATATTATTTTTAAAGGATTTTTTAAATTATTTTTAAACTTTGTCAAAGTTAAATTTGTCTTCATTTCAAATCTTAAACTTAAATGAAATTTAAAAGTAAATTTAAAAGTAAATTGTTTTTAAATGCTTTGTTAATGATAAGTTGATCATTAATATGGATAGTTTTATCTTAAGTTAATTATGATTTAATAATTTAAGACTCATTAAATTATTAAGGTAATTAAAATGGATAATTAATTTATTTAATTAATCAATGATATGGGTTAATTAATTAAGTAATTAAGGATTTGAAATTAATTAATTAAGGACTAATTAAATTATAATTAAGAATCATTAGTTGGTTAAATAGAGAATATAAATTAATGGTTAGAGATTAACTAATTTAGTAATTAAAGATTAATTAAAGTTACAGTTAAAACTTAAATTAATTAAATAATTAGGTTTAATTAATAGGATATTAAAGATTAATTAAATTGTAATTAATAATGATTAATGTAAGTATAATTACTTAAGAGAAGTAAATAAAGAATTATTAATAGTTAATGAAGATCATCAACTAGGGATTATTAAGTAATTAATTAATGTGATTAATTTTAATAATTAATTATATTAATTAATTAAAGATTAAATTTTTTGGAAATTGTTTAAGTATAATTACTTAGTGGAAGTAATTAGAGGAATTAATTACTCAAGGTAATTAATTAAATTGATATGATTAGTTTAATTTAATTAATTGGTTTAATTAATTTTAAATAATCACTTGATGATGGGATTAAGTATAATTACTTAATGAGATTTATAAAGTGTAATTACTTAGTGATGTAATTAGTGATGTTAATTACAGGATGTAATTAATTGAAGATTTGAAAGTAGTTTTGGGTTTAATTACCTTGTGTAATTAAAGTGAAGGATCATTATTTAGTTGAAGTAATTAATAATTAATTACTTAGTTTAATTAATTTAAGAACTGATTAGTAAAGTTATTTGAAGATAATTAAGTGATGTAATTAATTAAGGGTAATTAATTGCTAATGAGATTGATCTAGGGTGATTAATAAATATAATTGATTAAAGATTAATTATTAAATGTAATTAATTAAGGAGTAATTATTTTATTTACTGAAGTAATTAAGGGTAGTTAATTACTGAATGTGATTAATCAAGACTGATTAATGAATAATTAATTTAAGATTAATTATTCAATGTAATTTGTTTAAATAGAATAATTAATTAAAAAAGTAATTAGGATCATTAATTAATATAATTAATGATGTAATTAAGGATTGATCAATTAAGGAATAATTAATCAATGAAGTAATTAATTAATATAACAGTTAAGGATTAATGTAATTAATTATAATCAATTAACTAATTTAGTAATTAAAGGTTAATTACTGTAATTGTTTAGGATAATTAATTTGTGTAATTAATTTAAAGACTAATTACTTAAAGTAATTAGAGAATAATTAATCAAGGATGATTAATTAAAATGAATAATTAGAGGATGATTAATTAACTAATTTGTAATCAATTAATGGTTATGTAAGCAAGATTTATGTGATGAAAGTAATTAATTTAATTTATTTTAAATTAATTAGAGTTGAAGTAATTAATTTAGTTCATTTTAAATTAATTATAGATGATGATTAATAAATCATTGCTTATGGATGTTGAATGATATTGTTTGCCTTGAATGGTTGTTGAGATCTAAGATAAGTGATGCTGTGTGATATGGGTGATTTGGCTGAATTGTGATGATAATGTGGATTATCTATTGTGAGACTGTGAATTATCTATCTGTGTGAATATAGATAATAGAATTGAATTATTTTAACTTTAAAACAACTTGGACCTAAAAGATGGCATTTTGGATTTCGATGAGACCGGGATCGGGTTTCCAGATTTGGATATCCAAAAACCACATCGATCCAAATTAACGATAGGTCATGATTCTCAAGTGAAGATGAAGATTCGTAGTGCAAGGGTTATCGTCGTTAAATTTGAGGGTGATTCCAAAATGAGTGTAGCGAGATAATGCCTTCGGTTTCGTCGAAGCCGGAACGAACTTCTATGGATTGAATGCTTTCAGAACATCGTCAGGTGGACAATGAGCATTCTAAGATAGATGTGTTCTATAAAGGTAATCGTAGCCTCAACCTCATCATCCGGGAATGGCTAAAACAAAGGAGGTGCAAGAAGGCTAAGTGGGTCATGCCCAAGTAGGACGAGATTTACCCCTGTCTAGAGGTCCCTTTATAATCGGCTGTGTGGGAAGTTGGTTGCAAACAGCTGCGGGGTCGTCTTGTTTGGGACTATCCAGTAAGGGATGGTTCCGGCTTTGTGTCGCAGGAGATTGGGAGTAATCTCTGGTAAGGTGATCTAGGCCACGTACTGTGACGGGCAGTACCCCAGTAGCCCTGCCATTGTATGGAATCCAAACTCCAATAAGTGTCGTACATTTTAGATGTGCCCAACTATGTTGGAATGTGAGATGTAAGCATTCCAGCTATTTCTGTATTTGACTGGAAAACCCTAGACACTATTATACTTTCAATGGATTTCCTATCAAATGTTTTGGTTAGCGTAAGGTAAAAGCTTATCCATGTTTATTTGTGGGAAGTCTTATGTGAGACCTTTTGTTTTCAAAAGTTTTCAAAAGTTAAGAAACCTTAACCTGTTACTCACACCAGACCCATGTCTGACCTGAAGTTTATCTTCTGTTTTCTTAAACTCTTGGGTGCTCAAATTTTTACGAGTAGCCAAGGGATTCTGGTTTACTTTAACGAATACTGGAGGAGCAATGGAGCAGGAGGCTTCAGCGTTGTAGATATATATATATATATATATAGTGTGTTCCGCTATGTGTTCTCCGAGTCATTATGTTGAGTTGTATTTGAGTTATATAACTAGACAGGTGTTTATAACTGTCTAGTATGTGTTGTATAAGCTATGTAACTCCGGTAGATGTTGTATACTATGTACTATTTTATGCGATTAATGTAATTTATTAGTTCCGCTGTTGAGATTTTGATGTTGTTTTCTTTCTTTCTTCTCTATCTTTCTCTTTTCTATCCCTTTCTTTCTTATAGATGATGCGTCTTTCTATAGGGAGAAAGCCGGGTCGTCTCAGTTGGTATCAGAGCGCTAGGTTGAGTGAATACCTTGGCTTTGGAGTGATTTCTTTCTTGTGAGAGCGTATTTGTAATTTTGAGTATATTTACATATATCTACGTATTTGTTGGGTTACCTGTTTGGGTTTTCCAAAATAAGTTATAAAGGTAGATGAGGTAGTGGGGTGTGTACACGACTACTACCGATGGAAGGAGTCCAAATGTTGAGGTTAGAAGCGTATCTGTCGAGACTATAGACCTAATACCGTCTCGAGTGAGCTTTGCAATGGTGTAAGGATTTCATCGATCTCTGAAGGAAACCTTTTAGAGGTTCGGAGTCCATCTTTGAAGTTGGATGGGTAAGAGTTTGGATCTGTCAGTTAGGCAGAAGCGAGTGATGGTATCTTGGTAACTCAGGAAGTAGCAGCTGTGTGATGGGACGCAGTGACTATGGATTGTCTTCGAAGATGTTTCTTTGGAACAAGTTTATGGAAATATGTCTGCATCGGTGTTGAGGCTGAGTTCAGTAGGGTGTTTTGTATGGCTTTGAAGCCCGAGTCCCTCGAAGAGCTTTGGATTAAGAAGTCTTTGGCATCTGTGTCAGCAGTACAACTCGGAGTGTTCTGTGTATCGATAGGAAGTCTTCTGGCTTAGCAATTGTTCTAGAAGTGGAGTTCAGAAGCAGCCGAGTGGATCCATTTCTTCGATGGATTGGCTAGATAAGCATAAGCTGTTCTAATTGGTAAAGAGAGAACATTTTTCTTTGGATATTAGTCTGGGATTGATCGCAAAAGTGACTTGCGATGGATGAGTGTTCTCTTGGATTGTCAGAGATTTTTCCATGGAAGTCAGAGGTTTGTCCGCATTTGGAGATTGAGTTTAATATCAGCTAGGATTTCGGGAGTGATACCGGTGGTTCAGCTTAGTAGAAGGATGGCTTCTAGAGAGAGAGAGTGAGAGTTTGGTGAAGCAGCTCGGGTTTTGGTGGAATTTCTGAGTTTTGTTTTATGGATTTGTTGAGCCATATTCTGGGATGTGCTGTCCAGTTTGTGCTCGTGTTCATCATCAACATTTTCATCTACTCCAGATCAGAGTTGTACAGCGGAAGCAAGTTTGGGAGTGCTTTTGTTTTGTCTTTTTCGGATATGAGAAGTTTGTAGTCTACTGATGGTAGTAGAGTTTGATCTTGATTTTGGTTGATCGTGAGGGGATCATTTTGTTGGTTGTTTGGTTCTGTTTGTTCGAGAGGCATCAGCAAAGGTTGAGATGATCAGGAGGGATGAAGGCAGCCCAAGATCGTCAGAAGAGTTTTGTAGATAAGAGACGGAGGAATTTGGATTCCGAAGTCAGAGATTTGATTTTGGATAAGTTTTCTCCGATCAAAAGAGCTATAAGATTGGGTATGACTGGAAAGCTAACTTCGAGGTATTTTGGATCTCTTCTGTTTTCTGATTAGGATAAGTGCTTGGGCCTTTGGGATTGAATTGCCAGTTGGAAGACTGGGATTCGATGTGTTCCACGTATCTCCGAGGGAGTACGTCTATGATCCATCTTAGGTTGTGGAACCAGCAGTTCTGGAAATTTTTTTTATTGAGCGGGACTTGAGTTTGGTCTGATATCCTGTTCAGTTTTGTAGATCTAGATGAGTAGGAGCTCTGTAGCTTAGTAGTGTTGACTGTTTGGATTCTGTAGAGCGAGTATCCCGGTATTTATACTTGGGAAACTCTAGGAAGTTCTATCCAGAATTTTGTTTGGATATTTGTTTGATTGAGTGAATTGGTTGCTATGGTTGTTAGCATATGGTTGATAATATATGCTTGTGTTTTAAAATTTAAATCTTTAATGAGATTATTAAATTACTTTGCTTTTAAATTTCGGGGATGAAATTCTTTTAAGGGGGGAGGAATGTGATGACCCAGAATTTTGGGCAATATCAATTTAGTAATCTGTATTTAAAATTAAATTGATTTGATAATCTCTATTAATAAAATTTGATTTAATTTAATGATCTAATTAAATAAGTATTTAATTAGCGAATTTTATCTTTTAAAAAGCTAATAAAATGTTTTCTATTTATAATGTATATATATATGTATATATTGTAAATAGATAAGCTTTGGTTTGAAATTTAATAAATAAATAAAATCTTGTTTCTAATATACATTTTGATAATTTAAAAAATTATGATTTAATTTAATATATAACTTTTTAAAGCTATTTAATAAATAACTATACGGTTTTAAATACTTAAAATAAATGATTAATTGTTTAAAATTATATTTTAGCTTAAGTTTAAACTTTAATAAGATTAATTAAAAGGTTTGTTTTAAATTATTGTTTAATAAATATGGTTTAATTACAATATAGCGTATGATATATTAATTCATTTAGGTGATATAAGTAATTTATATATAACAAGATAATTTCTTTTATAAATTATTTAAAGTTGATAAATATGTTATTTTCAAATAATAATTATAATACTTAGTTTTATTTAAAAATAAATAGATTTTAATGAATACAGAATTTGTTATTTTCAAAATTTAATTTGTAGTCATATATGCATATATATAACTTGATTTTAAAATTGGATTATAAAAGTTCAATTTGAATTTGAATTTGAAATTTATTTGGAAATTCAAAAGAATAGATCCTTAAAAATATATGTATTTACATAAGTAATTTATGCATATATATAACTTTTTTTTATAATTTGTTTTTATAACATTTTCTTTACATAAGAAATTCATATATGTATTTACATAAGAATTAATAAATTAAGTTAAAAGCTTTATTTAACATTTTAAATTAAAATAAAAAAGTTAAAGGACAAGTGTTATCATATTAAAACTTAATATAACATGTGTTAATTAATAAACAAATATATATGACAAGTGTTGAACTTTAAAACAAGCAGCATTTGTAAATTTGATTTTCATTTATTTTTGATAAATCAAATTTCAGCCTATGTACATTGTTTTCTCATCCATCATTTTCTTTTCTTTCTTTATATTCAACTAAAAAAAACTTAAACTATCTCTCAAAACAAAATCTTCCTCACAAACCAAAAATCTAAAATCTGGAAATCATCCCTCAAAACCAGAAATATAAATCAAAAATCTGTAGCTCATTTGCAAAATTTAAACATCTTCCTCAACCTGTAATGCAATATCAAAATGAAAAGCCAGCAGACCATTTTTCAAGTTCAAAACAAAATCCTGTCAACATTTTCTTTTCAAACCCGAGAACAACAAAAGTATGCAAGCATTCTTCTTCAATCTGGAATCAAAAAGCCTGCATGCATTCTTAAATCTGAGATTTGATCAAGCAAGAACATCTTGCCTGCATTTCTTGAAAACCTGGAACAAAGCTTGCAAGCATCCTCTTTCAAACCTGATATGCAAACAGAAGCAACTTCAATTCTGTTTGTAATCAAGTTTTAGTAGCATGTAAAGTTTCTTGGGATTAAAGTATTCTAGTTCCAAGTTTTTAAGATCAAAGAACATCTTACAGCAACTCAAGTTCAAAGCTATTTTAAAATCAAAGGCTCCGTTCATCTTCGTTTTCAAAAGGTGAGTAACATTTTTACTAAAAATAACTTAAGTAAATATTGTTGCATGTTATTTCTATGGTAATTGTGTTCGTGTGGATATATGTAGATGGTTGGGATGTATATAGTTGTGTGCATGTTGCTGTGTATCAGTACTCCTTTGTTTTGAATTCTAGGCTCCTGTTTTTGATTCAAAAATCATTTTCCCTTAATCCAATCTATGTTTCGATTTAATTTTTAAATAAAACTTGTTTTTTTTTCTCATAGAGATGTTTTTAAAATTTTGTTTAAGTTAAATTAAATTTGAAACACCACTGGAAATAAAAAACAACAGTATAAGCTTAAGATAAGTAAAATTTCAATTTCCCTGATTCATGTATTCAGGAACATAAATCGAATTCTTAAACAAAAACATGATTTTTAAGAATAAAATCATAATTTTTAGTTAATAAATAAAGGAGAAGTTCTTGGTTGATCAGTTTGGATATTTTGGGTTGCTTCTGGTGATCTAGTGGATCAGAATGATTGGGGTCATTCCTGATGGTGAAAGAATGATCGGAGAATCGTGGAAAAATATTGGATAGGTGTACAGATGACCATGGCGATGGTGGTTGATCTGGGAAGCCTGTAAACCTAGTTTTGATGTGCTCTGGAATTTTTTGATCGGCATTGTTTCTTCGGGTGATCAAGTTCTACGGGATTCAAGGAGATGATGGTTGGAGTGTGGACGAAGTCGTGGCTATAGGTGTGGGCATTCTGGTGGTCGGAGGATCGTGGACGATGGCCTTCCAGGTTTGGAGTTTAATGCTCGATCTTGATTTCGAGGTTGTTGTGATGATTTGATGTTCGTGATGAAGTGCGAGGTGGTTGTCTGATGTGATGAGGCCATTGTAGTTGACCAGTGATGGTCGGAGCCACCGTGCATATGCACGGTGCATTTGTTTTTCTGGTGAAGCCTGTGTTGAGGCAAGAGATGAGTACTCGAGTTTTTACTCGAGTTATTTCATGTTTTTCTTGAAGATGTGGGGTGTTTGACTCGAAGTATTGGAGGTGTTAGCTCGAGTCATTTGCCTGTTACGGGTTTAAACCTGTCAGGTTTTCAAAATTTAAAATAAATTTGAAATTTAAAGCAAGATTTAAAAAAGGATTTTTAAATCTAAGTTTAAATCTAGATTCAAATCTAAATTTGTATCCTAGTTTAAAATAAATAAGTTTTTAAAATTTAAATTCTTTAAACAATCTTAAAATGTTTAACGTATATTTTGAAATAGTTTGAATTTAAAAATGAAGCTTTAAAATGTAAGTAAAGTTTTAAATCAAAGTTCAATCTGGAATCAACTTTAGTTTGTATCATTGTTTTGAAATAAAAGAAAGTTTTTAAATTTAAAATGTTTTAAACAACTTTGAATGTTTAAAAAGTGTATTTTAAATTGATTTGAATTTAGAATGAATTTGGTTTTAAGATTCTTTTAAATTTCTTTTATAAGGTATGTATTTCTTTAACATATTATTTTTGAAGGGTTTTTAATTTATTTTTAAACTTTGTTAAAGTTAAATTTGTCTTCATTTTAAATCAAATTTATAAGTTAACTTTGTTTTCATTTATTTTTTATAAATCAAATTTCAGCCTATGTACATTGTTTTCTCATTCATCATTTTCTTTTCTTTCTTTTTACTCAACTAAAAAAAACTTAAACTATCTCTCAAAACAAAATCTGCCTCACAAACCAGAAATCTAAAATCTGGAAATCATCCCTCAAAACCAGAAATGTAAATCAAAAGTCTGTAGCTCATTTGCAAAATTTAAACATCTTCCTCAACCTGTAATGTAATATTAAAACCAAAAGCCAGCAAACCATTTTTCAAGTTCAAACAAAATCCTGTCAACATTTTCTTTTCAAACCCGAGAACAACAAAAGTATGCAAGCATTCTTCTTCAATCTGGAATCAAAAAGCCTGCATGCATTCTTAAATCTGAGATTTGATCAAGCAAGAACATCTTGCCTGCATTTCTTGAAAACCTGGAACAAAGCTTGCAAGCATCCTCTTTCAAACCAGATATGCAAACAGAAGCAACTTTAATTCTGTTTGTTATCAAGTTTTAGTAGCATGCAAAGTTTCTTGGGATTAAAGTACTCCAGTTTCAAGTTTTTAAGATCAAAGAACATCTTATAGCAACTCAAGTTCAAAGCTATTTTAAAATCAAAGGCTCTGTTCATCTTCATTTTCAAAAGGTGAGTAACAATTTTATTAAAAATAACTTAAGTAAATATGGTTGCATGTTATTTTCTGTGGTGATTGTGATTGTGTTTGTGTGGACATATGTAGATGGTTCTGTATGTATAGGGATGTATATAGTTGTGTGCATGTTGCTACGTATTAGTACTCCTCTGTTTTGAATTCTAGGCTCCAGTTTATGATTCAAAAATCATTTTCCCTTAATCCAATCTATGTTTGGATTTAGGTTTTAAATAAAATTTGTTTGTTTTGTCATAGAGAAGGTTTTAATTTTTTTTTAAGTTAAATTAAATTTGAAACACTATTGGAAATAAAAAACAACAGTATAAGCTTAAGACAAGTAAAAATTCAATTTCCCTGATTCATGTATTCAGGAACATAAATCGAATTCTTACACAAAAACATGATTTTTAAGAATAAAATCATAATTTTTAGCTAAGAAATGAAGGAGGAGTTCTTGGTAGATCAGTTTGGATATTTTGGGTTGCTTTTGGTGATCTAGTGGATCAGAATGATTGGGGTCTTTCCTGATGGTGGAAGAATGATCGAAGAATCATGGAAAAATATTGGATGGGTGTGCAGATGACCGTGGCGATGGTGGTTGATCTGGGAAGCCTGTAAAACTAGTTTTGGTGTGCTCTTGAATTTTTTGATCGGCATTGTTTCTCTGGGTGATCGAGTTCTACGGGATTTAAGGAGATGATGGCTGGAGTGTGGACGAAGTCGTGGCCGGAGGTGTAGGCATTCTAGTGGTCGGAGGATCGTGGACGATGGTGTTTCAGGTTTGGGTTTTAATGCTTAATCTTGATTTTGAGGTTGTTGTGATGATTTGATGTTCGTGATGGAGTGCGAGGTGGTTGTCTGATGTGATGAGGCCATCGTAGTTGACCAGTGATGGTCGGAGCCACCATGCGTATGCACGGTGCATTTGTTTTTCTGGTGAAGCCTGTGTTGAGGCAAAGGATGAGTACTCGAGTTATTTCGTGTTTTGCTCGAAGATGTGGGGTGTTTGACTCGAAGTATTGGAGGTGTTGGCTCGGGTCATTTACCTGTTACAGTTTTAAACCTGTCAGGTTTTCAAAATTTGAAATAAATTTGAAATTTAAAGAAAGATTTAAAAACAGAGTTTTAAATCTAAGTTTAAATCTGGATTCAAATCTAAATTTGTATCCTAGTTTGAAATAAATAAGTTTTTAAAATTTAAATTGTTTAAACAACCTAAAAATGTTTAATGTATATTTTGAAATAGTTTGAATTTAAAAATGAAGTTTTAAAATGTAAGCAAAGTTTTAAATCAAAGTTTAATTTGGAATCAAATATAGTTTGTATCATTGTTTTGAAATAAAAGAAAGTTTTTAAATTTAAAATGTTTTAAACCACTTATGTTTAAAGTGTATTTTAAATTGATTTGAATTTATAATGAATTTGGTTTTAAAATTCTTTTAAATTTCTTTTATCAGGTGTATTTCTTTAACATATGATTTTTAAAGGGTTTTTAAATTGTTTTTAAACTTTGTTAAAGTTAAATTTGTCTTCATTTTAAATCTTAAATTTAAAATGAAATTTAAAAGCAAATTTAAAAGTAAATTGTTTTTAAATGCTTTGTTAATGATAACTTGATCATTAATATGGAAAGTTTTATCTTAAGTTAATTATGATTTAATGATTTAAGATTCATTAAATTATTAAGGTAATTAAAATGGATAATTAATTAATTTAATTAATTAATGATATGGGTTAATTAATTAAGTAATTAAGCGTATTAAATTAATTAATTAAGGATTAATTAAATTATAATTAAGAATCATTAGTTGGTTAAATAGAGAATATAAATTAATGGTTAGAGATTAATTAATCTAGTAATTAAAGATTAATTAAAGTTACATTTAAAACTTAAATTCATTAAATAATTAGGATTAATTAATAGGTTATTAAATATTAATTAAATTGTAATTAGTAATGATTCGTGTAAGTTTAATTACTTAAGGGAAGTAATTAAAGAATTGTTAATAGTTAATGAAGATCATTAACTAGGGATTATTAGATAATTAATAAATGTGATTAATTTTAATAATTAATTATATTAATTAATTAAAGATAATCATTGTTGGAAATAGTTTAAGTATAATTACTTAGTGGAAGTAATTAGAGAAATTAATTACTCAGGGTAATTCATTAAATTGATATGGTTAGTATAAGTTAATTAATTGGTTTAATTAATTTAAATAATCACTTGATGATGGGATTAAGTATAATTACTTAATGAGATTTATAAAGTGTAATTACTTAGTGAAGTAATTAGTGATGGTAATTACAGGATGTAATTAATTGAAGATTTGGAAGTAGTTTTGGGTTTAATTACCTTGTGTAATTGATATGAAGGATCATTACTTAATGGAAGTAATTAATAATTAATTATTTAGTGTAACTAATTTAAGAATCGATTAGTAAAGTTATTTGAAGATAATTAAGTGATGTAATTAATTAAGGGTAATTAATTACTAATGAGATTAATCTAGGGTGATTAATAAATATAATTGATTAAAGATTAATTATTAAATGTAATTAATTAAGGAGTAATTAATTTATTTACTGAAGTAATTAAGGGTATGATTAATCAAGATTGATTAATGAATAATTAATTTAAGATTAATCATTAAATGTAATTAATTTAGATAGAATTATTAATTAAAAAAGTAATTAGGATCATTAATTAATATAATTAATGATGTAATTAAGGGTTGATTAATTAAGGAATAATTAATCAATGAAGTAATTAATTAATGTAATAATTAAGGATTAAAGTAATTAATTATAATTAATTAACTAATTCAGTAATTAAAGATTAATTACTGTAATTGTTTGAGGATAGTTAATTTGTGTAATTAATTTAAAGACTAATTACTTAAAGTAATTAGAGAATAATTAATCAAGGATGATTAATTAGAATGAATAATTAGAGGATGATTAATTAATTGATTTGTAATCAATTAATGGTAATGTAAGCAAGATTTATGTGATGAAAGTAATTAATTTAATTTATTTTAAATTAATTAGACATGAAGTAATTAATTTAATTCATTTTAAATTAATTATAGATGATGATTAATAAATCATTGCTTATGGATGTTGAATGATATTGTTTGCCTTGAATGGTTTGAGATCTCAAATATGAGATAAGTGATGCTGTGTGATATGTATGCTTTGGTTGAATTGTGATGATAATGTGGATTATCTATTGTGAGATTGTGAATTATCTATCTGTGTGAATATAGATAATAGAATTGAATTGTTTCAACTTTAAAACAACTTGGACCTAAAAGATGACACTTTGGATTTCGATGAGACCGGGATCAGATTTTCAGATTTGGATATTCGAAAACCACATCGATCCAAATTAACGATAGGTCGTGAATCTCAAGTGAATATGAAGATTCAGAGTGCAAGGGTTATCGTCATTAACTCTGTGGGTGATTCCAAAATGAGTGTAACGATATAATGCCTTCGGTTTCATTCGAACCCGGAACGAACTTGTATGGATTGAATGCTTTCAGAACATCGTCAGGTGGACGATGAGCATTCTAAGGTAAATGTGTTCTATAAAGGTAATCGTAGCCTCTAGCCTCATCAACCGAGAATGGCTAAAACATGGGAGGTGCAGCAAGGCTAAGTGGGTCATGCCCAAGTAGGACGAGATTTACCCCTGTCTAGAGGTCCCTTTATATTCAGCTGTGTGGGCAGTTGGTTGTAAACAACTGCGGGGTTGTCTTGTTTGGGACTATGTAGTAAGGGATGGTTCTGGCTTTGTGTTGCAAGGGATTGGGAGTAATCCTCGATATGGTGATCTAGGCCACGTACTGTGACGGACGGTACCCCAGTAGCCCTGCCATTGTATGGAATCCAAACTCCAATAAGTGCCGTACGTTTTAGATGTGCCTAACTATGTTGGAACGTGATATGTAAGCATTCCAGCTATTTATGTATTTTACTTGAAAACCCTAGATACTATTATAATATCACTGGATTTACTATCAAATGTTTTGCTTAGCGTAAGGTAAAAACTTGCCCATGTTTATTTGTGGGAAGTCTTACGTGAGACCTTTTGTTTTCAAAGGTTTTCAAAAGTTAAGCAACCTTAACCTGTTACTCACACCAGACCCATGTCTGACCCAAAGTTTATCTTCTATTTTCTTAAACTCTTGGGTACTCAAATTTTTACGAGTAGCCAAGGGATTCAGGTTTGCTTTGACGAATACTGTAGGAGCAATGAAGCAGGAGGCTTCAGCGTTGTAGATATATATATAGTGTTCCACTGTGTGTTCTCTGAGTCATTATGTTGAGTTGTATTTGAGTTGTATAACTAGACTGGTGTTTATAACTGTTTAGTATGTTTTTTATAAGCTATGTAACTCTGATAGATGTTGTATACTATGTATTATTTTATGTGATTAATGTAATTTATTCATTCTGCTGTTGAGATTCTGATGTTGTTTTCTTTCTTTCTTCTCTATCTTTCTCTTTGCTATCCCTTTCTTCCTTATAGATGATGCATCTTTCTGTGAAGAGAAAGTCGAGTCGTCTCAAGCCTCATGCCCTACAAGGTCTCTTAAAGTCCAACTCCTTCCGTTGGTCCGTTGTAGCACTGTAGGGGAGCAACGTAATACTTGGGCCACCTACTTATGTCATAGGTCTGCATTTGTATCTGTATTTATATTTGTATCTTTATCTGTGTCCATATCTGTATCCATTTTCATATCCACGTTTGTATCCAAATATGTATCTTGGGACGCCTAGTTGCAACATAGGCTTGTTCATATTCACGTCACCGTCATATCACATATCCGTATCACTATGACTTACATGTTCACTTCAAATAGCAACCAATCATCAAACACATTCACTATATTTATAACGCCTTCGTTTGCCTCGTTTATGGACTCTAAATACTTTTAGGAAATAATGGAAACTTGGTTCGAATCAATAATTATTATCTTATATAGGCCCTTACGGGTATGTGTTCAACCTCCCCTGAATTATAGTGCACTGGTTGATCGGTTAGTGCAGCCACTGTACATAAAAATTCTAAAATTTCCAGATCACGATTTTGATTGTTGTAGCATGTATTTTTCGCCTCTAGTCACCTTTGCTCTATCACTGGTCACCTAGGAACATCCCTAGCACATATACCTATGTTCAGTTTTATAGTTTATATCATCAATTTGAGTGTAAATTTGTTAATTTACAAGAATCTAGTGAAAACAAATTTTATATTTATCGTTCATATCAAATTCCCTCCCAAATCCTAGTTCATTGAATTTAATCGCTTATAATTTTTTATCTATACTAAGATAGCCTCATATATATATATATGTTTGTATGTATGTATGTATGTATATCTGTGTGTGTATAATGGATCAAAATTGCATTATACGAAGAGGAAAGCATGAATCACTCACCAATTCACCATTTTATGCCAAAACCTCCGTTTTTTGGCCTGTCGCCTCCTCGCTTTAGAACTGCATCTGCTAATCTATATGGTTACATAGCCTCCTTCCAAGCTTTGCAACACTATCGGTCCCATGTAATTCTGTGAAGATTTGAGAGAGTTAGAGCGATTTGAACTTTAGTTTACAAGAGGAAGAAAGTGATAGAGGAAGGATGCGTAGATTTTAAAATTGAAAAGAGAGTACGTGGCTTTCTTTTGAACTAAAGGAGGGAATGCAACTGTCGGCTTGGATTTAAATTTCAAATTCTAAGTTTTGACGCTCGCTCAACTTGACATATTATTGGAAACAAACATTTTATTGGAAAGAAATAAAGAAGGGTTTTGGGACATTTATCTCCAAGTGTATAAATTGTTGGAAGCACAAGAAACCGAGTGTTTTGTTGCAACCGCTTAAAGTTTGTGGAAGCACAAGCGGATATCAATGGGCTTCATCAATAGATTTTATAGGAATAAAGGAGGGTACAATAGTATTTGGGCTATAATACATAGATTGATGAAGAGCTCGTGATTCATACCTTTAAAGTCCAATAGAATAGCGTCAAAACTAGTTGTGTTTTATGTGCATTGGATAGTACGAATGCAAGGAGTATTAAAGAGCATTGTAAGCAATAAAGACCCGTAATTCATGAAAAAACTTGTGAGAGGCGTTGTGTACGATGTTGAATTTGAGCATAGGTTATCACCCACAAACTAAAGGTCCAACCAAGAGAATGAATTGTATACTAAAGAATCTTTTGCAAGTTTTCATACTTGACTTTGAAGGCTTATAGGAGGAACATTTAAACATACTTGAATTTGCATACAACAAAATTTATCATTCGTGTATTGGTATAGCACTATTCAAAGCTTTACATGGTCGACCATGCAATACACCTTCATATTGGTAGGAGACAGGGGAGAAACTGATACTTAAGTCAAATAAGATTAAAGAGACTTTAAAGAAGATATACATCATTCAAAATTAAAGTTGCACGACAGAGACAAATTACACAGATAAGATGCGACCATGAGTTATCTGTTAGTGATATGGTGTTTTGAAAATTTTCTCCATTAAGAAATTCAGTATGATTCGACAATAATAAGAAGTTGGCACTGAGATTTATACTGATACCGAAGGGATTGTGAATCTTGCATACAAAGTCGACTTACCTCAGAAAATGACGAGTGTGCACAACGTCTTCTATGTTTCACATCTTCGCAAGTTCGTGCACGACTCAGGTAAGATAGTTGCACCGAATCAACTAGATGACTTAGTAGTCTAATATAAAGCTATAAGGCCTATTTGATCTCTTCGTATAGTCGAGCAGAGTATGAAATAACTTAAGTGGAAGACCGTAAAGCTATTAAGGGTTAAGTGGAGCAAGAGCGAAAATTATAGTACTTGAAAGACCATGGAAGCATCCAGACTGCTTATCCGATGCTCTTCACTTGGAAATAATATGTTTATCACATTGGATACCTTATTTGATTTATTAGTATAATATGCATGATAGAGCAATAGTATAGATTAGTTGCTACGCTTTTATGTTATGGATGTTGGGTTGCTTGTATATTTTGGTTATGTTTTGTTGGGTTGGAATTTCGAGGGCGAAATTCTTAAAAGTGGAAAATTGTAATGGCCCACTCTTCTACATATCACTATATAAGTAAATATCGTTTACAAGACCAAACAAATTCAAAATGAACTAAAACTTTTGATATTATTGTATTTTGACATTTTTGGACTTCGAATAGAATGTGTACAATTTTTGAAATAGAAAAATTATTGAGGCCATAACTTTTTGATAGGAGTTGAATTTGGACCTGACTATTATTCCAGATGAAAGATTTTAAAATTTCTCTTTTTATAGAGTGGTCATAATAGAAAATTGGGCTAGTATTTTGAGAGATGACTATTTTTAGTTTAGATAAATTTTAGGGTACGGCTCAAAAGCCTTCCTTTTGGGTTGATGTCTTAATTACAGGTTTGAGGGTAATAAGGGGTTAAAGAAAACATCCCTCCATTATATTTATAGATTTAAAACAACCCAAAACCTTCATTAATCATTTTATAAAGTCATCAAAAAAACATACTATTTTAGGCTAAAATCAAGTAATTTAGGAACTCCATCTCAGTGGAATCATTAAAGATAATCAAATGATCATTTTGGGAGGGAAGTTCATTATTCTTTACTGTTCATGTCGGATTTACATCCATTTATGGCTGATTTGATCATTTTTACATTGATAGATGAGTGATTAATAATTTCTTGCCATTATATGATGCTGTATATGTTTAAAAAGTATTTTGGATCTACTTTTCAACTTAAAAACTATGTTTTAATCTCTAACATGATTTGAAAAATATATTTAAATGGAGTTTTAATGATTTTGAATAGTTTAAATCACATGTTTGGATGTTGTGAACTTATATATGCATGTTTGGTATATGTTTAAATGTCTGAATTATTCATATTGCTTGATGTGATGATATTTGTCATCTTTGTGGTTACAAGTTTGTAGGTATGGATGGAATACTCTCATTGAGTGATATGGAGGTGATTTATTTTATGGATGGATAACTTCCAAGTGCATGGGAAGGATATACCAATAGAGTCTTCGATAAATTGCACTAGGACATGGAGTTTGTAATCGTAGAATAATTTCAGTGAGTTGGCACCAGAGTATTTGGAGTTGCTTGCTGCAATTGAGGGATACACATAGATCGTAGAGGAAAAGCAAATGACGATTGATTATTGGAATTACTACCAAAACACTTGGTGAAATTTCACTAAGTGGATATATCAACATAGATCCTTATGGATCGACGTAGATCTATACCAATTGACGGGGAATCAACATTTTTGGAAAGGAAGGAACAAGGTGTCACTTGCAAGCAAAAGTGAAGTAGATTTTTCTATGTGAATGGATTGGCACCGATTTATACGGATTAGTGCTGATCGAGGCTTTGGCTAAATAAGGCATTTAGAGCTAACAGAAGAAAGAGGGAAGCAAATTCGGCTATGTATATGGACTAGCATCAATTCTTGATCGATTGGTTCCATTCCATGCTACGACAGTGAATCAATATTGGCTGCAAAGAGATTCTACTATCGTTATGTGTGCTAAGCGATTATTGGTGACCAAAGGGTTCGATGTTTACTCATAAAGAGGCAGTAGGTAAGGACACTCACTGTGGATCATTGAAGTGGATTCATATCTTTTGACCATCTAAGTGGGTCAAGTTTCTGGCTATCTTAGTGGACAAGGATTCATGCATCGATAGAGCCACGATGTTGAGTAGTCGTTGACCTTGTGACATTGGTAATTTGAGTTATCATATATCTAAGTGCATTTTCAGTATTAGAGATGCTTGATTGTTTGATGGTTGTGATTGTTGTCTATATGGTGTAGGCATTTTCGAGTCTAATACACCGACATCCTAGTATGTACTTAGAAAGTGTAGTACACCCATATTAATGATCGTTGATTAGCATATATGTTTTTATGTACTAACTTGCTGAATGTAGAAGTAGGTGACATGTGACTTTCCATGCCATATTTCTTGTATTTATGATACATTATGTTTTATATCTATTATTTTAGCTTGTAGGCCGCTCATATAAGACTATTGCTGATCCAATGTTATTTGCATTGCTTCTTATATTCTCGGGTACTCTTAAATTGTAGAATGAGGGACAAGTATGATGATAGCGCATGGAGCTATGCATAGGACAAGTAAGAGGCTTATGCTTACTCATATATACTATTTTATAGAGCTACTAGTGCTTATTCCAATTTGTAGTGCTATGTAGTTATCAACACTTTATTGTATCTAGATAAAGTTTTATACTATGTAGTTTATATTGTTTTTAAGACGTATAAACTCATTTATATGTTGTGATGTATAAGCTAATGAACCATGTCATGCTCTAATGAAGTTTTTTCTTGGGTTCATTTTATTATGCTTCTATCTCGCCAGTTTTTATATCTATGTTCGATATTATATTTTGTCTATGTGTTGTGAGATATATGAGAGGTCACTAATTGATCGATAATGTTTCCAACCCTTAAAGATTTCCCTCCATCGGTCAGCCACTATTACAGCGCTATTATTGGGTTATATTGATGATATTGGTGTACCTAAGGTGGAGAGAGGTCGTTACAATATGGACCGGTACTGGTCATTCTTTCTCGGCATAAATAAACACTTAAGAAAGTTTCCACTAATTTGCCATTGACCTCTTCTCTTTGCCTCATCTGGACTGCATCTAAATATAGAAAAATCGCTAAACTCTAATTCTAGTTTCATTAATTCCTTCCATCCATCGACTTAAGGTAAATCTGTCACTTTGATGTCACACTCCTCCATATCGACCCATCAGCGCTACCATCAATCCATGCCCTCACATCTACAACCATTCCACTTACGATCGATGTTGACTGCTTCTATTCAACATGAGATGATATCAAGATGACAAAGGGGAAGTTTAGGTTGATTCTGAGTGAAAGTGAGAATGGATTAGCATGTGATGGATTTTCCTTTTGGTTGGATAATTTCATGCCAAAATTTTGAAATTGGAGATATTCGATAATACACAAGTTTAATATGGAGATTCTTGCTAGTGTTGACCATTAACACATCCCGGAATTCACATTCCATCAACGTCTGTCTACATTGGACAAAGATGCTTTGTTTCTCCTTTATTCCACCATCTATCTAGGAAATGCCGATTGAGAATCAGAGTCTTTACTCGCATTAGATCCATCCGGGACTATTATTGTAGTTCCTACATTAACAACCACTGTACAACACATAGTTTCATCATGTACTAGAGCTCGCTTGCAACCATTAGCGGGCATTCATTCTACACCACACGCTTTTATACACCGTGCACAAGTCATAGGATACACATACAATATAGGACATCCACCACCCCAAGTCAATGTAAAAAGTCTGATAAGCTGACGAACATCAACATTGATTAAATGCTATACATTGACCATGCCAGGACTTAACACCTATTCACACATAATACTTACCTGACCTTGCTCGTCATCTAAGATTTCCAGTTAATTGATGGCTACAAGACACTATTTCGTCTTTCTACAACCGCAACCACTTTTGCATCTTCCTTGCCTGTAGGTGCATCATCCTGGATAGGAGCATAATAAAATAATACAATAAAATGTATTTTTCGATTTAAATTAGTATTTTTAATGAAGAAAAATGAACTTTAGAATTAAAAAGAGAAATTAGGATTTTAAAATGGTTTCGAGCTATGGAAAATGTTTTGAATGAATAAAGGGATGAAATAATTGATGAATATGATAAAAATGATATTTTGGAGTTTTAGTTAAATTAAAATTTATAGATTTAATTTTTGTGTTTATTTTTGACAAATTATAAAATATTGGCTTGAAATCCAAAATTAGAGTTTGAATTGTATTTTATGAAACATATAGCCATTTATAAATTTATCTTCGAAAAATAAAATGTATTTGTAAGTTGTAAAGTTATTTTGATGAATAAATAAATTTAAAAAAAAATTTAAGTACTAAAAGTGGTTATTTAAACTTTCGAAAAATTATTTCAGATGAAAATAAATTTAAGAAAAATATTTTACTAGCCCGAAAAATTCTTATGATCCATAAAATGATTTAAAATAGTGGAAAATGAGTTAATTACATTGCATATGAAAAGATAAACATTTTTCCTTAACTTTAGTAGGCCTTTTGGGTAGCCAAAGGAGCGATACCAGTTCCTTAAACATTAAACCAGCCCAATCCATCATTTTATTTCATCCTTATCCATTTTCTAAACCAAATACATTCTAAAGAAACATTTTTCATGGTAGCCAACCTAAGGGTTTGATCAAATTTTCTATTTCCAAGCCATTTTCAAGTTAAAATCCAAAGTAAGTTACTCTTAACCCTCTACATCCAAATATCATTATAGTGTGTTAAATTTCAAATTTTGATGCTTATTATACTTAAAGTTGTAAATATTGGGGTTTGATTTTGGTGTGTGAAGAGCTTTCTAATTTTTAAAATAGAAAAATAGGTGAGCATAGCAATTTGATTTTGATTCATGTGCAATATGTTTTAGTTTTTCATGCTGTTACGTTTTATGTTATGCATTTACGGTTGTGTGTTTGCTTTAGACATGATTATGTTGACAGATGTTATGGTTTTACTTTACGATCATAATAAAAATGCAAGCATACTCCCATATTAAATCACCCTGTGCTTCATATATAATTTGGTTTAGATGAGTGTTTGCACTAGTGAATAGACGACCCATAATAAGGTCTAGTAATGCCAAAATTCATTAGAATCGATGGGCGGATGATGACATTTGGCTTGGAGCTTAATGCCCTAAGCAACAGCTAACTGGTGGATTGGTTGGTTATAACCAATTAGGTGATTGCCTGGAGCACATGTTGAAACTTGTTTCCTTGATTTTGAATTTCCTGAAAAATGTTTTGAGATGATTTTATATATAAATTGTATTTTTTATTTATTTAAATTTATTATGAATATAGTTGAAAGAATTTCAAAATATATGTTGGAATCACAAATAATTTATAAGATAAGTACAAAGGACACTAAATGATTTTCTTTGGCTTTTCAATTTGAAACTCTTATCCAATTTATTCATAAGTGTATTTTAAATGAAAATTTAATATTTTTGATGTGCCTTAGTGTGTGAGCTCTATGATACTTATAAAATACAACGGTTCGTTAGTGACATTTTAACGCATTGTTATGGTTGAAATTGGTTTGTGTTGATATGAATGAAGTGCTCATACTTGTCATATGAAACAATATTTTAATTAATTATTATCTTGTGGTATACCTTATTTTTTCATGTAATAATATTGTATTGAAAATATGAAGTACTAGTTGTATACATAAATGGTTATATTGAATGATCATTTTAAGATGATATGTCATGAGTGAAGAATGGTTTGATTAAAGAATTATTTGTTGTATTATAATCATATTCATGCTAGATTTACTTCATTGTTCTATGTGTTGATTCATATTGCTATGCCTTATTGATATTAAGCATTGAACCAATGAATTTTTGGTTTAGGGAATCCTATGCTATATTAAATACAGTGTGATGATATGTATGCCCAACACACATATGGGACATGAACATAGGATAAAAATCAATTTTTATGATAGTGAGGATAAATATCAAAAATATGATTTTGATAACAAGAGTACAAAGTGAGAGAACTAGATAGGCTAGCTACCTATCCTAGTCGGACAAATTCAGGGTCTCTCCTTGAATTGTGGCAAACTAGTCCATCGCCACTATTTTGCCAAAAAATCCGCTGCATGGACACACCATGGACGGCTCCAAGCAAGAAGGAATATATTAGTAATAATAATAGAAATGAGAAAATATGTTTGTGTGTAAAGCATGACGAGGTAAGTGTTGACGAGGATGCGAGATGATTATGCAACAAAAAGATCATGCGGGGGCGCCCGCAGTTTCTGGACGAGGGATATACAAATGAAATAGTTGTTATATCTTAGTGTAAGCCAAAGTCTAGTAGAGTGCATATGAAGATTTTTAGTTAAAGGAATATATAGATGAAACATGTCGTGATATCTTAATATCAAGGCAGAGTCACTAGTTATATGTTATCAGACCTTATTAATTGGTGATTGAAATTGTGTTTTTGATAACTATGAAGATTTCAACCTATAAATATGGATAGGAAATGGTATCCTAGTTTATTAGAGTTGAAGATATGAGTCACTTTAAATATTATCGGTACATGAGCATTTAAACAGTTTTTTATGAGATGTGGGCAGGATTAGATTATGGAGTGGGTGATATATTTTATTTGTTAGACTTATTACATGTAAACCCAATAGCAAAGATAGATAATTCATATGCACTGTTACACTTGTAGATTGTTTCTAGCCTGACTCGGGGTTTGTTATGTGTTTGACAACCTTAGGCTAGACTGAGGTTGTTGCTTTACTGGATGATTACTTTTTGCCACTTGTTTATAGTGTGTTTTGTTTAGAGGGTGGAGTAGGTGGCGATCATGGTATACTACATTCATGGTATCACTGATTTGGAATATCATGGATATTACCATGAGATAGTGGTCTACAGTTGCACCTACTTTACTCTGCCTATTGATGATATTGGATGTTATGTCAGTGACTCTAGTAGTATATGCATAGATGTCATTTTTGGGAAGTTTATATATAGTTCACCATGTATATATATTGATGTATTTTGAGATGTCCTTATACTACACAACTTTGATGTATATAATATATTTTGACCATTCTATTGTGATAGCATTGCCTGATATCTATTTTATTTTCTATGTTTAGACATGCGATTTACTCAATCTTAGTAACTTAAATGTGTTTCTTTGTGTCAAGATAAAATACATATTATTTAAGATATATTCATGTATTGTAACATATTCATGTTAACCCAAAGTACTATATATGAGAGATCGCTCATATCATGTCCTTTGATCCGGGCTATTGGATAATTATTACTCTCTAGTAGCTTGACCACTAAGCTTGGGCATCATAGCTTAGTATTATGGCAAGGTCTGAGTAAATCAGGAATGAGAACATATTTGGCCATAGAAGAGTGAGACTTAGGAAGTTACTCGGTCCAGGTGGTTATGGGAATGACTCATATACGTGATGGATGAGCTAAAGTGAAGTTCTATGGGATGAACATCAAGGTGGTATATATAAGTATTTGTATCACGATGCATATTTCTAATGAAGTTTTACATATTCAAATGTAATATTTGAATCTCTACTTATAGAGATGGATACATATTTGATAGAAGTATGGCATGCCTTGGTTGACCTAGAGTGGGTATTTTGATCAATTCGTCCATTGGTTAACCTAGTGGTTCTGGTAATCGCGACATACTCTTAACTATGGAACAATTGATGGAGGTCATGAGACACGTCTAAAGCTTAGGGTAGTCAAAGCTCCGAATCTAAATCCTCGACCAAAATTCACCAAGCTTTGCACAACTACACAAGCCTAGGCAGATAGTTGTTCCTTAGAAACAAAGGAATGATGGGTATCTATTCTTGGTTTAAAACTCGTAAAAGGTACTTCGATGATTTAGGCTTGCCAAAAAGGGAAAAGAAAAGGTTGGCATCTTGTCAACTGTAGTCTTGTACATTAGACTGTACAATGTGGTAACTGTAGAGATAACCGAGGAAGATATTACTTGGTAAATATTTAAAGAACTTTCTAAGGCACATTTTCTACCTAAAGCTGAGAAAGCTGCTCTATTACGGTAGTTTATAAGCAAGGAGACTCGTCCTTACAGGATTATGTAAATGAATTCCATGTACTCTCTAGGTATGGAATAGCCCACATAATAATCCATTAGAAAATAACGAGAAGTTCGTTTTCAGTTGAGAAATGATTTGAGGGATAAGCTCTGACTTAGATTTCCATTTGAGAAGATTGTGGACATGGCATTGAGGCTTGAGAAAGTCCGAGAGCCAGAAATGGACAGTCTACTCAGCAATTTCACTAGCAGAAGAAGCAGTTCTTTCTGAATAGAAATCAATAGTTCAAGAAGAGCAAGGAACATTTTGGACCGAAGCAGAAAAGTTAGAAGAAACCACAATACAAATCTCAGGTGGAGTGACGTTCTTGTGGAAATAAAGACATTATGCCAATGAACGCAGAAGCTCGAGTCAAAGGAAAATGAAAAGGTGTTGCAGCTATAATGAGATGGGACACATTCTAGGTAGTGTATAAAGCCAAAGATGTAAACTCTGGGCAAGATATTTGCTATAAGATGTTTTCTATAGAAAGTCTTACTTTTTCTATGCTATATAAAAGAAAGAAAGCCTCAATTTTGGATGGCATTATTTTATGGAATGGATTATCTATTAGAGTTCTCTTCGATATAAGTATGCTTCATTCATTTGAATCAAGAGAGCAAGTAAAGAAGTTAGAGTTGGATGTTTCCCTTCTAGTCATTTCTCTTAGAGTAGCCAATCTGATTGGTGGTTATGCTACTCTAGGAAGAAGTGCTATGATGTTATAATATGTGTAACAACCCATATTTTATGTATCGTAGGATATTAAAATATTTTTATTTTATTCATATTAGTTCGTATGACTCTAAATTTTGACTCCTGGGGACATTTTCCATATCTGTTATTTTTATCGAATTTCCATGTGATCATTTTGACCTTGAAAACCATTTATGGACTATAACTTTTGATCATTGCCGAGTTAGGGTCTCAAACCACTTCCATTGTTTCAAGTTGATGGTTTTCCATTTTATAGAGTGGTCATGATAGTAAAACGGACTTACTCTTTGAGAGATACGACTGTTTTAAGTTTTAAAGGCTACTAAATAGATTATAAGGTAACTAGACGGGCCTAAACCCGAGCCCATTAGCCCAATACGGGTTTGGAGCCTAAGGAGAAATGTTAGGGCTGAAGTGGATCACTTCTCACTTTCCCAAAACATTCCCAAACCTCTATTTATCCTGTCTTCTTCAAAAATCTTCTTATTTTCTTTAAAAACCATAACCAAAATAAGTAATTAAGGGGTAATTAGCATAGACAATTAGGATTTCACCACTTTGACCAGATTTGGGTGTTGGGTCATTGTTGTCCAAACTTTATTTTGGAATTTAAAGTGATAATTCGAGAATTTAGTGAGTGATTACTTGATCTCACTATTTTGTACTGGTTAATATCATTAAAGATAGCAATTTTATGATGATTTCTATGTTAAATGAGTGTTTTTGGATGATATTTGCTGAAATATAGGCTTGGATGAATTGTTTTGATGTGGTTTGTTAATATTTTAGTGTAGTTAGGAAAAGAGATTTGACTTAGGTAAAACAATGGCAAATTTACTCCAAATTGGATGAAACTTGGAGGATGAGCTTTGAAACAAGAGCAGTGCTTGCAGTTTAATTCGCATTAGGTTTGGACGAGAAAAAGTGGTTGGTGACGAGTGGTTTTATTGGTAGAAGTAGTCGGAATTTGATGAAACTTAAAGGATGAGCTTTGGAGCATGGGCATAGCTCACGGTTCAATTCAAATCATGTTTGGACCAGGAAAGTGGTCGGGGACGAGTGGTCCAGTGGTTGGGGATGAATGGTTTTTGGTCCATAAAAGTAGCAGCAATTGGATGAAACTTGGACGATGACCTTTGGAGCATGGGCAAAGCTCACGGTTCAATTCGCATTAGCTTTGGACCAGGAAAAGTGGTCGGCGACGAGTAGTCCAATGGTTGGCGATGAATGGGTTTTAGTCGACAATATTAGTCGAAATTGGATGAAACTTGGAGGATGGGTCTGGAACTTAGGAGAAGCTTATGTCTCAATTCACAATGAAATTCATTCAATAGAAGCTTTGACGGAAGCAGTCCAATAGTTAGCGACAAGTGGTTTTAGTCAAGAAAAAGTTGTCGAAATTGGATGAAACTTGGAAGATGGGCTTTAAAGCGTATGGGAAGCTTATGTTTCAAGTTGCATCGAAATGTAGTTGATGAAAGCTTTGGTGACGAGTGGTCCAATGGTTGGCAATGAGTGGTTTTTATCAAGTAAAAAATCATCAAAATTAGATGAAACTTGGAGGTTTGGTTTTGGAGCATAGGTGAAGATTATGTTCCAAGTCACATTGAAATCTATTTGGCAGAAGCTGTGGCGACAAGTGATCCAGTGGTTGACAATGAGTGGTTTTTGGTTGGCAAAAGAAGCCAGAATCAGATGAAACATGGAGGATGGGCTCTGAAGCATAGGGAAAGCTTATGTTTCAAGTCACATTATAATCTAGTAGGTAGAAAGCTCTAGCAATGAGTGGTCTTGTGGCAGCAGAAATCAACCTGATAGCACTTTGCTTCAGGGCTTGGTAACAGAATGGAGTTAGGTTCAACGATGGTGTTCGATGTTGGAAGGAATCGTGAGAATGGTTGTCCACAAAGGGCGGCTTCTTGGAAGGGTGACCCATGAATGGAATGTTAATTGGTTCTATGGTGGAAAGAAGGAATATGAAATGTTTCCTTGAGGATAATGGAAACTAAATAGAGCAAGGAAAGGGCGTGAATACGCATGGTAAGGGATCATTGATACTTAAAGTGTTTTACGATGTACTCGAAAGTAGGGGTATTATGAGTGCACTCATGGGTACTTTAAAAGGCTACATCAGATCACTTAAATGGATTTGTATACTCTGGATCGAAGGAAAGGGTCTAGTATCAGCTTCGGGCTAAAGACGAGTACACTGAAAACCGAGATTTCCATTAATCCTTGACAGGTGAAAGGTCATATGAGTTATCATATTTCAAAATAAAATTGAGTGATAATGAGGATTGTTTGATGGATGTTATGTTTTGTTTGATTATTTTCTCCCATAGTCTATCACTCTAGGGATGTCGTCACTTAAGATAAGTATTAAGGATAGGGATACATTAACACCTGACCTTGTACTTAGGTTGTAGTGCACTCTTACGACGTATTAGAGTAGCATATTATATTTGTCATATGCTAACTATTTGGTTGCAGGGACAGGTCGGGTGTGGTTCGTATACCCTTGTTCCTTACTTTATCGACTTGTATAGTATTTTGAGATTTATTTATTGCTCGCACTAGATTATTGTCTAATCCAAGGTTTTATGCTTTGCTTCTTATTATCTCTGGTATTCTTAAATGAATATACTAGATAACAGGTTTAAGTAGGATGCAGTAATTGTACAAAGGATGAGCTAGATGGAGATATCATATTATATATGGATTACTATGCTTATTCCGCTTTGAAATACTGTGGGCCTAGATAGTGTTTGCTATTTTTTATTATGAGATTGTTATTTGAGTTTATTCCTTGTAACGACCCGGAATTTTGGGCAATATAAATTTAATAATCTGTAATAATATTTAATTGGTTTGATAATTTTCTTTATAATTTTAATTTAAAATTGGCTAATTTATTCTTTTTAAAGGTCAATGAATTTTTAATATGGCAATATTGTTAAGATTTGTTTCTCTAAGCTAATAAATTTTTATTCTATTTATAATATATATAAAATTGATATATATTGTGAATAGAAGAGCTTTTGTTTTAAATTTAAGATTTAATTTTCAAATTGTAATATATATGTATGTATATGTTATAATTTGAGTAGTTTGAAATTTAGTTTAATCTATTGATAATTTTGAATAGTAATTTAAAGCTTTGTTTAATTTATATTTTCAAAAGTTAATTCAAAGATTTATTCATTTGCTTTCAAAATGTAAGATAATTGTTTATTTTAAATATGATAGTTTATAAAGGAAATTTATCAATGTTTTATTTTTGTTTTCTTTAAAATGTTTGATTTAAATGGTTATAAATGCATATGTATAAATGTTTTAGATTTTAAATACATATATTAGAATTATTTGCATTTTTATTAGTGTTAGAATATTTCTTTTAAAAGCAAACTTATATTTATTTATAAAGCAAATTTAATTAATAGGCTATATTCACATTTTAAACTAAGTAAAATTTATTAAAAAGACTTAAAGTACAAATGTAAACATATTATCACCTTGCAATAACACATGTAAGTAAATTAAGCAAGTAGAGTGACATTTGTTTGAATTAAGGAACATGTGGCATTATTTTCATTTTAATTTTAATAAATGTTTTTAGAAAAAGAAAGTTAGTTTTTCACAAACATTTTTCCATTGTCTTCTTTCTTAGCTCAAAACAGAATTTTTTTTTTCAAACATGAAATTAAACCAGAATCAAATCTGAGTAAAAACAAATCTGCAAACTTGAATGTTCTTCATATCAACAAACCAAACCTGCAACACCAAGTAGAATCTGCAAATTTACAACCTGCAACTAAATGAGAGTTCAGCTGCAATCAACAGTTTCAACATTAGTTCAGTAGTATCAACTTTTAAAGGCATCAATTTAGGCATGCAGTAGATTTTCTTCAGCAAATATCAAAACACTTTTCCAGATTTAAATTTCAAGAGGTTGGAAAATGAAGTTGCTCTGCCAAAAAAATTAGGTGAGTAAATTCTTCTTTAAAAAATAGATTTTAAACCTATGAGTAAATTTTTAATCTGAGATCAAAACTTAAATACATGGATAAAAATCTAGTGGTAATGCAGTGTTAATTGTTTGCATGTATGAATATGAATGCATTTTATGTATTTATGATATGCCTGTGAAAACGTCTGTAATTGGATATAAGTATATGCCTCTGTTGTGTACAGGCTAAACTTTCCCCTAAGGAAAATTTCATTTCACTTCATTCATTTGGTTTTAGGATTTGATTTATGAATGGAAAATGATCATTTCTGTGTGGTATTAATTTTAAAAATAGTTTTAAGATTTTTCATTTAGTACTTTTCATATAAAAAAATATTAAATACAGTGAAGGGATAAAAATAGTTAAAAATCAACCATAGTAATTTCAGATTTTGATTGCAGAATCTGATATGTTAAACTAAATGGTGAATTTTAGGATTCGAATCAGGATTTTTAATGTGGTATAAATCGAGATATGCTAGGATGAATGAGTTTGGGAAAATCTCTGAATCCAGATGATTGGCATATAGAGAAGCAGTAATTTTTGGTTTGATGGTAGCTTAAGTGATGTCTCTAGTAAGATTTGTAGTTTGGAGTGAGGATTTCTCTGATATCTGAAGGAAATCTTTTTAAAGATTCGGAGTGTATCTTTGAAGTGTAAGTTTGGATTTAGCTTGGGCGAGCGAATTTTTCTTGAGTTTGATTCTGTTGGAAGTGCAGAAGTAAGTGATGGTATCTTGGTAACTGCGTGATGAGGTGCAGTATCCTTGGATATTTTCTGAAGGCGTTTTCTCTTGAAGCAGTTTTAGTAGTGGTTGAGGAGCAGTCTTTACCTGCCGCAGAGAAGATTCGTCTGTGTAGAAGTCGTTTGGATCTTCAGCAAGGAGTTTGGCTGTTTTGGAATATGAGACTAAGGTCTATAAGTTATTTATTTTGACATGGTCTCATTTGTTATTCCTTAAGGAAAGCGAGTTGTTGATGCTTGGTTTGGAGTCCAAGTTTCTTGAGAGGTTGTCTGCCATCTCAGAGGTCCGTTGTGTGGTTTGTTGATGGTTTTGATTTTGGAGAAGCCTTTGGATTAGATTTTTTGGTTAGCTATGGTAGCAGTGCAACTCGAAGTGTTCGGTGTGCTGACGAGAAGATTTTTTAGCTTTGCTGTATCATCGAGGTAGAGTTTGGAAGCAGCTGTGTGGCTTGTTTCTCCGATGGTTCAGAAATTTTTGTGGTTCTCTTTCAGCAGTCCGGGCTAAAGGTGGTGATGTTCTCTTGAAGGGTTAGCTTTGTTTGGGAATTTTTCTTAGGCAATCTTTTGTTTGAGACTGAGGATTCTCATGTGGAAGTAGTAGCTACTGAGGTAATCAGAAGTTGTCTGCATCTGGAAGTTGAGTTCCATATTGTTTTGGTTCCAGAAGCAATTTTGGTAGTTAGCCTGATAGTTGGATGGTTTTTGGAGAAAGCAGAGTTGGTATAGCAGCTCAGAATTGTTTCTGGAATTGGACTGATCTAGCTTTTGGAATAGGATTCTGTTTTGAGGTTGTGTGACTGAGTCAGATGAGTCATTCAGATTTTTATGGATTTGATGAACAAAGTATCTGGATATATTGGATAAGTTTGTACTCGTGTTCATCAACAGATATTCTTATCTATTTTAGAATTAGAGTTGTGCAGCGGAAGCAAGGTAGCTGCTGTGCAAGGGAGGAAGTAAGTTCAGTTTGCTATTGCTTGAGTAATAGAGCTTGTGTTTTGGATTTCGACGGATTTTGGAAGACTTTTCCGTTGAATAGGATCTAGAAGCTATTTGCTTTGGTCTAGTTGTTTCTAGAAGTATCATCATTGGTTGAGCTGATCAGGAAGAGATTGGTAGTCTTGGATTGTCTGTTGAGTTACAGATATGAGATAAGAAGATTTGGAATTCGAAATTGGAAACTTCATTTGTTATAAGGATTTCTCTGGTTAAGAAAGCAGTAATTGGATAAGATTGGTTGGTTAGAGCTGAGGCATTTGAGATTTCTTATCCGTGTTTTGATAGGATGAGATTGAATTGCCAGTTTGGATAGCTGGAATTCATTGTATAACACGTATCTCTGAGGGAATACGTGTATGATTCATTGATTGGTTGTTGAACCTGTAGTTCAGTTAGATTTGGATGTTGAACTGAATTTGAGAGTAATTTGATGTTCTGTTCAGATTGAAGGATCTACAGATGAGTGGAGCTCTGGATTTTGGTTGTGTAGCTAGTTTGTTGGCTTTTGTAGGACGAGTCTCCCGGTGATTTATACTTGGGAAACTCGAGATAATATTATAGATTTATTCTGATTTGTGTCAGGATAAATAGTTAGAGTTGTTTATTTGATTGCTATGGATGTTAGTAATTGGTTGTTAGGAATGCTTTGCTGTTTGAAATTAAAATTTGTACTGGATTATTAAATTACCTTTCTTTTAAATTTCGGGAACGAAATTCTTTTAAGGGGGGAGGATTGTAATGACCCGTAATTTTGGGTAATATAAAATTAATAATCTGTAATAATAATTTAATTGGTTTGATAATTTTCTTTATAATTTTAATTTAAAATTGGCTAATTTATTCTTTTTAAAGGTCAATGAATTTTTAATATGGCAATACTGTTAAGATTTGTTTCTCTAAGCTAATAAATTTTTATTATATTTATAATAAATATAAAATTGATGTATATTGTGAATAGAAGAGCTTTTGTTTTAAATTTAAGATTTAATTTTCAAATTGTAATATATATGTATGTATAATTTAAGATTTAATTTTCAAATTGTAATATATATGTATGTATATGTTATAATTTGAGTTGTTTGAAATTTAATTCAATCTATTGATAATTTTGAATAGTAATTTAAAGCTTTGTTTAATTTATATTTTCAAAAGTTAATTCAAAGATTTATTCATTTGCTTTCAAAATGTAAGATAATTGTTTATTTTAAATATGATAGTTTATAAAGGAAATTTATCAATGTTTTATTTTTGTTTTCTTTAAAATGTTTGATTTAAATGGTTATAAATGCATATGTATAAATGTTTTAGATTTTAAATACATATATTAGAATTATTTGCATTTTTATTAGTGTTAGAATATTTCTTTTAAAAGCAAACTTATATTTATTTATAAAGAAAATTTAATTAGTAGGTTATATTCACATTTTAAACTAAGTAAAATTTATTAAAAAGACTTAAAGTACAAATGTAAACATATTATCACCTTGCAATAACACATGTAAGTAAATTAAGCAAGTAGAGTGACATTTGTTTGAATTAAGGAACATGTGGCATTATTTTCATTTTAATTTTAATAAATGTTTTTAGAAAAAGAAAGTTAGTTTTTCACAAACATTTTTCCTTTGTCTTCTTTATTAGCTCAAAACAGAATTTTTTTTTCAAACATGAAATTAAACCAGAATCAAATCTGAGTAAAAACAAATCTGCAAACTTGAATGTTCTTCATATCAACAAACCAAACCTGCAACACCAAGTGGAATCTGCAAATTTACAACCTGCAACTAAATGAGAGTTCAGCTGCAATCAACAGTTTCAACATTAGTTCAGCAGTATCAACTTTTAAAGGCATCAATTTAGGCATGCAGTAGATTTTCTTCAGCAAATATCAAAACACTTTTCCAGATTTAAATTTCAAGAGGCTGGAAAATGAAGCTGCACTGCTAAAAAAATTAGGTGAGTAAATTCTTCTTTAAAAAATAGATTTTAAACCTATGAGTAAATTTTTAATCTGAGATCAAAACATAAATACATGGATAAAAATCTAGTGGTAATGCAGTGTTAATTGTTTGCATTTATGAATATGAATGCATTTTATGTATTTATGATATGCCTGTGAAAACGTCTGTAATTGGATATAAGTATATGCCTCTGTTGTGTACAGGCTAAACTTTCCCCTAAGGAAAATTTCATTTCACTTCATTCATTTGGTTTTAGGCTTTGATTTATGAATGGAAAATGATCATTTCTGTGTGGTATTAATTTTAAAAATAGTTTTAAGATTTTTCATTTAGTACTTTTCATATAAAAAAATATTAAATACAGTGAAGGGATAAAAATAGTTAAAAATCAACCATAGTAATTTCAGATTTTGATTGCAGAATCTGATATGTTAAACTAAATGGTGAATTTTAGGATTCGAATCAGGATTTTTAATGTGGTATAAATCGAGATATGCTAGGATGAATGAGTTTGGGAAAATCTCTGAATCCAGATGATTGGCATATAGAGAAGCAGAAATTTTTGGTTTGATGGTAGCTTAAGTGATGTTGATCAATAGAAAAATATTGGTGGAAGTTACCAAGGGTTGTGGTGAGCTGTGATCGATGAAGTAGGGTTTCGAGTGTCGTTTTTGGTTGAGTTGAAGTTGACATGATTTCGGCAAAAATGGAGCTTCGATCTCGATCGCGAGGGTCGCTATTGCATCGTGGTGGCGCGAGGTTGCTCTGGTTGGAGAGCCATAGTTTCTGGCGTAGGAATGGTCGACGATGGGTAGGTTTTGGGGTCGGAGCTTCTGCAGTATTGCAAGCAAATGAGTCAAATTTTCGATTCGCGTTTCGGTTTTTGGATCTGGTTCGAAGTTAGGGTTGATGAGGTCGCGTGTGGTTGGTTGACGATCGGCTTGATGGTCGGAGTTGTTTGGATTGGTGGTGCATGTGCACCGTGCACGACTTTGGGTATGGTGTGTTTTGAATTTGAGAAGACGAGTTACGCTCGAAGGAAGCTTGCGTTTTCCTGTAGGTTGACTCGAAGATTTGAGGAGTGGGTGGTTTCTCGAGGGAAGAACGGGAAAACTCAGGGTCGAACTCGAGCATTTTAGGTTGTTGCTTTCTGGTTAATACTGTGAAAGTTTTAAGCTGCAAATTAACTTGAGTTTGAATAAATAAAATCAAGCATTTTATTGTAAACAAGTTTTATAAAAGAAACAAAATACTAAATTAAACTTGTTATTTGAAAAAAATATGTGAAAATCAAACTTTTAAAGTATCAACTGAATTTATTTTAAATTTAAATTGTTAAGAAGTTGTTTTGAAAATATTTATTTAAGTAAATTTTGAATTTTCAATTTAAAGGAGTGTTTTGGATTTCAATTCAAAAGAAAAGTTGTCATTTTAAGATATTAACTCAAAGTTATCAAGTAATGATTTAAAATCTAAGTTTCAATTAGAAAATTTAAAGTGTTTTCAATTTGAATTTGATTTCTAAATGCTTTATTTTCAAATAAGGATAAGATTATAATATTGAAAACCAAATTGAATAATTTGTTTTTGAGTTGTTTAAACTTAATCAATCTCAAATAACTTATTTATAAAGATGAATAATGCTAAATTACTTTGATATGAATTTGAGAGAACTTAATAAATATGATTTGTCATTTAAGAATAATGTTTTCTTAATTAATTAAGGATTTTAAATCTAGGAAGTTAATTAATTAATTGTTTAATTAATTTTAAATAATTAGTTAATTATTTATTTAATTTTAAATAATCACATAATTATGGATTAATTAAGTATAATTACTTAATAAAGCAATTAATGGTTAATTGTGAATGTAATTAAGGCGGTTAATTACTTTTGGAAGTAATTAATGATAATCACTCATGGAGTAGTTAGTTGAAGTGATTATTCGCTAATCACTTAATGATATCAATTAAAGAATTGATTAATATAATTGTTTTAAAGATAATTAATTATGAAATAATTAATTAAAGGATTAAGGATTATTTAATAATGGAATTAATTATTTAAGAAAGTAATTAAGATTCATTTATGGAAGTAATTAGAGATAATTACTTATGTAAGTAATTAGAGATAATTACTTATGTAAGTAATTAAGAGTTAATTACTTAATTATTTAGTTAAATAATCAATGTGATTAATTAATTAATGAATTTAATTTAAGGTTAATTACTAAGTGTAATTAATTCAAATTGAAATTAATTAATAAGGTAATTAATTAAGGATTTATTTATTTAATTGTTTAATAATTACTTAATGAAGTAATTAAAGATTAAATAATTGAATTAATTAATCAAGGATTAATATAATTAAATTAGAAGTTAATTAATAAGAAGTTAATTAATTTAGTTAAGTAATTACAAATTGTTAATTACTAATTATGATTAGTTAGTTGATTAATTATAAGTTAATTATTTAATTAATTAAAGTATTAATCAAGGTCGATTAATAAAAGTAATTAATTTAAGTGTGATTAATTAATTGTAATTAATTGAGAATTAATGTAATTAATTATAGTTAATTAATTAATATAGGATCATTAATTATTATAATTAATGATAGTAATTAAAGGTTAATTACTAAATATGGATAGGATAATTATTTGAATTAAATATAATTAATCAAGGAAGATTAATTAAGGAAAATCATTAGAGATGATTAATTTATTCTATTTGGAATATTAATTAATGAAGAAGGATTATGGTAATCCAATTGATTAAGAGATAATCAATTCTGTTTTGGATGTTTGATTATTATGGGTTGATTGATTAATATTGGTTAATTAATTGATATTGGATGATCAATATTTGGAGATTGATATTGGATGATTGGTTAATATTGAATGTTTGATATTGGTTGATACTGGATATCTTTGTTATGTGATATGCTGCTTTGTGAAGATGAATATTGAAATGAATTATCTATTGTGATAATATAATTCATCTATCTGTTTACATATCATCCTGAATATAAGTTTAAATTGTTTAACACCCTTAAGTATAACTTGGACATTAAAATGGCGTTTGGTTTTGGTGAGATCGGGATCGGGTTTGCTACATTACAGCGTGATAGGGGGTTCTCGCTTTGCGTTAGGTGGCGAACGGGAGACTCTTACTCCTAGATGCCCCCGGGGGTAGTATAAGGCCTTGCGGGGTTGGTTGCGAGTCGAGAGGCTGGCCGTAAAAGCAAACCCGAGGTACCACTTGGAGCCACGGCGGGGCTGGGATGGTTGAAAAGCCTACCAGTCGAGTGAGCCGCTGTTGATGGATGCAAAGCCTAGACTATCACACTTGGTATCAGAGCATTAGGCTCTGAAGTGTGTCTTTCTTTAGAGAGCATTAGGTTGAGTGAATACCTAGGCTCTGTAGTGGTGTCTTTCTTGAGAGAGCGTACTTGTAATTTTTATATAACTATATATATATATATATATATATATATATTTCTACCTATCTGTTGGGTTATTTGTACGGATTTTCCGACATAAATTTTTAGAGGTAGATGGAGTAGTGGTGTGTGTGTGAAACACGACTACCACTAATGGAAGAGGTCCATATGTTTGAGGTTGGAAGTATTTGTCGAGACTGTAGACCTAATACCGTCTCGAGTAAGATTTGTAGTTTGGAGTGAGGATTTCTCTGATATCTGAAGGAAATCTTTTTAAAGATTCGGAGTGTATCTTTGAAGTGTAAGTTTGGATTTCGCTTGGGCGAGCGAATTTTTCTTGAGTTTGAATCTGTTGGAAGTGCAGAAGTAAGTGATGGTATCTTGGTAACTGCGTGATGAGGTGCAGTATCCTTGGATATTTTCTAAAGGTGTTTTCTCTTGAAGCAGTTTTAGTAGTGGTTGAGGAGCAGTCTTTACCTGCCGCAGAGAAGATTCGTCTGTGTAGAAGTCGTTTGGATCTTCAGCAAGGAGTTTGGCTGTTTTGGAATATGAGACTAAGGTCTATAAGTTATTTATTTTGACATGGTCTCATTTGTTATTCCTTAAGGAAAGCGAGTTGTTGATGCTTGGTTTGGAGTCCAAGTTTCTTGAGAGGTTGTCTGCCATCTCAGAGGTCCGTTGTGTGGTTTGTTGATGGTTTTGATTTTGGAGAAGCCTTTGGATTAGAGTTTTTGGTTAGCTGTGGTAGCAGTGCAACTCGAAGTGTTCGGTGTGCCGACGAGAAGATCTTTTAGCTTTGCTGTATCATCGAGGTAGAGTTTGGAAGCAGCTGTGTGGCTTGTTTCTCCGATGGTTCAGAAATTTTTGTGGTTCTCTTTCAGCAGTCCGGGCTAAAGGTGGTGATGTTCTCTTGAAGGGTTAGCTTTGTTTGGGAATTTTTCTTAGGCAATCTTTTGTTTGAGACTGAGGATTCTCATGTGGAAGTAGTAGCTACTGAGGTAATCAGAAGTTGTCTGCATCTGGAAGTTGAGTTCCATATTGTTTTGGTTCCAGAAGCAATTTTGGTAGTTAGCCTGATAGTTGGATGGTTTTTGGAGAAAGCAGAGTTGGTATAGCAGCTCAGAATTGTTTCTGGAATTGGACTGATCTAGCTTTTGGAATAGGATTCTGTTTTGAGGTTGTGTGACTGAGTCAGATGAGTCATTCAGATTTTTATGGATTTGATGAACAAAGTTTCCGGATATATTGGATAAGTTTGTACTCGTGTTCATCAACAGATATTCTTATCTATTTTAGAATTAGAGTTGTGCAGCGGAAGCAAGGTAGCTGCTGTGCAAGGAAGGAAGTAAGTTCAGTTTGCTATTGCTTGAGTAATAGAGCTTGTGTTTTGGATTTCGACGGATTTTGGAAGACTTTTCCATTGAATAGGATCTAGAAGCTATTTGCTTTGGTCTAGTTGTTTCTAGAAGTATCATCATTGGTTGAGCTGATCAGGAAGAGATTGGTAGTCTTAGATTGTCTGTTGAGTTACAGATATGAGATAAGAAGATTTGGAATTCGAAATTGGAAACTTCATTTGTTATAAGGATTTCTCTGGTTAAGAAAGCAGTAATTGGATAAGATTGGTTGGTTAGAGCTGAGGCATTTGAGATTTCTTATCCGTGTTTTGATAGGATGAGATTGAATTGCCAGTTTGGATAGCTGGAATTCATTGTATAACACGTATCTCTGAGGGAATACGTGTATGATTCATTGATTGGTTGTTGAACCTGTAGTTCAGTTAGATTTGGATGTTGAACTGAATTTGAGAGTAATTTGATGTTCTGTTCAGATTGAAGGATCTACAGATGAGTGGAGCTCTGGATTTTGGTTGTGTAGCTAGTTTGTTGGCTTTTGTAGGACGAGTCTCCCGGTGATTTATACTTGGGAAACTCGAGATAATATTAAAGATTTATTCTGATTTGTGTCAGGATAAATAGTTAGAGTTGTTTATTTGATTGCTATGGATGTTAGTAATTGGTTGTTAGGAATGCTTTGCTGTTTGAAATTAAAATTTGTACTGGATTATTAAATTACCTTTCTTTTAAATTTCGGGAACGAAATTCTTTTAAGGGGGGGAGGATTGTAACGACCCGGAATTTTAGGCAATATAAATTTAATAATCTGTAATAATAATTTAATTGGTTTGATAATTTTCTTTATAATTTTAATTTAAAATTGGCTAATTTATTCTTTTTAAAGGTCAATGAATTTTTAATATGGCAATATTGTTAAGATTTGTTTCTCTAAGCTAATAAATTTTTATTCTATTTATAATAAATATAAAATTGATGTATATTGTGAATAGAAGAGCTTTTGTTTTAAATTTAAGATTTAATTTTCAAATTGTAATATATATGTATGTATAATTTAAGATTTAATTTTCAAATTGTAATATATATGTATGTATATGTTATAATTTGAGTTGTTTGAAATTTAATTCAATCTATTGATAATTTTGAATAGTAATTTAAAGCTTTGTTTAATTTATATTTTCAAAAGTTAATTCAAAGATTTATTCATTTGCTTTCAAAATGTATGATAATTGTTTATTTTAAATATGATAGTTTATAAAGGAAATTTATCAATGTTTTATTTTTGTTTTCTTTAAAATGTTTGATTTAAATGGTTATAAATGCATATGTATAAATGTTTTAGATTTTAAATACATATATTAGAATTATTTGCATTTTTATTAGTGTTAGAATATTTCTTTTAAAAGCAAACTTATATTTATTTATAAAGCAAATTTAATTAGTAGGTTATATTCACATTTTAAACTAAGTAAAATTTATTAAAAAGACTTAAAGTACAAATGTAAACATATTATCACCTTGCAATAACACATGTAAGTAAATTAAGCAAGTAGAGTGACATTTGTTTGAATTAAGGAACATGTGGCATTATTTTCATTTTAATTTTAATAAATGTTTTTAGAAAAAGAAAGTTAGTTTTTCACAAACATTTTTCCTTTGTCTTCTTTCTTAGCTCAAAACAGAATTTTTTTTTTCAAACATGAAATTAAACCAGAATCAAATCTGAGTAAAAACAAATCTGCAAACTTGAATGTTCTTCATATCAACAAACCAAACCTGCAACACCAAGTGGAATCTGCAAATTTACAACCTGCAACTAAATGAGAGTTCAGCTGCAATCAACAGTTTCAACATTAGTTCAGCAGTATCAACTTTTAAAGGCATCAATTTAGGCATGCAGTAGATTTTCTTCAGCAAATATCAAAACACTTTTCCAGATTTAAATTTCAAGAGGCTGGAAAATGAAGCTGCACTGCTAAAAAAATTAGGTGAGTAAATTCTTCTTTAAAAAATAGATTTTAAACCTATGAGTAAATTTTTAATCTGAGATCAAAACTTAAATACATGGATAAAAATCTAGTGGTAATGCAGTGTTAATTGTTTGCATGTATGAATATGAATGCATTTTATGTATTTATGATATGCCTGTGAAAACGTCTGTAATTGGATATAAGTATATGCCTCTGTTGTGTACAGGCTAAACTTTCCCCTAAGGAAAATTTCATTTCACTTCATTCATTTGGTTTTAGGCTTTGATTTATGAATGGAAAATGATCATTTCTGTGTGGTATTAATTTTAAAAATAGTTTTAAGATTTTTCATTTAGTACTTTTCATATAAAAAAATATTAAATACAGTGAAGGGATAAAAATAGTTAAAAATCAACCATAGTAATTTCAGATTTTGATTGCAGAATCTGATATGTTAAACTAAATGGTGAATTTTAGGATTCGAATCAGGATTTTTAATGTGGTATAAATCGAGATATGCTAGGATGAATGAGTTTGGGAAAATCTCTGAATCCAGATGATTGGCATATAGAGAAGCAGTAATTTTTGGTTTGATGGTAGCTTAAGTGATGTTGATCAATAGAAAAATATTGGTGGAAGTTACCAAGGGTTGTGGTGAGCTGTGATCGATGAAGTAGGGTTTCGAGTGTCGTTTTTGGTTGAGTTGAAGTTGACATGATTTCGGCAAAAATGGAGCTTCGATCTCGATCGCGAGGGTCGCTATTGCATCGTGGTGGCGCGAGGTTGCTCTGGTAGGAGAGCCATAGGTTCTGGCGTAGGAATGGTCGGCGATGGGGTGGTTTTGGGGTCGGAGCTTCTGCAGTATTTCAAGCAAATGAGTCAAATTTTCGATTCGCGTTTCGGTTTTTGGATCTGGGTCGAAGTTAGGGTTGATGAGGTCGCGTGTGGTTGGTTGACGATCGGCTTGATGGTCGGAGTTGTTTGGATTGGTGGTGCATGTGCACCGTGCACGACTTTGGGTATGGTGTGTTTTGAATTTGAGAAGACGAGTTACGCTCGAAGGAAGCTTGCGTTTTCCTGTAGGTTGACTCGAAGATTTGAGGAGTGGGTGGTTTCTCGAGGGAAGAACGGGAAAACTCAGGGTCGAACTCGAGCATTTTAGGTTGTTGCTTTCTGGTTAATACTGTGAAAGTTTTAAGCTGCAAATTAACTTGAGTTTGAATAAATAAAATCAAGCATTTTATTGTAAACAAGTTTTATAAAAGAAACAAAATACTAAATTAAACTTGTTATTTGAAAAAAATATGTGAAAATCAAACTTTTAAAGTATCAATTGAATTTATTTTAAATTTAAATTGTTAAGAAGTTGTTTTGAAAATATTTATTTAAGTAAATTTTGAATTTTCAATTTAAAGGAGTGTTTTGGATTTCAATTCAAAAGAAAAGTTGTCATTTTAAGATATTAACTCAAAGTTATCAAGTAATGATTTAAAATCTAAGTTTTAATTAGAAAATTTAAAGTGTTTTCAATTTGAATTTGATTTCTAAATGCTTTATTTTCAAATAAGGATAAGATTATAATATTGAAAACCAAATTGAATAATTTGTTTTTGAGTTGTTTAAACTTAATCAATTTCAAATAACTTATTTATAAAGATGAATAATGCTAAATTACTTTGATATGAATTTGAGAGAACTTAATAAATATGATTTGTCATTTAAGAATAATGTTTTCTTAATTAATTAAGGATTTTAAATCTAGGAAGTTAATTAATTAATTGTTTAATTAATTTTAAATAATTAGTTAATTATTTATTTAATTTTAAATAATCACATAATTATGGATTAATTAAGTATAATTACTTAATAAAGCAATTAATGGTCAATTGTGAATGTAATTAAGGCAGTTAATTACTTTTGAAAGTAATTAATGATAATCACTAATGGAGTAATTAGTTGAAGTGATTATTCGCTAATCACTTCATGATATCAATTAAAGAATTGATTAATATAATTGTTTTAAAGATAATTAATTATGAAATAATTAATTAAAGGATTAAGGATTATTTAATAATGGAATTAATTATTTAAGAAAGTAATTAAGATTCATTTATGGAAGTAATTAGAGATAATTACTTATGTAAGTAATTAGAGATAATTACTTATGTAAGTAATTAAGAGTTAATTACTTGATTATTTAGTTAAATAATCAATGTGATTAATTAATTAATGAATTTAATTTAAGGTTAATTACTAAGTGTAATTAATTCAAATTGAAATTAATTAATAAGGTAATTAATTAAGGATTTATTTATTTAATTGTTTAATAATTACTTAATGAAGTAATTAAAGATTAAATAATTGAATTAATTAATCAAGGATTAATATAATTAAATTAGAAGTTAATTAATAAGAAGTTAATTAATTTAGTTAAGTAATTACAAATTGTTAATTACTAATTATGATTAGTTAGTTGATTAATTATAAGTTAATTATTTAATTAATTAAAGTATTAATCAAGGTCGATTAATAAAAGTAATTAATTTAAGTGTGATTAATTAATTGTAATTAATTGAGAATTAATGTAATTAATTATAGTTAATTAATTAATATAGGATCATTAATTATTATAATTAATGATAGTAATTAAAGGTTAATTACTAAATATGGATAGGATAATTATTTGAATTAAATATAATTAATCAAGGAAGATTAATTAAGGAAAATCATTAGAGATGATTAATTTATTCTATTTGGAATATTAATTAATGAAGAAGGATTATGGTAATCCAATTGATTAAGAGATAATCAATTCTGTGTTGGATGTTTGATTATTATGGGTTGATTGATTAATATTGGTTAATTAATTGATATTGGATGATCAATATTTGGAGATTGATATTGGATGATTGGTTGATACTGGATATCTTTGTTATGTGATATGCTGCTTTGTGAAGATGGATATTGATATGAATTATCTATTGTGATAATATAACTCATCTATATGTTTACATATCATCCTGTATATAAGTTTAAATTGTTTAACACCCTTAAGTATAGCTTGGACATTAAAATGGCGTTTGGTTTCGGTGAGACCGGGATCGGGTTTCCATATTTGGATATCCGAAAACCACATCGATTCCAATTAAACGTTAGGTCGTTAATCCAAGTGGAGCAAGTGAAGACTCGAGGTGTAAGGGCTATACGTCAGTGTAACTCTGTGGGTGATTCCGTAATGAGTTTGACGGAATAGTGCTTATAGATTCGAGATAGTGAATCAGAGTGCAAGGGCTATGGTCGTTGACTCTGAGGGTGATTCCAATAATGAGTGCAACGAGATAGTGCCGTCGATTTCGTTCGAACCCGGAATGAACTTGTACGGATTGAATGCTTTCAAAACATCGTCAGGTGGACGATGAGCATTCTAAGATAGATGTGTTCTATAAAGGTAATCGTAACCTCAAGCCTCATCAACCGGGAATGGCTAAAACATAGGAGGTGCATCAAGGCTTCGTGGGTAGCCCCTACTTGAGAGTGAGATTTACCCCTGTCTAGAGGTCCCTTCTATTTCGGCTTAGTGTGTGGTTGGTCGCGCCAACTACGGGGTGGTCTTGTTCGAGACTGTCCAGTAAGGGATGGTTCCGGCCTTGTGTTGCAGGGAAGTGGGAGTACTCCTCGGTACGTTGATCTAGGCCACGTACTGTGACGGACGGTACCCTAGTAGCCCTACCATTGATGGAAATCCATTCTTCCTGCGAGACCCTACGGTTTTGATTGTATTACCCACTTTTGTGCCTAGTAGCTGGAATTTAATAGATGTAACAATTTCGGCTATTTCTTATTTACTTGAAAACCCTAGACACTATTATAATGTCACTGAATTTCCTATCAAATGTTTTGGTTAGCGTAAGGTAAATTTTTTTCCATGTTTATGTGTGGGAAGCCTTACGTGATACCTTTTCTTTTCAAAGGTTTTCTAAAGTTAAGCAATTTTAACCCGTTTACTCACACCAGACCCCTGTCTGACCCGAGTGTTTATTTTCTGTTTTATTAAACTCTTGGGTACTCATATTATGTATAAGTAGTCAAGTGATCAGGTTAGCTTGACGAATTCTGGAGAAGTTATGGAGCAGGAGGCTTCGACGTGTAGACAAATATTTTGATTCCGCTGTGTATGTTGTGTATGTATCTTGTATACTTGGGTTGTATAGTTGGACAGAAGTTTATAACTGTCTATTATTAGTTTTTTAAGTTGTGTACTCTGATATAATGAGATACTATGTAATATTTTATGTGATATATTATATTTTATTCGTTCCGCTGTGAGTTCTCTGATGTTGTTTATGTTCTTCTTTCTCTTTCTTTTCTTCTTCTATCCCTTTCTTTCTTCAAGATGATGCGATTTTCTGGGAGTAGAAAGTCGGGTCGTCTCACTCCTGCTTTGTATAAACTCTATTACTATATTGTATAACTTTGTAGATCTGTACTTTGATATTTGATTCACTTAGTTATTATTGTCTCTTTTGTTTTATATCTATGATGATTATTATATTTTATTCCATGCATTTTGAGATATATGATAGGTTCTGTGATATTTTTTCTCTTTTAACCCTTGACAATCGTCCTATATCGACCGAGCATAATAGTAGCGCACGTTATAGTTATATTGGGTGTTGGTGGTGTAAGGCGGTTGTCATAATATGTTTGTTCGGCTATTCTTTTTCATGTGAACTATTTATATTGAGAAACCGATCACACTTCAACATCCCAATCACGTCGAACGTATTTTTATTACTCTTAAAGCATCTAAAACTAGTTTGGGGTTATCTTTATGTATTTGAATCCAAGAAAAATGAAGTAAAGCATATTCTGGTAGTCAGAGATTTTTTTGACATTTTTGATCCGATAACGGTTTTACCACCTCGTCGAGCAGTTGAGTTCCAATTTATCTTATTCTAGGCATTCAATCATTCAGTGGCCACCCAATTGTGTATGCCCTAAAGAAAGGGAAGAATTGGGATCACAATTAGAAGATTTTGAGTAGAAAGCATTATTCGTCCTAGTAGCTCATCGTCGGGTGCATCAACATTGTTTGTTAAACAGAAAATGGATCTCTTTGTCTTTGTACAGATTACTAACTACTGAATGACCTTTTTATTAAGAATAAATATCCTTTACTAGGAATATATGATCTTATTGAATGGTTGTATGATGTTAAAGTCTTTTTCATAACTCGATCTCGCTGCAGATATCCACCATCTTCGAGTTGCTAGGGCAGCATTCCTCTTACCGCATTTTGAAACAAAAATGATTATTCCATGTGGCTTGTCATGCCATTCAGGTTGATGACCGCTCCTGCATGTTTTGTTGACGTAATGAATAAGGTTTTCAAAAGTTACTTGGATAAATATGCTCTGTTCTTATTTGATGATATCTTGTGTATTCAAAGATGGAGGAAGAATATGTTATTCGTTTGAGGACGGTGTTTGAGACTCTAAGAACGTACCAACTCAAATCCAAATTCTCAAACTATTACTTTTGGCAGAAATAATTAAAGCTCTTGGGCATATATTTTTAGAGAAAGTTATTTCATTTGACCTAGTTAAAGTCTAAGCTATTTAGGAATGGAAGCGACCAGAGTTAATAATAGATATACATAGTACTATAGGGTTAACGGGATATTACAAAAAATTCATTATGATTTTCTCCAAGGTTGTTATTCCACTCACTTACCCGACAAAGAAAGGAATAGAATTTATTTGGATAGATAAATTTGATGAAACTTTATTGAAGTTAAAGGAGTTACTTACAATTCTCCAGTTCTTATAGCCCCCGAAGGAAGTCAGGATTTGGTAGTATATAGATGCCTATGGGATAGGTCTTGGTGTTGTATTAATGCATCACGATAAAGCCATATCTTATGCATCCAATCAGCTCAAATCGCATGAGATCAGATATGTCACTCATGATATTGAGTTGGAAGGAGTATTGTTTGCATTGAAACTTTGGCAGAATTAGCTATTAGGTAGAAGTTTGTTTTCTATATAAACTATAAGTCTGAAGTATCTGTTTTCTCAAAGAGATCTCAATATGTGACATCATCAATGGATCGAAGTATTAGCTACATAAGATTTTGAGACTCAATACACTCTGGGAAAGGGAATTGAATTGTATGTGCCCACATCAAGAAGCACCAATCAATAGCATCCATGATTGTTAATAGAATGGAAAGACTTAGAGCTATTATGTTCCTAATATCTTCTTTTTGGAGGAAGAAATGATTTTACTACTGTGCTAGCCAGTTTCAAGGTTCGTCCGAGCTTGCATGACCGAATCTAGGCGAGTTGGAGAGAAGATGCATTTTTAGCAGATTAGATTACTAGAATGTAGAATGGTAATATTTATAATGAACTATGTAAATTTGAGCCACCGTGAAAGAATGTTTGAGGTATGTTGGAAGATTATGTGTTTTTAGTATAATCAAACTAAAGAAAGAGATTCTAGAAAAGTGCCATCAATCGATGTTCTCCATACGTCCTGGTAGTCTGGAGATGTATAAGGATACGAAGAGAGTGTAATATTAGAAAGGTATGAAGCGAGAAATAAGTGGGTATGTAAAGAGGTGTGTTACATCCCAATTAGTGAAGGATGAGCATCAAAAGCCCAGCAGGTTACTTCAGCCTCTTGAAGTCCCATAATGGAAATAGGAATGAATTTCTATGGATTTCATTGATGTACTTCGTAGATTGAATAGGAAAATGCTATTATTTATGTGATAGTCGATGGACTCACCAGAAGTGCTTATTTCATCCAAATTCGATCAAATTGGACTATGGATAATTTAGCTAAGTTGTTTATCAAGCATATAGTTTGACCATGTGAAGTTCTGGAGACTATATTATGTGATCGTGATTACTTATTTGCTAGTCGGTTTTAGAAAAGCTTGCAAAATGCACTAGAAGTTTAGCTCAATCAGAGCACTGCATACCATTCCTTGATGGATGGTCAAACAGAGAGAGTCAACTGAGTCATTGAAGAACTTAGAAGTTATATTCTAGAATTTGGAGGATCGTGGGAAGTGTATCTCCATCTTGTTGAGTTATCCTATAACAATAGCTTTCATTCCAATATTGGCATGGCTCCACTCGAAACCTTATACAAAAGACCGTGTCTATCTCCATCTTGTTGGCTAAAGATAGGAGAAGAATTATTTTTGGTCCGAACTTGGTTAGAGTGACAACTGAGAAGATAGACATCATCAAAAACAAGATAAAAGCAACTTAGTCAATGAAAAAGAGCTATGATGATAAGCATAAAAGAGATTTAGAGTTTTCAATAGGAGATAGAGTTTTCTTGAGGATATCTCCAATGAAGGGTGTAGTCATATTAGATAAAGTGGGAAAATTTGCTCCGCAATTTATTGATCCTTAGACCATTATTGAGTGAGTGGGTCCATATGCATACCAATTGGAGTTATCTGAGTATCTATTTGGAGTCCACGATGTATTTCATGTTCATAGTTGCGGAAATGTATTTAGGACTCATATATCGTTTTAGAGCCAAGACAAATAAGGGATCCAGAATTATCACCTAATATGTCTCATACTAACAAGCCTTCTCGAATTATAGATTTGAAAGAGAAGCGGTTGTTGAATAAAAGTGTTTTGTTAGTGAAAGTTCAATGGTCGAATAACCTTGGAGATTGCATATAAGAGACCGAGGAACTGATTCGATGTACAGATCCTGAATATTTCTCTACTCTATAGATATGTGTTTATTTTTTAAGTTGATTTCTTTATGGACGCTTTTGTTGGATCTGGGGTAGCATGAAATGTGTTAAATGGGTGAATTTCAAATAAAATTACCATTTTTTTAATCTATTTGGGCCGATGAAGTCTAAATTAATTTAGATATAATCTAAATTAATTTTAAATGAAATCATTATTTTAATTGATTAAAAAAGGATTTTATCTATTTCTACAAATGATATATGTTGCATACACGTGTATCAAATACACATATACATGCACATGCAATATAAAATGTGTACATGACTTAATATTCCCCAATCTAAATGATGTAATTTACACCGCAACGGAAACTTAGCCCCTTTGTATACGTGTTTGTTGTCCGTAATTTTTTTAATTTTGATTTAATATTATGAATGTATATTTTTAAATATGCATATGTATACAATTATATTAAACATTTATAATTTAAATTCGACCAAGTTGACTATATTTAAATTTTAAATTCATTTTTAAAATATCTTAGACAATCTTAAATCTAAATCATATTTATATCTAGGAAAATCTATTCCAACTTTGAATTTAAATTTAAAAATATAATACCATAAATATAAATATGTATGATATTTTTTAACAACTTTCTTTAAATATATATATTTAATGTTATAAAAATTCAATTGTAAAATAATCATAATATGTTATCACTAAAATTTGTTTTGTTTATGTATTTGTTCGAATCCATTTTTTGGCCGAATCCAAATATTCTATTTCATTCTTTACAACCGAAGCCATTTAATTTTTTTTCGATTTTTCGTCCGAACCCAATTTAAACAAAAATATTATTTTTATAGTTGAATCTAATATGTCAAAACTATTTTTTTCAGTCGAAGCTTAAATTCAAAGAAAACATTTTTTTTTGGATTTAAAATTCATGCAGATTTTAAAAAGAATAAAATTATTTTAGTATATGAAATATATTTTTGTTTTATTCATAAAAATCATACATACATTTTTTTTGAAAAAATTAACCGCCTCGTTAAAAACCTGAACCTGTACCCGACGTGAGTATAGGACAGGGAAAAAGAGTGCGACGCTTTATTAACATCTCATTAACAAAGCATATAAAATGTTCTACAATGTATATATAAGGATACACGACAGCCATTCAGTTTGGCTAACAAGACAAAAACACCCTACAGTTATGACTTGAATCGAATCAAAAATAAATCCAAGCCGAGATAAGATAATAGCAAGAAATAAATAAAAAAGAACAATACTGAGGCACTTCTCCTTCAGCAAAAGCGGAGACGAAACGATCAATCCCCCACCAAATTTAAACCCCAACGATCAAAAATTCGCGTGCTTCTGCTAGTGATAACCGTCTTCTTCTTTACTTTGTTAACCAATAGCTTCAGATCCACTTCAATCATTTTCCATCATAGCCCTTTCGTGTACTTCCGGTTTTCATGAAGTCTTCTATTTCGTTCTTGCCAAATATGATGAATAACGGTTGAGAAACTCGTAAATGCCAATCCGGTAGCCTGATCCACTGTAGAGAAATTAGTTGATAGGAGTTGAATTCCCTCTTCCAGAGTAAGCGAGCACGGTTGAGGTATGTCCAACTTATTACAACATGTAGTCCATAAAAAATTAGAGTATGAACATGCGAAAAATAAGTGGGAATGGTTTTCTGGAAATTGATTACAGAGTAGGCAATTAGAATCACAATTGTATCCCCAGTCAATTAGTTTATCTCTAGTAGGCAAGCGATTATAAATCGCTTTATAGGCAGTTAATGACATTCTAGGATTATTGCAATTGTTCCATATAATCTTGCCCCACTCTACAGTTGAATTATGATTTCTAGCTGCATTCCACACAGATTTGAAACTAAACCCTTTTAGATCCCTCGTCCCTTTCCAGTAATCCGAACTAGCAGAAGAGTCTATTTGGATTTTGGAAATCTGATTGTTGAGTTGTTTAGTGAAGGGAACTAGATCCAAATTAAAAACTCCATCTTGAACGATAGATGAAACTTTATCATTAATATGACCATAAAGATGTAAACTATCCCATCTAAGAATAGTAACCATACTTTCACTATTAATCCAAGGATCATGCCATAAAAGCGTGTTTCTCCCATTAACAATGACTCTGGATATATTATTGCGAGCTATTTGTCTATGTTTTAGAATTGATTTCCATGTACATGAAGCATTATTATCAATCTCTATAGTCCAGAACTGTTTGTTTTCACAATACCTTTTGCTCATCCAGCGAGACCAGATATTCTTAGAATTAATAAAATGCCAGAGAAGTTCTTGACTAGATGCTTTCCTGATATCCGCAAAATTTCTCAAGCTAACACCTCCTTCTGATTTAGGACGGCATAGAGTATTCCAGGCAATTTTGTGAACTTTTCCATTCCAAATAAAATTAGCACAGAGTCTATTTAATTTGTCGATAGTGGCCATAGGAAGTTGATATACCATCATCCAATACAAAACTATAGGCGTAATAACAGAATGTATTAATTCAATTCTCCCAGCCATGGATAAAAACTTACAATCCCATCCATTTAACCTTTTGTTAATATTATCAAAAAGAGTCCCACAATCAGAAAAATGAAGATAGTTATGAGGTAGAGGCACACCTAAATATTTGACAGGCAGTTTACTTTCTTGCATGTTAAGAATATACATAATTTCTTGTTTGTTTGTTGTGCCTTTACTAAAATACAACTTAGATTTTGTATAGTTGACATTTAATCCCTCATATGTTTTGATTTTCTTTAGACATTTGCTAATCACCTTTGCACTTTTATTAGAGGCCCGAATAAAAATCATTAAATCATCCGCATAAAGTAGGTGAGTGATGGCCGGCTCAAAATTGAATATAGGAATAATGTCCTTGATTTTGTAAGCCCTCAACATCAAAATAGAAAAATATTCCATAGCCACACAAAACAAATACGGAGATAGAGGATCACCTTGTCTAATACCTCTATTGCTAGAAATTAAACCTTTAGGGAGGCCATTTATCATTATAGAGAACGTAGGAGTAGATATGCAATTGTGTATTAATTTTACTAGTTTTCCAGGAAAGCCCATTTTTTTAAGAATATGACATATAAATTCTCTATTGACCATATCATAGGCTTTATGTAGATCTAACTTTAAACACAACTTTCCAGCACCTTTTCGATTAAAAAATCTTACTTGTTCATAAAATTACCAATCATACATACATACAATATATATGTATATATTACCAATCATAAAATTCAACTTTAATTTATATTTTATTTAAAAATACAATTTTAACTTTCAAAAATATTTATACGTAAATATTAAATATCAGTTCACAGCTTTTTCTTTTTTTATGGCCTCTGTTCCCCACATTCCTTCTCCCGTACAATCAAACATCCCTTCAACTATTCATCCCCTGTCCCCTCTTGTACCTCCCGACCCTGACCCGCTTGACCCAACCCCTCCTCTGCTTTCTGCTACCCCTTCCCCTCCTCCTCCTCCCCTTGACTATTCTTCAAACGTCCCCTCTCAAAGACTAATCTACTCTTCTTCACAGTCAGCTCCCTCTGTCCAATGGAATTCCCTTTTCAAAGCAAAACCTCATAATGCAGGGCAGTACTCCTCTATTCAAGTGCCGCTAGTCTTTGATGGAGAAGTCTTGGTTCCACTAGAGAATGTTATTAAAGCAGGAAATGAAGTTTGGGGCGACTACTTGGTAGGCTCTTTTTTGATAAATCACTTTTGTATCTGACTGTTATAGCTCATCTTAAAAGAGTATGGAAAATAAAGGGTTCTATTAAAGTCAAAACGGATGGATTTCTGTTCCTTTTCAATTGGACTTGTGAGGAAGATAGATGGAAAATTATTGCTTCTGATCTAATAATTATGAGGAACAAATTATTCATAGTAAAGCAATGGGATCCAAATGTGGGTAATAGCTGTAGTACAAGTAGAATAGCACCAGTGTCGATTAAGCTCTCTAATATCCCATTATATTCATGGTCTCACTTGGGTATAAATTGGCTCGCTTCAAGAGTGGGAACTTTCATGTGTATGGATGAGAAAACTGAAAGATTGCAAATAATTGGATATGCCAAATGTATGGTAGAAATTTCACCATCAGTATAGTTGTTGGATGAATTTGCAATGAGGTTACTTGATGGATCAGAGCAGATTGTTAAAGTTGACTACCTTTGGAAGCCAGAAATATGCATATGTTGTAATGTATTTGGCCATATGACTGATAAGTATATGAAAATGAAATTTAATTATAAAGAGAAGGCAAGAAAAATAGAATAAATAAGTAAGGAATGCAGGGCAAATAAAGTTGAGAATGAAAACTTAAAAAGGTCAGTAAAAAAAGCAAGAGTGGAGAAAGGTTGATCATAGGGGATCAAAAATGAAAAGAGATAAGGAAAGAAATATGCAAAATAAAAAGGATAAAATTAGAGCAGAAATATCAGCAGATGATGCCAAAGGAATAAAGCAACCTGAAACTATAACTTTCTCTATTGTAAAAGGTAATCCACTAAAAATAAATAAAGAAATCAATAGAGCTAGCAATAGATTTAATATGTTGATGGAGGATAATGAGCCTGAAGCATGCTATGTAATCAGTGATAATGAAGAGCAGGGTGAGGAGGGAGAAATCTTAAGTAATAAGCAGACTGAGCTAATGGTTAATGTTGACATGTGCCCACAAACCTTTATGTGCTCACTGAAAATGAAGACCAAGCAAATGACAAATTCAGGAAAGAATCACCAAAAACATCCAGTGGACCACAAGCTGACCTGAATATGACTCAAAGTAAGTCCTAAAGCATGAATAAGGAAGATTCACATGTGCAAACCGACACTAATATACATGGAAATACTAGTATCAGTGGAGGATATTCTCAACCATCAAGTGTAACTCAGGAAAAGTTTTAAAAAATTGAAGCATAGAATCTACTTCACATCAAGCAGACATTCATATCAGAGAAACTCTAGAAAATTAAATATATAATTTGTGCATGACTATGCAAAAAGGCAACACCACCAGCAGCCAGCCAAACCCCTCTGCAGCTTTTTACACCTACACTAGCACCATGCCTGGATGGATCACCCCTCCACCATCTCCAAGAATCACTCCTCCCATTTCTACGGCCGATAAGAAAAGAGATAAAGGTCTAAAAATTAAAATAGGTGACAATGTTGACCAAGCCTCTGGCCAGAGGGGATCTCCTTCAACAAGAAGCATGAAAAATGTAGTTCACCAATCATTGAAGTATACCAAATGACGCAGACCTATGCAATATGGAATATAAGATGAACACATTCCCTAACTAAGTTAGATTAAGTTAAATATCTCATAAACCAACACAAAATATCACTATTTGTTATTCTGGAAACAAAACTGAATGAAATCCTAGCTATTAAAGCTGATAGGCACATTAATCCTGCTTGGACCCTTAACCATAATCTGAACCAAGTTTCTTATGGTCGTATCATGGTAATTCATGACCCAACTGTTTTGAATCTCTCCGCTGTCCTATGTACTGAGCAAGTAATGCACTTATAAGCCAAGCTGAATGATTCCCCTTCTTCCTTCTACCTTTCTATTATTTATTCTCACAATTCTTTGAACTGAAGGCAACCTCTTCTTGATCTACTTCCAGCATTCAGGAAATATTCCCATCCCTGGCTTGTCTTTGGGGATTTCTACTGTTGTCTTGCCTTACATGACAAACTTGGTGGTACCCCCTTCCCCCAAAGGACATTTTTCCTCTCAATAAAGCTATTGATGACTCTAGTTTGCATCCTATTCTCACTTCTGGTGCTAAGTTCTCTTGGAACAACGGGATTCGAACTGGAGTCAGAACCTTCACCAACATAGATCACTCTTTTTGCTAACCTCTAAGCCTTATCCTCATGGCCAACAATGTCATCATTTATTCCCTAGCCAGTCTTATCTGATCACTCTCCTATAATTTTCTCCTCGGGTCAGAAGTTGTTTAAAGAAGAAAAAGCTTCAAATTTAATAATACTTGGGTCCTTGAACCTGATTATACTAGTATATTATGTAAAGCATGGTTTGAATTTTTTTATGGAAACCCAATGTTTATTTTTTGCAGGAAATTAAGAGAAACTAAATTTTCTTTAAGAGATTGGGCTAGGAACAAGTTGGTGATGGGACCTTGAAATCAACATTGCTAAGGAAAAAAAATCAAGGAAGCTCAAGATTTAATTATGTTAAATCCTACTGATGTAGCATGTGATGTCCCGGAAATTTAGGCAATAATTATTTAATAATTTCTTTGATAATTATTTTAAAATGTGAAATATTGATTGAATAATTTAATTTAAACTAGAATTCTCTTTTGAAAATTTATAATTAATTAATTTGTTAAATGGTATTCTTTTCAAAGATTAAAAATATTTTATTTATAATGTATAAATGTTTATACATTGTAAATAGAGATTTGGTTTTAATTCTAAATTTATATTTAATAAAGTATATTTTCTAATTATTATATATAAATGTAAATTTGTAAATTGATTTAAATTAGTAAGTAAGTATTTATTTGTTTATAGAATAAATATAGTTTAATTTTGTTTTATAATAAAAATTTGTTTTGTTTATTTTAAAAATTGTTTTTCTCTTTGAAATGAGAATTAATTCATTTGTGTTAAAGTATAACATTGATAAAATTTAATTCAACCTCTCATTTCTTTTAAAATCTTTTCTTTTGAAATTTTGTTTTATAAGTAATATTATTTTAAAAATATTTAAACAAGCATTTAAGTGTAATTGTATAGTTTTATAAAGAAGTGTATGTGTATGTATTTCAAAACTAATGTTAATAAACATTTGAAATATGCTTAAATAATTTTACATAGTTTAAGATAAACTCTAAAACACTTATAAATTTAAAATTGCTTTTAAACATTGATATATACATGTGTTAAGTTCTTAAACTATAAAGAGACACTTGTAAATCATTTATCTTACTTAAGATAACAAGTGGCATGTTAATACATTTTGAAATTAATTTTTGTAAATAAGGAAAACTTAGAAACTTATTTTGTTAAAAACACTTTCTCTTCAAATTGAGAAATCTGAAAATCATATTTCAGTAAATTAAATCCCCTCAAAACAAAAGCATGTCAAAATCTGCAATTTCAAAACCAATTCTACAAATCTGCAAACCAAACTTCTTCAAATCTGCACCTAAATTCTACAAATCTGCAAACCAAACAACTTCATATCTGCATTCTTCTTCAAATCCATAACTTCAATTTCTTCAAACAAATTAAAATCTGCACAATTACCTTCAATCTGTGCAACTGAATTTGGATCTGCATGCCATATTTCTGCATCTAAATTCTGCAAATATGAGCATATAATTTGGAAGGTCTGCATGCATCATAAGACAGAAAAGCAACTTCAACTTCAAATTTGCATCTCTGGAACAATCTGCATATCTGAAGCTAAGATTCAGTGATCAAATTGGAAGTCCAACATCAACTTGCTAATGGCATTCAAGTTCATCATGCATTTCAAATGTAAGCCCTGGAAATGAAGTCTGCACCTAAGATTTGCTCTGCATTCTTCAATTTAATAAGGTGAGTAAACCTTTACTTTTAAAAACAGTTTCTTTTTAATCAAACTGTTTACAAGATTGTTCTGTTTTGTTTCTAAAAATAAAATAAAAATAAAGTGAATAACCCCACATGCACCAAAGTTTGAGATATCAGAGCATATGAATTGAATGATATGAGCTTGTAGAATGATGACTGTTCTGTGTACATGATTGTGTTTAAATGTTGCTTTTGCCTGTAGCTTTATATCTTGTAAATTAAGATTTTCTTTTACATAAAATCTTTACCACTTGAATTGATTCCAGTTTGTAATTTTTGTGAAATAAGACATGTTGTTTGGTATAGCTTAGATTTATAAATTTTCTGTTAGTTTAAGAAAATGTAGTCTCTGTAAAACAATGGAAATCAGTTATATTCAAATAACCAAATCCAAACTCATAATGATTGGGGCATGCTGTAATATGTATGGAGGTAGAGGGGTTGATAAGGGAAGATGGTCAGTAATTTATGTCAGAGGAGATGGTGATTGAATTGAGGTTTCCAGGTTTTCAAAAGCCTGCTTTTTAGTGTGCAGTTCTTAGTATCTGCATATGCTCTATGTTGCATTAAGTGAGTTAGGAACTTGAGAGGTTGTAGAGAGGACTTGAGGGAGGGTTTGCCGGAGTCTCAAGGGTGTTGATGGTCGGAGGTGAGATTGGGAGATGGAGACAGGTTTGGTAGTTGAGTTCTGGTGAACTCAGATGGGGTGTGCAGGGTTTGTTGTGACTCGGGTAATACTCGGGTAGTTGTGCTTCTAACTCGAAGCAGAGGAGATTGGAACTCGAAGTAGTAGATGGGGTAGCTCGGGTTTATGTGCAGGGTTTTTAAATCCAGAGAGTTGCAGTTTTTCTTAGAAATTTGAATTGAATTCAAATTCTAGTGTAGGGTTGATTTAAGTATGGATTGAACTAAATCTAAATAGAGTTTGAATTCATAGTTTTTAAAGGTAAATCTTAAACTTAAACAGGATTTAAAACTCTGTTTTAAATCAAGAATTTAAAACAGTTGCAGGTTTAAATCCAGAGAGAATTTACAGTTTTAAATTTTAAATGGAATTCATATTTTAAGGTGAAATCTGGATTTAAGTATGAATTGGAATTGAATCCAAATAAAGTTCTGAGTTCAAAGTTTTAAAGATGAAATTTTTAAATTTTAACAAAGTTTTAAATTCTGTTTAATCAAGAAATTTTAAAACTGTTTCAGGTTTTATAATAGAGAGTTGCAGTTTTTAATGTTTAATGAAATTCATGTTTTAAGTTGTAAATTTGATTTAAATGCAAGTTAAATTTGTATTCAAATAGAGTTTGGAATTCAAAGTTTTCAAAAATGAAATATGTTAAATTTAAACAAGTTTTAAATTTGGTTCTAAATCAATATTAAAACAGTTGCAGATTTATTGAACCTGTACTTTTGCAGTTTTAAAGTATTAAATAAAATTCATATTTTAAAGATTTTAAATTAAATCAAATGCAAGATTTAACTGAATTCAAATGAATTTTGAATTCAAAGTTTTAATTCTGTTTTTAATCTAGATTTAAGCCTGAGAGATTTGCAGTTTTAAACTTTTTGAATAAATTCATATTTTAAAGTTGCAACATGATTCAAGTGTAACTTGAATTTGAATTCAAATTTTATTCTGAATTAAAAGTTTTAAAAATTCAAATCTTAAATTTAAACTAGATTTAAAATTCAGTTTTAATCAAGTTTAAGAATAGTTTCAGGTTGTTTTTTTTAAACCAGAATTAGATTTAAATAGTTTTGTAAGTTTTAGAAGTATGATCAAATTTAAATATTTTCAAATTTGATTTAAACTGGTTTGAAATCAAATTAAAAACAGTTTCAAATTTACTTTGAAACTCAGTCTTGATTTCAAACAGTTTATAAATTTAAAGAAGAATGAATGAACATATTTCAGTGTTTAATATAGATTTGAAAATAAAATTTGATTTCAAATAAGTTTAAACTTGGAAGAAATTAGTTCCTTAGTATTTGAATTTAAAATATGAAGTGTTAATTTAGATTCATGTTTAAATGGTTAAACATTTTAAAATATCAAATTTTTAAAATGGAATTTGAATTTGAATTTAGAAATGTATTGTTTTAATACATTTTGAATGTGAAGGAGTTATTTGATTAGTAATTAGAATATTTTGAAAATATTTAAGATAATTAAGAATTTACCTAATTATCTGATTTGAAATAATGATTTAGATTAATTTTAATTAGAAATGATTTATTAATCTGATCCAGATTTCTTAAGTATGTAATTAATGAAATGTGTTAAATAATAATGATGATAATTATCTAAGGATAATTTAGTAATTAATTAAGGAAATTAATTTTGGGTAATTAATTAGATTAATTGATTGAATCTAATTAATTGTAATTTGTTAAGTAATTAAGTAATTAATTACTTATTGTAATTTATTTTGGATTGTGATTTATTTTAGTTAATTAATTTAATTTAATTAATTTTAATAAATCATTTGATGATTTTAAGAATGTAATTACTTAATGTAATTAGTGGAGCAGGATTACTTAATGAAGTAATAATGTTAATTACTGGAATGTAATTAGTAATTTGGATAATTACTTTTGTAATTAATTAAGGAATTAATTAATGATTAATTATTGGTTAATTAATTTGTTAATGAGTAATTAAAGATAGTTAATTACTTAATTGAATATTAATCAAGGTGATTAATAATTAGATTTAATTACTAAATGTAATTAATTTTAATTAAGTAATTTATGTAAATGTTAGAGATCATTAATTATTTTAATTAATGATGTAATTAATGATTGTTTAATTAATTATTAATTAATTAAGTGATTAATTAATTGTAATTAATTAAGTGATTAATTAATTGTAATTAACTAAGGATAAATATAATTAATTATAATTAATTAATAAATGAGTAATTAAATGTTAATTACTTATGATTAAGGTTAATTAATTAAGGACTAATTACTTATTGTAATTAGTAAATGATTAATCAGGGTTGTTTAATCAAGTTAAATACATAGTGTATAATTAATTAACTGGGTTAATTAATTAATGGATGTTAAGCAGGATTTAAATGTGTTAATTAATTTAATTTATTTAAAATTAATTAGAGATGATTGTAATTAATTTAATTCATTTTAAATTAATTATAAATTGTTGGTTAGTAAATCATTGCTTATGGATGTTATTGATTGAATGGTTGTGATCTCAGTAATGAGATGAGTTGTATTTGTATGATATGAATGTATGGTTTAAATATGATGGTTTGTGATGGATTGTTTGGTTGTGATGATTATCTGTTTATGGATGATACAGATTATCTGTTATGATATGAATATGCTTATCTATTGTTAGATGTAGTTTACCTATCTCTCTAAAGTAGATAGTAATGAGATAAGTTAATTGTTTAAAACCCTTAAGTACAACTTGGACATTAAAATGGCGTTTGGTTTCGGTGAGACCGGGATCGGGTTTCCATATTTGGATATCCGAAAACCACATCGATTCCAATTAAACGTTAGGTCGTTAATCCAAGTGGAGCAAGTGAAGACTCGAGGTGTAAGGGCTATACGTCAGTATAACTCTGTGGGTGATTCCGTAATGAGTTTGACGGAATAGTACTTATAGATTCGAGATGGTGGTTTAGAGTGCAAGGGTTATTGTCGTTAACTCTGAGGGTGATTCCAAAACGAGTGTAACGAGATAATGCCTTCGGTTTCGTTCGAACCCGGAACGAACTTGTATGGATTGAATGCTTTCAGAACATCGTCAGGTGGACGATGAGCATTCTAAGATAGATGTGTTCTTTAAAGGTAATCGTAACCTCAAGCCTCATCAACCGGGAATGGCTAAAACAGGGGAGGTGCAGCAAAGCTTCGTGGGTAGCCCCCACTTGAGAGCAAGATTTACTCCTGTCTAGAGGTCCCTTTATATTTCGGCTGTGTGGCAGTTGGTGACGACCAATCTGCGGAGTGGTCTTGTTCGGAACTGTTCAGTAAGGAACGGGTCCGGCTTTGTGTTGCAGGGGAGTTAGGGTGGCTCCTCGGTACGGTGATCTAGGCCACGTACTGTGACGGGCGGTACCCCAGTAGCCCTGCCATTGATGGAATCCATAATCCAATAAGTGCCTGTACGGTTTTGATTGTGCCCAACTATGTTGGAACGTGAGATGCAAGCATTCCAGCTATTTCTGTATTTTATTTTGAAAACCCTAGACACTATTATAATATCACTGGATTTCCTATCAAATGTTTTGGTTAGCGTAAGGTAAAAACTTTTCCATGTTTATGTGTGGGAAGTCTTACGTGATACCTTTTGTTTTCAAAGGATTTTCTAAAGTTAAGCAACTTTTTATCCCCGTTTACTCACACCAGACCCCTGTCTGACCTGAGTGTTTATTTTCTGTTTTATTAAACTCTTGGGTACTCATATTACGTATGAGTAGTCAAGTGTTTTCAGGATTGCTTTGACGAGTTCTGGAGGAGATAATGGAGCAGGAGGCTTCAGCGTGTAGATATATGTAGTAGTTCCGCTGTGTTTGTGTTGTATTGATTCTCTCTGATGTACTTGGATTGTAATAGCTAGACAGATGTTTATAACTGTCTAGTTTTGTGTTGTATTAGCTGTATTACTCTGATGTATAAGATACTATGTAAAGTTTTATGTGATATATTATAATTTATTCGATTCCGCTGTGAGATTCTGATGTTGTTTGTTCTTTCTTTCCTTTCTTTTCTCTTTTCTATCCCTTTCTTTTTTCTTAACGATGCAACTTTCTGGAGTATGGAAGTTAGGTCGTTACATAGCAGCTGCTGCATTTGAGAGAAAATTCTTTGAGGAGTTAAATGAAGCTTTGAGAACTGAGGGAAATATGAAGAAGCAGCAACTAAGGCAAAAATGGGTTACTGAGGGGGATAACAATACTGCATATTTCCATGCTACCATTAAGGTCAAACATGCAAAGGAGCATATCTCTACCATTTATAATGAGTTTGGGGTCTTGCATTCTAACCCAACTAAAGTTGACAAGGCTCTACTTAACTAGTATAAAAATATGTTTGGAAACAATGATGATTTCATTCCACAAATTGATGAGCATTCTCACTAGCAATTACCAAAAGTGCAGCCTGAAGAAGCAAACAATCTTGTCATTAAGGTAACAGATCAGGAAATCAAAGAAACTCTTTTTTCCATGAATAAGCAATAAAGTGGACGTCCGAATGGTTTCAATGTTCAATTCTTTTTTCATAGTTGGGATATAATCAAGAAAGATTTTTTAAAAGCAGTTCATAATTTTTTCGCCAAATTCAAACTGCTAAAGGAAATGAATGCAACTAATCTAGTTCTTATTCCTAAAGCCCAGCCCTCCTCTTCTATTTCATCCTTTAGGCAAATTTCTTGTTGTAATGTTATGTATAAGTGTATATCAAAAATCTTAGCTACTAGACTTGTTGTAGTTCTTAGCAGACTAATATCCAGGAATCAGTCTGCCTTTCTTCCAAAAAGAAATATCCTTGACAACATAATGATTTCCGATGAATTATTAAAAGGGAATGGTTATGCACAGGCTACCCAAAATGCCATGTTAAAACTGGACTTAATGAAGGCATATGATAGCATACACTGGTCTTCAATTATAAGAATTATGGCATTGATGATATTTCCTAAATTTTTTGTGGCTTGGATATATAGCAGTATCTCAACCCCCACCTTCTCAATAACATACATTGGCTTTACATCCGATTTTTTCAAAAGTAAACAGGGAATCAAGCAGGGTGATCCTATCTCATCATATATATTTATCCTTGTTATGGAAGTTTTAACCACCATGTTGACAAAGAGGTATGTACAAAAGGAAATATTACTTCATTCAAAATGTAAGTCCTTAATATTTCACCCTCCTTTTTGTTGATGATATCATGATATTTACCAAGCCTGATCAGAGCTCACTTGAGAATAAAATAGCAACGCTTGACAAATTCTACCTTATGACTGATCTGAAGCTGAATGCAAATAAATCACAAATTCTCACATCAGGTATAACCGTTGAAGTAGCTAATCATTTAATTGCCATAACAAGATTGCAAACTATGGACAATAACATGAATTACCTAGGGCTTCCTTTATGCTCCTCAAGAATTACAATTGTTAACTGCCTGACTCTGTACTCTAAAATTTATAGCTTAATGACCTGCTGGGCGAATAGATTTCTTTCATAAGCTGGAAGACTTGTGCTTATCAAAACTGTTATTTCATTTATGATGGTGTACTGGTCTAGAGTGTATATTCTTCCCATTAAGCTGGTGAAAATGGTTAGAAATGCTATGTTGAGATTTTTCTGAATTTACTCAATTCATTCTAAGAAAACATCCCGTGCTCTTTTGCCAAAATGGAGTTGCCAAAAAGAAAGGTGGCCTTGGAATATTTAATTTGAAAATATGGAATATAGCAGCATTTAGTGCTCACTTTAATGCCTTGCTAAGTGGTGTTGATTGCTTATGGGTTGAATGGACCAAAAAATATAATCTAGGTAGTAGGAACTTCTAGACTATGCTCCCCAGAATTGCAACTGGACATGGAGGACGCTGCTGGACTTAAGAACTACCTACTCTCCATTTATAAAATTTGCTCTCTCACTATCCAATACAAATCAATTTCTGGAATGAACCATGGATGGAAAAAGGCTTAATGCTTGGGAACATATTTACTCCTCATCAGATTGCTCAGTCTGGAATAAATAGGCTGCTCATGTTATAGATCACTTTAATGATGGTAAGCTATTACTGCCATACACTAGTAATCAGGTAATCAGGGCTGTTTGGAATAAATATCAGGGCAATTACTACCCTACAGCTCCAACTGACAATTTGCTTTAGAATGAAAAGCCTCACTCAATCTCTGAAACTTACGATCTTCTTGTTAATGTGAGTGACAGCCCTGAAATGGTATGGCATAAGGTTATATGGTCATGATACTCTCTTGCTAGGGACAACTTACTAATGTGGAAAGTCATCATGAATGCCTTGATGTCTAAGAGTAAAATGTTGTATTACGGTATGGTAGTTGATCCCCTTTGTGTCTTCTATAAGTTGCAGACTAAATCAATGGCTCATTTATATTTTGAGTGCTCTGACTTGATGGGTTTATGGGGCAGATTGGTGAGAAGAATGAATAGAGATCATGTTCACGGTCCTTCTTCAGTTGAGTGGGATATGATAAGCAAATCGACTAGGTGGAGGAAACATCACAGAACTGTTTTTTTCCTTCTCCTTTAATAAATATTTGAATTTGATATGGGAAGATAGAAATTTAAGATGTTTTGAAAATAAAAGTAGGAGTATGGGCCAGCTTTGGGCAACCCTTAAGCATGTTATCATCAATGGTATGAAAGATCGCCTTTATGATTCAGTAGTCATCTGACTGAAATATGTTTTTAGCTTCAGTCCATATTCTTGTTCCTCATTTTTTATTTTTCTTGTCTTGTATCCTTTGTGTGTTTTTCTTAGTAGCTAGCCTTTGTGTGGTTTTAAGTGTTTTTTTGGTGATTATGAGCATGTTCATAATCATTCTTTCTATTTTTATTCCCAATAAACTGGTAGGGGACCAGTCAAACCTGTTTGCCTTGAAAAAAATAATTAAAATAATATTATGCATCTTCTTTATATATATATATATATGTATGTATGTATATATATATATATATACATACACAACACTGAATGTATACATGAGATTGATATCAAACATGATGATATACAAGATACAACATTATGGAAGTAAACATCATATGTGAATAGAAATGACATAAATAAGAATGTTGCCAATAATTAGTAGCCAATGAAATGAACCTCCAATATTGAAACAACCTCTAATGGATTTAATCCAAATGTCTCTAGAATTGCAGTAATCCAGAGATTAACACCACACCATGTTTTGGAATTATTTTGGTTTTGATTTACTTTGGAAATTTTGGCCTTGGTCTCTATAGTTTTGGCGGGGTAGGGGGTCTAAAATGGAGCTAACGATTGAGACAAGAGAGCCTTTAAATAAGCATCTAGATGGAGTAAAAGTTCAAGACCAAACGTCCTAAGTTTACTCAATCTTTTATGCTAATTCAATTCATAATTTGAGAACATCAAATCCTTCTCCCATCGCCGCTATAATCGACCAAAAAATTATTATTTTTAAATCCAATTTAAAAAGAATTCGTATTTCGATACATAGATATATACACATCCAATTAATTACTAATTGCACCCAAATTTAAAATAAAATTTTAATAATTAATATTTTATAAATGTTAATTAATTAAATCGTATGGTATTTAAGAATATTCAACATTACGATTGTATGACTTAAAGATGTAAATTCAATCAGCGATTAATATCAAAAAATTCGAATATTATTATTTACATGTCACCTTCTATTGATATGACAATTTTTTTGAATTTTTACTTACACAATTTTGGTAAATTACAGTTTTACTATTTTAGGCAATCCTCGGTAGTGACAATTATCTACACTAATTCTTTTCATCAAAACTATATCACATGGGGGTTAAAGAATTTGGTATTGGTCAAAATTCCGGTATTGTCCACATTCAACTTGTACAGTCTAAACACAAAATTTTTGGTTCAACAACAACGATTATTATTATTAAACTACTATAGCTCGAGACTTTTACTTTGAGTTGATTATGGTTGACCGTAATATGAACTCGCACAACCAAAAAGACGAATTCTCTATTGAATAGTGTTTCAATTCAAATTCTTCAACTCAGACCCAACTATAGTTGTTTGATAGACGTTGTGCCATGATTGAACTACCATATTAAAGTTCAACAATATTCTCTAGTCGAGAGAACAGTGTAATATTGTCACTTCAATATTATCTGTTTGGCGTTAGTCATATTAAACAATAAAAAACTATCGAGTGAGTCACTCATAGTTATCCAACAACTATCAGTACGTAACCCATTGATGCCCACAACAACAAGAGTAATACATCACCTAACATTTGAAGAGAGTTACATACTCTACTTGCAACAGATGTATCGATATCCAGTTTTGATACATCTTGACTAGGAAAATTTAAAACAAAATATTTATTATATTGTTTGATAAATTGCTCATGATTACAACACATTGTAACAACTGCCACAAAACATACCATTTATGGATTTTCTAAAATTTATTTATATTAAACAATTAATCAGTATGGCACATTATAAAAAGAGTATAATAGAAAGAAAAACACCTTTTATCTCGAACGAGTTTTATAACAGAATTAATAATTTACAATATATTATAAACTTGCTCCTAGGGCATACCCCTAACTCTCTCAATCTCCCACTTTTTTAAGGGATAATTATGGATCTCAATCTCATCCCTTCGATCAGTTTGATGAGAACTGACCAAGCTAGTCCCTTTATGAATGAATCTACTATCTTATCCTTTGTATCTACTTTTTGAATCACAGCCTGTTTCTTTTTAATAAATTCTCTAATTAGGTAGAACATTCAAAGAATGTGTCTCGGTTTCTTATCTGCTCAAGGCTCCTTTATGATCTACATAGTCGCATTGTTGTCACAAAACAATATCATTGTATTCTCTGCGTCGGGAATCACTCCTAGCTCACTCAAAAAATATGCACATCCACACCTCTTCCTTAGTTTCTTCATTGAGGGTGATGTAATCGGCCTTAATCGTAGGATCAACTACCGTTTTTTGTCTTTAACTTTTCCAACTAAGGTCCCACCGTTTGAACTAAAAAAGTAAGCTGACACTAACTTACTATCGTCGATATCATTTGAAAGCTGAAGTCTGTATATCCCTTTATAAAGAGGTCTCCATTCCCATATATAAGTAATAAGTCTCTAGTATTTCTTAAATACTTCACTATACATTTTAGTATAGTCCAATATTTTTCCCCAGGGTGACACTGGTGTCTCTTACTAATCCTAATGCATATGCCACATCTGCTCTAGTACATTGCATGACATACATTACGCAATCGATTGTTGATGCATATGATATCCTCTTCGTGTGCTCATTCTTCGCATTAGATTAAGGAGTGTCCTTCTTATAAAGAACGATTCCAGATTGCTTTCGAACATCTTCGCGCTTGAAATTCTCCATACTGAATTTTTTATGGTATCCATGTACAAGGATTGGGAATATCTTAGCAGCTTCTTAGATATATCTCTATAGATCTTTATACCTAGTATATTAGCTACTTCTTCCAAATCCTTCATGGAGTAATTCTTAAAAAGCCAAGCTTTAACTAATTGCAATGACTATACGACATTGCTAATCAACAATAAATCATCGATGTATAAAACTAAGAATTAGATATTGCTTCCTTATTCCATTCGATATACGCATGCTTCCTCAATTATCTGATAAAAACCAATAAGTTTGATTACTTTGTCAAAATACTTATTTCAAATCATTGAAGTTTTTTCTCAAATCATTGAAATTTGTTTAAGTCCTTAAATTGGTCTTAACAATTTGAAAGCTTTGCCCTCACTCCCACTGACCTTGAAACCCTTGGGCTACGACATATAGATTGTTTCATCTAAATCATCATATGCCACCTTCGCATCCATTTCTCGTATTTTGCTATCGTAGAATACAGCAACAGATAGCATTATTTGAAAGGACTTAAGCATTGCCATGGGTGAAAAAGTTTCATCATAATCAGCATCTTGAATTTTTCAAAATCCTTTTGCAGCTAGCCTTTTATTATAAGTTTCCACTTTTCCATCCGCATTTAGCTTTTTCTTAAAAATTCATTTGCAGCTAATGAGTTTTATCCCTTTGAGTATGTTAGCCAAAGTTCACACTTTGTTTTCATCCATAGAATCCATTTTAGATTTCATAGCTCAAAATAAAGTGCAAAGTCTTTACTCTACAGTGCTTATTGGAATGAGAGAAGAGAGACATCATAAGTGAGATTCCTTATTAGACCTTCTAATAGGTTGGGTGTTTTGTATATAGGTGAATTTGGGACTCGTATTGGTTCAACCTCTATGTTAATTTCTTAGATCACGTCTAAGTCTACAACTTCGCTGTCAATTTCTTTTTATAGAAATCCGTTTTCTATAAAGATAGCATATGTGGAAACAACAACCTTTTGTTCCTCAGTATTGTAGAAAATAAATACCTTAGAGTTCTTAGGATATCTTATAAATATACATAAGGCTAATCCTGCCTCAAGTTTATTGAAAACAATGTTTTTAATGTAGGATGGACAACCCCACACCTTCAAATAATCAAGGTGGGGTTTCTTCCCATGCGACATCTCATATGGCATTTTAGACATAGGTTTTATGGGTATCAAATTCAATATATGCACCATGGTTTCTAGCGCATATCCCCAATCGAAAGAGGTAACTTGGCTTTACTCATCATGAATTGAACTATATCTAATAAGGTTCGATTTCTTCACTTCGAGACACCCGTTTTTAGCGGCGTATAGGTTAGAGTAACCCGAGAATAATCCCATTATCTTTCAAATATTTTTTGGAGCTCTTATCCAGCATACTCACCTCCTCGATTGGATTAAAGTATTTTGATCATATGGTTCATCTGATTTTCTACCTCATTTTTATGTTCAATAAATTTCTCGCGGACATTGTATTTTTTCTTTATAAGTTACACATATCTTAGTCTCGAGAAATTATCCATAAAAGTTACAAAATAAGAAGAATTATCTTTAGTAACTATAGGCTTAGACCACACAAATCAGTACGTACAAGACCCAAGAGTTCATTAACTCTTTCATTCCTCCCGCTGAAAGGGTGCTTGATCATTTTTCCTTTAAGACACGACTCAAATGTATCAAATGATTCAGAATAAGTGATGGTAAAAAAAACCTTCAATTTTCAATTTGTGTAGTAGTTTCTCACTTATATGACCTAGCCTATAATGCCAAAGATAGCTGTTATTTATGTCCACATTAGAAAAAATGTTCGCAACACAGACATATTTAGTGTTAATCACATAAATGCTATTATCTAAAACGACATTGTAGACTTAATTTTCGTTTAACCAGATGTTCATAACATATTTACCACAATGAAAAAGATACCTAGTCTCAAACAATTTAAAAATTGAAATTATTCCATAAATAAATTTGTTCACATAATAGCAAATATGTAATGCTAAAACTCATCCATTTGGCAAAGCTAAACAATAATCTCCAATTGCCATTGTATTTACCAAAGATCCATCAGCAACTTGAGGTCTCATTTCTCCTTTTTCCACATGATATCCGTTCCTAAGCCTACTTTCTCCCTTTGTCACATGACGCATATTCCTAAGTCCTTGTAAAGAATTATAGATGCGAGTTTCGAATCTAGTATCTAAAACCCAAGTTAATTTACCGATTGCAAAACAATTTTGAATCATAAATATACCTATAGGAAAAATGAAACTGTTATGTTTCTTCTTTTTGACAATCTTCAAGTACTTCGGACAGTTCTATTTCCAGTGACCCTTCTTGTGATAGTGATGGCACTCACCCTTGTCAGGTGGAGATGACTTCGTATTCGTTTTATTTACCTATTTACTCTTCTTCGAACCATTCAAAGATGATGTTTTACCCTTAACCGCAAGCACCTTGCCTTGATCATTATATGAAGAATTGGCTATATTCAACAGCTCCACAAGTCCAATGTTCAACTAGTTCATATTATAGTTTAATATGAATGGCTCAAACCGTGGAGTAAAAGACCCTTGGATCAAGTCCACTTGCAGCTCGTTGATTGTCATCATGTCTAATTGAGCCAGCCTATCAATATAGCCTTTCATCATTAAGATGTAATCATCCACTTTAATGCCCTTCGACATATTCATGTTAAATAATTTCTTCGTAAGTTCGTACCTTGCAGAATGAGATTATTTCCTAAAAACTTTTTTGAGGCTATTGAAGATTTGATGGACATTCATGTTCTACAACGGGTTCTCTAACGCTAACAAAACGTAAACTTAGGCGATTTCTTGGTCAACTTCCTATTTGTTATAAGCAATTTTGAGTTTAGAGGTCCGCATAAGCCTTAGAGGTTCGGTTCTCGATAAACATAAGCATTCACATGAGAGTGCTATCTTAGTCTCTCTTAGCCAGTTTATATAGCTTGGTCTAGTAAGTTTATTGTTTTAAGAAAACAACTTTAGTGTAGACATTTTCTACAAATTTAATTTAGTAGATTAGGACATTAATTCAAAGTATATGTTCTTAGAACATTAGTAAGGTTAAATATTACATTTCACTTTACTAATAAGATCCCACCAAATTCATATGTCAAGACAAAACATATAAGACTTTCGACTTCACTAGTGAGTGTTAAGGGTCGTATGCCTTGGGGTTCTAACCTTAAGAAAAGATCAACAAATCATAAGCCTGCATACAACATATAATTCATTATCTCTTGTATCATGAACCCTAATCTATTGATCTTTGTCCTAATCTCATCTTTACTTTGTGGAAAGCTTAATAAATAAAGTGAGATTATTCACCCGTACCTTTCATTTCGCGATGGCCTAATCATAATGCATATACCTAGAGGAAAGCTCAATAAATTTGTGTATGTATCGTAAATCGTCTATTTTATATATTGATAGTACTATGTATAACATTACTAGCATGAGTAAAACTTAACAGCCAAGGAGTATGCAAGTATTATATTAATATTTAAATGGTAGAGAACAACTTTTATACCGGAGACTCATAATCTCTAATATAATTTAATTGACTGATCTCGACTTACGAAAGAATGTATTTCATAAGAAATACCCTTAGGATTCAATCATTGGATACATCTGAAATTATGGTATACATACTTATGAAAGATGTATGTATTTATTCCTTAAATCTAATTAAGGTTTCTTAGTGTTCCACCTTTTATTATACATTCATACTACAAAAGTTTCATTATTGTATAACGTTTTGTAATTCAATTAACTTATGTAACGGTCTTATGTATAATCTTGTATTAATTTTATTAATTAAATCTTATTTATTTAATTAAATTAATTAATTGACATTTTAACTAATTTTATTTTATTTTACTAATCATTTTAAATTGAATATGTACACTATAACCTATATAGTTATACACATATATCTTTATATATGTGTGTGTGTGTACGTCTATATATATGCATTTTATTATTTATTAATTAACATTTCACTAAATTTTTTAATTAATTAAAATTTATTTCGAAAATTATATACATACATCACCTTAAACATTTTAGCATAATGTAGCATGTGTATATATATATATGTGTGTGTGTGTGTGTATGTATATGTATATTAGTTAATTAATTAACTATTGAATAAATTATTTAATTTATCAATCTTACATAATTTTCAAAATTAATTATTTTATTTTCAAAACTATTTTGAATTTTTTTTACAACATTTATAATAATTTTATTTGTTTTAAATTTAACATTTTTAATTTTATTTTAATTTCAAAACAGATTTCGAAAATTAGCCCAAGGTTCAAAATCAAATTGGGCCTTTTATACTAAGGATAATCTTTGGCTTGCTTCACCTTTCGGGCCAGGCTGGTGGCCAAGTAAGGCAGGGTACTTGATACCGAAACCCAACCTAGACACTACTTCTAGACACCCAACTAAATAAGTAATTAGTTGGCCCTAGTACTGTTAATTTGGACTGCATAAGCTTTTGGGCTCAAATACCATTATTGGATCTGGGCCAGCATGTAGCGGGTTTAATTGGTTGGATTTCAAAAAAAAATCTCATTTTGGATCTGGCTGGGTCTATAAATTTTAAATTGTTTAGATCGAATCTAAATAAATTTTAAAAAATCATTACTTTAATTAATTGATTAATAAAAGGATTTTATTTGTTTATATAAATAATATATGTTGTGTATATGTGTATCAAATAGACATATACGTGTACGTGCAAAATAAAACCGTATATGGTTTAACATGTCCATATCTAGATGTTGGGATTTACACCACAATAGACATATTCGCCTCTTCTTATACGTGTTTGCTGTCTACAATTATTTTAAAGTTAATTAAATATTATGAATATATAATTATATAAAACATTTATAATTTGAATTTGAACAAGTTAACTATGTTTAAAATTTAAATTCATATTTAAAATATCTTAGACAATCTTAAATATCTACCATATTTAGATCAAGGAAGGTCCATTCTAAAATTGAATTTCAAATTTCAAAAGATAATATCTTTGAATATAAATACATTCATTATTTTTCTAATAACTTTCAAATATATATATATATATAATATTTAATTTTATGAAAATTCAATTGTAAGATAATCATAATACTTTATCAATAAAATTTATTTTGTTTAATTTTATTTGCCTGAAAAAAAAATCTTTTATTCGGCCGATGCTAAAAAAATTACTACTTTTTAATTCTTTACATCGATGCCAATTAAAAAAAATTCCGACCAAAGCCGATTTTTTTATGGCCAAAGCTAATTTTCAAAACAATTTTTTTTTATTAATATAGCCATAGCCAATTTTAAACTAATTTTTTTGGCCAAAGCCTACATTAAAACTTAAACTGATATTTTAAAGATTTAAATTCCGTGTGGATTTTAGAATGAGTAAAAAATTATATGAAATATATTTATGTTCAATTCGTATAGTCCACACACACACACACATATTACCAATTACAAAATTCAATTTTAACTTGTATATTGTTTAAACATATAATTTTAACTTTGGAAAATATTTATATATACATATTAAATGTATAAAATAATATTGTGCATCTTATATATAGAAAAATTGTTTTATTACATATGTATTTACATATGGTGAATGTATATATGAGATTGACGACAAATAGATATGCAAATTTTTAATAATATACAGCAAAAAACATTATAGAAGTAAACATCATATGTGAATATTAATGACATATTAAGGATGTTACCAATAATTAGTAGTCAATGAAATGAACCTCGAATATTGAATGAAGCTCTTACATATTTGATCTAAACGTCTCTAGAAATTCTAGCAATCTAGAAATGAACACCACTTCTTGTTCTGAAATGATTTTGGTTTTGATTTGCTATAGAAATTTTGGCCTTGGTCTCCACAGTTTTTGGTTAGGATAGGGGGTCTAAAGTGGAGCTAAAGAATGAGAGAAGAGAGCCTTTGAGTATGCCTTTAGATGGAGTAAAAGGTGGAGACCAAATGTCCTAAGTTTATTCAATCTCTTATGCTAATTCAAATCATAATTTGAACACATTAAATCCCTCTCCCATCACACCTATGACCGGTCAAAATAAATGGGCCAATACAATATCCAAACTTATTTTGCAACTAATTTATTTAGATTCAATTTAAAAATTTATTGATATTGTATGTCGATGTGTACATATATAACTTTTATATATGCAGCCAATTGATTACTAATTGTACCAAAAATCAAATAAAAATTTAATAATTAATATATATATATATATATTAATTTAATTAATTTACACCAATTGTAAATTAATTAAGTTGTGTAGTATTTTGAAGTATTCAACAGCGTCGTGTGCGACTCAGAGGTGTTACTTCAATCAGGGATTAATACTGAACAATTCAAATATTAACATTCACATATCACCGTAGCTAGTTGTGTGATAATTTGGTCAAATTTACCACCTATACAATATTGGTAAAATCCAGTTTTACTATTTTATGCGGTCTTCGATAGCGACAATTATTTACATCAATTATCTTTGTCAGAAGTATATCACTTTAGGACTTTGGAGTTTGGTATTGGTCAAAATTCAATATTGTCCACATTCAACTTTTATAATCCAAACACAAAGTCATTAGTTCAATTATAACAATTATTATTAATTGAACTGTTCTGGCCAAAGACTTTGACTTTGAGTTAACTACTGTTAACTGTGATATAAACCTCATATAACTGAGAAACAAATTCTCTATTGAATGGTGTTTCTCATATAATGATTCAACTAAGACCAAACTATAGCTGTTTGATGGATGTTATGCCATGATTTATCTATAGTCAAAGTGGATTGTCCATATTGAATTTTCAATAATATTCTCAAGTCAATAGAACTGTGCAGTATTGTCACTTTGTTATTCTCTGTTTGACCTTGGTTATATTAATCAATAGAGAACTATCAGTGGAGTCATTCCGTAGTTATCCAACAATTATCGATACATAACTAATTGGTGCTCATAGCAGCCATGAGTAATACACCACCTAATATTTAGAGAGCATTATGTACTCCAGTCTCAAGGGATGTATCGATATCCAGTTTCGTTACATCTTGACTACGAATATTTGAAGTGATATGTTTATTATATTGTGATAAATCAATGATGATCACAACACATTTTAACTACTATCACAAAACATACTATTTATGGATTTTCAAAAATGTACTTAAATTTAACAATTTTGTTTAACTAATATAATACATTATAACAAAAATAGAAAAATGCCTTTTATTTCGAACGAGATTGTATTATAGGGTTAATGATTTACAATAAATTAAAGAATTTCCCTTTGGGCACACCCTTAACTCTATTAGTTTTGTGTATGAATTTGACTAAAGATGAGTTTGGTTATGTTTGATTGCGTTGTGCATACATCCGTGTTTGAAAGTGTTGCATGTTTTTATATGCTTGTTGGATGATATTGGTTAGACTGATTATAATACTCTCCTTTTAAATTATGATGATGCAATTTTTATAAGGAGGAGTGTCTGTAACATTCTGAATTGGAGCATAGTAACAAAATGCAACAAAATGTATTTTTGAATTTTAGTTCAAAATTTTAATGTAGAAAATGGATTTTGGGATTACAAGGAGAAATTAGGATTTAAAAATGGTCCAAGTTATGGAAAATGTTTTGAATAAATAAAGGGATGAAATAATTCATAAATGTGATTCAAAATGTTATTTTGAAGTTTAATTGAATTAAAATGAGTAAATAAGGTTTATTTTGAAATATTACGAAATATTGAATTGAAATTCAAATTTGGATTTTGAATTATTATGTTTTGTAAGTCCAAAAGCTATTTAAAAACTATATTCTGAAAATAAAATGTATATATATGTAAGTTGCAAAATTATTTCGATTTGATGAATGAATATTTTTTGAAAGGTAATTGAGATAAGGAAGCCCGGCACATCTATTAATAAAATTTGTATATAGATACAAAAAAACCCAATTTGTGACAACCCAGAATTTTTTTTGATATTTGATAATTGGTAATTAACAAGATTTAAATTTATTAAAATACTAAAATTTGTAATTTAAACAAATAAATTTTGATATATATCTGAATAATTATTTGGTTAATAATCTTCCTAGTATAATTATTTAAAATTTGACAAATTTTCTTTAATTTCAAACAAATTGAACATGGGTATGTTTAAGTGTGTATATATATGTATGAGTTAGTTCTAAATTAACTTTGAATTGGAAATCCAAAGAATAAGTATCTTAAATAAATTGGATATAAAAATAATAATATAAAAATGCATTTATTAAGAATAGAAAGTATTCATAACATAAGATATAAATATATATAACTAAATTGAAATTAATATAAAAGTGTATAGAACATATTAGTATATTATTTAATTCTCATATAAAGGACAAGTGTTGAATTCTAAGACATGTGTCAATATTTTTGATTTTTTTTTTCTTATTTTAAAGTATAGCAAATTAAAAGATAATACATTTCTACCCCTTCCTCACTTTCTTTTCTATCTTCTTTCAAAATAAAGCCTGTTAATGTTCAAACTAAGAAAAACGCAATAACCTGAAAATAGAACCCGAAAATATTCAAGCTAAAATCAAATTCAAATATCAAGCACCTTCTTCAAGTTTCAAATAAATCAAGCTACTTCATGCCTTCTACTGGAATAAGCATGGCAAGCAAGTTTCAGGAACATCTTAGCTCAAAATATCAAGCTTCCAGTTTGAATTCTGTAGCAGTTCCAAATCTGAAACTTAACACTGTTTCGCAAATAGGTGAGTAAATCTACCTTTCGAAAAACTAAATTCTACTTTATAATTGAATGCATGCAAGATTTGATTATAGAAATGTTTCAATTATTACTTGCATGAGTAAAAGAATGTGATGCCTGGGTATATAAGTGATATTTATGTGAGTAAAACTCTTAAAAATATATATAATAAAACTGAAATGTGCTTGAATTGGTATATGCTGAATCCTTGAAGGTATGATATGAATCATGTGTGCATGATGTTAAAGGAATGATTTTATATATACGTGGGTAGTATTAGTGTTCAAGTCTGGAATAGGTCATAAAGCCTCTGTTGAAAACTTTACAGATTTGAAACCTGATTCAATGATTAAAATCTTCCTCTCCAATGATTTTCGGCCTTTATTTCTGACTAAGAAGTGTTTGTATGTGAGCAAATCAAATTTTAACTCATTTAAATCTAGATGTATAAGTTAAATACTTGAAACCTAAAGCAATAATTGATGCATGACTGTTATGAACCCATTCGTCTCTGTTTACAGATACATGGATGGGTTTAGTTTTAAAAGTTCAAATTTCACCATAACTAGTCTGTTAGATCTCAGATTTCAAACAAAATATGTTTTTTTATATAAATTAAGGTGTATAAAAAGGTTTGAGCATAATAGGATCGGAAATTTTCTGAATTAAGAAATACAGTAGATTTTTTTTATTTTTTTTGAAATATGTCGAAATCCAAACATTTTAAATTGTTTTTCAAATTATATAACTTAAATCTACTTTGGAAATCATGATTTTTAAAATAAAAATCATGGATTTTAGTTTGGAATACTGTGTGAAATTCTTGGTTAACCAGAAAAATGTCTTTGAGTGAAATCTGGCAATTGAAAAATTTCTGATGGACGAGAACTTCACTGGAGGGGATAGAGGCATAGGAGAGCTTGGCAAAAATGCCAGGTAGATTTATCTCCACTTGTGGCGTTGGGGGTCGGTCAATTTATGTTTAAAACCCTAAATGGGTCGAGGAGGTAGATTGGGTTGTTGCGGCATCTCTAATGCATCGAGTCGCGTTATATCTGGAGGAAGGATGCGTGGAAGATTCGCGGGGTTGTGGCCAGTAATTGAGGAGTTACTGATGGTCGGAGTGCCTTGTCGAGGCGAAGTTTGGTTGGTGAATGTTGGTCCAGTGGGTTGCAGAGTTCGAATTTGTCGTTTGATGCTCGATCGAGATGTTGAATAGCTCGATGGTTTTTAGATGTCGAAGTCAACTTGTGAGAGGTAGTTGATGACGCTGGAGCGCCGCCGTAGGCCAGTGCACGTGCATCAGTTTCTGTGTACGCTGGAGATTGGATGTGGAAGTGAGGAAGTTTACTTCGGTGGGGGCTCGGGAAAAAGAATGAGGGTCTCGGAGTGATTCTCGGGCATTTCATCGGGCTACTCGCGTGAGTGTAGCAGTATTTCTGTTGGAAGTTTATCAGGCTATAATAAATAAAAAGTAGAAGATGAAGGGAAAGTCGGGGAGGAACTCGAGAGATGCTGGGGTTTAACCCGAAGCAGGAATAGGATGGTTAGGCATATTTAAAGATTCTTTCAAATAAAAATTTGAAGTTAAAAATGGTTGTGTGTTTAAATTTTTAATCTCCTTCCCACTTAAAAAAAATGTTTTTAAACTTAGATTTGTTATAATGAAATATTACTTAAAGGAAATGATTAAAGGATTTATTAAGATAATTAAGATAGGTAATTAATTATTTAATTAATTAATAATATGAATGGTTAATTAAGTAATTAAGAATTTCAAATTAATTAATTAAGTCTTAAGATTAATTAATTAAGGTTAATTAATCTATAATTAAGGATTGTTAATTAATTTTAATTAAAAATTAAGATTAATTAATCAAGTGATTAAGGATTAATTAAATTGTAGTTAACATTTAATTAATTAAATAATTAGAGATTAATTAAGTGGTAATTAAATATTAGTTAATTTGTAATTAATAGTGATTAATATAAGTTAATTTCTTAATTAAGTAATTAATAATAGTTAATGAAGGTCATTAACTTAAGATTATTTAACAATTAATTAATGCGATTAATTTTTAATAATTAATTAAATTAATTAATTAATAATAATCACTTGTGAAATTGTTTACATTTAATTACTTAATAGAAGAAATTAATGGATTAATTACTTGATGTAGTTAATTGGGTTAAGGTGATTTGTTTAGATTAATAATTAAGTTTAATTAATTTAAACACTTGATGATTGATGAATAATTACTTTATGTAATTAATGGGAAGTAATTAATAATTACTGGATGTAATTAAAGATGCTTGATGATGAAAGTAATTTGGATTTAATTACTTTGTAATTAATCAGGGGATTAATTGAGATAATTAATTAAGAGTAATTAATTTATGGAATAAGTAATTAAGGGTAGTTAATTACTGAATGTAATAAATCAAGATATTAATTGAGATAATAAATTAAGGGGTAATTTATTAATGAAGTAATTAAGGGAAGTTAATTACTGTTATTATTAATCAAGGGTGATTAATAATTATGGTTAGTAATTAATTAATAAAGTAATTAAATGTTAATTACTGTATTGGGTTAAGGATAATTGATTTGTGAAATTAAATTAAGGGTTAATTACTTAAGTGTAATTAAAGGATAAATAGAATGATATTGAATGCCCTTGATTAATTGTTATTCCTAATATGTGGTTCATGGTGCTATATGATAAAATATGTTTGATTTAAACTGTGATGATGTGGTTATCTATTGATGATGAATTATTGGACATCCTGTATTTAAAGTTGAATTGTATTTCACTTGAATAATGTAAGTTAAGATGACACTGGGTTCGAAGAGACCAGAGTCGGGTATTAGTAAATACCCGAAACCACTTCGATTCTTTATAAATTGCTAGGTGAAATTAATAAGCTGGAATGGAATGATTTAAGTGAATTGGACCATTTAATCTAAATTGGTACTTAGAAATTGGTGAGAAAAATAAATGATGTCGATAACAATTTGTGAACTTGTAATTGATACAAGTTACCGGGTATTATATAAATTGTATGTTTTTGAAATTTATGTTAGATGGGTTTACTCACGCTGGTTTCCAGCCTGACTCGGGTGTTACTTTGATGTAATGCTCGGGTCAGACCTAGTATTACAGATTTTCAGGTAAGGATGTTCTGAAGCTCAGGAGGAGAGCTAGATGGCAGGAGCGTATGGAAAGGATTCTGATATAGTATCGTTGTTATCGGGACAAGTTGTTAAACTATCCAGTGTGTATGGGATATTGTAACTCTGGCGTATATAAATGTAAAATTAACAGATACAGTTTTCTTTGCATAACTGTTATTATTATTTGCTATTATATTTTATCCGCTGCGAATGTGAAATTATGAGTTTGAGTTTTCTGTTTCTTCTTCTATCTCTTTCTTATTTTCACTAACTATCTGGAAATTTCGGGATCGAAATTTTCGGGTCGTTACACAATTGGCCCAAACGAAGTAAAAAGAAGAAAACCATAAATACAATGAACTCAGGAGTCATCATTCGTCCTTCTAATGCGCATCAGGATCCTAGAATGAAAATTAAGATATAGCTTGGCAGTAATTGTTTCTGAAGAGCCAAAAATCGTTCATTTCTCTCAGCCCAAATAGCAGCTGCAAACCTTTTTAGAATGACAAGCAGAATTTTAGTCCATGTAGTTTTCTGTCATGTTACCATGAAGATATTAAACCATTCTTGATTCGAGTCTTTTAAAGGTCTATGGAAATTTCCGCGAGTAGCCTGCTCGGTGATTGATAAACAAAAGAACATTCGAAAAAAATAAGTGTCTATCTTAGGTTGGTTGTTGCGTAAAATGCATGAATTGTTATTAATGATGCTTATGGAAGCTCATTTCACTTTTATATGCAATAACTTTCCACAGGAGGTTCTCTTTAGCCGCGCTACCCATGGTCCAGGTTTTAGAAGATCATAAAACGATTTTATTTGTAGAATTTTGTAGAAGGGTATTGTACACTGTTGCAACTGAGTGTTTCGTATATTTCTTGGATCGGAGAACATCTTGCTGCATAGTTGCCAAACTTGTTTTAAGCTACAGTAAGGTAGCTGTATAATGCCATCAGTGACAAAGTTGCTAGCATTGAAGTCGAAAGAATACCAGTATGCTGTCTGAGGTTATGATCTAAACAGCTCTCCAGGATGTCATGAACCAAGCCACAAAGTGGTCCAGAAGTTCAAATGTGGTTTACTTTGGAGGTTACATCGGATAAGTGGAAGAAAGGTGCTTCTTAGCTTTAGAATGCTTCTCTAACTCTAACTAGCATAGTTATGGATTTGCATGCTCCAGAAATTTTTGCCTTTGAGTAGATGTTGGGTAACCCACTTCCTCCATAGATTACCATTTTCTGAGAGCAGCTTGTCAAAATATGTAGAAATAGCTGCCTTGTTCCGTAAATTAAGCTTTATTATACGAAGTTCCCCATTCATTTTTGTAATTTGGATTTTATGCAAAGCTATGGGAATTAATTTTTTTTGGAGAAAGGGTCTCCATGCCATAGAAACCTGTTTAGTGCACTGTTGACCATGGATACGAGCTTGGGTGGAAGAATAAAGTATCTTGACCAGTAGGATGTCATAACAACAACTATGGATTGTACAACAATCAATCTTCCTACTCGAGATAGTTTAGATTTAGGCTCCGAAGGGAGCTTTGTTACTATTTTCTCAAAAAGAGAGAGAGGCATTTGGCAGTAGTTATTCTAGAAGTGATAAGTGATAAGCCTGGATAGGTTGCATCGGCAGACATTTCTTGAAGGCCAAAGAAAGATAAAAGTTCATTTTTGGCTTAAGGATTTAAACCAGCAACTAAAATGTGAGATTTCTATAAGTTAATTTTGAGCCTAGTGAGAGTGTGGAAGTCCTCTGAAATGCTGATAATGGTACATATATTTTCCTCTGTCAGTTTGGTAAAAATAAGAAGTTCTTTAGCAAATAGCAAGTGAGTGATTTGGGATTGTTTACATTTGGGGTGAAGCTGCAGTCTTTCAGCTACGACCTGTTCTATAATAAGAGAACTAAGAACCTCCATTACAGTTATAAAAAGGTAGACAGAGATCGAATCACCCAGGTGAATGCCTTGGGTTCCTCTGAAAAATCCATCAGGGCTCCCATTCCTGCTTATAGTGTAGTGGGGAGTGAAAATACACATGTTGATCCATTCAAGAAAAGGTTTGGGGAAGTTCATCCTTGATAAGGCAGCAATGCTGAATCTCGAAGAAATAGAATCAATGGCTTTTTTAATGACAAGTTTTGGCATACATGAGAGAGATGGCTGCTCTGTCATAGCCTTTCAAAAGCTCCTGGGTAAATAAAATCTAGTCACTTAATGCTCTTTGAGGAAGAATTACCATTTGATTACTAGAAATAATGCTGCGGAGAACTTCTGGTAGGCTTGATGCTTGTAGTTTAGAGATAGTCTTGTCTTGTACATTACGGCAGGATAAGGATCTATAAACTACATCTGTAGGGGTTTCCATCTTCGGGACAAGTGCAAGAGAGGTTTTGCAGATACACGGTGTACCATACACCAATACCAATATTATTGGAGGTGAAGAAACATTTGATTGCCTGAATTTAAATAAATATTTTAAATTATTTAAGGGGTTAAAAATGGTATCTTAGCTATCGAAACTGTTGAAGAAATGAATAATTTGCTTTATTGAGTTTTGCAAATGAGAATTGTATATATTGTTTTGTACAGACCTCTGTATTTATACAAAATACTGTAATTAAGAATACTGGACATATACTTGACATATGGGCTGACATATGGGCTTGACCCATTTATAATATTACATGTTACATACTGGTTTGTTACTAATGGATACTATCTCGATACCCCCCTCAAACCAGTTCGAGGGTTAGGGTTTTCGAGCATCAAAAATGGCTGCCACAAGAGAAAATCCTATGAAATTTTTCACAAATTTTCTTCTGATCTGGTAAGGCTTTGCTCCAGTAGAGTCTTATCAGGTCGAAGAGACTCAGATCTTACAGAAAGTGAAAGTTTTGAAGATGGAATAACATAGTTTGTTCGATCTGGAAGGTTGAGGCTTCGTTTTGGAAAGCAGACCTCAGATCTGGAATGAACGATGGATTAGAGGGTTGATGCTTCGCTTCAGAAAGCAAACCTCAGATCTGAAATAATTGATGGATCTGGAATGGTTGAGGCTTTGGTGAGCAAACTTCAGATCTTTCTGTTGCTGGTAGATAATTTGAAGGTCTGGAATTTGATTTTGGGCTTGCTTCGTCTATATTCAGTTCATCTCTGAATCTGGTAAAGTTTTTTATTGAAAGCGCTTTCGTAAAAACATCTTCTTTCTGGTAAGAAGAAGGTATGTGATTGACTTTCAATTTTCCATTTATCACTTGCTCACGAACGAAATACAAGTCCAGTTCCATGTGCTTGGTTCTGGAATGTAATACGGGGTTTGCGGTGAGTGATATAGCACTGAGATTGTCACACCATATGGTTGCTATAGTGTCAGTTTTGATATGCAGTTCCTGTAATAATGATTCTACCCACATAATCTCTGCTGTTGCACTTGCCACACTTCTGTACTCTGCTTCTGTACTAGATCTAGACAGTGTTGGTTGTTTCTTATCACACCATGAGATTGGGTTTTTTCTTAAAAAGATGCAATATCCAGTTGTTGATTTTCGATCATCACTATCAGTGGCCCAGTCTGCATCTGAATATCCATTTATATTGAGTGTGTTGCTTGCATGTAGAACAAGTCCCTGATTTATGGTGCCTTTAAGGTATCTCGGTATTGTTTTTACTGCCTTCCAGTGATTATCCAGTGGCTTTTGCATGAATTGACTAACTTTGTTGACACTGTATGATATATCTTGCCTTGTTATTGTTCATACTGTAGTGCTCCAACAATACTTCTGTATAGTTTCTCATTTTCAATTGGCTCTCCTTTATTTTTTGATAAGTGTAGATTGCTAGTCATTGGTGTTGGAAGAGAATTTGCCTTATCCATTTTTTCCTTTATCAAAATTTATGTGATATACTTTCTTTGACACAAGTGTAGTTTGTTATCTGATGTTCTTTTAACCTCTATGCCAAGAAAATAGCTTAGTTCACCTAAGTCCTTGATTGAGAACTCTTTATTCAGTTGTTGTGTGACCTTGTTGATTTATGATCCACTGTTACCTGTAATTATAAAATCATCAACATAAATAAGTATGTAAGTAACAGTTGTATCTGAAAACTTAATAAAAAGAGAGTTGTCTGATTTTGCTGAGATGTAGTTGAGGCTGGCTAGAGTTTGTTTTAGTTTGTCAAACCACACTCTTGGTGCCTGCTTGAGTCCATAGATTGCTTTGTTTAGTTTGCACACCATGCTTTCATTTCCCTGTTGTTTAAATCCTGGTGGTTGCTCCATGTACACCTCCTCCTGCAATACACCATTTAAAAAAGCATTATTTACATCTAATTGTTTGATGGTCCAATTCTTATACAAGGCTATGGTTAGTACAATTCTGATAGTAGATGGTTTCACAACTGGAGAGAAAGTTTCAGTAAAATCAAAACCACTTTGTTGTGAATATCCTTTAGCTACTAATCTTGCCTTGTATTTTAGAATTGTACCATCAGGATTTTTCTTTAGCCTGTAAGTCCATTTACAATGTATGATGTTTTTATTTTCAGGTAACTGAACAAGATCCCATGTTTTGTTTCTTGTAAGTGCATCATATTCTTCCTTCATAGCTGCTTTCCACTTGTCATTTTGTAATGCTTGATAATAAGTACTAGGTTCTTTATTGAGTAGTTCTGCATTGTATATTTTTGGTTTAAATATACCACTTTTTGATCTTGTCATCATGTGGTGACCACTGTTTGCAGGATCAATATGTTGAGCTCTATCCTTCATTGCACTTGCCTGCTGAGTATTGGATGGTTCAGAATCATCCAATACTGGGTAGTGATCTGCATGATCAATGCCATCCTGTTGTGAAGACTGATATGAGCCTTCAGATTCTTCATTCTGGTTATGACTTGGAACACTTCTGGTAGTTTGTTGCTGTTGAACAGCATTGTTCTTATTCTGAATCATGTGCCTCTCCACTGGTATGGTAATTCAGGTATTGGAGGTATGGATAATTTTGGATTGTGAAGCTTTTTGGTAATGTTATTTTCTGACTTTCTAAAAGGAAATTCAAACTCATTAAAGGTTACATGTCTTGATATATATATTCTACCTTTATTATCAAGACATTTGTAACCTTTTTGATTGTTTGCATATCCTAGAAATGTGCAGTGGGCAGACCTGAACTGTAATTTATGAGTGTTGTTGGGTCTCAAACAGGGGAAGCACAAGCATCCAAATACCCTTAGATTATGATATTCTAGTCTGATCTTTGTCAGTGTTTCAATTGGACTTTTGAATTGTAGGACTTTGGTTGGTAATCTGTTGATAAGGTATACAGCTGTTGAGAAAGCATCAGGCCAGAATTTCAGAGGTACAGATGCTTGAGCAAGTAGAGTCAATCCTGTCTCTACAATATGCCTGTGCTTCCTCTCAATTAGACCATTCTGTTCAGAGGTATGTGGACAAGTTGTCCTGTGATTTATTCCTTTCTTTTGAAAGAATTCTTTAAGTGGTAAAAACTCCTAACCACCATCAGTTTGAATAATTTTCACTGGACTGTTTATTTGTTTTTCAACACTTGTTATAAACTGTATTACTGCATTGCAAGTCTCAGATTTTGCCTTTAAAAAATAAATCCACACATGTCTAGAAAATGCATCAATAAATGAAATATAATACATATAGCCATAGTCAGTAGATATTGGGGCTGGTTCCCATAAATCTGTAGCAGTAAGTTCCAGTGGCTTATTATACTCAGTGCTTGAATTTGGAAATGCAAGTTTATGGCTCTTACCCATTGGACAATAGATACAGGTGTAAAATGAAGGAATATTTTCAACATGAATTCTATTATCATTACTCAGAACATGTCTCACAATTTTCATGTTGGGATGACCCAATCTTGCATGCCAAACATCATAGTTAGTACAATTTTTAGTAAGTTTTGTTTCAGACATGTTACACCAGTTATTCATACTTTCACACTTTTTTGATTTTGCAACATCAAATTTGTACAATCCCCTACATTCTCTACCCTGCAAAAGAATTTCATCTGTTAGAGCATCTTTCACAAGACAAAACTTTGGATGAAACTCAAAATATACATTATTGTCTTTAGAAAATTGTGAGACACTCATTAGGTTTTTCCTAATAACTGGTACTCTTAAAAGATTGTTAAGATATAATTGCCTTGCACCTGTAATACTTGCATTTCCAGTGTGTGTTATGTGTGTTGCTCTACCATTACCCATGTATAACAAATGTTTACCTCTGTATTCCTTGTTTTCAAGGTTCAGATTGTTAAGGTTGTTTGTAACATGGTTGGTTGCTCCAGAATCTGGGTACCAACTGTCATCTTGAATGTCTTCTACTTTTGCTGAATGATTATTTGTATTTTCTGGTTGTTCCTTGCATCCTTGCTGAACATCCACCATGTTGGCAGTAGGATTACTTTGTCTTGAATTGCCAGCACTTTGTTGTGAAGGTATATAGTTAGCATCAAATCTGAAATAGCATTTGTTTGCTGTGTGCCCATATTTCTCACAGATCTGACATCTTGTTCTATTATTATTATTAGTATTGTTCCATCTACCACCTCTTCCTCTTGATCTGTAGCTCTGACCACCCCTTTGACCACTGCTGGATTGATTCTTGTTGTTGTAGTTTCATTCTTGATTTCTTCCTTTGTTATTAGCAATATAATTTGCAGAATATTCAAGATTTGTTGGTCTTTTTTGCTCTATTCTCCCTTCATGTGCTAGTAATATGGAATGTACATATTGTAAAGTTGGCAACCTCTCTGTTGATGATATCACAGCAACAACTGATTCATATTCCTCATCTAATCCACTTAGCAGATATAATATTTGCTCTGTATCACTTACATTATGGCCTGCAGAGGCTAGCTGATCGCATATCACTTTAGTTTTGGACAAGTATTCTCTCATAGTTTGATTGCCTTTCTTCAAGTTATGCAATTGTCTTTTATACTGCATAATCCTTGCTGCAGATTGGGAACTAAAAACTTGCTCTATTGTATGCCATATTTCATGGGCAGTTTTGCAACCAATTAATTGTGGAAAAAGACTTGCACTTATTGATGATAACAGCCAAGAACTGACCAAACTATCTTGTCTTTCATGTATAATATATTCTTGATTATCTATTAACTTCCCTTGTGCATCTGCAGTGAATCTTAGTGGCTTAATGATGGTTCCAAGAACATATTCCTGAAGTCCATAGGCTTTTATTGCAGTCTCCACTTGAAACTTCCAGGGCAAGTAGTTACTTTCATCAAGTGGGGTGGTTATAATCTGGCTATGTGGTTTAATGATGGTTTTGAGAAGTTCTTGAGAAGCACTGAGGTGGTTATGGGTAGATCTTGATGCAGATGTGCGTGAGACAGCACTGTTTTCATTCTCTTCGGCCATTAGTGGAGAGGATGATGCAAAAGATGATGCAAAAGATGGTGATTAGTTGAAATATTCACCAGAACTTAAGAATTGCAGCCGAAGACTGGCTGGATGATGACCGATGACAAGCAGTCTTCTTGGCACGACAATTCAAGTTAGGCACACTGAATCTTTTATGGCTTTGATAGTATTGATGCAACCAAGAAGATGATATATGATGAGATTTTTTCTGATATCACCTTCTTTTGGCACGACACAATACTAAATGATAAGATATCTTTTCAAAGAATTATATACAGTTGTTAAACTGTATATAATCAAATCTCAGATGATGAAATTTATTTTGATGAGATGATTTATGATCAAACAACAGTGATAGAGCATATGCTGTTAAGCAATGTTGAGCTCTGATACCATGTTGAAGAAATGAATAATTTGCTTTATTGAGTTTTGCAAATGAGAATTTTATATATTGTTTTGTACAGACCTCTGTATTTATACAAAATACTGTAACTAAGAATACTGGACATATACTTGACATATGGGCTGACATATGGGCTAGACCCATTTATAATATTACATGTTACATACTGGTTTGTTACTAATAGATACTATCTCGATAGAAACTTTCTTTAAATGAAAATAAAATAGTTTGAAGGGTCTATGAATATTTTAAATATGTTGGTTTGAAAAAAAGTCTTATAAGTAATAAAATGATTAAAATAGTGGAAAATGATTTAAATACTTTGCGTATGAAAGGAAAAACAATTCTCCTTACTCGAGAACCCAAGGACCAAAATCCATTCCTTAAACATTAAGCCAGCCTAATCCACTACACTAAAAAAGCTATTTTGATACGGCTTTGAGCCTTTGGTAAAGCACTTCACGATTGTAATGATCCCGGTTTTAAAAATGAATTTAATTTGTAATTTAATTTAATTTTTGGGTTAAACTGTGAAATTGTTTGAATTTTTCAAGTTTAATATGAGATATATACTTATTTGTTTTAAAATTTGATTCTGATTTTAGAATCTGAATTTGAAATATTGAATTTGTATTTGAATTGGGATTTATAATAAATAAGAAATTAAATGATGGGTGGTTAAACTTTTAACAGAAATAAAATAAGTATTAGCAATAAATATTTCAAATAAAATTTTGGTTATGTAAACTATAAAAAATAAAATATACACATTAAACAAATTTGTTAAATTATAACAACATAATAATATATATATATACATTTATATTCCTAAGTAATAAGGCAAGAATAAAACAAAAGAAAGAAACAAAATTCATTTAAATATAAGAGCCTGAGGATTAATTCATGCAAAGACAAAACAAATGTCTACAATACAAACCTGTAAGTACATACATAATTTAAAAAGTATAAGCTAGTAAACAAATGGAAAAAAAATGTCTTTAGTCAAGCAAAGCATGATATCAGCCGAGAAAATGGAATGCAAGCAATTCAGCCATGTTCTTAGTACAACAAAATATTATCACCTGTACAAGCATCATCAGCCATACCTATTGTATTGTACAAATATTATAGTCACCCTGAACAAAGAAATAAAATATTAACCTGTACAACAATATAATATCATGTAAACTTCTTTCTACATATATCAACTTCCTCTTATCTTAGTTCGTTAAGTAAAAACATAGCAAAGCTTAAGTATTAATAAAAAAAAAACTGCAACTTGAAACAATCAAGAAAACTAAAAGCATACAAATTCAACCTGGAAAACAAGAAGATAAAAATCATTTCAAACCAGAGCAAAATAAGGAAGCTGGAAATTATAATGAAATCAAACATTCAAGATCAAGATCGAAACAAAGTTCCAGATTCCAGTTTCCAGATTTTTCAAACTTTGTTCTCTGTTCTTCATCTTTACAGGTGAATAACACTATTTTTAAAACTTAAGTAAATATATAACTGGTTGCATGGTTAAAATCTGGAATAGTATGCTTTGTATATATGTATTCTTTTGTGTATATATATATGTGAATATTTGGTTGTGTGCATTTGCTATATGTTGGATGTTCTATCTGATTTCAGTTTCCAGGTTTTAAATTTAATCTTGAATCAATCTCTCTTGATCAAATCTTTATTAGTACTTAAGTCTTAAACCAAATATGTTTGTTATGGCATTGATTTTAGTTTAGAAATTTGATTTAAGTTAAAAATAGCCCGAGTGTCTCTGAAATATCAAAAACAACAGTGTATGTCAATATATGTGAAAAATCCAAACTGTGAAATTTATAAATTCATTATTAGAAATTGAATACATAAACAAAAATATGATTTTAAAACAAGAATCGCTATTTTTAGTTAAGCATTGAAGGTATAGTTTGGGTTTGACCGGGAATGGGAAGTTTGGGTTTTTCTGATGATCTGGGTAACTTGAGAGGTCGGGATTCTTCTGGTTGATGGAGGAGTGATCATAGATGCTAGGAAAAATGGGTGATGGTGATGAAGTTCGCCAAGGAAGATGCGGCAGTGGATTTTCTTCGAGAAACCTAGTTTTTGCTGTGGTTTTGGTTTGGTCTCGTTCGATGACCAGAGGCGATCGAGTGCAGCGAGCTTCAGGGAGGTGGAAGTTGATGTGAAGAGGGAGGCGACGCCGGAGTTTCAGACGTGACGATGGTCGGAGTCGCGAACACGAGGCGTTTTTCAGGTTTGAGGAGGTGATGGGTTTTGCGTTTCCCGGTTTTTGGATGTTTTTGGTTCCAGTTTCGAGCTCGAACGCTCGATTTTTCTTCGATGATTCCATCATCATTTCGATGATCGGGAACTGATGAGGGGAGTATCGTCGACTTGTCTCGATGATTTGCGAAGGGCCGGAGGTGATGACGGCGCCGTGCACGTGCACGGTGCAATGTGCTTTTTTCTGGTGAAGTCTGCTTTGGGTAGAAAGGTACTCGGGTTTCTCGAGTTGCTCCAGTATTTTGCTCGAAAATTTGAGGGTTGGATTCGATGCAGTTTGGTGATTTGCTTGGGTAGGTTAGTATTGAACTCGAAGGCAATGATGGAGGGCCTCGGGTAGATTGTATGTTACAGGTTTAGAACCTGTAAGTTTTAAACAATTTAAAAACTGGATTTTAGAATGTAAAATAAACATTTAAACAAAGTTTAGATCAAAATTTAGTTTGGATTCAAATAGAGTTGAATCCCAGTTTTAAATAAATAAGTTTTTTTTAATTATTTATAACAACTTTAAAGAGGTTTAAATAGTTGGAATTTAAAAGTAAAGTTTTGAATAAAAATAGAGATTTAAACTAAATTTTAAATCTGAGTTCAAATATAAATTTGAACCTTAGTTTGAAATAAAAGAAGTTTAAATTTAGATTATTTTAAATAGTTTAAATGGAATTGGGTTTAAATTCTTTTGTCTTCTAGGAGAAAGTAAATAACTCTTTGACTTGTAAAATAAATAGGTTTTGAAATTGTTTTAAACTTTGTTAAGATAATTTGTATTCATTTTAAATCTTAAATTTTAAATGAAATTTAGAAGTAAAATTTGAAGTAAATTGTTTTAAATACCTTGTTAATGAAAATTTGATCATTAATAAGAAAAATGTTTTATTCTTGAATAAATGAAGATTTAATGATTTAATCATTAAGTTAATTAAAATGAATAATTAACTAATTAAATTAATTAATATTTTGATTAATAGTTAATTAGGGTCATTAACTAAAGATTTTATTGTAATAAATAAATTAATGTGATTAAATTTTAATAATTAATTAGAATAGTTAATTAAGATAATCATTTGTAAATTGGTTAAGTGTAATTACTTGATGAAAATAATTAAGGATTAATTATTAATTGTAATTAATTTTGATAATATGATTAATTTAAATTAATTAATTTAGTTTAATTAATTTAAGAAATCATTTGGCAAATTGATAAGTGTTTGATAAATTACTCTATATCAAATGATTTGTAATTAATAAATCAGGATTGGAAAATTAATTCATAAGTAAATAATTTAATTGAAAATAAATTAAATTACTTAGGATTAAACAATTAATTAATCCTGCTTATAAATGATTATTAAATACTTGACCTTAATACTTATGAATGATTGTATCGTATGAAATGCCTTGAATTGATTGTCTTATTTGATTTATGATATTTTGTTCTGTGGACTGTGCGGTGTATTTTATTCATTTATTTATGATACATCTGTATACTATCGGTGAATCTGTGAATGAGCGATGAGCATTATAGTTGTATGGCTTATCAACTATATTTCTGTGTTTTAATCTGTGATAATTGAATGATGATGCACTATTGTGTTAAACCCCTGGACCACTCCATACACACACAAATATGGATTTCACGAGGAAATCGATTAAGTCACAGATTTTTGAAAATAGTTTTGAATTTGAATATTTAAATTCAATGTTTTGGAAATGGAATCGGGATAAAAGTAAAAAGCTTTTGAAATGGAATTTTAAGCTAAAATTTATTTTGAATAACTTAATAAAGTTTTGAAATTTAAATAATTTGATTTAAATTTGAATTCAATATTTGAAATTGAATTCTAAGTTTAGAAATTAGGAATTAAAGATGTTATACTAATATTATATGGGTCAACCATTTTCAAAGTATCGATTTGGGAATTTGAATTAAATTCAAAGGCTTTAACTCGTGCAAATATAATTGGATTTTTCCGAAACGAAAAATATTCGTTTTCAAATAAATAAAAGTTTTCACGTAAGTAATGAACTTCCAAATTGTGTTAAAAGATTTCAAATTTAAATGAAATGGAAACGTTTTGAAAAGCTATGAATGAATCTTTGGAAACGAGTTTGAAAATTTTAAATTAAATCTTAATTTAAAGATTTAACGAGTTAATCCAATTGAAATGGAAGTTGTTTTGAAATCTGTAAATGGATCTTTGGGAAAATGGGTGAACTTTGCCAAGTGAATCTTTTTGTTTAAAAAGATTGGAAATGATAATTGGTTTAAACCATTTGAATGAAAATTTTGAATTATTAAGCTGTGACTTAATAGAAATCCCATATCCGTATGTTTTAAATATTATGCTCATTTATTCGGTTTAGCCGGGAGAGGACCTTGTGTCATATAACCCCTTTCGAATAATGATACGTCGTTACGGATAGCATTCGAAGACCGGTGATGAAGACCAGATATTTTCGAAAACGAAAGGACAACTCATCGAATGTATTTGCATCGACTGGTCTCCGGTATAGAGACTCCACATGTGATGGGAAGTCCGGACGTGATTAGGGATTATCCGAATTTGCAAGGGCTTCTTCGGAAGTGCCTTCGGTTCTGTTCGAACCCAGAACAGACTTGTATGGATTGTATGTCTGACATTACAATTTGAGATATAAAGTAGATTTCTTTCAAATAGATTTCTGTTGGTGGCGGAGAATTTATTCTCTTAGCTTAACACCCTTCTCTGAGACGTACGAGCTCAGAGGTTATGTAGTTGAAGGTTATCAGCAATATATTCCCAACTTGGTAATGTGGCATGCTGAGTGCTGTTGATCATTTGTTGATCAAAGCGTGGCTTTTGTGAAATGCGTAGCTTTGTGGACGAGACTGCATCGAACCTCACACCCCGGAAATGGTCAAAACAGGAAGGATGCGGCAAGGTTATCGGGGGTAGCGCCCTTTAGTGTATGTCATTCCTTCTGGATAGAGGTGGTATCATGGTATGGAACCCAGATACTTAGCCTATGTTGCTGCTGCAAATTTATTACTTTGTGGTTGTTGGAATCGAGGATCCTCGTATATAGATCGGTTACGATCGGGGAATGACATATTCGTGTCAGTAGTTACCCAGTTTGAAGGGTAACCTGGCCTTGTGTTGGAAGAGATCCGGTTAGGTTCTCGGGACGTCATTCCAGAGGCATTTCCATGTGGCAATGGGAAGTTCCTTGGCCTGACCATTTGTTGGAAATCCAAAGAAACAATACGAACCCTTTACTATTGCAAATTGTAGAACATGCCTCCTCAGGAGGTAGCTATAGCAGGCATGATATAATGGTACCTATGCTGGTTAAGATTTATATTCTACTTTTGAAATTGTTTTCTACACTATGCACCAATAATAATATCAAAAATGATTTGATTTTTTGCGTAGTAAGCATCTTTGACTAACATAAGAAGAAATCTCCTCCAAGTCTGCGTTTGCATTGTGTGTGCGGTGGGAGGTCTTTTGGTAGTTACATTTTCAAAAAGCATTGCGAATTAACTTTAAATTTCTCTTGTTGTTTATTTTTAAAGATAAACTGTTTTTGTTGCTCACACCAGTCCCACGACTGATCCAGAATTTATTGTTTTTTCCCTAAACTCTGGGTACTCAAATTTTTTTCACACGGGCAGTCTAGAGTTGGGTTTTTCAGATAGTCAGGCTTAGTAGATTTTCTGGAGCTAGTTCAGTCATTGGAAACGACTGATCTTGTTTAGCTTGGTGCATCGTTTTGGGAGTTTGAGCTATTTCAGAATTGGAGCTTTGGAGATGGAGATTATCCGCTGCTGGTGTTATCGTTTTCTTTTCCGCTGCTATTTTCTTGTATCATATCTCTGATGTATATTGGTATTCATTGTATCACTCTGTTGTACCAGATATTGTATCAATGTTGTATATCAATGTATTATTCTTTTATTCCGTTGTGTGTTTACGTAATGTTGTTATAAGCTCCGACGAATCAGATTTGAACGGTCAAATCTACGGCATTCGAGTACGATGTAAAGTATGGATGTCGATTTTCGAGCGCGAAAAATTCGTATCGTCACATTTGGTATCAGAGCTGAAGGTTGAAACTTTAGCTCAGGAGTATAAAACATTAAGTAGCTCATAGAGATAGGGTGAAGTATCCCTGGAATGAGTATTCCCTAAGATATCCGTTCGAATGCCTTATTAAATTCTCTTACTATTCACCAATAGTAAGTATGAGTGCAAGAAAAGGGCAAGATAGGGGACAGGAGAGTACCACTATAATTGGTCAATACCCTGCAACAGTGGAAACAATCTTTCTTTATCAATATCCTTTGATTCGATTCCAAATTCTTTTGATTTCTTCATGACAGCTCCAGAAGAAGTTTCGGTGTGATGGTAGCTCTACGAATCGTTGTAGAAGACCCTTATCTTTATCAATTTCTCATCAGTTTTTGATTTAAACTCTAATGAAAATAAATTGGAAATTTTAAATTGAGTTAAATTGGTTAATAGAATATGAAGCTGAATTTGAATTGAATCGATAAAACGATTTCGTTTAAAACCAAATTTGAAATTCTATTATAATTTCTTGTGTCTATAGTTGATATTCTGATTTGGTAAGCCAAATACAGAATAGATATCCAGGTTGATATGGAAAATTGTTTCTCTATCTTTGTTGTTTTCGTGGCTGCAAATTTCGGGGACGAAATTTCTTAAGGAGGGGAATTTGTAACGATCCCGGTTTTAAAAACGAATTTAATTTGTAATTTAATTTAATTTTTGGGTTAAACTGTGAAATTGTTTGAATTTTTCAAGTTTAATATGAGATATATACTTATTTGTTTTTAAATTTGATTCTGACTTTAGAATCTGAATTTGAAATATTGAATTTGTATTTGAATTGGGATTTATAATAAATAATAAATAAGAAATTAAATGATGGGTGGTTAAACTTTTAACAGAAATAAAATAAGTATTAGCAATAAATATTTCAAATAAATTTTTGGTTATGTAAACTATAAAATATAAAATATACACATTAAACAAATTTGTTAAATTATAACAACATAATAAAATATATATATACATTTATATTCCTAAGTAATAAGGCAAGAATAAAACAAAGAAAGAAACAAAATTCATTTAAATATAAGAGCATGGGGATTAATTCATGCAAAGACAAAACAAATGTCTACAATACAAACCTGTAAGTACATACATAATTTAAAAAGTATAAGATAGTAAACAAATGGAAAAAAAATGTCTTTAGTCAAGCAAAGCATGATATCAGCCGAGAAAATGGAATGTAAGCAATTCAGCCATGTTCTTAGTACAACAAAATATTATCACCTGTACAAGAATCATCAGCCATGCCTATTGTATTGTACAAATATTATAGTCACCTTGAACAAAGAAATAAAATATTAACCTGTACAACAATATAATATCATGTAAACTTCTTTCTACATATATCAACTTCTTCTTATCTTAGTTCGTTCAGTAAAAACATAGCAAAGCTTGAGTATTAATAAAAAAAACTACAACTTGAAACAATCAAGAAAATTAAAAGCATACAAATTCAACCTGGAAAACAAGAAGATAAAAATCATTTCAAACCAGAGCAAAATCAGGAAGCTAGAAATTAGAATGAAATCAAACATTCCAGATCAAGATCGAAACAAAGTTCCAGATTCCAGTTTCCAGATTTTTCAAACTTTGTTCTCTGTTCTTCATCTTTACAGGTGAGTAACACTATTTTTAAAACTTAAGTAAATATATATCTGGTTGCATGGTTAAAATCTGGAATAGTATGCTTTGTATATATGTATTCTTCTGTGTATGTATATGTGAATATTTGGTTGTGTGCGTTTGATATATGTTGGATGTTCTATCTGATTTCAGTTTCCAGGTTTTAAATTTAATCTTGAATCAATCTCTCTTGATCAAATCTTTATTAGTACTTAAGTCTTAAACCAAATATGCTTGTTATGGCATTGATTTTACTTTAGAAATTTGATTTAAGTTAAAAATAGCCCGAGTGTCTCTGAAATATCAAAAACAACAGTGTATGTCAATATATGTGAAAAATTCAAACCGTGAAATTTATAAATTCATTATTATAAATCGAACACATAAACAAAAATATGATTTTTAAAACAGGAATCGCTATTTTTAGTTAAGCATTAAAGGTGTAGTTTGGGTTTAACTGGGAATGGGAAGTTTGGGTTTTTCTGATGATCTGGGTAACTGGAGAGGTCGGGATTCTTCTGGTTGATGGAGGAGTGATCATAGATGCTAGGAAAAATGGGTGATGGTGATGAAGTTCACCAAGGAAGATGCGGCAGTGGATTTTCTTTGAGAAACCTAGTTTTTGCTGTGGTTTTGGTTTGGTCTCGTTCGATGACCAGAGGCGATCGAGTGCAGCGAGCTTCAAGGAGGTGGAAGTTGACGTGAAGAGGGAGGCGACGCCGGAGTTTCAGACGTGACGATGGTCGGAGTCGCGAACACGAGGCGTTTTTCAGGTTTGAGGAGGTGATGGGTTTTGCGTTTCCAGGTTTTTGGATGTTTTTGGTTCCAGTTTCAAGCTCGAACGCTCGATTTTTCTTCGATGATTACATCATCGCTTCGATGATCGGGAACTGATAAGGGGAGGATCGTCGACCTGTCTCGATGATCTGCGAAGGGCCGGAGGTGATGGCGGCGCCGTGCACGTGCACGGTGCCATGTGTTTTTTTTTCTGGTGAAGTCTGCTTTGGGTAGAAAGGTACTCGGGTTTCTCGAGTTGCTCCAGTATTTTGCTTGAAAATTTGAGGGTTGGAATCGATGCAGTTTGGTGATTTGCTCGGGTTGGTTAGCATTGGACTCGAAGGTAATGATGGAGGGCCTCGGGTAGATTGTATGTTACAGGTTTAAAACCTGTAAGTTTTAAACAATTTAAACACTGGATTTTAGAATTTAAAATAAACATTTAAACAAAGTTTAGATCAAAATTTAGTTTGGATTCAAATAGAGTTGAATCCCAGTTTTAAATAAATAAGTTTTTTTATTTAATTATTTATAACAACTTTAAAGAGGTTTAAATAGTTGGAATTTAAAATAAAGTTTTGAATAAAAATAGAGATTTAAACTAAATTTTAAATCTGAGTTCAAGTATAAATTTGAACATTAGTTTGAAATAAAAGAAGTTTAAATTTAAATTGTTTTAAATAGTTTAAATGGAATTGGGTTTAAATTCTTTTGTCTTCTAGGATAAAGTAAATAAATCTTTGACTTGTAAAATAAATAGGTTTTGATATTGTTTTAAACTTTGTTAAGATAATTTGTATTCATTTTAAATCTTAAATTTTAAATGAAATTTAAGAGTAAAATTTGAAGTAAATTGTTTTAAATACCTTGTTAATGAAAATTTGATCATTAATAAGAAAAATGTTTTATTCTTGAATAAATGAAGATTTAATGATTTAATCATTAAGTTAATTAAAATGAATAATTAACTAATTAAATTAATTAATATTTTGATTAATAGTTAATAAGGGTCACTAATTAAAGATTTTATTGTAATAAATAAATTAATGTGATTAAATTTTAATAATTAATTAGAATAATTAATTAAGATAATCATTTGTAAATTGGTTAAGTGTAATTACTTGATGAAAATAATTAAGGATTAATTATTAATTGTAATTAATTTTGATAATATGATTAATTTAAATTAATTAATTTAGTTTAATTAATTTAAGAAATCATTTGGTAAATTGATAAGTGTTTGATAAATTACTCTATATCAAATGATTTGTAATTAATAAATCAGGATTGGAAAATTAATTCATAAGTAAATAATTTAATTGAAAATATATTGAATTACTTAGGATTAAACAATTAATTAATCCTGCTTATAAATGATTATTAAATACTTGACCTTAATACTTATCAATGATTGTATCGTATGAAATGCCTTGAATTGATTGTCCTATTTAATTTATGATATTTTGTTCTGTGGATTGTGCAGTGTATTTTATTCATTTATTTAAGATACATCTGTATACTATCGGTGAATCTGTGAATGAGCGATGAGCGTTATAGTTATATCGCTTATCAACTATATTTCTGTGTTTTAATCTATGATAATTGAATGATGATGCACTATTGTGTTAAACCCCTGGACCACTCCATACACACACAAATATGGATTTCACGAGGAAATCGATTAAGTCACAGATTTTTGAAAATAGTTTTGAATTTGGATATTTAAATTCAATGTTTTGGAAATGGAATCGGGATAAAAGTAAAAAGCTTTTGAAATGGAATTTTAAGCTAAAATTTATTTTGAATAAATTAATAAAGTTTTGAAATTTAAATAATTTGATTTAAATTTGAATTCAATATTTGAAATTGAATTCTATGTTTAGAAATGAGGAATTAAAGATGTTATACTAATATTATGTGGGTCAAACCATTTTCAAAGTATCGATTTGGGAATTTGAATTAAATTCAAAGGCTTTAACTCGCGTGCAAATATAATTGGATTTTTCCGAAACGAAAAATATTCATTTTCAAATAAATAAAAGTTTTCACATAAGTAATGACCTTCCAAATTGTGTTAAAAGATTTCAAATTTAAATGAAATGGAAACATTTTGAAAAGCTATGAATGAATCTTTGGAAACGAGTTTGAAAATTTTAAATTAAATCTTAATTTAAAGATTTAACGAGTTAATCCAATCGAAATGGAAGTTGTTTTGAAATCCGTAAATGGATCTTTGGGAAAATGGGTGAACTTTGCGAAGTGAATCTTTTTGTTTAAAAAGATTGGAAATGATAATTTGTTTAAACCATTTGAAAGAAAATTTTGAATTATTAAGCTGTGACTTAATAGAAATCCCATATCCGTATGTTTTAAATATTAGACTCATTTATTCGGTTTAGCCGGGAGATGACCTTGTGTCATATATCCCCTTCCGAATAATGATACGTTGTTATGGATAGCATTTGAAGACCGGTGATGAAGACCGGATATTTTCGAAAACGAAAGGACAACTCGTCGAATGTCTTTGCATCGGCTGGTCCCTGGTATAGAGACTCCATATGTGATGGGAATTCTGGACGTGATTAGGGATTATCCGGATTTGCAAGGGCTTCTTCGGAAGTGCCTTCGGTTCTGTTTGAACCCAGAACAGACTTGTATGGATTGTATGTCTGACATTACAATTTGAGATATAAAGCAGATTTCTTTCAAATAATTTCTGTTGGTGGCGAAGAATTTATTCTCTTAGCTTAACACCCTTCTCTGAGACGTACGAGCTCAGAGGTTATGTAGTTGAAGGTTATCAGCAATATATTCCCAACTTGGTAATGTGGCATGCTGAGTGCTGTTGATCATTTGTTGATCAAAGCGTGGCTTTTGTGAAAAGCGTAGCTTTGTGGACGAGACTGCGTCGAACTTCACACCCCGAAAATGGTCAAAACAGGAAGGATGCGGCACGGTTATCGGGGGTAGCGCCCTTTTGTGTATGTCATTCCTTCTGGATAGAGGTGGTATCATGGTGTGGAGCCCAAATACTTAACCTATGTTCTTGCTTCAAATTTATTACTTTGTGGTTGTTGGAATCGAGGATCCTCGTATATAGATCAGTTACGATCGGGGAATGACATATTCGTGTCAGTAGTTACCCAGTTTGAAGGGTAACTGTAACGATCCTGAATTTTGAACAATTTAAAAATGAAGATATTTAATTAATTTTAAATATTTGAGATAATTTTAAATTGAATTCCAATAAAACTATGAAGTTGACGATTAAATTTTTGAATTTAATCTATTTAAAGTTGAATAGAAATTTGAATTTAACTTTGAAGTTTGAAATTGAATATTGAAGTTGTATCTAAAATTCGAGCTAATGACTTAGAAGAAAAATAAATTTAGATACAAGAATTATTATTTATGAAGATTAATAAATTTGTGGTTAGTTTAATAACATTTTTCTTTAACTTAAATAAAGGAATAAAATTTTAATCAATATAAAATAAATTGAGAAACACGTTGATATAAATTTGTGCTTGATAATTGAATTGTAAAACGTTTATAAGTTTATTTAAGAAAAAAAAAATTTAACAAAACAATTGAATATAAAATGAAAAAAATAAATAAGAAAAGATAAATAAAATAAATATAAAAATAAGGTATACATTACCTTACTTTGATCAGCCAAAAACACGCCGTTATATTTGCCGTGTTCCACGCCTTCAACTCCGCAAAAATTCACGATCCTGTTCCCTTTAAAAACACGAAGCCCCCTTTTCTCATTCGAAAACCTAAATCAGATAATCAAACGCGAAGAAAAAAATTAATGGCGTCTTCGAGTCTCGTCTCCCTCTTCGATCCATTTAGGGCTCCGTTCGTCTTCGTTCGCCTTCAAATTAGGATTTCGGCTTCAATCGTGCTCGATCCTCCACTTCTCTCGCGACTGCCCAATTCGTTTGCAAAGGTGAGTGATTTAATTTTCACTCACATCTAATTCTAGCTAGTTTATTCTTGCGATTTAGTGATTTTGTTGTTTGATTTACTGCCTTTCGCGGCTTTGAAAGTTGTTGAATTCTTGTTGGCTTGGTTTACTTTGATTTTGTCAAATCTCTTGCTGTGATGACGATTTCCTGGTTCACTAGTTCGAATTTCTGGAAATTGATTTTTGGGTAACTTCGGCCATGACTTGAATCAATGAAGTCTAGGCTGTAGTGGCACAGAGTATTTGTCGAACTTGTATCACTCGAGTCGGCTGCATAATTGTTTGATTTGCCTCTGAGTTAAATTTTGATGCTTTCTTCATACACTTGGTTTCTCTGTAGTCTCTGGTATTATTACTCGAGACGATTTGCATTTCGATTCATGGCTTTGGCATGGATTTGTTTCTAATGGACATGCCAAGCATCTCATTTTTGTTTTGTGTATATAGTTGTATTACCATTAACTGCACTCTGTAATCTTGAGTTGCATTTCATCCTTCACTTGAGCATTGCAATTGTGTGTTTGTATGATTTGTCTGCACCTTTTTCATACTGCTGTGATGCAGTTTCCTTCACTGTTGTATCTTTGAAGTTTGATACTGTTGTATTTGATATCTGTTTTTTTTAACTAATAAGAACAGATACTACCAAGATATAATATTTGTTTTAAATTAAAAAGAACAAATGCTATTTGGTTTTGTTTTAAAATTGATAAGAACATACACTATTTGGAGTTTAATTTGAACTGTTAAGAACAGATGCTATTTAGTTTTGTTTTTAAAACTAATTAGAACAAATGCTACTGGATACTTGTTTGTAAAAAAAAAACAGATGCTATAAATTGTTTTAAACTGTAAGAAAAGATTATACCCAGTTTTTAATTTTAAACTAATAAGAACAAATGTTATGTGAAATTTGTTTGTAAAAAAAATTGATAAGAACAGATGCTATATTTATTTTGTTATTAAATTGATAAGTACAGATGCTACTAAATATCTTGCTTGGAAACTGTTTGCAAACAATTGCATTATGAACTTAAACTTGCATGTTTGTCCCATGCCTGGTAACCATTAGACCATTTATTATTTTGCACTTGAGTTAATAATTAGTTTAGAAAAGTGAAAATTAATGAATAATAATAGTTCCTGGGCAAGCTTAAATTGTTCTCTGTCTCTGTTCCTACAATGTGAGTAAACTACAACTTAAAAAGTTTAAGTGATAATTAATCTGTTGCTTGATAAACTTCTGAAATAATTAATGCTTGCATGTTGGTGATTTATCTTTGTATATGAATGTGTTGAACATGCATGTTAGTTAAACTGTTTCTCTCTGATATTTTTATGTACAGAGATTTTAAATGAACCAAGTCCAAAACTCCTTATCAAATCACTTAGAAATTTTGATTCTAAACAAGTTAATTAAGCTTAAACATCATCTATGTTTAAATGACAAGTTCAAGTATTTTTATTTTTATTTTTAGTTTGGAAATTTACTGGAACATAGATAATGCAGTAAATCTAAGATATTTGATAAAATCCAATGTTAACTTGTATTGATTGGAATATACAACTTGAATCATCTTCGGAAGTCATGATTTTTTTTAAATCAAAACAACAATTTTTAGTAAAGTCTTGAATGTGAATTTGGGGGTTCTCTGTAAATTGAATTTCTGGCCATTTCTGTTGATTTGTGTAACTGGGTTGCTTACTGATGCATTTGTGTACTGTTTCATTAGTTCATATTGAACTGTTTCCTGTCATGTTCACTTGCATACTCGAGTTTGTAATCTGGTCTGGTCTGCACTTGAATTTTTAGTCTGCCTTGATCATCTTGTAACCTGGTGCATCCTGTTGTTGTTGAGTTGATATGGTTTGGATTGGTTGCATTTCATGATTCACCTTGTATTGCATTTACTAGTGGTCTTATCTAGTCTGGTCTAGTCTGTGGTTGCTTTGGAATTTCAGACCTGTAGCCTTTGTGCATTTGCCCACTTTCATTGTTGAGTTGCATCTGCTTGTAATTACTTTGTTGTAGCATGCTGTGTACATGCAGTTTTGTAGGCTTGGAGTCTTTGTTCATTGATGATTTTGTTGGCTAAAAATTTGTTACATGGTCACTCAACCCTTAACTGGTCTGAATTGCATTTAGCTCGACATATGTAGTTTGCATTGAGTCTGTTGCATTTGGTATACATTTTGACCATGCACCTTGTTGCATGCTTGCTGTAGCCTTTCAGTTCCTATGCCTTGTTGTATGCTTGGTGTATCACTGTCCACATTTGTATCTTGGGTTGGTCACTGACCTTCTTGTATTCATGTGCCACTGAGTTTGAGCATTTGTACATATGTGCTCACTGTTGTATTTACTTGCATTGTACTTGGGGATTGCATGTTGCTGCTGCATGTTTGTTTGCTACTGTGTCGTCTCTGATGTTGTTTCATTTGTGCACTAATTCAATGCTTAGTGCATTGTGCATCTGTTTTGGACTTGCAGTTTGAATTGCATTGAGTTGAGTCGAGTTTGCAGTGATTTGTCTGAATTGCGCTTGCACACGTGTTGGCGAGGCAGTGCACATGTGTGCAAAGTATACGTGTGTACTGCAGCCACACGGGATTGACAGATTTTAAAATTTTAAGTTGTTAATAATGAAAATTCATAATAGATTTAAATTGATTCATGTGATTCGTCATATCTGTTACCATTTTATTCAGTTCATTACAAATTTATTTACTTGAGTTAAGATTAATCCTGACTCGAGTATTTTGTGTTTTGCAATTAACGCTCGGGTCAGACCGAGTATTTTTACAGCTTGAAGATTTTCAGGCCGCGAAGTTAGAGAGAGGGGGATTAAAAGCTTTACTTCAGTTTTCAGAAAATTTTCTTGTACTTAATGAAAATAAATTGTTCCGCTGTATAAAAATTTAATGCATTGTACAAACTCTGATATATGTATGTAAGAAAAATTCATTTATGAATAATATTATGATTATTCTATGATTCTGTGGCTGATTCTGTTTAAACTCTATAAACTGACAAACAATCCGTCATTTTGAACGTTTCTAGTTGGTTTAATTACCGACTAGAGGCGGTCAGAGCGGCGGGTCGTTACAAAAAGTGGTATCAGAGCTTTGGTTTACTCAAAGCTCAGTTTATGATGTTTAATATGAATAGTTACTAGAACCACTATAAAGAAAGTGCTTTTCAAATTTAAAGAAGTTAAAAATTGTTTTCTTTAAAATAAAAGGTATTTTGAAAATTAGAATTATTTTGAAATTTCCCCTCTCTAAATGTGAGTGTGCGATAGTTTATATTCGGTGAGGTCTTCTTAGATTTGAGTTTCGATCGTTCGGAAACTCATTATCGAATTATTGAGGTTTACGAAAAATGAAATATAAGTTAAGTGAACTAATGAATTGGTTTAAATTGGTTTAAATCAAATATTTTGAATATTTCGAGTAATAATTGTGAAATAAAATGATACGTTAATTTGGTTATAATCAAACGGATTATTGAACTATAACTTGAGAATTTGACTCTGAATTCTTTTGAAATTGATTTCAAACGTTGTGAAGAACAAGTTAGTAAATAAATGAATTATAAGTATTTAACTTATAATATGAACTTTTGGTATATAACTGAGTTATATAAATTGAATTGAATTAACAAAGAAGATTTATAAATCAAAGTTTTATAAATGAAATGGAATTTGTGAAGATTGTTTATAAATTCGAAACCAATTGAATTTGATAAATGAAAAATAGAAGTTATTAAAGAAGATATATTCGTGATTTTGGACAGCGAATTATCCTTTAAGTTAAATATTGTTATAGTAAATGTTGGTTAGGAATTTTATCCACGATTTTGGACAGTGGGTAATCCTTTAAAAATGAAAATAAGTTGTAGAAATGATGAAATTGGTTGACAAAGCATATTCACGATTTTTGACAGTGAATATATTATTGAATAAAACGGATATGTTTTAGGGAAGTGATATTATGAAATGTGGTTAATGCGGAAGTTTAATTGTTGATTTAACCGTATGAATCAAACTGAGTTTGATGTAAAGTTTATATTTCAAGTTTAGACTAATGTCTAAAATGATTAATGTGGAAATATGAATTTGATGGAACTAAATTGATGAATAATTTACTAAAGAATTAGTTGACTATTTTTGAAATAGAAAGTAAATGCAAAGTTCAAATAGAATTTAAATTTCAAATTTGAAGTTGTCAACATGATAATCCATTATAGGTTTAAATAGACTCAGTGATGAATTTGAATTTAAACGTGCGGAGAATTAAATTAAGTGAAAAACTTAATATTGAAAAGTTTAAGATCGGTTTAAAACTGATATTGTGAAAAGTATGAAGAATTCAAACTATGAATTAAGTTGAAGTTGAAAAAGTTAATAGTTTTAAAGATGATTTAAAATGCATTAACTATCGAATGCATAGATTTCAACATTCAATTGTTGAAATAGGCATTTCGAGAAATAAGGAAATGGTGGACTATAACACTTTGTTATAGTAAATGGTTTCCGGAAGGAAATGTTGTTTATAGTATTGGGATTTATATATCTATCTTAAATCCGAATCCCTATACTAGTGATTTTGAGTTGTCGTAACGATGTTTTACGCAACATCCGTTTTAACTCAAATAAATGTGTTTAAAAGAATGATTTCCTTAAAGAAAGAAATATATACTTAATTTTGATTCAAGTATATCGAATATTTTCAAAGTGTTGAAAGTGAATGAATTTGTGAATTACTTATTATTGAATAAGTATGGGAATATTTTCCAATATGAAATGAAAGGTTTGAAATTTTATCTTTTAAAGATAAATTGAGAAGTGAATATTTGAAATTAGTTTCAAATGGCTAAGTGTGAAAATTATATATCTTGTAAAGATATTATTTTGAGAAATTTGAACGATTAGTTCAACTTGGAAATTTTTCAAAAGATTGAATCTTGAGTTAAATTGAGTTTAACTTTGACACCAAAAATAATATAAGTTCAGCTTTGAATTTTGGATAGTCGATTGGGATTGTATGTCTAACATTGTGAATTGATGACATAGCATTTGATCTCTATTAAATATATATCTGTGGTGGCGGAGAATTTATTCTTTTAGCTTAACACCCTTCTCTGAGACGTACGAGCTTAGAGGTTATATATCGATAGACATCAATTATGTGTTGAGAATTGACGATGTAACGTGAAATCCAAATCGAATGTGAAGTCGATAATGAATTGGATTATGAATGTGAATTAGGTTTGAGATAACCTTAAATTTTCAAATCGATTTAGAGGAAAATTTTAAACGTGATGGAAAATTTTGAATCCTCTATTTGTAGTGAATGTGAAATGAGTTTTCGTAACTTATATATGTGAATATAATCGAAAACCATCAGTTTAGAAAGTCATTATTATGAAAATCCTGTGTAGGGTTACATAGATATGATATGTACGAAATGTGAAAGGAAGTACTATATGTATATGACATATGTTTTCTAAAAACTGAGGATATGGAAATGTACCTTCCATTTATTATATGTGAAAGTAATTGGAACTCGGTGGAGTGTCCATTGTAAATCGTAGCTACGTAGAATTCCATTAGTGGAATGTCCAATGGGACTGATATGATATCCCCCACGATGGATCATCGTGTTTGGGATTATGTGATTGATGCTGGCGTAATTCGTGGGGCGTGATGCCTACAATTACAAGCGATTCCACTGAGATAGTGGCGCAACCGCCGAGTAAACTGCGATCTGGAAAACCGAAGCGTAATTCGAGGGGCGTGATGCCTAAGGCTACGAGCGATTCTACTGAGATAGTAGCGTAACCGCCGTGTGGACCGCGATCTAAGGCGATAACCATGGCGAAATTCAGGAGTGATGAGAAATCTGAGATTACAAGCGATTCTACTGAGATAGTAGCGAAACCGCCGGGTAAACTGTGATCCATGGGGGAACAGACTTTCCATATCCATTTTTAAAAAGATTTTAAAAAAAAAAGTATTTTCACTGGGAGTTGAAGCAAGTATGTTTAGTACTTGGAGATTTTTAGTCTTGCGCCTGGCCAGCGTATGCCTAAAGTCTGTGAGAACGACGATGGACTTGTTAAACTTTGAGTTATCAAGTATTTTCAAAAACTTTGAACAGAAAATCAATAATCTGAAATTAGAATTACATAATTCTAACTTAATGAACTAAGGAAGAAGATCTTTTTGAATATCTTGAAAGTCTACAGTTTTGGATAAAGATATAATATGCAAATATTTAGCATGAAAGATTTAAAGTTTAAAAATCTGAGTTTTGTAAGTCAAAAAGTTGATAAAAGACTTTTGTGTCTTGATTATTGAAATCGATGAACAAAACTAGTGAAATGAAATAAATGGAATGAATCCTATATTTATTTATGAGTTTGAAACTTGGTAAAATTATGTAGGATATAAATATCGGTGAGATTTTAGCAATCGTTTTTCCTAACTTATAATTTCGGGACGAAATTCTTTTGAGGAGGGAAGATTGTAACGATCCTGAATTTTGAACAATTTAAAAATGAAGATATTTAATTAATTTTAAATATTTGAGATAATTTTAAATTGAATTCCAATAAAACTATGAAGTTGACGATTAAATTTTTGAATTTAATCTATTTAAAGTTGAATAGAAATTTGAATTTAACTTTGAAGTTTGAAATTGAATATTGAAGTTGTATCTAAAATTCGAGCTAATGACTTAGAAGAAAAATAAATTTAGATACAAGAATTATTATTTATGAAGATTAATAAATTTGTGGTTAGTTTAATAACATTTTTCTTTAACTTAAATAAAGGAATAAAATTTTAATCAATATAAAATAAATTGAGAAACACGTTGATATAAATTTGTGCTTGATAATTGAATTGCAAAACGTTTATAAGTTTATTTAAGAAAAAAAAATTTAACAAAACAATTGAATATAAAATGAAAAAAATAAATAAGAAAAGATAAATAAAATAAAAATAAAAATAAGGTATACATTACCTTACTTTGATCAGTCAAAAACACGCCGTTATATTTGCCGTGTTCCACGCCTTCCACTCCGCAAAAATTCACGATCCCCTTCCCCTTAAAAACACGAAGCCCCCTTTTCTCATTCGAAAACCTAAATCAGATAATCAAACGCGAAGAAAAAAATTAATGGCGTCTTCGAGTCTCGTCTCCCTCTTCGATCCATTTAGGGCTCCGTTCGTCTTCGTTCGCCTTCAAATTAGGATTTCGGCTTCAATCGTGCTCGATCCTCCACTTCTCTCACGACTGCCCAATTCGTTTGCAAAGGTGAGTGATTTAATTTTCACTCACATCTAATTCTAGCTAGTTTATTCTTGCGATTTAGTGATTTTGTTGTTTGATTTACTGCCTTTCGCGGCTTTGAAAGTTGTTGAATTCTTGTTGGCTTGGTTTACTTTGATTTTGTCAAATCTCTTGCTGTGATGACGATTTCCTGGTTCACTAGTTCGAATTTCTGGAAATTGATTTTTGGGTAACTTCGGCCATGACTTGAATCAATGAAGTCTAGGCTGTAGTGGCACAGAGTATTTGTCGAACTTGTATCACTCGAGTCGGCTGCATAATTGTTTGATTTGCCTCTGAGTTAAATTTTGATGCTTTCTTCATACACTTGGTTTCTCTGTAGTCTCTGGTATTATTACTCGAGACGATTTGCATTTCGATTCATGGCTTTGACATGGATTTGTTTCTAATGGACATGCCAAGCATCTCATTTTTGTTTTGTGTATATAGTTGTATTACCATTAACTGCACTCTGTAATCTTGAGTTGCATTTCATCCTTCACTTGAGCATTGCAATTGTGTGTTTGTATGATTTGTCTGCACCTTTTTCATATTGCTGTGATGCAGTTTCCTTCACTGTTGTATCTTTGAAGTTTGATACTGTTGTATTTGATATCTGTTTTTTTTAACTAATAAGAACAGATACTACCAAGATATAATATTTGTTTTAAATTAAAAAGAACAAATGCTATTTGGTTTTGTTTTAAAATTGATAAGAACAGACACTATTTGGAGTTTAATTTGAACTGTTAAGAACAGATGCTATTTAGTTTTGTTTTTAAAACTAATTAGAACAAATGCTACTGGATACTTGTTTGTAAAAAAAAAACAGATGCTATAAATTGTTTTAAACTGTAAGAAAAGATTATACCCAGTTTTTAATTTTAAACTAATAAGAACAAATATTATGTGAAATTTGTTTGTAAAAAGAATTGATAAGAACAGATGCTATATTTATTTTGTTATTAAATTGATAAGTACAGATGCTACTAAATATCTTGCTTGGAAACTGTTTGCAAACAATTGCATTATGAACTTAAACTTGCATGTTTGTCCCATGCCTGGTAACCATTAGACCATTTATTATTTTGCACTTGAGTTAATAATTAGTTTAGAAAAGTGAAAATTAATGAATAATAATAGTTCCTGGGCAAGCTTAAATTGTTCTCTGTCTCTGTTCCTACAATGTGAGTAAACTACAACTTAAAAAGTTTAAGTGATAATTAATCTGTTGCTTGATAAACTTCTGAAATAATTAATGCTTGCATGTTGGTGATTTATCTTTGTATATGAATGTGTTGAACATGCATGTTAGTTAAACTGTTTCTCTCTGATATTTTTATGTACAGAGATTTTAAATGAACCAAGTCCAAAACTCCTTATCAAATCACTTAGAAATTTTGATTCTAAACAAGTTAATTAAGCTTAAACATCATCTATGTTTAAATGACAAGTTCAAGTATTTTTATTTTTATTTTTAGTTTGGAAATTTACTGGAACATAGATAATGCAGTAAATCTAAGATATTTGATAAAATCCAATGTTAACTTGTATTGATTGGAATATACAACTTGAATCATCTTCGGAAGTCATGATTTTTTTTAAATCAAAATAACAATTTTTAGTAAAGTCTTGAATGTGAATTTGGGGGTTCTCTGTAAATTGAATTTCTGGCCATTTCTGTTGATTTGTGTAACTGGGTTGCTTACTGATGCATTTGTGTACTGTTTCATTAGTTCATATTGAACTGTTTCCTGTCATGTTCACTTGCATACTCGAGTTTGTAATCTGGTCTGGTCTGCACTTGAATTTTTAGTCTGCCTTGATCATCTTGTAACCTGGTGCATCCTGTTGTTGTTGAGTTGATATGGTTTGGATTGGTTGCATTTCATGATTCACCTTGTATTGCATTTACTAGTGGTCTTATCTAGTCTGGTCTGGTCTGTGGTTGCTTTGGAATTTCAGACCTGTAGCCTTTGTGCATTTGCCCACTTTCATTGTTGAGTTGCATCTGCTTGTAATTACTTTGTTGTAGCATGCTGTGTACATGAAGTTTTGTAGGCTTGGAGTCTTTGTTCATTGATGATTTTGTTGGCTAAAAATTTGTTACATGGTCACTCAACCCTTAACTGGTCTGAATTGCATTTAGCTCGACATATGTTGTTTGTATTGAGTCTGTTGCATTTGGTATACATTTTGACCATGCACCTTGTTGCATGCTTGCTGTAGCCTTTCAGTTCTTATGCCTTGTTGTATGCTTGGTGTATCACTGTCCACATTTGTATCTTGGGTTGGTCACTGACCTTCTTGTATTCATGTGCCACTGAGTTTGAGCATTTGTACATATGTGCTCACTGTTGTATTTACTTGCATTGTACTTGGGGATTGCATGTTGCTGCTGCATGTTTGTTTGCTACTGTGTCGTCTCTGATGTTGTTTCATTTGTGCACTAATTCAATGCTTAGTGCATTGTGCATCTGTTTTGGACTTGCAGTTTGAATTGCATTGAGTTGAGTCGAGTTTGCAGTGATTTGTCTGAATTGCGCTTGCACACGTGTTGGCGAGGCAGTGCACATGTGTGCAAAGTATACGTGTGTACTGCAGCCACACGGGATTGACAGATTTTAAAATTTTAAGTTGTTAATAATGAAAATTCATAATAGATTTAAATTGATTCATGTGATTCGTCATCTCGGTTACCATTTTATTCAGTTCATTACAAATTTATTTATTTGAGTTAAGATTAATCCTGACTCGAGTGTTTTGTGTTTTGCAATTAACGCTCGGATCAGACCAAGTATTTTTACAGCTTGAAGATTTTCAGGCCGCGAAGTTAGAGAGAGGGGGATTAAAAGCTTTACTTCAGTTTTCAGAAAATTTTCTTGTACTTAATGAAAATAAATTGTTCCGCTGTATAAAAATTTAATGCATTGTACAAACTCTGATATATGTATGTAAGAACAATTCATTTATGAATAATATTATGATTATTCTGTGATTCTGTAGCTGATTCTGTTTAAACTCTATAAACTGACTAACAATCCGTCATTTTGAACGTTTCTAGTTGGTTTAATTACCGACTAGAGGCGGTCAGAGCGGCGGGTCGTTACAGTAACCCAGCCTTGTGTTGGCAGAGATCCGGTTAGGTTCTCGGGACGTCATTCTAGAGGCGTTTCCATGTGGCAATGAGAAGTTCCTTGGCCTGACCGTTTGTTGGAAATCCAAAGAAACAATACGAACCCTTTACGATTGCAAATTGTAGAACCTGCCTCCTCAGGAGGTAGCTATAGCAGGCATAATATAATGGTACCTATGCTGGTTATGATTTATATTCTACTTTCGAAATTGTTTTCTACACTATGCACCAATAATAATATCAAAAATGATTTGATTTTTTGCATAGTAAGCATCTTTGACTAACATAAGAAGAAATCTCCTCCAAGTCTGCGCTTGCATTGTGTGTGCGATGGGAGGTCTTATGGTAGTTACATTTTCAAAAAGCATTGCGAATTAACTTTAAAATTCTCTTGTTGTTTATTTTTAAAGATAAACTGTTTTTGTTGCTCACACCAGTCCCACGACTGATCCATAATTTTTTTTCCCCTAAACTCTGGGTGCTCAATTTTTTTTCACACGGGCAGTGTAGAGTTGGGTTTTTCAGATAGTCAGGCTTAGTAGATTTTCTGGAGCCAGTTCAGTCTTTGGACACGACTGATCTTGTTTAGCTTGGTGCATCGTTATTGGGAGTTCAAGCTATTTCAGAATTGGAGCTTTGGAGATGGAGATTATCCACTGCTGGTGTTATCGTTTTCTTTTCCGCTGCTATTTTCTTGTATCATATCTCTGATGTATACTGGTATTCATTGTATCACTCTGTTGTACCAGATATTGTATCAATGCTGTATATCAATGTATTATTCTTTTATTCCGCTGTGTGTTTACTTAATGTTGTTATAAGCTCTGGCGAATCGGATTTGAACGATCAAATCTATGACATTCGAGTACGATGTAAAGTATGGATGTCGATTTTCGAGCGCGAAAAATTTGTATCGTCACAGCGATGACCCTGAGTCGTTGCAAAACGGGGTGTGGATAATATTTAGCAACGACTCTGGACCGTTCTGAATCTATACTGTGTAACGGCTCGAAGTCATTGCTAGTTTTTGGTTTACAACGAGTTGAAGCTGTTGTCATACATGGATTTGACTAGAGGTGGACATTTAATCGACCTAACTAACTTAACCAACCTTAATCGAACCGGTTTACCTGGAAAAATCGGTTAACTGAACGTTTGGTTAACCGACCGATGTTACGTAACCAAAATCGGATCTTTTAACGGTTAACCACAGTTCATGTATCGGTTAATCATTAATCAAACCTATTTTTTAAATTTAAAAAATCCCAAATCCACTAGTATTCACAACCCAGCCACCTATTTTCCCAAGCCCTAATCGAATCGTCCTTCAGTCGCTATTCACAATTCGTTCCTAATAATAAGTTATCTCATTCATTTTCGTTCCTAAAAAAACTAATCTACGAAAATTCTTTGCCCTTGCTATTAAAACTTCGAATCCAAATACAAATCGATCCTTTGCCTTCCATGTTTTCATTCTTTGCTATCTGGATCGTCGATTTGAATTTTTAGCAATGGTGAATGCTAGCAGGAAGAGGAAAACGTGAGTATGATTTGTTTTGTGTAGTTTTAATGTTTATCTGTTTTATTTACATTTTATTAAGTTTATGATTATAACAGCAGCTCATGGATTGATATAACGGTATTATGGAATAATATTATGGATTTACGAGTTCATTGATGTATATTAATTCGGGTTAAAATAAACTAAATTGTTATCAGTTTCGAAACCACATATTGTTTCTAAACCCTTATATAAGCATCTTCATCAGTACTTCTAGATCACCATTTCTATAATCATCAATCATCGTATATCATGTGTAGTTCTAGTCTGTGCAGTTAAAGCGCTCACGGACTCAATGCGGCGAAGGTGCTAAAAGTCATAGCGGGGATATAGCGAGCATATAGTGGGATATAGCAGATGAGTCAAAAATAGCATATAAAACTCGTACTTAATTTTTTTACAAATATAAAATGGTAATTAAATGAAAAATTAACATTCAATTTAACTGCAATTAATCCGTATTTAATTTTAAATAAAAATACGTGTAAATATATTGTAAATAAACGTAAACTGTTATTTAACATGATTAAATTTAATAGAATACTAGAGTATTTTTGTTTCTTAAAATACGTTAAAAAAGTCAATTAACAAAATTAATTTCGAAATTTGTATAATGTATTAATGACATTTTTTAGTTCATTTCTTTTAAAGAAGATATAGCGGAATAGCGAAATATAGCGGAAATAACGGGATATAGCGGAAATAGCGCGGCTTAAAGTGGAAAGGCTATAATTAAGGCTGTTTAGAAAAGTTGTAGCGGCGAGAATCCGCTATAGGATATTGCATGTTTATAACGAGGTAATGGCGGGGCATTAACTACATAGGTTCTAGTAAACACAAATTTGAGTTAGTTATTTGCTTGGTGATCTTTTGTAGTCTCCTGGTAGTTTGTCATAATTTAACCGTTGCTAACTTATATCATGTGTAGTAATGGTTAACCGCGGTTAAATTTAACCAGTCTAGTCGATATGACTAACCAAATTTAATCGATAAATGGTTAACCGAACCATTAATTTTCAATAGTTAACTGTTCAAATTAACCGATCAGTTCGACTACTACATTGTGTTGGCGTTTGGACTGAAGAACGCTGAAGCTACTTATCAAAGACTGGTCAACCGAATGTTCAGTGATCAAATCAGATGACCAACGGAAGTATATGTGGATGATATGATCGTGAAGTCATGGCAATCAAATGACCACATCGATGATTTGGCAGAGATGTTCAGTGTTGTTCACAAATATGGAATGAAACTCAACCCATTGAAATGCTCTTTCGGTGTTGCTTCAGGGAAATTCTTATGTTTCATCGTTAACCCACATGGAATTGAAGCCCATCCCGAGAAAAGTCAAGTAATAAGAGATATCCAAGCACCGAAAATGATTAAGCAGGTGCAAAGCCTAAATGGGAAGGTCGTCGCCTTAAGTCGGTTCATTTCCAAAGTCATCAATAAGTGTATTCCCTTCTTAACTTGATCATAAGAGGGAAAAGGAACTTCATATGGATGTAGAACTGTGTTGACGCATTTCAAGCTCTGGTACACCACTTAGAGAGACCCCCATCTTATCCAAGCCACTGGATCATAAATATTTGTACATCTATTTAGCAATATTGGCACATGCTATAAGTGATGCATTGCTACGCAATGAGAATAGGATCCAAAGGCTAGTATACTATGTTAGCAAGCGGTTGACATGTGCTGAAAGGAACTATCTGAAACTAAAGAAGCTCACATAATGCCTGTTGATTGCATCAAGGAAACTCCGCCCTTATTTGGAGGCTCACCCCATCAATGTTTTTACCAGTTAGCCTTTACGATAGGTCCTTCAGTGACCTGAGACGTTTGGAAGGTCATTAAAATGGAACATCGAGTTGAGCCAGTTCGATTTCACTTATCTTCCTCGGAGAGCTATCCATGGATAAGGGCTGGCAGACTTCATAGCTGAATTTATCGCGTAAGATGAATCTCCAACGAGCAGTGGAGAGATACCATCCAATGGAAGATGTACATGGATGAAGCATCCAACGATTGGTGTTTTAGCATTGGAGTTGTGGTAGTGACTCCTGAGGAACGCTGGATCTGTTATGATCTGAAACTCAACTTCTTTGCGACAAATAATGAAGTTGAACATGAAGCCTTAGTCGTCGAGCTCAAACTTGCGAAAGAACTGGGAGCAAAAGCTTTACAAAATTTCTATGATATCCAGTTAGTAGTGTGTTAAGTTAGGGTAGAATATCAAACTAAAGGAGCGTGACTTGCTCCTTATATCAACCGAGTTCAAGAATTACTAACCAACCTTGAGCACTGCACAGTCATGCACATTCCTAGATAGAAGAATGAGAAAGCTCACTCACTGGCCAAGCTAGCCAGTTCCAGGGATGCATAACTAATGAGATTGGTTCTAGTTGAAATACTCAATGTTCCGAGTATCGAATAGATAGAGATTGATTAGGTCTTGGAGATGGAGCCCTAGAAGGATTCATGGATGACTCCGACAAAAGATTATATGTAAAGATGAATCCTTCTCGAAAAGAGGAATGAAAAATGACAGTTCGTTTGTAAAGCTTCACGATACAGCCTTCAAGAAGGAGTCATGTATAGGAAGGGATTTTCTGTTCCTCTACTTCGGTGTGTGGCTAACGATGAAATCAAGCGAGTATTAAAAGAAGTCCATAAAGGAGAATGTGAAGATCACACCAGTGGCAAACCTTGGCAAAGAAGACACTTTGCCATAGCATTACTAGCCAATTGTCAATCCAAACGTAGCCGATTATGCTAGACGATGTGACAATTTCCAAATAATCGTAAAGATTCCAAGAGCCCCACCAACGAAGATTGCTCAAATGGTCAGTCTATGGCCATTTTCTACCTGGGGATTGACATCATCGGCTCCTTAGCAATTTCCAAAGGTGGCGTGAAGTGCGCCATTATTGCTTTCGATTACTTTACAAAATGGGCCTTAGTTGAGTCATTGGCTATGATCATCATAAAGAAAGTAATCAACTCAGTTGCTCGAAATATCATATGTCATTTTGATCTCCCTAGAACAATCATAATTGATAATGGGACCCAATTTGACAGTACTGAATTCAAAGAATTATGTCACAGCATCGTGTTCAGAAATGATTTGTGATAGTTTCTCACCCTCAAGCTAATGGACAAGTCGAAATTGTTAATAAAATCATAAATTCCATTTTGAAGAAAAATTTGAAAATCTAGAGGAAAATAGGTTAATGAACTCCCGTTAGATTTATGGACATACAGAACCACCCATATGTCCACGACTAGCCACACTCTATTCGCCCTTGCCTCTGGCTTTGAAGCCTTGATTCCTATAGAACTTGAAGTCCTTTCTCATTAACTGGATTACCGTGACCCCAGAAAAATAAAGATCTCCTTTTGGAATCTCTAAACATAGTCAATGAGAAGTGCGAAGAAGCTGAATTGAGGGCTGCTGCCCACCTACATCGATTCGCCCAGTCCTGCAACGTTAATCCAAGCTAGATACTTTGGAATTGGCAATCTTGTCCTAAAAAGGATGTTTCCTAGACTCATTTACATGGATCCAAGATGGGAAAGACCATATGTTATTGATTAGAAGTTCAGAGATGAAACTTTCAAACTAATGATTGTTAATGGCATTGCACTCCATAGAGCATGGAATAACGAGCATCTACAATACTATTTTACTTGATTTTGTTTCGTTCATTTATATTGCATTTAGAATTTTCTTTTGTAGTTTAGAGCCATGTAATAAGAAAGATTATGTCACTTTCTCGTTCAATTTGTAATAATACATGAAGTTTCTTCTAGATCTATGAATTGTTTATGCATAGTATAATAGTCCTAATATGCTGTGGACTTACTTCCACTTATGCCTAATATAGACTAGCGAGCACCTTGAATTTGGTGCTAATCAAGTTCTCGAGTCTGTGATCAAATTGATCACAATGAATGTGACTCGACCGTTCATCCGTTCAATTTCACCTACGATCCGACTGGCTGAGTTAAAACGGATGTGACTCAACCATCTATTATCTAGCTTCATCCCACGATTCGACGGGAGGGATGTAAACTAAAAGTGGACATGATATGATCGAACATTCTTCAACTTTTTCTCTTGACTTGGGGGCAAAGGAATTAACCAAGGAAAATATGGTTCGACCCTTTATCAGAACAACTCCAGTTTCTAAAGTGCGAGCTGGAGTGCAAACACCCAACGGGTGCGATGAACAGCCCATCAACTAAATCCAGTACCTAGAATGTAGGTAAGATTATAAACAAATGAATGAGTATGACTCGAACATATATTCGCCAACTCTGACTTGAGCCCGACAAAAGGAGTACAAACTCATAATAGATGGGATCAGACCGTACATGAGCTAACTCCGCCAACCGAGACTGGAGGCATGAATAAAATCACTAAACTGTTAAATATGACAGCGTAATACTATGGCTCATGCTTTGTGTTTGGTACGACTTAAAGTCACGACCAAAAGGAGGTAGAGATGAACTTATTAGTACGACGCCTAAATAAATAAGCGACCAAATGACATTACAACCTTAACGATGAGCGACAAATTACAAGTACATTGAATGGAAAACATAATAGCTCAAACACCTAAAAAATTTACCCTAAAATTAAAATAAAACAAAAGAAGTTTTATTCATAAGAAAAAATTTAGAAAGCCGAGTAAAAGTTTATTCTTAGAACTAGAAACCAAAAGCGGGGTCTGCCCGCACAATCACAGCCAGCAAAAAGAAATAAGCTTCCTAGCTGTACATAAATCAAGTTGATTCGATGGCTATTTCTTGCCTGTCTTGGGCTTCATTGGGGGTAGAATCATTGGATCTCTCACCCTTTCCTTTCCTCTTCGACCTTCCTCCATACTTGCCACCCTTAGGTGAAATAATTTTAGATATAGATATAGAAGCAGTCTCACTTTGGGATACGGAAGGGTCAACCATTTCAAGGATGATACCGTAGGGTAGTATAACTTGGAGTGCAGTGATATCTACCTTGGCACACTCCGTCTTGACTTGCTGGACCATCTCTTCCTTCTCAATGCGCTCCTTCAAGCAATGCTTGTCCATATGCTCAGAGGTAAGAGTCACCATGACATCATCTGTTTTGTACTAGGCATGTTTATTATCGGTCTTTTCTTCACCCAAAGCCCATATAACTTCAGCATCTGGGCTGGAGTATCGGTAGATTGGACGGCTAGAACCATCCTTATAGTGGTGATCGGTGTTGATTCCATGGTCAGTGTCTGTTGTCCTAAGATGACATCACAACCCGAAGTATGATCGGATGTAGGTAAACCAACAATTTCATAAGGTTTAATGGGTAAGCCCATGACTTTCGTGCCTAAGATGTAAACCTTCTCAAACATTTGGGAGGTGAGAGATATACCTTCATTGGATTGGCCTTCGATCAAAGCTGGAGTGTCGCCTTCAAGAATCAAAGATAGCCTAAAAGACTTGTGGATTTCAAGTTGATCTGGATCGTACCTTATCTCCTTTTCAGGGGCACGCTAAGACACTAGTTTCCTGACTTGTAAAAGGGTCTTAAGAGCTCCCCCAAAGGCTTTGTAACCATAATTTCCCATCCCGGTGATCATTGGGTCATGGAACTAAGTTGAATAGCTTTGTGTTCGTCAGGATCTTCATCGTGCAAGATTTTAAGCATAAGCTGCTCTTCATCAACCTTAGCGCCACTAAGGCATTTCTTCTTCAGCTCAACAATAAGTCCTAAGCTTCGATTAGTGACTCAGGGTATCCTTATCCAAGGAAGCGAAGGGTGTGGTTCACGAGGACCTTGCATTTTAATATGTCAGTAGGGGATCAAAATCATCCTTTATCTCTGTTTGACCAGCCTCCCTAGCTTCCCATTTGAGGGTCTTGTTAACCTGCCTTTTTACAAGGCCATAAATAGGCGGATTAAACCTAACCGACTTCATGATTAACGAGGCTGGAATATGATGGATTTAGTTTAATAGGATGAAATCCACTTGGATATGTCATTTGGTCTGGAAGTAAGGGCGATCGGCATTGTCGCTCGTCATAGGTGTCACTCAACACATGCCGCTCGGCATACTTCACTCAGCACATGCCGCTCGGTATACCTCACTCAGCAAATGCCGCTCGACATACATCACTCGGCATATGCCGCTCGGCATACTTTACTTAGCACATGTCGCTCGGCATACCTCACTCAGCACATGCCGCTCGGCATACCTCACTCAGCAAATGCCACTCTGCATACATCACTCCGCACATGCCGCTCGGCATACATCCCTCCGCATATGCCGCTCGGCATACCTCACTCAGCATATGCTTCTCGGCGTACTTCACTCCGCATATGCCGCTCGGTGTATTTCACTTTGAGTCAACTCACTACTTTCTTCGATTCTCCTGATGGTTTACTATGAGTCACTAAATGATCGACAAGATAATTCTTGATCGGCAATCCTTGCTCGGCATAGGAAGTCGCTCGGCACAGGAAGTCGCACGGCATAGGAAGTCGCCTATAAGAAGTCGCCTATGGGAAGTCGCTCGGCACAGGAAGTCGCTATAGGAAGTCGCCTACAGGAAGTCGCTCGACACAGGAAGTCGCCACAGGAAGTCGCCTACAGGAAGTCGCCAACAGGAAGTCGCCAACAGGAAGTCGCTACAGGAAGTCGCTCGTACCATGATGAAGGATGTTGGCACGACTATGGTCCTGATGGGCCCGGACTACTTAGGAAGCCCAGTAACTCGGGATTTGCCTATAAATACAGTATGTAAGGCTTCAGAAAAGGGATCTTCATTCGGCTCGCTGACTTTCTATTTTCTAACGCTGGGGCTACTCTACCATCTTGTGACTGTAATCGATTGTTATAGTAACAAAAAGGAAATTTCTAGAGTGAACGTAGGCCGGAGTCAACCGAACAACTATAAATTCTGTGCTTTTACTGCTTTCTTTTTTAATTTTGACTGTTCTTCACATTATTAATCTCTACATATATTCTGTCTGGTGCTTTCGTGTGGATTTGGGTGTCAGTGACCAATTTTGGCGCTAACATTTTGGTCCTTTCATTGAAAGATCTGGCACTCAGGGATTTTGAAACTTGGATTCTAGACAGTAATGGCTAGACCACCAACAAGTAAGTAATCAACTGAAAGGAGCAATCAGCAGGGAAGTCAAGCAACCACTTCTAGAATTGGAGCGGATCATGAATCCATCTACATCACCAGGAACGAGATGGAGGCTATGGTGGATTCGATTCATGAAAGATTGTTGAAGAACCAACAAGAGCAGATGAGAGCAGTCGGAGCACAGAACCTTGGACCGACTATAGTGGCTACAAACACAGGACATGGATCTAGAATCATAGAGACCGACAGGGGTCAGATTCAAGGTCAGAACGAGGAACCTAAAGGCAATCAACAAGGACCTGGAGGCAGACCCTTTGGAACTGACATTGGAAGACCCAAAGATGGAGCTCAGCAAGCTAGAACCAACGTCAACATGAACAGGCCACACAAAGAATATTACCTAGAATACCCTTCGAGACCTGGGGGGCAGGATAGAAATATGATAAGGGGACAACCCCTGGATGGAGAGGAAAGAATGGCTGGATTAGTGTGACGGATAATGTGGAGAGGATTTTCGAGTGGAGGCTTAGAGGAAGTCAGTCGGAGTCCATTCACTCCGAATATTAGAATGCAAGGAATCCTCCAAAATTCATGTTATCCACGCTAGACCCTTATGATGGGAAATCAGACCCACCCATGCATATTACTAGATATATCAGGCATATGGAAGTGCTGGGAGGCATCCGAGGAAGTGATGGCACGATGTTTCCCTCTATATTTATCAGATTTGGCTGCAATTTGGTTCAGGCAGCTAGAGAATGGATCAATCAAAACATGGTGCGAACTAGTGGAATGCTTCATGAGGCAGCTTAGGGTCCACATGACGTGACCGAAGAGTGTGATGACCTTAGAATTGATAAAGCAGAGGACCGGAGAGTCCATATAAGAATTTATTGCGATTCAATGCAACTGTGGCTTCAGTGAATCGCCCAGATCCATCGATGATTTTGATGGCGGCGGTGGCAGGAGTTGTAGAAGACACAAAGTTCAAGGATTCGCTGGAAAGAGACCCGCCACAAGACCTTGGAGAATTTTACCATGAAGCTGAAAGAATCATTCGGCTAGAAGATTCACGCGCCGAGAGACAAGAAACAAACACTGTGCAAGGCGAAGGAACCGCCAAAGAACAATCTGGAGCAGACAAAAGGTAAGCGAATGCAGGATGACAGAAACGATGGTCTTGATAAACGGAAGAAATTCCGAGAACTTAGGTTCAGACAATACACAGACTTGACAGCCACCCTGGAATGGATTATAAGGAGACTTGGGGGCAGCTCCCCTATCGAAAACCACGTAGGAGAGATCCCGCAGAACGTGAATGTAGAAGTGGAAAGTACTGCCTATTCCATGAGCTGAAAGGGCATACTACCGATGAATGTCGCCATTTGAAGGATGAGGTGGAAGAGCATGTCAGAAGTGGTAGATTGCCACAATATACCAGAGATCGGACTGCGGCCGTAGGACCAGAATAACTACCAGCTCCACCCAATAGAATTAACCCTGGATCGGGATCACGGCTCATCATCAATTGATCATGATGGCAATGGCCAAGTTTAGGACTTGAACGTAGGTTGATCATTTAAATTTCTTATATTTGATTTCAAAATAAAACAAATATTCCACTTACACATGTACGGGAACCTGAGAGATCCCTAGGCATGCTCTCAGATGGCAATAGTTCGCTATGCCCGGAGAGGCAATATTTATATTTTTTCTTTTTTTGTGATTGAACACTTGGAATTTTGAATTAACAAATGAACTTGAATTTCATAAAATAAACCTTTGACCTAAGAGTTAAAGGATGAATATTGGAAGTCAATTTGAAATTAATCACTTTATGACCCTACCCGGAGAGACGGGGTCCGGAGTGCAAGAAGTGAATTGCTTCGTCGAAGAGCGACAGGATCAATTCACTTAACGTCGCTCCCCATTCATCGGTGAGTGATTGGATCGAGGTTCGATAAGAGCCTGGAGTGGGTGTAATCGACCTAGGATTTAGGCCATGACATCGCTTAATGTTCAAGGACACTGAATTAGAGTGCAGGGAGTGACGCTGCTTCGTCGGAGAACGACATGATCGGCTCACTCAATGCTGTTTCCCTTCACTAGAGAGTGACATGAATGGATTCAGTAAGAGCACGGAGAGGCTGACATCGGTCCTGGAGGATCATGACATCGCTTAAGGTTCAGGGACACTGAACCGGAGTGCAGGGAGTGACACTTCTTCGTCGAAGAGTGACAGGATCGGCTCACTCAACACTGTTTCCCCTTCACCGGAGAGTGACAGGATGGAATCCAATAAGAGCCCGTAGAGGCTGACATCAGTCCAGGAGGATCAGAGCATCGCTTAATGATCAGGGACGTTGAACCGGAGCGTAAGGGAGAGGTTGCTTCTTCAAAACGCAACATGATCTGCCTATTCAATGTTAAGTTTGGATTGAGCTTAGCAAGGGTCCGGAGAGGCCATCAATGGTCTAAAAGATCGTAGGATTCAATTGCTGACTTCCAAGGGCCAAATTCGAAATTGGATAACGACTTGGAACGGTCTTGGAATAAAACTATCAGATTTGGATGGAATCATTTGATAACGAATGTAGTATGGACTTTGGATATCGGGGTGGAGACTATTCAGAACACACCTTCCAATAGCAAGGCATATTTTGGGGGGCAAATGTTAACATGCCTTTTTACAAGGCCATAAACATGCGGATTCAACCTAACCGACTTCATGATTAATGAGGCTGGAATATGATGGATTTAGTTTAAAAGGATGAAGTCCACTTGGATATTTCATTCGGTCTGGAAGTAAGGGCAATCTCCATTGTCGCTTGTCATAGGTGTCACTCAGTACATGCCGCTCGGTATAGCTCGCTCAGCAAATGCCGCTTGGCATACATCACTCAACATATGCCGCTCGGCATATTTCACTCAGCACATGCCGCTCAGCATACCTCACTCAGCACATGCCACTCGTCATACCTCACTCAGCAAATGCCGCTCGACGTACATCACTCCGCACATGCCGCTCGGCATACCTCACCTAGCACATGCCGCTCGGCATACCTCACTCCACATATGCCGCTCGGCATACCTCATTTAGCATATGCCGCTCGGCATACTTCACTCCTCATATGCCGCTCAGTATATTTCACTTCGAGTCAACTCACTACTTTCTTCGGTTCTCCTGAGGGTTTACTGTGAGTCACTAAATGATCGACTAGATAATTCTCGATCGGCAAAAGTCGCTCGGCATGAAAAGTCGCTCCGCAAAAGAAGTCGCTCGACATAGGAAGTCGCTCAGCATAGGAAGTCAATACAGGAAGTCGCCTACAGGAAGTTGCCACAGGAAGTCGTTCGGCACAAGAAGCCGCTACAGAAAGTAGCCTACAGGAAGTCGCTATAAGAAGTCGCTACCGAAAGTCACTATAGAAAGTCGCTACAGGAAGCCGCTCGTACCATGATGAAGGATGTTGGCACGCCTATGGTCCTGATGGGCTCGGACTACTCAGGAAGCCCAATAACTCGGGATTTACCTATAAATACAGCATGTAAGGCTTCAGAAAAGGGATCTTCTTTCGGCTCTCTGGCTTTCTATTTTCTAAGGTTGAGGCTACTCTACCATCTTGTAATTGTAACCGATTGTTACAGCAATAAAAGGAAATTTCTGGAGTGGACGTAGGCCGGAGTCAACCAAACCACTATAATTTCTGTGTTTTTACTGCTTTCTTTTTAATTTTGACTGTTCTTCACATTATTAATCTCTACATATATGCTGTCTGTGAGTTGTGACTGTTATTTGGTGCTTTCGCGTGGATTTGGGTGTTAGTGACCAATTTTGGGGCTAACAGGTCTCTATTTGCGCAGGTTGTTTATCAGCCTCAATCTTCATCAGGTTAGCCTCGATGGTTTCCTTAAAATATCGTTGGGATTCCGGTTGAGCCTCAAGTTTCTCTTATTTTTCCTTCTCATGCTCCTCCTCAAGCTATCAAATACGGAGGGCTAGGGTGTCATGATCATTTTTTGGCATTTCCTATCCTTATGCAAAACATCCTTCTCAAGGGCTAATTGCCACTATGGAAAATAGCAGTGCCAGTTCAACTTGATGCACTTTCATTAAACGTTCCACTGCTTTTAGAGATTCGCTGGATCTTTTTTCAATATGGCTAGCTTTTTATTCAACCCCTTGACTTCTTCATCCAAGTGTTTGATAATGTCTTTATCATGAATCGCTTCGAGAGTTAACTAATCGATCTCATGCTTCCTTTCAATCGACACTTCGAAAATCCTCTCACCCACATGTTGAATTATGCCATGTTGGATATAAACATCATTAACATAAGAGGGCACTGTGTCCTAGTCCTTTGGAGAAATTGGATGCAAAACATTAACAAATTTGAACCCATCAAAGCATAACTTAGGAAATGTGGCCTTGAGATTGGCCATCTTTTCTGCAGTAGCAGCATCAACAGAAGCTAGAGCTGAGAGGGTCTATTTGCCATACCCGTGAGAAGATATCAAGACTTCCTATGTCACTTTTGCATTTAGAAGATCGTCGGATACTGGAAGAACCCGAATGTTGCTCAAGCAGTGTAGCCGAAATAGAGGTGTGGGATAATGACTAGCCACTACTATAGATGGGGGTGTGGATCGCTACCCTTGTGATGACAAGACTAAGCCTTTGACTTTTGCTTGGTTAACGAATCCTTGGATTGATGAGTTCTATCCCAATCCTTCCTCTCTTCATAGCCTTCTCTTTCCTTTCCAAGCTGTCAACCAAAGTTTGGACCTTGATTGGACCCGATATATTATGATTGAGAGTATGATAATTCTTCAAGCGATTGTAGTCGTTGAGTGCATCCTATGGAACCTACAAATAAAACAAAGATGTATCAGCATCACTAGATTTAAAGATGGATTGGTGTCGTGTGATGCAATGCACGTGATCGTGAGTATTCTAATGTCCCCTTGACGGACCAGGTACTACAGCTTTGCCAGCAGGAGTGATCCCCCTCATGCTAGTAGGAATAAAAATTAATAAGTATTTAATTCATTTAATGTTTTCTATTTTATTTACATTTTATTAAGTATTTAATTCATTTATGATTATAATAGCAGCTCATGGATTGATACAACAGTATTATGGTATAATATTATGGATTTATATATGAGTTCATTGATGTATATTAATTCGGGTTAAAATGAGCTAAGTTGTTATCATATCAGTTTCGAATCCACACCTTGTTTCTAAGCCCTCATATAAGCATTATAATTAGTACTTCTAGATTACCATTTCTATAATCATCAATCATCATATATCATGTGTAGTTCTAGTAAACACAAATTTGAGTTAGTTGTTTGCTTGGTTATGTTTTGTAGTCTCCTGGTAGTTTGTCATAATTTAACCGTTGCTAACTTATATCATGTGTAGCAATGGTTAACTATGGTTAAATTTAACCAGTCTAGTCGACATGACTAACAAAATTTAACCGATAAATGGCTAACCAAACCGCTAATTTTTACTGGTTAACCATTCAAATTAACCGATCAGTTCGACTACTACATTGTGTCGCTGTTTGGACTAAGGAACGCTGAAGCTACTTATCAAAGACTGGTCAATCGAATGATCAATGATCAAATTAGATGATCAATGGAAGTATAAGTGGTTGATATGCTCGTGAAGTCACGGCGATCAAATGACCACATCAATGATTTGGCAGAGATGTTCAGTGTTGTTCAAAAATATGGAATGAAACTCAACCCATTGAAATGCTCTTTCGGTGTTACATCAATGAAATTCTTGGGTTTCATCGTTAACCCTCGTGGAATTGGAGCCCATCTCGAGAAAATTCAAGCAATAAGAGATATCCAAGCACCGAAAATGATTAAGCAGGTGCAAAGCCTAAATGGTAAGGTCATCCTTGAGTCGGTTCATTTCCAAAGTCATCGATAAGTGCATTCCGTACTCGACTTGATCATAAGAGGGAAAAGGAACTTCATATGGATGTAGAATTGTGTTAACGCGTTTCAAGCTTTGGTACACCACTTAGAGAGACACCTCATCTTATCCAAGCCACTGGATCATAAATATTTGTACGTCTATTTAGTAGTATTTGCTTGTGCTATAAGTGATGCATTGCTGCCCAATGAGAATCAGATCCAAAGGCCAATACACTATGTTAACAAGTGGTTGATAGGTGCTGAAAGGAACTATCTGAACCTAGAGAAGCGTGCATAATTCCTGTTGATTGCATCAAGGAAACTCCGCCCTTATTTTGAGGCTCACCCCATCGATGTCTTTACCAATTAGCCTTTACGACAGGTCCTACAGCGACCTGAGATGTCTGGAAGGTTACTAAAATGGAACATCGAGTTGAGCCAGTTCGATTTAACTTATCTTCCTCAGAGAGCTATCCAGGGATAAGGGCTGGCAGACTTCATAGCTGAATTTACTACGTAAGATAAATCTTCAAAGAGCAGTGGAGAACCTACCATTCAATGGTAGATGTACATGGTTGAAGCATCCAATGATTGGTGTTCTAGCATTGGAGCTATGTTAGTGACTCCTGAGGAACGCTGGATCTGTTATGCTCTGAAACTCAACTTCTTTGCGAAAATAATGATGCTGAATATGAAGCCTTAATCGTCGAGCTCAAACTTGCTAAAGAACTGGGAGCAAAAGCTTTACAAAATTTCTATGTTATCCAGTTAGTAGTGTGTTAAGTTAGGGTAGAATATCAAGCCAAAGGAGCGCGACTTTCTTCTTATATCAACCGAGTCCAAGAACTACTAACCAACCTTGAGCATTACACAGTCACGCACATTTCTAGATAAAAGAATGAGAAAGTTGACTTGCTGGCCAAGCTGGCCAATTCTAGGGATGCACAACATATGGGATTGGTTCCAGTTGAAATACTCAATGCTCCGAGTATTGAATAGATAAAGATTGATTAGGTCTTAGAGATGGAGCCCGAGAAGGATTCATGGAGGAATCCGATTAAAGATTATTAAATAGAGGGGATTCCTTCTCGAATAGAGGAATGAAAAATAATAGGACCTTTGTAAAGCTTCACGATACATCCTTCAAGAAGGAGTCATGTACAGGAAGAAATTTTCTGCTCCCTACTTTGGTGTGTGGCTAACGTTGAAATCAAGCGAGTATTAAAAGAAGTCCATGCAGGAGAATGTGAAGATCACACCAGGGGAAAACCTTGGCAAAGAAGATACTTTGCTATAGTTATTACTAGCCAATTATCAATCCAAACGTAGCCGATTATGCTAGACGATGCGGCAAGTGCCAGATATTCGTAAAGATTCCAAGAGCCCCAGCCAATAGAGATTACTCAAATGGTCAGTCTATGGCCATTTTTTACTTGGGAATTGACATCATCGGCTCCCTACCGATTTCTAAAGGTGGCGTGAAGTGCGCCATCATTTCTTTCAATTACTTTACAAAATGGGCTTGAGTTGAGTCATTGGCTAAGATCATCATAAAGAAAGTAATCAACTTAGTTGCTCAAAATATCATATGTCATTTTGATCTCCCTAAAACAATCATAACTGATAATGGGACCCAATTCGACAGTATTGAATTCAAAGAATTATGTCACCGGCATCATGTTGAAAAAATATTTGCGATAGTTGCTCACCCTCATGCTAATGGACAAGTCGAAACTGTTAATAAAATCATAAATTCCATTTTGAAGAAGCATTTGAAAGTCCAGAGGCAAGTGGGTAAATGAACTCCTGTTAGATCTATGGGCATATAGAACCACTCATATATCCACGACTAGCCACACACTATTCACCCTTGCCTTTGTCTTTGAAGCCTTGATTCTTGTAGAACTTGAAGCCCTTTTTCATCGAGTGGATTATCATGACCCTATAAAAATAAAGATCTCCTTTTGGAATCACTAAACATGGTCAGTGAGAAGTGCGAAGAAGCTGACTTGAGGGCTGCTGCACACCGACATCGAGTCACCGGTCCTGCAACATTAATCCAAGCTAGATACTTTGAAATTGGTGATCTTGTCCTAAAAAGGTTCTTTCATAGCCCCATTAACATTGGATCCAAGGTGGGAAAGACCATATGTTATTGATTAGAAGTTCAGAGATGGAACTTACAAACTAATGACTGTTGATGGCATTGCACTCCATAGAGCATGAAATAACGAGCATCTACGATTCATTCTTTTATATTTCATTTAGAATTTGCTTTTGTATTTTAGATCCATGTAATGAGAAAGATTATGCCACTTTCTCTTTTAATTTCTAATAAAAAATGTAGTTTCTTCTAGATCTATGAATTGTTTGTGCGTTGTATAATAATCCTAATATGCTACCGACTTACTTCCACATAAGCCTAATATAGACTAGCGAGCACCTTGAATTTGGTGCAAACCAAATTCTTGAGTCTATGATCAAATTGATCACAATGAACGTGACTTGACTGTTCATCCGTTAAATTTCACCTACGATCTGATAGGCTGAGTATAAAATATAAAACGGATGTGACTCAACCATCTGTTATCTAGCTTCGTCCCACGATTCGACGGGAGGGATGTAAAATAAAAGTGGACGTGATATGATCAAACATTCTTCAACTTTTGCTCCTGACTTGGGGGAAAAGGAATTAACCAAGGAAAATATGGTTCGACCCTTTATCATAACAACTCCATTTTCTAAATTGCAAGCTGGAGTACAAACACCCAACGGGTGCGATGAACCACCCATTAACTAACTCTAGTACCTAGAATGTAGATAAGATTATAAACAAATGAATGAGCATGACTCGACCATTCGTTTACCAACTCTGACCTGAGCCTGACAAGAGGAGTACAAACTTATAACAGATGGAATCAGACCGTCCATGAGCTAAATCCACCAACCGAGACAGGAGGCACGAATAAAATCACATAACTGTTGAATATGACAGCGTAATACTATGGCTCATGCTTTGAGTTGATACGACTTAAAGTCGCGACCTAAAGGAGGTAGAGATGAACTTATCAGTTCGACGCTTAAAGAAAAGAGCGACCAAATGACATTACAACCTAAACGATGATCGATAAATTACAAGTACACTGAATGGAAAACATAATAGCTCAAACACCTAAAAAATTTACCCTAAAGTAAAACTAAAAAAAAGAAGTTTTATTCGTAAGCAAAAACTTAGAAAGCCGAGTACAAGTTTATTCCTAGAAATAGAAACCAAAAACGAGGACCGCCTACACGATCACGGCCAACAAAAAAACTAGCTTCCTAGCTGTACACAAATCAAGTTGATTCGATGGTTATTTTTTACCTATCTTGGGCTTCTTCGGGGTAGACTCACTGGAGCTCTTACCCTTTCCTTTGCTCTTCGACTTTCCTCCATGCTTGGCACCTTTAGGTGAAATACTTTTAGAGATAGATATAGAAGCAGTCTCACTTTGGGATACGGAAGGGTCAACCTTTTCAGGGACGATACCACAGGGTAGTGTAACTTGGAGTGGAGTGATATCTACCTCCACGCACTCCCTCTTGACTTGCTGGACCAGCTCTTCCTTTTCAACATGCTCCTTCATGCAGTGCTTGTCCATATACTCAGAGGTAAGAGTTACTATGAAATCATCTGTTTCGTCATAGGCATGTTGATTATCGGTCTTCTCTTCATTCAAAACCCACATAACTTTAGCACCTGGGCTAGAGTATCGGTAGATTGGACGGCTAGAACCATCTCTGTAGTGGTGACTGCTGTTGACTCCATGGTTAGTATCTGTTGTCCTAAGATGACATCACAACCCAAAGTATGATCGGATGCAGATAAACCAACAATTTCATAAGGTTCAATGGGTAAGCCTATGAATTTCGTGTCTAAGATGTAAGCCTTCTCAAACGTTTGGGAGGTGAGAGATATACCTTCCCTGGATTGGCCTTCGATCAAAGCTAGAGTGTCGCCTTTAAGAATCGAAGATAGCCTAAAAGACTTGTGGATTTCAGAATGATTTGGATCGTATCCTTTCTCCTTTTCAGGGGCATGTTGAGACACTAGTTTCATGACTTGAAAAAGGGTCTTGAGAGCGTCCCCAATGGCTTTGTGACTATACTTTCCCATCTCGGTGATTATTGGGTCATGGAACTAAGTTGAGAAGCTTTGAGTTCGTCGGGCTCTTCAACGTGCAAGATTTGAAGCACAAGCTGCTCTTCATCAACCTCGGCCACTAAGGCATTTCTTCTTCAGCTCAACAATAAGTCCTAAGCTTCGATTAGCGGCTCAGGGTATCCCTATCCAAGGAAGCGAAGGTTGTGGTTCACGAGGACACATGCATTGTAATATGTTAGTAGGGGATCAAAATCATCCTTTATCTCTATTTGACCAGCCTCCCCAGCTTCCCATTTGAGGGTCTCTGTTTGCGCAAGTTGTTTATCAGCCTCAATCTTGGTCAGGTGAGCCTCGATGGTTTCCTTACAATATTGTTGGGATTCTGGTTGAGCCTCAAGTTTCTCATATTTTTCCTTCTCATGCTTTTCCTCAAGCGATCACATACGGAGGGCTAGGGTGTCATTATCTTTTTTCAGCATGTCCTTTCCTTTTGCAAAACATCCTTCTCAAGGGCTAATTGCCACTATGGCAAATAGCAGTGTCCAGTTCAATTTGATGCAGTTTCATCAAACGTTCCATTGCTTTTAGAGATTTGTTGGATCTATTTTCAATATGGCTAGCTTTGTATTCAACCCCTTGACTTCTTCATCCAAGTGTTTGATAATGTCTTTACCATGAATCGCTTCGAGAGTAAACTAATGGATCTCATGCTTCCTTTCAATCGACACTTCGAAAATCCTATCACCCACAAGTTGAATTGTGCCATGCTGGATGTAGACATCATTAACATAAGAGGGCACCATGTCCTTGGCCTTTGGAGAAATTGGATGCAAAACAGTAACAAATTTGAACCCATCAAAGCATAACTTTGGAAATGTGGCCTTGAGATTGGCCATCTTTTCTGTAGTAGTTGCATCTAGAGAAGCTGGAGCTGAGAGGGTCCGTTTTCCATGCCTATGATAAGATATATCAAGACTTCCTACGTCACTTTTGCATTCAAAAGATCGCCGGGTGCTGGAAGAACCCGAATGTTTCTCAGGCAGTGTAGCCGAAACAGAGGCATGGGATAATGACTAGCTACAGCTATAGATGGTTGGGTGTGGATCGCTACCCTTGTGATGACAAGACTAGGACTTTGACTTTTGCCTGGTTGATGAATCCTTGGATTAATGAGTTCTGTCCCAGTCCTTCCTCTCTTTGTAGCCTTCTCTTTCCTTTCCACGTTGTCGACCAAAGTCCGGACCTCGACTGGACCCAAAATATTATGGTTGAGAGTAGGATAATTCTTTAAGCGATTGTAGTTGTTGAGTGCGTCCCATGGAACCTACAAATAAAACAAAGATATATCAGCATCACTAGACTTAAAGATGGATTGGTGTCGTATGATGCAGTGTATGTGATCGTTAGTATCCTAATGTCCCCCTGACGGACCATGTACTGGTGCTTTGCTAGCAGGAGTGATCCCCCTCATGCTAGTAAGAGCAATGTCAGCACCAATTTGGATAAGAGAATTGGATCTCTCGATGGTCATGTTAGCTAAATCATAACTCCCGACATCCTCTTGTATCGGGATGTTCGATAATCCCTTAAATAAATTTTTTAGAGTTAAGGAAGTGGATTGATTAATAACAGTAGTGGCTACCTTGGGCTGCTTGGTAGTTTGCCTTTTGTCAAGCTTGTAGACGAGTTTCTTCTCTTTTCTCTTCTTTAAAGCAAGAAGTTGTGTGTCTTGAGATAAAATGACTATAGTCTCGTGGCTAAAACACGCGTCGACGTTACCGGGCTCATTAGCATCGCCCCTTATTTTGCCTTCTTCTGCTTAATCCGGAGCCTCCCTAATTGGGGACATGATAGGATTAACAATGCTACCTCCCTACAGAGCAACACCTCATTTTCCTCTCACTTTCTCATTAGTATTACATGTTAACCCGATGCTATGACCCTCTTCTAACAAGCCGAATGCAAAGAGACGACCGTCGATAACAAGGGATCTAACATCTTTATCTTTGGGAGGTCTATTCCAAGCTCAACGACTACCTCTGAATAACTATCACTAACGCTCATCGGGTCCGAATGGTCACTAGTTCCCTATAATGTTGGAAATCCAATTTCAATACATTGCCTTTACGGTTTTGATTGTAGAATTTACTTTCTAAAAGTGGCTAGTAAGCCGTCAAATTTAATCGATGTAATATTTTGGCTATTTTCGTATATTATTTGAAAAATGTTTTCAAAGGAAATTCATTAGAAATAATATCAAATTATTTTGGTACAAAGTGATTTGGTTATCATAAGGTAAAAATCGTCCGTATTCATGTATGGGCATGGTCTTATGAGATACCCTTCTTTAAAGGTTTCAAACTGGCATCAGTTTATAAATCAATTATCTCACGCTGGTTTATCAAGCCTGATCTGGGTATTTTAAATACTAGGGTCAGATCCAAGTAGTTTTAGGTTTAGTTGAGGACACTTGGAGTATCCAAAGGAGAGATGGAGATCTTCATCTACGCATGGATGTATTCTATTATCCACTGCATATATTGTATTTTTTTTTTTTTGTTGTCAGCATATGTAAGGATAGGGGGTTTATAACTGTCCTGGATGAATCCAGGTTAGATTCTGATATTACATTCAAAACTATCTGCTGTAAAGATTATATATTGAAATAATATATGTTATTCCATACGTGTGATATTTTGTTATATCTTTATTTCTTTTTCCACAAACAATCATGCTTTTCGGCACATGGATTTACCACACAAGGATGTATTATTGTCGATTTTTGAGGGTTGAAAATTCCATTCGTTGCATTCGTATCAAAGTTTAGGTTGAGCGATCAACTAGGATTTGTTTTATTAGGTCTCATTATAGATAGGGTTAGTAATACCCTAGAATGAGGGACTCATTAGAGATAGGGTTAATTACACCATAGAATGAGTTTTGAGAGTATTATATATATGAGCGCGTATTTGTTATTTGATATAAAAATGTTTTGTGTTGATTTATCTGTTGAGTGGTTTATAGATTTTGGTCGGTATATGGGTCGCTAGGATATTGATAAGGGTTTCTAAACCCTTAAAAAAGGAAAATCGAGACACCGTTTCAAAAGGAGTATATTTTATACATATACAAAAGTATAAATATTTATGTGATATGGAAAATTTATAAGATGTAATCCCTTTGGAAAGTTCCAAGAATAAGGTCTTGATCTGTTTGGTGATGGTGGGAATAATCTTTTAAGTATCGATCATATGTTGGCTTGGGTGAATGGTATCAAACATTTGGAAAATTATTCTCCTTATCATTATATGATTAAGGCAAGTTCAAAATCCAAAGAAGGTTGAATTAAGATATATGGACAAAAGGTTTTAAGTCAGGAAATAAATGGTATAAACCTTCTAATGATATCTTGGTATATCAATTAGGTCTAGATGTCTTATTTTTCAGGGAAAGATTTTTGGATGACTCCAAAGCAGGCACGCAGAGCATGTGCCATAAAAGAAGCAGAAGAGAAATTACAACTGGGATCTTAAGCAGACCTCTTCTGTTATAGATGCGCTAAAAAAGGACGTAATGCATTTCTATATAAGGATAAGAAAGAAAAGGAAAGGGATAAAAGGAGAGCAGAGGAAAAGAAGAAAGAAAAATCTTTTAGGGTTGATATATTCTGTTACAAGTGCAAAAGGCAAGGATATTTTCTACGAGGGAAGCCTAAAATAAATAAGAAATCCAGAATTTGGTCAGGAAAGGTCAAGGGTTGCTATCATTGCAAGGGGCTAGGACATATGGCCGAAGAATTTCCTTGGACATGCATTTGTGCTACTAGGGTAAACATTTAATGAAAGACTGTCCAATAATGAAGGTGGCTGACTTAAGGCCTCAAAGATAAAGTACCATCTACCTCGAAAAGGGATCCAAGAATAGTATATATTGATGTCTAAGTATCTACATGTAAGATGGTGATGTATGTTAAGCTGAATTTCTTAGGGAGTTATTCCTAAAAAGTTTGTAATACGGCTAGGAATGGATGTATAAATATAATGTTGATCAAACTTCTCTCCGGATTACCCTCTCAAAATGTTTCTTGTATTTTATATCCGATCAAATTTAAAAAGATAATTTGAAATAAAAAATTATATAATATAAAGAAGTGCCTTTATAAAAAGTGTTTATTAAGAAATTATTTAAGAATATATTTCATAAAAGTATATTTTATAAAATAAAGTGTAATTAGCAAAAATAAAATGATGTTTGAGAAAGATGGATATCCTGATGTTTTCAGAAAGTATAAAAGGGAAAATTATGTAATAAAATAAGTTTGGAATTAAATTTATAAGGATATTTATTAACAAAGAAATTTCAAAGGAATTTTGAAATAAGAATTATAATGCTATTAGTCCAAATAAAGGATAATTGATTTCTTTTGGCAAAAAGCGATAGAAATATTTTTATGAATAAATATTTTGAAGAAATTAAGGGGTTTATAAAGATATTTAAATGAAAAATAAAAGATTTATGAGATTTTTTCATAAAGATTTGAAAAGCTACATAAAGTGTAGATGTTATACATAGAACATTTCTTCACATGATTTTGATCTAAGATTCGAGTATGGAACATAGAGGTGTTTACACCAGTCCGAAAAAGGATTTATCACTCGATTCATGACGAAGAACATTGATGAGGGTTTATGATTGGGCACTTGAGTTTTCTATCATAGTTGAGGCTATGTCAGGGAAAGGAAACTTCCTGATCAAGAAGCCTGATTAGGGTCCGCAATAGAGGATCGGGGATCAATACTAGTTCAAAAGTAAGTTATGGATTCAAATAGCAGATCGAATCAGATATTGTGTATGGATGATCTATGTACATCATGCACATGTTAGTTTAAAAGTAAATTTATTTTGGTAAATAACTTTGTGTTCTGTTTTGGTGTAATTTTGGGGACATAATTCTTTTAGGGGGGAAGTCTGTAATGACCTGCTAATTTATCAATTTAATAAATTAAATTTATTTTTAAAATATTTCAGTATAAGGTTTTATAACACAAATTATGATTTTTTGAAAAATAAATGATAATGGTAATATGTATTTACAAAAATATTTTCCTCGAAATCAAAATCGATAAAATGGCCAAAAACTGTTTTATCAGTAAACAACTTCATAATCATCAAGCGTCGCGTACGAAGCTAGATACATACACTTATTTTTATAATTAAAGAAGAATATGAAATAAAATCAATTGACTTGTTAGAAATTATAATGTGTATTTGACATTATTAGTAATGCCCTTAATTATGATAATTGATTTATTAAATTTAAACTGAGATTTAATTATTAAAATATTATTTCAATTATCCAAATAATTATTTTAAATAATGGTAATTCATTTTGAATAGTTATAAAGGGATAATGAATCATTTATAATTGTTTTATAAGATATATATTTGATTTGAATATATAAGGAAAAAATCGATATCGCTTTCACGGTATAATAGCGAATTTTGTAAATAATTGTTAATATGAATTTTTATGGTTTTATAATTCAAATATGATCATTTCAATTCATCTAAAATTATAAGAAAATGTTTTTCATTTTATTTTACAAATATATGTACTTTAAAGTATAAGTAAAAATGTGACCGGGAATTGGTTCTCCGATTGGCAACGGTTTATCAAACAAAAATTGTTCGAAATCAATACAACGTTGTTTATATGTGATGTACACATATGTAACATACAAATTCACCATTAACATTCACATGATCATATGTATACATACATATGTACTTATACACTTAAAAATACATACGTAATATAAAATATATAAGATATTTTAAGCAAGCTTCCTCCTTAAGCTTACATAAGCCGACATATGTATACATGATGGAGCACATGGAAGGGGTTAATTAATGTGTGTTTTTGACGTGATGGGAGGGAAGTGGGCTAAGGGTCCTTTGGTCCATGCACATTTAGACATTTTTACACAAACTTTTCCTATAAATACCCGCCTATATCCTCCTTCATTCTTCACAAATTCATTCTTCTTCTTCTTCACCATTCTTGAGCTTCTTAATGCTCTATAATTGATTTTCCTCTTCAAGAGAGGTAGGAGGGTTAAAAATAGTGGAGTGCTTAAGCACCAATCTACTAATTACTCTCTAACCTCTTCTTAATCTACTTCTTCTTCTCTTTTTTAATGGAACTTGGCCATGAGCAGTATGGAGGCGGGGAGGCATGGCCGTAAGCATTGGAAGGTGGTTGGAGGTGATGGCATAAGCATGAGGTGATGATGAGGGCATGGCCGAGAGCAAAGCAAATGGAGGTGAAGATAGTCGAGCACTAGAAAGAAAAGTGGAGTTGTTTAGGAGATGTTTAGTAAGCATTGATTTGTTGAATGTTGATAGGAAGTTTGGATTGATTATGGTGAGTACTCATTGTTTATTTAATAATAAATGATCTTTTCAACTATTTTTAATTATGATAATATGACCATTTAATCTCTTAATGACTTGTATGAATGTTTGATAACTTGGTTGATTTTATGGTTGATTATATGGATGTTGATATGACTGATAACTTGATTGTGATAAATTATGAGAAACATAATAATATGGTTAAGTAATATAAATGAATCCATATGATATGTTTATGGAGTTTATTTAGCCTCTTAATAATATAAAAAGTTTGAAATAAATATTATAAATATACAATATTATGAAATGGTTTTAAAGTGAAAAGGATATTTAATATGGAAAAATATTTTTTTAAATGTTTGAAAATGATTTATAAATGTTTTATAAACATTTTAAAGTGTTTTGGTGAAGTTTGAAAGGTAAATGAAAATTTAGTCAAGATTAGACGCGTCGCGTAACGGTAGTTTGCAATTTCGACCCATGAAAGTCAAACATATGTATAAGATAGAATTTAGCATGCAATTATTCAAACCAAGAATTTTGCAAACTATTATAACCATAATTTTCAAAAAAAGAAAGAAAATCGAGATTTCGATTAGTACATTTTGAAATACGAGTAAAACTAGTTTTTGGAAAATTGCGGTTTTGCAGTTCGGAGTCCAAAACTGGTTTTCTTTAAAAATGATGCTTTAAAATTGTTTAAAAATGTGTAATAAATCTTAGAAATCATTTAAAATGTTTTAAAAGCAATCTAAGTAAAAAAAATGAATTTTCAAATGATAAAAAGTCATTTTGGTCAATATAGCTTAAAAGCACTTTCCGTAGCACTTTTCCACAACACTTTTCTATAACTTTTGAAAAATAGTTTTGAATGCAACCATTTTTTTCAAACCTTTTGAAAATGTTTTCGAATTATTAATAAAGTATTTTAAAAGTAATTGGTAGGATTTATGGAATGATCAAAGGTTTAATGATTTAGAGTCGATCAAATAACTTAACCACCCATTGGGTGTCAGAGAGATAGTGGCTAGGCTTGAGTTTGGAAAACCAATTTCCTGCTCTCCATGGCTATCCAGATTAGTTTGACGGATGGGATATTAAATTGTATTTACTCCGATCAAAATTTACCTAAGTATAAAGATATAATTTTCCAAATTTAAATAACTTGGTTTCATAGAAATGATTTGGAAATGTTGTTCTAAGTAAAAGGTGAAATGATTTAGAATTATTCAAAGAATAAAATTGTTTTTACATTTACCAAATGATTTAATAAATGTGGCTTACTAATTCCATATACCCTGAAAAAGAGAAAGGAATGATTCAATGCATATATCTCCAAGAGATATCTATGAATGAATAAAAAGATAAATTAAATTGATTGATGATTGATAATCAAATATGAACTTAATATTTTTTACCGGTTATTGGTTCGGAGGAACCGGGATCGGATTGTAAACCCTATTCGAAAACCACTTCGAACCAATGTATATATTCGGAAGTGAAGACATGATGATGATTATTTTTTGAAGATGAGGATCTTCATGATGAAGAGCTGCTTGCTACTAGTACCTTAAGGTGAAGTTTACTATATAATATATTTATGGTGGTAGTAGTGCTCTAATATGAAAATCATTGATTGCATGGACTACTCGCTACTAATGGTAGTAGGAGGAGTGCCTTCGGTTTCGTTCCGTCCCAGAACGAACTTGTATGGACAAATGCCTGACATTACTTTATGAGATCACAAACATTGACTTTTGCAAACATACATTTGTTTAGTGGCGAAGAAGGCAACTTCTCTTAGCTTAACACCCTTCTCTGAGACATTTGAGCTCAGAGGTTGTATGTTCATGAAAGTCACTAGTGATCAAAGAAATGGTAATGTTGAATTCGAAGTGGAAGCTGTGATTATCAAAGTGTGGCTTTGTGAAAAGCAAAGTGTGGTTTTGTGGAGCGTAGCATCACGAGACTCACACCCCAGGAATGGTATGAGATACTATGTGGTCTAAAGAACATATTTCGGGCTATTATTCAGGGAAGTTCCCTTTAGGAACTTGTTGCCATATTGTGTGAATGGAAAGGTACAGAGCTGACAGAGATTGTGTAAAGCCACTGAGCAATACTCTGTTTCATGGTAGCATAGTAGTATAGTTCGAAGGCTGACTTTGATCGTGTAAAGTCACTGGCGTGGACTAGGACTGTTATACATGGATTTTTCCGGTCTGAATAGTCACTTGTTCCCTATCATGCTGGAAATCCAATTTCATTATGGTGCCTTTACGGTTTTAATTGTAAAACCTACTTTTTAAAAGTAGCTAGTAAACTATCAAATTTAATCGATGTAACGATTACGTATTTTTATATATCGTTTGAAAAGTGTTTTCAAAGAAATATCATTAGAAATAATATAAAATTATTTTGGTATAAAGTGATTTGGTTATCATAAGGTTAAACCTCATTTGTATTTATGTGTGGGAGTGGTCTTAAGAGATACCCTTCTTTTCAAAGGTTTTAAACTAGCATCAATTTATAAATCGAGTATCTCATAAGGTTTATCAAGCCTGATCTAGGTATTTTAAATACTTGGGTCAAATTCGAGTAGTTTCAAGTTTCGTTGAAGATGCTTGGAATTTCCAGAGGGGAGCCGGAGATCTTCATCTGCGAATGAACGTATTCTATTATCCACTGCATATACTGCATTTATTTTGTTCGGCTGTTAGCATTTGTAAGGACATGGGTTTATAACCGTCCCAGCTGAATCCAAGTTAGACTCTGATGTTGTATTCAAAATTTTCCACTGTAAAGATTATATATTGAAATAATATATGATATTCCATTCGTGTGAGATTCTGTTCTATCTTTATTTCTTTTTCCCATGACAATTAGGCTTTCCACCACTTGGATTTGCAGCACGATGTGACGACCTGGAATTTTTGGATATTTGAAATTGGAATAATTAATTAATTTTAAATATTTTAAAGTTAGTCTCTAACTTGAAATTCAAATATCGCTATTTATTGGATAATTTAAATGTTGAATTTAATAATTGAAAATAGGAAAATTTGTTGAATCTAGAGACACAAGCTGTTTAAAAATAAATTGAAGACTTAGAAATTTGAATTAAAAATATTGAAGATAATAGAACTTTTAAAATTTGAATTTAAAGATGGTCTGTTCAGTTTTGAATTTTTTTTGTATGAATTGACATTTAAAATAACCTTCCAAGACATAGTCTCAGAATTCGACGAAACCAGTTTCATTTGGTCCGTAATGGTGTATTATTATCGGATTTCAATTTTCGTAGTGTTTGGGGTGATCGTTTGGCCGTATGGTATGTAAACGTGTTGAAACTAATCTCAAGAAGATTTAAATTTAAATTTAAATATATTGATTAGTCAACCCTACTATCTACTTTGTTTTCAAACACGTCTCCTGCCTTTTTAAACACGTGTCCCCCCTGGTAACACGCGTTTATCTCAAATAAGAAAATCTCCTGTTTATCGTCATTTCCCTTTGAGAATCATATTTTCTCTCCTACATTTTAATATAGTCGAGCATTTTAATCAGTTCATTCTCTTTGAAGAATGGCCGAGCGTATTAGAGAAGAAATGGATCCTGTCTTCTATAAACCGCGCTCCTCTATTTTTCCTATCTCAAAATCCTTGTCTTCTCCTTTAGCTTTTGAAATTTCGAAATCATAAACGAGGGAACTCAAATAAATAAATAAAGGGCAGTTGAAATCGAAAAAAGGGGAGATCTGCATCGCGAGCCACTTCTCTCTGGAAATCATGGTTGTGCTGTGAAATCGCGTGCTCGGCAATTTTGTGTCGAGGTCAAGCATCAAGTGCACTCGAGAGTGAACACATTGCTCGTGGTTTCGACGCATTTTTCACTTGGGATTCAGGGATCGTGTGGATCTCGATCGAAGAGGCGTGGAGGGGTAGCGAGTCGAATATTGGGCATTTCACTATTGAACGAGGTTGGGTTCGCGATTTTGCAGGGTTTTCGAGATTTAGGCTTGACTTCGACTAGTGAAGCTCTACTTCGCCTGCCGTGCCATACAAGTGGCTTTCGCATTTTTGGGGGAGTCGATGACATTGCTAGTGTTGTGTCGGACGACGTTTGGAGGAGCAGTTCGTCAACGACGTGAGTTGGGGTATGCAACTTTTTGTTTTTTCCTTTATTTGTTGAATTTTAGATGTTATTAAAATTAAATAATATATATATATATATATATATTGCTGTTATAAACTGTATATACAGAGAAAAGAAAAATATAATTTTAGATATGTGTATAAATGCACATACCTGTTTTAATTTATATACATATATGTACACAAAGTTTGAACGGGAAAGTAGGAGATTCGAAATGCTGAAAATTATATAGAATTAGATTTTTGAAATCTATATAGTTTTAGTATATAAGTAGCTCAAAAGGAAAAATAAATGTACATATATACGTTTTTAATTTACAAATTTATTTTAAACAATGTATTAAGGTAATTAATTTATTTAACTGGTTCATATAATTATTTTAGTTACAGAAGTTTACAAAGGGAAAAATTAGTATAACTCAAATTTTAAGTTAAAATTAAATGAGTAAATGGGGATTAATTGTTGATTTATTCAAATAGTAAAAATTGTGAATTCTTTATACAAGGTCTAAAACTGTGAAGAAAACAAGTCAATGTGGAGCAGATTGCAAATTAAAATCAAAGGTGAGTTAATGTCACTCATGTGGGTATTACTTAAATTTAAATACTTAAATTTAAATTTTGGTTGAATGATTGAATTGATTGGATGTGGTATAATATATAGTATTATATATATTGGAGTGATTGAGTTCCTGCATTATATAGCGGATGAGACCATATGCGCCGCATAATAGCTGATGATATTATATAAACCCATATACCGTGATATTCCACCTCGAAGTGGAATTGGTATTATTATACTGTGCTAACATCTGTGGATGCAGGAGAAAACTAGTTGGAGGGATCCAACTAGATTCCTCAAAACGTTGAAATTATTTTATATTTAGCGATATGATTATGTGATGATCTATGATGAATTATATTGATTATATTGGGAATTAGAAATTTATTGAATACTGTAGCTTGGTTATATATATATATATATTGGAATTTGAGAATCGAAATGTGTGTGTATATATATATATATATATGAAGTTTGGATTTTTAAAGTAAATCAGAAGGTAAGTTTAAATAAAATAATTATAAGGAATTTGGATAATTAAAATCATTCGAAAGAATAAAAGTTGATTTATTTTGTAACAAATAAATCCAAAGTATGGGAAAGAGAAATTTTGAATAAATGATTCAAGCGATAATATTTAAAAGGAGTAAAGAATTTATTTTAAAATTCAAGGTTTAAATTTATTGGGAAGGATAAAGAAGGAATTTGGAAAAGTAAGAGATCAGTATTTTTAGTTAAATAAGATTTTAAATCAGAATTGAGAAGTTTAATATGAAATTAATGATTTTTGAAATAAAATTTAGTAAGTAAAGGAATTTATTTTAATGGAGTAAATTTGGGAAATCAATTTGGAAATTGATTTAATATTTTGAAACTGTGTTTTGAAAGAAGGGTAAGACTATGGCATTTATAAACTGGGATTATAAAGTGAAATGGATATCAGTGGATATTTGGAAGTGTAAATTTTGGTGGGAATTTATAAAGTAATGGGAATTTGTTTTAAAAATAATTAAGGATTAATTTTTTAAAGGTGTGGGAGGGAAGTGTATTTCCCTGAAAAGCCATGCTCGCTTTTTCAAAGCAGATTTTTAGTATAAGTTAAAAGTTTTGAAATTGTTTAAAGTAATATTTTTAAGAAATTATTATTTAAGTTGTTTGAATTTTAAAGGTAAACATTTACTTAAATTAATTATAGTAGTAATTAATTGAAAGGTTTGACTAGTATTATGATTTTAAAGATAATTATTAATATTTATATTTTAAAAATAGTTTTATTTAAAGATGGTTTGGTTAAAGTTTTATTTGAAACCGGTATAGAATTTCATTACTCTTATATGAAATTTAGTTGGCTTAAACTTTATGGTAAAAATTAGTTTTTTGTTTTATAATGTAGTTTTATTTTAAATATTTTTAAAAGTATATTTTTGAACAAAGTGTTTAAGTAATTTAATTTAAATGATTTAAAATATATTTTAGATTAAAATGATTTTAATTATTTAAAAATCTTAAGTATTTAGGACTTGGCAGCTTTCAGTGGAAATAAAATAATTGGGTAGAAATTTATTTCCATGAGAGGATGGAAAGTGATTTGAAAACTATTTTCAAAGGATTGAAATGTAGGAAAATATCTCACGAAGATATTTTGAGGATTATAAATAATTTGAGAGAAATTATTATGGCTTGATGATTGTCTATGAATGTTATTTGATAGTCAAATAACCGACTATCGATATTTGCCAATGCGTTGATCGTTTCGAAGAGACCGGGATCGATATTAATTTCTTGAAAACCACTTCGACCTGATTTGAGTGTTTTCATAAGAAAGACAAGAGCTTGGAGTCGAAGATGAAGTAGTGCAGTGCAAGGGCTAATCGCTACTAATCCTGAGGGTGATTCCAAAATGGATGTAGTAGGAGAAATGCCTTCGGTTTCGTTCGAACCTGGAACGGACTTGTATGGACGAATGCATTCAGAACATCGTCAAGAGGACGATGAGCATGCAAAGTGTATGTGTGCTATAAAGGTAACGCATAATGGCTAAAACAGGAGAGGTGCACACAAGGCTAAATGGCTAGCAACCAATTAGGGTAAGGTCATGTAACGACCCGTAAATCTAACTGATTTTAATAACGTCATTAGTTGAAATTTTGTGAATTTTTAAAACGAAATTTTGAAATATAAATTTGATATTTGGAATGCGTCTAGTTAAACATAGCAACCGGTAAATTTTCGTTTGAAAATATGAAAGTTTATTTCGTACGTAAATTTACTTCAATTTAATCAGTTAAAAAGCGATGAAAATAAAACGTTTTCAAAACCAAGATATTTTTACATAGAAAAATTCTAAAACATCTTCTGAGCAAGATGTCAGTTTGTCGTTTTTCCAAATTCGGACATCTTTGGCTCCGTCGATCTTATTTTTCTACGTTTTTCATGCATTTTCCGCAGTAGAAAATTTCGGATTTTTATAATTCAATCGTACTACTGATATCTGTATACCGTTTTGATCATCTCATCGTATTGATCTCTACGGTATATTTATTTCTGTATTTTGAGGTCCTGTACGTGGCGGTAACGATGAAACGGTACGTCGTATCGGTACCCTAAATTGTGGCGGTTTTCTTTCGTTTGCCTTTTTAAATTTTAACATCCAGTCCGCAATCTAATAAATTATATTACACGAAATTAATAGCTGTCCATCACTATTCTCGGTTTTGAAAACAAATATTTATTTTGGTCTGTTTATTTTTGAACCGTTGCTTAAAGTTATATAAAATAGCCTGTCACTTTTCATTTGCGTTGCTTATTTCCAAAGCCTTGGCCTTTAATTTCTCATAACTATTTCATTTTACATTCCCTTCTCCATCAAATTTTGCTCTCAGATAACTTCTTTACTCCTGTAGCTTGCAAATGGAAACAACACTTCTCTTCTTATATAAAAGAGAAAAAAAACGAAAATGGAAAAGAAATTATGAAACACTTGTTGCATCTTGTCTACTAGTGCATATGCATGCATGGACTTAACAACCTCCGCCCACTCCATTTCTCCTCTACCACCAATGGCCGTGAACGGCTTCACCTTTTCCAATGACCACCGAAACCCAGCTGTCTCCTCATGACCTTCGCCTCCATAACTGCTCCACCCACCGCCGTGCCAACAGCTCGGCCTCACATCACTTCAGTAGCCGTTCAACTCTCCTGCCGTGTTTCCAGATCCACCTCTGTCTCCTCCTTTTTTTTTCCATTTGAAAGAAGTAACGCAAGGTGATCTTTGTTATTTAGCATTGATTTCTAAGTGGTAGAAATATACATAAATATATATAGTTAAAACAGTAATCTATCGAATTTTATTTACTTTTTTATTTGTGAAAGCTATATATTTAGTTCGTTGTACAAATATAGTTTATATAAGTATATTAAAGAAGAAGTTACTTTATTCCTCTGTTTTATAAAAATATATGTATTGCTTTGTAATTTGTAAGTTTTATTTATATGTTGTTATGTACAGTTTGCGTGTTAGTATATATAGATACTATAGGTAATGAGAGCTGTGTGTCCACAATATAAAATACACACACACACACTTGTTTTCGTTTGAATGTCGTGCATACATGCTTGGATAGTTGTCTTCATTTTTTTGTTTATATGTAAGTTGTAACTAATTTGTTACAAGTTTATATAGTATAAATATATACATAATCTGTTGTGGCCTATAGGTTAGTTTATTTCACACATATAGTCTGCTTGAGTTAAATATATATTACAGTGTTAGTATATTAGCTTTGTTACTATTTTGTTGTTAGCTAATGAATATGTATATAAACTTTTATATTTATATATTTTCTGTGCATGGCCATGTGAATACGTATTGGAAATTTTGAGGGGTAATAATTGTTTATGAAGCATTGATTTCTGAATGTTGTATCTATCTAGATATAAATATATAGTTATCTGTTGTATTCGTATATTTAAAGTTTATATAGTTAAAATATTTTAATATATATCTTAGTTTAAATCGTGGTTGTTCGTTTTGGTATACAGGGGTTTGCAATAACGTATCTTAGTGTATGGGTACCTGTAAAGTTTGTTTAAATAAACTTGTTTGGTGCTGCATGTATATAATTACAATATTTAGTTTATGTTATTGTGGTATAGTTTTAAAGGTATGTCGAACAATATCAACTTTTAACTATTAATTCGAATTATAAACGCATATAGCTATATTGTAGTAATTTAAAAAAAGGGGGTTGTTTATTTAGTTGAATATATATATATATATATATATAGATTTTGGAAGTTATTTATTGATTTTAAAAATATATACGGAAAAAATTAAGCTGATGTTTAAAAATTTTATATTGATTTTGATAGGTTTTGGATCTTAATATATGCAGGCTTGGAAAAAAACTAAAAAAAAAGAGTGCATGGTTATGTGTATAAACTTTGTACGTGTATATACTGAATGAAGAGAAATTAATAAACGCGTGTATGTAAGGAAAAAGAAGAAAAGTGAATATGTCCTGTGATTAATAAATGTATACTTTATTTTATACGCTTGGGTAAGTACAAATTTAAAAATAAATATATGTTTTAAATTGATTTCAGAACAATAATATATGCATTCAGTTTAATTTATATCAACTGATTCAGTTGTTCTCATCGATTTTCCTTTATCAGCTTTTGTTCGTCGTGCCTGCTTTCTTCGTCGAATCGTGTCCGTCTAGCCTGTTTTGAATTTGTGACTGGATTTCGTAACTCGATTTCGTCGCCTATCCTCTAGCCTCGAAAGGGGAGCAATCACTCACGATTAATATTCTTTTATTTATTAAATTTGATTTCAATTGAAACGACAATTGAAATATGCTGCTGTTATTTATTGCACTGTTATTTATGTATCAGTTCACCTTTGACATCTGACACCATTATATGTTATTTACACGATGATAATCCCGTTTGATTGATTGATTGTTTGTTGTTTATATTGGATGTTAAATTGTAATGTATAAAATGATAAATATTATGCAATTAAATTTAGCGTAGGATAGTTAAAAATTTAAATCGACATATGTGTTGAATTTGATTAGTTAAATTTGTATAATATGACCCCCTCAAATGTTAAATAAATTGGCACGTAGAAATAGTGTAAATTACACCTTGAATCAATTAAATTTATGTTGTATAAAGTGATGTAGTATGCAATTGAATAATGAATGACAAGTGAAGAACCGTATAAATAATTAGTGTAATAATCTTTAATCTACATGAAATGATAGTGTAGATTCTAGAAATAATTATATTAATTCGCACAAACAACAATGTGAATTAATACGATTATTTCGGGATTATTTGAATTAATCTATTGGATTGTTATTGATTGTTGCTATTGCTTGTTTATTTACTTTGACACCATCCCAGTTATCATAATGCAAGTTCCCTTTGTTATACTTTGATTTTTGAATTGAATTGGAATGGGGTTGAAATGATAAATACCCTAATGAATTTGACTTAGGATAGAGAATTAATAAATCCGATAGGTCAATAATTTGATTTAAAAATATAATAACGATTTTATTCGAGCAAAGAATAAGTTTTGAAATGAAGTCGGAATTTGAATTTTTGAAAGGAAAATGTAAAGATTGAAATCTGAAACAAATATTAACGTAGTAATTGATGAAAGAACGTTGTTTGAAATTTGATTATCTAATAATTAAATTTGGAATTATTAATAAATAATTTGAAATTGGTAATAATTGAGTTTTGAAATTATTAAGTTTAAAATCATTTAATAATTAAATTTGAAATTATAATTAAGTTTGAAATTATAATTAAGCTCGAAATTATTAAGTTGAATTTATAATTAAGTTGACATGATTTGATGATTAAGTTTGAATTCATAATTAAGTGGAAATGATTTAATAATTAAGTTTGAATTTATAATTAAGTTTGAATTTATTAAGTTTTGAAATTATTAATAATTAAGATTGAAATTAATTAATAATTGAAAAAGATTGAATTATAGGATAATTGAATAAAAATTGAATTCTTTAATAAGACAAATTGAACTTTTGAATAAGTGGATTCGAACTTCGTTAATAAATGAAATTGGGTTTTATTTAATTAAGCTTTGGAAAATTTAAGTAAGTTAATAAGTGAAATTGAATTTCTTGAACAAGTGAAATTGAGTTTCTTTATTTATTTGAGTTTTGAAATTCGTAAGTAAATGAATAAATGGGATTGAATTTCTTTAACAAGAAATAAAATGCATTTTATTTAAATTAATATAAGACTTAAATTTAAGAATTTGATTTGACGAATTTAATCTAATTGAATTTGAAGTTTGATATAATGAAGTTGAACTTAAGTGGTTGATGTAATGAATTGGAAATCTAATAGAAATTGTTTTGAAGGATAAATTTAACGTAACGAATATTGAATGAAATCGATAAATGAATTTGAAATTGATTTGAGTGTTAAATTAATTTATTTAATTGATTTCGAAATAAAATTTATGTATGAACTTGAATCAATATTTGAATTGTTTAAATAAAAGTTGAAATCGAATTATAAGATTTTGAAATGGTAATTTGGAAGTTTTGAAACGTAAACTTGGAAACTGATTTAGAAAGACAAATGAAATGTTGATTTACGAATTGAAATTGAATTTGATTTGGTTTGAAATTTACTAAACGACCAATCGGTGTAATAATTACGGAAGTTATTAAAGAGACCAGAATCGGTTATGGATATACTCTCTATCTAAACCGAAAACCACTTTAATAACTATACGCGGAGTGTGATCCAGAATGAAGTGGTTGGAATGATTTACGTGATGACTAAAGAAAGAGAACGATAATGGATAGCCTTGACACTTGTGTCAAATTGGAAATGACTAAAATCAGGAGCCGTGCCGGGCCAAATGGGGTTAGCCACCTCGAGCGAACACACTTCCTTGTAACTACTATTCATTACTTGTTTATTGATTGGTACACCCTCGGAATTTCAGGAGTGTTGTTTCGCGGTGTTGCGATCGTTGCGGCGATGAGTTCTCACCAGTCCCGATCAGGCAAATGGTAGTTTCACTACCTTGGCTATTGCCTCATGTGCCTTGTCATACTTGTATCCCTATATACGCGACCACTACGAATTTGTTTTGTGTTATACCTATGGAGTACTCCCTGATATCCCACTAGTTTACGGTGGAGTTTACAGTGCTGTATAGACTATAACGCTTATAAAATGTGTTAAGGGGGATAATGGTAACACCTTAACACTATTTTGATACTTTATATTACTGATAGGCATTATCTATTTAGCGTATATTACTACATAGTAGATAGTTTAACGGATTCTTAGAGGATGGTTATTCCAACATCCTTTGAGTTCCTTGTATTTCGACTGCTATTTCACTTGAGTTGGATTTATTGATATGAGAATATTAATCCTGACTCGAGTGTTTTGTGTTTTGCTTTACGCTCGGGTCAGACTGAGTGGTTCAGCTTTCGAGACTCACCTTTGGAGTTGGAGCTTTGCTTGAAGATCCAGCCATCTATTCTGCTTTCAGCATTCGATGATTCCAGTGATGTATTCTGATTTATATCTGATGTATCGTGTTACTCTTCTATTGTATCTAGTTAACTCTGATGTATCTTATATATTTATATAGTAGCTTCATGAACTACTATCTCTTTTATTTCCGCTGCATATTATTACTCTGTGTCTGTGATTCTGTGATTATTTATTTACTGTATATTTGAGTTTTGCCAAATTTAAATTAACAATTCGGTATTTTGAATTATTCAAGTCCGACATGTGCGGATGCGAATAGTCCAAAATAGCGGGTCGTTACAGTTGGTATCAGAGCTTTTGGTAGCTCTAGGCAAAATTCAGCACATAGGGTAAATGTATTTACAGAATCACTCATTCGAGTTTCAATATCTTCCTTTTTACTCAATTCCTTTGAATTTTGGAACGTTCCCTTGGTTCCGAGATTCATTCTTGTCCCTCACTATTCGTATTCTTCTAAATTTCGGAGTATCACATAACTCCACTTCGAATAACTCTTATAATGAATCGGCGGTCTCGCCAAACTTCGAATTGATTTATAAAGGGGTGAAACTCCTTTACAATAGACATCGATTTACCGGAGATTTGTATCCTCGGTTTACGTGCTACCTATTCCTTGCTATACCTGAATTTTATTTATTGAGATCGAATGTTGATTTACCTCGGAATTCAGCATTGATCTTATTCTTGAAGTTACGGTCGACCGGTTAAGATTTTCCGTAAATTAAATAAGCTAATCCATCTCCCGATTATGTTAATTGAATTATCTCATCTTCTGTTCGAACTTACTATCGAATCAAAATTCTCTTTAATTTGGGTCCATCAAATTTGAATCTCTATCCTTGTTTTGAAATCCATTCTTGTATCGTCGAGCGAGGAAGTGTATTTGTAAATTAATGTCAAAAATGTTTTAATATATATTGTGTTGTTTGAGTTGTTGATGTTGATTTGGATTTTCGATCGATTCGTCTGATCAACGCTATTGATAGAATTTCTAAAACACTTGAACAGAGCAAACTGACACAATATTGTTTCAAATTTGATAAATAAGATAATTTTAATTGATTATATTATATAAATATAATTTTTTTTGAAATTAAATTGTTAATGAATATGTTGTCCGAAATGATAATATTTAATTCTCATTTATTGCTTTATAAATCATTGACTATTTCATAATATAAATAAATGAATTTGTAAGACTTAGTTATAATTCGATTTGGAATTTGAAGTAAATTTAAATTAGAATTTGAGAATTTAATTTCAGATAATTTCGAACTATGGTTTTAAAAGTTTAAAATGTATATTATTTAAATTATTTTCATATAGAAATAGTTTTCAAAGAATTTAAATGATCAAATCAGTGCTCTTCTCTTTGTCGCTGGAAAATGATTTCGGTGATGACGGCCGCATCATCGACGTTCATTTTCGAGTTTCGAAGTGGAGAGACTATTCTGTAGTTTGGCTACGGTTTGTTTTGAAAAATAAATTGATTTGAATTTCTAAACATGACTTGATTTGTAATATATATTGTAGATTTTAAATTTGATTTGATATATTATGAATATATATATATATATATATATATATATATATATATATATCCCTAAGTCGTTTGAAGCTAATCGGAAATTAAATTTTTAAATTTTTTTGTTAAAGGATGATTTTCAATTTTAAATGAAGCCAAATTCTTTTTATAAATACTTAGCTTGAAATAAGCAAATTGTAAAATTTTATTTGGATAATACTCAATTGCATTAAATATAACTTACCTAAATTTTCAAAAGTTAACTATGTAATTGAATATTATATAGTAGAAACTGATATCAAAGGAATTTTTTTAAATAAATACTAGTAGTTATAATAAGTGATATGATATATTAAGTAAAATAAATTTAATAATAATTTGGAATAAATAATAATTAAATTTTTCGAATAAAATACGATTATAATAAATGACTGTTCAAATTTATGATCTTTGAAATTGTTAATTTAAGTAAATTGGATAATATACAATATAAATTGTCTTTATAAATAAAGTGTGAGTGCGTATAATAAATGTTATTCACTTAAATTTTAATTATAAAATATTTATGGAGAAAAATAGAATAATACGTTAATTGGATAATAGATGTGATTAATGTAATAGAAGAAAAATTTGTTCTGGAAGTTAATAAATTGAATAAAATCAACATAATGAGATATCTAGAATAAATTGAATTTAAACTGAATTTCATTTGAAAGAAACCTTTTGTATCTAACATTTATAAATTGAAATGAAATCAACTTAATAAATTATCTTGGATTAAAAGTAAATTGTTGAATATGAATTAATTTAAATTGAAAGTTATATGGTTTTAAACTAATTGTTTTATTTTGTTTTCAATCTATTTTCTTTATGGTGGTTTCTATTCTCCTACTTTCTTCCTTTTCGGGGACGAAAAGTTTTGAGTGGGGGAGAGTGTAACGACCCGTAAATTTAACTGGTTTTAGTAACGTTATTAATTGAAATTTTTTGAATTTTTAAAACGAAATTTTGAAATACAAATTTGATATTTGGAATGCGTCTAGTTAAACATAGCAACCGGTAAATTTTCGTTTGAAAATATGAAAGTTTATTTCGTACGTAAATTTACTTCAATTTAATCAGTTAAAAAGCGATGAAAATAAAATGCTTTCAAAACTAAGATATATTTGCATAGGAAAATTCTAAACCATCTTCTGAGCAAGATGTCAGTTTGTCGTTTTTCCAAATTCGGACATCTTTGGCTCCGTCGATCTTATTTTTCTACGTTTTTCATGCATTTTCCACAGTAGAAAATTTCAAATTTTTATAATTCAATCATACTACTGATATCTGTATACCGTTTTGATCATCTCACCGTACTGATCTCTATGATATATTTATTTCTGTATTTTGAGGTCTTGTACGTGGCGGAAACGATGAAACGGTACGTCGTATCGGTACCCTAAATTGTGGCGGTTTTCTTTCGTTTGCCTTTTTAAATTTTAACGTCCAGTCCGCAATCTAATAAATTATGTTACTTGAAATTAATAGCTGACCATCACTATTCTCGGTTTTGAAAACAAATATTTATTTTGGTCTGTTCATTTTTGAACCGTTGCTTAAAGTTATATAAAATAGCCTGTCACTTTTCATTTGCGTTGCTTATTTCCAAAGCCTTGGCATTTAATTTCTCATAACTATTTCATTTTACATTCCCTTCTCCATCAAATTTTGCTCTCAGATAACTTCTTTCCTCCTGTATCTTGCAAATGGAAACAACACTTCTCTTCTTATATAAAAGAAAAAAAAACGAAAATGGAAAAGAAATTATGAAATACTTGTTGCATCTTGCCTACTAGTGCATGTGCATGCATGGACTTAACAACCTCCGCCCACCCCATTTCTCCTCTACCACCAATGGCCGTGAACGGCTTCACCTTTTCCAATGACCACCGAAACCAAGCTGTCTCCTCATGACCTCCGCCTCCATAGCTGCTCCACCCACCGCCATGCCAACAGCTTAGCCTCACATCACTTCAGTAGCCGTTCAACTCTCCTGCCGTGTTTCCAGATCCACCTCTGTCTCCTCCCTTTTTTCCATTTGAAAGAAGTAACGCAAGGTGATCTTTGTTATTTAGTATTGATTTCTAAGTGGTAGAAATATACATAAATATATATAGTTAAAACAGTAATCTATCGAATTTTATTTATTTTTTTATTTGTGAAAGCTATATATTTAGTTCATTGTATAAATATAGTTTATATAAGTATATTAAAGAAGAAGCTACTTTATTCTTCTGTTTTATAAAAATATATGTATTGCTTTGTAATTTGTAAGTTTTATTTATATGTTGTTATGTACAGTTTGCGTGTTAGTATATATAGATACTATAGGTAATGAGAGCTGTGTGTCCATAATATAAAATACACACACACACACACACTTGTTTTCGTTTGAATGCCGTGCATACATGTTTGGATAGTTGTCTTCATTTTTTTGTTTATATGTAAGTTGTAACTAATTTGTTACAAGTTTATATAGTATAAATATATACATAATCTGTTGTGGCCTATAGGTTAGTTTATTTCACACATATAGTCTGCTTGAGTTATATATATATATATATATATATATATATATATATATTACAGTGTTAGTATATTAGCTTTGTTACTATTTTGTTGTTAGCTAATGAATATGTATATAAACTTTTATATTTATATATTTTATGTGCATGGCCATGTGAATACCTATTGGAAATTTTGAGGGGTAATAATTGTTTATGAAGCATTGATTTCTGAATGTTGTATCTAACTAGATATAAATATATAGTTATCTGTTGTATTGGTATATTTAAAGTTTATATGGTTAAAATATTTTAATATATATCTTAGTTTAAATCGTGGTTGTTCGTTTTGGTATACAGGGGTTTGCAATAACGTATCTTAGTGTATAGGTACTTGTAAAGTTTGTTTAAATAAACTTGTTTGGTGCTGCATGTATATAATTATAATATTTAGTTTATGTTATTGTGGTATAGTTTTAAAGGTATGTCGAACAATATCAACTTTTAACTATTAATTCGAATTATAAACGCATATAGCTATATTGTAGTAATTTAAATAAAAAGGGGTTGTTTATTTAGTTGAATATATATATATATATATATATATATATAGATTTTGGAAGTTATTTATTGATTTTAAAAATATATACGGAAAAAATTAAGCTGATGTTTAAAAATTTTATATTGATTTTGATAGGTTTTGGATCTTAATATATGCAGGCTTGGAAAAAAACTAAAAAAAAAGAGTGCATGGTTATGTGTATAAACTTTGTACGTGTATATACTGAATTAAGAGAAAGTAATAAACGCGTGTATGTAAGGCAAAAGAAGAAAAGTGAACTATGTCCTGTGATTAATAAATGTATACTTTATTTTATACGCTTGGGTAAGTACAAATTTAAAAATAAATATATGTTTTAAATTGATTTCAGAACAATAATATATGCATTCAGTTTAATTTATATCAACTGATTCAGTTGTTCTCATCGATTTCCCTTTATCAGCTTTTGTTCGTCGTGCCTGCTTTCTTCGTCGAATCGTGTCCGTCTAGCCTGTTTTGAATTTGTGACTGGATTTCGTAACTCGATTTCGTCGCCTATCCTCTAGCCTCGAAAGGTGAGCAATCACTCACGATTAATATTCTTTTATTTATTAAATTTGATTTCAATTGAAACGACAATTGAAATATGCTGCTGTTATTTATTGCACTGTTATTTATGTATCAGTTCACCTTTGACATCTGACACCATTATATATTATTTACACGATGATAATCCCGTTTGATTGATTGATTGTTTGTTGTTTATATTGGATGTTAAATTGTAATGTATAAAATGATAAATATTATGCAATTAAATTTAGCGTAGGATAGTTAAAAATTTAAATCGACATATGTGTTGAATTTGATTAGTTAAATTTGTATAATATGACCCCTTCAAATGTTAAATAAATTGACACATAGAAATAGTGTAAATTACACCTTGAATCAATTAAATTTATGTTGTATAAAGTGATGTAGTATGCAATTGAATATTGAATGACAAGTGAAGAACCGTATAAATAATTAGTGTAATAATCTTTAATCTACATGAAATGATAGTGTAGATTCTAGAAATAATTATATTAATTCGTAAAAACAACGATATGAATTAATACGATTATTTCGGGATTATTTGAATTAATTTATTGAATTGTTATTGATTGTTGCTATTGCTTGTTTATTTACTTTGACACCATCCCAGTTATCACAATGCAAGTTCCCTTTGTTATACTTTGATTTTTGAATTGAATTGGAATCGGGTTGAAATAATAAATACCCAAATGAATTTGACTTAGGATAGAGAATTAATAAATCCGATTGGTCAATAATTTGATTTAAAAATATAATAACGATTTTATTCGAGCAAAGAATAAGTTTTGAAATGAAGTCGGAATTTGAATTTTTGAAAGGAAAATGTAAAGATTGAAATCTGAAACAAATATTAACGTAGTAATTGATGAAAGAACGTTGTTTGAAATTTGATTATCTAATAATTAAATTTGGAATTATTAATGAATAATTTTAAATTGGTAATAATTGAGTTTTGAAATCATTAAGTTTAAAATCATTTAATAATTAAATTTGAAATTATAATTAAGTTTGAAATTATAATTAAGCTCGAAATTATTAAGTTGAATTTATAATTAAGTTGAAATGATTTGATGATTAAGTTTGAATTCATAATTAAGTGGAAATGATTTAATAATTAAGTTTGAATTTATAATTAAGTTTGAATTTATTAAGTTTTGAAATTATTAATAATTAAGATTGAAATTAATTAATAATTGAAAAAGATTGAATTATAGGATAATTGAATAAAAATTGAATTCTTTAATAAGACAAATTGAACTTTTGAATAAGTGGATTCGAACTTCGTTAATAAATGAAATTGGGTTTTATTTAATTAAGCTTTGGAAAATTTAAGTAAGTTAATAAGTGAAATTGAATTTCTTGAACAAGTGAAATTGAGTTTCTTTATTTATTTGAGTTTTGAAATTCGTAAGTAAATGAATAAATGGGATTGAATTTCTTTAACAAGAAATAAAATGCATTTTATTTAAATTAATATAAGACTTAAATTTAAGAATTTGATTTGACGAATTTAATCTAATTGAATTTGAAGTTTGATATAATGAAGTTGAACTTAAGTGGTTGATGTAATGAATTGGAAATCTAATAGAAATTGTTTTGAAGGATAAATTTAACGTAAGAATATTGAATGAAATCGATAAATGAATTTGAAATTGATTTGAGTGCTAAATTAATTTATTTAATTGATTTCGAAATAAAATTTATGTATGAACTTGAATCAATATTTGAATTGTTTAAATAAAAGTTGAAATCGAATTATAAGATTTTGAAATGGTAATTTGGAAGTTTTGAAACGTAAACTTGGAAACTGATTTAGAAAGACAAATGAAATGTTGATTTACGAATTGAAATTGAAATTGAATTTGATTTGGTTTGAAATTTGCTAAACGACCAATCGGTGTAATAATTACGGAAGTTGTTAAAGAGACCGGAATCGGTTATGGATATACTCTCTATCTAAACCGAAAACCACTTTAATAACTATACGCGGAGTGTGATCCAGAATGAAGTGGTTGGAATGATTTACGTGATGACTGAAGAAAGAGAACGATAATGGATAGCCTTAACACTTGTGTCAAATTGGAAATGACTAAAATCAGGAGCCGTGCCGGGCCAAATGGGGTTAGCCACCTCGAGCGAACACACTTCTTCGTAACTACTATTCATTACTTGTTTATTGATTGGTGCACCCTCGGAATTTCAGGAGTGTTGTTTCGCGGTGTTGCGATCGTTGTGGCGATGCGTTCTCACCAGTCCGGATCAGGCAAACGGTAGTTTCACTACCTTGGGTATTGCCTCATGTGCCTTGTCATACTTGTATCCCTATATACGCGACCACTACGAATTTGTTTTGTGTTATACCTATGGAGTACTCCTTGATATCCCACTAGTTTACGGTGGAGTTTACAGTGCTGTATAGACTATAACGCTTATAAAATGTGTTAAGGGGGATAATGGTAACGCCTTAACACTATATTGATACTTTATATTACTTATATGCATTATCTATTTAGCGTATATTACTACATAGTAGATAGTTTAACGGATCCTTAGAGGATGGTTATTCCAACATCCTTTGAGTTGCTTGTATTTCAATTGCTATTTCACTTGAGTTGGATTTATTGATATAAGAATATTAATCCTGACTCGAGTGTTTTGTGTTTTGCTTTACGCTCGGGTCAGACTGAGTGGTTCAGCTTTCGAGACTCACCTTTGGAGTTGGAGCTTTGCTTGAAGATCCAGCCATCTATTCTGCTTTCAGCATTCGATGATTCCAGTGATGTATTCTGATTTATATCTGATGTATCGTGTTACTCTTCTATTGTATCTAGTTAACTCTGATGTATCTTATATATTTACATAGTAGCTTCATGAACTACTATCTCTTTTATTTCCGTTGCATATTATTACTCTGTGTCTGTGATTCTGTGATTATTTATTTACTCTATCTACGAGTTTTGCCAAATTTAAATTAACAATTCGGTATTTTGAATTATTCAAGTCCGACATGTGCGGATGCGAATAGTCCAAAATAGCGGGTCGTTACAGGTCACCCCTTTCTAGATGTCCCTTTATATATTCGGCTATGTGGCGGTTGCTGATAACAACCGTGGGGTGAACTTATTCGGACTATCCAGTAAGGGGTAGTTCCGGTCTTGTGTTTTAGGGGATTTGGGGTGGATCCTCGGTATGGTGATTTAGACCACGTACTGTGACGGGCGGTACCCTAGTAGCCCTTCCATTGTATGGAATCCAATCTCCAATAAGCGCTTGTACATTTTTGATTGTGTCCAACTATTGCTGAAACATGAGATGCAAGCATTTGAACTAGATTCTATTTTACTTTCTATAGACACTATTATAATATCAGACGGATTTCAATAAAAATGTTTTGGTTATTGTAAGGTAAAAAACCGGCATGTTTATTTGTGGCGTAGTCTTACGAGATACCTTTGATTTCAGTGGTTTTTGAAAACTTTAATAATTCAGTTGAGTGTGATTTCTCACCTAGGTTTTCTAGACTGACTCAAGTGTTATTTAACTATAATGCTCAGGTTAGACCGAGTATTATAGAGTACAGATTCTGGATGGACTGTTGTGGAGCTCAAGAGACGAGCTAGATGGCGAGACATATCTGATGTATATGATGTATATTCCGCTGTGTATTCAGTTTTGGAAGGACGAGATATTATAACCGTCCTGAGTTGTGTTTGTTTGCACAGAAAATGGGCAAACACCTCCAAGTCGTATGATTTAGTTGGTTATACGTTGTTCTTAGTGATTCAGGTGATTTATGCAAATATATAAAATAAATGGACTAAACTGTAAAAGACACACAGATTTATAGTGGTTCGGCCAGAATGTGCCTACGTCCACTTTATATGTTATTCTCCTTTACTTTTCAGGTTAAAAGTACAAAGCTTTGATTACAAGTATTTGAAAGTTGTTTGAAAGTTCTATCCTTACTCAAGCTCTCAAACTTGTCTGCCATTGTTGTACCCCTGCCCCTCTATTTATAGAGTCAGGCTGGGGGCAGGGGTCCTGGATGTATATAGCAGCTGGTGGGCCTGGGCTGATGCAATCTGGCCTGGCAAAGTTGGTACAGAACGCCTTGATTCGGTGGGACTTGGTTCGGTGGTGAGTGATCCGGTGATTGTTGGTTGGAGTTTGATTCGGCTATGTATAGGAAGTGTGTTGGACCGGTAGTGCTTGGGAAAGGAGTTGGTTCGGTGGTGAGGGCGTAGCTTAGTCCCGTGGTGAGTGGTTCGGTAGTGCCTAGAGGTGAGTTGGTTCGGCAGTGCCTAGAGGTGAGTTGGTTCGGCAGTGCCTTAGGGGTGAGTTGGTTCGGTGGAATCTTCCTTCTTCTTGGTTCGGTGGAATCTTCTTTCTTCTTGGTTCGGTGGTGGTGGAAATGCACCCAACATTTGCCCTCCAAAGTGGGGCATATGCCAGCATATGTCGCGCTTTGTTTTAGGTCAGTTAGCTTGGGGGAATTCTCATTCGGTTTCAAATGTCGAACCGGTTGGTCTGGTTATCCTGCGCTCGCCTATAAGTAGGGGCATCATGCCACCGTTATTCCTTTACCATTTGAGATAGCCGAATCAATTGAGTGCCGAATCAAACTTGACTATTCGAAACAGCCAAATCAACCGAGTACCGAACCACACTTAACTACCGAACCGGGTGAGCTTTCTTCTGCCAAATGAACTTTTACATCTGGACTACCGAATGGGATAGGGGAGTTCGAATACCGAATGAACTTTAACATTTGAATTACCGGATGAACATGGAGAGTATAAGGCCGAATGGCCTTTTGCCTTGCTTTACCGAATGAATTCAGGAGTTTGGGTGCCGAATGACTTTTTGGCCTTGAACTGCCGAATGACTTTTTGGCCTTGAACTGCCGAATGTTCTTTTATGTTTTGAATCGAGTGAAATTCCAGACTACATACACTTGCTTGTTTATATCTTCTGTTTTAACGATGTACTTTCTTGTGTTGCAGATAAATGCTTCATAAAGTGGAAACTCGATCAGATAAGAGGAAATCTACGGACAGAAGAGAGCCCCTCGTTGTGACCCCAGCCCAGCCAGGACCGGGACGACAGGGACCCACCCCGAGATCACTAGTGGATGGATATGGCCCTCAGGAGCTCTTAAACTCTCCTCTTGACTGCTTTCCTAGCTCCCTCTAAGAGGAGCAGCTTGATGTTATATCTCGTTCTTTCGGGATTGATAGAGCACATATGGTGCTGCCAAGGAATGGAGTTATGCCATATGACCCTCCTGAAGGATATTTTGCTTATAGAAGATACCATTTTATGTGTGGGGCCATTTCTCCAATCAATGCTTGGATAATCAGCTTCATCACCTACCTAAAGGTGGCCCCTTTCCAGCTTCAACCCAAATCTTACGCTATCCTGGTGAGCCTATTCATCATTTTCCAAAGAAAATACGGGCGTCCCCCTTCCAACCGGGAGATCCGATATTTGTACAACTTGAGAGGCTACAAGAAGGGGTCCCCATGCATCATCTTGGAATCGGCCGTGTCCTTCAAGCCGGTCCTGGACTTATATTCGAAGTTCAGCATGTTCAAGAAAGAATGGTTTTTTGTCAAGGATGACTCTGTTTCTATCCGTCGCTTCACCTCCGGCTGTAAGTTGAAGCTTATTTATAACTTCTGTTCTGATTGCAATGCTTCTTCTTATGTGTTTTTATTTCTTGCTAGCGACAGGTGGCTTTGCGGTCGTGGAGAACGATCGCCTGGTTCAGATGGCTGCGGAAATAGAAGCCATTTCGGGAAGGGAGAGGTCAGCTTCTTACCAGATTAGGAATGCTACTCTTCTGCAGCACAACTTGATTCTACCACGTCAGTCTGTGGTCAAGCAGAGAGACACAGCCGAGGAGAGGGCTGCCAAAGCTAAAGGAGGGGCCACGACGAAGAGCAGCAAGAGAAAACCCTTCTCGATACCTCCAGTCGCCGGGGGGAAGAAGCTCAAGAAATCCGATGGACCCTCCCCTAGCACATGTCCAGATGTTCCGGAGGAGGAAAACGTGGAGGAGGAGAGAGGCGAGGATGAGAGCGGAGGTGATGGTGGCGAAGGACAGAGCGGTGATGGAGCCGGGGCTTTGTCTTCTGGGCAAGCAGGGGAGATCCAAGAGTGGATAGATGATGCTTTCCGCCAGGCTTTTGAGGGGTTGGAGGAAGGATCGACCTTGGTGGAGAAGCCAAAGAAAACTGATAAGGCCGGGACTGGTGTCGATCCATCTTCCAAGATCATTTCAGGTAGGGCAACTCCGGCGATTCAAGGTGAATTTTTGACTCCTCTTTTAACTCCACATGTTTCTTGGATTATAGTGCCGTGCATCCTTGTAACACTTGGTTTTTATTCCAGGAACGGGTAAGGTGGCCAAGACATCATACATTCGGCACCGTCTCGAACAATTCAAACTCCTCAAAGCTTCCGCTAAACCAAATCCTCCGACTAACCGTTCCGGGGACGTGGTCGGCTACCGTCCTCTTCTCGGAGTTATTGAAGAGGATATTCAAAAGAAAAAGAGGAGTCGCTCCTTATTCGAACCTTCGCCTAGTCCTCAGCCCCCAACCCAGCCTATTCATGATATCACGGGGGAGGATACTGAGTTCATACCCTCTCTGCATCCGTCTGAGAATCCTACCGTTACTCAAATTGATCGTCCCGGCTTGGCTCGTAATCCATTTGCGGGTCATCCAGATCTGGATCCGGGTTCTCAAGATATTTCCTTTGACGAGGTTACCGGTGAGCACCTTCTCCCTCGCAATCCTATGGTAAGGGTGCTTGATGAGGCCAAGTCTCTGGACCTTGATTTGCTTACAACTCGGATTGTAACTATGGGGGATGAAGCTAAGGCAAATATCGACCGGGTCGCTGAGGAGACTAGGAAGTTGATGGGGCATCATGCCCGACTGGTCAAGGCCGGAGAGGAAATTGGGAGTGCCAACATAAGATTGCGGTTAGTGGTTACTGACCAGGCCAAGCAACTCGCCGATCAGGCCATCCAGATCTCTCAGCACGAGGTTGCCTCCATACGACCAAAGAAAACCATGGAAGAGGCTAGCAGAGCCGAGCTGCGGAAAATGGAGGCAATCTGCAAGGAACGGATTGATATGGCCATTGCAACGGTGGATGAGGTTCGGAAAGCGGATCTCGAGCGGGTAGAGGAGTTATCTGGGAAGCTTGAAGCCGCGGAGCTTGCTCAAGCCAAGCTGAAGGTGGAGATGGAGGCGATGGGGAAATCCCTTCAGGCTGACCGCTCGCGATACCGATCGGAGAGGGATGCTGCCATTGCAAAGCTGTTGACTTCTGAGGTCCGAATGAGGGAGTTTGGGGAGAACGAGGGGATGATGGATGAGATGCTTCAGGATATGTATTTCCGTACTTGGAAGCAGGGCAACTTATCCTGGATGGATGATTATCCCCGGATCATGGCCAGGATTTATCTCCGGGCCCTGGAGGAGGCCAAGGCTGATGCGGATAAGGAGGGTGGCATGGCCTTCAGAATGGATGTGGTTACGGTCCAATTCACTAAGGAGGAGAAAGTGGCGGTGAAGGAGGGCATGCGGCCGCTCGCTGCTGAGGAGGTAGGTGTGCAGTTGGGGGATGATGATCAAGGAACAGATGCTGGTAAGTCTTCCCTTTTAACCTTTTCATAGATTGGTTGCTTATTGTTTATTCAATGAATTCTTCTCCTGATTTGGACAGGCGGGACTTCTGAAGCGCCAACTATCTCTGGTCAGCATACTGGGAGCTCTGATCCGGCGGTTAAGTAGACCTCGGAGGGCTAGCATGATAAAGGCGAAGCCCCGATGCAGTAGGCTCCTTGGCTTGATCTGGACATTTTTCAGCTTACTTGACATTGCTGTCTATGTTAGTCTTAAAACATTAATGTAATTTTCAGGCTGTAATTATGTAACTAACAACTTAATTTTTAACATGTAACTTTATAACATAAGCTGATTTTGTCTTGTTTGAATGTTGTCGTTATTTTGATGTGTTGCATAAAATATAGCTGTGCATGTCTTAGTGATTCAATTGTGTTTGACGCTAAGTTCTTGCTTAAAATATAATTTCATGTCTTACAATGTTAGCGTGATGTGCGAATAAATTATAGTTACATATTTATGTACAAGAGAAGAAAGTACCGCTCTTCAAGTTTTAGCTGTAGACGGTAGCTTTGAATGCCTTGTGTAATCGAATATGGAATGCAGCTGAATGACCTGCCATCCAGCTGTGAGTTCTTATTCCCATTAGCGAGTGTCTCCTATTTTGTGTCCTGTACTTTAGTCCGTTATAGAGGATAGGAGGGAAGTTTTTATAAATAAAATGGAAATATAAGAAATAGTAAAACTTCCAATCACGGAAGGCCTTCGATGTGCTTAAGTTTGTGGCAAACGGGCTTTGTAGTCACTTTCCCTAGCTGTGGGTCTTGGAGACATTTGTCACCCATCTTATGCCTCCGCGGGGAGTTTTCTTTTTTTACTACAGCCGTACTTAAGACACATCGGAGCCGGGATCGCGCACGGTAACTACCCGGGCCATTATGGCCTGTAATCGTGGGTATTATTCGATTTACCGTGGCCGGCTAGCGTGGGTGCCGATCGTGAACTGGGAACTACCCCTGGCTGGCCACACCTTATGTTGGGGCTTATAATCGGTTCACGGTTGTCAGCGAGCCGAACGCCATAATGAGCTGCCTAGGCTATGATTGGCCTTCTCGGCGGCTTATAATCGGCTCATTACAGTTGGCTTTAAGGGCCGTCACGAGCATTGAGTTAACCCGCAGCAGAGGGATGCTGGAGCAAAAGTGTCTCATTGGCGAGGGCATAGATTCGTATAATACCTGTCAGGTTTTGTCCAGGTGAAGTTATGTCTTGATGCCCTGAATGGAGATGCCGTCTACACAGGATTTTGTTCAACAGAAAAGGATAAAGCTCAGCAAGTAGCCAAGATATAAAGGAACAAGTTAAAAAGAGACAAGTTTTTAAAGTGATTCGGCACGAAAATGCCTACGTCCACTGATTCTCTTTGTTAATTCACTTTATATGGGCAGTACAAGTTAAGAAAAGTATCGACGAAGGTGTTGGATGTTCCATGCCCTCTGGAACACCTCTCCATCCACTGTTGACAAAATATAGGCTCCGTTGTGGAGATCTTTATGAATTACATATGGTCCGTCCCAGATTGGATCTAGCGCTCCGGGGCGCGGGAAGATTCGCTTGAGGACAAGATCTCCTTCTTGTAAGCTGTGATGCTTAACTTTGGAGTTGTATTGTGCTGCCACTTTTTTCTTGTGAGCTGCTGCTTTGAGTGCTGCATCATTTCTTCTTTCTTCGATTAGATCCAAAGACATATGGAGGAGTTCTTCGTTCTCTTCTGGGTTGTAGTGGATCCTACGGTGGAATGACACTATAGTTTCAACTGGGAGCATGGCCTCTGATCCGTATGCCAAAGAGAAAGGAGTATGCCCTGTTGATGTTCTGAAAGACGTGTGGTAGGCCCAAAGTGCCGTAGGAAGTTCATCCACCCAAGCGCCTTTTGACTTTTCAATTTTCTTCTTGATTAGAGTTTTAAGAATTTTGTTGACAGCTTCGACTTGCCCATTTGCCTGGGGATAAGCCACAGATGAGAAGCTTTTGTGAATTCCGTGCTCTTGGCACTAGTCGGCGAACTCCTCGTTGTCAAACTGAAGTCCATTATCTGATATGATTTTGAGTGGAACCCCGTACCTGCATAGAACATTTTTGATCAAGAAGTTAATAACTTTTGCCGAAGATATTTTATTTAGAGGTTCCGCTTCCACCCATTTGGTGAAATAGTCGACTGCCACTATAGCATATTTGGCTCCGCCTCGGCCCATCGGCAGTTCGCCAATCAAGTCAATTCCCCATACTGCAAAGGGCCAAGGGCTGGTCATTTGAGTAATCTCATTTGTTGGTAGTCGAGGAATCTTAGCAAATTTCTGACATCTGTCACATCTTTTTGACGAAGTCTAAGGCGTCTTTGTTCAAAGTGGGCCAGTAATATCCATATCGGAGTGTCTTCTTTGCCAGAGTCTTCCCACCAGTGTGATCTCCGCAGCTCGCTTGATGGATGTTGGATAAGATTTTATTGGCTTCCCTTCCAGCAACACACCTTAATAAGGGGTTAGAGAAGCCACGTCGATAGAGGATGCCTTCTTGTTTTGTGTAGCGGGAAGCTCTCCTCAGGATTTTCCTGACTTCGTTACGCTCGTTGGGTAGTGTGCCATCTTGTAAGTATTTCTGGATAGGAGTCATCCAAGTTTCTTCTTCGATTGCAGCTATTAGATCTTCTCGTTCGAAATTTGGGGCTAGTTGTTTTGAGATGGTCACTGTTCCGGAAATGGTGCTGTTTCTCATGCTAGCTTGCTTTGTCAGTTCGTCGGCCTCTCGATTCTCTTCTCGAGGAATGTGTTTGATTAAATAGTGATCCAATTGATCGAGCAGCAGCTTGGTCTTCTTTAGATATGCTGTGAGTCATTCTCCTCGAGTCTGAAACTCTCCTAGTAGAATCACTATGAAGACATAAAGAACTGACTCCAATTTCTAAGGCAAGTTCTAATCCTGCTATTACTGCTTCATATTCTGCGTCCTTGTTGGTGGCAGTGAATTCCAACCTTAGGGCATAGTGTAGCTTCCTTCCCATGGGGATGATTATCACAATACCTGCCCCGAGTCTTGTTCGTTTGATGCTACATCTACAAAGAGATTCCACTTGATATATTTTATTATTTCAGATTGATCCTTACCTTCGTTGGTAGTGAATTCGGCAATGAAATCGGCCATGGCTTGTCCCTTAATGGCTGTGCGAGGATAGTAGGTGATATCATATTGACTCAGTTCAATGCACCATTTAAGTAGTCGCCCAAAAGTGTCGGGGCGATGGAGTACCTGCCTTAGCGGTTGATCGGTTAAAACTCTGATGGAATGAGATTGGAAATAGTGTCGCAGTTTCCGTGACGTGATTAGCAAACAATATGCTAGCTTCTCAAGTTTAGGGTACTTGGCTTCTGCCCCTGTAAATCTCTTGCTTACAAAGTATACGGGCTGCTGCGCGCGGCTGTCTTCTCTTACCAAAGCGGCGCTTAGAGCATGGGACGATACAGCAAGGTATATGTATAGTTCTTCGCCTTCATTTGGAGTTGAGAGTACTGGTGGTCTGTGGAGGTGTTCGATTAGGTTAAGGAAGGCTGTTGAGCATTCGTCAGTCCATTCGAACTTTCCTTTGTCTTTCTTTAGGGCTTCGAAGAAAGGGATGCATTTGTCGGTTGCTTTAGAGATGAATCTGCTTAGGGCGGCCACCTTCCCATTCAGGCTTTGCATTTCTTTTCGAGTGGAAGGTATCCTGATATCTTTCAGGGATCGGACTTGTTCGGGGTTTGCTTCAATCCCCTTGGCATAGACGATGAATCCCAAGAACATTCCTGATGACACTCCGAACGAGCACTTTAGAGGATTCAGCTTCATTCCATATTGGCGAAGTACTTGAAACATCTCGTCCAGCTGGCTTACATGATCATTGGTTTTCCTTGACTTTACCAGCATGTCATCCACATAAACTTCCATAGTTCGTCCTATTAGTTCCGCAAACATCTTGTTGACGAGGCGCTGATAAGTAGCTCCGGCGTTTTTAAGTCTAAAAGGCATTACTCTGTAGCAGTACAATCCCCGGTCAGTGATGAAACTAGTGTGGTCTTGATCGGAGGCATGCATAGGGATCTGGTTATATACTGAGTATGCGTCCATAAAAGATAAGAGTTCGTGCCCGGCTGTGCTGTCCACGAGTTGATCGATTTGGGGGAGTGGGAAACAATCCTTCTGGCAAGCGTCATTTAAGTTGGAGAAGTCGATGCATGTTCGCCACTTCCCATTAGCCTTCTTTACCAGTACCGGGTTGGCGATCCACTCTGAGTAGATGGCTTCTCGTATGAAGTTATTGGCAAGTAGGTTCTTTACTTCTTCCTCGAGGGCTGCTGATCGTTCTGCCCCCATGCTTCTCTTTTTCTGCTTTACTGGCAGCTTGGTGGGATCGATGTTCAGTACGTGGCATGCTACGTCTGGGGAGATTCCAGTCATGTCAGCGTGCGTCCATGCAAATACATCCAAGTTGTGGCGAAGAAAATCGACGAGTTGATCCTTTAACTCTGCTCTTAACTGAGACCCGACACTCAGCAGTCTACTTGGGTCGTGTTTGTCTATAGATACAAATTCCATAGCCTATGCAGGCTCGGCGGTGGCCTCCTCCCCTTTGTCCCTGGGGTCTAATTCATTGAAAGGATCACTGGTATATCGAAGAGGAGGGGCTTTCTTTAGTTGCTATGCTTCAGTTTTTCTTGCAGAGAGAAGTCTCTGCATCCTTCCCTTTATCCTTCCTGTGCTTATTGCGAAGTTCAGTTACATAGCAATCTCGAGCGGCGTCTAGATTTCCTTCTACTTCCCCTATCCCATTATCTGTTGGAAATTTCATCTTTAGGCACCAAGGGGCTAGTACAATCTGGAAGTCAGACAAGGCTGGTCTTCCTAAAAAGGCATTGTAGGCCGAGTGGTTATCTATTAGCACAAATGTTTGTTTCCGCACAACGGAGCGAGGATGACTTCCTATTTCAACAAAGAGGTCCAATTGCCCGAGGGGCATCTTCGCATCTTCAGTGAAACTGTGTAGTGGCTTGTTGCAGGGAGACACATCCTTCATTGACAGCTTCATTTTGTCGAAAGCATGCTTGAATAAAATGTTTACGGAGCTTCCAGTATCTACCAGAATTCGAAAAACTTCGGCTAGGCTAAACTAGGCAGAGATGACCATAGGATCCATGTGAGTGTATTGCCTTCCTTCTAGGTCTTGCCTACTGAATGTGATGTCATTATCCTCTTTCCGCTTCGGGCGGACTTCTTCCATGATGGAATTGATGCAGTCTTCATTGTTTCTAAGTGACTTTCCATATCTTTCCATTTCTGCCCAGCTTCTGTCGGCGATGTGTTGTCCTCCCGATATTGTATGGACCACTATCTTCTCTTGACTGGAACAACGGGTGTTGCGATTTCTTCCGCCTGTCTCTGGGTGGAGTTGCCCTGGGTTCTCCTTGACAGGAGCTGGAGTCCTGTCCTGACCCTTTACATAGTGTTCCGATCTCTTCCTTCTGATGTGTTCTTCAATCAGGTCCCGGAGATGACGGCATTCATTGGTATCATGCCCATGGGATTCGTGGAAATGGCAGAACTTTCCAGACTTGATTGCGTGATCTGACTCCTTCTTGTACGGGGGGCGTTTGTATTTAAGCTCGTCTTGGGTGGCCAGGATGTTTTCGACTGTTTCATTCAAAGGAGTGTAAGCGTCAAATCTTGGTCCTAGCCGATATAGGCGTTTTTCTCCCTTCCTGCCCCCAGCATTGTCTCGAGAGTCATTTCTTCTGACGTCCTTTGCTGCAGCGGGTGCGTTGCCCTGAGCTGCCTTGGCTTGTTGCCCTATCTGCCTTTCACTGGCAGCATCTTCTAGTCTCATATACTTTCCGGCTTCATGGAAGAAATCGGGTAAGGTAGCTAGTTTTTCTTTCGTTAATCTTCTAGCATACTTGGTATCCGGATGTACGCCACTACAAAGAGCCATTAGGATAAGTTTCTCATCGACATCTTGGACTGTGGCCGCTGCGGCGTTGAATCGGGTTAGATATTGTTGCACTGTCTCTCCGGGCTTCTGTTTGATATTAGATAGGGAATAAGCATCCTTGGGTTGTTCCACATGAATGCGGAACTGGCTGATGAACTTTTCTTTCAGCATTTCCCATGAGCTGATGGATCCTTGGGGTAGGTGGCAGAACCAGGAGGTAGCTAGATCTGTCAAGAATAGTGGGAAGCATTTACACAACGCTCCCTCTGTTGCTCCGCTCATGAGCATATGCTGTGTGTATCTCTGCAAGTGTACAACGGGGTCAGAGGTTCCCTTGTAAGGTTCCATTGTTGGCATTTTCCATTCCCGGGGAGTGATGGCAGTTTCGATATTGCGGGTGAAGGGGCTGGTTACCCTAGCGCCTATCCCCCGATCCCTTTGGTCCCGTTGGACGCACTCTCTGAACAATCGCGCCATCCTTTCATCAGAACTTGGAGCGGATAGAAATGAGTTTGGTTCTTCTCTGCGGGATTGAGTCTGTCCAGATAACCTGTATGGATGGTATCGTCTATTACTCCTAACATTTTCCGGTGGCTGTCTTCGGTCCTCTGGGAGCATGCTGGGGTCAGCCACAGTTGGCCCTTGCCTCGATCTTCCCCTGTTAGGCTCTGTTCTAAGCGTTTCCTTGGGTCCAACTTCGGGCTGGACTCCAGCTTGTCCCCGTCCATTGGTGTTCTCATGGTTAGGTAGCATGACAGGCTCAGCCATGTCCGACCCCTGCCAGGTACCTCCCCCGTTGGGTCGGTTTCAAGTGTTTCCTCGGGTCGGAATTCGGGATGAGTCTGGGCTCGGCTCCTACCATGGTTGTTTCTGTTGTTAGCCTCTTCAAAGAAGAAAGATCTTTGTCGCCTCCCAGATCCTCCAGACTGGGACTCACCCCATGATTCGATGTTGCGGTTGGATTCTTCAGCATCCCTTAAGCGTGACATGAGTTGGTCCGCCAAGGCTTCTTGTTGAGATGCGAAGCGGTTAGTTACTTCAGCCACAACCCTGTCCAGATCTACCCTAGTAATTGGTTGTTCCGTAACAGGGGCTGTCGGATTTGCCTGATTTCCATTTGCTGTTGGAACAGGGCGATTCTCTTGATCTCTGATTGCTGGATCTGGGATACTGCTAATTGCGATGTTCTTTCCTTTGCTAGCGTCTTTCCTCTGCCTGGGAGGCATGTTTTCCAAGTAATGAGCGATGCTGTTAGGAAGAAGGTTGAGTGGGAGAAGCTGAAGCTTCTAGCCCGAGTTCAATTCTCAGTGAAAGCACCAAAAATGTTTGCACAAAAAATGGGCAAACACCTCCAAGTCATATGATTTAGTTGGTTATACGTTGTTCTTAGTGATTTGGGTGATTTATGCAAATATATAAAATAGATGGACTAAACTGTAAAAGACACACAGATTTATAGTGGTTCGGCCAGAATGTGCCTATGTCCACTTTATATGTTATTCTCCTTTACTTTTCAGGTTACAAGTACAAAGCTTTGATTTCAAGTATCTGAAAGTTGTTTGAAAGTTCTATCCTTGCTTGAGCTCTCAAACTTGTCTGCCATTGTTGTACCCCTGCCCCTCTATTTATAGAGTCAGGCTGGGGGCAGGGGTCCTGGATGTATATAGCAGCTGGTGGGCCTGGGCTGATGCAATCTGGCCTGGCAAAGTTGGTACGGAAAGCCTTGATTCGGTGGGAATTGGTCCGGTGGTGAGTGATTCGGTGATGGTTGGTTGGAGTTTGATTCGGCTATGTATAGGAAGTGTGTTGGACCGGTAGTGCTTGGGAAATGAGCTGGTTCGGTGGTGAGGGCGTAGCTTGGTCCGGTGGTGAGTGGTTCGGCAGTGCCTAAAGGTGAGTTGGTTCGGCAGTGCCTAGAGGTGAGTTGGTTTGGCAGTGCCTTAGGGGTGAGTTGGTTTGGTGGAATCTTCCTTCTTCTTGGTTCGGTGGTGGTGGAAATGCACCCAACAGTGTTGTTGATTGTATTGAACTCTGATGCGGTATTCTGATGATGTATGTATAAACAGATATAATTTCTTTTGTGTAAAGATCTGTTATCATCTATTATATTTTATTCCGCTGCGTTGGTAAGATTCTGAAATTGTGTATATTTCTTCTTCTACCTCCTTCTTCTTTTAAACCAATTTGATTTTTCGAGCATCGGAAAATCGGGTCATCACACTTAGTATCAAAGCTGAAAGTTAAGCGAGAACATTGGCTCTGGTGGGGATTACTCTTTAGAAATAGAGTCCATAGTACTCTAGAATGAGTTTGAGAGTATTAATCGACATGATTGCATAATTTTTAATGAATATAAAAAATGTTTTTGTATTGTGTTGACTTATCGGTTGAGTGTTTATGGATTCTGGTCGATATGTGGGACGCCATGTCATCGATAGGGGTTTTAAAACTCTTAAACAAGATAAAATGACACAAAACTGTTTTAATATAGGGTAAATGAAATAATTTTACCTAAAATATTTTTGTATATAAAAGAAATTATTTTTCGTAAATTATTATAGTTATATATGGTTGCTTGGTTGTTATAAAATGATAATATTAAATTATTATCCTTGTTGTGTAAAATCTGAATAAGAAATTGAAATTATAACATAAGATAAGGAAATGAATTCATATAATAGAATGAAATTTGTAAATTTAAATTATGAATATGATTTATAATTGAGATAAGAATTCTAGAGTAATGTTTGAATATGAATTGGATATATTTGGAATTTCGAATTGTGGGAAAATTTTAAATTCCTTTGGATTTGAAATGGTTTTCAAACGTTTGGAGAAATAATGGTGATATTATTTCAGATTGGATTGAAATATGGTGAGATTCGGAATTTTTTTTAAAGGGTTTTTAAAGAGATAAAAGCATTGAACTCTTTGTGAGAAATGCGGATTATGGATCTTAAGGCTAAGATTAACACTAGAGGGGGGTGAATAGTGTTAATAAAGAATTACTAAATCTTTTTCGATTTATGTTAATTTAGACACAAACGTATGCAATATACAGACACGGATATGATCACAGAAACAATCACAGATACAGAAATAAAATAAAAGCAGTACAGGAAAGAACACATCGGATTTTATACTGGTTCGAAGTTACCCTACATCCGGTCCCCGCAACACAAGTATGGATTTCCTTTCAAAAGCAATCGTACAATTACACCCTCGTTTTCAAGGCTACGAGGTACACCCTCCAGAATTTCAATCCTCTGGGTAGAGATACTTGATTTCCGGCCTACAAGTTTACCCAATTGATTTACCAAGGCTACAATCACACCTTTTCCCTTTTGATTGATTTCTAAGGCTAAAATCACACCTTTTCCCTTTTGATTGATTTCTAAGGCTAAAATCACACCTTTTCTCGCTTAATAGATTACAAAGAAGTCTATAACTCTGAATAGCACCGAGAATCTTGTAGAGATAGTGATAGAGAATCAAACTGGAAGTAATCGAGTATGATTCAATGTTGATTTCGGCAGAGTAATGATAAGAATATGTATTAAGAAAAGAGGAAGAAGAAGAGAAGTGAAAACCAGAAAAAAGTGATTAAAAATTCGTTGAAACTGACCCCTATTTATAAAAGAACAACAGCCATGTCCATTCATGAAGAGTTATGGCGAATAGAAATTTCTTTTGAAATTTGAATTTTTGAATCAAACTGTCACCATGTCGACATGGTACCCATAGGCATGTCGACATCCCAAAGCTTTTTATGATGTTTTGAATTTCTTTGAAAATAACCTTTATCTTTTATAAAAACTAATTTAAACTTTATAAATATACTTGACTATAGTTGAAATTCACAAGTAAATATAAAGAATAATATATATAGAATTTAACCATAATTTTATATTTAAATCTATGTATAAATATTGAAAAGTTAAATATATTATTAAAAGATAGTTTTAAATCAGGAGTAATTTGACTTTGAAAATAACGATGTTTTTGAGGCTAAAATCATTTAAAATCAGGATCGAGGGTTTTGAATCTTTTAAGAGGAAAGTTTTGAAAACATTTTGAAAACATGATATAATTTTGAAAAATCATTTTGAATAAAAGTTAGCGGATACAAAACAATGTTCCACTAGATTTTTCGTAGGTTCCATCCTACTTAGGGTTCCATCCCTTTAACGGGCTCAAAGTGGATTCCATTCCACGAATAAATTGGATTTTAAAATTCCAGTGCTTTTCTACGAGTTTTAACAAAATTCCTAATAAAAATACTTGTTCTTGAAGTCTTGAAATCTTGATAATCTTGATATATTAAATCTCTATACTGTACAGTCTTCATTCTTGGTACCTGCATGGTTAAATCCTGCATGTACATATATATCTAAACTTATAATGTTAGTATTTATATTTTATAATCTATTCTAAGGTTGTTGTCATTAAAACCATCATCTCACGAACAAACAATCTCTCCCTTTTTGATGATGACAACCTTTGTTTATAAAATATTACTTCTATCCTAATAACTCCCCCTAAAACTAACAACTCCCCCTTAATCTATACCTAACTACCCTATTTTATATTTCTCCCCCTTTGTCATCAACAAAAACTAACTCAAAACTATATAACTCCCCCTTAATCTAATACTATATGACATGTGATTATAATGATAGTGTTATCATAAATAATCAACACTTAACTTTAAAAACTAAAACTTAATCCTAAATTACTAACTATCCTAACTAAGAGTCTATGATAATACTTATAATAGTTAGAAATAAAATATTAGAACACAAATTATTTATTAAGTATATTTCAACACACTCATCAAAACTAATCATTTCAGACAAGTCAAACAAATCAATCAAGTCAAACAAGTCAATCAAGTCAATCAAATCAAACAAGTTAATCAAAACATACCAAACAAATCAAAAACTAATAATCCTATATTATAAGACAATACTATAAACTCCTCCTAAATAAAATACATTTATGTAGTTTGTAATGCAGTATGAAATGTATGACATATGCAATGTAACATGAGGTAATATGCAAAATGGAGTGCAACTTGTGATGCAAATGATTATGATATGCATTGTAATTTATGATGTAATATGTAGTGAAATGTGATATGAAATAGGATTCATAATGATATGTAATAAAATGACAATAAAGTAAAATAATTTGCAGAATGATATGATGATATATATATATATACTGTGGTAAGAGATATTCAGACTATAAGATAAACATGAGTGATAAGTAATATCTAATTGGCAAGCATATATATATATATGTGTGTGTTTGTGTGTCTATATATGTATGTGTACATATATCAAACTATTTATTATACTTTAACGATACAAAGGTAAAACACACCAATTACTAGACTTAAGTTAAGCAAACTAATGAATGGGACTGAAAGAGTTTGAAGGTAATAAATGATATTAAAACTATAACATAGTTGTGAAAGGTAGTAATCAAACTTAATATTAAAATCAAATGTTAAGGAATAAGGACTTATACTATATAGGATCAAATATGGTTTTTATAAAGATTAATATCCTCCTTATTTAATTCCCCTTTTTTTTAAAAATAAATTATTATTGGTTTAAATATTTGAAAACATGTTTAAACATCTTTTAAATTTACAAAATATCATAATGAAATAAAATATAAAGATTGAAAAACTAAAATAAACATGTGTTATATTAAGGCCTCTTACTTTAAAAATAATAATTAATTACTAAAAAAATTAAACATGAAATTAATTTTTTTAATATAAATTAGAAAATAATTTCTAAAAATAATAGAGAAAAATACTTAATTTAAATATTATTTTTACATAATTTAAAGTCTCAAACAGAAAAGACAACATTTACAAAATGCTATAAAAAGTTTTTGCATTAAAATATATTCGAAACTTTATAAAACTAAAACTGTAGCTTTTACCAAATGCTTTGTAAAGTTTCTGAAACTCTACAGCGTTTCAAAGCATAGAAATGCTATAAAAACGAATTTGAAGTACTTATAAAACATTACAGAAGAAAATAAGCATTTTAGAAATGCTATCTAAAATTCTGGTGATCATGTGATGTGGTGCAACATTATTAATTGAAGAAAAATATAAATAGATCCTTATTCTAGCATTCTAAATTCATTCTATTAATTTCTTAAAAATATAAAATTAGTATCTTAAAAGAAAATAGAGTACGAGAAATAAAAATAACATTAGAAAAGTTGAAATTGTGAATGAAGGTATGCTTTTCTACTTAGTATAGTTGTAATAAATTAGTTGTAGATTTTATTTGAAAGAAAACACATTTTAAAAGACTTTTAAAAAAATATTAGACTTATATATCGATATTTATACTATGGTGTGTCGATATATGGACCAAAATATCAAAACTTATAAAAGAGCTATACCTAACTAAATGCATAAGTATATATTCCTAAACGCAACAATAAAAATGAAATAATAGTAAAGCGTACCAATTTTTGCACTCCATCTTTCTAACTTTGTTGCTCTTCCATTGTTGTGAACCACACATTTATATCTTTCAGAATTTAACGACGAGATCTATTTTATTGCGACGGACTCGTTTTTCTTATCATCGTAGTATATTCATTTGCTGAATTTGAAGACCGTATGAGAAAGATACAGATGATTTAGTATATCGACTAACTTGGCGCCAGAACTTTGAATTCGAATTTTGAATGAATGGACACTTCATCCACTATAAATAGGCCCAAAGGTCACCACTTTTCATAAAAATTCCTCTTCTTCTTCTTCACGTTTTTCTATATACTATCAAACTTCTAGAGGGCATATCTCCTTCGTTTCTTAACGGAATTGGATAAAACCAGCGGCAAATCAAAGAGGAAGGCAAGGACTACGACCTAGTAATAGTTTGGTGTCGAATTTGAATGGTATTGTGATGCAACAGGCCGAACAGTAGAAGAAATGTAGAAGATCTCGTACACAGTTTTTCAGTTTTGGATAGCCAACTTCAAACTGTCATATCTCACTCATTTTTGATCGGAATTTGATGATCCACCCATCAAAACTACCGCGAGAACCAGAACTACAATCTTGAAATGGAGTGGGAACAAAATACTCAAATTTATGAATGCAATTTGAAGAATACATTTGACAATTTTTCCTTCTCTTTCTCTTTGTTCACCAAAACTTCATTTGACCATAACTTGGTCATTCTTGATGGATTCGCACGAAACCAGTGGCATTGCGATGCAGATGGGGAGAAGTACTGTATCAAATCAAGTTGTAGATGAGAACCAAAAGTTTTGTACTGATCTGGTAACCGTTTCTTTGTCGATTTCCAATATATATCTGAAATCTTTTAATCAACAGTCATTAGACATAATTCTTCTCCTGCAAAACAACATAACCATTTAAAGAATCAAATGACTTTTCAAAATAACAAAATATAGTTTTTAAATAAAAATATCGTGATGATTTTGTGACATATTCATATGAAAACAGTGTTAATAATTTTATAAAAAAATTGTCATTTTAAAAATTTTCAAAATTCAGATTATGAAAACTTTGAAAACCTTGCTTTGATACCAATTGTGAGAAATGCGGATTACAGATTGTAAGGCTAAGATTAACACTAGAAGGGGGTGAATAGTGTTAATAAAGAATTACTAAATCTTTTTCGATTTATGTTAATTTAGACACAAACGTATGCAATATAAAGACACAAATATGATCATAGAAACAATCACAGATACAGAAATAAAATAAAAGCAGTAAAGGAAAGAACACGGCGGATTTTATACTAGTTTGGAGTTATCCTACATCCAGTCCCGCAACATAAGTACGGATTTCCTTTCAAAAGCAATCGTACAATTACACCCTCGGTTTCAAGGCTACGAGGTACACCCTCCAGAATTTCGATCCTCTGGGTAGAGATACTTGATTTCCGGGCCACAAGTTTACCCAATTGATTTACCAAGGCTACAATCACACATTTTCCCTTTTGATTGATTTCCAAGGCTACAGTCACACTTTTTCTCGCTTTATAGATTACAAAGAAGTCTATAACTCTGAATAGCACTGAGAATCTTGTAGAGATAGTGATAGAGAATCAAACTGGAAGTAATCGAGTATGATTCAATGTTGATTTCGGAAGAGTGATGATAAGAATATGTATTAAGAAAAGAGGAAGAAGAAGAGGAGTGAAAACCAGAAAAAAGTGATTAAAAATTCGTTGAAACTGACCTCTATTTATAGAAGAACAACAGCCATGTCCATTCATAAAGAGTTATGGCGAATAGACACTTATTTTTAAATTTGAATTTTTGAATCAAACTGTCATCATGTCGACATGGTACCCATAGGCACGTCGACATCCCAAATCTTTTTATGATGTTTTGAATTTCTTTGAAAATAACCTTTATCTTTTATAAAAACTAATTTAAACTTTATAAATATACTTGACTATAGTTAAAATTCATAAGTAAATATAAAGAATAATATATATAGAATTTAACCATAATTTTATATTTAAATCTAAGTACAAATATTTAAAAGTTAAATATATTATTAAAAAGATAGTTTAAAATCAGGAATAATTTGACTATGAAAATAACGATGTTTTTGAGGCTAAAATTATTTAAAATCAGGATCGAGGGTTTTGAATCTTTTAAAAGGAAAGTTTTGAAAACATTTTGAAAACAGGATATAATTTTGAAAAATCATTTTGAATAAAAGTTAGCGGATGCAAAATAATGTTCCACTTGATTTTTTGTAGGTTCCATCCTACATAGGGTTCCATCCCTTTAACGGGCTCGAAGTGGATTCCATTCCACGAATAAATTGGATTTTAAGATGCGAGTGCTTTTCTACGCGTGTTAACAAAAATTCCTAATAAAAATACTTATTCTTGAAGTCTTGAACTCTTGATAATCTTGGTATCTTGAATCTCTATGCTGTACAATCTTCATTCTTGGTACTTGCATGGTTAAATCCTGCATATACATATATATCTAAACTTTTAATGTTAGTATTTATATTTTATAATCTATTCTAAGGTTGTTGTTATCAAAACCATCATATCATGGACTAACACTCTTTTCGGTCATTGGAAAATAACTTCGATGATGACTGCAGCATCATCGATGTTCATTTTCGAGTTTCAAAGATAGGAATTGCTACCAAATTATTTTAAATTAGAGTTGTTTGTAAAACTAGGTTTGGTTTTGAGATTCAAAGAAATAATTGATCTCAAAGGTAATTTTGAAATGTTGTGAAATTGTTTAAACTATCTGGAAGTAAATTGGAAATGTTTGTGGAATTTAAATAAGTTGGAAACTTAAGGAAGTTTAAAATTTTGAATGGAAATAAAATTATGGATGGACAAACGAATTTTCATTTGTAAGTAAATAGGATTTAAACTAAATATTAGGAACTAAATTGAATTGTGTGTAAAGGAAGATAGTCGAGATTTGACTAAATAAAGTAAAGAACTGAAATAAAATTAGTAAATAAACTAATTGATTTGAGAGGGTGAGTAGATGAATTGGAAATTTATGTTGGGATGATATTTAATTTAAATGTGTAAAATAAAGTGAAGTTATAAAACTAAATCGAAGTGAACTAAAATTATAATAGTTTGGAAATAAGAAATTATTTGAGATTTAAAATAAATTAGTAGTGGAACTAATTTAAATGATATGAACCAGTTGTGAATGGAAGATAGTTGATAAAATTCAATACTCAGAGTTTAAAGATGAGTCAAATTCAAGTAGAATTGAAGATGAAAATCTAGATGAAAATTGGAAAAAAGTATTGAGACTTGAAATTAATTAGTAAATTATAGCAAATTGAATCTATTTGGAATTGGAATCCAAATTGATTAAATATAGATAAAAACCAAGTAATAAAGTGAAGTTGTGAAATGTAAAAATTGTAAATAAGTAGATAGAAATCAATTGAATGTGAATAAAAGAGAATTAATATAGTTAATAATCAATGGATATAAATATGTAAGATGTATGTATATATTTTATTCGCATAGTGGTTTGATCCAGATTTGAGCAAAGAATTTCGAGGTAGTTATATCGATCCAAGTTGGAATTTTTCACTTGATTTTCAACAGCAAACCCTGGATACGGATTTTGATTGATTCTAGAAATTCTCTATCATAGTTTGTGGCTATGCAAGGAGAAAGACGGTTTCTGATCAAGAAACCAGATTTGAGTCCGCACTAGGAAGTCAGACGAAAGTGAAATTGTGTGATCGAGTGAGTGATCAAATTGGATATTGCGTAAGGATGATATATGTGCATCGTACGAGTGTGGATGAAATAGATATGAAAACTTTTATATAGAAATGTATAAAATGATTTTGAAAGCTATGATTGGATGTTATTGCAAAGTAGGATATTCAGGTGTTAAAAAGCAAAAGGGAATTGTGATTTTTGATTTTTGAAGATAAATTGAAAATTTGCTCGACAAAAGGTATGTATTTAAATTTCTGTATGAAATTTGATGATTTTCTGGTCTAGCCACTTGGCGTTTTTGTTTTCTTTCGAGATTTGGGGCCGTAGTGGCATTTTGTAGTTATACCAAGCTAGCCGCGCAAAGGAGACACTGGAAAAAAATTTCGAAAATTTAGGGAGTAAGAAATTTTTTGAGAAAGTTATGATAAATTAAATTTGGTTTCGAATTTAAATTTGAATAGTTGAGTAAGTGTTATTGTCTGAAACCTATGGATGAGATGTGTGACGACCGCCCATGACTCCCGCACTAAAACAGGGAAATGGTGCGCTGAAAGGTGTGCCAGGCGGCCATGGACGATAGTCAGGGTAAGGTAAAACAAAAGAACTCTATCGTATTACTCACAGCGCATGGACAAAATACAATAGAAAATATATATAGTGAAGCTCCATATAACAGAATCTCATCATATAAACTCTAATAGTTTGATACAACAATCAACAAAGTCAATACATCAAGCCTCACTACATATCACTCAGAGAATATACGAACAGCGGAACACCCAGTACATATAGTAAGAAAACAATATGCAAAAGCCTCCAGCTCGTCTTCGTCATCAACAGCGTTGACCACTAAGAACAGCACCTGTCACCTGCTACCTAGTCTGCCCATCCCAACATGGATGAACAGCCCAAAGTAATAAGAGTTAAACATAAAACCTTGAGTCAGAAAAAAGTCTTAGTGAGCAGTAAATCAACTATCAAACATACCAAAAGAGCATAAAGGGTAAAAGGAATAGGAACCCAACCATCCCACTCCACCTCTTTCTACAGTGATAGCCTCCAGACACACTAAGCAGAAGTAAACATAGCAATTCAGACATTCAAAGCAAAGTAATTATCACTCGAGTCAAGGTCGGTGTTTTCCAAGTACAAACCCCCAAGGCTTAAACCAAGATCAGATAACACCCTGAAAACATCGCTTTGACCCAAGCGACGATACAACCAAACATCCAAACATCCATGACCCTGGCTATCACTGTTATCATTGCCTTGATTTCATCGTTAATTGAATGACCATCTCATTATCTCTTCCATCCGTCAAGGGCTAATGGTAACCCCGGTTCATGACATAACTCCGCACGTCGTCGCAGCCCGTGCCTAGGACTATCGAATCTGCCCAGAGTACTAGCACATCGTCGCAGCCCGTGCCTGGAACGTCGTCGCAGCCCGTCCCAACGTACTCTTGCTTTGAGCATGCTAGAACCTTCAATAGCGATGAAATCTCAGCCTCCTAGTCATCCTCCTCGACGACTATTCTCATTCTAGCTCAAGCGCCTCTCAAGCCAACCATTATCCACAAACCCGGACCACATCACCGAATTATCAACATGCTTGGGATGATCCCGTCTGGATTAAACCAAGGCTTTCTCACATCATGCTTTGCTTCATCGCATCATAGCAAAGTCCCATCTCAACATCATGGTTTGCCTCATCGCATCATGGCAAAGTCCCATCTCAACATCATCATCAAATCTATCCATATGAGCTTCAACATCCGCTTCATATGCCACAAGCAGCTTTCCTTATTCAAGAGCCTCTTCACTTAGCTTTTGAATCATCTTCGACTAACTTGTCCAAACCAAGTTATCAATCTACTAATCAATCAAATCAAACATTAATCCAAGTAATCAATCATTCAAACAAGATCTAAATAAACAATTACAACAATAATGGCAATTTCGTAAATAAAAAGTCCAAATCTAACATGCATTCTAACAAGCATGAATTATGAACAATATCTCTACAACTTGATGAAAGAACTTGCATAAGTGAACATGTAGTAAAATGGATATCAAAACTTCTTAGATGATGGATCTACATGTAGACTTAGGGAAAATGCATGAAATCACTATCTTTAACACATAAACAAGCCACCGATCCAATATACTCCCTTGGGTCCGTGTGAGAGATAACTACCACTCACCGAATCACTTAAACACCTCAAAAGATAACAACTCCAGATCTGGACAGCGAAGAACTAAGCTTGATCCGGCAAAATCTCGCTTCAATCGATGGAATCTCTCTTTGAAGAATGTAGATCTTCAACTTTGGATCTTGGATCTTCAACCTTGATCTTCAATCTTGGATGGATGTAAGCACTAGATTAGAGTGGAGAAAAGAAGTGAAGAAATGTTGTAGTCGAGCTCCCAAAATGGCAGCACTTCGTCGCTTCAAAATCCGGTGCCAAAAATTGAAGATATGGACGTGTATTTATAGGCCGAAAATTAGGTCGTTCGCCCCTAGGTCGTTGCCGACCTAACGACCTAAAACCTACGACCTACGACTTAACCAACATACCCGACCCAACGACTCACCCTAGGCGCGACTTAACAAACATGCGACATACGACTTATCGAATGCCGCGACCTACCCAAACCCAGGCCACACGACTTAACTATATGACGACCTAAAAACACGCACGACTCAAGCCTTAGGTCATTCACGACCTAACTACAACACATGGTCACACGACCTAACAACACACGAACATACGCGACTTAAAACACAGGCCAACCTAAAACCTCACGACCTACGACTCAACAGGTCCTGTGACCTACGACCTAACTCCAACACAGGCTAACCACTGGGTCGCTATCCCGTTAAGTCGTTACAAAGGACTCACGACCTAAACCCTTAAGCCTCTAACTATCTTAGGTCGCTAACATCCTATAAGTCGTAACTCGCTAACCCACTCTAACTAATAACTCGTTAACGACCTATTCCCTAACTCGTTAACTAGTTCTAACATACTAACTCGCTAACTACTAGCTCTTCCCAGTCCCTAAGTCGTTCAACCGACCCATCTACTAACCAGCGACCTAAGCCATTACGCGACCTAACATAAATCGCTTACGCCTTAAGCCTTAACACCTACACACGACCTAACTCTCTTAGGTTGTTAACTATATTTTAGGTCGTCCAAATTCTTAAGTCGTCTATTCCTTAGGTCGGTCAATCCCCTAAGTCGCTGGCTTCCCTAACTCGTTAGCTACCTTAAATCGCTCACCACCATGTTGTTAACTCGTTCTAACACTAACACGCTAACTCGTCCAAACTTATAGGTCACTCCATTCCTTAACTCGTCCACGACCTAACTTCCATACGACCCAAGCTACCCACGACTTAAGCACCACACGAGTTAACTTAACACGACTTAAACTTTAGTCGACTCATACTCTAAACGACTTAACAACATCAACGACCTAATGTAACTATTTTACGATTTATCGACACGTAAAATACGGGTCGTTACATTCTCTCCCCCTTAGGAATTTCGCCCCCGAAATTCCAAATAAACAAGAGCAACCAAAGTTATTCCGCATGCCTACCATCCATAGCAATCAACAAACCATGCATCCAATTACTAGCCTAGCATGCAGAATTCTAAGATTAGAATCAAGTTACAAATTCATGAGACGTCACGACACCTTAGGGCCATACCTCGAAGAGTTCAGGATGAGCTGCCTTCATCCTCTCTTCCTCCTCCCATGTACAGTTGTTAACATCATCACTCCATTGTACTTTGAGCAACGTAATCGTCTTCCTCCTAAGCTGTATCGTGTCGGTTTCAACAACACGAAGCGGCCTACGAGGTCTCATAACCACTGGGTCAACCTCTAAATCTTCATAGCTATCAGCAGAAACCACTGTATTCGAGTCGTGCACATACTTCCGTAGATACGATAAATGAAAAACGTTGTGCACGCCCGACATCTTCTCTGGCAATTCCAACTTATAAGCGAGCTTTCCAATTCGCTCGATGATCGGGAATGGTCCAACAAATCTCGATGTCAATTTCCCTTTCTTCCCGAATCGAATAACATTCTTCAGTGGAGAAATTTTCACAAAAACCATATCTCCTACGTTGAATTCCAAATCTTTTCGACGCTTATCGGCATAACTTTTCTGACGATCTTGGGCTGCCTTCATTCGTTGCCGAATGATCTCTATGCAATCCGAAGTCGGTCGAATCATCTCTGGCCCAAGTATCAGCTTTTCTCCAGTTTCCAACCAACATGTCGGAGAGTTACACGGTTTTCCATACAATGCTTCATATGGTGCCATACCAATACTTGACTGGTAACTGTTATTATACACAAATTCCACCAAATGAAGGTGATCTTCCCATGATCCTCCGAAATCCAAAAAACATGCTCTAAGGAGATCTTCCAAAACTCGTTTGACTCTCTCGGTCTGACCATCTGTTTGGGGATGATAAGCTGTACTCAAACACAACTCGGTTCCCAAAACTTCCTGGAAGCTCTTCCAGAATCCACTAGTGAACAAAGGGTCTCGATCGCTCACTATACTCTTCGGAATACCATGGAATCGAACTATCCACTTAATATACAACTCAGCCAATTTCGATGCAGTCCTAGTAGATCGAACAGGAATGAATCTTGCACTCTTAGTCAAACGATCTATGATAACCCAAATCCCTTCATTTCCTTCCCTGGTTCTAGGTAGACCATCGATAAAATCCATCGATATTTGCTCCCACTTCCATGTAGGAACTTCTAATGGCTGAAGCAATCCACTTGGCTTCTTTTGCTCGGCTTTTACCAACCGGCAGTTCATACATTTGGAAATAAAATTTCCAACATCCTTCTTCATACCTTCCCAATAATAGGTTCTCTTCATATCCCGATACATCTTATTTCCACCTGGATGAATTGTCAACTTCGAGTGGTGACTTTCCTCAAGAACTTCATCTCTCAATTCATCTATATTGGGAACAACCAGTCGTCCTTGTTTCCGAAGCCAAACCTCTCGATCGACTTCAAATCCCTTATCCTTTTCTGGATTCAATCCAGATTCCAAATCGCGGATAATCTTGACAAGCTTATCATCTCGCTTTTGGCTATCGCCAATTCTTTCCACAAGAGTAGGTCTTATTGATAAGTTTGCCAACATCTCAGGTTCCAATTCACATCTGGGCCTGAAATCAAATCCAGCTAAAAACTCAAGGCTCTTCCATTCTGAAAACATGGCTCCCAATCCTGCATGTCTTCGACTTAACGCATCTGCCACTGCGTTACCTTTTCTCGGAGTATAGGCTATACCAAAATCATATGATGCTAAAAACTCTAGCCATGGCTGCTGTCGAAGATTCAAATCCTTTTGGGAGAACAGATACTTCAACGACTTATGATCTGTAAACAATTCAAATCGAACTCCCAATAGGTAATGTCTCCACATCTTCAAAGCAAACACAATCGCCGCTAACTCCAAATCATGCGTCGGATAATTCCTTTCATGCGGCTTTAGTTGTCGACTTGCATACGCAACAACTTTATCCTTCTGCATTAGCACTGCTCCAAGTCCAGTACCACATGCATCAGTGTAAACTACCATCTCATCATTCCCACTTGGAATAGTCAAAACATGAGCACTTGTCAATTGCGCTTTCAGTATTCCAAAAGCTTGCTCACACTTAGCATCCCATCTGAACACTTGGTTCTTTTTCGTCAATCCTGTTAACGGTGCAGCTATCTTGGAAAAGTCTTTGATAAACCGACGATAATATCCTGCTAATCCAAGAAAACTTCTCACATCAGATGCATTCTTTGGTCTAACCCAATCCTGGATCGCTGCCACTTTCGCAGGATCAACCGCTATTCCATTTCCAGAAATAACATGGCCTAAGAACCTCACTTCACTCTTCCAGAAGTGACACTTCGAAAACTTAGCCCTCAACTGATGTTTCCGCAAGATTTCCAAAACAATCCTCAAGTGTGTCTTGTGCTCTTCTTCAGTCCTGGAATAGACCAAGATATCATCCACGAACACAAGTACAAACTTGTCCAACTGATCTCTGAACACTCTATTCATAAGATCCACAAAATATGCTGGTGCATTGGTCAATCCAAACGGCATTACCAGCCACTCATAAAAACCGGATGGTGTCCTGAAAGCAGTCTTCGGCACACTATCCTTCGCCACTCTTAATTGGTGAAATCCCGTTGCCAAATCCATCTGAGAAAACACCTTAGCTTCATGAAGCTGGTCAAACAAGTCATCTATTCACGGCAATGGATACTTGTTCTTCTTAGTCACTTTATTCAGCTCACGATAATCGACACACAACCTCAACGATCCATCCGCTTTGGTTGCGAACACAACTGGTGCACCCCATTCGGACACACTACGCCGAATGAATCCTTTCTGCAAAAGGTCATCAACTTGCACCTTCAACTCTTGCTGTTCCCTAGGCGCCATCCGCCTAAGAGGCATCACAACAGGTCTGGCTCCCTCAACTAGATCGATACGAAACTCGATCTCCCTATGCGGCGGTAACCCTTTGACCTCGTCAAAGACATCCTCAAATCCATTCACAATAGGCACCGATGACAGTCCATCCCGTGGAACAACCAGCGAATACATGAAGCTCATGAAGATGCCTTCTTCATGCTTACATCGTATCACAACCTTTCGCCCCTCCACATTCTCGACTGTCACCTCCAGCCTCTCACAATCAATCCTTGCCGCATACTTCCTAAGCCAGTCCATACCCAAAATAATTCCGAACCCCGCAAAGTTCAGAACAAAACAATCACAAACAAAAGAGAAATCATGGCTCGATACAACTAGACCACGACATATCATACACAAACAAGACGAACCCCCAATTGGATTAGTCACAACCAATGGCCTATCAACAATATCCGGTTCCAAACCCAACCGGCATACAAGTTCACTACAAACACCCTCACTGGAACACCACAAATGGAAAGAATACCTTGAACCACCACACTCTTTCCTTTCTCTTCAGCAGTAGGAGCTTTCAAAGATGATGGAACAGCTCCCAAAGCATAAGCTTGCACAATATGCTTGTCCTTTCTCGGTTCTGGACAATTCCTCCAGAAATGCCCCGGCTTGTCACAGTTGTGGCACTTTGCCGGCGCCTTCTAATTCTTACAATCCCTGAAGAGATGGCCCTTCTGCTGGCAATTGTAGCAGGTCACTTCACTCCTCGACTTCTTCTGGCCATCCTTACCCTTCTGTTGTTGCTGCGTCCTCTTCTTGTTTCCACCCTGGTGTGGTTTGGACTCTTCCTTGGTCATAGCAACAACAGATCCTTCTTTGGGAAACAAACTCTCGTGCCTGGAGCTTTCTCCACAAGCTTCTCAAACGGATCGTCCAGATGATCCACCAATTGCCTCCCAAGATAACTATCCAAGCCTGTCACAAACTTCTCGTTCTTCTGGTAGGGAGATTCAATATACGATCTGGCATACTTGGACAAAGCTTCAAACTCAGAAACATACTCAAGAACCGATCTTCCACTTTGTTTGAGCTCCACAAACTTATTGAACAAAACAGATTTCTGAGCTGTGGAAATGAACTTAGCTTCAAATCTGACTTTGAATTGCTCCCAAGTGATCTCTTCTTCTGGAGTATCAATGGTGATAGAGTTCCACCAATCGGAAGCTCTTTCTTGAAGCTGTCTTGATGCAAGCTTCCTCTTAGTTGCATCCTCAATTCCCAAATCACCAAAGATCCTTCTACAAGCATCTATCCACCTTTGAACTTCAATGGTTGATTCTGTCCCCAAGAAAACCTTTCCTCCAAGAGCAGTATAATCTTTGCACAGCTTAGCAAAATCCACAGGTTTTGGAGCTTGAACTTGAACTCCAACATCTACTGATGGCCCTAGAGTTGGTATCCTTCTCATGATCGAAGTCATCATGGCCTCGAACATAGCAGCGTAATCAGCGGCCCCATCAATAGCACGGCCTTCCCTAGCAGCTGGTCTCCCTCTTTGACTCATCCTTAATATCTACAAAAAGGAATGATTAAGAACACCTTGAGAAACAACTGCATAAGGAGTTCAAATCCTTCCAACTACTATATTATATATAGTAATCATCCATCAAAATTACAATTACGTCTCTCATACGTAGGTATGTCAGCGAGCGTTGGCTAAAATCGATTAACCAAAGCTCTGATACCAAATGTGAAGACCGCCCATGACTCCCGCACTAAAACAGGGAAATGGTGCGCTGAAAGGTGTGCCAGGCGGCCATGGACGATAGTCAGGGTAAGGTAAAACAAAAGAACTCTATCGTATTACTCACAGCGCATGGACAAAATACAATAGAAAATATACATAGTGAAGCTCCATATAACAGAATCTCATCATATAAACTCTAATAGTTTGATACAACAGTCAACAAAGTCAATACATCAAGCCTCACTACATATCACTCAGAGAATATACGAACAGCGGAACACCCAGTACATATAGTAAGAAAACAATATGCAAAAGCCTCCAGCTCGTCTTCGTCATCAACAGCGTTGACCACTAAGAACAGCACCTGTCACCTGCTACCTAGTCTGCCCATCCCAACATGGATGAACAGCCCAAGGTAATAAGAGTTAAACATAAAACCTTGAGTCAAACAAAAGTCTTAGTGAGCAATAAATCAACTATCAAACATACCAAAAGAGCATAAAGGGTAAAAGGAATAGGAACCCAACCATCCTACTCCACCTCTTTCTACAGTGATAGCCCCCAGACACACTAAGCAGAAGTAAACATAGCAATTCAGACATTCAGAGCAAAGTAATTATCACTCGAGTCAAGGTCGGTGTTTTCCAAGTACAAACCCCCAAGGCCTAAACCAAGATCAGATAAGCACCCTGAAAACATCGCTCTTGACCCAAGCGACGATACAACCAAACATCCATGACCCTGGCTATCACTGTTATCATTGCCTTGATTTCATCGTTAATTGAATGACCATCTCATTATCTCTTCCATCCGTCAATGGCTAATGGTAACCCCGGTTCTAGATATAACTCCGTACGTCGTCGCAGCCCGTGCCTAGGACTATCGAATCTGCCCAGAGTACTAGCACGTCGTCGCAGCCCGTGCGTGGAACGTCATCGCTGCCCGTCCCAACGTACTCTTGCTTTGAGCATGCTAGAACCTTCAATAACGATGAAATCTCAGCCTCCTAGTCATCCTCCTCGACGACTATTCTCATTCTAGCTCAAGCGCCTCTCGAGCCAACCATTATCCACAAACCCGGACCACATCACCGAATTATCAACATGCTTGGAATGATCCCGTCTGGATTAAACCAAGGCTTTCTCACATCATGCTTTGCTTCATCGCATCATAGCAAAGTCCCATCTCAACATCATGGTTTGCCTCATCGCATCATGGCAAAGTCCCATCTCAACATCATCATCAAATCTATCCATATGAGCTTCAACATCCGCTTCATATGCCACAAGCAGCTTTCCTTATTCAAGAGCCTCTTCACTTAGCTTTTGAATCATCTACGACTAACTTGTCCAAATCAAGTTATCAATCAACTAATCAATCAAATCAAACATTAATCCAAGTAATCAATCATTCAAACAAGATCTAAATAAACAATTACAACAATAATGGCAATTTCGTTAATAAAGAGTCCAAATCTAACATGCATTCTAACAAGCATGAATTATGAACAATATCTCTACAACTTGATGAATGAACTTGCATAAGTGAACACGTAGTAAAATGGATATCAAAACTTCTTAGATGATGGATCTACATGTAGACTTAGGGAAAATGCATGAAATCACTATCTTTAACACATAAACAAGCCACCGATCCAATATACTCCCTTGGGTCCGTGTGAGAGATAACTACCACTCACCGAATCACCTAAACACCTCAAAAGATAACAACTCCAGATCTGGACAGCGAAGAACTAAGCTTGATCCGGCAAAATCTCGCTTCAATCGATGAAATCTCTCTTTGAAGAATGTAGACTTCAACTTTGGATCTTGGATCTTCAACCTTGATCTTCAATCTTGGATGGATGTAAGCAATAGATTAAAGTGGAGAAAAGAAGTGAAGAAATGTTGTAGTCGAGCTCCCAAAATGGCAGCACTTCGTCGCTTCAAAATCCGGTGCCAAAAAGTGAAGATATGGACGTGTATTTATAGGCTGAAAATTAGGTCGTTCGCCCCTAGGTCGTTGCCGACCTAACGACCTAAAACCTACGACCTACGACCTAACCAACATACCCGACCCAACGACTCACCCCAGGCGCGACTTAACAAACATGCGACAAATGACTTATCGAATGCAGCGACCTACCCAAACCCAGGCCACACGACTTAACTATATGACGACCTAAAAACACGCACGACTCAAGCCTTAGGTCATTCACGACCTAACTACAACACATGGTCACACGACCTAACAACACACGAACATACGCGACTTAAAACACAGGCCAACCTAAAAACCTGACGACCTACGACTCAACAGGTCCTGCGACCTACGACCGAACTCCAACACAGGCTAACCACTGGGTTGCTATCCCGTTAAGTCGTTACAAATGACTCACGAACTAAACCCTTAAGCCTCTAACTATCTTAGGTCGCTAACATCCTATAAGTCATAACTCGCTAACCCACTCTAACTAATAACTCATTAACGACTTATTCCCTAACTCGTTAACTAGTTCTAACATACTAACTCGCTAACTACTAGCTCTTCCCAGTCCCTAAGTCGTTCAACCGACCCATCTACTAACCAGCGACCTAAGCCATTACGCGACCTAACATAAATCGCTTACGCCTTAAGCCTTAACACCTACACGCGACCTAACTCTCTTAGGTTGTTAACTATATTTTAGGTCGTCCAAATTCTTAAGTCGTCTATTCCTTAGGTCGGTCAATCCCCTAAGTCGCTAGCTTCCCTAACTCGTTAGCTACCTTAAGTCACTCACCACCATGTTGTTAACTCGTTCTAACACTAACACGCTAACTCGTCCAAACTTATAGGTCACTCCATTCCTTAACCCGTCCACGACCTAACTTCCATATGACCCAAGCTACCCACGACTTAAGCACCACACGAGTTAACTTAACACGACTTAAACTTTGGTCGACTCATACTCTAAACGACTTAACAACATCAACGACCTAATGCAACTATTTTACGATTTATCGACACGTAAAATACGGGTCGTTACAAGATGGGAAGGATAGTAGAGTGACAACATATCTTAAATGAAAGATTGTTTTGGGTATTTTTAAAAACTATTGGGATTTTGGAAATAGTAACATGTTATGAATCATTCTTCTTAACTAGTAATTTCGAGGACGAAATTCTTTTAAAGGGAGAGGAATGTGACGACCCAGAATTTCTGGATATTTGAAATTGTAATATTTAATTAATTTTGAATATTTTGAAGTTAGTCTCTAACTTGAATTTCAAATATCGCTATTTATTGGATAATTTAAATATTGAATTTAATAATAGAAAATAGGGAAATCTGTTGAATCTAGAGACACGGGTTGGTTAGAAATAAATTGAAGACTTAGAAATTTGTATTAACAATATTGGAGATAATAGAACTTTTAAATTTTGAATTTAAAGATGATCTGTTCAGTTTTGAATTTTTTTGTTTGAATTGACTTTTAAAATAGCCTTCCGAGGCACGGTCTTGGAATTCAACGAAACCAGTTCCATTTGGTCCGTAATAGTGTATTATTATCGATATTCAATTTCCGTAGTGTTTGTGTTGATCGTTTGGCTGTACGGTAAGCAAACGCGCTGTAATTAATATCAAGGAGAATTAAATTTAAATTTAAATATATTGATTAGTCAACCCTACTATCTACTTTGTTTTCAAACACGTCTCCTGCCTTTTTAAACACGCGTCCTTCGGGCAACACGCGTTTCTCTCAAATAAGAAAATCTCCTGTTTATCGTCCTTTCCCTTGAGAATCATATTTTCTCTCCTACATTTTAATATAGTCGAGCATTTTAATCAGTTCGTTCTCTTTGAAAAATGCCTGAGCATATTAGAGAAGAAATCGATCCTGTCTTCTGTAAACCACGCTTCTCTATTTTTCCTATCACAAAATCCTCATCTTCTCCTTTACCTTTTGAGATCTCAAAATCAAAAACGAGGGAACTCAAATAAATAAATAAAGGGCAACTGAAATCTGTGTAGTTAATGCCCTGCTATGACTCCGCTATATCTCATAGCGGATTTGCACCGCTATGATTTTTCTATGTAGCCCCAAAATATAGCCTTTCCCCTTTAAGCCCTGCTATTTCTACTATATCCCGTTATTCCCGCTATATTCCACTATTTCCATTATATCTTGTTTAATAAAATGAATTGAAAAATTGCATTTATACATTATAAAAATTATGAAACTAATTTGATTTAATTTTTAACATATATTCAGAAATGAGAATAATCTAATATTCTACTAAATTCAATTATGTTATATAACAGTTTTACATTTATTTAAAGTATATTCGCACATGTTTTTATTTAAAATATTTATGTATTAATTATAATTCAATTGAATGATAGTTTTTCATTTAATTACCATTTATATATTTGAAAAAACATTAAGTACGAGTTTTATATGCTATTTTAGAGTCATCCGCTATATCCCGCTATATCCTCGCTGTATCCCCGCTATGACTTTTTGCACCTCCACCGCTTTGAATCTGCCGAGCGCATTAATTGCACAGGATGAAATCGAAAAAAAGGGGAGATCTGCGTCGCAAACCACTTCTCCCTTGAAATCATGGCCGTGCTATTAAATCGCGTGCTCGGCAATTTTATGTCAGGGTCAAGCAGCAAGTGCGCTCGAGAGCGGACGCGTTGCTCGTGGCTTCGACGCGTTTTTCAGCTGGGATTCAGGGATTGAGTGGATCTTGATCGAAGAGGCGTGGAGGGGCGGCGAGTTGAATATTTGGCATTTCACTATTGAATGAGGTTGGGTTCGCGATTTTTTGGGGCTTTCGAGATTGGGCCTTGACTTCGACTATCGAAGCTCGATTTCGCCTGGCCGTGTCACGGAAGTGGCTGTCGCGATTTTTGGGGGAGTCAACGGCATGGCCAATGTTGGGTTGGTCGACGTTTGGAGGAGCAGTTCATTGGCGACATGAGTTTGGGTAAGCAGCTTTTCGTTTTTTTCCTTTATTTGTTGAATTTTAAATGTTATTAAAATTAAATAATATATATACATATATATATATATATATATTGTCGTTATAAACTGTATATACAGAGAAAAGAAAAATATAATTTTAGATATATGTATAAATGCACACACCTGTTTTAATTTATATACATACATACATACATACATACATACATACATACATACATACATACATATATAGACACACACACACAGACGCACACACATACATACAAAGTTTGAACAGAAAAGTAGGAGATTCAAAATGCTGAAAATTATGTAGAATTAGATTTTTGAAATCTATATAGTTTTAGTATATATGTAGCTCAAAATGAAAAATAAATGTATATATATACATTTTTAATTTACAAATTTATTTTAAACAATGTAGTAAGGTGATTAATTGTTTAAATGGTTCATCTAATTATATTAGTTACAGAAGTTTTCAAAGGGAAAAATTAGTTTAACTCAAATTTCAAGTTAAAATTAAATGAGTAAATGGGGATTAATTATTTATTTATTCAAATAGTAATAATCATGAATTGTTTATACAAGGTCTAAAATAGTGAAGAAAACAAGTCAAGGTGGAGTAGATTGCAAATTAAAATCAAAGGTGAGTTAATCTCACTCATCTGGGTATTATTTAAATTTAAATAGTTAAATTTAAATTTTGGTTGAATTATTGAATTGATTGGATGTGGTATAATATATAGTAGTATATATACTGGAATGATTGATTTCCTGCATTATATAGCGAATGAGACCATATGCGCCGCAAAATAGCGGATGATATTATATAAACCCATATACTGCGATATTTCACCTCGAAGTGGAATTGGCATTATTATATTGTGCTAACATCTGTGGATACAGGAGAAAATATGTTGGAGGTATCCAACTGGATTCCTCAAAACGTTGAAATTATTTTATATTTAGCGATATGATTATGTGATGATCTGTGATGAATTATATTGATCATATGTGGAATTGGAAATTTATTGAATATTCTGGCTTGGTTATATATATATATATATATAGTGGAAGTTTAAGAATTGAAATATACATATATGAAATTTGGATTTTTAAAGTAAATCAAAAGGTAATTTTAAATAAAATAATTATATGGAATTTGGATAATTAAAATGATTTGGAAGAATTGAAGTTGATTTATTTTGTAACAAATAAATCCAAAGTATAGGAAAGAGATATTTTGAATAAATGAATTCAAGTGATAATATTTAAAAGGAGTAAAGAATTTATTTTAAAATTCAAGGTTTAAATTTGTTGGGAAGGATAAAGAAGGAATTTGGAAAAGTAAGAGATCGGTATTTTCAGTTATATAAAATTTTAAATCATAATTGAGAAGTTTAATATGAAATTAATGGTTTTTGAAATAAAAATGAGTAAGTAAAGGATTAATAGAGTAAATTTGGGAAATCAATTTGGAAATTGATTTAATATTTTGAAACTGTGTTTTGAAAGAAGGGTGAGACTATGGCATTTATAAACTGGGTTTGTAAAGTGAAATGGATATCAGTGGATATTTGGAAGTATAAATTTCGGTGGGAATTTATAAAGGAATGGGAATTTGTTTTAAAAATAAATAGGGTTTTATTTTTTTAAAGGTTTGGGAGAGAAGTTTATTTCCCTGAAAAGCCAAGCACGTTTTTCATAGCATATTTTTAGTAAAAGTTAAAAGTTTTAAAATTGTTTAAAGTAATGTTTTTAAGAAATTATTATTTAAGATGTATAAATTTTAAAAGTAAACATTTACTTAAATTAATTATAGTACTAATAAATTGAAAGGTTTGACTAGTATTATGATTTTAAAGATAATTATTAATATTTATATTTTATAGATGGTTTTATTTAAAGGTGGTTTGGTTAAAGTTTTATTTGAAACTGGTGTAGAATTTAATAACTCTTATTTGAAATTTAGTTGGCTTAACTTTTATGGTAAAAATTAGTTTTTTTCCATTTTATAAAGTAGGTTTGTTTTAAATATTTTTAATAGTATATATTTTTGAACAAATTGTTTAATTAATTTTAATTTAAATGATTTAAAATATGTTTTAGAATAAAATGATTTAAATTATTTTAAAATCTTAAAAATTTAGGACTTGGCGGCATTCAGTGGAAATAAAATAATTGGATAGAAATTTATTTCCACGAGAGGGAGGAAAGTGATTTGAAAACTATTTTCAATGGATTGAAATGTCGAAAAATATCTTGCGAAGATATTTTGAGGATTACAAATAATTTGTAAGAAATTATTACGGCTTGATGATTGTTTGTGAATGTTATTTGATAGTTAAATAACCAACTATCAATATTTGCCAACGCGCTGATTGTTTCGAAGAGACCGGGATCGGGATTAATTTCTCGAAAACCACTTCGACCCGGTTTGAACGTTTTCGTGAGAAAAATAAGAGCTTGGAGTCGAAGATGGAGTAGTGCAGTGCAAGGGCTAATCGCTACTAATCCTGAGGGTGATTCCAAAATGGATGTAGTAGGAGTAGTGCCTTCGGTTCCGTTCGAACCCGGAACGGACTTGTATGGACGAATGCTTTCAGAACATCGTCAGGAGGACGATGAGCATTCAAAGTGTATGTTTGCTAAAAAGGTTACGCATAGCCTCAAGCCTTATCAACCGAGAATGGCTAAAGCATGGGAGCTGCACACATGGCTAAGTGGCTAGCAACCAATTAGGGTAAGGTCAACCCTGTCTAGATGTCCCTTTGTATATTCGATTGTGTGGCGGTTGTTGTTTCCAACCTCGGGGTGAACTTATTCGGACTATCCAGTAAGGGGTATCTCCGATCTTGTGTTGCAGGGGATTTAGGGTGGATCCTCAGTACGGTTATCTAGACCACGTACTGTGACGGACGGTACCCCAGTAGCCCTGCCATTATATGAAATCCAATCTCCAATAAGCGCCTGTACGGTTTTGATTGTGCCTAACTATTTCTAAAACATGAGATGCAAGCATTTCAGCTAGATTCTATTTTACTTTCTATAGACACTATTATAATATCAGATGGATTTTAATAAAAATGTTTTGGTTATCGTAAGGTAAAAACCTGGCATGTTTATTTGTGGCGTGGTCTTACGAGATACCTTTGATTTCAAAGGTTTTTGAAAACTTTAATAATTCAATTGAGTGTAATTTCTCACGCTGGTTTTCCAGACTGACTCGGTTGTTATTTAAGTATAATGCTTGGGTCAGATCGAGTTATATAGAGTACAGATTCTGGATGGACTGCTATGGAGCTCAGGAGATGAGCTGGATGGCGAGATGTATCCGACGTATATGATTTATATTCCGCTGTGTATCCAGTTTTGGAAGGACGAGATATTATAACCGTCTTGATTTGTGTTGTTGATTGTATAGAATTCTGATGTTGTATTCTGAGGATGGATGTATAATCAGATATAATTTCTTTTGTGTAAAGATCTATTATCATCTATTATATTTTATTCTGCCGCGTTGGTAATATTCTGATATTGTTTCTATTTCTTCTTCTACTCCTTCTTCTTTTAACCCTAATGCTTCGATTTTTCAAGCGTCGGAAAATCGGATCGTCACGCACGAGGATGTATTAGTGCCGATTTTCAAGGGTTGAAAATCCTGGTCATTACATAGAATCTTCCACATCTTCTAAAAATATAGCATCTTCTAAAGTGACAAAAGCTGGTTCTTCTTCTACTCCTAGATTCACAAGAATGTAAAGCACTTAGTGAGAACTTTTGGGCTATTTTGATTTATTTCCCAGAGTGTGTTAAGTAGATATTTTTATGGAGCCTGACTCAACATCAGAATCGTCGTGCGAAGCAGTCTGTTTAGTAGCTATAACAGCTAAAGATCTCCAAGTGTTTGGAACCCATAGCAAACAAACTTAGTAGATAGTTATTGTTAGGAAAATAAACCTGTTCCCCTATATAAAGTGTAAACTAGTGCAGTGTGGTGTAGTGTTGTGCATTGCAGCGATAAGCAATTCAGAATTAAAATGGCAGTTGTGATGAGACTCTAGGATTCGACTGGAGTGACCGCTATCATTGACCATCCTAATTGGCTTTCATATCCATGGTTTTGGATTTTATCCAGGCTCCAGGATCGATCATTGGTATATTATAGTACGATATTTGCATTTGAGTTCGTATGAGAATTCAAGTCCATGCGAGCAAATGTATTCATTAGCAAGATCAAGTCTCAGTTCGTGGATCCAAGTATTATGACTCATTTTATGTGAATAGTCCGATCAAATTCCAAGTCACATGCATTTGTTCTAAAGTCCAAGTACTTAAGTTTAAGATGTATGTAAGTGCAAAAGTCGTGTTAGACTCCAACGTGGGTGCTTATGTTAATGTTCAAGTTATGTTCAAACCAAGATGAAAATTCCTAAGTTCCCATCAACAAGGGATCATGACTGATCCCTAGCCTAGGCGGCATCGCCTTATGCAAATTCAAACTGATCCTATACCACGATCAATCACTTCACCATATTTTTCCATGAACCCCTTTATATAATCGATCCTACCATGCCGATACCTTAACACCATTCCACTTCGCTCCTCCTTAACTCATATCGATCCCAATAATCACTCCATCTCATAATTGTTTCATCACTGCTTCGTTCCTCCATAATCAATGGAAAAATCCCAAATGTCCCATCATCTCGTCCCATTTTCACCTTAAATCATATACCACGAGTACGGGAACCCACCTTTACAAAAGCTCGAATCAGTTTAGAGCGAAGACAAGTATGGGTTTAAATCAGATTTAGGTTTGTATCAATTGGGATTGGAACCTCAAGTTTGAGAAGAGGCGGTGGCGAAGGCTTTGGGGGAGGGAAGAGATCGAGACAGTAGTGATTTGGGGGAGTTGGATGAAATTCCTTAACTTAGATTTGTTTACGGTGATAGCAAAGATGGGCAAGGATTCAGTTCAGCTGAAGTGTGAATGGAATAAGTGATGAGATTGAGCTAAATATTTAACTATATATTAGATGCAGCCTATCTCCCTTATGACCCACTTACTTAAAGCCCAAAGTGGCTAAGTGTGCCCATGCGAAGGGATCGGTATCGATAATCCTATTTAGGGGATTGGTAGCGAAACCACTGTTTTAAAAAACATATATATAGGAGATTAAAAAATGGAGAATTGCAATCCAAGTGCACTTGAACTACGTGGAATCGGCAACAACTCTAAGCATGCAAGTGTGCCCGGAGCCAAAGACAAAATGTGTACATGAATGAATGTGCATGGGTACAAACTCGACATTCGATTTCCTGACTTGATAGAAATTGAATCGTAACCTGACGATTCTCGAAAGAGAAGACAAGTTCAAATAACCAAGGCCTACTAACTTGATTGACGAGCTCAATGGAGCCGAGCATAGATAAAGATTAAAGATTAAGCACCAAATTTATATTGGCTAATATCGACTAAGCGTCGCAGCGAAAAGAAAAGGATACGACTCTTTTGAAAGACAACCCGACGAAAGGATAAAGTCTCTTTAGGAAACTGTATGGAATCCTTTTCGACAACTCTAACTTGCTTTAATTCAAAGCGTTTCATGTTTGAAACAAGACGTGCTTTGGAGGGCAAGTGTTATCTAACCTTTTGACCAGGCTGTATCACGATTGATTAGAATGGCCAGATTCGACAGTAGGTAAGGCAAATAACCTAGATGGATGATCATGGAATCCAAAGATTAAGCAAAGATCACAGTATGAAGCAATAATTAAGAGAGACTTTCTAGAATATTCTAAGTATGGATTAATGCCTTTCCTAGGCAGGAGATTAGTATTAATCCATTTCCCTAGGTAGAGGATCAGATCGTACATTTTGGCAATGAACAATTTAAACCAGCAATTCAACTCAACAGGATTCAATTAGTATCTCTAAAAATATGAAGGCAACTATGCAAACAATTTTAGAAATAAGAAGCTAGCATGGAAAGGGACCCACTAGAGTGATCACGTGATACCACGTGTCAATTTGGACCAAAACAGGCCATTCCACTTACTTGAGACTGAGTCGTGAACTTTTTGGGTGACCTTGTCTACATCTTGAGATTCTATCCATGAATATTTAAGAAGACAGTCGGTCATCTACCCCAATAACCAAAGAGTTCATTGTTAATTTATAAGATGTTTACATTGCTATTTTACTCGTACTTCATTGTTATCAAGGGTCAATCAAATCCGATCCCCTATGTACTCAGAAAAAATCGATTAATAAAGCAATTTGTTAACCATAAAATATGATTAAAGATAAAGAAGGCCTTTCAGAAAGCTTCCGCATGAATAAAGAGCAGCAGGTAAAGTCACCTTTCGATGGTGTCGAAAGGATTGTTCAATGCTAGAAAAGAGAAGCACATAAGAACTTTGGAGAAAACCTTCTGTAAGCATAAAGGAATGAATTACTAAGGCACAATGAAGCGGCTAGGTACAGAACTGCCAAGCACCTTCCGGCTAGGTATAAGAATAGTCCCACAACCATCATCACAAAACAAAGACTAAAGTAAAGGAGTTCAGATCAAACCTTTCGAAGGAATCCAAGGGATGCAATCAACAGTGTATATCAGTCCCAGACCTTTCGAAAGAGTCGAAAGATTTCGTCTCTCAACATTTAAAGGGTTCTTACCATCCAAAGAGGATGGAGAAGTCAAAGAAAGAACAAACAACTCTATAATGACCTTTTCGAAAGCATAGCAAGCCTTTCGGACCGGTTGGAACACATAAAAAAATATCTTTTGACAATGTCGAAAGGGTTATGAAGAAGGCAACAGTCATAAGTCAACAAAAAATGAAAGACAACCTTTCAACAACATTGATGGTAAGCACAGCTCTTTACAACAACCAAGTTAAAAGCAACCTTCCGACAAGGTCGAATGGTTCACAACAGTTAAGTGAAAGAGAAACCTTCCAACAAGATCAAAGGGTTCACAGTAGCTTATCAAAGGCAAACCCTTCGACGAAGTCAAAAGGTTCATGAAGGCATAGAGAAAAGTAGACCCATTAATAATATTCAAAGGTCCATAATGACATATGAAAGGGAATCCTTTCGACAAGGACGAAAGGTTTAGAACTGCAAATAAAAGGGTGACCTTTTGACTTAGTCAAAAGCATGAAGATAAAGGGAGCGTTATCTGCATCTATAAATAGGACCCAAGGAATCCAGTTTAGGGGACCAGATTTTCTCATTTTGCTCTCATTCTACAACTTCTGCTCCAGCTCACTACATTCTTAACCCTAATTTAGAAATTAAATTGAGGATTTGCCCCTTAAACATAGTATCAAACTTCATTATGAGAAAATAAAGAGGATGATGGCTTGCGATCAACTTTGAATTTTGGGGATGATCATGATCAGGCGTTATTTCAACATTAACGGCTGATCATACATGACTTATTTCTTACCTTCTTCGTTTATTCCAACTATATGTCATGGAACCGTCATAGGATATTTTCAAGAGTTTTATTTCCTTATATATTAAATTTATGATTTCGGCTATGAAAAGGAAATACAACTTGTGATATAGGTCGCCAGATCCCTGATACAGTTTTGTGACATATTATATCAACTCTTTATGGTATCAGTAATCCTTTTAAAGGAATTCCATGAAAGGACTATCAACCCAAGAGGTTGAAAGCAATAAAAAAATATAGAATAGAGTAAGCACCTCTTTCCAACAAGATCAAAAGGTTTTGAATACAACCTTTTGACGTGATCAAAAATAGGTGAAAATATTGATGTTGAAAGTTATATGAATGTGAATAGCTTTGTGACGACCCAAACTCGATGTCCAACAAACGACATCAAATTCGTATCGCCAGAGCTTATAACAACATCAGATGAATATAAAACATCGGAACAAACAAATGAATATCATGCATACAACACAGGTACAACATCAGAATATCCAATAATATATAGAGTATTTAATACATATGCCACAACTCCAAATATCATCATAATAATACATCGATGATCATATATCCAAAAGTCTTAAATGAAAGAAGTGATAATGGACTCCTAAAAGCTAAACACCTGAGATACAAAAAGCTCCTAAGATATTCCCAAGCAAAAGTTCCAAAATGCTGCTAACTCCAAAATACGGAAACCTGCCACTAGGCTGCCCGTGTAGAAATTGAAGGCATCCAGAGTTTAAAAATGAAACAATAAACTCCGGGTCAGTCATGTGACTGGTATGAGTAAACAAAACAGTTGCTTTTAAATAAAAACAGATTTATAAAAGAAAAGTCGATATGCTTTTGAAAAATGAGACTACCATAAGACCTCCCGCCACACACACAATGCAAATGCAGAATTGGAGGAGATTTCTTCTTATGATAGTCAAATATGCTTGATAGGAGAAAAATTCTTTGATATTATTATTAGTGCATAGTGTAGAAAGCATTTCGAAAATAGAATATTAATCTTAGCCAGCATAGACATTCCGAACTATGCCTACTATAGCTACCATTTAAACAGTGGGGCGCCACCATAGGTAAATGGCAGGTTATACAACTAAAACCATACAGGGTTTCGTATTGGGAATTGGATTTCCAACAAATGGTCAGGCTAAGGAACTTCCTACTGCCACATGGGTACGCCTCTGGCGGGACGTCCCGAGAACCTACCCGGCTCTCTACCAACACAAGGCCGGGTTACCATTGTAACTAGGTAACTACTACTCGAGTATGCCACTCCCCGGTCCTTTGGGACCTTTATCCGAGGGCCCTCTATCAAAAAGCAACAACCACACAGTAAATGAGATTGGAGCTAACACACAGGTAAATATCTGGGCTCCATACCATGACATCACCTTTTTCCAGAAGGAAATGACATACCCTAAAGGGCGCAACCCTCATAACCTTGCCGCATCTTTCCTGTTTTGACCATTTTCGGGTTGTGAGGTCCGATGAGGTCTCGTCCACAAAGCTATGCTTTACACGAAAGCCTTGCTTTGATCACAATTGATCAACAAATGATCATCAACACACAGCAGCACTTAGCATGTCACACTACCAAATTGGGAGTATATCGCTGATAACCTTCAATTACATAACCTCTGAGCTCGTATGTCTCAGAGAAGGGTGTTAAGCCAAGAGAATAAATTCTCCGCCACCATAGATACGTATTTGAAAGAAATCTGCTTTATATCTCAAAGTGTAGTGTCAGACACACAACCATACAAGTCTATTTCGGGTTCGAACAGAACTGAAGGCACTTCGTACGGTAAAGGAAGAAGCCCTTGCAGATCTGGGTATCCACAATCCCGATCGAACTTCCCATTACTTCGGGAATCTCTATACCGGAGAAACTCAGTACAGAGACAATCGATAGGTTATCCTATCGTTTTCGAAGACACCCGGTCTTTACCACCGGTCTTCAAATGCTATTCATTTCGACGTATCACTATTCGGAATGGGTTATGTGACACCAAGGTCCTTTCCCGGTTAAACCGAGTAGTGGGTGCTCAATTTTTTTTAACACGCGGATATATCAATCACAAGATTCATATTCAGGGTTCGATGTGGGTTTCAGATAACTAACTGAAATCTGAATCCCATTCGCATCGAAGTTTTAAATGCCGTTTTACGGGCAAAGGGTGTTCACATCAATATAGACTTAAATCACAAAACAGAGTTCAACACAGAGCACTTTGCGTCACAATCACAACAGAAATACCGACCCAGAACACAGTATCTGATAATAGTCAATCATCTTCAATTTAAGTTCAATGTGATTTTATTAAATTACCCACTTAATTATATTTATCTATTATTTAATCCAATGATTTATTCTTCGTAATGACAAATTAATTAAATCTCAATTGATTATATTAATTTATTATTCCTTAATAAATTATCTTAATTAACTATCAAATATGAATTAATCAACTTAAATTATCAAATTTAACAATTCTTAATTACAACTTAGTTAAACACCCAATTGTTAATTACCCAGTCCTTAATTTATTATTTTAATTAACTGCCCATTATAAATTGATTAACTTAAATTATCAAATTAATTAGATACTTAATTGTTAATTAACCAATCTTCAATTACGACATAAAACCTTAATTACTTAGTTAATTATAATTATTAATTTAATCATCCTTAGTTGCTTTCCAAAACAATTTTTTATTTATCTAAATTAACATCTAGAAATCTTCTTATTTCGAAACCAATTTATCACTACTACAAAAAACCTAAATGTTAATTAACTTAAATGTTTATCTTAAATTATTTATTTAAAGTATTAATTAGATTGTTAAGTATCCACTTAGTTTATTAAATTTAGTAATAAGCCTTTAATTCAATATAGTCTATATTAATTGCTCTAAAATCTGTTAATAGAAAAAGTTAAATTTTATTTTAGGCCAAACACATATTCAAAGTAACCCGAGCAAAACCCAGGTTTCACCGAGCCACGCACGTCATTTCCCCGAGCCTCTTCCCTTTCTTCCCCGCGTTCCTGTGCAACTTCTTTTTTTTAATAAGTTAACTTTAAGTTTAATAATTAGCAATAGGCACAAGCTCACGTATTCGAGTTTCTCCCGAAGCCAGGTACACACGAAAGTTCCCTGACACCCAAACCAACACCGTGCACGTGCACAGCCTCTGGCCAACATTCTGGCGAACACCACCGACCTCGGCAAGTCACAAACCCCAACCATACTCTAAATCGAACTTCGGGTTGACCCAAAAAACTCGAGATCGAAATAAGCCTATTTGCTCGGCACTTCTGCTCGAACTCATCGAACAAAATCGCTTCGCCGCCACGTCTCAGATCACCAGAAAATTCGTGACTTCGGCCATACCACGGCCACACCCCAAGCCATCATCTCCCTCGATCTCGAGTGACTCGAACATTTCTAGATAACGAAATCCCCCATTTCCCAAACACGAAGAAAACTCGTATTAAACCCTAAATTGAATTCGACTCCTCAATTTACGCTATAGAAAAATTTTTCAACAATTTTCCTATGATCGTGGAACAACACACTAGCTTTCCCCAAATTTTCATCAACAACTATTTGATAGATCATCAGCAATTGGAAAAAAATGAAATTTATTCAACTGTGAACTACTCTCGAACCACTCGATTAAAAATCACCGTATTAATCTTAAAAATCATGTCTTTATATACTTATTCATTATATAATTGAATTATTGATTTAACATACTTGAATTTATCACATAATTTTGCTTATACTGTAAAACAAGTATCTAGAGTCCCGTGTTTCATCCTATAGCTTAAACAATTTTTTTTAAACTGTGAGTAGTTTAAACAACTTATTTTATTTTAAGGATCCTCAGTTAAACATATTTGTATGTAAATTTATTTGATTTCTTCCTAACTCACTTTACTCTGAAACCAAAAACAGGAAGAACAAGTTCATATAGCAATTTCCAGAATCACAAAGCAACCTACAAAATAAATTTCTTCCATATGCAACAACACTAAAGTTTTGTTGACTGAATACTCAGTTTTCAATTTAAAACAAAACAAGTTTACTCACTTGTAAAGCTTGAAACAGAGAGTTGCTCAGAGTTGTGAAAAAAAAACTGCAGTTTGATCTTCTTTCTTTCTTTTCCTTTCTTCAGTGAAATGTTTCCAAATTTGAAATAAAAGTGACGTTTTCCTTTTATTTTCTTATCTTTGCTATTATTTTTTTCTTCACTAAATGGTTTGAATGAACTGGAGGTAACATGCTTATATAAAGAGATGTGCAGGTTTCAGTAAAATATTGAAGCAAGATTTTAGTTGTACTTTATAAATATTTATATGCCTTTAATCAGAGATTTTTTTTTTCTTATATGGAGGCTGATAATGATATTATGAAGGCTTGCATTAACTACATCGTCCTCTTTTGCAAGATCATACTTATCATTCATTTTGTTTTCTTATTTAATGGTGGCTGAGAGGATTTTTACTTTGAGTTTGAGGAGATAGCGTTTAATGCTTCTGTTTCCTTTGTATGTTACAACCATCTTTCTTTAAGTTCATACAAGTACTGATTTGCTTTGTTAATAAAAAAATTTCTTTACTATGAACGAGTGGTGATGTTTGCTTTTCCTTTACAGTTTATATTTTTCCTTTCTTTAGTTTGTATCATTTTGTTTTGTAGATTTTTCTTTGCATACACTTTTGATTTTGCTATCTTGTTGTTTAGAGCCATATGTTAGGTTATAGGTATGTGATTTTATTTTATAATTTTATCATAACTTACATTCACAATCTCTTTTTAGTTCTATTTCAAAGGTTTAACTAAAACAATTTAATTTGTACATATTTCATTTTATTGTTTTAAACAATTTTCTTGTTTTATAATTCACATGCACTTATGTGTATGTCATTTTGCAATTGTATAAATTTTATTTCAACGTACATTTTCTTAAATTTCATTTAAATTTAAAGTTTTAGCCATTAACATGTAATTTATCACATATTTTTATTTTATTCCATACATCCGTATAATATTGATATCAACAATATTTTCTTTTTCTTGAAATTTCATAATTTAAATTTAAAAGTTCAAATAATTTACTAAATTCAATTTAACAAAATTCCGAGATGTTACAATATCCCCTCCTTAAGAAAATTTCGTCCTCGAAATCGAAAGAGAGAGAAAAGTAAACAAAGAATATACGAATTTAGAAATAATAAGAAAATGGCTTACCATTTTAAGCCGAGATGTCTATTCTGCATTTGGGATATGATTTCTTCATATTATCTTCAGTCTCCCAAGTACAGTCCTTTGGATTGCCACTCCATTGAACTTTGACCAGCTTCACAACTTTGTTTCGCAATCGCTTCTCATCACGATCTACAATTTTTATCGGCTCTCTTTTAACTGCCAAGTTAGGAGTGATTTCTAAATCCTGCTGAGCAGCTTCTTCAATGATATCGTCTGGATCGTGCACATAATTCCGAAGACTAGAAACGTGAAACACATTATGCACGCCAGACAACCAGTTGGGTAGCTGTACTTGATATGCTAGAGGACTGATCCTTTCCAGAATAGGAAAAGGACCAATATAACGCGGTGCTAGTTTTCTAATTTTTCCGAATCTCAACACACCCCGCAATGGAGACACTTTAAGAAATACAGAATCCCCAACCTAAAATTCCAAATCTCTTCTTCGGTGGTCATAATAGTTCTTTTGATGGCTTTAGGCAGTTAATAACTTCTTTCGAATAAAATCTACCTTCTCCGTGGCTTCTTTAATCATGTCTGGTCCAAGGACGAGTCTATCACCTGATTCGATCCAACATGCAGGTGATCGACACGAACGACTATATAAAGCTTCAAAAGGAGCCATTTCTATACTGGCCTGATAGCTGTTATTATATGAGAATTCAACCAGATGCAAATGGTCCTCCCAAGAACCACCAAAATCGAGAATGCAAGTACGCAAAAGGTCTTCTAAAATTCGGTTAATTCTCTCAGTCTGCCCATCAGATTGTGGGTGATAAGCAGTGTTGAGATTTAATTTTGTTCCCAAAGCGTCTTGGAATGCCTCCCAAAATCTACTAGTGAAGATCGGGTCACGATCACTCACTATACTGCTGGGGATACCATGGAGTCGAACAATTTCCTTTATATATAGCCCTGCTAAGCTTGCTGCAGTCGAGTGGAATTCACTGGAATAAAGTGAGCAGTTTTGGTTATACGGTCCACTATAACCCAAATTGCTTCATTTCCCTTCCTGGTTCGTGGCAATCCGTCGATGAAATCCATCGATACCAGATCCCATTTCCATTTTGGTACTTCCAAAGGCTGAAGTAAACCGGCTACTTTCTTTTGATCGCTTTTGACTTGTTGACAAGTAGCACAGCGACTCACGTAAATAGATACGTCTCTTTTCATTGTCTTCCACCAGAAAGTTCTTTTAATATCTCTATACATTTTATTAATTCCTGGATGGATACTGAGTTTGGATTTGTGACATTCATCAAAAACTTCACGTTTCAGATCAGGGAAGTCTGGAACACAAATTCTGCCTTTCATCCTTATAACTCCTCTATTATCCATCTCAAAACTAGTGTCTTCTCCTTGGCAAATCCTTTTATAAATTCCCTGAAGAAACTTATCTTCATATTGCTTGCTCGCGACCTTTTTAAGAAGAGTAGGAGTGATAACAAGATATGCGAGAACAGCATGTCTTCTGCTCAAAGCATCGGCAACCACATTGGCTTTTCCCAGCGTATACAAAATATCTAGGTCATACGATGCCAGAAACTCCAACCAACGTTGTTGTCGCAGATTCAGTTCCTTTTGGGTAAAGAGATATTTCAAGAATTTATGGTCGGTGAATAGTTCAAATTTTTCACCTAAAACAAAGAGAGTTTATTAAGTATATTTCTTTAGTTAACTTCATAAATTATTAAGAAAGCTGAAAAGGTTCTTACCCAGAAGATAATGTTGCCAGATTTTTAAGGCGAAAACAATAGCTAGAAGTTCCAAATCATGTGTTGGATAATTTCTTTCACGAGGACGTAATTGTCTACTCGCGTAGGCAACTACCTTCCCATTCTGCATTAATACTGCACGTACTCCATCACCACACGCGTCAGTATAAACAGATAATCCCTGATTCCCATTTATAATAGCGAGAACAGGAGCAGTGGTTAATCTCTTCTTCAACTCCTGAAAAGCTTCATCACATTTCGGAGTCCAGTTGAATTTTACATCTTTCATTGTTATCTTGGTCAATGGACTAACTATCTTAAAAAAATATTGAACGAATTTCCGGTAATAGCCTGCTAAACCGAAAAAGCTTCGAACTTCTTTTGGGGTAGTAGGTCTTCTCCAATCAAGAATAGCGGAAATTTTGCTAGGATCAACCGATATTCCTTCTTCATTAACAACATGGCCAAGGAATTTGACTTCTTTGACCCAAAAGTGGCATTTGGAGAATTTTGCAAATAAGATGTTCCTTCTCAAAATTTCCAAAACAATTCTGAGATGTTGAGTGTGTTCCTCTTTGGTTTTGGAGTAGATTAGGATATCATCAATAAATACAAGAACAAATTTATTCAGCACCTCCCGAAATACACGGGTCATCAAATCTACGAAGTATGCTGGAGCATTAGTTAGCCCGAAAGGCATGACTAACCATTCGTAGAACATATTGGGACCCCTAAAAGAAGTTAAATGTACACAATCTTCGGCGATTCGTAGTTGATGGAATCCTTGGGCTAGATCCATCTTTGAAAAGAAACGAGCGCCATGCAATTGATCAAATAAATCATCGATCCTGGGTAACGGAAACTTATTCTTGAGAGTCATTTTATTGAGATCGCGGTAATCTACACACAATCTCAAAGATCCATCCGATTTAGCGACGAACACAATGGCTGAACCCCATTCAGAAACACTGGGTTGAATTAATCCTTTTGCTAGTAGATCATCGGTTTGTTGAACTAATTCAATCTTTTCCCTGGGTGCCATCCTGCGACTTGCGTGAACAACAGGACGAGCATTGGGTAAAAGGTCAATTCTAAATTCTATTTCTCGATGTGGAGGTAAAGATTTCACTTCTCCGAACACGTCCGAAAAATCTCTAACAATTGGTATAAACTCCAAACCGGGTTCGGGATAACCCAAATTATACATCAATACTTCTCTTTTAGGACTAGGGTCCTCACAAGAAATTTCGATGAGATCTCCAAATTCAGTTTTAATCGAAATCAATCGATTAATGCAATCCAATTTGGCTTCATATTTTGCTAGACAATCCATTCCGAGTAAGACTTCAAACTCGCTAAAATCAAGAACGAAGAGACCAATGGGGAATTGATAATGAGAATATGAGATAGGAACGTCTCTACATCGAAGACAAAGATTCGAGGGACCTCCAACTGGATTCCTTACGCATATAGGTTCATCAACAAAATCGGGTTCAAGATTTAATTCATTGACAGCTTGCTGAGGGATAAAACTATGTGTAGCGCCCGTGTCAAATAGAACTCTAACAATGCTATCATAAATGATAAGATTACCCTCCAGAACTCCTTTCCCTTTTTCTGCTTTGGAAGATGCAGGTTGGTCTTTAACTGTGTACACCTTTGCTGTTTGAGCTTGTTTCATGGTTGGACAGTCTTTAACTTCATGTCCCACTTTTTGACAATAATAGCACTTCCTAGGCTTTGCTTGAGTGGATTGGTCTCTCTTTGGCTTCTTGCAGCTATTTGCGTAGTGGCCCTTCTCCAAGCAATTATAACAAGTGACATTTTCTGTCGTGCTTCACTGAATGTTCCTCTTTTTCCCCTTGCTTTGCCATGGTTTCTTGCCTCCATATTTCCGCTTCTTTCAATTTTGATTGCCCGAATTTCCTTTCTCTGCCGGGGTTCTTGCATATCAAGTGTAGCATATCTGTACCCCATATCAACTAAATCTGAAAAAGATTTCTTAACGTGGCCCGTCATTCTTTCATGGAATTTCTTATTCATCCCGCGAATGAATCTTTCATTCATCTTTAAAGGCGTATTCACCAATTCGGAACCAAAACGAGACAATTCATTAAATTTGTTCAGATACTCTTCGAATGATAAACTTCCCTGCTTTAGGTCCATAAATTCCTGGTACATTCGAGAAATTCCGGCTGATGGAAAATAACGCTTCTCAAACACTTCTTTGAATTTCTCCCAAGAAAACTCGTCTTTTGGCTTATCTACCGTGATTGTCTCCCACTAGGCCGACGCTTCATCTTGAAGTTGCCAAGAAGCTATGACTCGCTTCTGATCGTCTTGCAGTTTTAGCCCTCTGAAGATTTTCTCACATGATCTTATCCAGGCATGAGCCTCAACAATCGACTCCTTGCCGTTGAACGGCTTACCACCTAGTCTTGAGAAATTTTTATGTAAGTCAGCCAGATTCGGCTGTTGCTGAACTGCTGCTATTGCTGTTGGGGGATCTTGATCAGGTGCTATGGCACTTCCTTGACCCCTAAATCTACCCCTTCGTACGCTCATTCTTACTATCTATGATTAGTAAGAAAATTGATTTAGATACCCGAACGAAATATCTTAAGGAATATCAGCAGTAAAAAGAAATAGACTAATAAAATTTGGAGTTCCAATCTTGGTTATACTCATTCTAGGGTATATTTCACCCTATCTCTAATGAGTCATCTATTGTGTTATACTCCGTTGCTAAAATTCTTACTCAACCTTCAGCTCTGATACCACTTGTGACGACCCAAACTCAATGTCCGACAAACAACATCAAATTCGTATCACCGGAGCTTATAACAACATCGGATGAATATAAACCAGCGGAACAAAAAAATGAATATCATGCATACAACACAGGTACAACATCAGAATATCCAATAATACATCAGAGTATTTAATACATATGCCACAACTCCAAATATCATCATAATAATACATCGATGATCATATATCCAAAAGTCTTCAATGAAAGAAGTGATAACGGATTCCTAAAAGATAAACACCTGAGATCCATAAAGCTCCTAAGATATTCCCAAGAAAAATTTCCAAAATGCTGCTAACTCCAAAATATCTAAACCTGCTACTAGGCTGCCCATGTAGAAATCAAGGGCACCCAGAGTTTAGAAACAAAACAATAAAGTTCGGGTCAGTCATGGGACTGGTATGAGTAAACAAAACAGTTGCTTTTAAATAAAAACATATTTATAAAAGAAAAGTCGATATGCTTTTGAAAAATGAGACTAACATAAGACCTCCTGCCACACACACAATGCAAACGCAGAATTAGACGAGATTTCTTCTTATGATAGTCAAATATGCTTTATACAAGAAAAATTGTTTGATATTATTATTAGTGCATATTGTAGAAAGCATTTCGAAAATAGAATATTAATCTTAGCCAGCATAGACATTCCGAACTATGCCTACTATAGCTACCATTTAAAAAGTGGGGCGCCACCATAGGTAAATGGCAGGTTATGCAACTAAAATCGTACAGGTTTCGTATTGGGAATTGGATTTCCAACAAATGGTCAAGCTAAGGAGCTTCCTACAGCCACATGGGTACGCCTTTGGCGGGACGTCTCGAGAACCTACCCGGCTCTCTGCCAACACAAGGCCGGGTTACCTTTGTAACTAGGTAACTACTACTCGAGTATGCCACTCCCCGGTCCTTTGGGACCTTTATCCGAGGGCCCTCTATCACAAAGCAACAACCACACAGTAAATGAGATTGGAGCTACCACATAGGTAAATATCTGGGTTCCATACCATGACATCACCTTTTTCCAGAAGGAAATTACATACCCTAAAGGGCGCGACCCTCATAACCTTGCCGCATCTTTCCTGTTTTGACCATTTTTGGGTTGTGAGGTCCGATGAGGTCTCGTCCACAAAGCTATGCTTTACACGAAAGCCTTGCTTTGATCACAAATGATCATCAACACACAGCTGCACTTAGCATGTCACACTACCAAGTTGGGAGTATATCGCTGATAACCTTAAATTACATAACCTCTGAGCTCGTATGTCTCAGAGAAGGGTGTTACGCTAAGAGAATAAATTCTCCGCCACCACAGATACGTATTTGAAAGAAATCTACTTTATATCTCAAAGTGTAGTGTCAGACACACAACCATACAAGTCTGTTTCGGGTTCGAATAGAACCGAAGGCACTTCGTCCAGTAAAGGAAGAAGCCCTTGCAGATCCGGGTGTCCACAATCCCGATCGGACTTCCCATTACTTAGGGAATCTCTATACTGGAGCAACTCAGTGCGGAGACAATCGATAGGTTATCCTATCGTTTTCGAAGACACCTAGTCTTCACCACCGGTCTTCAAATGCTATTCATTTCGACGTATCACTATTCGGAATGGGTTATGTGTCACCAAGGTCTTTCCCTGTTAAACCGAGTAGTGAGAGCTCAAATTTTTTTCTAACACGTGGATATATCAATCACAAGATTCATATTCAGGGTTCGATGTGGGTTTCGGATAACTAACTGAAATCCGACTCCCTGTCGCATCGAAGTTTTAAATGCCGTTTTACGAGCAAAGGGTGTTCACATCAGTATAGACTTAAATCAAAAAACAGAGTTCAGCACAGAGCACTTCGCATCACAATCACAACAGAAATACCGATCTAGAACACAATATCTGATAATAGTCGATCATCTTCAATTTAAGTTCAATGTGATTTAATTAAATTACCCACTTAATTATTTTTATCTATTATTTAATACCAATGATTTATTATTCGTAATGACAAATTAATTAAATCTCAATTGATTATATTAATTTATTATTCCTTAATAAATTATCTTAATTAACTATCAATTTTAAATTAATCAACTTAAATTATCAAATTTAACAATTCTTAATTACAACTTAGTTAAACACCCATTTGTTAATTACCCAGTCCTTAATTTATTATTTTAATTAACTTCCCATTATAAATTGATTAACTTGAATTATCAAATTAATTAGATACTTAATTGTTAATTAACCAATCTTCAATTACGACATAAAATCTTAATTACTTAGTTAATTATAATTATTAATTTAATCATCCTTAGTTGCTTTTCAAAATAATTTTTTATTTATCTAAATTAACATTTAGAAATCTTCTTATTTCGAAACCAATTTATCACTACTACAAAAAACCTAAATGTCAATTAACTTAAATGTTTATCTTAAATTATTTTATTTAAAGTATTAAATAGATTGTTAAGTATCCACTTAGTTTATTAAACTTAGTAATAAGCCTTTAATTCAATATAGTCTATATTAATTGCTCTAAAATCTGTTAACAGTAAAAGTTAAATTTTATTTTGGGCCAAACCCATATTCCAAGTAACCCGAGCAAAACCCAGGTTTCAACGAGTTACGCACGTCATTTCCCCGAGCCTCTTCCCTTTCTTCCCCGCGTTCCTGTGCAACTTCTTTTTTTTTAAATAAGTTTACTTTAAGTTTTAATAATTAGCAATAGACACAATCTCACGTATTCGAGTTTCTCCCGAAGCTAAGCACACGCGAAAGTTCCTTGACACCCAAACCAACGCCGTGCACGTGCACAGCCTCTGGCCAACGTTCTGGTGAACACCACCGACCTCGGCAAGTCACAAACCACAACCATACTCGAAATCAAACTTCAGGTTGACCCAAAAAACTCGAGATCGAAATAAGCCTATTTGCTCGACAGTTCTGCTCGAACTCATCGAACAAAATCGCTTCGCCGCCACGTCTCAGGTCACCAGAAAATTCGTGACTTCGACCATACCACGGCCACACCCCAAGCCATCATCTCCCTCGATCTCGAGTGACTCGAACGTTTCTAGATGACGAAATCCCCCATTTCCCAAACACGAAGAAAACTCGTGTTAAACCCTAAATTGAATTCGACTCCTCAATTTACGCTATAGAAAATTTTTTCAACAATTTTCCTATGATCGTAGAACAACACACTAGCTTCCCCTAAATTTTCATCAACAACTATTTGATAGATCATCAGCAATTGGAAAAAAAAAATTGTTCAACTGTGAACTACTCTCGAACCACTCTATTAAAAATCACCATATTAATCTTAAAAATCATGTCTTTGTATACTTATTCAAATTATATAATTGAATTAATGATTTAATATACTTAAATTTATCACATAATTTTGCTTATACTGTAAAACAAGTATCCAGAGTCCCGTGTTTCATCCTATAGCTTAAACAATTTTTTTTTAAACCGTGAGTAGTTAAAACAACTTATTTTGTTTTAAGGATCCTCAGTTAAACATATTTGTATGTAAATTTATTTGATTTCTTCCTAACTCACTTTACTCCAAAACCAAAAACAGGAAGAACAAGTTCATATAGCAATTTCCAGAATCACAAAGCAACCTACAAAATAAATTTCTTCCATATGCAACAACATTAAAGTTTTGTTGACTGAATACTCAGTTTTCAATTTAAAACAAAACAAGTTTACTCACTTGTAAATCTTGAAACAGAGAGTTGCTCTGAGTTGTAAAAAAAGCTGCAGTTTGATCTTCTTTCTTTATTTTCCTTTCTTCAGTGAAATGTTTCCAAATTTGAAATAAAAGTGATGTTTTCCTTTTATTTTCTGATCTTTGCTATTTTTTGCTTCTTCAGTAAATGGTTTGAACAAACTGGAGGTAACATGCTTATATAAAGAGATGTGCAGGTTTTAGTAAAATATTGAAGCAAGATTTTAGTTGTACTTTATAAATATTTATATACCTTTAATCAGAGATTGTTTTTCTTATATGAAGGCTGATAATGATATTATGGAGGCTTGCATTAACTACATCGTCCTCTTTTGCAAGCTCATACTTATCATTCATTTTTTTCTTATTTAATGGTGGCTGAGAGGATTTTTACTTTAAGTTTGAGGAGATAGCATTTAATGCTTCTGTTTCCTTTGTGTGTTACAGTCATCTTTCTTTAAGTTCATATAAGTACTGATTTGCTTTGTTAATAAAAAAATTTCTTTACTGTGAACGAGTGGTGATGTTTGCTTTTCCTTTACAGTTTATATTTTTCCTTTCTTTAGTTTGTATCATTTTGTTTTGTAGATTTTTCTTTGCATACACTTTTGTTTTTGCTATACAACCATATATTAGGTTATAGGTATGTGATTTTATTTTATAATTTTATCATAACTTACATTCACAATCTCATTTTAGTTCTATTTCAAAGGTTTAACTAAAACAATTTAATTTGTACATATTTCATTTTATTGTTTTAAACAATTTTCTTGTTTTATAATTCACCTGCACTTATGTGTATGTCATTTTGCAATTATATAAATTTTATTTCAATGTACATTTTCTTATATTTCATTTAAATTTAAAGTTTTAGCCATTAACATGTAATTTATCACATATTTTTATTTTATTCCATACATCCATATAATATTGATATTAACAATATTTTCTTTTTCTTGAAATTTCATAATTTAAATTTAAAAGTTCAAATAATTTACTAAACTAAATTTAACAAAATTCCGGGATGTTACAAGCTTCAAGAGAAAATTACTATTATGGCAATCTAGTCGAAAGATTGGAGTGGCCTCATAAACCTTTTGAAAAGGTCGAAAGATTTGATAATCTTTTACCATCCCAACCAAGTCGAAAGATTGGAGCGAAACCTTTACCCTTCGACATGGTTGATGGGTTAGTTGTTCTTCCATTATACTATCCAACCAAATAAAGTCAGGAACGGTTTTTTTCAAACTTTCGACAGTGTCTACAGGTTCGGCAATTTGTCATTCTTTTCAATCAAGTCATTTTAGTCGAAAGTTAGAGCTCTCACCTCAAATGCTTTCGATTTAATCATTCTATTAGAAAGATATGCTCTCAATGGCATGATCCACCTCAACCACATGGTTCTGATCATACAAAATAATCTTATATCAAGCATTAGAGATGTTGAAATGATTTCTTACTAACATTTATGGCATTGGAAGGAGGGCTCGAACCTCCGACCTTGTTATCTTAGCACAACTAATTGTGGAAAATTGGTTTGCTAATGAAAATGAAATCGAAAAGACTTTCCACCTTAAAAAAGGGCCAAACTTTCTACTTCACTAGAAAAAAATGTTACGCCATCTTTCAACCCTAGGAACAGAGAACAAGGCAGTTTTCCACACCAATTCGACCAACTCCACCACCGGCTCAACTGTCTTTGGAATTCGCTCCAACTTAGAATCTTTGGCCAGAGGATCATATTGCTAAAATCACCACTTAGAGTGGAAAATTTCAGAGATGAAGAATCTCCTAAATGAAGTCTATCCCATAAGTCATCCATGAAAGCTCTCACAGCAGGAGAGGAAGTTGTCTCTCAAAGGAGAAACTTGAAAATCAACGCTAATGCTGTGAAAAGAAAAACTAACATTTCCTATCCAAGAAGAAGGATCGTCTCCCACTAAAGGCAAACTATCAAGGAAGGATCCAAGAGGAAGACGAGGACTGTTCTGGAAGCTATACCTCATATAGCTACAAACCAAATAAGAAAGATAACTTAAGTAATGAAGCTTACCTCAAAGACATGGCAGAGAAGGCCTTGAAGGATTTGTTGAATGTTAAGTGTAAGAGAAGAAAAAAAAGTAAACGATAATGAGAGGGTTGCCTCTTTCATTGATGAGATAATGTCAACACCTATTCCCTCTCACGTGAAGGTCCCTATAATGAAATATCATAGCATACATAATCCCAATGATCATTTGATGGCATTTGATAGTCTAATGGATTATATAATACTTCTGGTGTCATTAGGTGCCACCTTTTTCCAATCACTCTTCAATGAGCTGCTGCCAAGTGGTACAGATAGTACCTTGAGAACACAATTTAATCTTGGAAATAATTCTCTTATGAATTCTTGGCTCAGCTCTGCATCTACAATGACCCATCCATCGATTATACAATGCTCACCAATATAAGACAGAATCATATAGCTTTGAAGCTTTGAAATCCAAGGGAATGAGCGATAGGGACAAGCTTATTGCAGTTCATTCAGGCCTTATAGTCGATTCTCCTTTCTAGAGGGAATTATTCATCTATGGTTGTCGAGACTTGCAATACTTTCATTTTCAGGCTGACAAGTTCATCTGAATGGATGAATTATACTATTTTAAGAAGAAGTCTAAGCAGAGGAAGGACAATGGAAGATTCAACTTGAAAAGGATTTACAAAAAGTCTAGACGGGAGGATGCTAATGCTAACGCGGTGGCGTTAAACAAACCTATCTTCTGCATTTATGCGATGACTCAAGATAAGGTCAATTTCCCAACCTCGTTCAATGCTCGAAATTATCCAAAGCAAAAGAAAGGTGATAACTACTATACTTATCACAAGGCAAATGGTCACAGGACCAATGAGTGTAAAGTACTGGCAAGGATAATTCAAAAACTAATTCGAGAAGGACAACCAAAGATGTTTGTGAAAACTCATAACAGACTTCCTCTCTAGAGACTGAAACAAGAAAACCTACCAGTACCACTGTTAGTATGATTGAATACGAAGATCCATTGAACCTGAGTCCACCTCAAAACAGAAATGACATTATACATGGCAGACCGCATCCTACAGGCAGGAGTCAGAATGCCAAGACTAGATACATTCATGAAGATAGGAAGGGTGTGTTTCCTGTGCAAGAAGAACCACTGCCCAAAAATCAAAAGTATAATATCAACGAGCACACGTTGGCGATCGATCCCTAGGAGTTGAGAAGAGGAATCCATCATCCCCACAGTGACTTACTGATGATTGCGACTCAGATATGATCCACAGTGGTTACAAAGATCCTAATCAACATTGGAAGTGCTCTAAATTTGATCTTTCGACATGCATTCGATGAAATGGGGATCTCTAAAGACAAACTTAAGCCTAGTCCTAAACCCATCTTCATGTTCAAAAATAAGGGAACAACTCCATTAGGACAAGTGAAGCTCTTGGTAAAGCTGGGACTCCCTTCATGCTCTCGTGTTTTTGAAACAACTTTTGTAGTCATAGACCAGCCATCATTTTACAACGCATTCTTTAGACGTCCAATGCTGGATGAAGTGGACGCTTTTGTCTCACTTAAATATCTGATGCTTAAATTCCTTATTAAGAATGGCCGGTGAACTATCCGAGGCAAGAAATTTGCATCAAGGAAAATAAACTTCGCAACTTTGGAACAGTATAATAGTGATTTTACTTGTTACTTTGATTCTTCCACTACTTTACAGCCTTTGGATGATGGGTTTCTACATCTATCATTCGAAGTGAGGCAAAATTTAATAGAACTAACAAGCATATTGCTAAAATGATGTTTTGCAATTTATGGAAAGAGAAAGAGAATGGATACCAATTCAATAGAGGAAAGAGAAATTGTTACTAAGCTAGATAACTGGGAGAGGTAGAACGAGTTAAGCCGGTTGACAAAACAGAGGAAATTCTAATAGATTCTACCGATTCTACCAAAATAGTCAGAGTGGGAAAAGATCAGGAGGAGCACTTAAAATCGGAATTAGTGGAATTATTAAAAGCCAATAAGGATATTTTTGCTTGGACCCACTCTGACATGATTGGAATTGACACTACAATCACGAGTCATGCCCTGAATGTCAATCCAAACATTCCTCTGGTCAGGAAAAAGAAGTGGCAATTCGATAAGGTTAGGACTAACGCCTTAAAGGAAGAAGTCAAGAAATAGCAACAAAATGGGTTTATCCGAGAAGTCTTCTACCCTAAGTGGTTGGCCTAGTTTTGGTAAGCGAACTTGCATGGATTATACGGATTTAAACAAAACTTGCCCAAAGGACTGTTACCCGCTGCCAAGGATAGACCAATTAGTTGACGTAACTAGTGGACATAAGCTGCTCTCTTTGATGGATGCATACTCTAGATACAATCAAATCCCTATGTTTAAATCTGACGAGGAGCATACCAGCTTCATTATAGATGAAGGAACCTATTGTTATAAAGTTATGTCGTTCAAATTGAAAAATGTTGGGGAAACTTACAAAAGATTGGTTTATCAGATTTTTAAAGATCAAATCGGAAGAAGTATGGAAGTTTACATGGATGACATGTTGGTAAAATCCCAAGACGCAAAGGATCATCTTGAAGATTTCGATGAATGTTCAAAGTACTTCGAAAGTAACACATGAAAGTCAACCCCAAAAATGAAAATTTGGAGCGCATTCTAGAATATTCTTAGGCTATATTGTCAGTGCATGAGGAATTGAAGCTAGTCCGGAACAGATTGGGCCATTAAGGATATTTCAATGCCCAAGACAAGTAAAGATGTTACGAGTTTAAATGGAATGGTAGCAGCACTAAGCAGGTTTATTTCAAAGGCCATTGAAAAGTGCATCCTATTCTTTAAGGTAATAAAGAAGAGGAAAAATTTCGAATGGGATGAAGAGTGCAAAAGGACATTTCAAGGGTTGAAATCGCATTTGGAAAACTTCCGATCTTATCTAGCCCCAAAGATGGGGAGTATCTATTCTTGTATATGGCAATTTTGGAACATGCAATAAGCTCAGTATTGATCAGGAAAACCAAGGAATTCAACTACCGGTTTATTATGTAAGAAGAAGGCTGAAGGATGCCGAAATCCGATATTCGATTATTGAGAAACTAGCTTACTGTTTAATTCTCACGACCCGAAATTTAAGACCTTACTTTCAAGCACACTCAGTGAAGGTATTGACCAGCTTTCCATTGAAACAAGTCTTTAGTAAACCTGAAACTTCTGGCAGACTGATTAAGTGGGGAATTGAGCTAGGTCAATATAGTATAGAATATCAACCCAGAGCGGCTATAAAAGGACAAGCATTGGCTGACTTCATTAATGAATTTACGAGATTTTTTTCAAAGCAACCAAAAAGGAAAAAGACTTGAATCCCAAGTGGTAGTTATTTGTGGATGGTGCCTCAAATGAATAAGGGGCTGGAGTAGGATACGTAATAATTACCCTTGATGGACATAGATTTTATTATGCTATGAAATTGGGATTTTCTGCAACTAACAACATGGTAGAGTATAAATTTATGGTCACCGGATTGACCCTTGCTTTACAACTCAAAATCCCAAGGATTCTAGTGTTTAGTGATTCTCAATTAATGGTCAACCAAATCAAACAATTATACCAGACAAAGGATTAAAAACTCAGTCAGTATGTGAAGAAGGTATTAAAATGCTCACACTTTTCGAAGATTTCTCTGTACACCAAATACCAAGGAGAGACAATTCCCTAGAAAACTCATTAGCTAAGTTGGCAAGTTCAAGAGGGCCCCCTGAGACTCGAATCATGCTTGTGGGATTTCAGGATAATCCCAGTATTAAGGAAAACAAACAAGAAAAAACTAATGAGCTACTAGTATTGACTTAGTCACGGGCTATAGCAAAAGAAATGGGGGAAACGAATCAGGAAAGGCTAAGTGAAGAATCCGCAGCTTCAATAATGGAAGAATACTATGGAAACACTTAGATGGCCCGATTATGAGTTGTATTATCATGCGGCACTACATACAGATAGAAAAGAGGCATGAAATCTAAAGAGGCAAGCCCAAAGCTTTACCATTGTGGATAGAGTTCTATACAAGAAAGGATATGCCCTTTCCTATTTGCGATGTGTAAACCCTAAGAGTGGATTAAAGATACTAAAGGATGCCCACGAAGGACTTTGTGGAAATTAATCCTATGGGATCAAATTTGCCAAAAAGATAACGAGACAAGGAATTTACTAGCCATAATTAACCAACCAAGCAATCGAGTATGTTAAAAGATGTGAGAAGTGCCAACGCTATTCGAAGATACCACGTCTTCCTCCGAGTCAACTGACCCCATCACCAGCCTATGGCCATTTGATGTCCGAGGAATCGATTTAATTAGACCTCTTCCAATCTCTAAAGGTGGGGTAAAGTATGCTATAGTGGAAAATGATTACTTCACAAAATGGGTCAAAGCAGAGCCGCTTCCAAAGATCACCTTTGGGAAAATGCTAAGATTTGTCATTAAGAACATTGTCACAAAGTTTGGGATACCTTACAAGATAATCTCCGATAATGGAATCCAATTTGAAAGTGAAGAATTTTCATGATTTTGCCATAAGAATGGAATCATAAAAGCTTCTTTTTTGTCGCTCACTCAAAGGCCAATGGAGCTGTTGAGCAATAAAACAATAAAGACAATCTTGAAAAAGAGACTAAATAAGGCAAAGGAGAATTGGGTAGAAGAATTACTCCTAGTTTTGTGTGCTTACAGAACATCCATTAACTGCTACGGGTCATACCCCGTATTCACTAACATATGGTTGTGAAGCAATGCTACTGCTAGAAATCAAGGTACCTTCTCATCGAAGGATTGCTTATGCCTTCTACTAAAATCAAGAATTTAAAAAGGAATCACTTGACTTGATTTACGAATTGAGAGATGAAGCAGCCTAAAGAACGACCGAATACCAAAGGAGAATATCAAAGTACTATAACTTAAAGGTAAAAACAAGGTCATTCTAACAAGCAGATTTGGTACTTAGAAGAGTAATGGCCAATACGAGAAACCCATCAGATGGGACATTGGGACCAAATTGGGAAGGTCTACTAATAATTTTAAAGAAAATCTCCCAAAGGCTTACAAGTTTGCCATCTTGTTGGTAATATGGTACCTAGAATTTGGAACGCAGAACATTTAAAACATATTTTCCAACTCTAAATGAATAAAGCATTTCAAAAATGTCTCTACTATGATTCACTAAGAAAAGTCTACATGATTGGGAGTAAAATTCTCCTTAACTTGGACTACCTGAAATGGTAGCCTACTAATAATGGTAGAAAGCTCTTGGTCGGGCCAAGATGGCCAGGTCAAGGCACCTCCTGGATGGAGGGCATAAGCCTTTAGCCACGCCAAAATCAGAAATGGTTAGGTTAAAGCTGCATAAGCCCTTATTCGTATCATGCTATGGCCAGGATAAGGCACCTCTTAGAGGGAGGACGGGTAATCCCTTGGTCCCACCACACTATGGCCTGGCCAATGTACCGAACAAGTCCGTAGCCACGTCATACTATTGCCAGGTTAAGATTCCTTCTAGAAGGAGGTTAGGTAAGTCCTCGGGCCCTACTTTAGAATAATCTAGTTGAGTGCATCGAAAACCCAGATGAAATGTCCGACGGACTAAGAAAAGTCCCTATTGAAATGAGCAACCGCCAGAAATTAGCACCACCTAAAATGGCAACTTCTTAAATAAGCACAAGAATTAGATGAAAGAGTCCCTACTTGAAATAGGCCAAAACAAATGAATAAAGAAACTTGGGCTTGAGAAAAAAAAAAGCAAGCAAGATATCATCAAAGCCTGAAGATGACGCACTCGACAAGAGAGTCAGAGAGAATTCACTAACTTCTCCTCATGAACATCTACCTGAGTGATTCTCTGGTCTTCTATTATTAATGGTATTCTGGTCTTCTATTACTAATTACCAAAAATGATATTCTGGTCTTATATTATTAGCTACCAAAAATGGTATTCTGGTCTTCTATTATTCAATACCAGGAATGGGTATTCTGCTCATCTATTACTTATTACCGAGAATGGTTTTCTGGACTTCCATTATCAATGCCAAATTGGATATTGTGGCCTTCGATTACTTATTACCAGCTATAGTTTTCTGGTCTTTCATTATTTATTATCTGACGTGGATTTCTGGTCTTCTACTGCTTATCGCCAAAAACAGTCTTATGATCTTCTATTATTGAATGACAAAACAAGTCATCTGAACCTTTAACGTTTACAACCAAAGATAATCTCCTGGACCTTCATATCAGAACGGATGATCTGATTAGTATTCTAGTCCTCTCTCATTATTATCGGATTGATATAGGGTTTTAGATTTTATTATAATGGTCAATATGATTTTGGTCTTCCTATTATCGTTTGATGCGGTTTTTTGGCCTTTATTGTCACAAGATACGAACTTCTAAATTGTCTATGTATGGTCTTCTAACATTCTATTGATAAGAGAAACTGATAAATCCCGAACATCAAGACCCAAATCCAAAATTTCAAATATTTATGATCATTACAAGTTCTAAATGTTCAAAAGATGAATCTTCTGCTAAAATAAAATAAGAGTTAAAGGATAAACAAACTGAAAGGTACTTGTAGTATGAACTAACCATGCGAATATTATTGGATGTATTGTAGGAATACAAGGACAATTTGGCAATCCTAGAATCTTTGTCCTAAAGAACAAAAGCCTTCTTTATATAAGGGGGTTAAATGTTCACCATAACATATGAATAAAGATAAAGAAGGCCTTTTAGAAAGATTCCGCATGAATAAAGTGCAGCATGCGAAGTCATCTTTCGACGGTGTCGAAAGGATTGTTCAATGCTAGTAAAGTGAAGCGCATAAGAACTTTGGAGTAAACCTTCCGAAAGCATGAAGAAAAGAATTACTAAGACACAACAAAGCAGCTAGGTACAGAACTGCCAAGCACCTTCTACAGAGGTAGAAGGATAGTCTTGCAACCATTATTATAAAACAAATATTAAAGTAAAGGAGTTCAGATCAAACCTTTCAATGGAGTCGAAGGGATGCATCAATAGTGTATAGCAGTCCTAGACCTTTCGAAAGAGTCGAAAGGTTTCATCTCTCAACATTGAAAGAGCTCTTACCTTCCAAAGAGCATGGAGAAGTCAAAGCAAGAACAAACAACTCTATACTAACCTTTTCAAAAACATAGGAAGCCTTTCGGACCGGTTGGAATAGATACAAAATAACTTTCGACAATGTCGAAAGGTTTATGAAGAAGGCAATAGTCATAAGTCAGAAAAGAGTGAAAGACGACCTTTCGACAACATTGAAGGGAAGCACAGATATTTATAACAACTAAATGAAAATCAACCTTCCGACAAGGTCGAAGGGTTCATAACTATTAAGTGAAAGAGAAACCATCCAACAAGGTCAAAGGGTTCACAGTAGCGTATCAAAAGCAAACCCTTCGATAGAGCCGAAAGGTTCATGAAGTCATGGAGAAAAAAGACCCTTCGACAATATTCAAAGGTCAATAATGACATATGGAAGAGATATCTTTCGACCAGGACGAAAGGTTTACAACTGCAAATAAAACGGTGACCTTTCAACTTAGTCGAAAGTATAAACACGAAAGGAGGGTTGTCTGCATCTGTAAATAGGACCAAAGGGGCCAGTTTAGGGGATTAGATTTTCTAATTCTGCTCTCATTCTACAACTTCTGCTCCCACTCACTGGCAAACCCTTCGATAGAGTCGAAAGGTTCATGTTGAATATGCGATTATATGATTTTTGTTTGATGATAATAAACATATATATATTCGTTTAAATGTATTTGTTAAATGTACTATTTTATTTTTCATAGGTTAAATAAATATATGCTGAATAAAATTAAATAACACAGAATTTGAATTCAAACAGAAATTTTATTCAAACAAATATTTATTACAATTTTGAATCGTACAAATTCAAGCTCTCACTATACATATACAATTTTGATTATAATACATCACAATTTCATATTTACATTTAACCTCACTACACATCACTCAATTCGTATTTTATCTTCAACTTCATTCCAGTTAGAATCCAGCATCTGAGCAATCTGCAAAAATATACAATAACGCAGTAAAATTGAAAAAGAAATATTTCTGCAATATAAAATAAAATATGGATTCTGAAAATATTATTTGCCTCAGTTTTTTGGGTTGTTCGTCATCATTTACATTTGAATTCATCACACACGAACAATGTGACATGCACAGTGTATCACTGTACATGCCACAAGGCCATGCACACCGATATACACTTGATAATATTACAGGGACAAGTGAGCACAAGGTCAAACCCAAAATAAAAGGACAGGTTCAACTCAGGTGCAATATAAATAAAATCTCGACACGAGCACAAGGTCAAACCCGAGCATTTAAGCTGGATTCAACTCAATGTACAAATCATAATACAATAGTGTCGCATTGAGTCATAGAAACAAACTACAATGAACCAGCAATATGAAAAAGGGCAGTGGTCAGTACAAGGTAAAGACATATGCAATGCAACTTACATGTACACCATGACATCAAGGCCAGAAGCTCAAGTCAATGCACAACAACCTCGGCAAACAACAACAGAGTCTCAAATTCAAATATCAAACAGGTGAACCAAACTAGCCAACGCAACAAGACTCTAGTCAGTAAATACTTTAGTGGAAAAGATGAATACAGACATACTGCAAACACAAGTTGTACAAGATTGCCACCAACATAACAGCAACAATGAAGACCACAAGTGTGCAACTCGACTATCAAGACTCAGTGCAACAGGCAACATGAATAAACTAGCAAAGGCTAGCCAGCAACTACAAACTGCTCACAACAGACTAAAGTATGAATGACATAAAGCATGTTCACAGTTCAACATGACTGAAAGTACAGTGAATAGAAGTCAATGCAAACATACACTTGCAACAGAAAAACAATAGTGAACATCTCAATGAATATAAGATGTCGAAGTCAGGAAAAGTCAACCCAAAGCCGTGAAGGAACAGTAGTGATATCAAGAGTTAAATTCTGAAATACATATCAGATCAAAATATGCTACAGAAATGAATTTAATCAGTGTCGAAGATTAACATCAAACTGTAACGACCCCAGATTTTATTTTTTTATTTTTATTGATAATTAAAAGAATTTTTGAATTTAAATTGTAAAATTGATTATAAATGACAGCGAGTTTCCCCGATTATTATAGAAAATATGTTAAGTCATATGAATTTGAAAATTCGTATATATGTGAATATATATGTATATATTGGATTTGAAATAAAATCTTAAACATGGGGTTTTAAGAATAAATGAAACATAGAATAAAACGCATTAAACAAATTTGTTAAGGAACAAACACACTAAAACAACTTTTACAATTTGTACATAAAGTAAAAGGAATATATATCAAACATAAGCAAAACAGATATATGAAAGGAAGACATAAAATATATATGTAAAAGCAAAAGAAATATGTACAAACTAACAAAGTAAAGCTTTAAATAAAATAAAGAAATACGTTCAAATGTTAACAAATAACAATAACAACTTTATATCTATATAACATATTCAAAAGCAACCTAGCCAAGTAGCATAAGTATGCAAGCAAGAATATAAAACAAAGTCTATTAAACATAAACAAAGATAAAATAAAGCAAAGTAAATATGAAACATACATATGGAAGTATTGCAAAGCAAAGACAAAAGAAATGATAAAAGCATATTCAAGTATTTACAAATAAACAAACAAAATATACTTACCAAATAATACAATGTAAATAAATCCATACAAGATGAACTATAAAATATAAGTTTAACACATTGAACAAAATATGTACAAACAGTACAAAGGCTTGCAAAAGAAGCAAACATGAAATATACATAAGTATGTACAGCCGAAATCAAATGAACACAAATTATAAGTATATGGTACAATACAATTAATACTAGCATACAAAACAAATCAAGATTTCAGTCAACAAAATCTTTGACTAAATACAAACTAAAACATTTGAACAGCAAAACAATTAATGCAATATCTTAGCCACCAAATATTTTGATATTACACATAGCAGGTTGTATCACTAGTAAACAAAAAAAAAACAAAAAAATAAAAAAAAAAGATGATAAGTATAAGCTTCCTATATAAGCCAAAACTAATTAATGTTAGTATATACTAATATCCTATCAGCCACCATTGGAAAACAAAAATCTCTGGAAAAAAATTGACAAAAACAATCTTAGTACAAAATATGTCACCCTGTGTACAAACAGAAATAATCACCTGTAGAGTTCATCTCCTATATATCAACTTCTCCACATTTGAGTTCGAGCTGAGAAACTTTATTTGAAAACTTAAACAAAGATTCAATTTAAACAACACCTCAAATTCAACCAAACCAGAGAAACAAAGGAAGAAGATTTCCAGTATCAACTTCAAAACCAACTTTTCAAACTTCAAAACTTCTGGAAAACAAGATGTTTAAAGTGAGTAACTTATTGTCTTAAAATGTTCAAAGTATAAAACTGTTGCTTATATATAAATACATCTATGAATAAGTTTGTTTATATACATGTATGGATCCTCTGAGTGAAATTGAGAATTGGAAGTGTGTATAGGCTCACTGTTATGACTCTGAACACCAGAATTTGATTTCAAAAATCATTTCTTCCCAATCTATTCGATATTTGGATTTAGAGTCAAAATAGATATTGTCTGCTTAACCCTGAACTGAATTTTAAAAATAAATTCAAATTAAAATAACTTGTTATCACCTCTGGAAAGAAATATGTCTGAGCACAACTCAAACTTATCAAAAATTCGAATCTCTTAATTTACAAATTCAAGTATCTAAACTGAATCCCCATACAATAACAAGATTTTTAAACCTAATTTGATGATTTTTAATGGTGTGGTATGAGAGCAGTTTGGGTTCGTTCGATTTTTGCATTTCGAGTCGTCGTGGGCGATCGCGATGATGGGGGAGGTCAGGGATGAGGATGGAGGTGCGGGGGTGATCGAGGGGTCTGGGAAAGATGCCCGGAGCTTGAACAAAGCCTTGTGGTGGCGGCGGGTGGCGTTTGAACTCCGGTGACCTAGTTTCGAGGGGGTCGCAAATTTTTGTTTCGTTCGACACCATTGCTCGATCGAGTGTCACGTGGTTCTTGGAAATGGTAAGTGGAGTAGCGACGGATAGATGGCCGAAGTTTGAGGTTCGCTGGTTGTCACGGTGGCGAGGACGGCGGCAGTTCCAGGTTTAAGAGTTCCGGCTGTTCTTTTTCTTTTGTTTGTTCCAGGTTCAATTTGAAACTCGAATCCAAATTCGAGTTGAGTTAGAGATATCGGGTGATTGGGTCAGTGTTTGGGGACGTTCTTCGATGTGGGAAGGCCGTTGAACTTGATCGGAATCGATCGGGGTCATTGTGCATGTGCACGGTGTACCTTTGCGTTTCCTGTTGTTTTGTGTTTGGGTTGGAGGTAACTCGAGTGATTCTCGAGTAAACTGTTGGTTTACTCGAAGCAAGGAAGGGTTTGACCTGAAGCACTTTGCTTTGGTCTCGGGTTGAACTGGCTTGCTATAGGTTGTACAAAACTGCCTGTAGTTTAAATTTAAGACAAATCTAAATAAATTTAAATTGTGAGCTAGTTGTAACCGAAAGTTAAAACTAGTGTGAAGTTAGATTCAAATGGAACTTTTAATCTTAAAGTTGTAAAAAGAAATTTGGATTTTCAAATCAAAAATTTAAAGCCAAATTTCAATATGAATTCAAGTCTTTTGAATCCAAATCTGGAAATTTTAAATAAATTTTAAACTGAATCTTAAATCAAGATATAAATATAAATCAAGTTTGAATTGGAAGTTAGTAAAAAGAATAATAAAGTTTCCAGGTTTAAATTGTTTCAAATAGTTTAAACGATAAAATGAATTTGTATATTGATTTGAATTTAAATGGAATTGGACTTTAAATTCTCTCGACTTCTAGTGTAAGATGAATAATTCTTTAACTTGGAGAAAAAAAAAACAAAGGGTTTTGAATTGTTTGAAACTGTTAAAGTTATTTTCAACCTTAAATTTTAAACTGAAATGTAAAAAGTGAATTTGAAGGTCTTTAAGTACCTTGTTAATGATAATTTGATCATTAATAAGAAAAATATTCTTATCTTTAATAAATGAGGGTTTATAATTTGTAATTATTAAATTAATTAAAATGGATAATTAATGTTTTGAATTAATTTAGTAATTAAGAGTTAAATTTATTTAATTAAGATTTAAGCTTAATTAATTAAGGGATAATTAACTTGTCATTAAGAATCGTGAATTAATTAATCGTCGTTAAGAATTAATCAAGTTATAGTTAATATTTAATTAATGAAATAAGTAGGATTAATTAATGAGTTCTTAATGGTTATTCAATTTATAATCAATAAAGATGGATATAAGTAAATTTCTTTAGCAAAGTAATTAAAGAATTGTTATTAGTTAAATAAAGGTCATTACCTAAAATTATTTGAATAATAAATCTATGTGATTAATTTTCATAATTACTCTAGATCAATTAACTTAATAATAATCATTTGTGATGTGTAATTATTTAAGGGAAATAATTAATTGATTTTTGTTTACCATAACTAGTAAATTTTTCATAAAATTAATCTGATTTGAATTTAATCAGATAATTAGATAAATCCTACTTATGGATGTTTGGATTTTATTAAATGGTTGAATTTTTGGATATCCCTGCTATGTTTTGCTTTATGATATATCTTGATTTGTGTTGTGATCTGTGATATAATTTATTATCTGTGATATATATGTCGGTGTTATGTGAATGAAAGATAAGCGTTATAGTTTATATCGCTTATCAACTATATTTCTATGTTATAATCTGTGATGATTGATGATGTTGCACTATTGTGTTAAACCCTTGGACCACACTTATACACACACAAATATGGATTTCACGAGGAAATCAATTAAGTCACAGATTGTGAAATGATTTTTTTTTAAATTGAATATTTAAATTCAAATGTTTTGGAAATGGAATTAAAGTGGAAAGCTTTTGAAATGAAATTTCAAGGATGAAATTTATTTTGAATAACTTGATTGAATTTTGTAATTTAAATATTTTGATTTAAATTTAAATTCAATATTCGAAATTGAATTCTATGATTTGGAAATTAGGGACTGAAGATGTTATACCAGTTTATAGGGGTTAAACTATTTAAAGGTACTGATTTGGGAATTTGAATTTAAATTCAAAGGTTTTAACTCGAATTTATTGGATCTTTCTGAAATGAAGACTAATTGTTTTCAAATGATAAAAGCTTTCACCTAAATAATGAACGTCCAATTTGTGTTAAAAAGGATTTCAAGTTAAAAATGAAAAAGATTTTCCAAGTCATGGAAACGGTTTGAAAGCTATAAGTTAAATCTTTAATTTAAAGATTTAACGAGTTAATCCAATTAAAATGGGGATTGTTTTGAAATCCATAAATGGATCTTTGTGAATGGGGTGAACTTTGTGAATTAAATCTTTTGTTTAAAAGATTTAAAGTGGGGAAATTATTTAAACCATTGAAGGTTTTTGAAATAAATCTTTTGTTTAAAAGATTTGAAAATGGTAATTTGTTAAACCATTTGAAGAAAACTTTGAATTATTAAGTTGTGACTTAATTGAAATCCCATATCCATATATTTTAAATATTGCGCTCACTATTCGGTTTAGCCGGGAGAGGACCTTTGTGTCGTATAACCCATCCCGAATATGTGATTCGACGTATATAGATAGCATTTGAAGACCGGTGTTGAAGACCGGGTATTTGTGAGAACGATAGGATAACCTATCGATTGTCTCTGCACTGGGTAGCTCCTGGTATAGAGATCCCCTAAGTGATGGGAAGTCCAATCGGGATTGTGAATACCCGGATTGCAAGGGCTTCTTTGGAAGTGCCTTCGGTTCTGTTCGAACCCGGAACAGACTTGTATGGTTACATGTCTGACACTACACTTTGAGATATAAAGCAGTTTTCTTTCAAATACATATCTGTTGGTGGCGGAGAATTTATTCTCTTAGCTTAACACCCTTCTCTGAGACGTATGAGCTCAGAGGTTATGTAGTTGAAGGTTATCAGCAATATACTCCCAATTTGGTAGTGTGGCATGCTGAGTGCTGCTGTCTGTTGATGATCATTGTTTGATCATTTGTGATATGATCATTCGTTTGATCATTTATCTTTGTGATCATTACTTTGATCATTTGTTGACCCAAAGCATGGCTTTGTACCAAAGCGTAGCTTTGTGGGCGAGACTGCATCAGGACCTCACACCCCGGAAATGGTCAAAACAGGGAAGATGCGGCAAGGTTATGAGGGTCGCGCCCTTTAGGGTGTGTCATTCCCTTCTGGTAAAGGGTGGTATCATGGTATGGAGCCCAGATATTTACCTATGTGGTAGCTCCAATCTCATTTACTGTGTGGTTGTTGCTTAGAGGCGCCTCGGATAAAGGTCCCAAAGGACCGGGGAGTGGCTTGCTCGAGTAGTAGTTACCTAGTTACAGAGGTAACCCGGCTTTGTGTTGGCAGAGATCCGGTTAGGTTCTCGGGACGTCCCACCAGAGGCGATCCCATATGGCAGTAGGAAGTTCCTTAGCCTGACCATTTGTTGGAAAATCCAATCAAAACAATACGAGCCTTGTACGGTTTTAGTTGTATTACCTGCCATTCACTTATGGTGGCGCCCCACTGTTTGGATGGTAGCTATAGTAGGCATAGTTCGGAATGTCTATGCTGGCTAAGATTAATATTCTACTTTCGAAATGTTTTCTGCACTATGCACTTATATTAATAATATCAAAAGAACTTTCTACGTATCAAGCATGTTTGACTATCATAAGAAGAAATCTCCTCCAATTCTGCGTTTGCATTGTGTGTGTGGCGGGAGGTCTTATGGTAGTTTCATTTTCTAAAAGTATTGCGAATTTACTTTAAAATTCTCTTGTGGTTTATTTTAAAGGATAAACTGTTTTTGTTACTCACACCAGTCCCATGACTGACTCGGAGTTTATTGTTCCTTTCCTAAACTCTGGGTGCTCACCATTTTCCACACGAGCAGTCTAGAGTTGGGTTTTTCTGATAGTTAGGTTTGGTGGATTGTCTGGAGCTAGTTTCAGTCTTTGGATTCACACCAGTCTTGCTCTCTTAGTGAACGTGATAGGGGGTTCTCGATTCGCGGTTTGGTGTTGAACGGGAGACTCTTACCCCTACATGTCCTCTCTTAGTGAATGGGGATGGTTAGGCGTAAGCCGAGACAGTCGAAAGGCTGGCCGTAAAAGCAAGGTCTGGGATACCGGTGTATGCCACGGTGGGTCTGGGATGGTTGCAAAGCCTACCGGTCGCCGCTGAGTTCGTACTTCGTTACATTTGGTATCAGAGCTAAGGTTAAACTTTAGCTCAGGAGTGTAACACATTAAGTAACTCATTAGAGATAGGGTGAAGTATCCCTAGAATGAGTAATCCCTAAGATATCCATTCGTATGCCTCAGTAAACTCTTTTACTATCCAGTGATAGTAAGTATGAGTGCAAGAAGAGAACGAGATAGGGGACAGGGAAATACGACTATGTCAATGCCCTGCAATAGTGGAAGTAATTTTTCTCTATCGATCTTCTTTGATTCGTTTTCGAATTCTTTTGATTTCTTCATGATAGCTCCAGAAGAAGTTTCAGTGTGATGGTGGCCCTACGAATCGTTGTAGGAAATTCTTACTTTGTATTTTCATCGTTTCTTATTAGAGTTTGATTTAAACCTTAATTAATATTAATTGGAAATTTGGAACTGAACTTTGAAATAAATTGAAAATTTTAAATTGAGTTAACTTGATTAATAGGATATGAAGCTAACTTTGAATTGTATTGATAAAACGATTTTGGTTGAAAACAAATTTTGAATTTCTGTTATAACTTCTTGGGTAGAATAAAATATGAAATATAAACTTTGATGTATTTCTCAGCCTATAAAATTCTAAAATTAAGATCTTAATATTTGGATTTTGATTTTAATTGTAGAGAACAAATAGCGTTATCCGAGGAGGAAAGGTCAGGAGAGTGGGTGATTATGCTTCATCCAGTAGGGTACGAGATGATGAAGGTGAGTCATCAGTTCATAGGGAATTCCCAGTGGAGCCTGTAGTGCAGCCCCAACCACCAGTGGAAGAAGAAGAAGATGAGGAGGAATTCGAAGAGGAATTCGAAGAAGAGTTCGAGGAAGAATTCGAAGAAGAAGTTGAAGAGGAATTCGAGGAAGAGGTTGAGGCGGAAGAAGAACCTGAAGTGGAAGAAGAGTCCGAAGGTGACGAAGCAATTCATTGGGATTTGGATAATGCCGTGGATGATGATGATCCCATTGAGGACGAGGAGTTAAATGGTGGGTACCTTATTCTGGAAGAATCTGATCCGGAGGAGATTTTTGAGACAGACGATGAGGTTGAAGTGATAGACCTGTCAGGGCCTGAGAGGGAGAGTTCTGACAGTGAGGATTAGTAGTTGGTCGGTTTGACTTATTTTGGGGTATTATATAGGTATTTTGGACTTGAGATCATAGTAAAGGTTGGATGTTAGTAGGTTATGTATGACTATAACTCATGTACTAATATTTTGAGTAGTGTTTAATATAAAATATATTATGAATGGCCTGAAAATATCCATGTGTTACTAGTATAATTTGAATTACCATTAGTCTATTTTGTGTGTGTATAATTCGAGAGACGAGCTGTACAATTTCGAGGACGAAATTCTTTTAAGGGGGAAGTCTGTAACGACCCCAGATTTTATTTTTTTATTTTTATTGATAATTAAAAGAATTTTTGAATTTAAATTGTAAAATTGATTATAAATGACAGCGAGTTTCCCCGATTATTATAGAAAATATGTTAAGTCATATGAATTTGAAAATTCGTATATATGTGAATATATATGTATATATTGGATTTGAAATAAAATCTTAAACATGGGGTTTTAAGAATAAATGAAACATAGAATAAAACGCATTAAACAAATTTGTTAAGGAACAAACACACTGAAACAACTTTTACAATTTGTACATAAAGTAAAAGGAATATATATCAAACATAAGCAAAACAGATATATGAAAGGAAGACATAAAATATATATGTAAAAGCAAAAGAAATATGTACAAACTAACAAAGTAAAGCTTTAAATAAAATAAAGAAATACGTTCAAATGTTAACAAATAACAATAACAACTTTATATCTATATAACATAATCAAAAGCAACCTAGCCAAGTAGCATAAGTATGCAAGCAAGAATATAAAACAAAGTCTATTAAACATAAACAAAGATAAAATAAAGCAAAGTAAATATGAAACATACATATGGAAGTATTGCAAAGCAAAGACAAAAGAAATGATAAAAGCATATTCAAGTATTTACAAATAAACAAACAAAATATACTTACCAAATAATACAATGTAAATAAATCCATACAAGATGAACTATTAAATATAAGTTTAACACATTGAACAAAATATGTACAAACAGTACAAAGGCTTGCAAAAGAAGCAAACATGAAATATACATAAGTATGTACAGCCGAAATCAAATGAACACAAATTATAAGTATATGGTACAATACAATTAATACTAGCATACAAAACAAATCAAGATTTCAGTCAACAAAATCTTTGACCAAATACAAACTAAAACATTTGAACAGCAAAACAATTAATGCAATATCTTAGCCACCAAATATTTTGATATTACACATAGCAGGTTGTATCACTAGTAAACAAAAAAAAAAAAAAAAAAAAGATGATAAGTATAAGCTTCCTATATAAGCCAAAACTAATTAATGTTAGTATATACTAATATCCTATCAGCCACCATTGGAAAACAAAAATCTCTGAAAAAAATTTGACAAAAACAATCTTAGTACAAAATATGTCACCCTGTGTACAAACAGAAATAATCACCTGTAGAGTTCATCTCCTATATATCAACTTCTCCACATTTGAGTTCGAGCTGAGAAACTTTATTTGAAAACTTAAACAAAGATTCAATTTAAACAACACCTCAAATTCAACCAAACCAGAGAAACAAAGGAAGAAGATTTCCAGTATCAACTTCAAAACTTCTGGAAAACAAGATGTTTAAAGTGAGTAACTTATTGTCTTAAAATGTTCAAAGTATAAAACTGTTGCTTATATATAAATACATCTATGAATAAGTTTGTTTATATACATGTATGGATCCTCTGAGTGAAATTGAGAATTGGAAGTGTGTATAGGCTCACTGTTATGACTCTGAACACCAGAATTTGATTTCAAAAATCATTTCTTCCCAATCTATTCGATATTTGGATTTAGAGTCAAAATAGATATTGTCTGCTTAACCCTGAACTGAATTTTAAAAATAAATTCAAATTAAAATAACTTGTTATCACCTCTGGAAAGAAATATGTCTGAGCACAACTCAAATTTATCAAAAATTCGAATCTCTTAATTTACAAATTCAAGTATCTAAACTGAATCCCCATACAATAACAAGATTTTTAAACCTAATTTGATGATTTTTAATGGTGTGGTATGAGAGCAGTTTGGGTTCGTTCGATTTTTGCATTTCGAGTCGTCGTGGGCGATCGCGATGATGGGGGAGGTCAGGGCTGAGGATGGAGGTGCGGGGGTGATCGAGGGGTCTGGGAAAAATGCCCGGAGCTTGAACAAAGCCTTGTGGTGGCGGCGGGTGGCGTTTGAACTCCGGTGACCTAGTTTCGAGGGGGTCGCAAATTTTTGTTTCGTTCGACACCATTGCTCGATCGAGTGTCACGTGGTTCTTGGAAATGGTAAGTGGAGTAGCGACGGATAGATGGCCGAAGTTCGAGGTTCGCTGGTTGTCACGGTGGCGAGGACGGCGGCAGTTCCAGGTTTAAGAGTTCCGGCTGTTCTTTTTCTTTTGTTTGTTCCAGGTTCAATTTGAAACTCGAATCCAAATTCGAGTTGAGTTAGAGATATCGGGTGATTGGGTCAGTGTTTGGGGACGTTCTTCGATGTGGGAAGGCCGTTGAACTTGATCGGAATCGATCGGGGTCATTGTGCATGTGCACGGTGTACCTTTGCGTTTCCTGTTGTTTTGTGTTTGGGTTGGAGGTAACTCGAGTGATTCTCGAGTAAACTGTTGGTTTACTCGAAGCAAGGAAGGGTTTGACCTGAAGCACTTTGCTTTGGTCTCGGGTTGAACTGGCTTGCTATAGGTTGTACAAAACTGCCTGTAGTTTAAATTTAAGACAAATCTAAATAAATTTAAATTGTGAGCTAGTTGTAACCGAAAGTTAAAACTAGTGTGAAGTTAGATTCAAATGGAACTTTTAATCTTAAAGTTGTAAAAAGAAATTTGGATTTTCAAATCAAAAATTTAAAGCCAAATTTCAATATGAATTCAAGTCTTTTGAATCCAAATCTGGAAATTTTAAATAAATTTTAAACTGAATCTTAAATCAAGATATAAATATAAATCAAGTTTGAATTGGAAGTTAGTAAAAAGAATAATAAAGTTTCCAGGTTTAAATTGTTTCAAATAGTTTAAACGATAAAATGAATTTGTATATTGATTTGAATTTAAATGGAATTGGACTTTAAATTCTCTCGACTTCTAGTGTAAGATGAATAATTCTTTAACTTGAAAAAAAAAACAAAGGGTTTTGAATTGTTTGAAACTGTTAAAGTTATTTTCAACCTTAAATTTTAAACTGAAATGTAAAAAGTGAATTTGAAGGTCTTTAAGTACCTTGTTAATGATAATTTGATCATTAATAAGAAAAATATTCTTATCTTTAATAAATGAGGGTTTATAATTTGTAATTATTAAATTAATTAAAATGGATAATTAATGTTTTGAATTAATTTAGTAATTAAGAGTTAAATTTATTTAATTAAGATTTAAGCTTAATTAATTAAGGGATAATTAACTTGTCATTAAGAATCGTGAATTAATTAATCGTCGTTAAGAATTAATCAAGTTATAGTTAATATTTAATTAATGAAATAAGTAGGATTAATTAATGAGTTCTTAATGGTTATTCAATTTATAATCAATAAAGATGGATATAAGTAAATTTCTTTAGCAAAGTAATTAAAGAATTGTTATTAGTTAAATAAAGGTCATTACCTAAAATTATTTGAATAATAAATCTATGTGATTAATTTTCATAATTACTCTAGATCAATTAACTTAATAATAATCATTTGTGAAGTGTAATTATTTAAGGGAAATAATTAATTGATTTTTGTTTACCATAACTAGTAAATTTTTCATAAAATTAATCTGATTTGAATTTAATCAGATAATTAGATAAATCCTACTTATGGATGTTTGGATTTTATTAAATGGTTGAATTTTTGGATATCCCTGCTATGTGATGCTTTATGATATATCTTGATTTGTGTTGTGATCTGTGATATAATTTATTATCTGTGATATATATGTCGGTGTTATGTGAATGAAAGATAAGCGTTATAGTTTATATCGCTTATCAACTATATTTCTATGTTATAATCTGTGATGATTGATGATGTTGCACTATTGTGTTAAACCCTTGGACCACACTTATACACACACAAATATGGATTTCACGAGGAAATCAATTAAGTCACAGATTGTGAAATGATTTTTTTTAAAATTGAATATTTAAATTCAAATGTTTTGGAAATGGAATTAAAGTGGAAAGCTTTTGAAATGAAATTTCAAGGATGAAATTTATTTTGAATAACTTGATTGAATTTTGTAATTTAAATATTTTGATTTAAATTTAAATTCAATATTCGAAATTGAATTCTATGATTTGGAAATTAGGGACTGAAGATGTTATACCAGTTTATAGGGGTTAAACTATTTAAAGGTACTGATTTGGGAATTTGAATTTAAATTCAAAGGTTTTAACTCGAATTTATTGGATCTTTCTGAAATGAAGACTAATTGTTTTCAAATGATAAAAGCTTTCACCTAAATAATGAACGTCCAATTTGTGTTAAAAAGGATTTCAAGTTAAAAATGAAAAAGATTTTCCAAGTCATGGAAACGGTTTGAAAGCTATAAGTTAAATCTTTAATTTAAAGATTTAACGAGTTAATCCAATTAAAATGGGGATTGTTTTGAAATCCATAAATGGATCTTTGTGAATGGGGTGAACTTTGTGAATTAAATCTTTTGTTTAAAAGATTTAAAGTGGGGAAATTATTTAAACCATTGAAGGTTTTTGAAATAAATCTTTTGTTTAAAAGATTTGAAAATGGTAATTTGTTAAACCATTTGAAGAAAACTTTGAATTATTAAGTTGTGACTTAATTGAAATCCCATATCCATATATTTTAAATATTGCGCTCACTATTCGGTTTAGCCGGGAGAGGACCTTTGTGTCGTATAACCCATCCCGAATATGTGATTCGACGTATATAGATAGCATTTGAAGACCGGTGTTGAAGACCGGGTATTTGTGAGAACGATAGGATAACCTATCGATTGTCTCTTCACTGGGTAGCTCCTGGTATAGAGATCCCCTAAGTGATGGGAAGTCCAATCGGGATTGTGAATACCCGGATTGCAAGGGCTTCTTTGGAAGTGCCTTCGGTTCTGTTCGAACCCAGAACAAACTTGTATGGTTACATGTTTGACACTACACTTTGAGATATAAAGCAGTTTTCTTTCAAATACATATCTGTTGGTGGCGGAGAATTTATTCTCTTAGCTTAACACCCTTCTCTGAGACGTATGAGCTCAGAGGTTATGTAGTTGAAGGTTATCAGCAATATACTCCCAATTTGGTAGTGTGGCATGCTGAGTGCTGCTGTCTGTTGATGATCATTGTTTGATCATTTGTGATATGATCATTCGTTTGATCATTTATCTTTGTGATCATTACTTTGATCATTTGTTGACCCAAAGCATGGCTTTGTACCAAAGCGTAGCTTTGTGGGCGAGACTGCATCAGGACCTCACACCCCAGAAATGGTCAAAACAGGGAAGATGCGGCAAGGTTATGAGGGTCGCGCCCTTTAGGGTGTGTCATTCCCTTCTGGTAAAGGGTGGTATCATGGTATGGAGCCCAGATATTTACCTATGTGGTAGCTCCAATCTCATTTACTGTGTGGTTGTTGCTTAGAGGCGCCTCGGATAATGGTCCCAAAGGACCGGGGAGTGGCTTGCTCGAGTAGTAGTTACCTAGTTACAGAGGTAACCCGACCTTGTGTTGGCAGAGATCCGGTTAGGTTCTCGGGACGTCCCACCAGAGGCGATCCCATATGGCAGTAGGAAGTTCCTTAGCCTGACCATTTGTTGGAAAATCCAATCAAAACAATACGAGCCTTGTACGGTTTTAGTTGTATTACCTGCCATTCACTTATGGTGGCGCCCCACTGTTTGGATGGTAGCTATAGTAGGCATAGTTCGGAATGTCTATGCTGGCTAAGATTAATATTCTACTTTCGAAATGTTTTCTGCACTATGCACTTATATTAATAATATCAAAAGAACTTTCTACGTATCAAGCATGTTTGACTATCATAAGAAGAAATCTCCTCCAATTCTGCGTTTGCATTGTGTGTGTGGCGGGAGGTCTTATGGTAGTTTCATTTTCTAAAAGCATTGCGAATTTACTTTAAAATTCTCTTTTGGTTTATTTTAAAGGATAAACTGTTTTTGTTACTCACACCAGTCCCATGACTGACTCGGAGTTTATTGTTCCTTTCCTAAACTCTGGGTGCTCACCATTTTCCACACGAGCAGTCTAGAGTTGGGTTTTTCTGATAGTTAGGTTTGGTGGATTGTCTGGAGCTAGTTTCAGTCATTGGATATGCACCAGTCTTGCTCGACTTAGTGTATCGTGATGATGGTCCGAGCTGCTGTTGGAGTTCTCTCTTGAAGATTATATTGGAGTTATTTGTTCCGCTGCCAGTGTTATCTATTTTCTTTTCCGCTGCTATTTTATTGTATCATGTCTCTGATGTATATCGATATCTATTGTATCATCTGTTGTATCAGGATGTTGTATCAGATGTTGTATATTGATATTCTTTATTTTTTCTTCCGCTGTGTTGTTTACTTAATGGTGTTATAAGCTCCGGCGACTCGGATTTGAACGGTCGAATCTGCGGCATTCGAGTACGATGTAAAGTATGGATGTCGATTTTCGAACGAACAAAATCCGCTTCGTTACACAAACTAAGTCAGAAACTCACATAAGCAAGTTAATGCCGAAGCACCAAAGTCACGTACATAAACGACTTTAACATATGATCAGTGGCAAGCATATAAATTAGCAACGTGCAGCCACAAACAACCACAAGCACTTGAATTCACAAATCAATTTCAAGTTGAACATATCAAGACCGAAGTCATGAATGAACAATGTAAGTATCAAAGTCGTGGAAGCATACCGAAGTCAACGAGAAATTCATGAAACCAAACTATGACCGAAGTCAAATGCAACCAAGCCGTGGTGGCCACGAAATTCAACGGTGCCGTGATAGCTAAGTAAACAAACCAAGTCAAAATCAACACCGTGTTTATTCAAGTAAGTAGAAGAAGTCAGAGAAATCATCAGCATCAAAGTGAAATCGAACGGCCGCTCAAACAAAATTGACAAATTCAAATATATTTGTACGAACGAAAATCAAGGGTTACAAACCCTATATAAACAAATCATCATCGGCAATTTCAGAGCATCGAGTTCAAGTAAGCCAAAATCATAGAAGCAGAAGGAAAAATTACATACCAAATCAAAGCCGAACTCGATCAAGGAGGATAAGCCCCAAATAATTAAGTTGAAGAAAGCAAATCTAAGCATCAATCATCAAGCGGCGATTTCTCCAAAACCCTAATTTGGAAAAAATGGAACGAAGCCCTAATTTGCAAAGGCGAGAAGAGAGCTGCCGCTATCTCTAAAAAGAACAGGCCGAACTCAAAATTATAAAAAGAGAAAAGGGCCAGCTATTTTATAAGGGCTATTGTTTTTTAAGGGTTTTGTTTTGTTTTTAAATTGTTTTTAATTTGTAATTTCTTTTTAAACCATTGAAATTTCTAGTCGTGTGAATAGGGGACAAACTACGTGGCGTAGTTTGAGAATTCGCAACTAAGTGGCTGAGTTGTGGCAGGGTTTTGAGCGTAGAGTTAGGTTTAGTCGATAGCGGGTGTCGCGAGTTTTACGTGTGTAAGCGTCTGACTAACTAATTTCTAGTAGAAACCTTGGGAGCAGCACGTAGGCAGGGTTTCGCCGAAGCTGGGTAAATTCTGTGTTGTTCTGTTTCTGTTATTTATATTCTGCGTATCTGTGCTGCTATTATTTTGCTGTGAACTGTGTTGAAATCTGAATTGAATATTTCATAATAAATTTTTATAATTAATAGTATCACCCTATTCACCCCCTCTCTAGGGTGAAATCGATCCTACAAGTGGTATCAGAGTTAGGAACAAAAGCTGTTTTTGTTTTAAAATTTTGATTTTACAAAAACCAATTTTTGTTTTAAAAATTTGAATTTTTAAAATGGCTTCTTTTAATAATACTTTTGTTGAGGATTGTTCCAATATTATTCCTCCTATTTTTGATGGAACGGATTTTTTGAATTGGAAATTGAAAATGGAATTTTATTTAAAACCAGTTAATATTAAATGTTGGAATTTTATTGAAAATGGGTGTGATATAAATGACGAGAAAATTATCTCGATTAATGCTCTTGCTATGCATATATTATATTCTCATATTAATCAAGATAATTTTAATTTCATTTCTCATTGTGAAAATGCACAGGAAATCTGGAATACTTTTGATGCAATATATGGTGCAAAAGTCAACAGCAATGAGAAATCCTCCAAAACCGACTCAGTTAAAGAAATGTGTTTAACAGGATTTGTAAAAAGCAGTTGTGATGAGGATGATGATGATGGAGCAGCTGAGCTGGCATTAATAATGAAGAAATTCAAAAGGTGGAACCGCAAATACGGAAATCCAGCTCTAAATCAAAAATTAAAAAGCAGAATGATCAAAGCACTAGACAACTCGAAAGAACACGGGATCATTTGCAACAAACCCGGTGATATCAAGCCCAATTGTCCTCAAAATCAACGCGACTTTAAAAAGAAATCAAAAAGGAAAAGTTTTGCAGCCACGTGGAATACTAGTGATGAAGATAATAAAAGCGATAGCAGTGTAAGTGAGAAAGCAGATATGTGCCTTCATGGGAATATAACCGATAGCGACGATGACCAGCCAAGCGAGGTATCAAAACTTACTCACTTTGAATTACTTATTTATTTCCACGAAGTAAATGCCTGTTTTGAACGACTTAGGGAAAAATACGCTAAACTTGAATCACAAAAAGGCACTTTGATAGAATTAAATGAACAACTTGACCAATTAGTTAAAACCTATCAAAGTAGGATCCCTAAGTGTGATAAGTGTCCAACATTCGAAAAAGAAATTAAAAAATCAGAAATCAATATAAAATCACTTGAAAATGAAATTCTGATTTTAAAAGAAAGTGAAAATACTAGGAGAGAGAATTCTATCAAAAAGTGCACACAATTGTCAAACGAAAATGAATCTCTCAAAACACAAGTCCAACAATTGTCAACGACTTTAGATAAAGTTTCAAAACGTGAAAAATCGTTGAATATGCTATTAAGAAAGCAAACTGTTAATACGGTTAGAAAAGGACTTGGATATAATCAATCTAAAATTATTGAAAACAAGATTAATCAAGAAAATTCAATGTGCACAATTTGTAGAAAATATGGACACAATCACAATAATTGTTGGTATAGACCCAAACATGTGAAAACTATAGCGATTTGGGTTACAAAAGGCACAAATATAAAATCTCTCAAAGTTAAACAAATTTGGGTGCCGAAGGGAACAATTATAAATAGTTTTGGGTCTCCACAAAATTATTTTTCTAAATATTCTGCCACTAACAACCATGGACCTATAAAAACAAATAGGTCATAAAAATCTTTCATCGTGTAGGTGTGGTGGCAGGCTAAGGAACAACAATAGTGCCACTTGAATTTTGGTTGTTCTAAGGGCATACCGAGCGACAAGGAAAAGTTCCTTAGCCTAGTATAAAGGTGACAAAATCACAATGGACAACAATGAAAAATATCGTAAAGGTAAAACAGGTAATGGTATATTTTGAACGATATATTAAATGTGATAATCTGCACCGTATTCTGAATTGAATCAGCCAATAATGTGATAATGCCGATTTTGATTCTGCCATATTCAAAATAGTTGGCCAATTATATTCTTATGCCAAAAACACTATAAAATTCTCTAGATTCTTTGAATTACTTCATATATATTAGTTTGGATTAAAAATAGTGTTTTGTTGGCTAATACATTTGGTTATAATACGGCTAACTCTATATTCACGATTTTTGATTATTAACACGGCTTCAATTCAAATTCAAGAGAATGTCATTTAAAATACTATTAAAATTGAGTTTGAAATTTTTGGTGCACACTTCATGGTTTGGTCGATCAATTTCAATTAGTGATAATTATGCGTGAAAAAGAAATTCAGATGCAGATTACATTGGTAATCTAGTTGATAGAAAAATTACTAGTGGAACGTGATTTTTGAGACACTTAGTAACCGCATCATTCATTAAAAGAAAATATCTGCATATATTTCAAATATTTATTCAAATAGCAGAAAATTTTCTTATAAAATCCCTTTTAAAAAAAAATCATTTTTGACCTTATTTTTCAGATTGGTCATTTTTTGGAAAAAATTGATTTATAATTATTTCTGAATTTGATTTTAAATGATCACATTGACTAATCTGACTCCCTAATGATTATTGAAAAGATGAATAGTGATTGAAAAAGTGATGAGTGTTGATATTTATTATATATTATGACTCGAGACGGTATAATTAGTAAATTTCTTTAGAAAGTTAAACAAGAGTTATAAAAAAAATTTGTTGGTAAAAATTCCATGACCATCTCTATCTCTATCATATTTCTAACGACCATCACTCATCAAAATTCTATATAGTTTGTCGATATGTGGTACTTTAAACAGGAATCGTTCGTTTTTCATTTTATATTTTTTTAAAATAATAATAATAATAATAATAAATAAGTAAATACCAAAGTATTCACTCTCATTTAAAAGTCCTCACGGTTGTGCATGGGTGAATTACTTAGAATTTGTTATGTGCTTCCATGCTCATTTAAAAGTCCTCATGGTTATGCATGTATGGAACGCATATCAAAAGTTGATTTTTAAAATAAACAAGTTGATTCTAATCCCATTTAAAAGTCCTCACGGTTATGCGTGGTTAGAAGAAACTTGAATTCATTTTTTAAAATAAAATTGGAATACTACTAATCTCATTTAAAAGTCCTAACGGTTATGCATGGTTAGTAGATATTCAAATTCCTAATATAAATATACCACAAATAGACACAAGTGTATGGTTTTATATGATGACATCATTCCCATCATTCTAAAAGTGGAATATGCGCCTAACAAAATATTTATGATTTTTGTTTGATTTTTTATTGAAATTTAATATTTATATTCATTTGAGTTTTAATGTTGAATTAATATTGATCACTTTATCTCTATTTTCTCTAACACTATTACTCTTTTGCTGATAATAAAAAGGGGAGAGAAAAGTTAAGATTTTGTCAAATAAAATCAAGCAAAGGTCAAATAATTTCTATTTGCATCTAGGTTCATTTGCATATTTTTATTTGTATGCATATATGTAGGGGGAGCATTGTGTAGAGAGGAAGTATTTAAATAGGGGGAGCAATTAGGATATATTTATGATCAAATACATTTAACATATTCAAAATCTTAAATATATGTTTGTTATCATCAAAAGGGGGAGATTGTTGAATATGCGATTATATGATTTTTGTTTGATGATAATAAACATATATATTCGTTTAAATGTATTTGTTAATGTACTATTTTATTTTTCATAGGTTAAATAAATATTTGCTGAATAAAATTAAATAACACAGAATTTGAATTCAAACAGAAATTTTATTCAAACAAATATTTATTACAATTTTGAATAGTACAAATTCAAGCTCTCACTATACATATAAAATTTTGATTACAATACATCACAATTTCATATATACATTTAACCTCACTACACATCACTCATTCACTCAATTCGTATTTTATCTTCAACTTCATTCCAGTTAGAATCCAACATCTGAGCAATCTGCAAAAATATACACTAACGCAGTAAAATTGAAAAAGAAATATTTTTGCAATATAAAATAAAATATGGATTTTGAAAATATTATTTGCCACGGTTATTTAGGTTGTTCGTCATCGTTTACATTTGAATTCATCACACACGAACAATGTGACATGCACAGTGTATCACTATACACGCCACAAGGCCGTGCACACCGATATACACTTGATAATGTTAGAGGGACAGGTGAGCACAAGGTCAAACCCAAAATAAAAGGACGGGTTCAACTCAGGTGCAATATAAATGAAATCTCGACACGAGTACAAGGTCAAACCCGAGCGTTTAAGCTGGATTCAACTCAATGTACAAATCATAATACAATAGTGCCGCATTCAAGTCATAGAAACAAACTACAATGAACCAGCAATATGAAAAATGGCAGTGGTCAGTACAAAGTCAAGACATATGCAATGCAACTTACATGTACACCATGACATCAAGGCCAGAAGCTCAAGTCAGTGCACAACAACCTCGGCAAACAACAACAGAGTCTCAAATTCAAATAACTGTAACGACCCATAAAATTTTAGCAATTTTTAATTGGTATTTAACGTATTGAATTGGATTTTGAGAAATTATTAATAATAAAATTTTGAAAAAAAAAGAAAATATGTTATGTATATTAATGATTTGTAGTACGAGCTGTGTACATATATTTTAAAGTTTGGTTGTGGTTATACCTATAAGATCTAGTACAAAAACTTTATAAACTATTATTTATACTATAATATAAGTTAAGTTTGATGTAAATTTGGTAGCATAGTTCATTTCTATTGGGTATAAATATCAATAGCGTGGGTAATAAATTTACGGTCTCCTTTTGCTTTTCAGCAAGGTGTGTAAATTTTAAGTATGTTGAGTACGTTCCATATATAGTTATTTTGGAAAACCACTGTATATGCATGATGGTCTATTTGAAGTGTATATATAGTAAAGCGTATTTATACCAAGTTTTATTTAATTTATATGTGTTATAATAGCTATATATATATGTTAGTCTTGATACTAGTATATAGTTTTACTGAAGTTTGATTTCTAGTCATGTTAAATATATATATATATTTGATTTTGGGTTTTTGTGTCACCATTTCCAGTTTATTTTAGTGCATATTTAGTATATCTATACATATGTCGTCAGCTATAAATACGATAGTTAAGGGTTTCATATATCATATGAAGCAAAGAAGAAGAGAAGTATATACTATATTTAACTACATATATGAAGTATATGTTTTAAGGGTTGATTTAAGGTCTGCATTAAAAAAAGTAGTTGTGATTACCATTATTTCATATTGTACCTTCTATATTCCTGACTGACTTTCAGCGTTCATTCATTCATTTTAATTGTGGGTTTTTCTTTTCTCTCTCTTTTCTTATAAATAATTGTACGCATTCATCTCTTTCCCTTTCTTATATTTTGTCCCTTCATCATCTTTTAGCCGTTAATTTTGTTTCGAAAATCAAGAAAATTTGTATACGTTTTATTCTTTTTGAACGTTTAATAATAAAGATAAATCTGCATAGTATAATCAGATATGAATTGAGATCTAGGAAATAAATAAATATAAAAACGTATAACATGCCACTAATAATAAATTGCTTTAATAGCTTCTCAATTAGCGTACAGCTGTTTCCATCCCATGCCATGTCAAAAGTTTGAAACGTAATAAATGCTATATGATTATTTCGCATTTATTTTTTTTCCTTTATTATTTCCTGTACGTTTTCATTCCAATCTAAATTATAACTTTTTGATTTCCATGCCTTTTCGGATCTCAAACGCGTAGCCCAAGGAATATTTCTTTAATAATTTTCCTAAAAATCAGCTTTTGGCCGTTTTATTGCATTGATTTCAAATTGTGCCCGTTTGTTTTTCTCATTCCTCTCATACGTTACCACTTTTATTTATGCTCGGGACACAGCTCATTTTTTTTCCTTCGTTCCCTTTCTTTTATTTGCTTCCTTCGTTTCCATCGGTTCAATTATATAGATTTTTATATTCGTTGCACGTTTACATTCATTTATTTTGACCAGTCCTTCCTTTGTTATTCCCCTAATTTTGTGCGTTACTTTACCATAACCAATGCTCCGTATTTATTCGCTTTAATCTTTTCAGCTGAATTTGACCATTACTATTCAAATCAATTCATATTTATTGTATACGTTTCGTATGCAACGGTTCTTTTCTTTATTTATTTTGCCTTTATAACCTTGTTTGACTTCGTTTCTTTCATATTGCAAACTGCTGTCACTTCCAATCTCATTCCTCATTTTAAGTTTTCTTCCTCCTCCTTCTTCCATTTTTCTTTCTACAGATCCACCTATTTTCTCCCTTCTTTTACCGTGCTTCCACCTCCCATCGCTTCGTCACCCACCACATCCAACTCATCCCTCTCCCTCCGCGTTTTTCTCTCCTCCTCTCATGCACATATCTCTCTACACGTGTTGTCATCGCCTGCATGCTCAGTCATCCTCAGAGCCTTCACCATCAACAATCATGCCACACGTTATCTTTGAGTAATAGGTTAGCATATATTTATAATATATATGTGTTATTGTATATTTTCTATAAGTCTGTATTTGGAATATGTGATCTGTCCTACATGATTTTAAATTCATGTTAGTTATGTATCATATGGTATTATATATATGAGTTCATAACAGTATTTTTTTTTTCTTTTTTTTTCGTTCATAGTGTGTATGATATTATACTATGTATAGAGATTTGATAACTTGATTGTTTTATACTTTATGTGTCACGTTGGTATTCAATTTTAAAAGTTTGAAGGTTATATATTAGTTAATATATAGTTTAATATATGTCAGTAATGTATATCTATGCAGTAATATTGTATGTATTATAGCAAAGTAAGTTTTTTTTTTTGATTTAAGATATCATATATACATCTTATAAATATAGTATGGTTCCAAGTATGAAATGTTTGCAGTTTTCAGATTCTATATAATATAAAATTTTGTTCGCATGTTATAAAATTTGATAAGTGTATATATAAATATTATATAAAAAGTTAGTACATATATAAAACGTAAAGCATACTCATCTTATCAGTCGATTGTATATGTATTTAAATATATGATATGTTTAAAGCTATGTATTTTGTGAATAACTGGTTATAAGTATATATATACACATTTGATTTAAAGTTATAAAGGTATGCATATTGTGAATTAGACTATATTAATGGTTAGCTTACAAATATTTATATAGTTTTATAGGGAAGTACGAGCTATGTGGGTTATATTTTTAGCAAGCGTATTGTTACCACTTTAAAATGGGTGAAGTTTTACAGTTTACGGTCTATTTGTGTAAGTGTGTAATGTATGTTTAATTTAATAAAGTTATGATAGTTTTGTATAAAATGTTTAACTATTTATATATCTGATATAATGATAGTTCATATCTGATAGAGCTTATATATTATAAAGTTACAGGATACGTTAGTTTTATACGCTAGTTAATATATATATTTAATAATTGACTAAAATGTTTTCAGTGTGAGTTTACTTTTTTTAGTGTTGGATTTTATACGGCATAGTATGTATACTTGTTCACAGTCTATATAAGTATATAAGTGCATGTGTCATTATAAGTATTTTGTTGTTTATAAATCTCGAGACATATATATGCGTTTAGGTGTTTGTTTCAGACTTACGTAATATATATATATAACCGAATATAGGCTATGCATTTGGAATTTCTATATATACATTTTTATTATGAACATATATAGGTTGCTTTCATGGGTTTTTTTTTTAAGTAATATATATTACAATAAGTGGTTATATTGTTTTTATAATAATTATTGACTATAAAATATAATACAATGGTTTTTTTTTGGACGAATTATGTTTAAATTACATATAGGTATATATAGATTTTAAATATACATTTTTAATTTGAAAATTGGTTTTGGGAGAATTAATATCATAATAATTTATATTTTTTTTCTGTAATATCAAAATTGATTCGATTCATTCTCATCGATTTCCCATTATCAGCCTTGTCCGTCGTGCCTATTTTCTGCATCAAATCTTGTCCATCCAGCGTTGCTTTGGATTTCGTAGCTTATTTCATCATCATATATCTCTAGCCTCGAAAGGTGAGCAATCACTCACGATTAACGTTCTTTTATTTATTAAATTTAATTTCAATTGAAATGACAATTGAAATATGCTGCTGTTAGATTTAAATTGTTATATATGCTTTTATCGGTAACTGTTCACTTATGGGATATGATACCATATCTTATTGTTTATATTTATTTTGATGATATATGCTTGTTGTTATTATTATTTTCATATCTGTTATCACTCTGCAAGTTCCCTATTAGTATAGAAATCACTATGGGTTGAAAAGATACATACCCGAACGGACTTTAGAATAGGATAATTTCGTTACGGGTTGAAATGATAGACCCAAGCGATTTTTGATTTAATTTAAAATTTTGGATTTCGGGTTGAAATGATATCCACCCGAATATATTTAGTGTACGGATTGAAATGATAAATATCCGTAGCACTTGACTATATGGTAGGAAATATATATACAGACACCGTTGGTCCATATAAATATTTTGAAATTATTTCTATAATTTTGGAAAGAAATATACGGTTTAATAAATTTTGATTCTTAAGATATTATATAAATGGAAATTTTATATATAGATTTAGTCGTAATATTTGATTTAAATTAGATTGATTTAATACATATAATATAGTTGAGTATCTATGGAAATCTATATTTCAAATAGATCTTTCTCGTAATAAATTGAAAAAATAGGATTGGGAGGTACATTTGGGTTTATTAAAAATGGTATTTAAATAAGGATTTATTTAATTAAATCGACTTGAATTGAACTTGTAAATATTAAAGCTTTGAGCTATATTGGAATTTAAATGGCGATTTCGAGATTTAGATCTGTATTTGAAATAAATATAGTTGAATTTGTTATTTAGAAACTAAACTGAATTAAAATATAAATTTAGGTTGAACTAAATTTGAATTTATTATTTAGAAGCTAAATTGAATAAAAATTAGTTTGAAACGTTGAATACTTAAAGTTTGAAATATATTGGAATATAAAGGGGGTATTTTGTGATTTCAAATTTGAATTTGAGATTGATAAATTGGGATTTGAATTTAATTTGAATGGGAAGGTTGGGTTAATGTTGAAACGATTTGTTAAGTTGAGGGAATTGAAAATACTTTACTGTATAAATTATTTAATATATATAAACACTATTTGGGAAATATAGAGATATTTGGAGTGAAAATAATGTTTTGGTTTTGAAGTATAAATTAAGATGAAAGAACCACGGTGTTATAGTGTATATTTCTACCCTGTAGATAGTTCCATGGACCCTTAGAGGATGGTTATTCCAAACATTCTTTGAGTTAATTATATTTCAGTTGATATTTCACTTGAGTTAGATTTATAGATATAAGAATGTTAATCCTGACTCGAGTGTTTTGTGTTTTGCTTTACGCTCGGGTCAGACTGAGTGATACAGCATTTGAGACTCACCTTCGAAGTTGGAGCCTTGCTTGAAGATCCAGCTATCTATCCTTTCAGTCATCCTGTTGATTTGTTCAGAGAAGTCATCTGCGCATACTGGAGACTTCACTATATCTAAGATATTCAATTGTATTTATTTCTATCTCCAATGTATATAGTAGCTTCATAAACTACTATTCTTTATCTATTCCGCTGCATTGTATTACTCTGTGTAAGTGATCTATGATTGATTTATTTACTGTATATTTTAAGTTTTGCCAAATTTTTATTAACAATTCGGTATTTTGAATTATTCAAGTCGGACATGTACGGTTTTATTGTCGAATTTGAATGGTCCAAAATAGCGGGTCGTTACAATAACAAACAGGCGAATCAAACTAGCCAACGCAACAAGACTCAAGTCAGTAAGTACTTCAGTGGAAAAGATGAATGCAGACATACTGCAAACACAAGTTGTACAAGATTGCCACCGACATAACAGCAACAATGAAGACCACAAGTGTGCAACTCGGCTATGAAGACTCAGTGCAACAGGCAACATGAATAAACTAGCAAAGGCTAGCCAGCAACTACAAACAGCTCACAACAGACTAAAGTATGAATGACATAAAGCATGTACACAGTTCAACATGACTGAAAGTACAGTGAATAGAAGTCGATGCGAACATACACTTGCAACAGAAAAACAGCAGTGAACATCTCAATGAATATAAGATGTCGAAGTCAGGAAAAGTCAACCCAAAGCCGTGAAGGAACAGCAATGATATCAAGAGTTGAATTGTGAAATACATGTCAGATCAAAATATGCAACAGAAATGAATTTAATCAGTGCCGAAGATTAACATTAAACTAAGTCAGAAACTCACATAAGCAAGTTAATGCCGAAGCACCAAAGTCACGCACATAAACGACTTTAACATATGATCAGTGGCAAGCATATAAATTGGCAATGTGCAGCCGCAAACGACCACAAGCATTTGAATTCACAAATCAATTTTAAGTTGAACATATCAAGACCGAAGTCATGAATGAACAATGTAAGTATCGAAGTCGTGGAAGCATACCAAAGTCAACGAGAAATTCACGAAACCAAACTATGACCGAAGTCAAATGCAACCAAGCCGTGGTGGCCACGAAATTCAACGGTGCCGTGATGGCCAAGTAAACAAACCAAGTCAAAATCAACACCGTGACTATTCGAGTAAGTAGAAGAAGTTAGAGAAATCATCAGCATCAAAGTGAAATCGAACGGCCGATCAAACAAAATTGACAAATTCAAATATATTTGTACGAACGAAAATCAAGGGTTACAAACCCTATATAAACAAATCATCATTGGCAATTTCAGAGCATCGAGTTCAAGTAAGCCAAAATCGTAGAAGCAAAAGGAAAAATTACATACCAAATCAAAGCCGAACTCGATCAAGGAGGAGAAGCCGCAAACAATTAAATTGAAGCAAGCAAATCGAAGCATCAATCATCAAGCGGAGATTTCTCCAAAACCCTAATTTGGAACAAAGGGAATGAAGCCCTAATTTGCAAAGACGAGAAGAGAGCCGCCGCTATCTCAAAAAAGAACGGGCCGAACTCAAAATTATGAAAAGAGAAAAGGGCCGGCTATTTTATAAGGGCTATTGGTTTTTAAAGGTTTTTTTTTGTTTTTTAATTTTTTTTAATTTTTAATTTCTTTTTAAACCGTTGAAATTTCTAGTCGTGTGACTAGGGGACAAACTGCGTGGCGTAGTTTGAGAATTCGCAACTCAGTTGTTGAGCTGTGGCAGGGTTTTGAGCGTAGAGTTAGGTTTAGTCGATAGCGGGTGTCGCGAGTTTACGTGTGTAAGCGTTTGACTAAGTAATTTCTAGTAGAAACCTTGGGGGCAGCACGTAGGCAGGGTTTTACCGAAGCTCGGTAAATTCTGTGTTGTTCTGTTTCTGTTATTTATATTCTGCGTATCTGTGCTGCTATTATTCTGCTGTGAACTGTGTTGAAATCTGAATTGAATATTTATAAGCTTCCCGCAATAAATTTTTATAATTAATAGTATCACCTTATTCACCCCCCTCTAGGGTGAAATCGATCCTACAGTTCATGACGGTATAGAGAAAAGCAGACTCTTCGATAATATTCAAAGTTCCATAATGACATATGAAAGAAAAACCTTTCGACAAGGACGAAAGGTTTACAACTGCAAATAAAAGGGTGACCTTTCGACTTAATCGAAAGCATGAAGACGAAAGGAGGGCTGTCTACATATATAAATAGGACCAAAGGGGTCCAGTTGTGGGGATTGGATTTTCTCATTCTGCTCTCATTCTACAACTTATGCTCCCGTTCACTACGTTTTTAACCCTAATTTAGAAATTAACTTGGGGATTTTCCTCTTAAACATTATATCGAACTTCATTATGAGAAAATAAAGAGGATGATCGCTTGTGATCAACTTTGAATTTGGGGATGATCATGATTAGGCGTTAATTTAATATTAACGGCTGATCATACATGATTTATTTCTTACCTTCTTCGTTTATTCCGAGTACATGTCATGGAACCATCAAGGGGTATTTTCACGAATTATATTTCCTTATATATAAAATTTATGATTTTGGCTATGAAATGGAAATAAAACTTGTGACGTACGATATTAGATCCCCGATACGGTTTTGTGACATATTATATCAACTCTTTATGAATCAGTAATCCTTTTAAAGGAATTCCATGAAAGGACTATCAACCCAAGAGGTTGAAAGCAATAAAGAAATATAGAATAGAGTAAGCATCTCTTTCCGACAAGGTCGAAAGGTCTTGAATACAACCTTTCGACGTGATCGAAAATAGATGAAAATATTAATGATTGACTACTTTCAACCTCCAAGAGAGATGAGACTGGATAGAGTGATAATGTTGAAAGTTATATGAATATGAATAGCTTCAAGAGACAATTATTATTATGGTTGAAAGGTTGGAGTGGCCTCATAAACCTTTCAACAAGGTCGAAAGGTTTGATAAAATTTACCGTCCCAACTAAGTCGAAAGGTTAGAGCATAACCTTAACCTTTCGACGTGGTTGATGGGTTAGTTATTCTTCCATCATACTATCCAAGCCAATAAAGTCAGGAATGGTTTCCTTAACTTTCGACAATGTCGAAAGGTTCGGCACTTTGTCACTCTTTTTGGTCAGGTCATTTTAGTCGAAAGTTAAAGCTATCACCTCAATCCTTTCGATTTAATCATTCTATTTGAAAGATATGCTCTCAATGACATGATTCACCTTAAGCACATGGTTGTGTCCATATAAAATAATCTTATACCAAGCATTGGGGATGTTGAAAAGATTTCTTGTTAACACAATTCCATCATTGTGGATGTAGGCAATCAACACCGTACCACTGTAAATTTGTGTATTCTTGTTTTCTACTTATTTCTCCCTTTTTAAGTTTAATTATTCACTTTATTTCTCTACTTTCAATTTATTAGGTGTTTGTGCCAACTTTTGGTGCAAATTATTTAATTTGGGAGAACTCTTATTAGAATTTTTAATGAGTTGTGCCTATTATGGGCTTAGTTGATTTCATTTCATCTACTATAATTAGTTTTTATGTTAGAGCATTCGGATTGTATCCAACAATTACATAAAATAAATTCAATCTTGAGGTCGTGAAACTTATGTTTATAACATAAATTAGTCAACTATTGTTGGTCAGTGATCCACATGAGGTCACCAATGAGCGAATTTCATATATAGCCTCTCAACTCACATGACCTGTCAACTCCTTGATATAGAATGCGTAGGAGTTCCTATCAACTCATATCTTATAAGATCTCGTAAGCTATGCTTTATATGAAATTAAATTTAACATGTATACTTACACTTAAGTGCATATCCTTATAGAAAGTAGTTAACACAACTTCACTCATCATCAATCATACTTTACCCAACAAGGTTCAATTACTTCTTATCGATATATATTACGGGTCATAGGAAGGAGTGACTTTGAGTTTTAATCCTATTTGATGTAGGTACTTTTAGAACTCTTTCCAATATATACTCACTTTTGATCAAATCGAATTGTATTATTTCCTTTGGTATATTTTCTACTTCCATTTTGGTATCGTTTGACCTTGGACTAAATACATTTATTTGTTTCAATCTAAAGTGTTCACTTTGATAAAGTTAGTGGTATGCCTTGGGCGAAATTATGTATTTTTGTTACATATATCTAACTCAATAAACAATCTTGTTCAAACTTGAAAGGTATTTTCTTTCTACTATATACTTCTTAAATTTGTGATATAATTAATTAAGTAATTAACGTAAAGCATATTAAAAAGAAAATCCTAAAATGATATGTTATGTGATAGTAATTACAATGTGTTTTAATCATGATAAATTTATTGCATCACAAATAACATATTATTTTAAACGTTCCTAGTCAAGATGTTTCAAGACGGGATATCGATACGTCCGCTGAGACTAGAGTGTGTAATGCTCCTCAAATGTTGGGCGACATATTACTCATGGCTATAGGGACACCAAGGGTTATGTACTGATAGTTATTGGATAACTATGAAATGATTCGCTAAATAATTTTATGCTGGTTAATATAACTAATGTCAAATAGAGAATCTTGAAGTGTCAATGTTATACAGTTCCCTCAACTTAAGAAAATAGTGGAACTTCAATGTGAACATTCCACCATGATTATAGTTAGATTATGGGACGACATCTATTGAATGACTAAAGTTGGGTTTGAGTTGAAGCATTGAAGTGAAATAATATTCGATAGAGAATTCATTTCCTCGGTTATATAGAGTTAGTATCACAGTCAACTATAGTCAACTCAAAGTAAAAGTCACTGGTCAAAGTTGTAAAGTTAATAATAAATGTTATTGTTGAACCAAGAACATTGTTTGTAGACTGACTAAGTGAATATGGATGATATTTCATATGTCCTAATGTGATATGGAGTTAATGAAGTGAACTAGTGTAAATAATCGTTACTGCTTGTTACCGCTTATAGTTAACAAAAATGGATTTTACAGAAAGATGAGTAAGCGATAAATTTAGCCAATATATCACACTATTAGCTCAGATGATGCGTGAATGTTAATATTTGAATTGTTTGATATTAGTTGCTGATTCAATTTATACCTTTGAGTTGCACAACCAAAATGATGAATACTTCAAATGAACCACGCAATCTAATCGATTTAAAATTATTATAAATTAATTCTTTAATTAATATTTTTGAAATATTAGGTATTAAATTTTATTTGATTTGTTTAAGTACCATTAGTATTTAAAAAGTGCGCATATAAAAGTTATAGACATGCGTAATGATGTTGGCAGATATTTAAATTGGATTTAAATAGAATAAACACCAAGTGGGTTTTAAATAAATTTAAATTATTTAATATTTTTGAAAAATTAATTATTAAATTTTTATTTTACTTGTTTGAATACCATTGGTGTTTAATAAAATGTGTATATAAAATTTATAAACGTGCGTATGAATATACGATATCGATAGAATATTTAAATTGGTTTTAAATAGGATTAATGATGATTAGATTTTGGAATTTTTTAATCCCAGATCCTCCATGTTGTGAATGGCGAAAATAGGAGGGAGAGGAGGAGTTTTTGATTTTGAAATGATAGGGAAAATCATAATTAAAGGACGGTGAATCACACCTCCCTTTAATTATAATTTATTTCCACTTTAAGTGATTTCATTCAGGCATCTGCTCCCATCCTGACACCTATTTCAATCGAATTTTTCATGGTGGTCTAGGGTTCATAGTTCTAAAATAAATATAAAAGGCAGATATCTCTTAATTGTTGCAAGATAGATAGATTGACTAATTGAATGTAACGACCCAATTTTTAGACTCTCCAAAGTCGATGTTGATACGCCCACTATATTAAATACCATACAATCGAATGACGGAAAACTGAACCGTTAGGGTTAAAGAAGAAGAAGATAAAAGATGAAACAGAAACAATAATAGAATCTCACATTTCGCAGCGGAACAAATATAATAGATAAATGAATATCTTTTAAAACAAAAACACTATATCAGTTTATACATTACATTATCAGAGTTTACAACGACACAATGCAACACTAGCAGTTATTTTAACTTGCTTACATATTAATATTGACTAACACCAACCCAAATGCAATGGACACTACATAGTATAAGTGATACATCACGCCATCCAGTTTGAACTCCAGATCTCCACAGCAACTTCTTGACTTTGCTCCAGAATAATGATAACCTGAATCTAGGCTGTCCGTGTGGAAAATTATGGGCACCCGGAGTTTAGAAAGGGAACAATAAACTCCAGGTCAGTCATGCGACTGGAGTGAGATCTTAAAAACAGTTATTTTCACAAAGATTATAAAAAGAAAACCGCTATGCTTTTGAAAAATGAAACTACCATAAGGCTTCTCGCCACACACACAATGCGAACGCAGAATTGGAGGAGATTTCTCCTTATGATAGTCAAACATGCTTGGCACGCAAAATCCTTTTTTTATTATTATTAATGCATAGTGTGGAAAACATTTTGAAAGTATAATATTAATCTTAGCTAGCATACAACCATTGTTGTATGCCTACTATAACTACCATGTTCAATAGCAGGTTACCGCCACATTCCATGGCAGGTTATACAACTAAAACCGTATAGGGATCGTATTGTTTCTTTGGATTTCCAATAAATGGTCAGGCTGAGGAACTTCCTACTGCCACATGGGTACGCCTCTAGAGCGACATCCCGAGAACCTACCCGGATCTCTGCCAACATAAGGCCCGGTTACCTCTGTTACTAGGTAACTACTACTCGAGTATGCCATTCCCCGGTCGTTTGCGACCTTTATCCGAGGATCCTCAACCATAAAGAAACAACCACGAAGTATAATAAATTTGCAGTAACCACATAGGTTAAATATCTGGGCTCCATACCATTATATAACCCTTTTCCAAAAGGAAATGACATACCCTAAAGGGCGCGACCCTCATAACCTTGCCGCATTCTTTCTGTTTTGACTATTTCCGGGGTGTGAGGTCCGACGAGGTCTCGTTCCACAAAGCTATGCTTTTCATAAAGCCATGCTTCGATCAACAAATGATAAGCAACACTTCGTATGCCACATTACCAATTTGGGAATATATCACTAGTAACCATCAACTACATAACCTCTGAGCTCGTACGTCTCAGAGAAGGGTGTTAAGCAAAGAGAATAAAATCTCCGCCACCAACAGAAATATGCTTGATAGAAACCAACTTTATATCTCAAAGTGTAACTTCAGACACACATCCATACAAGTCCATTCCAGGATCGAACGGAACCGAAGGCACTTCAATCAAGCCTTTGCAAATCCGGATATTCACTGATCATGTCCGGAATCCCCATCACAAAGGGTGGTAAAATCTATATACCAGAGCAATCCGATGCAGAGACATTCGAGAGGTAATCCTTTCGCTTTCTAAAAATACCCGGTCTTCAACACCATCTTCATATGCAATCTCATTTCGTTGTATCATTATTCGGAATGGGTTTTATGACATTAAGTCCTCTCCCGGCTAATCCGAATAATGAGCGCTTATTTTCAAAAGTAAGTGTTCAATCAGATTCAAAAAAATCACAACAAATTTCTACTTTGATCTTTTAAACAAAAGATCCATCACAATCACAAAGGTTCGATGTGGTTTTCGAATATCCATTTGGAATCCAACCACCGGTCGCATCGAAATTCAAATGTCGTTTAAGGGTCAATATTGATAGTCGGTTATTTAACTATCAATCAACATTCACAACAACTACCATATTTAAAATATTTTTTCCCAAATTATTCATTTTCAAAATATCTTTGCCAGATATAAATTTAACACTTCAACTATTTGAAAAAAAAAAATCAAATCACTCTTCACCTTTCAATCTTTTGAAAAAAAAATTCAAATCATTTTCCATCCTATGGAATAAATTTCCAATTTTTTTTTTATTTATTTCCACAAAAAATCTGCTGAGTCTGAATACTTTAAAATAATTTAAATTTCTTATCCAACATATATACTTAAGAATATTTAAAATAGAACTATTTTAAAATACTTATTTAAATATTAGTTATGAAAATATTATACTAATATCTCATATAAAAATTCAAGTCCAAACTAATTTTTAAAATAAAATTAGTAGATAGGGTTTAACTATTTAAATATCCATTTTCTAAAACAAATATCAATTAAAACTATAAATGATCACTTCTATAATAAATTAAAATAAATCTTTACTTTAAAGATCTTCAAAACAACCTAAATAAATAATTTCTCCAAAATATTCTTTCATTAATACCATCTTTACAACTTCAATTTATATTTATAAATTATATTGAAAACATACTCGGCTTTCTAGGGAAAATACACTTTCCATTTCAAAATGGAACATTTAAATCAATAAACAAATTCTTCTTCATTTACCTCAATTTATATTACAAATCCGCAAATTTCTTTCCACACTTTAAAAATAAACCAATATTTATTTTTAAAACAAATTTCTCTTTCCTTTTTAAATTCCCATTGTGAATTTAAATTTTCAAATATCCACTGATATATGATTTTCAAATCGATTCCCAAATATTCACTTTCAATACTAAATCAATTTTCAAATTGATTTCCAAATTTATATCAAATACCAAATCTAATTCCAAATTGAATTTTCAAATATTTATTTGAAACACCAAATCGATTCCAGAATTGATTACCCAATTTATTTTCAAAACATTAAATTTTCAAATTGATTTCCCAAAGATTTATTTTCAAATACCAAATCAACTTCGATTTGATTTTCAAATGTAACCTTTGACAATAAATCCTTTAATTTTTCCAATCCGAATTTTAAATAAATCCTTCAACTTTGAACAATATTACTAAAAATTCCTCTATTAAAATCTTTTCCAATATTTTTGGAAATTAATTCGATAGGGTTTCAAAATTCACTCTTTATACCTTTAAATTCCGTCTTCTAAATTTATTCAATTTTCTAAAATTAATTTACTACAAATTTTCTACTTATATTTCAAAAATCCAATTTTATTTATTTCTGGTATCCTACGATACCAAAAATATATTCAGCTAAATTATAGCCTTCAACGGTTTCAATCACAAATAATCCCAAACAGATTATAAATAATCAACACACGATATTAAAAAAAATCCAAATATTTTAAGGAATCCAGTTGGATCCCTCCAACCTATTTCCCTTACACCGCAGATGTTAGCACAATAATTAAATATCCATTGCACTTCAAGATGGAATATCGCGGTATATGGGATCAATATAATATCATCCGCTATTATGCGGCGCATAGGGTCTCATCCGCTATATAATGCGGGAAATCAGTCACTCCAAATACATATATAATACCAGTTCCACTTCGAAGTGGAATATTGTGGTATACGGGTTTAATATAATATCATCCGCTATTATGCAGCGCATATGGTCTAATTCAATACAAATAATAATAATTTATCAACCAAGCACACAATCAACGATTTCAAACTTAACTATTTAAAATTAAATCGAAAAAAATCCGATTGAGTGAGAAGATCTCATCATTGCTTTCCCATGCAACCCATTTTCCATTCCAGTTTGTTTTTCATGATATAAGACCTTGTAACAACGTTATAAGGTTTTATTAATATTCGAAATATATCGAACAATTCAATTTGCCATTTTATAATTTTAATTTTTTTAGCTAAGAATTTCATTCAAATTGATAATTTCCTTTTTAATGAATAAATTTGGTAACTCAAATAAGTTAAATAAGTTAAACAAATAAATTACTTTAATAAATTTAATTAACTAACAATTTTGATTTTAGACTTATATTTTTAATTTTAAACAAATTCCTTTTCAATAAATTTATTTAACTAAAAATTAAATTTAAAACTAAATTTACTTTAATAAATTATTTTTAGTAACGAGATAAATTAATAAGTTAATAAAACAAATTAATCACTTTAATAAATTATTTTCAAAATAAACTAGTAAATTTTAAAATGTATTTATTTTCCAATTTGAATATATATATATATATATATATATAAATCATAGATTTCAAAAATATAATTTTATTTTCTTTTTCAATCTGTACATACATATGCATTCATCTTTTTAGTAAATTCAGAAAATCATAATAAATTAGTATAAACTATACCTATCTACAATCCACCGACGACGAACACTAGCCTGCACGCGCGATTCCATATCAACACCGCAACTGTCGAAGACTCCCCAAATCGAACCCTAGATGAAGCGTCGACGAAATGCTATAGCCTCGATGTTGCCGAGACTACAACCCCTTGCAGTGAGTTACCCAATTTCGCTGTCACGCTCGATCCGCCCCATACGCCATCGACTCGCCGCAATCTCTTCCCCCTTACGAACTCCAGCCTTGCATCGACCCCACGCGGCGCGGCGCCCATCTCCATGAAGTTGCGTCGCCAATCAATTTTTTTCTAAACTTCGATTGATGTCGTATAAATTGGAACGAGACTTCGTTCGTTCGAGGGAGAGTGAAAGGGGGGTCGCCATTATTTTGATTTCGAACGAGCTCGATTGTTTATTTTAAATGAATTAAGAATGTCTCGGCTATTTGATTTTTATTCTCTTTTGAACGAGATTAATTTTTCCTTGCAAATGAAATTGATACGAGATTTAAAATTAATGAAGACACGTGTTGAATACAATAGGACATGTGTTAGAAGAGATGGGCCACGTGTTTCCAAGGTTTGCCAGAATATGATTTAGAATTTTTTATATTTAAATTCAATTTCAATTTCAAATCGTCACTGCAAAAGCAACTCAAAATCTTGAACTCCTATCGAGGTGTGCCGCTAGGCGTTTATAATGTTAAACCCCTATTCCGAACACAATGGAAAAGGTTTCGAGTCCTAATTCGGTCGTATGGAGAAGATAGCTTTTTCTGAACCAAGTTATTAAATTGAATTTCGATATAAATTTCAGCGGATTTGCTATCTGTACGATCACACGACAACTTCAAATACTACAAAAATTGAAATTCAATAATAATATACTATTGCGGATCCAATGGAACTAGTTTTGTCGAATTCCAAGACTGTGGCTCGGAAGGTTATTTTTAAATATCGATTTAAACGATATAAATTCAAAACTGAACAAATCATCTCCAAATCCAATTCTGAAGCTTCCAATATCCTCAGTATTATCAATATAGGTTTTTCAAGCCTTGAAAATATTTTAATCGGCTTAAAACTGAAGATTAAAATATTTTACCCAAATTCAATAATTTAATTGCCAAATTCATAGTTATAATTGAAATCTAAGTTATAATATCATTCAAATATTTAAAATCAGTTAAATATTCGATTCCACATGTTCAAAATTTCTGGGTCGTTACATCCTTCCCCCTTAGAAGAATTTCATCCCGAAATTACTAGTTAAGAAGAATGATCCTCAACCCATTTATTTTTTTCCCAAAACCAAACAGTTTTGTCAACTTGTCAAAAACTTTAAATTAAAAATCCATTATCACTTCAACTAGCTTTGCAAAATCTTCTATAAATTCCAAACAGCATTATTTATTCCAAAATTTAAATTTAAATTCAAATTTAAAATTATCAAAATTTTGTTAAAATTTTTCTATCTCCCTAAATTGTCGAATTTTTTTGCCAGCGTCTCCTTTGTGCGGCTAGCTCGGTGCGACTACAAAATGCCACAACGGGCCCCCAGATTTCAAAAAGAAAAAGAAAAGCCAAGCGGCTAGACCAGAAAATCATCAAATTTCATACTGAAATTTAAACAGATAACTTTTTGAGCAATTTCAATTTTATCTTCGAAGCTGTGTAGTTAATGCCCGGCTATTACCCCACTATAACCCCGCTATATCTCATAGCGGTTTTTTACCGCTACGATTTTTCCATATAGCCCCAAAATATAGCCTTTCCGCTTTAATCCCCGCTATTTCCGCTATATCCCGTTATTTCCGCTACATTTTGCTATTTCCGCTATATCTTTTTTAATAAAATGAATTAAAAATTGCATTTATACATTATAAAAATTATGATATTTTCACAAAAGAAAATACTTTAATATTCTACTAAATTCAACTATGTTATATAGTAGTTTTACATTTATTTAAAGTATATTCACACATTTTTTTGTTTAAAATTATTTATGTATTAATTATAATTCAATTGAATGATAATTTTTCATTTAACGACCATTTATATATTTGTAAAACATTAAGTACGAGTTTTATATGATATTTTAGAGCCATCCGCTATATCCTGCTATATCCTCGCTATATCTCGGCCATGACTTTTTGCGCCTCCACTGCTTCAAATCTGCCAAGCGCTTTAACTGCACAGCTTCGAAGTCAAATCCCAATTTTTTTCCCCTTTAATACACTGTATGCTATTTAACAACCATATCCAGTTTCTGCATCGAAAAATCGTTTTGCGCATTTCATTACAAAATTTTCAATGTATACTTCTTATACCATTTTTCACTTCACTATTGAAGTTATATATCCGTTTTCATTCAATCTTACATTTTTAATTTCACTTGAACTCAATTTTCAATTTCAATTCTATTTGGATTCAGTTTACCTTTTGAATATTGAATTTTTATCAACTATATTTCAGTCACAACTGATTCATATCACTATTTTAAATCAGTTTCATTTACTAATTCATTACAAATTCCAATTCATTTTATCTCAAACATTTTTTTATTTTCACCTTTATTATCTTTAGTTCACTTCGAACTAATGTTTACAACTTCATTTTATTTCACACAATTCGAATTGGATTTCAATATTCAGTTTCAATTCCAGTTTATTCTTTTGTTCATTCCCAAATTTATTTTCTCCTTCACCATTGAAGTTTGTAACTTCTTATATTTAAACCGGATTTCCAACTTCATATGAGTTTAATTTACCTTTGAAATCAATTATTTCCAAAATCAAACTATTTTAACTTTAACTTTTCTTCAAGTTAAATTTTATTCTAACAGCTTCAAATTTATAAGTTGTCAAAGTCAATTATATTCTATAAATACTTTATGTAGGATCCCAGAGTCTTTCCAAAATTTAACATTTTTGAAATTAATTCAAATTATCTTTTGAATTCCCAAAACCAAACCTAATTTGCAAACAATTTCCATTTAAAATAATTTAGCAACGATTCCTCTCCCGGAGACTCGAAAATGAACATCGATGATACTTCAGTCATCACCGAAGTTATTTTCCAACGATCGAAAAGAGTTTAGTGCTTTTATCCCTCCAAAACATTTTTTTCCAAAACCTTTAAAAATCATCTCTAAACTCAAAGGAGATTTAATTTCCAAATTTCAAATCTTTTCAAAAGCATTCCCAAATATTTCTCTGGAATTCTATTTCAAATCATAAATCACGTTTACAATTTATATTTATAAATCCCATTTGTATGTGAATTTATTTCTTAACTTTGTAGTTATGATTTCAATTTCCTATTCTACAATAATGATAATACCGTAATATTATCACCTCCTAATATCCAAACAACCATATATAACTATAATAATTTATGAAAAATTATTCCTTTTATATACAAAATAGTTTGGGTAAAATTATTTCATTTACCCTATTTTAAAACAAACTTGTGTCGGTTTATCTTGTTTAAGAGTTTAAAACCCCCTATTGATATAGTTGGCCAAACTGTACCGATTAGAATCTATAAACAATCAACCGATAAGTCAACACAATACAAAAAAAATTTATATTCACTAACAAATACGTGCTCATATCTGTTATTACACTCAAACTCATTCTAGAGTACTACCAACTCTATCTTTAATGAGTAATCCCCACCAGAGCCAAGGTTGTCGCTTAACCAAATGCTGTGATACCAAAATTTGTAACAACCTAATTTTTCGACGCTCGAAAGTCGACATCGATACACCCACTATATCAAATACCGCACAATCGAAAGCCGGAAAAACAAACCGTTAGGGTTAAAGAAGAAGAAAATAGAAGATGAAACAGAAATAATAACAGAATCTCACATTTAGCACCTGAACAAATATAATAGATAAATGAATATCTTCAAAAAACACTATATCAGTTTATACATCACATTATCAGAGTTTACAACGACACAATGCAACACTGTAGTTATTTTAACTTGCTTACATATTAATTTTGACTTACACCAACCCAAATGCAACAGACACTACATAGTATAAGTGATACGTCTCGCCATCCAGTTTGAACTCCAGATCTCCACAGTAACTTCTTGACTTTGCTCCAGAATAATGATAACCTGACTCTAGGCTGCTCGTGTGGAAAATTATGAGCACCCAGAGTTTAGAAAAGGAACAATAAACTTTAGATCAGTCATGGGACTGGTGTGAGATCTTAAAAACAATTATTTCACAAAGAACATAAAAAGAAAACATCTATGCTTTTGGAAAATGAAACTACCATAAGGCTTCCCCCACACACACAATGCAAACGTAGAATTGGAGGAGATTTCTCCTTATGATAGTCAAACATGCTTGATAGGCAAAATCAATTTTTATTATTATTAGTGCATAGTGTGAAAAACATTTTGAAAGTATAATATTAATCTTATCCAGCATACAACCATTATTGTATGCCTACTATAGCTACCATGTTCAGTAGCAGGTTACCGTCACATTTCATGGTAGGTTATACAACTAAAACCGTACAAGGCACGTATTGTTTCTTTGGATTTCCAACAACATGCTAAGGAACTTCCTACTGCCACATGGGTATGCCTCTGGAGGGACGTCCCGAGAACCCACCCGGATCTCTGCCAACACAAGGTCGGGTTACCTCTATAACTAGGTAACTACTACTCGAGTATGCCATCCTCCGGTCATTTGCGACCTTTATCCGAGGATCCTCAACCACAAAGCAACAACCAAAAAGTGTAGTAAATTCAAAGCAACCACATAGGTTAAATATCTAGGCTCCATACCATGATACAGCCCTTTTTCAAAAGGAAATGACATACCCAAAAGGGCGTGACCCTCATAACCTTGCCGCATTCTTCCTGTTTTGACCATTTCCGGGGTGTGAGGTCCGACGAGGTCTCGTTCCACAAAGCTACGTTTTTCACAAAGCCATTCTTCAATAATCCAATGATCAGCAACACTTCGTATGCCACATCACCAATTTGGGAATATATCACTAGTAACCATCAACTACATAACCTCTGAGCTCATACGTCTCAGAGAAGGATGTTAAGCTAAGAGAATAAATTCTCCGCCACCAATAGAAATGTATTTGATAGGAACTAGCTTTATATCTCAAAGTGTAACGTCAGACACACATTCATACAAGTCCATTCCGGAATCGAACGGAACCGAAGGCACTTCAAAGAAGCCCTTGCTAATTCGGATATTCACTATTCACGTCCCGAATACCCATTACAAAGGGTGATAAAATCTCTATACCGGAGCAACCCGGTGCAGAGACATTCGACAGGTAATCCTTTCGCTTTCGAAATATACCCGGCCTTCAACACCATCTTCAAATGTGATCTCATTTCATTGTATAATTATTCAGAATGGGTTTTATGACACAAAGTCCTCTCCCGGCTAATCCAAATAATGAGTGCTTATTTTTTTTAAAAAGTGTTCAATCAGATTCAAACAAATCAAAACAAATTTCCACTTTGATCTTTTAAACAAAAGATCCATAACAATCACAAAGGTTCGATGTGGTTTTCAAATATCCATTTGGAATCCGACCCCCGGCCACATCGAAATTCAAACGTCGTTTAAGGGTCAATACTGATAGTTGGTTATTTAACTATCAATCAGCATTCACAACAATTACCATATTTAAAATAATTTTTCCCCAATTATTTATTTTCAAAATATCTTTGCTGGATATAAATTTAACGCTTCAACCATTTGAAAACAAATTTCAAATCAATTTTCACCTTTCAATCTTTTGAAAACAAATTTCAAATCATTTTCCCTCACGTGGATTAAATTTCCTGTAACGCCCCACCCTGAGACCCACCTTAGTAAAGAGAATTAGTGAGTAATTCCGTCTACTAAAGCGGAGAATAGGGCTGGTTAAGGGCGACCATCTATAACTTTGTCTTAAACATCTAATGAATACGTCGATAAATGCAATATAATTTTTTTTTCTTTTCTATCTCAATGGATCGACATACACAATAAATGTTTAATCCAAAACTACAGGTGGTTGACGGATCTATCAGAACAAAATACAATAACTAAATGTAAAGCACATCATAGAACAGTAATTGACATCATATATATACATATACACTGATACATGTTTAGTACAATACAATATGAATACAATAAAGGTGGTACTCGACCATACCATATACATCAAATCAAATGTAAAAAAATCAGAGTATGCGGAAGAAATAAACTACTCAAGCGAAAGAAGAGATGATAACCAACACCAACTTCAAGCTAAGTCCAATAGATGATACCTGAAACAACTCGGTCTGACCCGAGTATAAATACACGAGTCAGTCTAGCTACACAAGTCAGTCAATATCGATAATATGAAGCAGAATGGATATAGTGACACTTCTTCTCGAATGAGGAGAAGGATTAGATAACTCATAGCTCAATACTTAAGTAACAAACGCTACCTAAGTGACTAAATACCTCGAAAGAGGTAACTCAAACTCAATACTCTAAAACACAAGTGCCTCATATCATTAGCGATAACCCATAATGAACTCAAATCAATTCATATAAAACTCAAGCAAAACTCAAATGGATCGATGAACCATTACTCCAAAAAGGAGAAAACTCATCTCAATCACAAATAGAAGTCATGAAAGCAACACAAGACAACTCCATAAGAATGTGAGATCTCAAACTCATAAGTAGGCCAAGGCGGCTAAATCTCACAAATACATCTCAATCATAAAAACTCATGGAACTCGATACGAATTCAAACTCAATAAAGAATTCGATGCATGTCCAAAACTCAGAAAATATTAACACTAATGCGCCAAAAACGGCGAATTCAAAACTCAGAAAACCCGGATTGGCCATATCCCTGACTACAATACCGAAGCAATGATGCACGTGCTAAACTCAGATGGCCGAAGCCTTAGACAAGGTCGCTAACACCTTCCAAAGCAGTTCGTCCTGATGACAAGGTCGCTGACACCTTTCCAAAGCAGTTCGTCCTGATGACAAGGTCGCTGACACCTCTCCAAAGCAGTTCGTCCTCATGACAAGGTCGCTGACACCTTTCTAAGCCATTTTGTCATCCCTAACAAGGTTGCTAACACCTCCAAAGCAATTCGTCCTCATGACAAGGTCGCTGACACCTCTCAAAGCAGTTATGTTAGGTAAACATCGTGAATGTGTCACAAACTCACGGATAGGAACCCGAAAAGTGTTAACGTGTGTCCCATACCACACATTCGCACTTAGCGGTTTACTAGCCGTTAGTTGATGCCACACTAAAAACATCCTCAGAAAATTATATCTCGCCTAGTCTCATTGGCGAGTGATAAAGAGATACCATACTTGTCTCATCTCATCGATAAGTATTAAATGGCATCATAACTTGTCTCATCTCATCGACAAGTGAAAAACATCATGGTTTCTCATAAACCATAAATCTCAAAATATGAAATCATAAATTCAAGACTTGCCTTATGTCATTGGCAAGTAAATAAAACATCGTGATGGTTCTCATCGATCAAACTCCTACATAGGGGATCTCGAACCATAATACTTGCCAAATATTGGCCATCTTAAATAATTCCAATAAATAGGAATCATAAAACTCAAAATACGCCATAAAATGGCAAAACATCTCAGAAATATTAAACTCAAATAGCTTCGATCGTACAAGTCCGGAATTAACCGAAATAGTAAACGCACATGTCCCATACCACATGTTTTACTAAATCGTTTAATTCTCTTTCTTATACGTTCGAATAGTACAAAAGTGTGTGTTTTATATTAAAAATATTTTACTAGAGAAAACAAGCTTTTAAAACTTTTTCCCGAAAAGATTAATAAAACCCATATTTGAAATTCTTTTATTATTGGGAACAAATAGGTTTTTTTTTATTAGAAAAATAATTTTAAAATACTATATCATAATAATTCGAAATGTCCATTTATTTCAAAAATTACTTCAAAAATTATTTAGTTAAAACTATACTCGAAAACAATGAAAAACAAGAAAGATAACTCAAGACCGATAACTTGAGTTCAATACGAACTCAATTCAAATTTAACTAAAAATCAATTCGAATTCTATTTAAATTTGAATTACAAAATTTTCAAATATAGCTAGCCCATAGATAGGCATCATAGCTCTCAAAAATCTCAAAAATATCATCAAAACCGGAAGAGAATAAGAGTAAAAATGAGCTGATACAATTTTAAGGTCAATGTTTGTTGTTGTTGTCATCGTGTTCTCAGGACAGCAACTTATAACCATAATTTCGACCATGAAAACTTCAAAATTCCAGAAAATACAATGAAAAAATCTTGTAGCACATAATTTAAGCTTTCCAAAACATCTAAAATTATCAAAATCGGATAAGAAACGAAGAAGTTATGGCCAATTTTATTTCAGCCTTAAGAACAAAGCAAATATTGCTTTTGCTCTCGGGACAACAGTAGAAAAATTGGATTTTGACATAGCAAATCTCTAAATTACAGAAAACACAATAAATGAAAGTTGTAGAATATGATTTGTGCTTTCCGAAACATCTAAAATTATCAAAATCGGGTGAAAAACGAAAACGTTATGGCTAATTTAGTTTCAGCCTTAAGCATAGAGCAAATATTGTTTTTGCTCTCGGGACAATAGTAAAAAAAATTGGATTTTGACATAGCAAACCTCTAAATTACAGAAAACACAATACATGAAAGTTGTTGCATATAAATATATCTTCTAACTGGAAAAAGTCTCACTCAATTCCGATTTCCATTCAAAAGATATGGTGATTTTAAGATCAGGTTTCAACAAAAAAATTGCACAGAGCAAATTATGTACATCAGTTTCAAACTAAATTTCGACCCTATAGACCACAGAATTCGCAGAAACTTACAACATGAAAGTTGTTCCTTTATGTCTTAGATTTCTAACAAAAAGAAGTATACATAATTTCGGTTTATGGCTTAAAAGTTATGGCCATTTTACTGTCAGATATCAACTCAGGAAATTTCAAATGGTTGCGCTATAACATCAGTTTCAAACTTAATTTCGAACCTTTTAAACATAGAATTTCGAAAAATGATTGAAACAGAACTTATAGCTTATTTAAATATCTTTCTACCACAAAAAGAATGAACGAATTCGGATCATTCTACACTGAGATATTGCTATTTTACTGCAGCAATGTTCATAAAAATAACAATTCAGCAACCACTTCGCAAATTTCAACAATTCAATCAAATTACTCAAACCATTCAACTATTTATTGATATATATCACTCAATTCAAAGAATTAATACTTTATAGAGATAGATATGTGAGTTTGAAACTCACCTTAAAATTTTTGAAGAGCAAACCCATGTAAATTTGAAGAAAGATGGAAGTTTTGCCTCCGATTCAGCTGTAAAAATCTAAAACTTGCAAAGAACCCAACATGCAACAAATGAATAAAAGTTTCAGCAAACAAATTTCTTAAAAATCTGAAATTGAAGAAGTAGAATTGGTTGTTGTAGTGATTACCTATTTTTAGTGCTTTCAATTTGATTATTTCCAGCAAATATTTGAAGAAATTGGAGATTTTGGGTATAGGTTTAAAAGAGGAAGAAGCTTTTGCAGTTTCTCTTTTGTTTGCTATAATGAACATACGTACCAAAATGAGAAGGAGAAGCTTCTCTTTTCTTAATCTTGGACTCTAAATGGGCTTGACCCATTAACAAAAGAATTAATTAGCCAAAAAAAATCAAATTATGTCTAAATCACATATATACAATTGATAAACAAATTAAAACAACATATTTTTTTCAAAATTTCAACACACTAAATTTAGACAAACATATTTTCATGTTTACAAAACATTTTACAACTAATAAAAAGATAATTTAGTTATAAAAATATTTTTTATTAACAAAAACTCTTATTTTTGAAATAAATACATAATTTACACAAATATTTACATAAAATGCTATTTTCAACAACATAACTTTTACTAAATTATTTGCTTGCATAATAAAATGCGATAAATCATTCTAGCATCATTTTTATGTCCAAAACTTATTTTTTAAACCAAATTTCATCTTTTTATTTATTACAAACACATATTAAAACAACATACTTCTTTTAAGAATCAATAACATAAATACTTGACAATAATTACAAGAATTATTGCATTTTCTTTAAATAAAATCATATTTCACTCACGTTTCTCACAAAAACCATCAAAAAGTTTGTAAAACTTTATTTTTTACATTTTATTTCCAAAACCCTTTTTTTTAAAATAAACAATTTAAATCTCCAATTTATTCTTAATTCACAATATTAAATTATAACTGCCATTATAATTTAATATTTATTGGTAATCGCCAAAATCAGGGATGTTACAGACTCCCCCCCTTAGAAAAATTGCGTCCCCGCAATTTTCTAGAAAAAGTGCCATAAACAACACAAAAATTCAATCGACAAAGGATAAAAGACAAGCTCGAAACTCAAACCATTCATACTCTCAACATAGAATGGTTGAGAGAAACATGGAAAAACTCACTTGGTTAATCCAATGGCCCATCAAATGCTAATATAGTGATTAGCAAACCATCGAATTTTCCAAGTATCTCGAAATCGAAGATATCCCATTTTCGAATCAAAACTCAATAAGATGCTTAACAATTAATCAATCGAAAATGATTTATTTCTTAAAAGTCTACGGATAGAGTCGGGAGCAAACTCATTCTAACCCAAACTCTAAGCAACAAAGATGATCATCAACACAATTTTTCGCATAATAATACGGAAAGAACATCTTCACAACAAGGATAGACTCAATAGACAAGATAGATAAATCACATAAAATGGCATCTCACAAGGCCACCAAACTCGAACGACCGCGAGAATGCACGTCGTTGATAATAGCTCAAAGATAGAATATACTCAAGAACAAGGATACAAATTCGAATTATCTTTTAATCCAAGATATTTATAAATTTTAAATCTCAACGTCTTTTAAATTTTTAAATCTCAATTTTCAACATTTGAAAATTTCTCAAACTCTTTACTATATTACTTAGTAAGTAATTTAAAACTCAAATTAAAAGTTCAAATTTCTTCTCTTACTTCAAAATTAATTTTCAAAGAATTTTGTAAATCCATAATAATTTTCCTCAAAATAAATTAAGGGTTTAAATTCTCTTTACTCTTTTTATTAAACCACTTAAATCGTTTAAAAACAATCTTCAAATCTTCTTATAACTCTTCTCTTAAAACATCCAATTTATATAATATAGATTCTAAAATCTCAAAATATACTCTCAATAAAGTATAGCTCAAGAATATTCTCACTTATTCTCATCTTTTTAATTTAAACTAAATAAATGGCATTGCCTCGCCATTGAGTCTCTAATAAATAAATATATCTATTGGCTGCAGAGTTGACCGAACGATCAAAGCTGCCTCGCCACTCTATTACTCATCTCTAAAATCGATGGCTGCAATTACCATTTAAAAATAAATTTAATATTTAATCTCAGAATATTATTTTCAAAATCTCAATCCTTAAAACACAAATCATCATGTATGATTGCCTCATTATAGCATTTAGGAGATTCCTATCGATAATGTTGATCAGGCGTATCGACCAGAACTCTTAACTACTTGATGGACAACCCAACACTCTCAGATTATTACTATGAAAGAATACTACTCATATAAATATATTCTCAAAACATTCTTTGATTTTTAAAATATCTCAAAATTCCAATTTCTTTTTTATAAAACTCATGTATATAGCTTCAAAAACTCAAACCAAAGAACATTAAGAGAATGCATGGAGATATTCCTAGAGTACGCGATTCACAAAATCAATAGAAGGATATGGAGTGTTCATCAACTCCTACATCAGGATGAGCCACTCTCGGAAATCATCAAGACCAAAGATAAGTAAGATATTCTCTTCGAAGGAAAAGAAGCATACAAACCACAAATCATTACTTCAAACAAAGTAATGCTGCAAAGGATAACACCGTTTGTGTATTCGAAAAGGATAACTTAAAGAAACTGAATGATAAACTCAATCGAACTCGAATAATCTAGAAACTCACCTCATTCCTTACTGGATATCCTCGTGGAACGATAATTGAAGAGCTAAGAGCCAGGGATAAGGTTACATCAACATTTGATTGCCTGATTGGATGTCAAATCCAAACGGACTCACAAAAATCAAAAAAAGTCAACTTGATTGGAATTCGAGATGTATCATCAACATCTCGATACTCAAGAGTGCATACAGAAACTTCGGCATCATCATTAACATTTCAAAGTGATAGAAATAATAAACCAATCAAATTAGGATGCCTAAATAAATATAGGATCCTATAACAACCAAAAGGATCGGACTTAACATCAAATAAGTCAATCCATCACAAATCAAATACATCTCAATATAGTGAGTAATAAACAAATACTCACTAAAGTAGCAACAAATAGAAAACTCGGAATGCTCACATCAAGCCAATCTTTGTGGACCCCTTAATAGGATTCACAACTCTCAAAGGAATGCAACAAGAATGCTTCAAAGAAATCAATCAGCTCCATCGATACGAACTCACTTGTATCGACAAAAATAAGAATACAATAATCCTAAATAAGATCATTTAAGATAATGACATCAAACTCTATTATGGAATACTACGGAATACAGTATACATATTCCTAGACATATTCCATCTCAACATATCCTAATACATGAAAAAGAATCAAAGCATGATTCGAAAACAAGCTCGAATAAAGGACAATGATTCACTCGTATTGTACTACGACGTATCGTGATATACATACTGTTCTATGTTTATTCTACTTTGTTCTGACCACAGCTCTGATACCAAACTGTAACGCCCCACCCTGAGACCCACCTTAGTAAAGAGAATTAGTGAGTAATTCCGTCTACTAAAGCGGAGAATAGGGCTGGTTAAGGGCGACCATCTATAACTTTGTCTTAAACATCTACTGAATACGTCGATAAATGCAATATAATTTTTTTTCTTTTCTATCTCAATGGATCGACATACACAGTAAATGTTTAATCCAAAACTACAGGTGGTTGACGGATCTATCAGAACAAAATAAAATAACTAAATGTAAAGCACATCATAGAACAGTAATTGACATCATATATATACATATACACTGATACATGTTTAGTACAATACAATATGAATACAATAAAGGTGGTACTCGACCATACCATATACATCAAATCAAATGTAAAAAAATCAGAGTATGCGGAAGAAATAAACTACTCAAGCGAAAGAAGAGATGATAACCAACAACAACTTCAAGCTAAGTCCAATAGATGATACCTGAAACAACTCGGTCTGACCCGAGTATAAATACACGGGTCAGTCTAGCTACACAAGTCAGTCAATATCGATAATATGAAGCAGAATGGATATAGTGATACTTCTTCTCGAATGAGGAGAAGGATTAGATAACTCATAGCTCAATACTTAAGTAACAAACGCTACCTAAGTGACTAAATACCTCGAAAGAGGTAACTCAAACTCAATACTCTAAAACACAAGTGACTCATATCATTAGCGATAACCCATAATGAACTCAAATCAATTCATATAAAACTCAAGCAAAACTCAAATGGATCGATGAACCATTACACCAAAAAGGAGAAAACTCATCTCAATCACAAATAGAAGTCATGAAAGCAACACAAGACAACTCCATAAGAATGTGAGATCTCAAACTCATAAGTAGGCCAAGGCGGCTAAATCTCACAAATACATCTCAATCATAAAAACTCATGGAACTCGATACGAATTCAAACTCAATAAAGAATTCGATGCATGTCCAAAACTCAGAAAATATTAACACTTATGCGCCAAAAACGGCGAATTCAAAACTCAGAAAACCCGGATTGGCCATATCCCTGACTACAATACCGAAGCAATGATGCACGTGCTAAACTCAGATGGCCGAAGCCTTAGACAAGGTCGCTAACACCTTCCAAAGCAGTTCGTCCTGATGACAAGGTCGCTGACACCTTTCCAAAGCAGTTCGTCCTGATGACAAGGTCGCTGACACCTCTCCAAAGCAGTTCGTCCTCATGACAAGGTCGCTGACACCTTTCTAAGCCATTTTGTCATCCCTAACAAGGTTGCTAACACCTCCAAAGCAATTCGTCCTCATGACAAGGTCGCTGACACCTCTCAAAGCAGTTATGTTAGGTAAACATCGTGAATGTGTCACAAACTCACGGATAGGAACCCGAAAAGTGTTAACATGTGTCCCATACCACACATTCGCACTTAGCAGTTTACTAGCCGTTAGTTGATGCCACACTAAAAACATCATAAAACTCAGAAAATTATATCTCGCCTAGTCTCATTGGCGAGTGATAAAGAGATACCATACTTGTCTCATCTCATCGATAAGTATTAAATGGCATCATAACTTGTCTCATCTCATCGATAAGTGAAAAACATCATGATGGTTTCTCATAAACCATAAATCTAAAAATATGAAATCATAAATTCAAGACTTGCCTTATGTCATTGGCAAGTAAATAAAACATCGTGATGGTTCTCATCGATCAAACTCCTACATAGGGGATCTCAAACCATAATACTTGCCAAATATTGGCCATCTTAAATAATTCCAATAAATAGGAATCATAAAACTCAAAATACGCCATAAAATGGCAAAACATCTCAGAAATATTAAACTCAAATAGCTTCGATCGTACAAGTCCGGAATTAACCGAAATAGTAAACGCACATGTCCCATACCACATGTTTTACTAAATCGTTTAATTCTCTTTCTTATACGTTCGAATAGTACAAAAGTGTGTGTTTTATATTAAAAATATTTTACTAGAGAAAACAAGCTTTTAAAACTTTTTCCCGAAAAGATTAATAAAACCCATATTTGAAATTCTTTTATTATTGGGAACAAATAGGTTTTTTTTATTAGAAAAATAATTTTAAAATACTATATCATAATAATTCGAAATGTCCATTTATTTCAAAAATTACTTCAAAAATTATTTAGTTAAAACTATACTCGAAAACAATGAAAAACAAGAAAGATAACTCAAGACCGATAACTTGAGTTCAATACGAACTCAATTCAAATTTAACTAAAAATCAATTCGAATTCTATTTAAATTTGAATTACAAAATTTTCAAATATAGCTAGCCCATAGATAGGCATCATAGCTCTCAAAAATCTCAAAAACATCATCAAAACCGGAAGAGAATAAGAGTAAAAATGAGCCGATACAATTTTAAGGTTAATGTTTGTTGTTGTTGTCATCGTGTTCTCAGGACAGCAACTTATAACCATAATTTCGACCATGAAAAATTCACAATTCCAGAAAATACAATGAACAAATCTTGTAGAAAATAATTTAAGCTTTCCAAAACATCTAAAATTATCAAAATCGGATAAGAAACGAAGAAGTTATGGCCAATTTTGTTTCAGCCTTAAGAACAAAGCAAATATTGCTTTTGCTCTCGGGACAACAATAGAAAAATTGAATTTTGACATAGCAAATCTCTAAATTACAGAAAACACAATAAATGAAAGTTGTAGAATATGATTTGTTCTTTATGAAACATCTAAAATTATCAAAATCGGGTGAAAAACGAAAAAGTTATGGCTAATTTAGTTTCAGCCTTAAGCATAGAGCAAATATTGCTTTTGCTCTCGGGACAATAGTAAAAAAAATTGGATTTTGACATAGCAAACCTCTAAATTACAGAAAACACAATACATGAAAGTTGTTGCATATAAATATATCTTCTAACTGGAAAAAGTCTCACTCAATTCCGATTTGCCATTCAAAAGATATGGTGATTTTAAGATCAGGTTTCAACAAAAAAATTGCACAGAGCAGAGCTATGTACATCAGTTTCAAACTAAATTTCGGCCCTATAGACCATAGAATTCGCAGAAACTTACAACATGAAAGTTGTTCCTTTATGTCTTAGCTTTCTAACAAAAAGAAGTATACATAATTTGGGTTTATGGCTTAAAAGTTATGGCCATTTTACTGTCAGATATCAACTCAGGAAATTTCAAATGGTTGCGCTATAACATCAGTTTCAAACTTAATTTAGAACCTTTTAAACATAGAATTTCGAAAAATGATTGAAACAGAACTTATAGCTTATTTAAATATCTTTCTACCACAAAAAGAATGAACGAATTCGGATCATTCTACACTGAGATATTGCTATTTTACTGCAGCAATGTTCATAAAAATAACAATTCAGCAACCACTTCGCAAATTTCAACAATTCAATCCAATTACTCAAACCATTCAACTATTTATTGATATATATCACTCAGTTCAAAGAATTAATACTTTATAGAGATAGATATGTGAGTTTGAAACTCACCTTAAAAATTTTGAAGAGCAAACCCATGGAAATTTGAAGAAAGATGGAAGTTTTGCCTCCGATTCAGCTGTAAAAATCTAAAACTTGCAAAGAACCCAACATGCAACAAATGAATAAAAGTTTCAGCAAACAAATTTCTTAAAAATCTGAAATTGAAGAAGTAGAATTGGTTGTTGTAGTGATTACCTATTTTTAGTGCTTTCAATTTGATTATTTCCAGCAAATATTTGAAGAAATTGGAGATTTTGGGTATAGGTTTAAAAGAGGAAGAAGCTTTTGCAGTTTCTCTTTTGTTTGCTGTAATGAACATACGTACCAAAATGAGAAGGAGAAGCTTCTTTTTTCTTAATCTTGGACTCTAAATGTGCTTGACCCATTAACAAAAGAATTAATTAGCCAAAAAAAATCAAATTATGTCTAAATCACATATATACAATTGATAAACAAATTAAAACAACATATTTTTTTCAAAATTTCAACACACTAAATTTAGACAAACATATTTTCATGTTTACAAAACATTTTACAACTAATAAAAAGATAATTTAGTTATAAAAATATTTTTATTAACAAAAACTCTTATTTTTGAAATAAATACATAATTTACACAAATATTTACATAAAATGCTATTTTCAACAACATAACTTTTACTAAATTATTTGCTTGCATAATAAAATGCAATAAATCATTCTAGCATCATTTTTATGTCCAAAACTTATTTTTTAAACCAAATTTCATCTTTTTATTATTACAAACACATATTAAAACAACATACTTCTTTTAAGAATCAATAACAGAAATACTTGACAATAATTACAAGAATTATTGCATTTTCTTTAAATAAAATCATATTTCACTCACGTTTCTCACAAAAACCATCAAAAAGTTTGTAAAACTTTATTTTTTACATTTTATTTCCAAAACCCTTTTTTTTTCAAATAAACAATTTAAATCTCCAATTTATTCTTAATTCACAATATTAAATTATAACTGCCATTATAATTTAATATTTATTGGTAATCGCCAAAATCGGGGATGTTACATTTCCAATTTTTTTTTATTTATTTCCACTGAAAATTTGCCGATTCCGAATACTTTAAAATAATTTAAATTACTTATCCAAACATATATACTTGAGAATATTTAAAATAGAACTATTTTAAAATGCTTACCTAAATATTAGTTATGAAAATATTATACTAATATCTCATACAATAATTCAAGTCCAAAATAATTTTTAAAATAAAATTAGTAGATTGGGTATAACTATTTAAATATCCATTTTCTAAAACAAATATCAATTAAAACTTTAAATAATCACTTCTATAATAATTAAATTAAATCCTTACTTTAAAGGTCTTAAAAATAACCTAAATAAATAATTTCCCCAAAATATTCTTTCCTTAAAACCATATTTACAACTTCAATTTTATTTTTAAATTATATTGAAAACATACTCGGCTTTCTAGGGAAAATACACATTTCATTTCAAAAAGGAACATTTAAATCAATAAATAAATAAATTCTTCTTGATTTATCTCAGTTTATATTACAAATCCACAAATTTCTTTCCACACTTTAAAAATAAACCAATATTTATTTTTAAAACAAATTTCCCTTTCCTTTTTAAATTCCCATTGTAACGACCCAGAATTTTTAGAAATTAAAATTTGAATATTTAATTAATTTTAAATATTAATAAGTGAATTTATAAGTCAAATAAATTTTTATTTGAATTATTGAATTTAATTGAATAATTAAATCGATAATTTAATATGTTAAATTATGGAAATAATTGAAAATTGAGTTAAATATGATTGAAAATGATTCGTAAAATTTTATTTTATCATATTGAAGTTAGAATGATATTTTAGAACTTTTAAAATCGAATTAAAAGTTAATTTGTGAAAATTGAATATTTTAATATTTAATAATCGACTGTAAAATAGCCAATTTTTGAACAGTCTCAGAATTGAACGAAACCAGTTTCATTGGATCCGTATTAGTTAGTTATTACCGGATTTCAATTTTCGTGTCAATCGGAGTTATCGTTTGATCGTGGCAGCTCGAAACGCATCGAATCGTTTTTAATTTAAATTTGGCGAGTCAAAATAGCCATTTTTCAAAAAGTCTCGGATTTCGACGAAACCAGTTTCATCGGATCCGTAATGTGATATTATTGTAAGGTTTCAAATTTCAAGTCGTTTGGATTTACCGTTTGTCCGGTACGAATTAAAACGCCTAGAAATCGGTTTAAATCGGTTTAATTCAAATTGAACGTTTTCAGCCATAACTCGCACATACTTCCGAATTAGCTTCCGAAACCTGTTCCATTGTGTCCGGAACGCGGGGTAAACCTTAGAAACGCTGGTTACGGCGCCTAAATCGGAGTTCGGAATTCCCGGAATGAATAGTGTTTACGCTTGCTTTTTCTATAAATAGAAGTTAAATTCTCAAAAAAAAAAAAAAAAAAAAGAAACCCTAGTTCAACGTGTAGCCGCCTCTTGCTTGATCAATGGCCGAGAGTTATTTATCTTTCCCCCCAAATTTCTCAAAATCCTTGCTTCATTTCAGAAATTTTCCAACTACAATATTGTAGATCTCATAGAGATCTTAATTATCAACGGTCATGATCGAAAGATTCGAAGGAAATCAACGGCAAAATGGAGTTGAACGTCGCGAGTTCGGCCTCGAACTGCGTGCAATTGGGACAGCCGAGTGTGCCGGGGTTATGGCCGAAGGTAGAGCTCGTGTAGGGCTTCGAATTGCAACTACTTGATCGAGAAATCATCGAGTATGGTTGATGCAAAATTTAACCCTAAATGCTAATAATGGGTTCGGCCATACGAGTAATTGTCTGTAGAAGATGCGTGAGAGGAAGGAGATGGTTGCGTTCTAGGGTGGAGATGTTGCAGGCTTGGGATCTACGGCCCAGATGAAGGTTGAGATTTATATAAAAAGATTTGTAAATTTTAGTTTAAAATTTGTATACAATCTTATAAAAATCATAACTCTTTCGTACGAGGTCCATTTCGGACGAGATTTTTTGCGTTGGAATCGTATGGACGAGCACTACGCGATGGAGTTGGTTTGGAGTCGTTTGGAGTTAGTGAGAATTTCGGGTAAAATTAAACGCGCGTTTAATTTTATTCGAAATAAAAGCTGAAACGAAATTAAAACCAAGGTGAGAACTTCTCACTCAATCGAATAGATTTCGATTTTATTTTAAATAGTTAGATTTAAAATATTTGAATGCATGTTTGAATGATGACTGTAAATTATTGATTGTTAAAATAGACATTATGCGCCGTTAGTAAGCAGATGTTATTTATTAAAAACATATACCGCGAATATTTCATAAACAGTGAAATTGGTATTATATATAATATCAATATATATATATTGGCATATGTATATATTGCAGTTGTTGATTTCCCGCATTTTTGTTTAGCGGATGAGACCCTATTACGCCGTTATTAAGCGGATAATATTTAATAAGAACATGTACCGCGATAATTTCGTACTGGAGCGAAATTGGTATTGTGCTAATGTTTTGGATGCAGGAAACAGGTTGGAGGGATCCAACTGGATTCCTCAACAGTATTTATTTTATTTCAGATATTTTGATATTTGATGGATTATCATATCGATATATGATATCGTTGTTAGTCGTGATTGACTATTTGGTGTGTAGCATCATTGGACCCAGATTTTGGGATTTTAAAATGGTTTTAAAGTGATTTTTGAAAATATACTATATTTTTGGAATTGATCCATTATAAATAAATAACGTTATAATTTTTAAAGTTATAAAAATTATAGTTTTTGTGAAATATAGTTAAAAGCTGATTTTTGAGAAATATGAATTAATGACCTTATAAAATAGTTAAATTGGATTTTTGAATATATTATAAAAGTTAAAAATAGGATTTATAAAATTTGATTATTTTATAAATCAAGATGGTGGAATTATAAAGGAATTTAAAGACGTTTTAGAATAATAATATAAACTGATTTATATTAAGAGATTTATAAATGGATATTTATAAATTGAAAAATTGACATTATAAAACAAGTTTTTATAAGTGTTTGAATGTAGTGAAAATGAATTTCATAAATGAATGAAATTTATAGAGTTATAAACTGTGAAGTTATAAATGAAATCTATAAATAGTAAGATTTATAAATTTGGTGAAATTATTTGAAGAATAGATTGATTAAACAAATAAATCTTATAAGTTATAAGGTTTATAAATTGAAAAGTCTTTAAAAAGAACGATTTTGTAAAATAATCGTTTTATAAGTAGTTAACTTATAATATGAACCTTTAGTCTATAATTGAATTATAAACTGAATAGGTAAATAAAAGGATTTATAAAAAAGGAAGTTTTTATAAATAAATAGAAAAGGGATTTATAAACGTTGTTTTATAAATTCGCAAATGACTTATTTTGACAAGTTAATTGTTATAACTTAGAAATGGAGTTATATTCACATTTTTAATAGTGAATAATCCTTTAAATTAAAATGAATAAAAGGATGAGATTTGTTAACGAAGTTTATTCACATTTTTGAATAGTGAATAACACGTTAAAGGAATTGTTTTGAATGTGATGTTATAAATAGAATTAAAACAATCTAACGATGTTTTTAAACATGTTGAGATTCGAAACCATAGATTTCAACATTTATTGTTGAAATAGATGTTTCGAGAAATGAAAGGAGATGATGGACTATAACACTGTTGTTATAGTAAATGATTTCCGAAAGGAAATGTTTTTGTATAGTATTGGGATTTATATATCTATTTAATTTCGAATCCCTATACTAGTGATTTTGGGTTGTCGTAACGATGTTTTACGTAACATTCGTTTTGGCCCAAATAAAAATGTTTAAAAGAATGATTTCCCTTAAAGAATGAATAATATACTTAATTCGATTTAAGTATATTGAATATTTTCAAAGGTTGAAAATAAAAAGATTTGTGAATTACTTATTTTTAATAAGTATGGAAATGTTTTCCAATACGAAGTGAAAAATTAGAATTTATCTTTTTAAAGATAAATTGAAATGAATTATTGAAATCGTATATGCACGAATATTTTGAAATACAAATTCATTATGGAATTTATATATGAAAAGTGAAATTGGTTAAAAATAAATATTGATTTATTTTTGAAGTGTTGAAACTATATATCTAGTAAAGATATTTTGGAAAATAAATAATTTGGAAAATTATTTGGAATCTGGTGATGTGTGCATATCCAGTGATAGTTCAATAACCGACTATCAATATTTCCCTTTGAATGGGTATTTGATGTGATTTGATTGAATTTGAATGTCACACTTATTTTTGAATAAGCGCTCACTATTCGGGTTAACCGGGAAAGGACCATGGGGTCGTATAACCCATTCCGAATATGTGATACGTCGTTGTGAATTGCATTTGAAGATCGGTGTTGAAGACCGGTATTTGCGAGAGCGATAGGATGACCTATCGATTGTTTCTGCACCGAGTCGCGCCGGTATAGAAACTCCCTAAGTGATGGGAAATCCGATCAGGATTGTGAATATCCGGATTGCAAGGACTTCTTTGTAAGTGCCTTCGGTTCTGTTCGAGCCCGGAACAGACTTGTATGGATAGTATGTCTGACATTACAATTTGAGATATAAAGCCGATTTCTTTCAAATATATTTCTGTTGGTGGCGGAGAATTTATTCTTTGCTTAACACCCTTCTTTGAGACGTACGAGCTCAAAGGTTATATAGTTGAAGTTATCAGCGATATATTCCCAATTTGGTAATGTGACATGCTGAGTGATGCTGAAATGATCATTGTGTTGATTATTGTGATAGGATCATTTATTTGATCGTCTATCTTAGTGATCATTGTGTTGATCATTTGTTGACCCAAAGCATGGCTTTTGTATAAAGTATGTTTTTGTGGACGTGAATTCGTCGAGCCTCACATCCCGGAAATGGTCAAAACAGGAAAGAAGCAGCAAGGTTATGAGGGGTAGCACCCTTTAGGATGTGTCCATTTCCTTCTGGAAAAGGGTGGTATCATGGTATGGAGCCCAGATACTTACTCATGTTGAAAACACTTTGTTATGATTGTGTGAATTGATTAGAGAGCGCTCTCGGAAAAAGGTCCCAAAGGACCGGGGGATGGCATATTCGGTCAGTTGTTGCTCAGTTAGGAGTAACCCGGCCTTGTGTTGGTTGAGATCCGGTTTGGTTCTCGGGGATGTCCATCCAGAGGCATTCTCAGTGGCAATGGGAAGTTCCTTGGCCTGATCATTTGTTGGAAATCCAATTCCCAATACGAAACTTGTACGGTATTAGTTGTAGAACCTGCTATTCACTTATGGTGGTCACCACTGTTTGGATGGTAGCTATAGTAGGCATACGATAATGGTCGTATGTTGGCTAAGATTTATATTCTACTTTCGAAATGAATTTGTTATACACTATGCACTAATAATAATATAAAATGTTATTTTAAATGCGTATCAAGCATCTTTGACTATCATAAGGAGAAATCTCCTCCGATTCTGCGTTTGCATTGTGTGTGTGTGCGGGAGGCCTTATGGTAGTCTCATTTTTTAAAAAGCATTGCGAATTGATTAAAAATATTCCTCTATTTGATTTTAAAGTTAAATAAACTGTTTTGAGTTCTCACACCAGTCACATGACTGACTCGGAGTTTATTGTTTTCCTTCCTAAACTCTGGGTGCCCACCAATTTCCACACGGGCAGTCAAGAGTTAAGGTTTATCAGGATATTCTGGATATTCTGGAGTTGCTGGAGGCAAGCTGGATGGCATGGCGTATTACTAGTATATAGTATTTCTTTTTCCGCTGCATTGTTTGTTGTTGTATGTTGTTGTACACTCTGATGATATGATGTAATAAAATGTGATGTAATGTAATAACTGAGATAGTTCTTTGTTTAAAGATTATTCATTTATTATTATATGTTGTTCCGCTGCGAATTGTGAGATTCTGATGTTGTTCTGTTGTTTTCTGTTCCGTCCTATTTTCTTCTGTTTTTCTTTTTCCTTTCTCTTCTCTTTTCTTTCTATTTTAAAATTTTCTATCTTCTTTTCCCTCTATTTTTCTTTTTCTTTCTTCTTTTTCTCTCTTCTTTCTTTTCTTTTCTTTTTAAAACCCATAACTATTCGGTTTTTTCGGCAACGAAAATCCCCTATACGTTACATTTGGTATCAGAGCTTATGGTTAAGCGACAACCATGGTTCTGTTGGGTATTACTCGTTAGAGATAGAGTCAGCAGTACTCTAGAATGAGTTTGAGTGTAATAATAGCTATGAGAGCGTATTTGTTAGTGAATATAAAAATTGTTTTATATTGTGATGATTGGTTTATTGAGTGGCATATGAACTTTCGTCAGCGTGGTCCGCAAGACTATGCCGAAGGGGTTTCTAAACACTTGAATAGAACAATTCGACACAATATTGTTTTTAAATTGGGTAAATGAAATGATTTTACCTTGATTATATTTTATATATAAAGGAATAATTTTTCAAAATTATTAAAGTGTATATAAGTGATTGTTAGGTTGTTTGAATAATCTAAATAAAAGAATAATTGTATAAGCAAATGAATTATAAGAATTGAATTATAATTAAAGTAATTTACAATTGTGAAATAAACTTATATATATAAGAAGTAAAATTATATGAATATGAGTTGTGAATAAAAGTGAATTTAAAGTTAAATGGAAGTATAACTTAAGTGTTGTTGAATGGAATTGATATTGATATCAAACTAAATTAACGAAGTTAAGTAATAAATGTGAACTTAAGTTATGTGAATGAAATTCAACTTTAGAATTGAATTGAATTAATGAATCGATTGAATGTTAAAACAATTGAATGTAATTTAAATTGATAAAAAAATAATGAATATAAGTGTTAATTCATTAAAATCTAATTTTATTGGAAGTTGAATAAAATTGAATGGAAATCAATTTAATTAAACCAATTGGGAGTGATGGTGTTAAACCAAAATAAATGTAAGTGAAGTAAAGGGATTTGGTTATAATTAATATACTTTGGTTGCTATATGGATGTTGATTGATTGTATATAATTCATTAAGTGTTAATGAAATTGAAAGCTATGTAATTGAATTCAAACTTGAAGAAAATAAGTTGAATAGAATTGAATGTGAATTAGATTCAATTAGTAAATGTAAACTAATTGAATTGAAAATGAATGTTGATAAAATCCAATGTAAATAAATCAAATGTGATTTAAAGTGAAAACCAATTCATTAAATATTAATAAGAATATAAATGAATATTGTTGGTTATGGAATGTAATTGGTTGATGGTTGAATATATATTGCATTTGCTATATTATGTAGTTGTTATGTTGCTATATGTTGTATATTGAGATTATTTTCATATATGCATGATTCTCATGTTGTTTGTTAAGTGTTTAGTAGGTGCGGATCGCGTTTGCTTCGCATTTGGAGTTCGCTTTAGCGCTATTTTAGCCGTATATGCTCGCTAATAAAATATAAGGTACATATCTCGGATTAAATATCGCACTTTTATATTTTTTCCCTTCGGGATGCCTCATTACTTGATGAGATGTATATTTGTGATATATATATACTGTCATTTTTTTTCGGATCGAGCCGCGCAAAGGAGACTATGGCGAATTTTTCCGAAAACTTAAGGCGTTAGAAAAATTTTGAGAAAAATTGGAAAAAATTTTGAAAACTTTAACCTTGATTTTGGAATTGAAAGTTAAATGATATAGTTTGTTTTTGAAAAGATAACTAAGTATGATTTGAAAACTTAGTAAAGATTTATAAGAAGTTTAATTATAAATTTTGGAAAGTTAATAGATTTTGTAACTTTTCTTACTTGTAATTTCGAGGACGAAATTCTTTTAAGGGGGAAAGATTGTAACGACCCAGAATTTTTAGAAATTAAAATTTGAATATTTAATTAATTTTAAATATTAATAAGTGAATTTATAAGTCAAATAAATTTTTATTTGAATTATTGAATTTAATTGAATAATTAAATCGATAATTTAATATGTTAAATTATGGAAATAATTGAAAATTGAGTTAAATATGATTGAAAATGATTCGTAAAATTTTATTTTATCATATTGAAGTTAGAATGATATTTTAGAACTTTTAAAATCGAATTAAAAGTTAATTTGTGAAAATTGAATATTTTAATATTTAATAATCGACTGTAAAATAGCCAATTTTTGAACAGTCTCAGAATTGAACGAAACCAGTTTCATTGGATCCGTATTAGTTAGTTATTACCGGATTTCAATTTTCGTGTCAATCGGAGTTATCGTTTGATCGTGGCAGCTCGAAACGCATCGAATCGTTTTTAATTTAAATTTGGCGAGTCAAAATAGCCATTTTTCAAAAAGTCTCGGATTTCGACGAAACCAGTTTCATCGGATCCGTAATGTGATATTATTGTAAGGTTTCAAATTTCAAGTCGTTTGGATTTACCGTTTGTCCGGTACGAATTAAAACGCCTAGAAATCGGTTTAAATCGGTTTAATTCAAATTGAACGTTTTCAGCCATAACTCGCACATACTTCCGAATTAGCTTCCGAAACCTGTTCCATTGTGTCCGGAACGCGGGGTAAACCTTAGAAACGCTGGTTACGGTGCCTAAATCGGAGTTCGGAATTCCCGGAATGAATAGTGTTTACGCTTGCTTTTTCTATAAATAGAAGTTAAATTCTCAAAAAAAAAAAAAAAAAAAAAGAAACCCTAGTTCAACGTGTAGCCGCCTCTTGCTTGATCAATGGCCGAGAGTTATTTATCTTTCCCCCCAAATTTCTCAAAATCCTTGCTTCATTTCAGAAATTTTCCAACTACAATATTGTAGATCTCATAGAGATCTTAATTATCAACGGTCATGATCGAAAGATTCGAAGGAAATCAACGGCAAAATGGAGTTGAACGTCGCGAGTTCGGCCTCGAACTGCGTGCAATGGGGACAGCCGAGTGTGCCGGGGTTATGGCCGAAGGTAGAGCTCGTGTAGGGCTTCGAATTGCAACTACTTGATCGAGAAATCATCGAGTATGGTTGATGCAAAATTTAACCCTAAATGCTAATAATGGGTTCGGCCATACGAGTAATTGTCTGTAGAAGATGCGTGAGAGGAAGGAGATGGTTGCGTTCTAGGGTGGAGATGTTGCAGGCTTGGGATCTACGGCCCAGATGAAGGTTGAGATTTATATAAAAAGATTTGTAAATTTTAGTTTAAAATTTGTATACAATCTTATAAAAATCATAACTCTTTCGTACGAGGTCCGTTTCGGACGAGATTTTTTGCGTTGGAATCGTATGGACGAGCACTACGCGATGGAGTTGGTTTGGAGTCGTTTGGAGTTAGTGAGAATTTCGGGTAAAATTAAACGCGCGTTTAATTTTATTCGAAATAAAAGCTGAAACGAAATTAAAACCAAGGTGAGAACTTCTCACTCAATCGAATAGATTTCGATTTTATTTTAAATAGTTAGATTTAAAATATTTGAATGCATGTTTGAATGATGACTGTAAATTATTGATTGTTAAAATAGACATTATGCGCCGTTAGTAAGCGGATGTTATTTATTAAAAACATATACCGCGAATATTTCATAAACAGTGAAATTGGTATTATATATAATATCAATATATATATATATTGGCATATGTATATATTGCAGTTGTTGATTTCCCGCATTTTTGTTTAGCGGATGAGACCCTATTACGCCGTTATTAAGCGGATAATATTTAATAAGAACATGTACCGCGATAATTTCGTACTGGAGCGAAATTGGTATTGTGCTAATGTTTTGGATGCAGGAAACAGGTTGGAGGGATCCAACTGGATTCCTCAACAGTATTTATTTTATTTCAGATATTTTGATATTTGATGGATTATCATATCGATATATGATATCGTTGTTAGTCGTGATTGACTATTTGGTGTGTAGCATCATTGGACCCAGATTTTGGGATTTTAAAATGGTTTTAAAGTGATTTTTGAAAATATACTATATTTTTGGAATTGATCCATTATAAATAAATAACGTTATAATTTTTAAAGTTATAAAAATTATAGTTTTTGTGAAATATAGTTAAAAGCTGATTTTTGAGAAATATGAATTAATGACCTTATAAAATAGTTAAATTGGATTTTTGAATATATTATAAAAGTTAAAAATAGGATTTATAAAATTTGATTATTTTATAAATCAAGATGGTGGAATTATAAAGGAATTTAAAGACGTTTTAGAATAATAATATAAACTGATTTATATTAAGAGATTTATAAATGGATATTTATAAATTGAAAAATTGACATTATAAAACAAGTTTTTATAAGTGTTTGAATATAGTGAAAATGAATTTCATAAATGAATGAAATTTATAGAGTTATAAACTGTGAAGTTATAAATGAAATCTATAAATAGTAAGATTTATAAATTTGGTGAAATTATTTGAAGAATAGATTGATTAAACAAATAAATCTTATAAGTTATAAGGTTTATAAATTGAAAAGTCTTTAAAAAGAACGATTTTGTAAAATAATCGTTTTATAAGTAGTTAACTTATAATATGAACCTTTAGTCTATAATTGAATTATAAACTGAATAGGTAAATAAAAGGATTTATAAAAAAGGAAGTTTTTATAAATAAATAGAAAAGGGATTTATAAACGTTGTTTTATAAATTCGCAAATGACTTATTTTGACAAGTTAATTGTTATAACTTAGAAATGGAGTTATATTCACATTTTTAATAGTGAATAATCCTTTAAATTAAAATGAATAAAAGGATGAGATTTGTTAACGAAGTTTATTCACATTTTTGAATAGTGAATAACACGTTAAAGGAATTGTTTTGAATGTGATGTTATAAATAGAATTAAAACAATCTAACGATGTTTTTAAACATGTTGAGATTCGAAACCATAGATTTCAACATTTATTGTTGAAATAGATGTTTCGAGAAATGAAAGGAGATGATGGACTATAACACTGTTGTTATAGTAAATGATTTCCGAAAGGAAATGTTTTTGTATAGTATTGGGATTTATATATCTATTTAATTTCGAATCCCTATACTAGTGATTTTGGGTTGTCGTAACGATGTTTTACGTAACATTCGTTTTGGCCCAAATAAAAATGTTTAAAAGAATGATTTCCCTTAAAGAATGAATAATATACTTAATTCGATTTAAGTATATTGAATATTTTCAAAGGTTGAAAATAAAAAGATTTGTGAATTACTTATTTTCAATAAGTATGGAAATGTTTTCCAATACGAAGTGAAAAATTAGAATTTATCTTTTTAAAGATAAATTGAAATGAATTATTGAAATCGTATATGCACGAATATTTTGAAATACAAATTCATTATGGAATTTATATGTGAAAAGTGAAATTGGTTAAAAATAAATATTGATTTATTTTTGAAGTGTTGAAACTATATATCTAGTAAAGATATTTTGGAAAATAAATAATTTGGAAAATTATTTGGAATCTGGTGATGTGTGCATATCCAGTGATAGTTCAATAACCGACTATCAATATTTCCCTTTGAATGGGTATTTGATGTGATTTGATTGAATTTGAATGTCACACTTATTTTTGAATAAGCGCTCACTATTCGGGTTAACCGGGAAAGGACCATGGGGTCGTATAACCCATTCCGAATATGTGATACGTCGTTGTGAATTGCATTTGAAGATCGGTGTTGAAGACCGGTATTTGCGAGAGCGATAGGATGACCTATCGATTGTTTCTGCACCGAGTCGCGCCGGTATAGAAACTCCCTAAGTGATGGGAAATCCGATCAGGATTGTGAATATCCGGATTGCAAGGACTTCTTTGTAAGTGCCTTCGGTTCTGTTCGAGCCCGGAACAGACTTGTATGGATAGTATGTCTGACATTACAATTTGAGATATAAAGCCGATTTCTTTCAAATATATTTCTGTTGGTGGCGGAGAATTTATTCTTTGCTTAACACCCTTCTTTGAGACGTACGAGCTCAAAGGTTATATAGTTGAAGTTATCAGCGATATATTCCCAATTTGGTAATGTGACATGCTGAGTGATGCTGAAATGATCATTGTGTTGATTATTGTGATAGGATCATTTATTTGATCGTCTATCTTAGTGATCATTGTGTTGATCATTTGTTGACCCAAAGCATGGCTTTTGTATAAAGTATGTTTTTGTGGACGTGAATTCGTCGAGCCTCACATCCCGGAAATGGTCAAAACAGGAAAGAAGCAGCAAGGTTATGAGGGGTAGCACCCTTTAGGATGTGTCCATTTCCTTCTGGAAAAGGGTGGTATCATGGTATGGAGCCCAGATACTTACTCATGTTGAAAACACTTTGTTATGATTGTGTGAATTGATTAGAGAGCGCTCTCGGAAAAAGGTCCCAAAGGACCGGGGGATGGCATATTCGGTCAGTTGTTGCTCAGTTAGGAGTAACCCGGCCTTGTGTTGGTTGAGATCCGGTTTGGTTCTCGGGGATGTCCATCCAGAGGCATTCTCAGTGGCAATGGGAAGTTCCTTGGCCTGATCATTTGTTGGAAATCCAATTCCCAATACGAAACTTGTACGGTATTAGTTGTAGAACCTGCTATTCACTTATGGTGGTCACCACTGTTTGGATGGTAGCTATAGTAGGCATACGATAATGGTCGTATGTTGGCTAAGATTTATATTCTACTTTCGAAATGAATTTGTTATACACTATGCACTAATAATAATATAAAATGTTATTTTAAATGTGTATCAAGCATCTTTGACTATCATAAGGAGAAATCTCCTCCGATTCTGCGTTTGCATTGTGTGTGTGTGCGGGAGGCCTTATGGTAGTCTCATTTTTTAAAAAGCATTGCGAATTGATTAAAAATATTCCTCTATTTGATTTTAAAGTTAAATAAACTGTTTTGAGTTCTCACACCAGTCACATGACTGACTCGGAGTTTATTGTTTTCCTTCCTAAACTCTGGGTGCCCACCAATTTCCACACGGGCAGTCAAGAGTTAAGGTTTATCAGGATATTCTGGATATTCTGGAGTTGCTGGAGGCAAGCTGGATGGCATGGCGTATTACTAGTATATAGTATTTCTTTTTCCGCTGCATTGTTTGTTGTTGTATGTTGTTGTACACTCTGATGATATGATGTAATAAAATGTGATGTAATGTAATAACTGAGATAGTTCTTTGTTTAAAGATTATTCATTTATTATTATATGTTGTTCCGCTGCGAATTGTGAGATTCTGATGTTGTTCTGTTGTTTTCTGTTCCGTCCTATTTTCTTCTGTTTTTCTTTTTCCTTTCTCTTCTGTTTTCTTTCTATTTTAAAATTTTCTATCTTCTTTTCCCTCTATTTTTCTTTTTCTTTCTTCTTTTTCTCTCTTCTTTCTTTTCTTTTCTTTTTAAAACCCATAACTATTCGGTTTTTTCGGCAACGAAAATCCCCTATACGTTACATCCATTGTGAATTTAAAGTTTCAAATATCCACTGATATACGATTTTCAAATCGATTCCCAAATATTCACTTTCAATACTAAATCAATTTTCAAATTGATTTCCAAATTTATTTCAAATACAAAATCAAATTCCAGATTGAATTTTCAAATATTTATTTCAAACACCAAATCGATTCTAGAATTGATTACCCAATTTATTTTAAAAACACCAAATTAAATTTTCAAATTGATTTCCCAAAGATTTATTTTCAAATACCAAATCAATATCGATTTGATTTTGAAATGTATTTCCTTTTAAAATAAGTCTTTTATTTTTTTCCAATCCGAATTTTAAATAAATCCTTCAACTTTAAATAATATTACTAAAAATTCCTCTATAAAAATCTTTTCCCATATTTTTGGAAATTAATTTGATAGGATTTCAAAATTCACTCTTTATACCTTTAAATTCCTTCTTCTAAATTTATTCAATTTTCTAAAATTAATTTACTATAAATTTTCTACTTATATTTCAAAAATCCAATTTTATTTATTTCTAGTATCCAACGACGCCCAAAATATATTCGGCTAGATTATAGCCTTCAACGGTTTCATCACAAATAATCACACACAGATTGTAAATAATCAACACACGATATTGTAACAAATCCAAATATTTTGAGGAATCCAGTTGGATCACTCCAACCTGTTTCCCTGCATCCACAGACGTTAGCACAATAATTATATACCCATTCCACTTCGAGGTGGAATATCGTGGTATATGGGATCAATATAATATCATCCGCTATCATGTGGCGCAAAGGGTCTCATCTGCTATATAATGTGGGAAATCAATCACTCCAAATACATATATAATACCAATTCCACTTCGAGGTGGAATATCACGGTATATGGGTTCAATATAATATCATCCGCTATTATGCGGTGCATATGGTCTAATTCAATACAACTAGTAATAATTTATCAACCAAGCACACAATCAACGATTTCAGATTAACTATTTAAAATTAAATTAAAAAATCTAATTGAGTGAGAAGGTCTCACCCTTGCTTTTGCATGCAACCCGTTTTCCATTCCAGTTTTTTTTCACGATCTAAGACCTAGTAACAACATTATAAGGTTTTATTAATATTCGAAATAAATCGAACAATTCAATTTTCCATTTTAAAATTTTAATTTTTTTAGCTGATAATTTGATTCAAACTGATAATTTCCTTTTTAATGAATAAATTTGGTAACTCAAATAAGTTAAATAAGTTAAAAAAATAAATTACTTTAATAAATTTAATAACTAAAATTTTGATTTTAAACTTATACTTTTAATTTTAAACAAATTCCTTTTTAATAAATTTATTTAACTAAAAATTAAATTTAAAACTAAATTTACTTCAATAAATTATTTTTATAATAAGAGAAATTAATAAGTTAATAAAACAAATTAATCACTTTAATAAATTATTTTCAAAATAAACAAGTAAATTTTAAAATGCATTTATTTTCCAATTTGAATATATATATGTATGTGTGTGTGTATATATATATATATATGTATGTATATATATATTTAAAAATAAATCATAGATTTCAAAAATCTAATTTTATTTTCTTTTCCATTCTGTACATACATATGCATTCATCTTTTTAGTAAATTCAGAAAATTAAAATAAATAAGTATAAACATACCTATCTGCAATCCACTAATGACGAACACTAGCCTGCACACGCGATTCCATATCAACGCCTTAACCATCGAAGACTTCCCAAATCGAACCCTAGATGAAGCGCGGATGAAATGCTGCAGCTGCGATGTTGCCGGGACTACAACCCTTGTCGCAAGTTACCCAATTTCGCCGCCACGCTCGATCCGCCACATACGCCATCGACTCGGCAACCCCGTCCCCCTTACGAACTCTAGCCTTGCATCGACCCCTCGCGGCGCCGTGCCCATCTCTATGAAGTTGCGTCGCCGATCGATTTTTTTTTGAACTTCGATCGATTTCGTATAAATTGGAGTGAGACTTCGTTCATTCGAACGAGAGTGAAAGGGGGGTCACCATTATTTTGATTTCGAACGAGCTTGATTGTGTTTTTAAAATGAATTAAGAATGTCTTGACCGTTTGATTTTTATTCTCTTTTGAATGAGATTAATTTTTCCTTGCAAATGAAATTGATACGAGATTTAAAATTAACGAAGACGCATGTTGAATGCAATATGACATGTGTTAGAAGAGATGGGCCACGTGTTTCCAAGGTTTGCCAGAATAAGATTTAAAATTGTTTATATTCAAACTCAATTTCAAATTCCAATTGTCGCTGAAAAAGCAACTCAAAATCTTAAACTCCTATCGAGGTATGCCATTAGGCGTTTATAATGTTAAACCTCTATTCCAAACACAATGGAAATGGTTTCGAGTCCTAATCGGTCGTATGGAGATGATAGCTTTTTTTTGAACCCAGTTATTAAATTAAATTTCGATATAAATTTCAACGCGTTTGTTATCCGTACGATCACACGACAACTCCAAATGCTATGAAAATTGAAATCCGATAATAATATATTATTACGGATCCAATGGAACCAGTTTCGTCGAATTCCAAGACTGTGCTTCGGAAGGTTATTTTTAAATATCGATTTAAACGATATAAATTCAAAACTGAACAAATTATCTCCAAATCCAATTTTGAATCTTCCTTTATCTTCAGTATTATCAATATACATTTTTCAAGCCTTGAAAATATTTTTATTCAGCTTAAAACTGAAGATTAAAATATTTTACCTAACTTCAATAATTAAATTCAATAATTTAATTGCCAAATTCATAGTTATATTTGAAATCTAAGTTAAAATATCATTCAAATATTTAAAATCAATTAAATATTTCGATTCCACATGTTCAAAATTTCCGAGTCGTCACATTGAATCCAGGAATCCTTTAATCATTCAAGGTCCTTCTTTTAGCTGCATCTCAATATAACTTTCTATTTTATTTAAATACAACTTCATCATGTCACTGAGTGCCTAAGTGGTACATTTGATGTCCAAGGTTCATCATGTCTATGCAATCCTTTGATGTAAGAACCCCTTTTCATAGACATGATGAAGTTGTATTTAAATGAAAAGGGGTTCTTACATCAAAGGATTGCATAGACATGATGAAGTTGTATTTAAATGAAAAGGGGTTCTTTTAGCATGAAAAGGGGTTCTTACATTATCATCTATGATGAAGTATTGCATCTTACCCTACTCATCATGTGATGGTTGTTATAATCAAAAGATAACATGTAAATTTTTCCCTTTAGGTACCTAGTTAGGTCACATCAAAGGAGTTTGGGCTGGACCAATAATGGTTTCAGAGCTTAATAGCATTTTCTTTCTAAATTAGTCATATTATGGCCAACTAGTTAAGCCTATCTATTTAATATTGTATCTAGAAAAGTTATGTCTAAGTTAGATTTAGTAATGAATTACCTACCCTACTTTGCTATCTGCCTGGCTCAAATGGTGAAGTGAGCCCAAAGTTTATCCTTAGTAGAAAAGGACTAATTTGAATTTGGGCCTTAGGATAACTTTCAAAATCTATTATGAAAGTAAAAACTAAACTTTAAGTTTGAAAGTTAACTTTAGAATAAGAAGTATATTATAAATGTTATAATATGATTTTCATATTTTTTAAATTTATAAATTAATTTCAAATATTAATTAATTATTAATCTAATTAATAAATTAATTAAATAGTGAATGAATCAAATTATATATAACATATATGTTACATTATGTTGAATTATTTAGGGCGGTGTAAGTATATATGAAAATTTTGAAATTAAATTATTAATTTAATTAATTAAATGTTAATTAATAAATATATGATACACATATATAAAGACATATATGTATGACTATAACCATTACATTATACATATTCGATAAATTGTTTAATTGAATAATACAAAATTAATTAAAATATTTATTGAATAGTAAATTAATTAATTAAGGTTTTATTAATATTATTAATATAAGGTTATACGTAAGACCTTTATATAAGTTAATCAAGTAATAAAAGTTACATAATAATTAAAACTTATATAATATGAATATATAGTAAATGGTGAAATAATAAGAATCCTAATTAGATTTAAGGAATATATACATACATATAGTATGTATACCATGATTTCAGATGTGTTTGACACTTGAATCATGAGGGTATTTCAAAATAAATACATTATTCCATAGGTTGATATCAATCAATTAAATATACTAAAGATTGGGAACCTTTAATATAAAGTTATCATCTATCATTTATATACTAATGCTTACCTACATATTCCTTAGTTGTTGATACTCCTCAAGCTAAGGATGTTATCGTTGTACTATTAATATATATGTATTTGTTGATATTCCTTAAGATACGTACATTTATACTTACGTCGTTAGAAAAATACTTACGCCATTACAAAATGGTAGGTATGAGTGAATAATCTCTTTTAATATGTTGATATCACTCAAGATCGAAATGATATTAGGAGAAAGAACCATGGATTTGAAGTTGTATATGATATAACCGATAATTTTTTTTCCATTGTTTGTGGGAGTGTGATTTGTTGATATTCCTCAAGGTCAAAATACCAAGCCAAATGAGTCCTAACTCTCATTAGAGGAATCGAAAGATTTCTATGTTTTCTCTTAGGTTTTCGAGAAACATAAAAGTCTAGTGAGAGGCATATAAGAAAAAAGAAATGGCGAAATTTACCTTTCCAATATATTGCAAGAACATTTTCTATAATAATTTAAAATAATCCACATCGATAAATTTGTGCAACTAATAAAATGTTTATCAACTAAGATATACAAATGAACTAAATTAAATATTGACAAAGAAAATATAAATATACATACTTTAAACTTTTGTCATGTGTCGACCCATGCAAGTGCCTAACTATATACATATGTAACTCGGTCGCTTAAGTCCTTGTTTATTTGAGATTACGTCATGGTTCCAAATACTTCATTAAATTCATCGATGAATTACAACAAGCATGAATATGTGCATTTGATACACATGGAGTATGTTTATGATAAGTTCATAGAATGTAAAATGGAAGTAGAAAACATAACATACAAAGAAATAAATATTTAGTTTGATTGAATAGAAAGTGTTTCTAAAGCACTTAAAAATGAATGAGATTCAGTTCCAAAAGTCACTCCTCTGTATGATAGAATGATGTATCAATAAAAAGCAATTGGTCTTTGTTGGACAATGTATGATTAATGATGAGTGAAGTAGAGTTAACTTCTTTCTACGAGGACGTATACTTAAAAGTAAATACATAAGTTTAAATTAAATTTCATCAAAAACAAAGTCTACAAAACCATATCAGATAAAGTTGATGAAACAACCTCTAAATATCCTAGATCAAGGAGTTGACAGGTTGTGTGAGTAGAGATAATGCACGTAATACTTGTTCATGAGGGTTTCTGAAATGATCTGGAGTTTTGACCACTTTGCATTTAAGTATCTGAATTATTTAAATATTGAATATTTGATTTAATGTGAAATTTAATAGCCTTGTTAACCCCATTTTTAAATAATAACTGACAATAAGAAATTTGTTTCAAAATTTATTTACAAAAATAAATAGTTCAAAGAAATATCGATAATGGGACCAAAAATATTTTTATCAATAAACGGTCTTGAACTGTGTGAAATTATCATCCTTGGGCACTAACTTAGATTTTGACGAAAATAATGTCGTCGGGATCGAAATAATAAGGTGATGTATGTCGACGGGTTTTATGGTGATCGAATATACTGCTTGGCCCTGCGAGCTCGAAACTCGTTGCGATTTTAATTAAGAATTTAATTATAATGTTTATTATGTATACCCCTCCCACTTCTTTCAGCTCTTCACTTTTCCTTCTCTCTTTTATTTTTCTTTCTCTAGTAAACAAAAATTTAGCTGCCACCTTGCTTGAATTTATTTGAGAGCTATAAGTCACTTCGAAGGGTGAGACAAGATCTATTGCGCTCGGAATGGAGTGGGCTCTGCATTGGTATGAATGTTAGTGGGTGCAGCATGACTTGGAGTGGTCACCATTTCACAATCGAGGCTAGGATTAGGCTTGAATGACGATTGGGGAGGGGTTGAGTGCTATGAAGGATATGGTTGTTCTTCACTTTAGGAGACTCACCTTTTTGCACCAACGAGATAAACTCTAGTTGGACCACATTATGAGTACTAAACATGGATTCCTAGGTCGCTTTTTGATTGATAGAGTCGAGCTCCATGAGATATGGGACGTTGCAAAGAGGTTGTGTGGAGGAGTTCGATGGAAGTGACGGTGCGGCGAATCGTTGAGCGAGGAGGTAGAAAAGAGGAAATTGGTAGGTGTGGCAATAGATTCGTGCATATATCAGCGTTTAGGAAACTCAAATTTAGGGAAGATGATAAGTGGTGGTATTAAGTTGTTGACTTATTTAAATTATTTTATTCAAAATCTTATAAAATCAATAATTTTTGCACATAAGGTTCAATTAAGATGCCATATTCATCGTTGGACTCATAGCAAGATTAACTATGTCTTAGTTTGGCTTGGACTTAGTTGAGTTAACTCACCATTTAATTTATATAATATTTTGTGTATAATAGCTGTGTTAAAATATAAGTTAGAATAGATAACGATGCAAATTATTACTTTTGGACAGCTCGTTGCTTTAAAAAGCAAGTGACAACATTATATGTAGTGTAATTTCATTTATAGCCCTATAAAACATGTATCATGACCAAGACTTATTGCTTACATGTTTAAAGCGAAATAGTTGCTATAAGCGCACTTTGAATCTCTTATATTAGACATATGTTAAATTGGTTAAAATATGAATATGTTGTAGAAATAAATATTGGGTTATTCTTCGCACACAATTTGGTATATTTAGCAAAGGGAAGTTATAGAAATTATAAAACAATATTTTTATATTTAGAAACAAAAAGGTCAATATGGATGCATTTTGAAAATGACTCATGTTCGGCGATTTTCAAAGTTAATTTTAACAGATATCCTAGGGCTACTTTGCATTTTTAATAAATATTACAAGTGTAATTATTACTAGAAAATATAAAAAAGTTTAAATACATTTTTTAATATTTATTTATGAATTTTTAAAGTCAAGGGTTTAATTTATAAAACATGCTTTTCATGGTTTTTAAATAAATTATAAAATAAGTATTGTTGGGTAATATTTAAAATAAACGTTCTAACCTATGGTATAAGTATTTTTAAGTGATTTTAAATATATATATAGCTTTTATAAAATTAGTTAAAGATTTCATCGAAGTATTAAAAAAATTAATATAATATCTTTTAAATTATTTTAGAATTTTATTTATATTAGTTTATAAATAAATTAGTATAGATATAAATATATATACGTCATCTTAAAAAAGGCTCATAGTTATATATATGTGTGAGTTTTTAAAAGCAAGTTTAGTATGTATAAATGTAGTAAATGAAGTTTAGATTATAACTCTTTAGTTAAAATAAATTAGTTTTAAAAGATAAATAAAAGTATATTACCTTAATTAATAAGTGTGGAGATGCTTTGATCTTTAAAAGGAACGTCCAAAAGTAAATGATGATTATAAGAATGGTTTGGGTTGTAGAAAACGATGTTCTAGTAACATATGTTTTTAACTCTTATTAATTATACTTAGGAATATAATTAGACATTATAGTGAATAATTTAAAGATAAGTATAAGTGAATAGTTTCGGGTTGTTATGGTAATATTTAAGTAACATTTGTCTTAATCCCCCATAAAAGTATTTAGATCTTTAAAATAGAGTTATAAAGATAATGTTTAAGTGTGAAGAGTTTTGGGTTTGTAGTAAATAATAGTAACATTTGTTTTTAAAACTATTGAATTACATTTTAAAGTGGAAAAATATAATAAATATGATTAGATAATTAATAATGAAATTTTAAAAATAATAACAAGTATGGAATATTTTGAAATAAAAATAAAAAAGTTATACGTTTAATTTATAAAATAAAAGGAGTTTACAGTAATAGTATTTGAGTAACATATATTTTTAACCTCTTTGGTTATATTTTAAAGTAAGTAAATTTTGTTAAGTGATTTGTAAATATACTTATACAAGTTGAAATAAGTTTATGAACACTTTTGAAGTACAGTAAATACGTGAATAGCAAATAAGTAACTAGTAAATACGCAAGTATTAAATACGTGAATGGTCACCACGTGAATAGTAAATATGTGAATAGTAAGTACATGAATAGTAAAAAACAGCTATACATTTATGTTATAAAGGGTAATTAGATTTATATACAATTTTAAATAAGTTAAGTTTCAAATGATAATGGAGTTTGACTAATAATAATGAAGTTTAATTAATAAGTTAAGTTTTAACTATAACGTAGTTTAATTAATAAATTAAGTTTTAATTAAATAAGTGAAGTTTTAATTAATAAGAAGTTTAATTAAATAAGTTTAGTTTTAATTAATAAGAAGTTTAATTAAATAAAGGAGTTTAATCAATAAAGAAGTTAATTTAAATAAGTAATTGTGATATCCCAAAAATTTCAAGCAATTTAAAATGTTATAATCTCCTTTATAAATTATTTAAAATTGGTAAAATTGTTGTTTTCAAAAGATAATAATAATGAATATTTATATATATATATATATAGGTATGAATAGATTTTAAATAGGATTGTTATTTACAAATTTAATTTGTGATTGTTTAAAATATATATCTGAGTTGATTTCAAATTGGATTTTTAATAAAATTTGAATTTGAATTAGAAATTCAAAAGATAAATATCTTAAATTAAATTGGAAATATATATATATATATATATATGATTTTATTAGTATATAGTTTGTTATTTTCATTTAAAGATCATATTAATATAAATGAAGGAAAGTGGTTACTAAATAGAAATTTAATATAAGAGTTTTATGGACAACATTTAAAAATATAAATAAAGGATATAAAGTTTAATGAGTATATTTGTATAACTATTATAAGTGTGTAGTTGTATTTTATATCATATACTTTTTGAATTAAATTGACAAATATAAGAGGAATAATAAATATAATTAAGTAAAATTAATTTAAGATAAAATTTAAACATTTAAAACAAAAAACATTTATAAATATAAAAGCTAAATTTAGAATATTATATAAGTACACATAAAAACATATAATACATGGATTTACAAATGTAAGCAAGAAATATGTTTAATGACAAGTGTTAATTAATTGAACTAGTGTCCTTAATTTCTTAAAATGATAATATCGGTTATATAACATCTTCATCCCTCTCTTTCATTTATTTTATCATCTCATTTTTTTTTTAAAATCTAAAGCTTAAATCAAAAATAAACCAACTTAAACAATCAGATCTAAGAAAAAAAGCAGTTGAAAAAAAATCAAAACAGAGTCAAGCATCTACAACTCAAAATTTGACACAAGATTAGTTTTCAAATTGTAAACAACTCTATACTAGTCATCAAGCAAGATTCCAACTCCAAAACTAAATCAAGACAAGATCATCTCAGATTTTAAGCAAGAGCAACTCAACTAAGATTCCCAGTTCAAAGATCAAGCAGATCAAAAATCAAACTAGTAGCAGTTTTATTTCGAAGCAAGTGCTGCTCTGTTCAAGAAGAAAAGCTGAGTAAAACTTGGAAAAATCTGATACATCTTGAACTAGCATGCAATGATCTTTTAAGTATGATTTGAATTATGATGTGCATGTCGTTTAAAAATTATTTTAAGTATATATGTGTGGGTTAATATTTATATACATGACTGGAACATAAAAAAAAGTCTCTGTCCAAACTGAAAACAGTAAATAAACACTTTAAATCTGGATGAATGCTTGATGTATGATAAAATATTGTAAAGTTAAGATATTATGTGGATGATCTAACTGGAATTTGGTTGAATTACTATACTGTTTGTTTGTATTAATGTCCGTGTGAATGTCATTGAGTTCTGCAGTGAACAAAGATTCAAGAATAAAACAAATTAATTAAATATCTCTTCATACGAATCAATTTAGGTTGGTTTGTTTAAAGGGATTTTGTTCGAGTTAACTAAACATTATTTTTAAAAATAATTAAAGGTGAAAATAGTTGGTGTTTCACTGGAATTTGGAATTTACTATAAAAAAACCCAAAGTTTTCAAAAATTCATTTTCAATAATTGAGTGTTTCATGTATACAACCTGATTTGTCTTAGGAAAATATGATTTTTAAAAGAAAAATCATAAAATTTAAGTTTGTAAATCGTATGATATCATGAGTTGATCGTGGCTTATGTTCTGGGCATTTTCTGGTGATTGAAGATGTCTGAGTGGTCGGGATCACAGCTGGAGGTAGCGGAGGAGTTGTCGAGCTTAACAAAAATAACGAGTGAATATTTAATTCATGGTGGTAGTGGAAATTCATTGAAATAGGGTTTAGCTAGGTGTTTGGTCGAAATTTTATTTTGGGATTTTCGTGCTGTAGACTAGGCACCGGAAGGAATCGATGGTTGAGGAAAGGTTGTAGAGAGACTGGTACTGCTCCAGGTGCGAGCAGGTGGGTTCCGGTGGTCTAGAGTGGCGGAGTATGGAAGTTTTGGCGATTGTTTCGATCCTGGAATCGTTCGATGTGTTCAATTTTGTTTCTGGAGAAGATCGATTGTTCTGGTGGCCGAGATCATCTGAGGGTGCTGTCGTCGACTTAGAGGTTTCGTCACTGGTCGGAGTGTCGATGAGTGGATGTGCAGGTGCACACATATCAGTGTGTACCATTGCTGAAGGATTCGAGTTCAAGGAAGAGAAGATGGACTCGGGGATGGTCTGGGAAAAAAGAAAGGATTGCTCGAATCTGGCTTAGGGGTTTCATGTGCGTCAAGCTTGTTAAACAGCATGGAAATTTTAAAATTTAATTAAGCAAAGTTTGAAAGGAAAAAAGAAAGATTTGACTCAGGTTTTTAGGGTGAGTCTTTCCAGGCTTGACTCGAATCAAAGGGTGAGGATATTTCAAGTTTGAGGTTTAATAAAAGTCAAGTTTAAAATCTAGTTAACTTAAAAACTGTTTCCTTTAAATAGTAATTAAATATTTAATGTTTGATTAAAGTTGAGAAATTTATTTTAAGATTTAATTGATTAAGTTAATCCTTAAGTTGTTTTCAAAAGCTTAATTAATCAGATAATTAAGTAGTTTAATTAGAAAGATTTAGTGCTTTAAATTTTTTCAATTAATGATAATTAATTCCAAAGCTTATTAAATTCTGATAATGATTAAGAAGGTGATTAATATAGATGAATTATCTTAAAATTATTTAGTGATGAGTGATTAGAATTAATTATTACTTAATTAGTTGATTGTTAATTAAAGGTTAATTAATAATGTAATTAATTAAAGGAATAATTAATTAAGGAAAGTGATTAGAGGATCATTAATTAATGTCATTAATTAATTAAGGAGATTAATTAAAATTTGATTAATGTGAATGGTTAAGGCTAACTTATCTTTGTGGTAATTAAAGGTTAATTACTTAATCTAATTAAAGGATAATTAATCAAGGGTGATTAATTAAGAGGAATGATTAAAGGATGATTAATTAATTGATTTATAATTAATTAATGTTTAGTAAGGGTAATCTAAGTGATTAAAGTTAGTTAATTAATTTATTTAGAGATGAATTAAATTAATTGGGAAGTGATCAATCTTGTTTATGAATGATTGAATGATGTTAAATGCCTTGATTTGGATGATATCTCTGATATGAAATGTTTTGTGATATGATATGTTATGGATGGACAATGATAATGTGGTTATCTATCGATGATAAATTGTTGTGTAAAAAGTGACATCTTGTATTTAAAGTTGAATTGTATTTCACTTGAATAACTTGGGTTAAAATGGTATTGAATTCTAAGAGACCGGAGTCGGGTATTAGTATATATACCTGAAATCACTTCGATTCTTTATAAATTGATATGTGGAATCAATAGACTGAAATGGAATGATTTAAGTGAATTGGGCCATTTAATGTAAGTTTTAGTACTTATAAATTGATGTGCGAAATAAGGATGTCTATAACAACTTGTGAAGTTGTAAATTGATACGAGTTACCTCGGGTTTTATGAAAGTTGTATGTTTTTGTATTCCATGTTAGATGTGTTTACTCACGCTAGTTTCCAGCCTGACTAGGGTGTTACTTTGATGTAATTCTCGGGCCAGACCGAGTATTACAGCTTTTCAGGTAAGGATGTTCTGGAGCTCAGGAGGCGAGCTGGATGGAAGGAACGTATGGAGGGTTTCCGCTGTGATATATTATAGTATCCGAGTCATGATTGTATCTGTCCAGTGTTTATGTTTATGTGTAACTCTGATGTCTGAAAGTGTAATTTGATAAGTACAGTTTTCCTTTGTATAACTATTATTATTTGATATTATATTTTATCCGCTACGATTGTGAGATGTTGGTGTTTCTGTTCTTCTTTTCTTCTATCTCTTTCCTTCTTTTCCTAACTATCTGGAATTTTCGGCATCAAAAATTTTGGGTCGTTATAGTAATCTTTAAATTTTAATTGATAAAGGAAGTCCTAATTAGTCAAAAAAAATTATTAGATAAAAAGGAGTTTCAGTAATAAAAGAGGTTTAATTAATAAAAGATTAACTAAATAAAAAGTGAATTAAAAGTCGTCTTTGTGACTTGATCGTGCTTTGTGTGTGTAAATCGTACTTTGTGCGTACTTATTTATGGAAAGTATTTAGTCGTGTACGTAGTACTAAAGCTGACAAAGTAGACTTGTTTCTATCTATGAGAGTTAAGAATGATGATTCGAGTAGGGTGTATTTGCAATAGTGCTCTAATCTATTAGACTTCACTCTTGACCGATGGATAGCAGAAGTTGAGAAGTTGAAAACATGATAAGTATACAAGATTTGGTTTTCATATAAGACCGTTCTCATTCTGTAGTATTTGACCAAATTTGTTGACTCGGTCTTGAAGAGATCGGGATTAGTAAGTGTTTTACTTATTAAAAACTAATTCAAGACTGAGATATGTGTTTTATCTTTTGGAAGTGGATCTGTTCTAGATATTGGAATCCATGTATGGTTTCGTGATCTGTTTGAGATGCTAGAATCCATATGTGGTTTCGTGATTTGTTCGAGTATGATTTCTCATGTGTTAGTATGTTGAACATGACCTCACCATCATTAATATTAGAAAATAGAGTACAAGTATAGCCAAGGAGGTTTAGCTAACCCCAAGGGTACATCAACTCATATCGAAAGATGCTTTCGATATATAGCGCGCATGATTTGATGATATCCTGGTCATGTTGCTCTATATAAACAGATGTGGTCCAGCTATTGCTTACCTTATTAGTATATTTTATCTTGAGATACGCAATGCTTGGAAGGTACTTTCTAACTCTTGTTAAGAGATCCGCCTCAAGGTAATGAAAAATCCATAGGCGAACATGCCTTGAAGGATTTAGTTATACTTCAATATTGTTGTGTCATAAGATGCAAGCGACATAACTATTTTTTGTTTTATGTTCTTCACCCAAAACATTATCTATTATATCGCAATATGTATTTATTATACGGTTTGTCTCTTTTGAGATGATAACCGTTACGGCGGTCTCAAAAGATGTTGTTATGTGCTGTACACATATTTCTTGAGTTTATCACACCAGACAAATGTCTGACACATGACTTTTGTTTTTCATAAATTCCTCGTGTGCACTTTCGAGCAATCTGAGAAAGGAAGGTTTTCGTTAATGTTCGTTGAACTCTTGAAGAGGAATTGGATGTTTACCTACCATAGTATTCTTATTTCTGCTGCATTACTTTATGTGTGTGTGTGTTTGTGTGCATTAGCACTTATAAGGACACGTTGTTATAAATGTCCAAGTAGATGATAGCACTTTGATTAGTAACTCTAAAATGCTATGTATATTAGAGTAACACTACGTACTATCTTTTGATATTATATGTTATAATTCCGCTATAAGATTCTGACAGTTTCCCAATCTTTCTTGTTTGTTTTCTTTTATTCTTTTTCTTTACCCAAACATTCTATCTTCTTGGCACTTGGGTACTTGGTACATGAATATCGTGGATGTATAAGTATCGAAATTCAGCGGTCGAAAAGTGTGGTCATTACATCATGGTATCAGAGCTAAAGGTTAAGTGAGAAGCTTGGCTTTAGTGGGGTATAACTCATTAAGAGATAGGGTATGGATTGCCTTAGCACAAGTTGAGTGTATTATATATATATGAGAGAGAGAGTGTGTGTGTGTGTGTGTGTGTGTGTGTGTGTGTGTGTTTGTTAATATTAGCAATATATAAGTATAGGTTAGTATTGTAGTTGATTAATGTAGGGATTGATGATGTCTACTTATTCCTCATCTATTAGCTTAATCATGCACGGCCAGTTTATGAGCATTATTAATTGTTTGTTGATTGTCGTTTTGTGTTTAACCAATTTATAAGTAACTTACCTTTTTACAACGTGGGTTGGGTAGATAGTAATTTATGGGATTATTGAAACAAACACCTAGTGCATTGAGTTTCGCAATTTAATTATAAGGCATTTGATAGTAATGTTGGGTTAAAAGTTTACTTTAACAAAAGTGGTTTAGTATAATCTTAGGAAAAATAAGATATTTTTGGAATAAATATTTGTAAAAATATTTCATATAAGAAACTAAATTGTATAAATGGTTTATAAAATATGGTTTAGAAGAAAGGATTTAAATTAAGTATTTGAGAATTTATTTCTCGGTTTTCAAAAAAAATTATTTTCAAGGTTTTTGACAAAATAATAATATTATTCAAAAGTATTTAAGGATATAGTATTTTAAAAACGGTTACAAAGGAAATAGAAAGTACTGATCCCACTTCTGTTATTGGAAAATAATTCTAGTGATGATTGCAGCTTACGTTCATTTTCGAGTTTATAAGTGGAGATGATACCCATAGCAGTTTGCTACAAAGTTGTTTTAGTAAAACAGTTTTTGATTTAAATCACGATTTGATATACAAAAGTTATAAGTATATATATAGTTTTTAATTATTTGAAATGAAATTTGGTGTCTAGTTCAAAAGTTTGGGTTGAAGGAAAATTGATATTGAAATAAAAGTTGAACTTAAATAAATTTTAAACTATATGTACAAATATTTTTGTGAAAATTTAAATGTTGAGAATTTTTGAATTTTTAATTGAGGAGACAGTAAAAAAAATTAAACAAGTTTTAAATCTATCAAACATCCTTATTAAGTAATCAAAATATCTTAACATACTTTTAGGATGTAGTAGAGTATTATATGAGTAATGAACATAAGCCTTGAAATGATTTTAATAAAATGAAACTAGTTTTTACTGAAATGTTTAAAAAAAATGTGATTTAAAATTTAAAGTAATTGGTGTAGTTAAGAAACCAATAGAATAAAGTACGTAAGTTGTAAGTAGATCATTTTATTTACATAACAATTCTCGATCTAGGAATCAAGTACATGATTTTGAGGTAATTTACACCAATCCGAATAAGGATTTTTCGCTCTATTCTTGATGGCAAACACTTGGTACAGATTCTTGAGGTGGTCCTGAAATTTTCTATCATGGTATATGGCAATTTAAGGAGAGCGGAAATGTCTACTAGATTAGAGTCCGCATTAGAGAGGTCAAGTGAATATACTAGCTTGGAAGTGAAATTTATGTGATTGAGAAAGCGATCTGATTTGATATTGTGTACGAACGATCCATGTACATCGTAGGGGCTTTAGTATATTTGGATACTATGTTTTGTTGGCTTATAAGGAGTTATGTGATGACTCTTCAAATGGTTTGAGGTAGTATGAATAATCGACTAAGTAATAACCTAAGGTTGTTGAGCGTAAGGTACGTTTTAAGGATTGTTTATCATCCTTGTGCGATAAGAGTATTTTTGAATCTGGGCAACCGTGAGCTTTATTTTCTAGTAATTGCAATGCTATTAAGTAGTTAGGTGTGATAGTTTTGTAGAATATGCTAGCATATGATTTTTTTTTGATGATAATAAACACACACACACACACACACACATATATATATATATATTTGTTTAAACGTATTTGTTATTATACAATTTTATTTTTCACATAACGAAATAAATATTTGTTAAATAAAATAAATAACTCAGAATTAATATTCAAACAAGTATTTTATTCAAACAAATATTTTATTGCAAATCCGAATAGTACAAATTTGTGCTCTCACTACATATATACATTTTTTCAATTACAATGCAATTTTTTTAATTTACATATTACACCTTACTACATATTCACTCAACACTCGTGTTTTTATCTTCAACTCTATTTCAGCTTGAATCCAACATCTGGGCTATCTGCAAAATAAACACTAACGCAGTAAAATTGAAAAAGAAAATATTTTGCAGTGCAAGTTAAAGTGTGTGTTTTGAAAATATTATTTTGCCTCAATTATTTCGGTTGTTCGTCATCATATGCTTTTAAATCATCATACACGAACAGCTTGTGACAGGCACAACATATCATTGTACATCCCACAAGGTCGTGCAAACTGATATACACTTGCTTGTTAAAATCGCATGGACAAGTGAGCATAAGGTCAAACCCAAGCCGAGGCCAGATTCAACTCAAGTCAAAATGCTCGACCAAAAAAAACTTCACATGCAATAGAAAATACACATAGAGCTCGAAGCAATATAAGGATAACAAGACCAAACTTCGAACGCAACTGGACATTTAACTCGAAGTATAAATGCAGACAATTAAAATACAGTTCAAGTCTCGACCAAAACAACATGTCCAGTTCAATATGAGTGGAACAAGCCAAAGTAACACAACGTACACATATACATACAAATTCACATATGTATAAATTATATATATATATATATATTGGCAAAGCAATCAATAGAGAACAATCAAATCGAGCACACAAAATTCAACAACAGAGCCTCAACATCAAAACAAGGTGTGACGCCCTACCTCTATACCCACGCTAGCCAAGAACACTACGGAGAATGCTGTCGACTAGCACGGAGAATAAGGCTGTTGAGGAGCGACCATCCGTGTAATTGCTTTGTGCGAGCATCGATATGTCGGATAGTATAACATGCATTCTTTATCAAGAGGAAAATCCGACCTACGGACACAAACTCAAAGCTACTACACAGTGGCTATAATATCTTTAGAAACAAATATAGAAATAAACATAACATAAATCAGTCATAGACAATTCATATCACAAAGACGGAAATAGATATGAATATTACACTAGGAAGTGTACATCAGAGTAATGGTCTAAAAAGATCCACAATAACACAAAATAATAGCAACATGTGCTATACAAAAGAATACATCAATGAGTCAATATCTCAAGAGTATACAACAAAAACTACTAATCTAAGTAGTAAGCAAAAGGTCAGAGTAAAGGATCCCTGGAGAGAAGTCAAGCAGAAGCACCTGTAACATCTCGGTCTGACCCGAGTATTATTTAATAAGAAAATAATAAACGGATCAGTCTAACTATAAATATCAGATGAAACGATATAGAATAAGAGATATGACTAAACACATAATAATCACAATGCCAAGCTGTGATATATATAAGCAATTGAAAATCAATGAGAGATTAATCAATATCACCAAATCTACACAAGAATCAAAGAAATGTCATACTCCTCATTTCGTTCACCAAACCATAAATATTGACAATTATATCAATGCCAATCACAAAAGTCAGTGACACACAAATTCACCAATGCACAAATATTGATAAAACTTATCAATGGAAATCACGAAAATTGGTGAAGCACAAATTCTAGAAATCATCTCAAGAAATCCAGAAATCACAAAAAAAGGATGGCCAATCCCATAAACTGGACATCGACGCACCTAGAAAGACAAGCCCCATGTACAGTCGAACATCGACGCACCTAGAAAGATACGCCCCATGCTCTAGCATCGACGCACCTAGAAAGATACATCCCATGCATAAATAAACATCGATGCATCTAGAAAGATACACCCCATGTAATGTCTAACAGCGATGCACCTAGAAAGATACACCCCATGCTAAGTCGAACATCGACGCACCTAGAAAGACACGCCCCATGCATAGACGAACATCGACGCAACTAGAAAGATACGTCCCATGCCCCGACTTATCGAGCCGATTGCTCCACGAAGTAAACAAACATCGATGCACCTAGAAAGGTACACCCCATGCATAATAAACATTGACACACCTAGAAAGGTACGACCCATGTGTAAACAAACATCGACGCACCTAAATAGGTACGACCCATGTAAGAAATGAGACGAAGCTCAATAAAATGAGGAACAGTCCTCCACATAGACAAAGAGACATCGCACATTGCTAGTCTAAATCACAAAGATGATCGTCATGATCAACGAGAAGTGTTGATTACAGTAAGCTAGTAAATATATGAGCTTAGCTTCATGTCCCATAACCACTAGCTTAACTTAAATATTTACGAACGAATTGTAGGTCTCCACTAGAAAATTGTCACAAGAGATTCAATCGAACAATTCCAAGAATTAACCAACAAAGTGAACGCAAGCGTTTCATACCACTTGTTTTACTAAGTCGTTTAATTAGATTTCTCATACGAGTGAGGTAAAGGTTTGTATATACTAATAGATTAGAAGTCGGTTTGAGAAAACGAGCTTTGTATTAAAATAGTGTTGAAATCATTTGAAGAAAGAGTTTTAATATTTACTACTAGTATAGAAAACCTTTATATTTTAAAGTGACAAATCACAAAGAAGATAGTAAGAACAATCATTCACTAAAATTCACATTCGAAGACGCGAATAAAATCCAAAGAAACCGATAAAGAATCCACCGAAATGGATATTCAAAAATCCCTAAATAGGAGTCATCAAAGGCATAATAAATGATAACAACAAATAGGATCATCACGAATCGATTTAAATTGGAATTCTCAAGCGAATAGGCAAAATAGGCAAAATAGTGCATTTTCAGACGTCTGAACAAGTGGTTCAGACGTCTGAATCTGGAAATATAAAGATTTCCAGAACACAATTCAGACATCTGAATCAAGTGTTTCATACGTCTGAAATAGGCACTTTTTAGCCTATTTCCTTTCTGGTTCCAAATGAACCAATTCAGACGTTTGAAACCATATATTCAGACGTCTGAATCTGGGAATAGAAATCTTCCCGGAACAATATTCAGACGTCTGAATACTACGTTTCAGACGTCTGAATGAATGGTTCAGGGCATTCCCTGAACCTAGGCCAAAAATGGCCAAACGAATATCGAAAACGGTCGAACGAGCAAATGACGATGACTAAGGAATTACGTCGAACGACAACCCAGCCTAAACGGCTCTTCGATACGTCTCAAATATCAATGTCCAAATATCCATAATAGGATTTTCATAAATTGGATCAAAACACCAAAAATTGGAATATACACCAAATCAATCCAAACCAAAATCAATTGCACACGAATAAACGTTATGAATTCATACCTAACAATCGAAGATAATTATAGACTAAGATGTGAGATAAAAATCTCACTTTTGAACCCAAAATAATGAAGGAGAAGCTTTAAAAACAAGCTAAGATCAATTCCTCTTCAATTACAACTCAAGAAGCTTCAATCTAAGCTTAAAAGAGAAACATTTCCTAAATTAGGTTTAGGAATTTTCTGAAATCAAAGAGAGAATGAGTTGGAGAAGAAGAAGGAGATGCTTACCAATGGGTTTACTTGAGTTTGGAGCAAGAAGATGGATTTGCTAATGGAAACTAGGGCTTAGGATTTCCTAATTCTTTTTCTCTTTCCCCATTTTTGATGAAGCTTGAATGTATTAGGAAATTATGAAGTAATGAAGAGGAAAGGGGGTGGGAACTGAGCTAGTAAGTGGGGTTATTGGGCTCAGGCCAAACCAAAGCCCTAAGTGAAAAGTGGCAAAAATCAACTATCTCCAAACATATCGAAGCTTATACTCAAAAAGGTCGCGAACGGCTTTTAAACTCAATGGGAGTGGTCCCGAGTCCTAATTCAACCGTATGCAAAAAGTAGCTTTTCGGACCAAAATCCGACGAACGATAAAATATTTAAATAAAATATTTAAATATAAAATTGATAAATATGCGGGTTGTTACACAAGGTATGAACAATCAAAGTGCAGAGAAGACTTAACACAGCAGTACACAAGAAGACTCAACACATGCCTGTGGAACAACATCCACCATAAAATGTACATGAATACATATAAAATATGAAGAATCAACACAACAACCTCAAAAAACTTGACTCATGCGTACCAAATACATGCAACAAAGTGGACAGTGCAACCAAGTGCTCAAACCAAAGTGATAAACATATGAAAGTGAAGTGGAATGCTGTAGTTTAACTCGAAGAAACTCAAGAAACGACATATACAAGACTCAAAGCAGCTGAAGTAACTCAGACCAGACCACCAGTATAACAAGATATATATGCAAAGACAACACAGTGGTAAACCAGACAAAAAGTGGTGGACAGCACACAATGCAATAGAGGAGACAACTACAACCAGTCAAAGATCCAAAATGAACAAAACTCTAGTGCAGAATTACAAATGAACTCAACTATACAATGACCAGACTCATGCAACCAAGTCACATGAACACATACACACCAGACTACAAACAGACCATCACAACCATAGAGCATGCATATGAGATTCAAGTACAAATCAGTAATGACTCAAATCTGACCAGAGGCAATCAAGTTAATAAGCACACAAAACACACGGCGCACATATGTACGTGCGTGAATTCACATGTATACGTATATGTAGTACACAAGACATACTCCAATGGAACAAAGCCAGTGAAATCAAGTCAAAGATCACAGCACACATTCAATCACAAATCAAAGCAAGAGGACCCAAACAATAATAAGATAACAAGTTAGCAGTTTAAATGTAATCATCAAGTTAAAGCCGGAAAAGAATTGAACTTGCAAAAGAAACATGAATTAAAATGGCAAAAATTATCTCAAAGTTCAAAGGGCCGAAGTCAAAGGAGTAATGAACGGATCCAAAATTCAAATCATATCCAACCGACTCAAGTAAGTGCAAATTTATCAGTAATGAGTACAAAATGAACCATCAGAGATCTCAAGATCATACGATCAAAATTCAATGTAGACGATAAAACCGTGACAAATTCAAAAAGAAATATATAAACATTATAATAGGGCTTCGTTCCTTATATAAACCCAGCTCATCGTTAGCCATTATCTCATTCGATTTCAAGCAAAAAATCAGAGCGCATGTATCAATACAGAATTCGAATCAGACGAGTATAATTATAATCGAGAAAGGGGAAAAATGTAGCAGTTCAGAGCACTGTTCGATCTTGATAAATTGGAGCAGCCGAAGTTGAACAAAGCATTAATCGATCAGCTGTCCATTGGCTCCTAATTATTGGAGAAGGATAGAGAAAAGATTGGCCAAAGTTTGTGCAGAGAAAAGAAATAAAAAGGGAATAATTTTATTTTGGGCTGGCCTTTATATTTTGTTTTGGGCTTAAAATATTAAATAGGGTTTTGTTTTTGTTTTGTTTATTTTTAGTTGTAATCTTCTTTTTAAGCTATGTAACTTTCTTGTCATATGACTAGGTTACGAACTATGGTGGTGTAGTTCGAGAATTCGCAACTCAGTGGCTGAGTTGTGGCAGGGTTTTGAGCGTAGAGTTAGATTAGTCAATAGCGGTTGTCGCAACTTTATGTGTGTAAGCATCTGACTATTTAATTTCTAGTAGAAACCTTGGGGACAGAACGTAGGCAGAGTTTTGCCAAAGCTGGATAAATCTGTGTTGTTATATTTCTTCCTTTTATTATTCTGCTGTAATCTGTGTTGCAAATATTTTATATATTTCCGCATTAATTTTGATTATTATTAATATCCCTTATTTCCCCCTCTAGAGTGAAATCGATCCTACAAGTGGTATCAAAGCAAGGTTAATAGCAAGGATGTCCAAATGTAACGGTTCATTTCTCTGTACCCTTTGAATTGACAATAAACCACACATGTCCAACTCAAATTGCTCGAATAAGCGGATCATTAAGGGTAGAAAGAAAATAAAGACAGAACATAATCTCACACGAATGGAATAACATATATTATTTCAATAATAATCTTTACAGCAGAAAATTTTATAATACAATATCAGAGTCTAACCTAGATTCAGCCTGGACAGTTATAAACTTCTATCCTTAGAAATGCTGAAACAACAAAACAAATGCAATAGATGTAGCGGATAATAGAATAAGTCCATACGATGATGAAGATCTCCACCTCTTCTCTGGGAACTCCAACCATCTTCAACTCAACCTGAAACTACTCGGATCTGATCTGAGTTTTAAAAATACCTGGATCAGGTTTAATAAACCAACGTGAGATACTCGAACTTTTAAATGTATAGATCATGACGATGTTATCAAAACCTTTGAAAATAAGGGTATCTCATAAGACCACACCCACACATAAACATAGATGGGTTTTACATTATGATAATCAAAACACTTTTATACCAAAATATACTTGGTATTATTTTTAATGACATTCTTTTGAAAACACTTTTCAAATAAACTTATTCAAATTAGGTATAAGTATCTGGACTATGTCTAAGGTAATATATCCGGACTAGGTTAATGGAATATATCCAATGGAATATATGATGCCAGAAAGGAGTAGCTGAAATGTTTGCAAGTCATTACAGCTATTTTGGGACTACAGTCAAAACCATAAATCTCGTATTGGGATTGGTTTTCCAACATGATAGAAAACTAGTGAAAAGATCAATTTATATCCATGGCTTACGTCTAAGACTCAGACGCTGTGAACACAAATGGCTAAAAGGGGATAAAATTTGCGAATAACGTCCAAGGACTCGGACTTCGCGCATCCACACCATGAGTCCCAAACATATCTAGTATCTAGGGCCAGAAGATCTGATAACCAAAATCACTACTATCCGAAATGTGAGCATACATCTGACCACATAGAATCTCATCGTAACCGGGGTGTGAGGCTCGCGAGGCTGTGATCAATTTCTTCAAAGCCACGCTTTTTATACAAAACCACGCTCTGATGATAATAGGTTCCACTTTGAATGCCACACTGCCATTCCTTTGACCACTATTTGAATTCCATAAGCATACAACCTCTGAGCTCATATGTCTCAGAGAAGGGTATTAAGCTAAGAGAAGTTGGCTTCTTCGCCAGCAAGCAGATGTACATTTGTAAAAGTCAAACTTTGTGTCTCAAAAATAAAATATCAGATATTCGTCCATACAAGTTCATTTTGGGACTTAACGAAACCGAAGGTACTCTCCTACTACCACTTGTAGCGAGTAGTCCTTGCAATTCGAAAAATCTCCACAACGACGAGACCACTGCTATAAATAACTCTATAATGTGAGAGAGCCAAAGCATGTCAACAAGCAGTCCTCACGCTAAAAAGATCGTCGGTCTTCGATAATCATCATTTTCAACATGTCTTCACTTTCGAACGTATATACTAGTTCGAAGTGGTTTTCAAATCGAAATCCCCCAAATCTGACCCCGGTTCCTTCGAAGCCAATCATCGCTTTAAAAGATGTTAAGTTCATATATGGATATCAGTCATCAATCAATTACTACATTTTTTATAAAATATCTTTCTTTGATATATTCTTTCAATTTATTTCATTTTCTTTCAAGAGTACATGGAAGCATTAAGCCTCATTTATCAAATCATTTGGTTTATTTAAACCTTTCTTAAATCCTGAAATAATTCCAAATCATTTTCTCTTTTACTTAGGAAAACTTTTTCAAATCATTCATTAAATCTTAATCAATGATTTCTTATATTCAAGCTATAACTTTTAACTTAGGGAAAATATTCCCAAATTAGTCATTAAATCTTAATCAAAGATTTTTTATTAACTTCAAATCATATTCTTTCAAATCGAAGATTTTCAAAATAGAGCACGACTGCCACCTTAGATATGGTAAATTTCACCTCCAAGGACTAGTGGCATGTAATTCTACATCATGAAGATCTTTGTTTTCCATTATCTTTGTCTTTAGTATGTTTTATTTCGAAAATTATTTTAAAGGGGTTTTAGATAAGAATCACCCAAAACCAATCTTGGTTTTTCAGATAGGAATCCAAATCCGATCCGGTTCCTTCGCACCAATCATCGAATGAAAGATATTAAGTGGTTAATTAACATTCTAAGAATTTGTTCCTTTTCCTTTATTTTGGAAAAACTTAAATATGATCTTTTAGAGCATCCGGGCTTTCCTTTCGATCTGTTCCACCCCTCGCCTAATAATAGAAAATATGGGCCAGGTAAGTTCAGGGCACTGGTTGCTCCATTCCTAACCTTAGTTAAATACCTTGTGTTATCTTCTCAGATCTCATAGGCGGGACAAATGTACTAGTCGTATCTGCATACTCAGTTATTAGGTTTTTTGGAATTGATTATAAGATTCTAAATTATCTTTAAAATCTTAATTTTCCTTTTTAAAAACATTCATAATTGATTCTAGGAAATATCGTTACATTTAAACTCATATTCAAAAGGTTGTATAATTCGCAGCATAAATGTGCTGCGGAAAGTGCTATATAAGCTTATTTGATTTAAAAAACTTTTTAATATTCGAAATTCATATTTTTCATTCCAAATCTCATCTAAACCATTTTAATAAATTTATCAAATTTATTTCATATTTGTAATCATTTAAAAATATCATTTATAAAGAAATCCCTTTTTGGATTCTGAACTGCAAAACCACGATGTTTTTAGAAAATTGTTTACGACATATTTCAAACTCTACTTGATAAATCTTATTTTTTTTCTTCATTGGAAAACTATTACCATTGTGGACTAAAGAATTTTTATTTCGAAGAAATCTGACTTATAAATCATTCTCTACATTAATTTGAAGTTACAGGTCGAAATTTACGAACTGCCGCTACGAGACGTGCTCGATTTTGACCAAGTTTGTGAATTTCTTCGAAACATGTCAGAAATACTTCAATTTTTTTAAAACCATATTTAACTATTTTAACCCATTTAAAACAATATTCTCATCATTTTAAACTCATTTTTCATTTCATTTCATCAATTTTGAAGATGATATTTGAAAATTCCATTATTATAGAGAATAAATAGATTTTATAGCTTAAATTACACATACTTGCGGATTTTGAGCGAATGAGAAGGAGAATTAAACAGTTTGGTAAAAGAAATGGTATGAGACACGTGTGTTTATCTTATCGGTTAATTTCGGACTTGTCTGTTTGATCGTTTAGACCTTGAAGTCGAGTTTACCGATGAGATGAGGTAAACCGTTTTGAGAACCTTTTGTTTACAGTAACCAATATTTCACACAAATTATTGCTTGCATGCTTTTTCTTTAGCTAGAAGATATGAGTGATACTCACATCTTCTAGTTAAAGAAAGAACGCAGGCAATAATTAATGTGAAATTATTATAATATTATATTACTATAATATCATTTTCGATCTTTTTAGATATTTTGAAATCACTAAGAGGCTAAATAATTTCCACACACACATTCATACAGATTCAATTTTCATTGAATTAACTATACTTACTAACCATTTCTCTTATCATTTATCAAACTAAGTTATCATCCATATCACAAACATATAATCAGCTATTATATCAACCAAGTTATCATCCATTAAATCATCCAACATATAACAAACTTCTCATATAATTAACTTGAAATATTTTTTTAAGAATTAGTAACCTGAAATATGAGTACTCACCATTAACCAAATCGTTTAACTTCCTACCAACATTCATTTAATCCAAGGCTTCACTAACTCATCTTAACTTCACCAAACCATCACCTAAACAACTCCACCTCACTTCCTAGTGCTCGGCCATCACTTCACTTTCACTTTCTCTCGACCACACGTCTTTCCCTCTTCTTTCTCTTGGTCAAACCTTCCAACAATATCAATAAGCTCGTCCTCCCCTTGATCCACCTCTTTCTCTATCATTTCTTCACTTCTTAGATGCTAAACCATGTTTTGATGATATTCTAAAGTCTTTGGCAAAGTTTGGTGAAGTTTTGACTTTGTATTATGATTTTAAGAAAAGTTAGTAAGGAAAGAGAGAAAATGAAGCCATTAAAAAGTGGAAGAAAAACTTGAAAAAGGAAGAAGAAGAAGTGAAAAAAAGTGAGAAAGTGGATACTTATTTATAGAAAAGTTTTGAATTAAAATAATATTTTGTAAAAAGACCAAAATACCATTTACTTTTTAAACAACCTTATTTTTTCAACACTTAACATCACATTTCAAATCATTAATTTATGTCATTTTCACTTAAGTATTAAGTAAATAACATAATAATTATGTTTTGTTTGATTTGATGTTTACGTTTTGCTTTGAAATTACATGTTTGTCTTTTTGTGCTTACTTTTTCTTAATTATATTCTAGAATTTTTAAGTATGTTTAGTAAAAGTAAACTTGATTACTGAACTAATTAATACTTATATTATTTGAATATTTGTTTCTATATAATAAAATAAATGTGCGACAACGTTGTGACAACTTTTAATCGACAAAACGTTGATTTTCGACAAAATGTTATACGGTCACATTTTGACGTGTTAGTTAAACTATTTACTTATTAAACCAAATTTAAAAATAAATTTGTATAATGTTATTTAAAAATATAAACACTCATAAATAAATTAAAATTGTTTATTTAACCATTGAAACATACTTTTCTAAAATTAGCATTTGTCACTTTTGTCGATATAGGCAAATGTTACTATTTTGATGTATATTTCTATTTCCAAATCCTATCTAATATTATTTAAATTATATAACCTTACATAATTTATATTTAAAATCACTTTAAATAGTATATTTTTAAAGTGGTCAAATTCTGGGTCGTTAATTTCTCCCCTACTTAAAAGAATTTGTCCTCGAAATTCCCTAGAACAAAAGTTTGCCTAAACCATTCATCTTTAATCTTAATTCCGTATAATATACACAGATCATCCATATGAAATATCTTATTCAATCTCCTATTCGAATTCATAACTTTTCTTCGGAACTAGTATTGATCCCTCGGTCCTCTAGTGCGGACTCTGATTAGGCTTCTAGATCAGAACCTTTGCTTTCCTTGCATAGCTCTCATCTATGATAGAAAACTCAAGTACCTAACCAAAAAACCTCATCAATGTTTGCCGCTAAGAATCGAGTGATAAAGGCTTTTTTGGACTAGTGTAAACACCTCGAAGTTCCGAAATAGAATATTAGATCAAAATTTATGTGACGAAATGATCTACATATAATGTATGTATTTATTAACTTTCATAAACTTTTATAAAAACTTTATCTTAAGTTAAATATTTTATAAAGGAGCTTCTTTATATAATCCCTTTAATTATTTATTTCAAATATTTTTAATAAATGAAATTATTCTAAAGAAACCATTTTTCACTCAAAAGATAATTTATCCATATAAAATGTCTTCCCACATTCTTTTAACTCGTTATATTTCCATTAACACTAATAGTATTTACGAATCATTTCATAAAACTTATACTTAAGTTTATTATATCTTATAACTTATGCAAATTAACCACATTTTAAAGACTTAAGTCCAAATCCTTAATTAATGCTAGAATTCATTAATAAAACATTTTCTAGGTTATAATTACCTTTTTGAGAAGTCATTATTTTACTTAATAGTTCATGACTTGAATCTATGTTTGTATGATATACATTTACATCCTAAGAGTATATGAAAACCTTAAATTTCAAATTAGTTTTACTTAAATCCGTATGTCTAACAAATTCAAACTTTTTGTAATTTACTATTATCTTAAATTCATAAGTTATAAAACTTATTTCTTATTTAATACTATTATTGATTTTCTAGCTTTGAAAAAAATAATTTTAAAACCACCCGTATTTGAATCCTCAAACTCTTAACTCTTAAATCTCTTATTTTCCTTTACAAATCAAATTTATAAATTATCCTTATCTTATTTTGTTTACTCAAAGTATTTTACAATCTTTTACCAAAAGTTTTCATAAATTTCTTAGCTTTGAGTTATGTATGATTCGAAAATTTTCGACTATCCAAAATCGTCAGAAATTTTGCAATATTTTAGTAATTAGCGATCCCAATTTATCTTTACTTTAAATACTTTTATATAGATTACTAGACAATTTATCAGTTAATGATTCACATTATCTTACTTTTGAAAATTACATAGATTGAGGAACTCCATAAAAATCCAAGAAACTGGGTACTACCATTAGTATCATATATCCTCTTAACAAGAACAGTAATACTCAAGAAAAGTGCTTACCTTCCTGTTAGGAAATCCAATCTATGGTTCCGATGGCAACAACTATATAAATGGAAATCAAATATACATATATTTATATATACAGGTACTTGCTAGAACAACATACTAGAAAGCCAAGAACGACGCTCAAAGAGCACTACAATAGACTACAAATCGATAGGTACAAAGAAGCAAAAGAAACGATGCACAAAACAAACACTCACCTGTATCAGACGTCTAGGTGTACAATCCAGACGTTTGAAAAAGTCCTCTAGAACAACAAACATGCTAAACCAGATGTCTAGTAATAACACTCAAACGTTTGAAAGTCTACTACATACAAAAAATATATAGTATCAAACGTCTAAAACAAATACCAGACGTCTGAATTCAAACTCGGACTTCGGAGAAGAACTGCAACTGCCATATGCGAATGCACATCTCCGATTCTCTTCGCCACAACTCTTTACCATCAACATAAGCAACTTTAGAGTGTTCGTTAATGAATGCAACTACTCAAGATACCTATCTACAACTGTATCTAGCATCAAGAATCAAGAGAAAAAACTTACCTTACTTACTTATGCTTTCTAATTCTATACTCTGTCATGTATTCTTGATCTGTGCACTCTAGAAATCTTCACTTTTATTTACTCTTCCATATACTCAGTTCTTCATAGACAATATTCTTCAGATATGTATTGGTAGCGATTGTAATCCATGTTATACTTGAACACACATTTGACAAGAACAACTTACTGTAACAAAGCCTATTCCTTCAGGCGAAGCGAGGTTTTTGATAGTTGAATTCCGAAGGGGAGCTTCGAGACTAGACGTAGGACGAATGGTCCGAACCAGTATAAAATCCTAGTGTGCATATTCTATATTTACTTAGATTAATATTATTTCAGTTGCATCATATGTTTTATTGCATATGCTTTCACATAAACTACACGATCCATCCTATAGACTTTCAATTGGTATCAAAGCAAGGTTTGATCAAAGTACAGTAAGACGTATTTCAATCACTTTTGTATGGCAAGTATTTTTCAAGAAGGACAATCCACAGCACGTTACCCACTTTTAAATGGTTCTAATTATGCATATTGGTCAACACGTATGAGAATTTTTATGGAAGCTAATGAATTAGAAATTTGGTCAGCCACTCAAAATAAATAAGAACCTGACACTACTATGAATACAAGGAATGATGCACAGAAAACCGTAGCTTCTAATAATTCCAAAGCTATGAATGTTTTATTTTGTTCATTGGATAAGAATGAATTTTCACGTGTCATGTTATCTAACACTGCATATGATATTTGGCGTACCTTGCAAGTTACACACGAAGGCACAAACAAAGTTAAACAAACTAAAATTTTAATTTTACAAAATCAATTATCATCATTTAAAATGAAATAAAATGAATCTATATGGACATGTACTCTAGATTCCAAACTATTCAACATGATTTAATGGCACTTGGAGTCAAATTCACAAATTTTGACTTAATATCTAGAATACTCAATATTTTAACTCCAGAGTGGGAAAGAAATTATTAGCTATCGAAGAGGCTAATAATCTCTTAACACTCTTAGTTGAAGAATTGATAGGAAATTTAATATCCTATGAAGCTAATCTACAGGCAAGAAAAGAACAAAATTCGGAGAGAAAAAAATAACATTTCCAGCAACAAACAAAGACTCCGACTTAGATGAAGAAGAAATTGTATTAATTGCCAAAAACTAAAAAAAATTCAAGAAGTTTAGGAAAATGACTAGATTTCAAAAAGGAGGAAAATGAAGCTCAACAAATCAAACGTCAATCAAATGTTATGAATGTGATCAATTTGGACATATGAAGAAAGATCGTCCCAAGCTCAACAATGATAAAAAGAAGAACAAATTTTAAAATTTTAAAATGAATAAAGCTTTCAAAGTAACATGTGATGACTCGAATTCTTCATCATCGTCAGACAATGACAGCGATAGTGACGGAGAACAAGCTAATATATGTTTTATGGCACAAACTAATGAGGTATGTCTCGTACTTAGCTATGATAAATTATTATAAATTAGCATGGAATTAGATGATAAATTTAGAAAAAATGAAAAATTAAATAAAGAACACATAGCCAAAATAAATAAATTAGAACTTGAAATAGGAATATCAAAAGATGAGGAGGAACTAGAATTATCTCAAGCAAAAAATAAAAGTTGTTTAGTTGAAAATGAGACTATATCTAATGATTTTGGAAAAGTTAAACTAGAAAAGGATAACTTGTTAAAGGAAAATATCAACTTGAAAAGTAATATCGAAACATTGAAAATTTAAAATTTAAAACTAAAAGAAAAATTAGATAAAATTATAAATAATGTCTCAAAATTTAATAAAGGAAAATAAGATTTGGAAAATCTTATCAAAACTTCAAAATCGTCAAATAATAGAAATGGAATAGGATTTAAAAATATTCCTAAACAAAAAGGAAATAATATTAAGAAATATAGTTTTATTTACCAAAAGACTAAAAGATCACCTAAGTCTAATACGAATACCAAAAATATAAAAATTTGGATTCCTAAGACAAATAATATTCGATTAGACAAAAACATATTAATAATCTTTTAGATAATGTAGTCTATAATAATAATTATGCTCATAAAGTACCAAACCTTCTTGGGTGTGGCTACTTGCTCCTCCTAACATTTAGGACCCTAACAAAGTATATGGATACCAATTAAATCACTTTTTATTTAGTAGGTACCAAAAATAAAAAATTAGGAGAAATTGATACTTGATAGTGGATGTTCCAAGCATATGACCGGAAACTCAAAAATGTTATCAAATATAACATAGATCGATGGTGGAACGGTAATTTTTGGAGATAACTCAAAAGGATACATCATTGGCATCGAAGAAGTTATCAACTCTGGTATTTCTAACTCTCTTATTATTACAAATATTTTGTTAGTAGAAAATTTAAAACACAATCTACTTAGCATTAGTCACTTATGCGATAAAGGTTTTCAAATTAATTTCAAAAAAGATAGATGTAATATTTTCAACAATAACAAACAACTTATCTTTGAGGGTTTTAGAAACAAAAATATTTATGTCTTAAATATGAATATAAATCAAAATTCAAACTTATGGTTAACCGCCAAACATGACAATCCATGGTTGTGGCATAAACGATTCTGTCATATTAATTTTAAATATATTAATAAATTAGCAAAATATGAGCTAGTTAGAGGTTTACCTAAAATAAATTATAAAGTAGAAAATTTATATGATGATTGTCGAATCGAAAAACTAAAGAAAAGCTCTTTTAAATCTAAAAATAATATTTCTATAAATTACATTTAGATTTATTTGGTCCAACTCAAGTAAGATCTATAAATCACAACAAATATGTTTTCGTAATAGTTGATGATTTTTCAAGAATATACATGGACTTTATTTTAAAACGTAAAAGTGACACCTTTGGTATGTCTAAAATTTTTGCTAAAAGAATTAATACTCAAATGGGTTTGAAAATTAATAATATTAGAAGTGATCACGGTAGAGAATTCGAAAATGATCCTTTTACTAATTTTTGTAATAAAAAGGGCATAAGTCATAATATTTCTTTTCCCCGCACACCTCAACAAAATGGTGTAGTAGAAAGAAAAAAGTCATACGTTACAAGAATGTGCACGAACACTATTAAATAGAAGTGGTTTACCAAAATATTTTTGGGCTGAAGCTATTGCTATGGCTTGTTATGTTTTGAATTGAGTAAACATACGACCTATGACTAAACATACTTGTTTTGAAATACTTTTTAGAAGAAAACTTAAAGTATCATACTTTAAAACTTTCGGATCATAATGTTTTATACTAAATACAAAAGATAATTTAGGAAAATTCGACAGGAAGGCCAATGAAGGAATCTTTATTAGATATTCAGATCGTAGCAAGGCATATAGAATTTTTAATAAACGAACTAACACAATTGAACAAAGTTTACATGTTTCATTTAATGAAAATTTTCTTAAACATCATACTAATGACGATGAAGAAATTATTCCAATAAAAAATACAACAAACTCATCCAATAATGAGATAGATGCACAAAATAATACTTTAGTATCATCTCCTAGAATTCTAAAAGATCATCCAAAAGATAATATCATTGGGGTTCTTAACTCCAGAGTAAAAGGAAATCAACTTAACCAAATAAGTCATATAGCATTTATGTCAAATTTTGAACAAAAAAATTATAAAGAAGCTTCAAACGATAATTTTTGGATAATAGCAATGCAAGAAGAATTAAATCAATTTGAACGTAATAATGTTTGGGAATTAGTATCAAGACGAGAAAATCAAGCAGTTATTGGAACAAAATGGGTATTTAAAAACAAAGCAGATAAAAACGAAAACATATTTAGGAATAAAGCACGTTTAATTGCTCAAGGTTTTAATCAAGAAGAAGCTATCGACTATGACGAAACTTTTTCTTCCGTAGCAAGATTCGAGGCCATACTTACATTACTTGCTTTTGCAAGTCATCACAATTTTAAATTATTTCTAATGGATGTCAAAACTGCTTTTTTAAATGGTTTTATTAAAGAAAACGTATATTTTGAACTACCTCCATTATTTATTCATGAAAAGTATCCCGATCGTGTTTTTAAATTACACAAAGCCCTATATGGTTTAAAGCAAGCCCGTCGTGCATGGTACGAACGTCTTAAAAATCATTTAATTGCATCTGGTTTCCAAATAGGTAAAATAGATACGACTTTATTTATTAAACGAGAAAATAACGACATCTTAGTTGTACAAATTTACGTAGACGATATTATTTTTGGTTCAACTAACGAAGATCTTTGAATTTTCAGATATTATGAAAAAATAATTTGAAATGTCTCACATTGGTGAATTGAATTTCTTTTTAGGTTTACAAATAAAACAACTTGAAAATGGTATTCTTATTCATCAAGAAAAATATTGTAACGATTTATTACGTCGTTTTGGAATGGATAAAACTTCAAGCAAACCATACCAATGAGTACGAGTACTAATGTTCACTAGGAAAAATATGATAGCAGAAAAGATTTTGATGAAAAATTATATCATAGTATGGTTGGCTCCTTACTTTATTTGACGACTAGTCGACCTGACATTATGATGAGCAATATCTTTATGCCCGATTTCAGGCAAAACCAAAAGAGTCTTACCAAAGAGGTGTTAAACGTGTCTTACGTTATTTATCTAGTACTAGAGAGTATGGTTTGTTTTATCCTAAGGGATCATCGTTTGAACTTGTTTCATATAGTGACGTGGATTTCGGCGGATGTAAAACAGATCGTAAGAGTACTAGCGGAACGTGTCATTTTATCGGACAACCGTTGGTTTCATGGTTTATCAAAAAGCAAAACTATGTCTCTTTATCCAATTGCGAAGTAGAATATATTTCAAAAGCCTTAGCATGTGCATAAGCGATTTACATGCAACAAACACTTAACGTTTCGGACAATTTATCCATAAATCACCAATATATTGTGATAATACGAGTGCAATAAATCTATCAAAAAACCATGTAAATCACTCACATACTAAATTCATAGATATACGACATCATTTTTTACGTGACATTGTAGAAATTAGAATTATTACATTATAATATGTAAAATCAAATAGCAGATATTTTCACAAAACCACTAAATGAACAAACGTTTGTTAAAATGCGACGCGATTTAGGAATATGTTCCCTTATTGATCTTCTCAGCTAATACTACATTTCATTCACTCTATTTTTGGCTAAATTTTTATCCACAAATCAAAATTTTATACACTAACCAACAATTTTATAGAAATTTAATTTCTGAAATTACCTATATATAACCTTTTAAATCATGTATAAATTGCCTTTCTTTTTACAAAACAAAAGGTAAAAATATATATAGATTTCATATTCCTTTTTACAAAGTAAATCAAAAGCATGTCTTCCGACAACTCTCATCTCTCCTTCTCAACGCCAACACCGGAGAGTTCAGCAGATACCCTTCATCGACTTCGTACTCCTACACCAAGTCAAGAGCCAACCTATAAGTGGTCCTCCTACCACACGGGATTCACTCCCAATAAAATGAGGTCCAAACGATCTCTATTTGTCCCTCCTAACATGAAGGTAAAAATCGATGAGCTACATCATTATCAAAAGAAACAAATAGATATACAATAAGAATTATACTTTGAACAAAAAGTCACTGCGCAACAACTAAGTTTTCTGGAGCAAGTAGCTATCCAATTTTGTAATTCATGAAAGAAGGATGTACATGAACCACTTCCGATTCCTTGCAATCATCTGGATCCTTCTGCATCTTATCGTACACCTTGGGATCCACCTAGGCAATTTTCTGGTTCCCCAAGAACCAATAAACGTGGAAATATTTGGTCTCCACTCAACCATGGAAGGATAGCACCTCTGAAAATCACAATGCTTCATCTTCATCTATATAAATTTATTTATTCTCCTTGTATTTTCACCAACATATATTTGTGTTTGTTTTTAATAAATAATAATATTATGTTTCACTAAAAACAATCTCTCGAAAAATAAGCAACACCTTTCAAAATATACCTATTTTTTAAAGATACTACACATTTCATGCGTCCGAACGATGCCCTCATACGTCTGACATTCTTGTGACACATCATTGTTTTACTACCGTGCATGTATCACATGTCTGATACAAAATTCTAGACGTTTGAAAATTATCTCTTCCTAATAAAAATTACAAACCAAACTATTTAAAATGTCTGAAATGATGACCAGACGTCTGAACAAAGTCTCTGCCTCCTTAAGATACAAATTCAGGACATTTTCAGACGTCTAATATTATATCCAGACAGCTAAGACAAGAACCTATCTTCAAAAATTAAACGTCTGCCTATTCCAGACGTCTGACAAAACTCTCTACCCTACGAAATTTACAACTTTATCTATTTCAAGATGTCTACCACCAACAACCAAACATCTGAAAATATTTATTGTCTTCATATTAGGTTAAATCAAATGTCTGATTCACCGTCCAAACATCTGAAATTAATTCGACACTCTTAAATAACCTTATAATGACTATTTTTTCAACCATTCTCACTTTCATTTCATTTCATTTCTATTTCAAAATCAAACTCTTCAAATCGCTTTCTCCTCAAATCCACTCGATGATGCCCCAAACCAAAAACCCTAAAATCTCTAAACGCAAGCAAGACCAAGCTACTTCATCCAACCCACAAGTGTTCTCTGATGATTAAATTGAGAGATGGATGAATCGAGCACCTTATTCAATCAAAAGATAAAGACATTCAAAAGAAGAAGCTACATACAGGTCCTTTTTATAATTTGCTGAAGTTCCCAATGTACGATTCAGATGAAATGCGTGAAAATGCTGGGTTAGAAACATTGATTTCCTTCAATCCCAACAAGTCCAAATCGATCAGCTCGCCATATTCCTTTTCTGTGCAAACCTCCATAGCACTGTCGTATGGAACACCGACAATGAGGATAATTGGCTTTGGTCAAGTGTTTACGGCAACACTATTCGTCTTACTCCAGGAATAATAGGCCAAACACTAGGTTGCTCCGACTTCGAAGAAGATTTATATAACATCTCGGATATGAGCCTTAAACCTAGAGATAATGTTACCAATCAAATTTGGGAAGATGAAATGCCAAGATTTGCTACTAAAAACTTACAACCTAAGGCGAGACTCGTCACTAGGATGATTATCAACACAATCATTCCTCACCTTGGCAGTCATGAGCAAATAACGGAATTAGAGAACAAAGCTCTTTAGGCCATCTTTAGTGGAATAAGGGTAAATTGGGAAAAATTCATATTTGAGGAGCTCAAGCACTATTGGACTCGATCATGTCCATTTATCATCTACCCTACTTACATCATGCATCTTGTGAAAGCTCACAATATTCCATCGTATCTGTCAATTTTTGAAGAGATTTCTCCCAAATACACCTCCATAAAATTATTTTCTCTTATGCACTTACAGGAAAATCCTCCGGATTTTATGTCATTTGAAGAGTAGACGCAACATCATCAACAATCCAGGCAAGCTCGGCCTCAACCTCATCAACAACCACCACAACCATTACACGAAGAGGAACAACATCACGAACAAACTCCTCCTCCTCCAGAACCTTTTGACTACCCCAGCGAAGATGACATTTTGGAGACTCGCACTGAGACCAATCCTAATGAAAGTATTCAAGACTTAACTCTCCAAAATCAACTTCTCCTATCAAGAAATGAAAAATTATTAGCTAAGCGTATTGATAGCTTTGAAACAACGCTTGCTTCTCGCCTAGCCACAGTTGAAACATCGCTTTCAACAACCTTATTTGTTCTAAAAGAGGTTCTTCAACGAGTACGTGGCCCTTCACCTCCTTCGAAAGATTGGCCAACTCTAGTACCTTCTCCTCCTCCAAAACACTCTAAACTTTTTGAAGAGGACAAAGAATCTCTTGAACATACTACAACATCTCCTAAAAAACAAGAGAGTTCTTCAAAAATGAAGATAAAGGAGATGATCAAGCTCAAGCCTCCCCAAAAGATCCTTAGATTTTTTTAGGATTCCATCTTTTGTATTATAATCATCAATCTATGCATGTAATCAATCAATATATTTAATGAAAAGCGCTTTTTGGTTTGTTATTTCTGTATATATTCATATAACCTTTCGACGATTAGTAGATATTAAATGGTACGAACCTAATGTCTAAGTTAAAAATTATTAATAATTTTTGATAATTCCAAAGGGGTAGAAATAACGGGAAGCACAAATTCAGGGGAGATTTATAAAATTGTATCTAAGTACATTGTATAGTTGTCATCATCAAAAAGGAGGAGAATGTTAGGAAATCCAATGTACGGTTTCGATAACAACAACTATACAATGGAAATCAAATATACATATATATATTTATACATACATGTACTTGCTAGAACAACATCACTAGAAAGACAAGAACAACGCTCAAAGAACACTACAAGAGACTACAAGTCGATAGGTACAATGAAGCAAAAGAAATGATGCACAAAATAGACATGCACCAGTATCAGACGTCTGGGTGCATAAGCCAGACGTCTGGAAAAGTCCTTTGGAACAACAAAGAGGCTAACCCAGACGTCTGATAATAGCACTCAGACGTCTGAAAATCTGCTATGTACAAAAAATATATAGTATCCGATGTCTGAAACAAATACCAGACGTTTGAATTTAAACTCGAACTTCGGAGAAGAACTGCAACTGCCACATGCGAATGCACATCTCGGCTTCTCTTCACCACAACTCTTCACCATCAACATAAAAAACTTTATAGTGTTCGTTAATGGATGCAACCACTCATGATACCTATCTACAACTAGCATCAAGAATCAAGAGAAAAAACTTACCTTACTTGTATTTTCTAATTCTATACTCTATCATATATTCTTTATCTCTGCACTCTAGCGATCTTCACTTGTATTTACTCTTCCATACACTCAGTTCTTCATAGAAAATATTCTTTAGATATATATTGGAAGCGGTTGTACTAATTAGTCAGCATCCGTGTTATACTAAAACACACATTTGATAATAACAACTTACTTTAACCAAGCCCATTCCTCCGGGCGAAGCGAGTGTTTTGATAGTTGAATTCCAAAGGGGAGCTTCGGGACTGGACATAAAACGGAAGGTCCGAATCCGTATAAAATCCTGATGTGCCTATTCTATATTTACTTGGACTAATATTATTTCAGTTGCATCATATATTTTATCACATATATTTGCATATACATTACACGATCCACAATGTAGACTTTCACATTCGAACACATCTCTTGCCCATTTTTAGTTTATTTCCAAGCCAATCAAATTATTTATCTTAAAATACCACTTTTTATTTGAAATAATACCATTTTATAAATCCTTTAGATATTGCTTTATAAAATCTATTTTATAAATTCATTTTATCTTATATTAATTAACTTCATTTAAGTTACCACAATTCTTTTACTCGAATTTAAATTCTCGTTCCTTTTATATTTATCTTTTTTTACACAATCATTGTCTGTTACATTTTTATCTTATATGTTCATTCCTTAAACAAATCTATTATCAGACACCTTATAGTCAAATCATGAAACTTAATTCATAAGGTACTTGTACTTAAACTTTAAATCAAATAATTGATCAATTTATGGTAGTAACTTAATATTATCATTTCTTAATTTATTATTTTGGAATAGGTATTAAAGATCTTAAATACCTTATCAGATTTCTTACTTATCGATTATCTTTATGAAACATCCTATAGTCAAACTGTGAAATTCTAGTCACAAGATGTTCATATTAAATTTCACTAATCCTGATTTCTAACTATACAATTTTTTAAAATATATACTTTATATTCAAAATATCATCCTTGATACAATTATTTCATTTACAATTTTTTCAAAATCAGTGTGTCGGTATGTCTTGTTCAAATGTTTAGGAACCCTCATTGATAACATTTGATCAGGCGCATCGATGAGAATCCTTAAATCAAAATAGATAAATCAATACAAGACAATTTATTAGTCACTAACAAATACACACTCATATATAATACATTTAAACTCATTCTAGGGTGTTGCTAACCCTATCTCTAATGAGTCACTTATCCTAGGGTATTACTAACCTTATCTCTGATGCGTCTTTACCGCACAATAGCTGAGGTTCTCGCTTAACCTTCAACATCGATACCAAAAGTAACGACCAGTTGTTCTGTACCTTTTGAATCGACAATAAACCACGCATGTCCAACTCAAATTGCACGAATAAGCGGATCATTAAGGGTAGAAAGAAAATAAAGACAGAACAAAATATCACATAAATAGAATAACATATATTATTTCAATAATTGTCTTTACAATGGAAAATTTTAAAATACAATATCAAAGCCTAACCTAGATTCAGCCTAGACAGTTATAAACTTCTGCCTTACAAATGCTGAAAACAACTAAACAAATGCAATAGATATAGCAGATAATAGAATAAGTCCATTCGATGATGAAGATCTCCAGCTCTCCTCTGGGAACTCCAACCGTCTTCAAATCAACCTGAAACTACACGAATTTGACCCGAGTATTAAAAATACCCAGATCAGGCTTGATAAACCAGCGTGAAATACTCGAAATTTTAAATGTATAGATCATGACGATGTTATCAAAACTTTTGAAAAGAATGGTATCTCATAAGACTATACCCACATATAAACACGGACGGGTTTTTAACTTATGATGACCAAAACATTTTTATACCAAAATACACATGATATTATTTTTAATGGCATTCTTTTGAAAACACTTTCAAATAAACTTATTCAAATAAGGTATCAATATCTGGACTAAGTCCAAGGTAATATATCTGGACTAGGTCAATGGAGTATAACGAATGGAATATATGATACCAGAAATGGGTAGCCGAAATGTTTGCAAGTCATTACAGCTATTATGGGACTACAATCAAAACCGCAAATCTCATATTGGAATTGGTTTTCCAACATGATAGTAAACTAGTGGAAAGATCAATCTGTATCCATGGCTTACGTCCAAGACTCAAACGTCGTTATAAAATAATGGAAATGGCTAAAAGGGGATCAAATCTACGAATGACATCCAAGGACTCAGACTTTGTGCATCCATGCCACGAGGCCCAGACGTATTTGGTGCCTAGGGCTCAGAACATCTGAATACCCAAAACACTACTATCCGAAATGCGTGCATACATCTGACCATATAGAATCTCATCATAATCGAGGTGTAAGGCTCGTGAGGCTACAATCAATTTCATCAAAGCCATGCTTTTTATACAAAATGACGCTTTGATCATAACAGGTTCCCCTTTGAATATCACATTGACATTCCCTTGATCACTATTTGACTCCCACAAGCATGCAACCTTTGCGCTCGTATATCTCAAAGAAGGGTGTTAAGCTAAAATTAGTCGCCTTCTCCGCCACCAAGAAGATGTACGTTTGTAAAAGTCAAACATTGTGTCTCAAAACATAATGTCACGCATTCATCCATACAAGTTCATTCCGGGACTAAACGAAATCAAAGGTACTCTCCTACAACCACTATTAACAAGTAGTCCTTGCAATCAAAAAATGTGCACAATGAGAAGACCACTGCTATAAATAACTCTATAATGTGAGCGACCCAGAGCATGTCAACAAGCAGTCCTCACGCTATAAAGATCCTTGGTCTTCAATAATCATCATCTTCAACATATCTTCACTTTCGAACATATATATTGGTTCGAAGTGGTTTTCGAATAGAAATTGTCCAAAGCCAACCCCAGTTCCTTCAAAGGCAATCATCGCTTTAAAAGATGTTAAGTTCATATGTGGATATCAATCATCAATCAATTACTTCATCTTTTATATAATATCTTTCTTAGATATATACTTTCAATTTATTCCATTTTCTTTCCAAGAGTATATGGTAACATTAAGCCTCTTTTATCCAATCATTTGGTTTATTTAAACCTTTCTTAAATCCTGGAATAATTCCAAATCATTTTCTCTTTTACTTAGAAAAACTTTTCCATGTCATTCATTAACATTTAATAAAAGATTTCTTATATTCAAGAAATATCTTCTAACCTAGGAAAAATACTCCCAAATTAGTCATTAAATCTTAATCAAAGATTTCTTTATTAACTTCAAATCATATTCTTGCAAATCGAAGATTTTCAAAACAAAGCACAACTGCCACCTTAGATATGGTAAATTTCATCTCCAGGGTCTAATGGCAAGTAATCCTACATCATGAAGATCTTCGTCTTCAATGATCTTTGTCTTCAATATGTTTTATTTCAAAAATTAGTTTGAAGGGGTTTTTAGATAGGCATCAACCAAATCCGATCCTGGTTTTTTGGATAGTAATCACCCAAATTCGATCTGGTTCCTTCTCACCAATCATCGAAAAAAAGATGCTTAGTGGTTAATTAACATTTTAAGAATTTGTTTCTTTTATTTTATTTTGATAAACTTAAATATGATCTTTTAGAGTGTAACGACCCGCTATTTTGGACTATTCGCATCCGCACATGTTGGACTTGAATAATTCAAAATACCGAATTGTTAATTTAAACTTGGCAAACCTTAGATGTACAGTAAATAAATAATCACAGAATCACAGACACAGAGTAATAATATGCAGCGGAAGCAAAAGATAGTAGTTCATGAAGCTACTATATATATAACAGAGTTAAATAAGTACAACAGAAGTCTCAAATACAATAGTCAAATACAAGAATAAGAGTACATCACTGAAATTAACTGAATATTTAAAAACTGGGCAGATAGCTGGCTCTACAAGCGACGCTCCAACTCCAAAGGCGAGTCTTGAAAGCTGAACCACTCAGTCTGACCCGAGCGTAAAGCAAAATACAAAACACTCAAGTCAGGATTAACATTCTTATATCAATAAATCCAACTCAAGTGAAATAACAATTGGAATACAAATAACTCAAAGGACATTGGAAAAACCGTCCTTTAAGGATCCATTAAACTATCTACTATGTAGTAATATATGCTAAATAAATAATGCCTATCAGTAATATAAATAACAAAATAGTGTTAAGGCGTTACCATTACCCCCCTTAACACATTTTACATAAGCGTTATAGTCTATACAGCACTGTAAACTACACCGTAAACTAGTGGGTTATCGGGGAGTACTCCATAGGTATAACACAAAACAAATTCGTAGTGGTCGCGTATATAGGGATACAAGTATGACAAGGCACATGAGGCAATACCCAAGGTAGTGAAACTACCGTTTGCCTGATCCAGACTGGTGAAAATGCATCGCCGCAACGATCGCAACACCGCAAAACAACACTCCCAAAAGTACGAGGGTGCACAAATCAATAACAAATAATGAGTAGTTTAGGAAGAAGTGCATTCGTTCGAGGTGGCTAACCCCATTTGGCCCGGCACGGCTCCTGTTTTAGTCATTTCCAATTTGACACAAGTGTCAAGGCTATCCATTATCGTTCTCTTTCTTCAGTCATCACGTACATCATTCCAACCACATCATTCTAGATCACACTCCGCGTATAGTTATTAAAGTGGTTTTCGGTTTAGACAGAGAGTATGTCCATAACCGATTCTGGTTTCTTTAATAACTTTCGTAATTATTATGCCGATTGGTCATTTATATTATTTCAAAACGAAATCAAATTCAATTTCAATTAGAATTTGTAAACCAACATTTTTTTTGTCTTTCTAAATAAATTCCCATAATCTACGTTTCAAAACATTCAAATTACCATTTCAAAATCTTATAATTCAATTTCAAATTTTATTTAAACAATTCTAATATTGATTCAAGTTCATATATAAATTTCATTCCGAAATTATTTAAATTAATTTAATTTAACATTTAAACCAATTTAAACTCATTGATCGATTTCATTCAATATTCATTAAGTAAATTTGTCATTCAAAACAATTTCCATTTAAATTACAATTCATTAAATCAATTACTTAAGTTCACTCCATTATATCAAAACTTACAAATTTGAATTAAATTAGATTCGTCAAATCAAATTCTTAAATTCAAGTCTTATATTTATTTCAATAAAACGCATTTTATTTCTTGTTAAAGAAATTCAATTTCACTTATTTATTTACTTAGTTACACATTTTAAAAACTCAATTAACAAAGAAACTTAAATTTCATATATTCAAGAAGTCCAATTTCATTTATTAACTTACTTAAATAATTTTCCAAAACTTAGTAAATAAAGAAACCCAATTTCATTTATTAACGCAGTTCAAATTCACTTATTCAAAAGTTCAATTTCTCTTATCAAAGAATTCAATTTTTTTCTCTCTCAAATAATTCAACTTGATTTAATTAGTAAATAATTTCAAACTTAATTATTAAATGGTTCCAAACTCAATTATTCATTGCTTGAATTAATAACGTTCTTCCAATAATTACTTTGTTAATATTTAGTTTCAGATTTTTAAATATTAACATTACTTTACATAAAATTTCAAACTCCAACTTCTTTCAAAACTTTATTATCTATTCAAATAAAATCTTTATTTTATTTTTAAATCAAATTATTGAGCAATCAGGTTTATATTTAATTCTCTATCCTATGTCAAATTCATTTGGGTATTTATCATTTCAACCCGATTCCATTTCCAAAAAATCAAAGCATAGCAAAGGAAACTTGCAGTGTGATAACTGGGATGGTGTCAAAGTAAATAAACAAGCAACAACAACAATCAATAACAATCCAATAATTAATTCAAATAATCCCGAAATAATCGTATTAAATTACATTGTTGTTTGTGCAAATTAACATAATTATTTCTAGAATCTACACTATCATTTCATGTAGATTAAAGATCGTTACACTATTATTAATACGGTTCTTCACTTGTCATTTATTATTCAATTTTACTATAACAATTTATACAACACACATTCGATGGTTCAAGGTGTAGTTAACACTATTTCTACGTGTCAAGTTATTTAACATTCTAAAGGGGTCATATTATACAAATTTAACCAATCAATTCAACACATATATCAATTTTAAATTATTAACTATCCTATATCAATTTCAATTTTAAACAATCAATCAATTAACAGCCAAACTATATTATCATCGCATAAATAATTAACAGATAACGTTGTCAGATGTCACAGGTGAACTGATATAGGTGATAACATAAATAACAGTGTAAATAACTAACAACAGCATATTTCAATTGTCGTTTCAATTGAAATCAAATTTAATAAATAAAAGAATATTAATCATGAGTGATTGCTCAACTTTCGAGGCTAGAGAGAATAGACAATGAAATTGAATTATTTAATCCAGGCATGAAACTCAAACGGCAAGATAGAACTTGAATCAACGAATGAAGCTTATAATAAAGAATTGATGAACCAATCAGAACTAGGTTGATGAAGGTAAATTGGTATAAGCGAATTTATATAACCATATATATAAAGAGAAAAATCAAATTCTAAATTCAACATGTTTACTATTTAAATATATATACGTTTCAAAATTCATTTCTCCAAATTACCACTTTTTACATTGTTTGCATATGTTTTTTTTTATATAATGCAACATATTTAAATATTATATTAACAAAATTTTATATATACCAACAGTATAAATATTTATAAACTAGTATGTACATACATTTTTGAAAGTTTAAAATTTTAAAACACGTATTTAAAAATAGAAATCTTCATAGTATATAACTTGTAAATCAATATAACATATATGCATATCTCAAAATCAACCTTTATACATGTATCTGAAAACCAACGTGTTTGTACTTATGCTTAAAAGCTAGCATATATACATACATATAACTTTACGTACAAATTTTGTTTTAAAATCTATACTCACACACTTATATAAAAATATAAATCCACGCACATAGGTATATTATATTCAAAATTTATACTGACCATTTATTTATATACATACACTGCTGTAAACATAGATTTTAATGTAGTGACGAATATAAAACATTGTACAAACTTATGATTCATAACTATTAGTTCATATGCGTAAAATAGTATCGGTCCTAAAGTAAAACATACTTTGTAAAATAAAGGGTGATGACTTGTATAGTATATATATATTATATATAAAATGTGTAAAATGACAGCTGAAAAGTCATATAATGAATAAAGCAATCGGTCAAGCTCACATTATAAAAATATGTAATAGTACTTCTTCCATAAAATATAGTACACCATATATTTTTCTCCCTTTTATAATATATTATAATGCAGATATATAACTCACCTTCATAATATGCATTGTAAACCTCTATTTAACTTATATATAATGTATGTTATAATACACTTTACTGAGATTTGAGCACGCTATAAAACAATACACCAAACACACTTCCCATATAGCATTCCCTTCAGCAAAACAAAATAGAAAGAGGGAAGAAGCACGACATGTACACATCATATCTAATAATTTTTTTAGAAAACTTAATTAAGACTTACATATAAATATATATGCCGCTCACAAGAGGGATGATCGGCCGAGGCAACTCAGGTGGTTCGGGAAGATTGGAGTGGGTGCGGTGAGGGTAGGCTTCGGCCAGGGAACGATGGCCAAGGTCAGTCAGGCGGCGATGATATGGAGACTTCAGCGATTGAGTGTGGGTGGTGGCTGGCAAAAGCCGGGGCTGATGCGAGCTATTTGAAGGGATATTGGGTTTTCCTTCTTGCGATGGCGATGAGGCGTTTGCTGCTTTGTTCAGCTGGAGGTGGCAAACATGGAGGACCAAGGTGGTGGAAACAAGGTGGATGTGGACGGCGAGGCTACGATTTAAGAGTGTTGGCCGCTCGGTGGAATGAGGGGGTGAGGTCATGGCTGCATGCTCGGGTATGATGGTGGTAGGACAGTTGTTGGTTGGAGGGGTGTTCGATAAGAAGGGCAATGGTGCTCCCATGGCCGAGGTGGTGGCGGTTACTTTGGGAATGGGGAAAGAGATGACTCGGTAGGTGGTGAGGCTGTTGCATGCCTTGGCATGGGCGGTGCTTGGCGTGAAGATGTCGTAAAGGAGGTGAGCGAAGGTCCGTGGTCAGCTACGTGGTTCGACGGAGGGGAGAAAGCACGCATGAGAGAGGGTGGGGAAAGGAAGAAGAGAGTGATGATGTTGTTACAGGAAAAAGGATTTTTTCATTCTTTCATTTTTCTTTCTAAAGTAACGGCGAACTGATGGAAGGAAGGTGAATAGATTTTTATGCACAGGGATGAATGTAGATTTGCATAACATAAAGTAAATATTTTTTTTGAAGCCAAATTAAGAAACAAAAATATGAAGTTCCAAAGAATATTAATGGAGTTTTGGGAATAGAGAAAGTAACGGCTTGACTTCTGGGAATTGAAAATGGTTATCGGGTAAAAGATGGTGGGAGATAAAGAATATGAAATTGAATGCGAGCCGATATGTATAACCATTCTGTAGATTTCGCTATGTGTTGGATGTCAAAATACAGAAATAAATATGTCGTAGAGATCAGTACGGTGAGACGATCAAAATGGTATACAGATATCTGTAGTATGATTGAATTATAAAAATTTGAAATTTTATACTAGCGGAAAATGCATGAAAAACACAGAAAAATAAGATCGACGGAGCTAAAGATGTCCGAATTTGAAAAAAATGAAAAGTAGCGTCTTGCTCATAAGATGATTTAGACTTTTTATATGTAAAATATTTAGGTTTCAAAACGTTTTATTTTCATCGCTTTTTTAACTGATTAAATTGAAGTAAATTTACGCGTGAAATAAACTTTCATATTTTCGGACGAAAATTTACCGGTTGCTATGTTTAACTGGACGCATTCCAAATATTAAATTTATATTTCAAACTTTTATCGTTTAAAATCACATAAATTTTCAATTAATAACGTTATTAAAACCGGGTAAATTTGCGGGTTGTTACACTCTCCCCCACTCAAAACTTTTCGTCCCAAAAAAGGAGGGAGGTAGGAGAATAGAAACATCCAAAAGAAAATAGACTTGAATTTACATAATAAACAATTAATTTAAACCTCATAAATTTCAATTTAAATAAATTTATATTCAACAATTTGTTTTTAAATTCAAGATTTTCATAAAATTGATTTGATTTCACATATATTAATGTTAGGTACATAAGATTCCTTTCAAATGAAATTCAGTTTAAATTCAATTAATTCAAGATATTCCCTTAAGTTGATTTAATTCAATTTGTTAACTTCAAAACAAATTTTTTATTTTATTAATCACATCTATTATTCAATTAACTTATTTTTCTATTTATCTCCATAAACATTTTATAATTAAAATTTAGGTGAATAACATTTATTACGCACTCACATTTTATTTATAAAGACAATTTATATTATATATTATCCAATTTATCTTAAATTAACAATTTCTAAAATAAAAATTTGAATAGTCATTTATTATAATCATATTTTATTTGACAAATTTAATTTTCTTTATTCCAAATTATTATTAAATTTATTCCACTTAATATATCATATTATATATGTTATGTATATTTACTCTTATTATAACTAATCAAATTTTATTTAAAAATTCCTTTGATATCATTTATATTGTATAATATTCAATTACATAATTAACTTTTGAAAATTTAGGTAAACTATATATAATGCAGTTGAGTATTATACAAGTAAAATTTACAATACAGTTATTTCAAGTTGAGTATTTATATAAAAAGAATTTTGCTTCATTTATAATTGAAAATCATCCTTAAATCAAAATTTTAAGAATTAATTTCCGATTAGCTTCAAACAACTTAGAGATAGCATAATATATATACATACATACATACATACATACATACATAATATATCAAGTCAAATTTAAAATCTTCAATATATATTACAAATTAAGTCATGTTAAGAAATTCAAATCAATTTTTTTTCAAAACAAACCGTAGCAAAGCCACAGAATAGTCTCTCCACTTCGAAACTCGAAAATAAATGTCGATGATGCTGCCGTCATCGCCGAAATTATTTACCCGCGACAAAGAAAAGAGCACTGATTTTAATCATTTAAAATTCTTTGAAAACCATTCCTATTCGAAAATATTTTAAACAATATACATTTTAATCTTTAAAACCATAACTCGAAATTATCGAAAATTAAGTTCTTAAATTCCAATTTTAAATTCACTTCAGATTCCAAATCAAATTATAACTAAGTTTTATAAATTCATTTATTTATATTATGAAATAGTCAATGATTTATAAAACAATAAATGAAAACCAAATATTATCATTTCTGACGATAAATTCATTAACAGTTTAATTTCAGAAAAATTTATACTTATTATAGTACAATCATTCAAAACTATTTTATAAATTTGAAAACAATATTGTGTCAGTTTGCTCTGTTCAAGTGTTTTGGAAATCCTATCGATAACGTTGATCAGACGAATCGATCGGAAACCCAAATCAACATCAACAACTCAAACAACATAATATATTAACATTTTAGTATAAATACAAATACACTCCCTCGCTTGACGATACAAGGATGGATTTCAAAATAAGTATATAGATTCAAATTAGATGGAAATCAAATCAAAGTGAATTTTGATTCGAATATAAGTTCGAAAGAAAAGATAAGATGATTCAATTAAAAGGATCGGGAGATGGATAAGCCTATTTAATTCACTGGAAACCTTAACCGGGTCGACCGTAACTTCAACAATAAGATCGATGCAGAATTCCAAGGTAAATCAACATTCGAACTCAAGAGATAAAATTTAGGTATAGCAAGGAATAGATAGCATCGTAAACCGAGGATACAAATCTCCGGTAAATCGATGTCTATTGTAAAGGAGTTTCACTCATTTACAAATCATTCGAAGTTCGGCGAGATCGCCGATTCGTTATAAGGATCATTTGAAGTGGAGTTATGGGATGCTCCAAAATCGAAAGAAGACGAATAGTGAGGGACACGAATGAATTTTGAGACTGCAGAGAACGTTTCAAAATTCAAAGGAATTGAGTCAAAAGGATGAGATTGAAACTCGAATGAGAGTGATTCTGTAAATACATTTACCCTATATGGTAAGTTTTGCCTAGAGCTACCAAAGCTCTGATACCAACTGTAACGACCCGCTATTTTGGACTATTCGCATCCGCACATGTCGGACTTGAATAATTCAAAATACCGAATTGTTAATTTAAACTTGGAAAAACTCAAATGTACGGTAAATAAATAATCACAGAATCACAGACACAGAGTAATAATATGCAGCGGAAGCAAAAGACAGTAGTTCATGAAGCTACTATATATATAACAGAGTTAAATAAGTATAACAGAAGTCTCGAATACAATAGTCAAGTACAAGAATCAGATTACATCGCTGAAATTAACTCAATATATGAAAGCTGGGCACATAGCTGGATCTATAAGCGACGCTCCAATCCAAAGGTGAGTCTCGAAAGCCGAACCACTCAGTCTGACCCGAGCGTAAAGCAAAACACAAAACACTCGAGTCAGGACTAACAATCTTATATCAATAAATCCAACTCAAGTGAAATAACAATTGAAATACAAATAACTCAAAGGACGTTGGAATAACCATCCTCTAACGATCCGTTAAACTATCTACTATGTAGTAATATACGCTAAATAGATAATGCCTATCAGTAATATAAATATCAAAATAGTGTTAAGGCGTTACCATTATCCCCCTTAACACATTTTATATAAGCGTTATAGTCTATACAGCACTGTAAACTCCACCGTAAACTAGTGGGATATCAAGGAGTACTCCATAGGTATACCACAAAACAAATTCGTAGTGGTCGTGTATATATGGATACAAGTATGACAAGGCACATGAGGCAATATCCAAGGTAGTGAAACTACCGTTTGCCTGATCCGGACTAGTGAAAATGCATCGCCGTAACGATCGCAACACCGCGAAACAACACTCCCAAAAGTACGAGGGTGCACCAATCAACAACAAGTAATGAGTAGTTTAGGAAGAAGTGCGTTCGTTCGAGGTGGCTAACCCCATTTGGCCCGGCACGGCTCCTGTTTTAGTCATTTCCAATTTGACACAAGTGTCAAGGCTATCCATTATCGTTCTCTTTCTTCAGTCATCACGTACATCATTCCAACCACTTCATTCTGGATCACACTCCGTGTATAGTTATTAAAGTGGTTTTCGGTTTAGACAGAGGGTATGTCCATAACCGATTCCGGTTTCTTTAATAACTTTCGTAATTATTACGCCGATTGGTCGTTTATATTATTTCAAAACCAAATCAAATTCAATTTCAATTAGAATTTGTAAACCAACATTTCGTTTGTCTTTCTAAATAAATTCCCATAATCTACGTTTCAAAACTTTCAAATTACCATTTCAAAATCTTATAATTCAATTTCAAATTTTATTTAAACAATTCAAATATTGGTTCAAGTTCATAAATAAATTTCATTCCGAAATTATTTAAATTAATTTAATTTAACATTCAAACCAATTTAAACTCATTGACCGATTTCATTCAATATTCATTAAGTAAATTTGTCATTCAAAACAATTTCCATTTAAATTCCAATTCATTAAATCAATTACTTAAGTTCACTCCATTATATCAAAAATTACAAATTTGAATTAAATTATGTTCGTCAAATCAAATTCTTAAATTCAAGTCTTATATTTATTTCAATAAAATGCATTTTATTTCTTGTTAAAGAAATTCAATTTCACTTATTTATTTACTTAGTTACACATTTTAAAAACTCAATTAACAAAGAAACTTAAATTTCACATTGAAGTTCAATTTCATTTATTAACTTAAATAATTTTCCAAAACTTAGTAAATAAAGAAACCCAATTTCATTTATTAACGAAGTTCAAATTCACTTATTCAAAAGTTCAATTTCTCTTATCAAATAATTCAAAATTTTCTCTCTCTCAAATAATTCAATTTTATTTAATTATTAAATAATTTCAAACTTAATTAATAATTTCAAACTTAATTATTAAATGATTCCAAACTCAATTATTCATTGCTTAAATTAATAACGTTCTTCCAATAATTACTTTGTTAATATTTCATTTCAGATTTTTAAATATTAACATTACTTTACATAAAATTTCAAATTCCAACTTCTTTCAAAACTTTATTATCTATTCAAATAAAATCTTTATTTTATTTTTAAATCAAATTATTGACCAATCGGGTTTATATTTAATTCTCTATCCTAGGTCAAATTCATTTGGGTATTTATCATTTCAACCCGATTCCATTTCCAAAAAATCAAAGCATAGCAAGGGAAACTTGCAGTGTGATAACTAGGATGGTGTCAAAGTAAATAAACAAGCAACAGCAACAATCAATAACAATCCAATAATTAATTCAAATAATCCCGAAATAATCGTATTAATTTACATTGTTGTTTGTGCAAATTAACATAATTATTTCTAGAATCTACACAATCATTTCATGTAGATTAAAGATCATTACACTATTATTAATACGGTTCTTCACTTGTCATTCATTATTCAATTTTACTATAACAATTTATACAACACACATTTGATGGTTTAAGGTGTAGTTAACACTATTTCTACGTGTCGAGTTATTTAACATTCTAAAGGGGTCATATTATACAAATTTAACCAATCAATTCAACACATATATCAATTTTAAATTATTAACTATCCTATGTCAATTTCAATTTTAAACAATCAATCAATTAACAGCCAAACTATATCAGCATCGCATAAATAATTAACAGATAATGTTGTCAGATGTCACAGGTGAACTGATACAGGTGATAACATAAATAACAGTGTAAATAACTAACAACAACATATTTCAATTGTCGTTTCAATTGAAATCAAATTTAATAAATAAAAAAATATTAATCATGAGTGATTGCTCACCTTTTGAGGCAAGAGAGAATAAACAATGAAATTGAATTATGGAATCCAGGTACAAACTCAAACGGCAAGATAGAACTTGAATCAAAGAACGAAGCTGATAATAAAGAATTGACGAACCAATCAGAACTAGGTTGATGAAGGTAAATTGGTATAAGCGAATTTATATAACCATATATATAAAGAGAAAAATCATATTCTAAATTCAACATGTTTACTATTTAAATATATATACATTTCAAAATCCATTTCTCCAAATTACCACTTTTTACATTGTTTGCATATGTTTTTTTTTATATAATGCAACATATTTAAATATTATATTAACAAAATTTTATATATACCAACAGTATAAATATTTATAAACTAGTATGTACATACATTTTTGAAAGTCTAAAATTTTAAAACACGTATTTAAAAATGGAAATATTTATAGTATATAACTTGTAAATCAATATAGCATATATGCATCTCAAAATCAACCTCTACACATGTATCTGAAAACCAACGTGTTTGTACTTATGCTTAAAAGCTAACATATATACATACATATAACTTTACCTACAAATTATGTTTTAAAATTTATACTCACACACTTATATAAAAATATAAATCCACGCACATAGGTGTATTATATTCAAAATTTATACTGACCTTTTATTTATATACATACACTACTGTAAACATAGATTTTAATGTAGTCACGAATATAAAACATTGTACAAACTTATGATTCATAACTATCAGTTCGTATCAAGGTTTTAAATCTCGATCATCTCGGCCGAGATCTCGACCGAGATCTCATTTTCAAGCCTGGGCGATTCGAAACAGTCTATTTCGTTTGCATTTCGTCTGACCCAAATCTCGTACGATATTTCAATATCTCGTTCGATATCTCGGATGAGTATTAAGAACGAGATATCGGCCGAATTGTTGAATTTTGGAAAAAATCAACTCTTTTTCCGTATTGGGCTAGCTCATCCTTCACCTTATTTTAAGCCTTCTTAATTGTACTTTTTTTAACCTTTATTTCTTATATATATCTCATTTAATCTTTGTCTCTTATTTTACGGCAGTGACGAGCGTAAGAAGATGATAAAATCTACATCGACTATGGTAAGTATTTCACTTTATGATTTTCATTTAGGTTTCTGATCCAAATTAATTTACATCCGATTTCATTTTTCTTTTTTCGACCCTTTCTTGAGTTTTTTTTCCTAACACCATTTTTCTGCGGCTACAAATTTTGGGCTTCACTTATTTAACTTTATGTTCCAAATGGATTCCTAATTTGATTTCATTTAGTCTTTGCTGCTTTAATTTTTTTCCTCAAGGCTTATTTTTAAGCAATAAAGGAATTCTCTTTCATCTATTAATTTTATTTGACGATTACATGTTCATTCGTACATCATTTTTTTGCTTTTCTTATAATATTACTAAATATTTGAAAATTGTTTGTACTGTGTATGTTATTTTCTACGTTTGTTTGAAATATCTATGTTATTAGTTTTTTAATGAGATTTTGTTTGCTAGTAATTAAATACTATAATTAGACATAGAATATCTTAATTCTACTTGTTGACTTTTGTATTTGAAGTTATAAAATTAAGATTACCCGTGCAGCGCTATAAATCATAAAAGGTAGAAATGAGACATTATATTGTGTAGGAAAGTTAAGTGAATGATCAAACAAAGTAAAGATGCATATGTGATGGTTTTTTTCTTGTCTACTTTATCTCATATGATATTATATTGAACATTATTCATGAAATCTAGTTATTTGTTTATTTTACATGATACAAATGATATTTTTCCATACTAAATTACTAATGATAAGCATGTGATATATTCAAGATAAGTGCATAGTGTTTTCACTAAAGTAGTGACTAGTATTATAAATTTAGGTGTATGAAAAAATAATTTTCGACATGACAGATACTCTGAGATAACCCGAAATGAATTTTAGAAACCGAGATGTAAATCCGATACGGATGACCGAGATGCACTCATCTCGTTCGAGATCTCACCCGATACGAGATAAGCTCTCTAAATTATTCGAGACGAGACGTGACCGAAATCCGAGATTTAAAACCTTGGTTCATATGCATAAAATAGTATCGGTCCTAAAGTAAAACATACTTTGTAAAATAAAGGGTGATGACTTGTATAGTAAATATACTATATATAAAATATGTAAAATGACAGCTGAAAAGTCATATAATGAATAAAGCAATCGGTCAAGCTCACAGTATAATAATATGTAATAGTACTTCTTTCATAAAATACAGTACACCATATATTTTTCTCCCTTTCATAATATAATATAATGCAGATATATAAATCACCTTTTATAATATGCATTGTAAACCTCTATATAACTTATATATAATGTATGTTATAATACACTTTACTGAGATTTGAGCACACTATAAAACAATACATCAAACACACTTCCCATATAACATTCCCTTCAACAAAACAAAATAGAAAGAGGGAAGAATCACGGCATGTACACATCATATCCAATAATTTTTTTAGAAAACTTAATTAAAACTTACGTATAAATATATATGCAGCTTACAAGAGGGATGATCGGCCGAGGCAACTCAGGTTGTTCGAGAAGAATGGAGTGGGTGCTGTGAGGGTAGGATTCAGCCAGGGAACGATGGCCAAGGTCGGTAAGGCGGTGATGATATGGAGACTTCGGCGATTGAGTGTGGGTGGTGGCTGGCAAAAGCCAGGGCTGATGCGAGCTATTTGAAGGGATATTGGGTTTTCCTTCTGCGATGGCAATGAGGCGTACGCTGCTTTGTTCGGCTGGAGGTGGCAAACATGGAGGGCCAAGGTGGTGGAAACAAGGTGGATGTGGTCGGCGAGGCTACGATGTGAGAGCGTCGGCCTCTCGCTGGAAGGAGGGGGTGAGGTCATGGCTGCGTGCTCGGGTATGAAGGTGGTAGGACAGCTGTTGGTCGGAGGGGTGCTCGATAAGAAGGGCGGTGGTACTCCCATGGCCGAGGTGGTGGCGGTTACTTTGGGAATGGGGAAAGAGATGACTCGGTAGGTGGTGAGGCTGCTGCATGCCTCGGCATGGGCGGTGCTTGGCGTGGAGATGTCGTGAAGGAGGTGAGCAAAGGTCGGTGGTCAGCTACGTGGTTCGGTGGAGGGGAGGAAGCACGCATGAGAGAGGGTGGGGAAAGGAAGAAGAGAGTGATGATGTTGTTACAGGCAAAAGGATTTTTGCATGCTTTCATTTTTCTTTCTGAAGTAACTGCGAACTGATGGAAGGAAGGTGAATAGATTTTTATGCACAGGGATGAATGTAGATTTGCATAACATAAAGTAAATATTTTTTTGAAGCCAAATTAAGAAACGAAAATATGAAGTTCCAATGAATATTAATGGAATTTTGCGAATAGAGAAAGTAACGGCTTGACTTCTGGGAATTGAAAACGGCTATTGGGTAAAAGATGGGGGGAGATAAAGGATATGAAATCGAATGCGAGCCGATATGTATAACCATTTTGCAGATTTCGCTATGTGTTGGATGTCAAAATACAAAAATAAATATATCATAGAGATCGGTACGGCGAGACGTCCAAAACGGTATAAAGATATCGGTAGTATGATTGAATTATAAAAATTGAAAATTTTATACCAACGGAAAATGCATGAAAAACACAAAAAAATAAGATCGACGGAGTTAAAGATGTCCGAATGTGGAAAAAACAAAAAATAGCGTCTTGCTCAGAAGATGATTTAGAATTTTTCTATGTTAAATATTTAGGTTTCGAAACATTTTATTTTCATCGCTTTTTTGACTGATTAAATTGAAGTAAATTTACGCGTGAAATAAACTTTCATATTTTCGGACGAAAATTTACCGGTTGCTATGTTTAACTGGACGCATTCCCAATATTAAATTTATATTTCAAAATTTTATCGTTTGAAATCCCATAAAATTTCAATTAATAACGTTATTAAAACCGGGTAAATCTGCGGGTTGTTACATAGAGCATCCGGATTTTCCTTTCGATCTGTTCCACCCCTCGCCTAAGAAGAAAAGATATATAGGCTAGGTAAGATTAGGACACTGGTTGCTCCATCCCTAACCTTAGTTAAATACCTTGTTTTATCTTCTCGGATCTCATAGACGGGACAAATGTACTAGTCGTTTCCGCATACTCAGTTATTAGCTTTATTTTGGAATTGATTATCAGATTCCAAATTATTTTTAAACTCTTAATTTTCCTTTTTAAAAACATTTATAATTGATTCTTAGAAATATCGTTATGTTTAAGCCCATATTCAAAAGGTTATAGAATTCGTAACATAAAAGTGGTATGGATAGTGCTATATAAGCTTATTTGATATAAACAACTTTTTAATATTTGAAATTCATACTTTCCATTCCAATTATCTTCTAAAACATGTTACAATTTTATCAAATTTATTTCATATTTTTAATAATTTAAAAATATCATTTGTAAAGAAATCCTAATTTGGATTCCGAATTGCAAAACCACGATGTTTTTAAAAAATTATTTTCGACGTATTTCAAACTCTGCTTGATGAAATCTTGATTTTCTTTCTTCTTTGGAAAACTATTATCATTGTGGACTAAAGAATTTCTATTTCGAAGAAATCTAGCTTATAAATCATTCTCTACATTAATTTGAAGTTATGCATCGAAATTTACGAACTGCCCCTACGCGACGAGCTCGATTTTGACCAATTTTGTGAATTGCTTCGGAACTTTTCCAAAACACGTCCAATTTTTTTAAAACCATATTTAAACTATTTTAACTCATTTAAAACAAAATTATCATCATTTCAAACTCTTTTTTCATTTAATTTCACATTATTACATTATATTACTAAATATCATTTTCAATCTTTTACGCGAGAGCTCGATTTTGACCAATTTTGTGAATTGCTTCGGAACTTTTTCGAAACACATCCAAATTTTTTAGAACCATATTTAAAATATTTTAACTCGTTTAAAACAAAATTCTCATCATTTCAAACTCATTTTTCATTTAATTTCACATTATTACATTATATTACTAAATATCATTTTCAATCTTTTTAGATATTTTAAAATCATTAAGAGACTAAATAATTTTCATATACACATTCATATGGATTTAGTTTCCATTGAATTAACTATACTTACTAACCATTTCTCTTATCGTTTGTAAATCATCCATATCATAAACATATAATCAACCATAATATCAACCAAGTTATCATCCATTAAATCATCCAACATATACCAAACTTTTCATATAGTTAACTTCAAATGTTTTTTTAAGAATTAGTAACCTAAAATATGAGTACTCACCTTTAACCAAATCGTTTAACTTTCTACCAATATTCATTTAATCCAATGCTTCACTAAATCATCTTAACTTCACCAAACCATCACCTAAACAACTCCACCTCAATTCCTAGTGCTCAACCATCACTTTACTTCCACTTTTTCTCGACCACAAGTCTTTCCCTCTTCTTTGCTCTTGGTCAAACCTTCCAACAACATCAATAAGCTTGACCTCCCTTTGATCCTCCTCTTCCTTTATATTTCTTCACTTCTTAGACGCTAAAACAAGTTTTGGTGATATTCTAAGGCATTCAACAATGTTTCGTGAAGTTTTGACTTTGTTTGATATGAATTTAAGAAAATTTAGTAAGGAAAGAGAGAAGAAGAAGCCATTAAAGAGTGGAAGAAAGCTTAAGAAAGGAAGAAGAAGAAGTGAAAAAAAGTGAGAAAGTTGATACTTATTTATAGAAAAAGTTTTGGATTAAAATAATATTTTGTAAAAAGACCAAAATACCCTTTACTTTCCTTTTAAGCAACCTTATTTTTTTCACACTTAACGTCACATTTCACATCATTACTTTATATCATTTTCACTTAAGTATTATGTAAATAATATAATAATTATGTTTTGGTATGATTTGATGTTTTCTTTTTGCTTTGAAATGACATGTTTGTCTTTTTGTGCTTACTTTTTCTTAATTATATTCTAGAATTTTCTAAGTACGTTTACTAAAAGTAAACTTGATTAGTGGATTAATTAATACTTATATTATTTGAATATATGTTTTTATATAATAAAATAAAGGTGCGACAACTTATAATTGACAAAACGTTGAGTTTTGGCAAAATGTTTTACAGTCACATTTTGACGTTTGAGTTAAACTATTTATTTATGTAAACCCAATTTAAAAATAAATCTATATAATGTTATTAAAAAATGCAAACACTCATAAATAAGTTAAAATAGTTTATTTAACCATTGAAACGTACTTTTCTAAAATCAGCATTTTATCACTTTTGTCGATATAGGCAAATGTTACTATTTTTGTGCATATTTATATTTCCAAGTCCTATCTAATATTGTTTAAATCATATAACCTTACCTAATTTATATTTAAAATCAATTTAAATAGTATATTTTTAAAGTTGTGAAATTATGCGTTGTTACACTAACCCTAGTTGCAAATCTAGCGAGAGCCAGTCCGGTATTATTCCTATTTTAGATGGAATGGATTTTTTAAATTAAAAATGGAATTTTATTTAAAATATGTTAATTTTAACTGTTGGGATATTATTGAAAATGGGTGCGATATAATAGAAAATAAAAATACTTAGATTAATGTTTTGCTTTGCATATACTATAAAAATACTTAGATAATTTTAAATTTATTTCTCACCGTGAAAATGCACAGGAAATCTATAATACTTTTGATGCAATATATGGTGCAAAAGTCAATAACTGTGAGAAATCCCCCATAATCGACTCAGTTAAAGAAACGTGCTTGATAGGGGACAACGGTGATGAAGATTCAATAGCTGATAAGAAAGTGATTTTCCATTTAATGATTTAGTTCACTTGTGCCAAAAATTAATTGAAAATAATAAAGCTCTTCAGATGAGAAATAATAAGTTGAAAAGGGAACAATCTAAACTGCGTCAGAAAAATAAAGATTTGGAAAATGATCTTAAAAGTATTAAGAAAAATAAAAATTTTGATTGCAAAAGAGTTTGGACAATGAAAAAGAATTTGCCTATTTTCAAGAAAACTTTCAAAAGTTAGAAAACAAAATTTTAATTCGGAAGAAAAATAAAACTGAGTTGATTTGTAAAAATAACATTTTGCAAAAAGAGTTGGATAGTTTTAAGAAGTTGGAAATCCCTAAATGTGCAATTTTCGAAAAGAAATTAATTGAAGTCAACGAGAATTTCAAAACCTTTAAAAAAGAAAATGTGATTCTGAGCAAAACCGAAATTATTCGATTAAATCACGAGTTTGAAAAGGAGATTGAAAAAATTGAGGACTTTGAAAAAATTGAATTTAAAAACTCCAAACTCTTTGAAACCGAGATGCTAGAAATTGAGACTAAAATTAGAGAGCTTAAAAATGAAAATATGGACTTGAAAATGAAGAATTTTGAAAAGACGAGTAGTACCATTGGTTGTTGTTCTAAGCTAATAAATGAAAACAAACTTCTAAAATCCAAAGTTAATAAACTTGAGTTGGTTACTCGAATTTTTTTACTATAGATAAATCCTTATGCTCTTAGAAAATCAACTCTTTGATAACAAAAGGAAAGGATTTTGATTTGCAAAAATGTCAAAATATGAACAAATAACTAATAACACCATTAAGGGGGAAAGTGTGATACCCAAATATGTAAAGTGTGGAAATTTTGGATATGGCAAGAATAATTGTCGAAATATATACAAAAGTTACGAATATAAATGGTTTGAAATTTAAATAAATTTGGATTCCTAAGGGTGCAATTGTAGATGCTAATGGTTTGTTATACAGACAAATTTGGGTACAAAAAATTTCAATAGATAATAATAGTGGTCCTACATCCATAGTTAGGCCACTTGCCTTCTCTAAATTTAGACGCATAAGTGGGCTAAGGAACAAATTAATGGAGATAGATTTCGAGTTTCTCTAGGTGATTAATAAACTAAAATTTAAATGTTCCTTCGCCTATAAAGTTTAGATGGAGATCATCGCATTTCAGATATCATGGAATCTAAGGAAAGTAAGGTATGATCTCTTAACTAAATTTTATTCACATATTGTTATTTATGTTTTCATCGACATTTGAAGTATTTCTGCCATATCTTGAGCTTCTTAACTCCGATTTGTAAAATTCTTGAAGTTCTATACAGCTAATCGATAATGCTATAACTTTTCTGTTTTTAGCTTTTTATGGATTCACTTTGGAATGTTAAGAAAAACTACTTTGACGAATTTTTTTGAATGTGTGTTTTTGCTCAATTTAGATTACGTTATTTGTGCTTGATATACGTGCTAAAACAATTCAAGTGTTGAGGAGTATATGTGTTTCTTATATACCACTGTATATCACCATGAATACCTCAAATACAAGTGGTATCTGATATCATCTCATGTTGAAATCATTTGTGCAATTATTTAATTATTTATATTGATTTTCAAATAGAAGTTATTTTCACAAAACCCCCTTATAGAAAATTGATTTTCACTTATTTTAATTTTTGAAACTTGGGTTTTCACCATAATAAAAATACTCTAGTTTATTTCGGTAAGAGATGTACTCCAGAAAAGATAATCATTGACTAATTTAATCTTTTGGAACTTATCAAAATTATTACAGTGCTTGAAAAGTGATGGACAGCGATTAAAATATATTTCATAACAAGAGGAAGTATAATTTTATAATTTCATGAAAATTAAACAAATTTTATAATATTTTTAAATTAATACTTATTCCATGATCATTTCTATCACTTTTACCTTTCTGTCAACCAATACATCATAATATAGTGTGTAGAATTTGATATTTCAAAATAAGGATATATTTTTTTGTAAAATAATTATATCCTAAAGTAGTCACTCTCATCTAAAAGTCCCCGTGATTACGCATGGGTGAATTACTTGAATTTCTATATATGGGCTTTCATTCTCATCTAAAAGTCTGCACGGTTATGCATGGATGGGAAGCATATAAGAAAGGGATAAATATCAAGTATATTCTAATCTCATTTAAAAGTCCTCATGATTATGCATGGTTAGAAAATACTTGACATTTTTTTTAAAAGAGGGGTAACTACTAACCTCATTTTAAAGTCCTAGCGGTTATGCATGGTTAGTAAGCGCTTCACATTTTTTTGTATAATATTTGAAAAGAAAAAATGCACAAATTATTCCTTTTATTGAAAATTTCAAACTATTGTCACTATATAAAATTTTCCATAATCCAACCAATTCTCTAAAGTGGAGTTTGTTTCAAATTAATAAAATATTATGATTTTTGTTTAATTAATTGAAATTTGAAAATAATGCTTTTCTCTTGATTTGATTTATATTTTAATCAAAATCATAGCTGTTTCAATTACTATGATTATTTTTGATGATAACAAAAAGGAGGAGAGAGGTTAAGATTTTGATTTTTGAGCAACATTCTTATTAATATTCTAGAGTGTTTTTATTCAAAGTTAGTTTTAATTAATTTTTTAGTTTTAACTACACGCATCGTGTAGTGGGAGATTTGTTATAGGGGGAGCATTCAAATAGGGAGAGCTAATAGAATTCATTAAAACCAAATACATTCAATGGAGTCAAAATCTTAATATATGTTTGTTGTCATCAAAAGGGAGAGATTGTAGAATATGCTAGTATATGATTTTTGTCTGATGATAATAAACATATATATATATATATATATTCATTTATTTGTACTTGTTATTGTACTATTTTATTTTTCAGATAATTAAATAAATATTTGTTGAATAAAATAAATAACTCAGAATTCATATTCAAATAAATATTTTATTCAAACAAATATTTTATTACAAATTCGAATAGTACAAATTTGTACTCTCACTACATATATACATTTTTCAATTACAATACAAATTTATAATTTACATATTACTCCTCACTACGTATTCATTCAACACTCGTGTTTTTATCTTCAACTCTGTTTCAGCTTGAATCCTGCATCTGGGCTATCTGCAAAATAAACACCGACGCAGTAAAATTGAAAAAGCAAATATTTTTCAGTGAAAATTAAAGTGTATGTTTTGAAAATATTATTTGCCTCAGTTATTTGGGTTGTTCTTTATTGTATTCTTTTAAATCATCATACATGAACAGCTTGTGACATGCACAGTGTATCACTGTACATGCCATAAGGTCGTGCACACTGATATGCACTTGCTTGTTAAAATCAAAAAGACAAGTGAGCACAAGGTCAAACCCAAGTTGAGGCTGGATTCAGCTTAAGTCAAAATGCTCGACGAAAACAAAACTTCACATGCAACAGAAAATACAAATAGAGCTCGAAGCAATACAAGGATAACAAGTCCAAACTTGGAACGTAACTAGACATTTAACTCAAAGTACAACTACAGACAATTACAATAGAGTTCAAGTCTTGACCAAAACAACATGTCCATATCAATGCAAGTGGAACAAGCCAAAGTAACACAACATACACATATACATGCATATTCACACATTTATACATGTACATATATAGTGGCAAAGCAATCAACAGAGAACAATCAAATTGAGGATACAAAATTCAACAACAAAGCTTCAACATCAAAACACGGTATGAACAATCTAAGTGCAAAGAAGACTTAACATAGCAGTACACATGAAGACTCAACACATGCCAGTGGAACAACATCCGCCATAAAATGTACATGAATACATATGAAACATGAAGAATGAACAAAGCAGCATCACAAACATGACTTATAAATGAACTCAACTATACAATGACCAGACTCATGCAACCAAGTCACATGAACATGTACACACCAGACTACAAACAGACCATCACAACCAGAGAGCATGCATATGAGATTCAAGTACGAATCAGTAATGACTCAAATCAGACCAGAAGCAATCAAGTGAATAAGCACACGAAATGCACAGTGCACATATATACATGCATGAATACCCATGTATACATATATGCAGCGCATCAGACATACTCCAATGGAACAAAGCTAGTGAAATCAAGTCAGAGATCACAACATACATTCAATCAAAAATCAACGCAAGAGGACCCAAACCAGAACAAGATAACAAACATAGCAGTTTAAACTTAGTCATCAAGTCAAAGCCGGAAAAGAATTGAACTTGCAGAAGAACCACAAATTAAAATGGAAAAAATTATCTCAAAATTCAAAGGGCCGAAGTAAAAGGAGTAATGAACAGAAAATTTTTTTAAATGATATCCAACCGACTCAAGCAAGTGCAAATTTATCAGTAACAAGTACGAAATTAACCAGTTAGAGATTTCAAGATCATAAGATCCAAATTCAATGTAGATGATAAAATCGTGACAAATTCAAAAAGAAATATATTAACAATAAAATAGGGCTTCGTTCCCTATATAAACCCAGTTCATCATCGGCAATTATCTCATTCGATTTCATGCAAAAAAGTAGAGAGCAGGCATCAATCCAGAACTCGAATCAATCGAGTATAATTATAAATCAAAAAATGGGGCAAACGTACCAATTCAAAGCACCATTTGATCTCAACAAATTGGAGCAGTTGAAGTCGAACAAAGCAATAATCGATCAATTATCAATCGGTGCTTCAAATCTCACAAAGCCCTAATTATTGGAGAAGGAAAGAAGAATGGATCAACCAAAGTTTTGCATAGATAAAAGAAATAAATGGGGAACAATTTTATTTTGGGCCAGCCTTTATACTTTGTTTTGGGCTTAAGATATTAAATAGGGTTTTGTTTTTGTTTTTTTTATTTTCAGTTGTAATCTTCTTTTTATACTATGTAACTTTCTAGTCATATGACTAGGTTACGAACTAGGTGGTGTAGTTCAAGAATTCGCAACTTAGTGGTCGAGTTGTGGTAGGATTTTCAGCGTAGAGTTTGGTTAGTAGATAAGGGGTGTTGCAAGTTTGCGTGTTTATGCATCTGACTACTTAATTTTTCGTAGAAACCTTTAGGGCAGCACGTAGGTATAGTTTTGCTGAAGCTGGGTAAATCTGTGTTGTTCTATTTCTGATTTCTATTATTCTGCTATTATATGTGTTGTAATTATTTTATATATTTCCACATTAATTTTCATTATTATTAGTATCACCCTATTCACCCCACTCTAGGGTGAAAGCGATCCTACAATTTTCTTTGGTTGCTTGTATTTGAATTTTGAGGATGAAATATTCCAGCATGGGAGAATGTAATGACCCAAAATTTTGAACACTTCAAAATTAAAAATATGAATTATTTAATATTTGAATATTGGATTTAGTACGATTAAGTTGATTTCATAACTCTGTTAACTTCCTTTTAAATAATAACCAATGATAAGAAATTTATTTCTGAAATTTGTTTACAAAAATAAATTGCTCGAAGAAATATCGATAATTGGACCAAAAGTCGTTTTATTGACAAACGCTCTCAAAATGCATGAAATTATTATCTTGGGCGACTATCTTGGATTTTGATGAAACTAGTGCCATCAGGACCAAAATAATAAGGTGATGTATGCTGATGAGCTTTGTGGCAAACGGATGTACTATGGGGTCGTGCAAGCTCTGTTCATTCACTTGCTTTTCGTTTTCTCTGCTTTTAGTTTTCTCTTGTATTTCCCATTCACTTGAATTCCTTCAACCTCAACCTTTTCCTCCTATTCTTTCTCTCTGTTGTCTTTCGTTGCTATTTGCTTTCCAATAGTAATGTATAAAATATAAACTAATGTATATTATAATATACATAATGTGTATATTTTTCTCTGAGCAAAAAACCTGAGACCGACCTCATCATCACGCCTCCCCTTCTTTTTTTTCAAACGACCACCCATCTCCTCTCCTCCAAACCGCAACCTCCCACCTTGTTCGAAGCCGAGAGCCCAAGTGTTCCACCCAGACCTACCGATCCACTTCGCCCACTATATCCCCTCCCCTAGCAATCTTCTATCCTAAACCTCCGAAGCCGACCCGAGCGCCCTCCTCCATAGCCGCATCCTTCACTGACCTCTGATCTTCCTTCAACAACCGAGCCTTGCCTTCCTTCATCTCTACTTCGTAGAAACCCCCCTCCTCCTATGATCGGCCAAACATACCTTCTTGTGAGGTATATATATGTATGTTCTTTTATATATAAAGCGTTTGTATATATTACAGTTGGTATATATACTTTTGATGTGAGAGTTTATGTATGTTTTATTTTATTCTCTATAATTCTATTTTGTATATAGGATTACAATGGTATATGTATGCCGTACAGTAGTATAGTATATGTATTTATTTAATAAAATATGCTTTGTTAGCCTGTATGTATATATGGCTTGTCATAAGCATGCAACTATTTAAGTACTTTCAAGTATAGAGATATATATGTCAAGTTTTAATATTTTTTGCATATTTATATTTGTTAGTAATACATCTGGCATATGATATATATAAGGTTTACTTAAGTTGTATATTGTGTTTATCTCATATATTCTAATTCTTTTAAAAGTGTATTTATATGTATGTATGTATGTTATACATATATATTTGTTTATATATATATATATATAAGTCACAATATTTTAGTTATATAAGATGTTATATATTTGTTTTCATATGTATATTTTGCATGTAAATTTGGGGAGTTGTCGACATTATATATATATATATATATATATATATATATATATATATATATATATATATAAAAGCCTGCATACATTTTTGTTTAACTTGTTCACCTATTTTGTTTTGTTTGTGATCTACATATATATACATTATTAGCTTGCACATATATTTGTTTTATAAAAATGCTTATTTTTAAATTTGTTTTATATAATGTAAGTGTGTACTGCGAATGGTTATACTTATTGAGTCTGGGTTTTATAATATTGATTTTAATTATAGTATGTATGCATTTGTATTTGCTAAACCATAGATTTTCCTATGTATAAATATAAATATGCTAGAGTTTGGTGTTCAGAGATAAATTAAGGTTTAAATTAAAAATGTGTTTAAAAATGTAAGGATTTGAAACAATATATATATGTATGTATCTTTTATTAATAGTGTTTTTAAATTTAAATATTGATTTTACGAATAATAGTAACAATATATATATATATATATATATATATATATATATATTCTTTTATATCAAGTTGATTTGATTTTTTCTCATAGATTTATATCTATCAGCTTTGTCTGTCAAATCTTTGTCAGCTTACTTCGTTTTGAGATTTGTCGTTTTAATCGATCGATTATCGAATTCGTGATTTATCCCGTGTATTGTCATGTCTTCTCTAGCCTCAAAAGGTGAGTAATCACTCACGATTAACGTTCTTATATTTGTTAAATTTGATTTCATTTGAAATGACAATTGAAATATGCTGCTAAATTGAACTGTTTTTTATTTGCCATATATGCTATGCCAGCATCTATAACTATTCACATATGACATCTGACACCATGATATGTTATTTTTTTATTTTATTTGTTATTAATGATATATGCCTGTTGTTGATATGTTATATTATTATCATTATTGTTCTCACTCTGTAAGTTCCATATTAGTATAGAATTCCCGGGTTCAAATGATACATACCAAACAATCTTGTAGAATAGGAGAAAATCATTATGGGCTGAAAGGATAAACCCAAGCGATTTTCACTGACATTGAATTTGGGATTGCGGGTTGAAAGGATATATAACTGTAGATATTTAAATTGCAGATTGAAATGATAAATATCTGTATCACTTGACCATAGGATAGAAAATTATATATAGACACCTTGGTCTATATATATATATATATATATATATATATATATATATATATATATATATATATATATTGAAATGATTTCCAAAGTTCAAAAAGAAAATATATATGGTTTTATATAAATATTGATAGATATAGATGTTGTTTTATGTACGTTTAAATTTTTTACTTTAAAAAAATTATAAGTGTTGAAAATTTTAAAATTATAAGTTAGTTTTGAAATTATAAATTTTAAGAATTTACTTATAATTTGACTATTTTCAAATAGGTATAATTTAGATTTAATATAAAATAAGTTTAATAATAAGATTTAATATAGTTTGATTTCATTAATATATATTTTAAGTATTTATTTAAAATTTTATTTTTTTTAAAAAATATTTGTTCAATAATTTTAATAATTTTTTTAGGAAGAAAATTTAAGTTGATTTGAAACTGTATTCTTTTAAGAATTTTATTTAAATAAAATCGATTTGAAATTTATTAAATTTGATATTTTAAGGATATGATTTAATAACTTGATTTTGGTTAAAAGTGATTTAAATGAATGTTTTCAAATTTACATATATTGAATGGGAAATTTAGTTTACTTAAATCTTTAATTGAAGTTTTATTTAAAGGTTATTGGAATGATTAAGTAAATATTTCCAAACTAAATAATAGTAAAGTAAATTTGATATATATATATATATATATGAAATTGTCAAATTTAGTTTTGTAAATGTTTGAGTATTTAATGATTTGAAATATACTAAAGTTGAAATGGTTTAATTTGTAGTTTATATCTATATTTGAAAATGATATAAATTTGTTTGTTGAGATTTGGATTGAAATGGAAGAACTGAGATTTGTTTTAAATGGGATTTCGGAATTTGAGTTGATTTGAATGGATTCGTGAAATTTGAGGAAAATTATTTTATTATATAAAGTAATTTTAAATTATATTTAAAACTATTTTAATAATCTTCTTTATAAATTTTTTTATTATAAACTATTTTAATTTTTAACTATTTTATTATACAAATTATTTTAGTATATATATTATTTTAAATTTATAACTACTTTAATATACTAATTATTTTATTATATAAACTATTCTATTATATAAACTATTTTATTATATATACTATTATTAGTATCTAAACTGTGTAAAGGAAAGTGTTATGGTTTTCCAAAATTTATGATTTCCATATGATTCCCAAAGTGTTATAATTTCAAGTGTTATGGTTTCGAAAGTACTATAACTTTGAAAGTACCGTGATTTTTGAAATGAATATATTTTAAAGGAATAATGATATCAGATTTGATATGGTTTTGAAATGGATATTATATTTGGGTTTTGAAGTATGATATTTTGAAATGACCACGGTGTTATAATAACATTTGGTTGTTAAAGAGAACGGGGTCGGTTATTGTCATACTCTCTGCCAATACCGAAAACCACTTTAGCAACGGTGTACGTGGTGGAGATTCCAGAATGAAGTGGGATGGTGGCGACGATTCTACATGAGGTATATATGTGTAACTGACTTCCGTGAGTTAGCTTAAGGTGGCTAAAACAGGAGCAATTAAAGGGCCAAGTGAGGTAGCTCCTCCGATCGGACACACTTCGTCGATACCATTCTATTACTTTATGATTGATTGGGTGAACCCTCGAATTTTTGGGAGTGTGGATCGAGGAGGGTGGTAGCTGCGGCTATGCATTAACACCAGCCTGGAAGTGTAATTGGTATATATACCCTGGTATTACCTAGTTGTGCCGTGTCACCCACCCTATCGAGACCACTATGAGTTTATTTTGTACCATACCTATGGAGCGCCCTTTGACGACACCCAGTACGGGAGAGATTACAGTAATGTATAGACTATGGGAATATATAAAAATGTGTTAAGGGTTATATGGGTAACGCCTTAACGCTATTTTTATAGTTTACTTTGCTGTAAACATATTATAATAGTGTATTGTACTATATAGTAGATAGGTCCACGGATCCTTAGAGGATGGATATCCCAAACAACCTTTAAGTTACCTGTATTTCAATTGATATTTCACTTGAGTTGGATTTATTGATATAAGAATGTTAATCCTGACCCGAGTGTTTTGTGTTTTTGATTTACGCTCAGATCAGGCTAAGTTTACAACATTTCAGAATCACTTTGGAGTTGGAGCTTCGCTTGGAGATCCAACTATCTATTCAGTTGGCTCCAGTGATATGAAGATTTTTTTCATTTGACTGTTGTATTGAGACTTCTATGTATTCGGGACTTCTGTTGTATCTTGTTTTAACACTGTTATATATATAGTAGCTTCATGAACTACTATCCATTTGTTTCCACTACTTATTGGTATATTAATCTATGTCTGTGATACTGTTATTTATTTATTTACTGTATATGTTGAGTTTTGCCAAATATAAATTAACAATCTGATACTTTGAGCAATTCAAGTTCGACATATGTGGATGCGAATGGCACGAAATACAGGGTCATTATACTTGTTATCAGAGCTCTAGGCAAAACTTAGCATATAAAGTATATTTAATTACGGAATCACTTTCGTTCAAACTTAAGTTCTCTGCTTTTTTGATTCAGATTTCCTTTGAATTTTGGAGCTTTCCCCTTTGCTCTAAAATCCATCCATTACCTCCTATTCGTGTTTTCTTGATTCTGGAGCATCCCATAGCTCCCTTGAATTATTTATAAAAGGGTGAAACTCAATTACAACAGGCACTGATTCACTAGAGATTTCTGTATCCTCGGTTTAGATGCTGCCATTCCTTGCTATGCATGAATTCTAACTCTTGTGATCAGATGTCGATTTGTCTCAGATTTGCATCGATCTTATTCTTGAATCACGGTTGACCCAATTAAAATCGCTCGTGATTTATATTAGTATATCCATCTTTCTGCTTTGCAATTTAATTATCTTATCTCCCATTCAAGCCTATCTTCTAGTTAGAATTCTTTCAATTTGGCTCCCTCTAATTTGGATCTCTATCTTTATTTTGAAATCCATTCTGGAATCATCGAGCAAGGGAGTGTATTTGTAACTAATATAAAAATATCTTATATTATGTTGTTTGAGTTGTTAATGTTGATTTGGGTTTCGATCGATTCGTCTAATCAACGCCATCGATAGGAATTTCAAAACGCATGAAAAGAGCAAACTGACACAATAAATTTTGTATGATTATATTATATAAATATGTGTGAATTTTTTGAAATTTAATAGTTAAATGAATTGGTTGTTAGAAATGATAATATTTGATCATCATTTGCTGTTTTGTAAGACATTGACTATTGCACCATGATATAAATAAAGTAGTTAAATTATAAAATATGGATTCTAAATTGATTTGGAATTTAAATAAATTTAAATTAATAATTTGAGAATTAATTTTTTGATATATTATTGAAAATTTGTTTTAAAATTTATGGGTATTTTATTTAAAATTATTTTCGAATGGAAATTGTTTCCAAAGGATTTTAAAAGTTTTAAATCAGTACTCTCCTCTTTTATCGCTGGAAAATAATTTTGGTGATGACTGTAGCATCGTCGACATTCATTTTCGAGTTTTAGAGTGGAGAGACCACTTTGTAGCTTTGCTACATATTGTTTCAAAAAAAAAATGAATTTGATTTGCAATTTCTTAAGTATGACTTGATGGATAATATATAAGTATATGATTATAGATTTGATTTGAATGTGTGTGTGTGTGTGTGTGTATTTATTTATCTCTAAACAGTTTGAAGTGGATCGAAAATTTAACTCTTAAATTTTGAATAAATATTAAAACCTAAATAATTGAATTGGAAAATTTTATTTGTATAATACTTAATTTCATTCCAACATATATAACTTACCTAAATGTTTCTGAAGTTGGATATGTAATTGAATAATATACAATATAAAATGATTTTATAAATAAAAGTTGAGTGGTTATAATAAGTGTCAATCTACTTAATTTATGTGATAAGATATATTAAGTGGATAAATTGAACCATTAATTTGGGAAAAAGAGAATTAATTTGATTTGAATAAATATGATCTTAATAAATGTTTATACACTTAATTTATGATTATAGAAAATGTTAATTGAGATAAATTGAATAACGAGATGATGAATAGATAAATATGAATTTAGGAATAGTTAAGATTTAATTATAAGTGAAATTTAACTTATGTGAAATCAAATGGATTAAATAAATTTTTTGAATATTAATTTATTTAAATGAAATTTATGTGGTTTTAAATTAATTGTTTTATTTTGTGTTTCAAATATATTTTTCTTCTGGTTGTTCTATTCTCCTACCTTCTTCCTTTTCGAGGACGAAAAGTTTTGAATGGGGGAGAGTGTAACGACCCATAAATTTTAATAATTTTTATAACGTAATTAATTGAAATTTTGTGAAATTTTTAAATGATAGAATTTGGAAATAAAAATTTGATATTTGGAATACGTATATAAAAACATAGTAAATGGTAAATTTTCATCAGATAATACGGAAGCTTATTTTATTGTGTAATTCCATATCAATTTAAATCAGTTAATATTTGATGATAATAAAATATTTCTCAAACCTGAATATTTTTATATAATAAATTTGTAAATCATCTTCTGAGTGAGAAGTCGTATTTCGTTTCGTCAAATTTGGACTGCTATTGCACCGTCGATCTTATTTTCGGCAAATTTGCAACATTTTTGGTACCGATTATCGAGATTTGATTGGATGGTCGTATCACTGATATTTGTGTACCGTTTTGATTGTCTCGTCGTGCTAATCTCCGCGGTCTATTCGTTTGCGTGTTTTGGAGTCCAGGAGACGGCCAAATCTATGGAACGCTTTCCTTATCGGTTTTGCAATTTGGATTTTGGATGCGACCATTCTTTTCTCACCTGTGAAAATCAATAGCCATCATCATTTAATATTTCCAACTTTTGACCATTGATATTCCCAACAATTCAGCATTTCACTTTTACAATTCCAACGTATTATACCTGGTTCATTGCTCTGTTCATTCACTTTCTTTTCGTTTTCTCTACTTTTAGTTTTCTCTTGTATTTCCCATTCACTTGCATTCCTTCATCCTCAACCTTTTCCTCCCATTCTTTCTCTCTGCTCTCTTTCTTTGCTAATTGCTTTCCAATAGTAATGTATAAAATATAAACTAATATATATTATAATATTTACAATGTGTATATTTTTCTTTGAGCAAAAAACCTGAGACCGACCTCATCATCATGCCTCCCCTTCTTTTTTTTCAATCGACCACCCATCTCCTCTCCTCCAAAACCATAACCACCCACCTTGTTTGAAGCCGAGAGCCCAAGTTTTCATCACATCCTCTCCCCAAGCCATCTTCTATCCTAAACCTCTAAAGCCGACCCGAGCCCTCCTCCATAGTTGCAGCCTTCTCTGGCCTCTGATCTTCCTACAACAGCCTAGCCTCGCCTTCCTTCATCTCCACTTCACAGCAACCCCTCCTCCACCTATGATCGGCCAAACATCTCTTCTTGTGAGGTATATATACGTATGTTCATTTATATATAAAAAGTTTACATATATTACAGTTGGTATATATACTTTTGATCTAAGAGTTTATATATGTTTTATTATATTCTCTACAAGTCTATTTTGTATATAGGATTACAGTGGTATGTGTATGCCATACAGTAGTATAGTATATGTATTTGTTTAATAAAATATGCTTTGCTAACCTGTACGTATATATGTCTTGTTATACGCATGCAAATGTTTAAGTACATTCAAGTATAAAGATATATATGTCAAGTTTTCATATTTTTTTGCAAACTTATATTTGTTAGTAATACATCTGGCATATGATATATATATACATACATACATACATACATACATACATATATATATATATGTAAGGTTTACTTAAGTTGTATATTTTGTGTTCATCTCTGTATATGCTACTCTTTTAAACGTGTGTGTATATATATATATATTTGTTTACAAAGTATATATATAAGTTAAAGTATTTTATTTGTATGAGATGTTGATTGATCTGCATTCTCATATATATATATATATATATATACACACATTTGTTTTCGTATATATATTTTGCATGCAAGTTTTTGTCATATATATATGTGTGTGTGTGTGTGTATATGTATGTTAGTCTGCATACATTTTTTTTTTAACTTGTTCACCTATTTGTTTTGTTTGTGATATGTATATATATACATTATTAGCCTGCACATATATTTGTTTTATAAAAAAGCTGATTTTTAAATTTATTTTATAACTATATAAGTGTGCACTACGAATGGTTATACTTGTTGAGTCTGGGTTTTATAATTTTGATTTTAATTATAGTATTTATGTAATTATAGTATGTATATATAGTGTACTATATATAAGTGTGTACTACGAATGGTTATACTTGTTGAGTCTGGGTTATACTATAATTTTGATTTTAATTATAGTATGTATATATAGTGTTTTTAAATTAAATATTGATTTTAATAATAATAGTAACAATATATTTATATATTCTGTTATATCAAGTTGATTTGATTTATTTTCATTGATTTCTATCTATCTGCTTCGCTTGTCAAATCTATGTCAGCTTACTTCGTTTTGATATTCGTTGTTTGGATCGATCGATTGTCCAATTCGTGATTTATCCCATGTATTATCATTTCTTCTCTAGCATCGAAAGGTGAGTAATCACTCATGATTAACATTCTTATATTTATTAAATTTGATTTCATTTTAAACGACAATTGAAATATGCTGCTAAATTGAACTGTTAATTATTTGTCATATATGATATGCCAGCATCTGTAACTATTCACCTGTGACATCTGACACATGATCTGTTATTTTATTATTATTTTATCTTTTATTGATGATATATGCCTGTTGTTGATATGTTATATTATTATCATTAATGTTCTCACTCTACAAGTTCCATGTTAGTATAGAATTCCTCATGGATTGAAATGATACATACCGAACGATCTTGTAGAATATGAGAAAATCGTTATGGGTTGAAATGATAAACCCAAGCGATTTTCACTGACATTGAATTTGGGATTGCGGGTTGAAAGGATATATACCGGTAAATATTTAAAATGCGGATTGAAATGATAAATATCTGTATCACTTGACCATAGGACAAAAAATTGTATACAGACACCGTTGGCCTATATATATATTTTGAAATGATTTTCAAGGTTTAAAAAGAAAATATATATGGTTTTATATAAATGTTGACTTTTTAATAAAATAGATGTAAATGTTATTTTACATATATTTAAATTTTTGATTTTAAAAAAAATTGTAAGTTTTGAAAGTTTTTATAAGTTAGTTTTGAAATTATAAATTTTAAGAATTTACTTATAATTTGACTATTTTCAAATATGTACAAATTAGCTTTAATATAAAATAAGTTTAATAACAAGATTTAATATAGTTTTATTTAATTAATATATATGTTTAAGTATTTATTTAAAATTTTATTTTAAAAAAATATTTTTTTAATAATTTTAATATATTTTTATTGATAAGATAAATTTAAGTTGATTTGAAATTGTATTCTTTTAAGAATTTTATTTAAATAAAATTGATTCGAAATTTACTAAATTTGATATTTTAAAGATATGATTTTATAACTAGATTTTGTTTAAAAGTGATTTAAATGAATATTTTCAAATTTACATAAATTGAAATGGGATATTTAGTTTATTTAAATTTGTAATTAAAGTTTTATTTATGGTTATTGGAATGATTAAGTAAATATTTCCAAACTAAATAATAGTAAAGTGAATTTAATATATATATGTATGTATGTATGTATATGTATATATATGTATATGTATGTATGAAATTGTCAAATTTATTTTTGTAAATGTTTGAATATTTAAAGATTTGAAATCTATTGAAGTTGAAATGGTTTAATTTGTAGTTTATATATATATATATTTGAAAATGATATAAATTGGTTTATTGAGATTTGGATTCAATTGGAAGAACTGAGATTAATTTTAAATGGGATTTTGGAATTTGAGTTGATTTGAATCGATTTGTGAAATTTGAGGGAAACTATATTATTATATAAAGTATTTTTAAATTATATTTAAAACTATTTTATTATTTTTCTTTATGAATTTTTTATTATAAACTATTTTATTATACAAATTATTTTAATATGTATATTATTTTAAATTTATAACTATTTTAATATACTAATTATTTTATTATATAAACTATTCTATTATATAAAATATTTTATTATATGTACTATTATTAATATCTAAACTGTTCAGAGGAAAGTGTTATGGTTTTTCCAAAGTTATGATTTCCAAAGTTTTATGATTTCAAAGTGATATGATTCCCAATGTTATAATTTTAAGTTTTATTGTTTCGAAGGTATTATAACTTTGAAAGTACTATTATTTTTGAAATGAATATATTTTAAGGGAATAATGATATTAGATCTGACATGGTTTTAAAATGGATATGATATTTTGGTTTTGAAGTATGATACTTTGAAATGACCATGGTATTATAATAACGTTTGGTTGTTAAAGAGACGGGGATCGGTTATTGTCATCCTTTCCGCCAATACCGAAAACCACTTTAATAACTGTGTACGCCGTGGAGATTCCAAAATGAAGTAGGATGGTGGCGGCAATTATATATGAGGTATATACGTGGACCTGACTCCCATGAGTTAGCTAAAAGTAGCCAAAACAGGAGCAATTAATGGGCCAAGTGAGGTAGCTCCTCTGATCGATACCATTCTATTACTTTGTGATTGATTGGGTGCACCCTCGAAATTTTAGGAGTGTGGATCGATATAACGACCAGGTATTTTCAACCATTCACATCCATTATAAGTGTATAGGTAGACACTCATGCCGGAATTGAATTGCTCAAAATACCGCATTGTAAATAAAAATTTGGCAAATCTCAGAATATACAGTAAATAAAAATCACAGATCACAGACACAGAGTAATAATAATGCAGCGGAAGTAAAAGAGATAGTAGTTCATGAAGCTACTATATAAATATATCAGAGTAACATAAGATACAATAGAAGAAATAAAGTACAACAGAAGTTTAAATATGATAACCAAGTACAAGCTGAATATAACAACCGAACTGAAAAGATGAGACTTGACAAGTAGATAATCTCCAGCGATTCCAATCTCCAGAAAGCGGAAATCCAAATCTGTGAATAACTTAGGCTGACCCAAGCGTAAATAAAAATACAAACATTCGAGTCAGGACATACATACTTATACAATGTAAACCAACTCAAGTGAACTGTAGCAATGGTACAAGTAACTTAAAAGATGCTTGGGACCGCCCATCCTCTAAGGATCCGTTAAACTATTTACTATGCAGTAATATACGCTATATACAGTAGTGTCTAATCAGTAAAGTATAATCATATAGAAAATAACGTTAAGGGGATGGTGAAACTTAACGCGGTCGGATCTTTAAAACCAAAATCATAGTGGGCTCGATATAAGGATATGACACGGCACGCAAGGCAACGCCAGGGTGGATACACCATTTGCACTCCCGGACCGGTGGTGACGGCAAGCCAGCAGCTTCCGCCCACCTCGAACAATACCCCTGAATCAAAGTGGCGCCACATATCGAATCGCAAAAGTAATAGAATGGTTTCCGATGGAGCATGCTCGATGAAAGGGTGCGACCCTTTGTGTAGCCCGGTATAGCTCCTGTTTTAGTCATTTATGCCAACTCACGGGAGTTGGGTCCACGTAATATACCACGAGAACATCGCCACCATCCTATGGAATCGCCACCGTGTACACAGTTGTTAAAGTGGTTTTTGGTATTGGCCGGCTATAAGACAATATCCGATCCCGGTGTCTTTAACAACCAATCGTTATTATAACCCGTAGTTATAACTTTAAAACAATATTTTATACTTCAAAAATAAAATGTCATTTCAACCCAAACCTTTATCAAAATAAAGATTAAATCATTTCCAAACCATTTCAATATATCAGCATACCATATCTTTCAATTCAAATATTTATCAAAATAAATATCAAGTCATTTCTAACCATTTCATTATTTTACATTATCATATCCTTTAAAAACTTCCTTTCAAATCATTTTCACATATCAAAATATCATAACCTTTCAAAACTTCGTTCAAAATATCTTATCTTTCAACACTTCCTTTCAAATTATTTTAATATCAAAATGTCATATCTTTCAAAACTCCATTTCCAAATCATTTTACTATATCAAAATATCATATCTTTTCAAAACTACATTTCAATCATTTAATATATCAAAATATCATATCTTTTCGAAACAACATTTCAATCATTTTATATATCAAAATATCAAAACCACATTCATTTCAAACCATTATTCATTTTATTCAATTTAAAATACCATTTCAATTCACATTTCAAAACAGTTTATATTCAAAAAAAAAAATCATTTTTAATCATTAAAAATGAAGTTATTATGTTCAATAATTAAATTTCCAAAATTTTCAACTTCCAAAGTTCATTTATTCACTTAAGTTTATCAAAACAGTGAAAATTCACTTTTCGTGGCATTTAGAAAACGCTACGGAAAGATACATTCAAAACAGTTCAATTTAACAAAAGACAACATTTTAAAATGTTGTAATAGGGTTTACTTAAATTTCAAATAAACTTAGTTAAATTCAAAAAATATAGCACTTACCAAAATTGCTATAATAGCTTTTAATTCGATTTAGCTTTTTAGTTCATTATCATCAACTACAACATTTACAAATGTTGTAATATCATTTACATTGTAATTAATAGCACTTCAAAAATGCAGTCAATTAACTTCAAATATTCAATATAATTTCTCAATCAATTATATTTTTTTATTTAAAACATTTTTAACTCATAAAATCATACATTTTCACATTTATAAACATCATTTAATTTTCCTCAAGTTCATGATTTTATAAAGTTAAATTTCCATTCAAAAATCAAGATGTAATAACAATTCACTTATTAAATTGCAATGTTTAATTTTAAATTCATTGCATTAAATTTCAACTTAACACTTAAGTTAAAATTCTCAAATATAACTTAGTTTTATTTTTATTTGCTTAACTAAAAGTTCACTTTTAAGTCAATTTCATAAATTTCGAATTTTAGTTATATTTCAAAATTTCAACTTAAAGTATTCATTCATTTCACATTTCAACTTTATCAAAAATCATTAATATGATATAAAATCACTTTGAATTCATTTAAATTCAAATTATCATAAATTTATCATAATTTCATATTTAATTTAATTTTCAATTATAATTAAATCAAATTTTCCAAAATAACTTACGTTCAAAATTTTCTAACTTTTCATTAATTCATTTTACTTACAATTATTCAGAAAATCAATAATATTTTACAAAAATCCTTTTTAATTAGATTTAAATCAAAATGTTTTAATATTTACATTTCTAAAATAATTTAAAATTTTTAGAAAGCATATATTAACTACGGGTCTGTATATAATTTTCTACGCTAGGTAAAGTGATAAGGGTAATATATCATTTCAACCCGTAATTTACAAAGAAAAATCCGGGTTTTATCATTTCAAACCCGCATTCCCAAGTAAATGAAATAAATTGAAAATCATTCAGGCCTATCATTTCAGCCCATAATAATTTTCCCTTATTCTAAAGTCCGTTCGGGTATGTATCATTTTCAACCCATAGTGATTTCTAATTTACAGGGAACTTGTAGTGTGATAAACTGATAAAAATGAACAGTAACAACATATATATAATAACAGATGATATGACATGAAATTTAACAGGTTTAACATCATATATAAATAATCACATGGTAGTTATAACATCATATTTAATTCTCCACATTCAGTTGTTGTTGTTTCACAACTGCATAAGTATAAATGTCGTGTGAGCTTTACTCACCGTTTTGTGCTGGAGTTTGCAATACAAATGACACAACGGATTCCAGAAGGCACGATGACACAACAATAGGCTCAAGTGGGAAGAGATCCAAGCTTAGAACTTGTGTTACAACCCAAAACAAAACAAAACAAAATTACAATTCAATACAATATTGAATAAGAATAACTTTGAAATAAAAAGAGATACGAATATGCAGTCTTTTGTCTTGCCTTCTACACTTGCTAGCACGGCTTAGGGAATGTTTTGGCTCAGGTTTGGACATACTTTGGTTCAGGTTTGGGTCCTGTTATCCCATTTTTGGTTAAAACTGGAATATCAATGTTGTGTGCGTTTCCACCACGACCGAACCAAGAAGAAGCAGCCAGCAAGCGTATATAAGTCTGGGGTTTCACTCATGACTCAGATATAAAAGTCCATTCGGTATCAAAGGCTTAAAGATTCATTCGGTAGTACATCACATATCTCATTCGGCATAGTTCATTCGTCACTCTAACACTCAATCCTATTCGGCAGTATGAAACGAGATCTCATTCGGCATTCCCAATGCCAAAGTCCATTCGGCATTCCCAACTCCGCTACCAAGCCAACCTCTACTCCAAGCACCCTGTCGAACCAAACTACTCCATGTACATGCCGATCCAACCTTCTCCCCATGCCTAGCCAAACCAACCTCTACCCTCCACTACCGGACCAGGAACCAACGAAGCCACCACCGGACCACGCCATACCGGACCAGACGCGACCGGACCAATCCCCTTCACACACCACCGGTCCAAGACCACGCCGAACCAACCTCCTTTCCTCTACCACCGAATCAAGCTACGCTTCCACCACCGAGTCAACGCTTCCAACAAATACCGAACCAAGCTTCGCCGAACCAGATATGCCAGACCAGATTGCTTCAGCCCAGGCCCATCAGCAGATATATACATCCAAGACCCCTGCCCCCAGCCTCACTCTATAAATAGATGGGCAGGGGTACAACAATGGGGACAAGTTTGAGAGCTCAAGCACGGATAGAACTTTCAAACAACTTTCAATTACTTGTAATCAAAGCTTTGTACTTGTAATCTGAAGGGAAAAGGAGAATAACATATAAAGTGGACGTAGGCACGTTCTGGCCGAACCACTATAAATCTGTGTGTCTTTTACAGTTTAGTCCCTGCTTTTTACATATTTGCATAAATCACCCAAATCGCTAAGAACAACATATAATCAACTAAATCGTACGACTTTGAGGTGTTTACCCATTTTTTGCGCAAACATTTTTGGTGCTTTCACTGAGAAGTTGAACTCAAGGACCTACCGCTTGGAAGTTGAATTTGAGAGTTTAGAGATTCAGATTGGAAGAGTCATGGCGAGACAATCCAGCAGAAGGCCAAGGCCAGAGCAGAGTCAACAGGAAGGGAGTCAAGAGGCTTCCTCAGGAGCAAACCAAGCTTCGGCTTTCATCACCAGGGATGAGATGGAGGCTATGATGAGAAGACAAGAAGAGATGACCCAGAACTTACTTCAGCAAATTGGGCAACTTGGAGCATAAAACCAAGGAGCAACTGGAGTTCAGAACGAAGCAGGACCTTCTGGCGTAGCACCAGAGCTAGGGGGCACTCACGCAGAGCATGTTGATCCGACCTCGGGAAGAGAGATGGGGGCATCCGAGTCACCTGGTAGCAATAGAGGAATGAACGTTCAGCCGGGGAGGCATACACATGAAAACTCCTACGGACTCGGGGGGCAGGTCGAAGGCAGTGAACGAGGACTACAGCTTGGAGACAATGACAGTTTAGCAGAGATGGTTAGAAGAGCTATGAGAGGCGGTTTAGTAAACAGAGACTTGGAAGATGTAAAGAGGAGTCCTTTTTCATCTGCGATTAGAATGGCTACAAACCCACCAGAATTCAAGCTACCATCAGTAGAGATGTACGATGGGAGGACAGACCCTGCGGTGCATCTTACTAAGTATATGAGGCACATGGAAGTGCTGGGGGCATCACAGGAGATCATGGCCCGGTGCTTTCCACTGTATTTGACGGACATTGCAGCGTTATGGTTTAGGCAACTGGAGGGCGGCTCCATAGGAACGTGGGCAGATTTAACTGAGAGATTCATGAGGCAATTCAGGGTTCATATTGCGAGACCTAAGAATGTGATGACTTTGGCAACCTTGAAGCAGAAAACTGGAGAGACTTTGAGGAGCTTTCTAACGCGATTTAATGTGGCGGCAGCATCAGTGGATCGACCAGATCCATCTATGGTCATGATGGCGGCTGTATCTGGAATAGCTGATAATACAGAGTTCAAGAATTCATTAACCAAGGATCCGCCTATGAATCTGGGAGAGTTCTATCATGAGGCTGAAAAGTTTCTGCGTTTGGAAGATGCTAGTGCAGAAAGAGAGGAAGAAGATGACGTTTACGCAATCAAGAGCGGAAACACACCTGGAAAGGGTGCGGAGACTAGCAAAGGAAAGAGAAAGGCTGAGGATAATGATGACGGGACAAAGCGGCAACGGAGGGAGTCGCGATTCACCACTCACACTGAGCTGAATGAGAGTCTGGAACGAATTTATCAGGATACCAAGGAGCATGTTCCGTATCGTAGACCAATATGAAGGGATCCAACCTCTGACGAAAGAAAATCAGATAAGTTTTGTGTATTCCATGAATTAAACGGTCATAACACTAATGATTGTAGGCATTTGAAGGACGAGGTGGAAGGGCATATCAGGAACGGTATGCTCCTTCAGTATGTGAGGAGGCGAACTCCAGCAGTGGAGCCAGAGCGACCACCATCTACATCGGCTAGAGGTGACCCTGGATCGGGGCACCGTTTGATTATCCATTGATTGCTTGATTAAAATAACGATGAACAAGTTGTAAACCTCTCACTAACGCGGTTAAATCATTTACACATGTGAGCGATCGCGCACGATCCATAGGCATGCTCTGAATGACTACCAGCCGCGTTATAGTAAGAGTTTACGCTTTGACATCTTCATTCTGCTTTTTGCTTTGATTTTGATTTGAACATTTAAATTCTTCCTGTTTGGACATTTCTGCCGTAAGGTTCATATGATTATTGCTTTAACATTTACAATTCTATGGAAAAATTTACTTGTATGCCCGTTGGATCGTGAACGGTCCACGAGCACCTCTTGCATGGCAGCGAACTGCCGAAGTCTTTGATTCGGAAACTCCCCGAAACAATAACTCCGGCACTGATAATATTAAGTCCCCCCCGGGCACACAATTCGCCTCGAACGGCACCCGACTTCGAACAGTCACAATTCGCCTCGAACGGCACCCGACTTCGAACAGTCACAATTCGCCTCGAACGGCACCCGACTTCGAACAGTCACAATTCGCCTCGAACGGCACCCGACTTTGAACAGTCACAATTCGCCTCCAACGGCACCCGACCTCGAACGGTCACAATTCGCCTCGAACGGCACCCGACTTCGAACAGTCACAAACTCGCCTCGAACGGCACAACTCATCTCGCCACAAATGGCTCGATCGCGAAAGGTCGCCATTTGAGGTCCACCCCCTGACCGCCAACAGTCGCACCATACCACGAATGGTTCGATCTCGAACGATCGTCATCCGAAGTAAGGCGCTTGACCGCGAACGGTCCCATTTCATCTTTTGCCGCGAACGGCACCGGCCGTGAACGGTCACATTTCACCCCAAGTGGCTTGATCGCGAACGGTCGCCATTTGAGGTCCGCCCTCTGACCAGGCTCGGTCGCACATTACCTCGAATGGCTCGATCCCGAACGGTCGTCATTTGAAGTAAAGCGCTTGACCGTGAACGATCACATTCCACTGCAAATGGCTCGATCTCGAACGACCGTCGCATGGATTTAGACGCTTGACCACGAACGGTCGCACTACACCTCAAATGACTCGATCGCGAACGGTCGTCATTTGAAGTTAGGCGCTTGACCATGAACGGCCGCGCTTCATCCCAAATAGCTCGATCCCGAACGGTCGTCATTTGGGGCCATATAAAATATCAAGCTCTTTACAGGTTGTCAACAGGATATGAACATCCAGCTCATGGCATTACAAGACACGCCTTCCTACCGCAAGGACATCAACAGGATATGAACATCTAGCTCATGGCATTACAAAACACACCTTCCTATCGCAAGGCATGTTTTGGGGGGCAAAGTGTTATCCCATTTTTGGTTAAAACTGGAATATCAATGTTGTGTGTGTTTCCACCACGACCGAACCAAGAAGAAGCAGCCGGCAAGCGTATATAAGTCTGGGGTTTCACTCATGACTCAGATATAAAAGTCCATTCGGTATCAAAGGCTTAAAGATTCATTCGGTAGTACATCACATATCTCATTCGGCATAGTTCATTCGGCACTCCAACACTCAAGCCCATTCGGCAGTATGAAACGAGATCTCATTCGGCATTCCCAACTCCGCTACCAAGCCAACCTCTACTCCAAGCACCCTGCCGAACCAAACTACTCCATGTACATGCCGATCCAACCTTCTCCCCACGCCTAGCCAAACCAACCCCTACCCTCCACTACCGGACCAGGAACCAACGATGCCACCACCGGACCACGCCATACCGGACCAGACGCGACCGTACCAATCCCCTTCACACACCACCGGTCCAAGACCACGCCGAACCAACCTCCTTTCCTCTACCACCGAATCAAGCTACGCTTCCACCACCGAGTCAACGCTTCCAACAAATACTGAACCAAGCTTCGCCGAACTAGATATGCCAGACCAGATTACTTCAGCCCAGGCCCATCAGCAGCTATATACATCCAAGACCCCTGCCCCCAGCCTCACTCTATAAATAGAGGGGCAGGGGTACAACAATGGGGACAAGTTTGAGAGCTCAAGCACGGATAGAACTTTCAAACAACTTTCAATTACTTGTAATCAAAGCTTTTTACTTGTAATCTGAAGGGAAAAGGAGAATAACATATAAAGTGGACGTAGGCACGTTATGGCCGAACCACTATAAATCTGTGTGTCTTTTACAGTTTAGTCCCTGCTTTTTACATATTTGCATAAATCACCCAAATCGCTAAGAACAACATATAATCAACTAAATCATACGACTTTGAGGTGTTTGCCCATTTTTTGCGCAAACAGGTCCTATAAGGCATGGCTACAAGGTATTGAAGTGGTGGAGGAGTTACTATGCATGAATATGAAGAGGCTTATGCAAATAGTGGGTTTTTGGTTCATTTTGGGCTAGGCTACATGGATCTATGGCTCGGCTATGGCATGTTTCAGATCTGGAAAGAGGATGAAGGTGATGGTTAGGGGTGTGTCAAGGTGGTGGTGGAGCAATAGGAGGTGGCCAAAGTCATCTAAGGTGATGGTGATGAAGACTAGGTGGCTAGACATGCTTTTTAAGGAGTTTTAACATAGTTTTTGTGGATTTCACATCATGGGATGGTCATGGCACTTGCTGGTCAGAGGAGGAAGGGTTTTGGTCATGTATGATGTGGGGAAGGAAGTGGTGGTGGTCGGTGGAGGAGATGGTGGAGGTGTTAGGCCAAACAAAGCAATGAGAGGTCATGGCAAAAATCAAGCAAAATAAAGAAGAAGAAGTAGAAAGATGAGAGGTGGAAGAGAGGCCATTGCTTATTTTTCTTTGCTCAGATCTGAAATGGATGTGTATTACTGATGGAATGAGAAACTTTCACGTGAATAAGCAAAAGAAAAGGAACGACTACAATAAATTGATGCATTGATTGAAAAAGAAACGGTGAAACGACTTTACGTTTCTTAGCTTTTAAAACCTTCCATACTTCCTTTTCTTTTAAATCAAGTAAAACAAAATAAACTTTAGCAAGTACATCTAAAAACCGAAACAAAGTGAAAAAAAAATAAAAAAATAATAATTAAATTTAAAGAAAATATAAAAAGAATTAAGGAAATTGCTTAAAAATTGAAAACAGGGTTAAAATAATTACAATTAAAACATCAATGGCTTTGGAAAAATATCTACTTCATTTTAAAAATATTCTAAATCATAATTTTGAAATAAAATAATTTATTTATCATTTCTAGAATAAAATAAAAAATTAAATTGGAGAAAAATAGAAAAGAACTAAAGAAAATGTTTAAAAATTGTAAACAGGGCATGGAAATTACAAGAAAAATACTACTAGCTCTAGAAAAATTCCTACCTCACTTTAAAAATATTAAAAGACAAAAACATACATAAAATAACATATCAATACATATTACAATAAAATATGAAAAAGAAAAATAAAATTTATACTATTTAAAATAATAAAATTGCAGAATAAACAAATTGCACTCAATATTAAAATATACGTAACTTTCACAATTTAAATCTGTTTCCAACGAAACAAAAAGCAGTGTTCTTAAAATTTTATGTACTTTCATAATAAAAAATAAAATTTAAATTTTCAAACTTTTAAAATTTTGAATTAAAAGTCAAAGTTTGACTATTTTAACCAAAAATCACTTTTTGGAAAATATTCTTTTTAGTCATGCTTTGGAATGATAATTCATATCAAAGCTAAAGTTTATAATTCAAAATAAATAAAATAAGTTTTTAAATCAAAAATTCAATTAAAAAAAATCACAAAATACAGGGTTGTTACACTTTTCCCGACTCAAAACTTTTCGTCCCTGAAAAGGAATGAGGTACGGGAAAGCACAGAGAAAAGATAGAGTGAAACAAGATTAGGACAAGATGACAAGGAGATTGAAATTATACATGATAACTGTTGTGGTAGGTAAGTTTAAAAAGGTGGAGGTGATCTTTCCAAGATCCTCCGGAATCACGAACACAAGCACGAAAAGGTGGATTCAAAATGAGTACCAAAGATTATCAAAGATTATAGAAGATTTCAAAACAGAAAGATTATAGAAAGATGCCTATACCAGTCTATAGCAAGATGAAGATGATAAGGACAACCAAAAGATAGTTTGAAAAACAAAATAAGGAAATAAATTTGAAAGCATGGAAATTTCAACTTAAATAGAGAATAAATCTTTTCACAAGTTAAATAAATCTTAACTATCCCAAATTTCCTTAAATTAACAATTTTTAAAGCCAAAGGGTTTGAAAAATAATCATTTATTACACTCACAATGTACTTAATAAATTTTATTCTTCTTTATTCCTAATTAAAATTAAATTTATTTCGCTCAATATATTTATCACTTATGTTAAACATACTTACACTTATTATAACTGCTTTCTTTTATTCTTAGTTCTTTTAACATTATTTTATTGTAAGTCATTCAATTACTCTTTATTATATTTACCTCTGTTAATCGTTTTATAACTAAAATTTAAGTATATAACATTTATTATAACCACTCAATTTTTATTTATAAAATCTTTTTATATTGTATATTGTCCATTTACATTGTTAACTTCTAAAATTAAGGTAAGTTATATTGGAATGCAATTGAGTATTATACAAATAAAACTTTCCAATTCAATCATTTCAAGCTTAAATCATTTATTCAAAAAATTTTGATTTTTTTTATACTTGAAATTAGTCTTTAAAAATAATGTTTAAGAATTAAATTTCCGATTTCTTCAACCCATTTAGAGATAAATAAATGTATGTACATAATTTATCGAATCAAATTTAAATCATATGTCTATATATATTATAAATCAAGTCATCTTTTAGAAAATTCAAACCAAATTAAATTCCCAAAACAAAGCTGTAGCAAGACTACAGGGCAGTCTCTTCACTTCAAAACTCGAAAATGAACGTCGATAATGCTACAGTCATCACCGTAGTTATTTCCCAGCGACAAAGAGAAGAGCACAAATTTTTAAACTTTAAAATCCTTTGGAAACATATTCTTATTCGAAAATACTTTAAATAATATACTTAAAACTTAAACACAAGGTTTGAAACCATCGGAAATTAAATTCTCAAATTTCTTGTTCAAAATTCATTTCAGTTCCCAAATCAATTTATAAACAACTATCTATAAATTCATTTATAGAACAATAAATGATAAATCAAGTATTATCACTTCAAATAATCAATTTAAATCAGTTTGTTAAGTTCCATAAATTTACTTATATATCAAAATTTATTTCATTAACCAAATTTTAAAACAATATTGTGTCAGTTTGTTCTGTCAAAGTGTTTTGGAAATCTTATCGATAGCGTTGATCAGAAGAATCGATCAGAAACCCAATTCAACATCAACAACTCAAACAACACAATATATAAACAAAACATAGATTTACAAGTACAATTCAAAATGTTTGAAGATAGGTTGGAAACCAAGACAAGATGATTAAATAACAAAATAGGGAGGTGGATAAGCTTAAATAAATCACTGGCAACATTTACCAGGTCAACCGTGACTTAAAGAATAAGACCAGTGTGGATTTTCTGGGGTAAATCTACATTCGATCTCAAGAGTTAGAGTTTGAAATAACAAAATATATTAGCATCTAAACCAAGGATAGATAAGAATCTCTGGTGAATCGATGCTAATTGTAAGGGAGTTTTCCCCCTTTTTCAATTCAATTTGAAATTGGCGTGACCGCCGACTCACTAGAAAGATCATTCGAAGCGGAGTTATGGAATACTCCAGAGTCAAAAGAAGATGAATAGTGAGGGATACGAATGGATTTTGGAACCGTAGGGAATGTACCAAAATTCAAAGGAATTGAGTCAAAAAGGAAGAGATTCAAACTCGAATGAAAGTGGTTCTGTAAATACATTCACTCCATATGCTGAGCTTTGCCTAGAGCTACCAAAGCTCTGATACCAACTGTAACGACTAGGTATTCTCAACCATTCACATCCATTATAAGTGTATAGGTAGAAACTCATGCCGGAATTGAATTGCTCAAAATACCGCGTTGTAAATAAAAATTTGGCAAATATCAGAATATACAGTAAATAAAAATCACAGATCACAGATACAGAGTAATAATAATGCAGCTGAAGTAAAAGAGATAGTAGTTCATGAAGCTACTATATAAATATATCAGAGTAACATAAGATAAATAGAAGAAATAAAGTACAACAGAAGTTTAAATATGATAACCAAGTACAAGCTGAATAGAACAACCGAACTGAAAAGATGAAACTTGACAAGTAGATAATCTCCAGCGATTCCAATCTCCAGAAAGTGGAAATCCAAATCTGTGAATAACTCAGGCTGACCTGAGCGTAAATAAAAATACAAACACTCGAGTTAGGACATACATACTTATACAATGTAAACCAACTCAAGTGAACTGTAGCAAAGGTACAAGTAACATAGAAGATGCTTGGGACCGCCCATCCTCTAAGGATCCGTTAAACTATTTACTATGCAGTAATATACGCTATATACAGTAGTGTCTAATCAGTAAAGTATAATCATATAGAAAATAGCGTTAAGGGGATGGTGAACCTTAACGCGGTCGGATCTTTAAAACCAAAATCGTAGTGAGCTCGATATAAGGATATGACACGTCACGCAAGGCAACGCCAGGGTGGATACACCATTTGCACTCCCGAACCAGTGGTGACGGCAAGCCAGCAGCTTCCGCCCACCTCGAACAATACCCCCGAATCAAAGTGGCGCCACATATCGAATCGCAAAAGTAATAGAATGGTTTCCGATGGAGCATGCTCGATGAAAGGGTGCGACCCTTTGTGTAGCCCGGTATAGCTCATGTTTTAGACATTTATGCCAACTCACGGGAGTTGGGTCCACGTAATATACCTCGAGAACGTCGCCACCATCCTACTACATTCTGGAATCTCCACCGCGTACACAGTTGTTAAAGTGGTTTTCGGTATTGGCCGGCTATAAGACAATATCCGATCCCGGTCCAATCGTTATTATAACCCGTAGTTATAACTTTAAAACAATATTTTATACTTCAAAAATAAAATGTCATTTCAACCCAAACCTTTATCAAAATAAAGATTAAATCATTTCCAAACCATTTCAATATATCATCATATCATATCTTTTAATTCAAATATTTATCAAAATAAATATCAAGTCATTTCTAACCATTTCATTATTTTAAATTATCATATCCTTTAAAAACTTCCTTTCAAATCATTTTTATATATCAAAACATCATAACCTTTCAAAACTTCGTTCAAAATATCTTATCTTTCAACACTTCCTTTCAAATTATTTTAATATCAAAATGTCATATCTTTCAAAACTCCATTTCCAAATCATTTTAATATATCAAAATATCATATCTTTTCAAAACCACATTTCAATCATTTAATATATCAAAATATGATATCTTTTCAAAACCACATTTCAATCATTTTATATATCAAAATATCAAAACCACATTCATTTCAAATCATTATTCATTTTATTCAATTTAAAATACCGTTTCAATTCACATTTCAAAACAGTTTATATTCAAAAAAAAATCATTTTTAATCATTAAAAATGAAGTTATTATGTTCAATAATTAAATTATTAAATTTCCAAAATTTTCAACTTCCAAAGTTCATTTATTCACTTAAGTTTATCAAAACAGTGAAAATTCACTTTTCGTGGCATTTAGAAAACGCTACGGAAAGATACATTCAAAACAGTTCAATTTAAGAAAAGACAACATTTTAAAATGTTGTAATAGGGTTTACTTAAATTTCAAATAAACTTAGTTAAATTCAAAAATTATAGCACTTACAAAAATTGCTATAATAGCCTTTAAATTAGTTTAGCTTTTTAGTTCATTATCATCAACTAGAGCATTTACAAATGTTGTAATATCATTTACATTGTAATTAATAGCATTTCAAAAATGCACTCAATTAACTTCAAATATTCAATATAACTTCTCAACCAATTATATTTTTTTATTTAAAACATTTTTAACTCATAAAATCATAAATTTTCACATTTATAAACATCATTTAATTTTCCTCGAGTTCATGATTTTATAAAGTTAAATTTCCATTCAAAAATCAAGATGTAATAATAATTCACTTATTAAATTGAAATGTTCAATTTTAAATTCATTGCATTAAATTTCAACTTAACACTTAAGTTAAAATTCTCAAATAACACTTATTTTTATTTTTATTTGCTTAACTAAAAGTTCACTTTTAAGTCAATTTCATAAATTTCCAATTTTAGTTATATTTCAAAATTTCAACTTAAAGTATTCATTCATTTCACATTTCAAGTTTATCAAAAATCATTAATATGGTATAAAATCACTTTGAATTCATTTAAATTCAAATTATCATAAATTTAACATAATTTCATATTTATTTTAATTTCCAATTATAATTAAATCAAATTTTCCAAAATAACTTACGTTCAAAATTTTCTAACTTTTCATTAATTCATTTTACTTACAATTATTCAGAAAATCAATAATATTTTACAAAAATCCCTTTTAATTAGGTTTAAATCAAAATGTTTTAATATTTACATTTCTAAAATAATTTTAAAATTTTTAGAAAACATATATTAACTACGGGTCTGTATATAATTTTCTACGCTAGGTAAAGTGATACGGGTAATATATCATTTCAACCCGTAATTTACAAAGAAAAATCCGGGTTTTATCATTTCAAACCCGCAGTCCCAAGTAAATGAAATAAATTGAAAATCCTTCAGGCCTATCATTTCAGCCCATAATAATTTTCCCTTATTCTAAAGTCCGTTCGGGTATGTATCATTTCAACCCATAGTGATTTCTAATTTACAGGGAACTTGCAGTGTGATAAACTGATAAAAATGAACAGTAAAAACATATATATAATAACAGATGATATGACATGAAATTTAACAGGTTTAACATCATATAAAAATAATCACATGGTAGTTATAACATCATATTTAATTCTCCACATTCAGTTGTTGTTGTTTCACAACTGCATAAGTATAAATGTCGTGTGAGCTTTACTCACCGTTTTGTGCTGGAGATTGCAATACAAATGACACAACAGATTCCAGAAGGCACGATGACACAACAATAGGCTCAAGTGGGAAGAGATCCAAGCTTAGAACTTGTGTTACAACCCAAAACAAAATAAAATTACAATTCAATACAACACTGAATAAGAATAACTTTGAAATAAAAAGAGATACGAATACGCAGTCTTTTGTCTTGCCTTCTACACTTGCTAGCACGGCTTAGGGAATGTTTTGGCTCAGGTTTGGACATACTTTGGTTCAGGTTTGGGTCCTATAAGGCATGGCTACAAGGTATTGAAGTGGTGGAGGAGTTACTATGCATGAATATGAAGAGGCTTATGCAAATAGTGGGTTTTTGGTTCATTTTGGGCTAGGCTACATGGATCTATGGCTCGGCTATGGCCTATTTCAGATCTGGATAGAGGATGAAGGTGATGGTTAGGGGTGTGTCAGGGTGGTGGTGGAGCAATAGGAGGTGGAAAAAGTCATCTAAGGTGATGGTGATGAAGACTAGGTGGCTAGACATGCTTTTTAAGGAGTTTTAACATAGTTTTTGTGGATTTCGCATCATGGGATGGTCACGGCACTTGCTGGTCAGAGGAGGAAGGGTTTTGGTCGTGTATGATGTGGGAAAGGAAGTAGTGGTGGTCGGTGGAGGAGATGGTGGAGGTGTTAGGCCAAACAAAGCAATGAGAGGTCATGGCAAAAATCTAGCAAAACAAAGAAGAAGAAGTAGAAAGATGAGAGGAGGAAGAGAGGCCATTGCTTATTTTTCTTTGCTCAGATCTGAAAGGGATGTGTATTACTGATGGAAGAGAGACCACTACGAGTTTGTTTTGTACCATACCTATGGAGTGCCCTCTGACGACGCCCGGTACGGAGGAGATTATGGTACTGTGTATAGTATGGGAATATCTAATATTGTGTTAAGGAGGATATGGGTAACGCCTTAACGCTATTTTTATAGTTTACTTTACCACAGACATATTATGAGAGCGTATTGTACTACATCGTAGATAGTTCCATGGATCCTTAGAGGATGGATATCCCAAACACCTTAAAGTTACTTGTATTTCAGCTGATATTTCACTTGAGTTGGATTTATTGATATAAGAATATTAATCCTGGCTCGATTGTTTTGTGTTTTTGATTTATGCTCGGGTCAGACTGAGTGTCACAACATTTGAGACTCACCTTTGGAGTTGGATCTTCGCTTGAAGATCCAACTATCTATTCAGCTTTCAGTTATTCAGTTGACTACAGTGATATTCAAATTTTGTCATTTGACTATTGTATTGAGACTTTTATGTATTCGAGACTTCTGTTGTATCTTGTTTTAACCCTGTTGTATACATATAGTAGCTTCATGAACTATTATTCATTTGTTCCCGCTGCTTATTATTATATTACTCTATGTCTGTGATTCTATGATTTATTTATTTACAGTATATGCTGAGTTTTGCCAAATATAAATTAACAATCTGATATTTTGAGCAATTCAAGTTCGTTGTTAACTCCTATGGTCGACGACTCAATGGACAAACGACTCAGTGAGTTATCAACCTAACGAGTTCTCTCATAACGCTCTTCTTGAACCCTTCTCTCCTGAGCCTTTCGGGCGGCTCTCTCTTCATCGGTTTCTCTGTGAACGGGAAGGTAGCGCCTATAATCATATTGACTACGCCTCCCGTAGCGCTGAAAGTCGTCATAGTAAGAGCTGCTGCGTCCCATCGGAGAATCTGAAATAAAAAAAAGAAACAAGTCTTAAAAGTCTTCAGAGAAAAGAAGTGTAACTGTAGAATCTTCAAAGTACAAAGAATTTGGTGTATGGAAATGCCAAAAGATTCTAAGCATGTGTGATGTGCAAACTACGCGCATCAAACTACGAACCACTCTTCGATTGCGGAGTAGTTGTGGGGGAGTAGTTAACGTCAACTCTTGGGTTGACGGAGCTTGTTGCAAAGAAGAAGTCGCTTCCACTACTGAAGAAGAAACCCTTGTAGTGACAGGGTCGTCTTTAAAGATCTCCTGTGAGGTGGCAAAGAGGTCGCTCAACCCTTCGAAAGTGTCGTCCCCGCTCTGCCTGATAGGGCTTGTTTTCCCGGCTTCTTCGCCAGACTTCTGTGAACGTTGGGGAGATCCCTGAGGCTCTTCTTCCTCAATGATTGGGGCAAGTGCGGATTTGCCAGACGACCCCGCAACATCGACAGTAGTAGAGCACTTCACCAGAGAAGCCTCGGAGGCAGGTTCTTTTGGTATAGGTTCGTTAGAAGAAACCAGGGCATCTAATGCTTTAGGTGGGGAGTCTGGAACCTCATGGGGGTGTGTGGAGCGAGAAGGGTGAAGAAGTCCGAACTGGTGAAGGAATTCGTCGTTCAAAAAAAATTTCGTATCCGCTCTTCAACCGGTACAGCTACGAGCCTCTCCAGAGTTGGCTTGTGGCTGGGATCTCTAGAAGGAGGGGGAAGCGCTGAAATGAAAAAATGAAGTTAACACTTGGCAATTCGAACTTCACAAAACTCAAAGTATAGAAGGGGTAGAGGTAGATGATCTTACTTCCTTCCCTCCATACAGCATAAAACCCCGGGGGGCAGCGGACAAAGAAGAATTGAGTTAAGAACCCATGGGCAGTGTCAGGGAGGCCAACGATCAATTTACGATTTCGGGCGCTTCTCACGACGGTGATAGAAGGATGATCCTTAGTCCTAGTAAAGGAACATAGGAAGCAAATCTCGTCAAATCTTGGAAGTCGGTCAAATGTTCTCCTAAATAGCACGCACAACCCCATCAGAATGGCATAGCCATTGGGGTGTAGCTGGAATGGGGAGATAGCTAGTCGGAGGAGAAGATTCTGGAGAAAGTCGTTGAAAGGGGGAATGGCCCCGCTTAGGCACATTTGCCGGTTAACCGCTACAAAGCCAGTAGGCGCCACATCAGCAGTGTCACTTTTCTCAGGAAGAATGGCATCTGCTTCAGCAATGCCAAACTGACCACACAACTGACGAAAAGCTTTGTACGATAAGGTGGTAGGGGCTCTTTCTGGAGGATTGACTAATGGAGCTGGAATAAGAGTGGCCTCTCCAGCCTGGGTTGTTATATCTTCTTGCTGAGAAGTCATTCTACACAAGCAACTGGATATTCAAATATGAAGGTGCACGTTTCCTAAAATGTGTGAAGTGTTGTGTAAAATCAACAAAGCAATAAGCGAATAAAACTGGAATGAAAAACTAGCAAGCATTTGTCAGTTATGAAGTCTGGGGTTTGTTGTTTTAAAATATGAAAGGGAAATGTAGATGCAAACAAATCAGTTCAAGATAGCAACGCTTTGCATTAATATTTCACTTTAGTTGATTGGTTCACAGCATTTCATACAGTAAGTTTAAGTTGATTACTCTATGTTGACTAATCTGTCATTTGACGTGGGTAGTCAGTGGCAGTATATTCGTCCCGGTTTTCTGTAAATGATGTATTGAACAGATTGTTAGCTTGCAAGTCAAAAAGTGATCTATGAATGAATGCAGCAAAGTTTAGCAGTTCAAAGTTCAAGTAACAGTTCAAAGTTCAAGCAGTTTATCCTGGCAACTCGAATTGGAAATACAATCAAGTTCTGTCAACATCTCTAAGTTTTCAAATTTTGTTCAAGTCATTGAGTCACAGTTGAAGTCATGAGTCGTCCATGACTTAAAAGTTAAGTCGTTCACGACTTAAAAGTTAGCTCGGTTGCGACTTAGGGCTAAGTCGCTCATGACCTAGAGGCCAAGTCATAAAGTCTCAAATCAAGACAGAGCAAATGAAGTGCAAATGAAGCTAAGTCTTAAGTCGTCCAGAAACAAACACAACCTAAAGGGTTAAGTCGTGTGCAATTAAGGTCGTAGGGGATCTTAAGTCAGTCACTTCGAAAACTATGCAAATTGGCAAAGTCGCGAAAACTTCATGATATCTCTTCTCAACCCACTGATCCTTCTCCAACCTAATAACCCGTTATCTTCCATTAGCAACAAAATCCATCATCTTCTCAAGCAAAACCCGAAAACAAATCCAAACACTTGCCAAACAACTACATAAGATCCTAAGCCGATTCACCTTCTAGGGCAATTGTCAATGATCGGCAATGGTCAGAAGACGAATCGAAACATAATCTCACAGCATGGAAACAAAAACTATATCTAAATGGTTACGAAGAGTTGGTGATAAACGCGATGGACAGCTGACTAAATTACCTAAATCAGTTGATCGAGGATGTAATATTAAGGAAAATTGATGATTGATCGGACTGAAGTCGCCTTTGGGAGCTCGGATGCAATAATGGCGGAAAGAAGACAAGCAACGAAGTAAAAATAGAGAAGCGACTTAACGGCTTATATAGGAGGCAGTGAAGAAGATGGATGGTCAAACGAGTTAACCAGCTCCTTAATTCGTCCACGACTTAGGGATTAGATCGAAGTACACGACCTACGACTTAGGCGTGTACTTTGAGGGGCAAATGTTAACTCCTATGGTCGACGACTCAATGGACAAACGACTCAGTGAGTTATCAACCTAACGAGTTAAAAGATGCACGACTCAACGAGTCAAGAGGATGGACGACTTAAGGGACTGACGACTTAACAGTTTAAGGGGTCAAACGACTTAACGGTTTAAGGGCTTAACAACCTAAAAAGTATAACGGCTTAACGACTTAGCTGGTGGCACAACCTACCGACTCAACAATCTTAAAAGGATGCCGACCCAACAGCTTGCCGACTTAACTGCCCTAAGAGAATAGACCGAATACCTTAAGGAAGTTGCCGACTCAGAGTACTTCACGACCTAAGCCATCCACGACTTAAGTTTTCTACGGCTTAAGGAAGTCCACGACTCAAGGATTGGATGACTTAACGATTCAAGAGATGGCACGACTTAAGAAGGAAATGAGTTAACGACCTAAAGCTATCTGCGACTTACGACCTAGCATGTGTCGTGAGCGACTTAAGCAAATGAGGTGCTGCTCCTTACTTAACACAGTGACCGCTTAACTCGTACACGATTCAAGACTTTGGTTATTATCTGAAGCGAACAGGCTTATCAGTTAACTCGTATACGACTCACAACCTAGCTTGAGTCGTCCACGACCTAAAGCTACTGGGTGAAGGTTCAACGCCGCATCAAGAGGACCAGTTGACTCATTTGCGACTTAGATGTTGACTCGTGGGCGACTTAGGACTTGTACAAATGAACTTTTGTGAGACCATGAGGCTGGGCCAGATAAGTCGGCCACGACTTACTTTAGACCGATCACGACTTACGACCTAAAGGGGGGATTTCCCTATAAATACCAACCTACCTCAAGCATGACGGGGACTTTTGGCCGATCTCTTTAAGCGCCGATACTCTGCTGAATTCTTGACTCACTCGACACTTCAAATACGAAAGGCATCTCAACTAACTTCGAGAGGAAATCTAACGCAATCTACATGGATTCAAAGAATTCTTCTGCATCAAAGTTCTAGTTGTTTGTCTCATCAGAATTGTAATTGAAGATTGTTGTAAAGTTGTAATCGATTCAGTCATAAAGAGAATTAAAGTGGACGTAGGCTCACCCTAAGCCGAACCACTATAAAAGCTGTTGTCTTTTCTGCTTTCTCTGTGACTTTTCTACTTGTTTTTAGTTCTCGTGTTCACGGGTGGTGCTTTCGCTCAACTTAAATCTACACCGGGGTGTTAGCCTCTGATTTTTACGTTAACATTCGTCACTTGCAAACGTGAATGGCATGAAATACCGGGTCGTTACAACATTTCTTGGGGTTGTCACCATTTCACAGCCGAAGCTAGGTTTATGCTTGAATGGCAGTTGAGGAGGAGTTGAATGACATGAAGGGTACGGTTGTTCTTCTCTTGGCGAGACTCATCTTTTGGCACCAACGAGCTGAACTTCGTTTGATCCTACTAAGACGCGACATTTTAAACGGTAAAACATGGATGTACATGTCACTTTTTGATTGATGCAGCGAAACTTCATGAGATGAGGGTCGTCATGGAGAGCATGCGTAGAGGAGTTTGATGGAAGTAACTGTGTGGCGAATCATTGAGCAAGGAGGGAGAAAAGAAGGGAAAGGAAGGTGCGGCAATAGGTTTATGCATGTATTAGTGTACAGGAAATTCATATTTTGGGAAGATGATGGGTAGAGGTAATTAACATTAATTAAGTTGTTAAGTTAGTTAATTAAATTATTTAATTCTCGATCTTATAAAATCAATAACTTTTGCATACGAGGTCCAATCGAGTGGTCGTCTTCATCACTGCATTCATATTGAGATTATCTACATCTTATTGTAGCTTGGACTTTGGTGAGTAACTCACCATTTAATTTTTGTAATATTTTTTATATAATTATTGTGTTAAGATATAAGTTAAAATTGATAACAACGCAAGTTATTACTGTTGGACCACTCATTGGTTTGAAAAGCAAGTGACAACATTATCTGTAGTATAATTTCTATTATAACCCTCTAAAACATTAATCATAGCCAAGACTTGTTGTTTACATGTTTGAACCGTGTTGTAGATGTTTGAAGTAAAATAGTCACTATAAATGCACTTTCAAATCCCTTGTATTTGACATATGTTAAATGGTTAAAATGTGAGAATATTATGGAAATATATATTTGATTGTTCTTTACACATATTTTATGCGCTTGACATAAATGAATTAGTTTCGAAAGTCACAGATATAGTTAAAAAAACGTTGTGATAGTTAGAAGAGAAAAGGTCGTCGTGGATGCACTTTGAAAAAGCCTAGTTTTCGGTGATTTTCAATATTAACTTTAAAGATATCGTAGGGAATCTTTGCATTTTTAGTAAATACTATAAGTGTATTTATACCTGAAAAATAAAAAAATTTAAATATATTTTTATTTATTATTTATGAATTTTTGAAGTAAAAGGTTCAAAATATAAAACGTGCTTTTTATGGGTTTTAAATAAATTATTAAACAATTTTTGTTAAGTTATATTTAAAATAAATATTTTGAACCATAGTATGAGTGTTTTTAAGTGTTTTTAAACATATATACTTCTTAGAAAATTAGTCAAAGATTTTATTAAAGTATTAAAAATCTTATTTAGTATAATATCTTTTAAATTATTTTAGAATTTTATTAATTATATATTTTATATATAAATTAGTATACATATAAATATATACATCATTTTAAAAAAGGTTTTCAGCAATATATAAGTTTTAAAATAAATGCAGTTAAGGAAGTTTAGATTTAAACACTTAAGTTGAAATAAATTAGTTTTAGATGTTAAATAAAAGTGTATTACCTTAATTAATAAGTATGGCGATGCTTTGATCTTTAAAAGGAATGTCTAAAAGTAAATGATAAGTAATAAGAATGGTGTTGGGTTGTAGTAAACGACGTTTTAGTACCATTTAGTTTTTTAACCCTTATTAAGTGTAGCTGACATTAAAATTTGATGCTAAAAATGAATAAATTAATGACAAGTATAAGTGAATAGTTTTGGGTTGTTATGGCAATGTTTAAGTAACACCTGTCTTAAACCCTAACAAAAGTGATTAGATCTTTAAAAGAGAGTTTTAAAGATAATGTTTAAGTGTAAAGTGTTTTGGGTTTGTAAATAATGTTTTAATAACATTTGTTTTTAAAACCCTTGAATTATATTTTAAAGTGCAAAAGTACTATGAATATGATTAGATAATTAATAATAGAAATTTAAAGATAATAACAATTATGGAATCTTTTGAAATAAAGATATAAAAGTTATATGTTTAATTTATAAAAGAGATGGGGTTTATAGTAATAGTTTTTTAGTAACAATTGTTTCTAACCTCTTTGATTATATTTCAAAGCAACCAAATATTATTATGTGATTTGTGAATATACTTGTACCATTTGATTTAAATATATGATTACTTTGAAAGTATAATAAATACATGAATAAGAAATACGTAAGTAGTAAATACGTGAGTAGTAAATACATGAATAGTAAATACGTATATAGTGAATACGTAAGTAGTAGCTACGTGAATAGTAAATACGTGAATACAAAATATAGCTATATTATTCTTTATAAAGAGAAATTAAGTCTATATACAAGTTTAAATAAGTTAAGTTTTAACTAATAATGGAATTTAGTTAATATGCTAAGTTTTAATTAATAATGGAGTTTAACTAGTAAGTTAACTTTTAATTAATAATGGAGTTTAATAATAAGTTAAGTTTTAATTAATAGTGAAGTTAACTAATAAGAATTTTAATTAAAGAAGTGAAGTTTTTAATTAATTGGAAGTTTAATTAAATAAGCAAACTTTAATTAATAAGAAGTTTAATTGAATATCAATAAAGAAGTTAATTCAAATAAGTGATGTTTTAATTAAGTAATAAATTTAATTAAATAAGTTATGTTTTAATTAATAAAGGAGGTTTTAATTGATAAATGAAGTGTTATTAGAACAAAAAGATTTTTACTTATAAAAGAGGTTTAATTAATAAAGGATTAATTAAATAAAAAGGGGAATAAAAGTTGTTTATCTGACTTGATCATACTTTTGGGTGTAAATTGTGCTTTGTGTGTACTTTTTTATGGAAAGTATTTTGTCATGTACTTAGCACCGAAGCCGAAAAGGTAGACTTGTTTTGTGAGAGTTAAGAATGCTTATTTGAGTTGGGTGTAGAAGAAAAAGTGGTCGAACCTACCGAACTTCACTCTTGACCGATTGATGGAAGTTGAGAAGTTGGAAACGTGTTGAGTATATGATTCTTGGTTTCCATATGAGATCATTCTCATTGTTGTTGATTTTGACTAAATTCGTCGATTCAGCCATGAAGTGACCAGGATCGGTAGGTGTTTTACTTATCAAAACAACTTCAAGACCGAGATATTTTCACGGAAGTGAATCTGTTCAAGATGTTAGAATCCATATATGGCTTCGTGATCTGTTTGAGATGTTGAATCCATGTGTGGTTTGATCATCTGTTTGAGTGATGATGGCTCATGTGTTGGGATGCTAAACGTGACTTCACCATCGGCAATGATAGAAAATATAGTAAGGGTATGGCCAATGGGTTTGACTGACCCCAAAGTTATACCAAATCCACGTCTATATATGCTTTCGATACGTTGCATGCGGGAGTTGATGATATCCTAGTTATGTGGTTATATATGTTCCGATGTGGTCCAGCTTTTGCTTACCTTATTGGTATATTTTACCTACAGATATACGATAATCGAAATGTACTTTCCGACTATTATCATAAGATTTGCCTCAAGGTACTAAGGCGTTTCCAACAAAAAATCCATATGCGAATGCACCTTGGGGTTTTGATTGTACTTTAATATTATTGTGTTGTAAGATGCAAGCACCACAGCTATGTTCTAATTTATATTCTTCACTAGACATTATCTATTATATCGCAATATGTATTTATTAAATGGTTTTTCTCTTTAAGGGGATAACAGTTACGATGGTCTCAAAAGGTGCTGTTATATGCTATGCACATGTTTTTTGAGTTTCTTACACTGGACTTAGGTATGTCACATGACTTTTGTTTTCCTTAAATTTCTCATGTGCTCATTCGAGTAGTCTAAAAAAGATAGGTTTTTGTTGATGTTCATTGAGCTCTTAGAGAGGAGCTAGATGTTTACCCACCATAGTATTCTTATTTATACAACATCACTTTATGTATATACATCAGCAATGGTAAGGACAAGTTGTTATATTATCCAGGTTGATAATAATACTTTGATTAGTAACTCTAAAATGCAATGTACATTAAAGTAACACTGTGTACTCTCTTTTGGTATTATATTTTATCAATCCATTATGAGGCTGACGTTTTTAATTCCCCTCTTTCTTCTTCTTCTTCTTCTTCTTCTTTCCTTCTTTTTCTACACCCTAGTGTTCTGTCTTTCCAACATTGGGGTTCTTGGCATTTGAATATCATGGATGTATTAGTGTCGACATTCGGGGGTCGAAAAGTGCGGTTGTTACAGTTCTTGTGTGGACCATCCCAAATGAGTTTAGAATGATCAATATTGGTTGATTAGTTTATGTTGTAAAATTAAGTTTTATAAACATAAAACTAAATCAGTTTAATAAATACATATAGAGGCAGTTTACAAAATGTTTATGAATACCTATTTTGTTTCATCGAGAAACAATTATTACTTCAATAAACTCCAATTTCCTATGGAAGTAATTTATTTTAGAAATTATTGGTAATAAGTTGTATTTGAATATGATTCAAAGGTAAAACTGATTACAAAGGATGAATAAAATTAACAAGGCCTAAAGTGACACGACTATTTAGCATATCTAATAAGAACTCTCACACATTAAAGAGAAACTATGATTTTCTTTTTGATGTCAAGAAAAGTATTTCCTTAATTATCAATTAGTCATTAAAGGTATTGACTCTATCATATGGCATGAAACGTAAATTCGAAAAGAGTTCCAAGTATATTATCAAAATATGACTTTGATGGTTATACCCAAAGGTTATGATTTGTCGGACGCAAAAATGTCTCCAAGAAGAAGACAAATGTAACTGGTATGTTGTGAGCTACGTTAATAGAATAACGTCATTAATTTCTATAATTGAAATCAACATAACATATTCATCATTCAATGTACTAACGTTTATGTTGATTTTACTCGGAATATTATCGCTTTATGTGGTTTTGAGTTCTAGTGTATGTATGTTAAAACGGAGCTTCTAAATAATGATTTAGAATATGTTATTTGTTCTTAATAATAAAAATGTCTCGAAGTTAGTGGTAAAAATCCTAAGTTTGTGGGTTATTGAATATGATCAAAGAAAAGATGCTGAAGTATTTTTAAATAGGAATCAGAGTTAAGCAAGTATTTTGATTAAGAAATCAATGGTTTTAATTTTCAGTCAAATGCAGAGGAAGCATGTACTTATAAGAAAGAATATTATAGTGCCAAAGATTTCTAAAATTATAAGTAAACAACAAATTTATGGTTGTTAATGACGTACTCATGTTAAATCATTTTAGTTTGGCTGTTTATTACTCGATATTGGATTTGAAAGTGACATTTTTTATAATCAATATAAAAGGATGTTGGGAATTTCCCAAAAAAATACACAGACATCATGTAAATTGTTTAATATCGATCATGGAGGATGATTTCCTTACGCATTATTGTAACATCCTATATCTAGAGGGCATAAGCTAAGCGCTATAGATGATGTAGTCATCCATAGTATTAACTTCTAATGACAAAATACGGTAATGCTAATGGTGTCCATAACATCAGAAGTACTTGAATAAGAAAAAATCATAGATTTGTAAAAAACAACATCTTGCTGATTACATTTCAAAAGAACATCATATCCAAGTTAATAAATTCATAGTGGAAATAACAAAATAATCTGTAGTTCCTAAATTAGCGATCTATCAGCTACCTTCTCGTCTCCGGAAGCTTTATTCGCCAAAATTTTAAAAACCTGAAAACCTCAACCCTTAGTATAATCAAATCAATTTTGAGCACCCAAGAGTTTAAAGGGAAACAAAAAATTTGAGTCAGACATAGAGCCTACTGTGAATAATACTATTCATCTCTACTATTTTATGTTAAGTGAGACCACACCGCTTAGTGGAATGGATTTCCCTTCACTAACATTCCTTTAAAACATATCTTTTGCAAATCTTTTCCTGCAACCAAAACTGGTTAAAGTCTATAAAGCATCATTATATAAACATACATACGTGTGTATGTGTATCAAGTAATAAATGAATTATATGTTCATACACTATAGTTTTATTTGGCTAACTATTAACCATGGGCTTATTCGAGCCTAATAGACAACATACAAAATTTTATCAAACATCTATTAGACACTCCTCTTCTTCTGGACGTTCTATCATTTTCTAATTTATTAATACTTCTCTTTTGGACGATCTGTCCTTAACTAATCATCTTTCTAGGTCACCTAATTCTAATGGTATTGCGAGCTCACCAATAACCTATTTGTATACAAATATATATACTCTTTTTTGTGTGTGTATAATTTTAGTCTTAACCGTGACAAAGCCCTACACACTGGAATTTTCGACTAAACTAGCTGGGGCTGATAGCTAATGTATATGTCGCGGCCGTATACCAGTCCCATCTGGTATTCTAATATCCGAGTCATTTCACTTAGGGATATCTTCCTAAAATTTCCTTCAAAACCTTTCCAAAATGATTTAAGACTTTTAAATCAAACTCAAACAAGAAAAATATATAATCTCTATGTTTTACTCAAAATCACCTTGCCATGTCATATACATACTTTATTCAAATCTTAGTTTATGAAAACACTTAAACCTTTGAAAGTCCCTCCTTTAAATCTATTGAAAGTATACCTTTCGAAATCGTTGAAAATACCCCTTTCAAAACCAAGTAAAACACTTTCTTTTATCCAGGCCGAAAGTCAAAACCCTTCCATTTGAAACCATTCTCAAACCCTTTTGAAACCTCTGAAAAACCTTCCTTTCGAAGGCTTTAAAACCTTAGGCATCTTTCTTTTAAAACCTTTAAACCTTGCCTTTCGAAACCCTTGGAAAAACCTTCCTTTCGAAACCATAAGAAAAACTTTATCTTTCAACTCCTTCGAAACCATTGGGGAACCACCCCTTCAAAAGCACTTTAAAAACCTTTCGAAGGAATTAAATATAAGACTTTCGAAAGCACTTGGGTTCAATTTAAAATATGTGGAAAAACACCTTTGGAAACCAATCAAAACCGACTCTTTCGAAAGCATTTAGACCATCTCTTTCGAAACTTTTTTGGGGTATACTTCAATTGAAAAAAGGGTCATTAAAACCTTTTAAATCGAAATCTTACCTTTTGAATGACTTACTAGGTAAAGAAGTGATGGTGTCGAAACCATCACTTTGAAAGCATTGGAGATATGGGCAAATTTTAGAAAGCAAGTAACCCCCTCGAAACACTCTGGGTCGAAGGTAAAAAGGCAGCAGCTAGAGGTTTCGACTTAGTCAAAAGCTATTTTTTAAAAATTAAAGGCGCAACGCAATCGAAACCATTTTCCTTTTAAACCGTTTGACCTGATTGAAAACCCGACCAAGTCGAAACCATCTTAGTCGAAAGCGAGCATGTGCATTTTCCTTTAAATTCATAGCAATGCTTCAACCTCTTCAGAATCCCTAGTTGCATCTTGTACCTTCCACCCACATCCATTTCATCACATACCAGTTGCCTGATTCCATATGCATTGGTTTTGACTTTGTCGGAGGCGAAGGAATGAAGGCGGAACTTGGTGCCGAAAGCATCGAAACGGTGAAAAAGCTATTTATTTGTACTTTTAAACTATTTCTTTTGTACCTGACATGCCTTGTTTGTCTAAATCTAATTGGTTGTCATATTACTTCTTCAAAAATGCTGCCAATTTTTAGAATTAACAAATTCAAATTTATTTGCAAAAAGCCCCTTTCTCCTTTTAAAATATATAAAACATTTAAGTTTCATACCTTAAATAACTTTATACCCATCAAAACAGTTAGGAAAAATCTAGAAAAATTCAAAAAAAAACTCTTTTAATATGTTTTCTAACATGTAAAATTTCAGACCCAAAACTTTTATTATTTAACCGTAAATAATGTATAACCCAAAATAACATTTTTTTACTAGAAAATTCATATTAAATCCACATAAATTCCAAAAATTCTGAAAATTGAAACCCATCTCCATAATATTATTTTTGTTCTTTATAAAAATTCACAAGGCATTTAGATGTCATTTAATAAGGTTTTTACCTTAAAAATCATAAAATCAATATGAACATGTATAAATCATCAACAAGTATATATAACCATTCCTTCATTCAAAAACATACATAACATTGCAAAATATTTTCGGAATCATCTTAAAACTGAGAACAAATCAAAATAAAAGATGTAAACATTATTCACCTTAGCTTTTGTGATTAAAGAGATTGAGATATGAATAGATTTGATTTGCTTAAGCTTCTTCCTAGCTTTTCTCTATCTTCTTCCCTTTTTCCTTTTTAATGGTGGTCGGCCTTACTTTAAAAATTTTTGAGAATGAAAAATAAACGTGTATTACAATACACGCCCAAAGGTTTTAGATACAGGAAATGCTAATTTCCTATTTTACCCCTCTCCTATTTTATTTTAAACCTTCTATAGTTCATTGGTTAAATGGCACGGCTACCCCTTTAATAAAATCAAATCTTCTCATCTCTTATCTGCATAACTCTTCTATCTAGACCAAGCCTCCTTCATTCTTACTCGAATGACCTCAATCTTTTTTGTAGCTTCCCTAACCAAATTTGGACCAAGAACCAACCTATTCCTTGTCTCCAACCAATAAAATTGAGATTTACATGGCCTTCCATACAAAGCTTCAAACGATGTCATCCCAATACTAGTCTAATAATTGCTGTTATATGAAAACTAGACTAAACGTAGACGGTCTTCCCATGTTCCCCCGAAATCCATAACATAAGCTCTTAAAAAATCCTCTTAGGTTTTGTTAACCCTTTCTTTTTGCCTATTTGTCTGCGGATGGTAAGTAGTACTCATCTTAAGCTTGGTTTCCAAAACTTCTTGCATACTCTTCTAGAACTCGCTAGTGAACGAAAAATCTCTATTACTAATTATGCCACTAGGAATTCCATGTAGTCTAACTACATTCCTCATAAACAACTTTGCTAAAACAGGTGTCGTTCTGGTTGACTTGACTGAAATGAAATGGAAACTCTTGGTAAATCTGCCTACTATGACACATATACTATCATTTCCACTCTTTGACCTTGGAAACCTGTATATAAAATCCATGGAAATGGAATCCCACTTCCATAATGGAATATCCAATGGCTGAAGCAACCCACTTAGCTTCTGCTGTTCGGCCTTTGCCTACTCGCAAATCTAGCACTGCATTACACACAAACAAATATCCCGCTTCATACCTTCCTAGAAGAAACTCCTCTTCGTATCCTGATACATCTTAGTACATTCTGAATGAATAAAGAACTTCGAACGATGACATCCCTCGAAGAATTATTATGTTTCCTACACTTAGAACACAAATCTTCCTTTCTTTCTCAACCATCCATTCTCATCAAGACTGAAATCTCTCAAGTCATCACTCTCGGTTCCATCCTTTAATTTCCTGATCTGTTCAGCTAACACTGGATCCTCCATTTTTTTAGAAGTGATCCTTTCGATCATCATTGGTTGAACTTCTAAGTAAGATAATACACCTATATCTCTAGCAGACCCAGCCTCAGATCTCCACTACACTCTGCAATCTGCTAATGCTTCCAAATCTTTCCACTCAGCAATCATCGCCAATACTACGTTCAGATGTTTCCTACTAAGTGCGTCTACAAACTTGTTTCCTTTCCCTGGCATGTACTCAATTTCAAAATCATAAACGACAATAAACTCTAACCACCTATATTGTCTCATGTTTAGCTCCTTCTGAGAGAACAAATATTTCTATGACTTATGATATGTATATAACTCAAACTTTTCTCCCAAAAGGTAACGTCTCCACACCTTCAAAGCCAAAGTCATTGCAGCCAACTCCAAATCATGTGTCGTATACCCGACATCATAGGTATAAGCTGTTTGGAAGCATAGGCAATCACTTTACCTTTCTACATCAGTATAGCTCCTAACCTAGTTCCACATGCATCGGTATAAAACACAAAATCCTGATTCCCTTTTGGAACAATCGAACACAGGTGCATGAGTTAATAAGTGCTTCAAACTCTGGAATGCTTCATCACACTTATCGGTTTAGACAAACTTCACATCCTTCCTCATTAGCTTGGTCATTGGTGCTGCTACCCACGAGAAATCCTTTATGATCCTCCAATAATAACCGGCCAACCTAAGGAAGCTCTTTATCTCAGTCACTTTTTCAGGTCTCTTCCAACTATTCACTGCTTTAATCTTAGTCAGATCCACTGACAACCCTCTCTCTGAGACTACACGATGAAGAAACTTCACTTCCTTCTTCCAGAAGTGACACTTCGAGAACTTTGCTTTTAGTTGGTGCTGCCTTAACGTCTCAAGCATCACTCTAAGATGAACTTTATGCTCTCTCTCTCATCCTTAGAGTAAATCAAGATATCATCTATGAACCTAGCCAAGTGCTCTCGAAATACTCGGTTCATCAAATCCACAAAGAAAGCCGGTGCACTAGTCAGTCCGAAAGGCATAACTACCCATTAGTATAACCCATATCTGGTCCTAAATATCATCAAATTTATATTATCCTCTGCTACTCTGAGCCGATGGAAACCTGTTGCCAAATCCAATTGATAAAATACCTTAGCTCCACTTAACTGGTAGAAACAATCATCAATCCTTGCAAATGGATATCGATTCTTTATCGTTCTCTCATTCAATATACGCTAATCGTACATATTCTCAATGATCCATCCAGCTTCTTAGCAAACACTACTGTTGCACAACTACTTGGACTGGCAAAGTTCTTACCTTCCAAATCCACCAATTGCACCTTCAACTCCCTCATCCCTAAAGGGGTCATCCTATTTAGCAGCTACTCACTGGTTATGCTTTTGAAACCAAATCTATCCGAAAATCCATGGCTCATTTCGGTGGTAATCTTTCTATAGGCTCGAAAACATATGTGAATTCTCTAATGACAAAAATTCGACTCAACTCATCATCTAATTCCATAACACCAAACAAAGCATACATCTCCTCAATAGAACCTTCTACGGCATAAACTATCTGGTCGCTACAATTAGGGTGTCTAAGAGATATCTCTTTATCTTGGCAAAATATCTAGGATGGTACTCACTTAACCAATCCATCCCAAGAATGATTCCAAACCCCACAAAATCAAACACAAACAAACTGTAAACAAAAGTATGAATTAACAGGTCAAACTCTAACTAGTCACATCTCAACCATAGAATTTCATACCTCCTATTGGATTCGCAACCCATAAGGAAGTAACTAAATATGTGGGTTCAAGGTTAATCTTATCTATCAAAAATCTAGATATAAGGTAATGCGATGCACCAATATCAAATAGAACGCTAATAGACCTATAATGAATCTGAAGCATGCCTCCCAAAACTACCTTCCCTTTCTTCTGAGCTGTCGATTTAGAAGCAGTTGGCTCCAATGCATGCACTTTGCCCTTTCTATCCTTAGTGGGCTCCTTGCACTGGTTTTTATAGTGGCTTATCTGATCGCAGCTGAAGCACCTGATGTTCTACTTCCCGATCACTTCCTTAGCCATCCCAAAACGATACTCATTGGTAAAATGCCCCTTCTTGTCACACTTAAAACAGACCATCTCAGACTTTCCTCTCTTTCTGCTCCACCCTTTTGAGCACTCTTCTTGTGGAAAAACTTCTGCTTCTGGCTCTACCCAACCTGGTCCTCCTTAGCCTTATTCTTCTCCTGACAAACAAGCGTCTCCTCATGCTTCAAAGCTATCTCCACAACCACATCATAAGGATCTCTGATATGTGGTAAAGTAGCTCTGGCCAACTCAGGCTTCAATCCCTTGATAAACTTCTCATTCCTCTTCATCACTATATCAACGGTAGCATAACCATATCTTGCTAACTCCTCGATCCTACTAGCATACTCCAAAACAGTCATCTTTTCCTTTTCCAGCTTATCAAACTTCATAATCAAAATAGACCGTGTCATAATTGACATGAACCACTGCCACAGTCACACTATTCCACCTAAATCAAGCAGCTCCCTGAAGCTGTCTGGATGGTAACCTCCTCTTTTACTCATCACTGCGCCTCAAATATGCAAAAATTCTTTCACAGTGCAACAACCAGTTTTCTACTTCAATGGCGTTCTCGGTTCCAATAAATAGCTTCCCTCCAAGCTTAGTGTAATCTCCACTCAACTTTGCATAGTCATGGACAACTGAGACCTTAGAAACTCCTTTTCCCACTACTCTAGCAGCAACACCTACTTGCATCATGTTAACGAAGAACTGATACATAGCTTCCATTCCAACCTGCGGGACTCCAGCACCTACATTCTCTACCTGTGCCTGACCTTCAGTTCACCTGGAATTAGGTCCGGCATTCCCATCGGTGCTTCCCCTCCCTGGGTTAACTCTTCCTCTTCTACCATCCATATCTGGATTCAAATCTCATGAGATACAGAAGAATAACCTAACAAAGGTTAGAGACTAGGTATAAAGCGTGCACTTATGCATCGCAAATACAAGTATGTTACTATAGCATTATCCCATACACCAGTCTTACTCTAATTCCTTAGGATTTCAAAAACCATTTTTAGTTAAATCTTTTCATAAACCTACGCTCTAATGCCAAGCTATAACATCCTGTATCTGGAGGCCAAAATCTAACCACTACAGATGCGGCCGACATCCATAGTATTAACTTCTAGTGATAAAATACGGTAATGTTAATGGTGTCCATAATATCAAAAGCACCTGAATATGAACAAAATCACATATTTGTGAAAACAACATCTTGTTGATTAAATTTCAAAACAACATCATATCCAATTTAGACCCCAAAACATTTCTCTGGTAATGATCAAATATAATTTACAATAATAAGCTAATAGTGACATATGACGATGTCCCCTTGGATGATCAAAGCAATATTGTCATGTCTGACTTAATACATAGTGGAAATAACAAAATGATCTGTAGTTCCTAAATTAGCTATCCGTCATACACCTGCTCGTCTCTAGAAGTTTAAATCGCTAAAATTTTGAAAGCCTGAAAACCTCAACACTCAAACTGCTCAAATCAATTTTGAGTAACCGAGAGTTTCAGGGAAAACAAAAACTTCGAGTTAGATATAAAGCCTGGTGTGAATAATAGAATTAATCTATATTATTTTATGTTAAGTGAGACCACGCTGCTTAGTGAAACGGCTTTCCCCTCACTAAAATTCCTTTAAAACATATCTTCTGCAAACCTTTTCCTACAACAAAACTGGTTAAAATTTGTAAAACAGTTATGTAAACATACATACATACATACATACATACATACATACATATATATGGTAATAAATAAACTAGCTCTTCATGCACTATAATTTTGTTTGGCTAACTATTAAACATTGGCTGACTCAAGCCTACCATACAACATATCAAAATTTATCTAACATATGTTAGACACTTCTCTTCTTCTTGACGTTCTGTCCTTAAGTATTTAATTCTCTTCTAGCTAGTCTATCCTTAAGTTATCATCTTCCAAGGTTACCTGATCCTAATAGTTTTATGGGCTCACCAATAATTTATCTGTATATAAAAATATATTCCTTTTTGCATGTATCCATAGTTTTGGTCTTACCCATGACAAAGCCCTACACACTAGAATTTTGGACTAAATTTGCTAGTGCTGAATCTAATGTATAATAGTGACCATATACTAGTCACATCTGGTATTCTAATATCTGATTCCTTTCACTTATGGATATCAACCCAAAATTTTCCTTGAAATTTTTTTCAACATGATTTGAGACCTTTAAATCAAAGTCAAACAAGGAAAATATATAATCTCTATGCTTTACTCTAAATCACCTTGCCATATTACACACACACACACACACACACACACACACACACTTTACTAAAATCTTAGTTGATTAAAACACTTAAACCATTGAAAGCCCCCCTTTAAATCTATTAAAAGTACCCTTTTCGAAACCATAGGAAGTACCCCTTTCAAAACCAAGTAAACCGTTACTTTTATCGAGGCTGGAAGGCCAAAACCTTCCTTTCAAAACCATTCTCAGATCCTTTCGAAACCTTTGAAAATCTTCCTTTCGAAATCTTTAAAACCTTAGACATCTTTCTTTTAAAACCTTTAATGCCTTTCGGAACCCTTGGAAAACCTTTCTTTTCGAAACCATCAGAAAAACTATACCTTTCGACCCCTTTAAAACCACTGGGGAACCATCCCTTTGAAACCCCTTTTAAAACGTTCAACTTAAAACATATAGAAAAACACCTTTCGAAACCAATCAAAATCGACTCTTTCGAAACCATTTAAACTATCTCTTTCAAAACCTTTTTTGGTTATACTTCAATTAAACAAAAGTGTCATTATAACCTTTTAAGTCAAAAGCCTACCTTTTGAAAGTGTTCCTAAGTAAAGAAGTGATGGTGTAGAAACCATCCCTTCGAAAGCATTAGAGATATGGGCAAATTGTAGAAAACAAGTAACCCCTTTGAAAGCCTCTAGCTCCAAAGGTAAAAAGGCAGCAGCTAGGGGTTTCGACCTAGACGAAAGCAATCATTTAAAAATAAAGGCGCAACCCAATTGAAACCATTTTCCTTTTAAACCATTTGATCTGATTGAAACCCAACTAAGTCGAAAGCATCTTAGTCCAAAGCAGGCGGCGCATTTTCCTTTAAAATCTTGGCAATGCTTAAACCCCTTCAGAACCCTTCATTTCAACCCTATACCTTCTGCCCACATCCAATTCATTACGTACCAGTTGACTAATACCATATGCATTGGTTTCAACTGTGTCGGAGATAAAGGAATGAAGGTGGAACCTGGTGCCGAAAGCATCGAAATAATGAAAAAGCTATTTATTTGTATTTTTAAACTTTTTCTTTTGTACCTAACCTGCCATCTTTGTCTAAATCTGGTTGGTTGCCATATTAGTTTTTCAAAAGTGCTGCCAATTTCTAGAGTTAACAAATTCAAATTTATTTGCAAAAAGCCTCTTTCTCTTTTTAAAATATATAAAACATTTAAGTCCCATACTTTAAATAATTTTATATACCCATCAAAACACTTAGGAAAAATCTAGAAAATTTCAGAAAATCTCTTTTAATATGTTTCCTAACTATAAAAATTTCAGACCCAAATCTTTTATTATTAAACGTAAATAATTTATAACCCAAAATAACATTTTCTTTACCGGAAAATTCACACTAAATCCACATAAATTCCAAAAACTCTGAAAATTGAAACTCATTTCCAAAATATTATTTTAGATCTTCATAAACATTTGCAAGGCATTTAGATGCATTTAATAGATTTTTACCCTAAAACATATCATAAAATCAATACAAACATGAATAAATCATCAGTAAGTAAATATAATCATTCCATCATTCAAAAACATAGCAAAACATTACAAAAAATATAGAATCATCTTAAAACCAAAAACAAATCAAAACAAGAGATGTAAGCATTATTCACCTTAGCATTTGTGATTGAATAGATTGAGATATGAATAAATTTGATTTGCTTAAGCTTCTTCCTAGCTTTTCTTTATCTTCTTCCCATTTTCCTTGTTAATGGTGGCCGGCCTAGTTTGAAATTTTTTGAGAATGAAAAATTAATGTGCATTACAATACACGACCAAAGGTTTTAGATATTGGAAAGGCCTCTTTTGTATTTTACCCCTCTTCCTATTTCATTTTAAATATTTTTTAGTTCATTGGTTAAGTAACATGGCTACCCCTTTAGTAAAATCAAATCTCAATCCCCTAATCAACACATTATTTTATTTTATTTATCTAATTAAATATCCTAAATAATGTTACCAAAATATGGGGAGTTGCAATTAAGCCATAGTAATTATCATACATGCTATATTGTTTACAATATCATACTTTGCCTATATATTTGATACGTAGAGCAAGTATCAAATCCGAATTAAGATTACTATAATAAAACCGAGATGTTCTCGATTATTTATGAAATACTAGAGAATTATTTATCGAAACAACAAACTCCATGAAGGAGAGCGCGAACTCGAACATCATAAGTGATATCGAGTATAATGTGTCGATCTTAAGTTCATGTTCGACCTTAAGTTAAGAACTTTAAGTTGGAAATGTTCTAAACAATAACTAGTAGCTAAATCAACGAAAGGCTAAGTGTATCGCCTTGAATAAGCGCTGTAATAGAAGAAGTATAAATTAGTGCCCAAATTCATAATTGAACTAGGAGTATTAAAACGTTGAGAATCCCATGACATTGTTATATGATGACAATGATGTGATATAATTTATAAAAGAACCTAGAGCTCACTAGAAGTCAAGATACATATTTTGAATAATTCCGCATGATGAAGGCAGTTTGACAGCATCGAAAATAGTTAATTGACAAAGTAAATAGTTAAAATAAAATAGCATACCCATTTAGTAAAAGATTGACTCGATCAGTTTTTAAGAGAAACCAACTGAACAAGTTGGAATAAGATTTCATAATTGACCCCAAGTGCGAGGGGAAGATAGATAGAGTTGGTGGTATGCCCTATAAGCAATTATATTAATTATTAGATATATATATATATATATATATACACATAACTTGATAACCAATCTTGTTCAAAATAAAAGATGTTTTCTTTCTATTTTATACTTGTTATATTACGACATAATTAACTAAGTAATTAATTTAAAGTATATTAAATAGAAAATCTAGAAATGATATTTTATGTTAAAGTAATTATGACATAAGAAGTTTGAAACATCAAAAACAATATATCATTTCATATATTCCAAGTCAAGACGTTGCAAGATGGGATATTGATGCATCCGTTAATACTAGAGTGCATCTCCTCAAATGTTAGACAGTGTATTACTTACGGATGTTGGTAGTATTAGGATGTATATATTGATAGTTATGAGATAATTATAGAATGACTCACATGAGAGTTTTCTATTGGCTAAATAACTAAGGTCAAACAAAGTATCTCAAAGTGATTATATTACACAGTTTCTTCAACTTGAGAATATTGTAGAATTTCAATGTGACTACTCAATTTTGATTAAAGTTAAATCATGGTATGAAATCTATTGAGCAACTAAAGTTGGGTCTGAGTTGAAACACTAGAAATGAAACACTATTCAATAAAGAATTATTCTCCTTAGTTATATGGGGTTCGTATCATGGTCAACTATAGTCAACGCAAAGTCAAAATATCTAACTAGAATATTATGGTTAATAAAAAAATTATTACTAAAACAAGGAATCGGTTTATGGATAAACTAAATCGAATATAGGGATATTGGAATTTTGACCAAAATCAAGCTTCATATGTCCTAACGTGATATAATGTTGATGAAGATTATTAGTGTGAATGATTATTACTAATGGTTACTACTTAAATAAATAAAATGGATTTTTCCAAAAGATGTGTAAGCAATAAATTTAGCCAAAATGTCACATCACTAGCGAGGTGATGTTTGAACTTTAATATTCAAACCGTTTGATATTAATCGCTGACTGAATTTACACTTTTGTGTCGCACAACCAAAATGATGAATACGGTGAATAAATCAAACGATTTAATTAATTTATACGCATTGTAAATTAATTAAATTAATTAATATTTATAAAATTTAATTATTAAATTTTATTATATTTGTTTAAATATCATTCATATTCAATAAAGTGCGTATATAAAAGTTATAAACGTGTGTACCCATATATGATATCGGTAGAACATTTAAATTAAATTTACATAGAATAAATGATAATTAGCTTTTGAATAAATTAATTTAATTAATTAATATTTTTGAAATATTAATTATTAAATTTTTATTTGATTTATTTGGATACCATTAGTATTAATAAAGTGCACATATAAAAGTTATAAATGCACTTATCAATTTGTGATGTCAAATGAACGCTTAAATTGGATTTAAATGGAATTAATCCTAACTGGGTTTTATTTATTTTGGGCCTATATCCTCCATGCTATGGCCGACCAAAATGAGAGGGAGAGAACTAGTTTTTGATTTTTGAAATGAAAGGGAAAATGATAATTAAAAGTAGGTGAATCACACCTCTCATTAATTGTAATTTATTTCCTCCTTTAAGTTATTTCATTTAGGCATTTTCTCTCACTCCTGACATCTCTTTCTAGCCAATTTTTTCGTGGTTTTACAGGGTTTATATATCCAAAACAAAATCAAACAAAAATATTAACAAAAGGTGGTTATTTCTCAATTGTTGTAAGATCCCGAGATTGATTCATTGAATCTAGAAATCCTTACATTATTCAAGGTGATTATATTAACTGCATCTCAAGGCAACTTCCTATTTTATTTAAATACAAATTCATCATGCTCATATGGTTTGAATCCACCATTTTTTGAATCTCTTTTGTCCGTGTAATTTTTGCAATATAATTTAGATTTTTATTTGCCTCCTTTGAATCAATTTTAGCTCATCTTGTTAATATGATTTTAGCACCTCTCATCATTATCTTCTATTGTTCATATGTTATATATGTCAATAATTATAGATCCACCGCTGCTATTATTTATTTGTTCATATCGTATGCTCAATATAGATCTAAACCTCATTACCATGAATTTATATGTGCCTAGATGTCTAATTATTTTTCATTTTAGAAATTGTTGTTTGAACATATTTTTATTGAAAATAATTTTTAATTGATTGATTTAAGTTTCATGATATAAGGTAGAGAACTGAATGCATAAACTACAAGTTATTCTAAAAAAAATTAGTTATTATTTACATGAGAATAAAAATTAAGTCAATTTAAAATTTAAAACTGGACTTTTCAACAAAGAAATTAAAACTTTTTATTTCTTTGTTGCATTGAAAATTGGATCTAAGTTTGATTAATTTTATTATTTAAAGGTATTTCTTTTAAATTACAAACTAATTGAATACATATGTTACATATTAGTTTGAATTTAAAACAATAATTCAATTATTGTGTGTATATGTATATATATATGTGTACGTATGTATATGTATATTTATATTTATATGTATGTATGTATATGTGTGTGTGTTCTTAAATCAAGATTTATAAAATGGACTCTTGTGTAAAATTTTAATTTTGATTTTATACTATTTCTTATTTAAAACCGACTTTGAATTGTTTACATTAGCTTTTACAACATGTCAAACAACCAAAATCAATCTTAATTTAAACAAGTATGTATACATAATTTTTGTGTGTGTGCATCATCAATCTTATTTTGTTTAGAAAAATTAAATATTACTTTGGGCAATAAAGGCATATATAAAGGAGAAATCTGTCTCTTGAGGTGTAAATCCCAACACATAAACATGTACACATTAACTATGTACACTTCTTAGATGTAGCACTTGCACTTTCACATATGGATGTTTTTGATGCATTCTTTTGGCATACATTCATCTTAAATTAAACTTAAGATACTTTAAAAAAAAGAGGTAGAGTATATTTAAAATTTTATATTAGATCTAAAATTGATTTGGTCTTCATAGGTTCAATTAGGATAAAATGGATTTTATTTTCGGAAATTCACTCATTTAACCTGTTTCTAAAAGCTTGCTTCCAACATACTTACCCTTTAATCATATCCACCAAATGGGTGACTTTCCCTTAACCTTTTGAGATACAATTCATAAGTATCATATGATTCAAAATCATATGATTCAAAAGTTATTTGTTAAGATTATGGATTAGTCCACATTATCTAGTCTTTTGACCAGGCAATATCTGAAAAGACTTGGTGGATCAAACTTAAAAGCTATCAAGTTAAGAGACTCAAAAAGATAGACGTAGAGTTCAAAATCCAAGTAGAACAAAGATCGTCCCAAAAAAGCCATAGCAAGATCCATCCCCATTGTAACATCCCGCCTTTTTGTACGTTTAAATCGACGATAAACCACACACGTCAGACTTAAACCATACAGAAAGGCGGACTGTTATGGGGTAAATAATAAAAGCAGAGAAAGAAAAAGAACAAAACAGAATCTTGCAGCGGAACGATAAAATATAATAATCAAATATATAGTTCATGAAGCTGTTTTACAAAATATTCGATTTTTCTTATTCAATACATATCAGAGTTACACATGCCAGAGAATAATAAATAACAATGCATCGGAACAATGTAATGCAGTGGAATATAATAAATAATAGCAATACAAATCTTTGTCTTCATCCTTTAGAACAAAATCTTCAAATCCTGAAATGGTCGGACTGACCCAAGCGAATTGAAAAGACAAAACACTCGAGTTAGAACTAAAAGATCTTATGTAAGTCAGATCAACGATCTTATGTAAGTTAAATCAATGGTAAAATATGAGTGGAACGACGTCAGAGATGTTCACAGGATTCAACATCTCCTATCCAATGTCTAACGTGAGTGCAACAACTTAAGAGATGCTCGGGATTCACATCTCCTAAGGATCCGTTAAACTATTACTATGTAGTAGTATTTTGATATTATAATAATGTCTATTAGTAAAATAAACTTACTTTAAAATAGTGTTAAGGGGTTACCCATATAGCCCTTAACACGTAACAGTGTCAGTAGTCTATACAGTACCTGCATATATCTTGATCGGGAGACTACGAGAAGATACTCCATAGGTACGACACAAATCAAACTCGTACAAGGCACGCTACGGTAGGTGAAACGGCACACAAGGCAATGTCAGGGTAGATATACCAATTGCTATGCGGACTGGTGGTGACGCATAGCGCGCAGCTACGGCCCACCTCGAGCCACACCCCCAAAAATCAAAAATCCAAAGTGGCCACCAAATAAATCTCAAGATCAGAATATAATATCGAAGGAGTGTGTCCGATAAGAGGTGCTACCTCACTGGCCCGGAATCGCTCCTGTTTTAGCCACCTTATGCCAATTCACAGGAGTCGGGTCCACGTATATACCTCAAAGGAACGCCGCCACCAACCTACTTCATTTTGGAATCTCCACCGTGTACACGGTTGTTAAAGTGGTTTTCGAAGTTGGCAGAGAGTATGACAACTTCCGATCCCGGTCTCTTTAACAACCAAATGTTATTATAACACTGCGGTCCTTTCAAAATAGTTTATACTTTAAAAACAAGAATATAATATCTATTACAAAACCATATAATTACGATATTATATCCATTTTTAAAACCCAAATCAATATGATATCATTTTTAATAAAAACTAAATCAATATAATATCATTTTATTTCAAATATATCCCTTTTCCAAATCATAACACTTTCAAATTTATACACTTCGAAACCAAATGAAGGAAATTATAACACTTTAAGACATAATAATTTGAAATTCATAACTACGAAACACTTCAGTTTCAATAAAACATTTCAATTTCGATATATTCCACGGCTTTAAATATTCCGAAATTCCAAACTAAATTTGATAATTTAGATTCAACAATTAAATTTTCTACTATTTAGTTTGAAATATTTTACATAATAAATCCAGTATCATTTAAATCAACTCAAATTACAAATAACTAAATAGTTCCTTCAATTCATTTATGCTCGAAATACTGATTTAATTCACCATGACCACAAAATAAGTTATAATAATTATACCTTTTAAAATTTCCAATTTAATAAATTTCACATCAACCCCTTTAGATTTTAATTCTTAAATAAATTTAATTTCAAATAAATCTCCAATTTATCTCCCATCCTTAATTTATTTAGATCATTATACACTCTATATTAAAATAAAATTTAATACTTACTCACTTTTATTTTAATAAAAATCAAACTCTATTATTAACTTAAATTTTTATTTAACAAACTTATACATGGCTTAAATTCAAGCATTTAACTATATATAAAATAATATTTATATAATATCAAAGGTTAATATTCATTAAACCATATATTTATTTCCAAAACCATAGAAATCATTCTAAAAATATTTTATATATAGACCACGGTGTCTGTATATAATTTTCTACACTATGGTCAAGTGAAACGGATATTTATCATTTCAATCCGTAATTTAAAATAAAAAAATTTGCGGTTATATATCATTTCAAATTGCAATTCTAAATGAAATAAAAATCCATACAACTTGCAGTTATAACAATATAACATACAACATCCATCCATCCAATATCAATCGTCAATCATTTATCATAATCATCATCCAATTAAATCAATAACATCAATGTAAACAGATAATAAACAACAGGTATTTACTGGCAGTTTATATTCAATAATGAATTAAATAATAATTTAACTGGTAGTTTATATGCAATAATAGGTTAAATAATGATTTAATTCAATAAATTCAATTTAACTGAGATGATGATTAAAAATATGTCAAACAGTCATAAATAAATTTCTAATCACACCATAAATCAATTTAACAAACATAAGAAATTTTAGGAGTTTTGATTGGGTTAAAGCACTCACATTTTGAATTTAAATCAAATTTAAACCCAAAATTTCAACAGTCTCCGGATTTGTCCAAACCAGTGCCAAAATGTCTGAAATTCCAATACAAACCTAGCGGAGAAAACCGCGCGTGAATTGGATCTCGTAAGTGAAAGATACATACGTTAGAATGATTGAAATCAAAAATTAAATATAATATAAAATAAAACAATCAAACCAGTAGGGGAATGCAACGTCACATCTCCTCACGCATCTCTCTCTCTAGGCAACTCATGTATTTTTTCCCTAACGCACGTGACCGCCTCCGAGTTCACCGCCGTCGCGCCCCCTACCGCCGCCGCGACCACGTGCGCGACCCCCCCGAAGCCACCTCAAAATCCGGCCACCCAGGACAAAGCACGAACATCCAAAAACCCCACGGCCACCGCTCTTAAACTCAACCCTAATCAACGATTTCCTGGCGATCTAACCATTGATTCCCAAAACAAACACCACCGATGAACTCTGCTTGATGGTCTCCACAAAACCCACAAGTCAAATCGTCGATCAGACGAAGTTCATCGACGTGCGATGAACGACCGTGGATATTTCATCAATTTTCGGCGACATCAAAACACAAATTGAAAAACGAATTATATATTTGACTTACGCTCATCGAGAGCTTCAAATCCATATATAATTCGATATAGTTTGTGGAGTTTGAAATTTTGATTTGATTTTGAATTGCAATTGTATCTAGAATTTGATTGTATGCCATTGAGGAGGAGAGACAGCTGAATTGTACATACAGACAAATGATAATGAGAAACAATTAGGGTTTATAACAAGGTATATATAGGCAAAGCTGAAATTAGAATGGATGGACACGATTGATATACGCATCGAACGATAAAATGGCCCGAAAGGCCCGTTTCGACTCCGGAACGAAATTGGGTCAACCCATATGTCAAAATAGATGTTTTAAAATATTTTAAAAGCAATGGAACAGGTTTTAGCTCCAAATTCCATCGTATGAAGAAGTTCTAATAAAATCAAGTTATTTCAAATTGATTTCAATTTCATTGATTTCAAGGCGTTTCGAGTCCGTACGATCAACCGATAAGTCCGATAGCTACGAAACTTGAAATCCTGTAATAATTCTGTAACAACCCGCATATTTGTCGATTTTATATTTAAATATTTTATTTAAATATTTTATCGTTAATCGGATTTTGGTCCGAGAAGCTACGTTTTGCAAACGGTTAAATTGGGACTCGAGACCACTTCCATTGAGTTCGAAATGTCGTTTACAACTTTTTAAGTATAAACATTGATAGGTTTGGAGTTAGTGGAATTTCACTAACTTTTCCCGCTCTGGACTTTGGGTTAGCTTAGCCATTATAACTCAATCCCAACCCCCTCCTTCTCTTCACTCTTCATAAATTCCTACCAACTCAAGCTTTTGCATTAATGGTGAGTGGAAAGAGAAATTAAAACTCCAAATGCTAAGTCTTCATTGCTAATCCAACATCAACTCCAGAACTCAAGTGAAGACATTGATTCAAGCCAGTGGTTGATCCTTGCATAGCATTTCAAGCTTCATCTTCATCCCTTTTAGTGAAAAGGTGAGATTTTTATCTCACAATTCTAGTCTATAACTATATTGGACTGTTGGGAATGATTCCCCATCACTTTAGCATGCACATTTGCAATTGGTTTGGATTGGATTGGCGAAAAACTCCAATTTTTAGTGTTTTTGCTAAAATTCTGCACTTAGGTCGTTCTGCCAATGCTAGGTCGTTCACGTGGAAAAATCTCGGCCTTCAAATAGCTCGTTTCTGGCCTTAAAACCCGTTAGCACATGTTAGGTCGTTCGCCTCGGAATTAGGTCGTAGGTCGCTCGACCTTTAGGTCGTAACTCTTTAGTTCGCTAAGTCGTTCGACTTTAGGTCGTAACTCTTTAGGTCGTTAGGTCCTATGGCTTTTAGGTCGCTTCCACGCTAAGTCGTTCGACTCTTAGGTCGTAACACTTATGTTGCATGACCTTTATACTTTTAGGTCGTTAGACCCTTGAGTCGTTAAGTCGTTAGACCCTTGAGTCGTTAGGTCGTTTAACCTTTTAGGTCGTAGGTCGCGAGCCATATAGGTCGTTTGGCCTTGTTCCTTCATTAGGTCGCTCGGCCTTATTAAACCAATAACTCGCGAACCTCTTAGGTCGCTCGACCTGTTCGCCCACTAGGTTGCGGAAACCACTAGGTCGTTGGGCCTTATTCTTGTTAGGTCGTTGGGCTTTAACTCGTTGGACCTTTTTCCTTTATTTCATTTCCCCACTTAAGTCGTTTGTCCCTTATAGGTCGCATTTCCTGCTTAGGTCGCTAGATCGCGTGCCTTTAGGTCGCGTTCCTTTATTAGGTCGCGTGTCTCTGCTAGGTCGTTGACCTCCTTAACTCGCATGACCTAACCCGTAGGTCGTTGGACCTCGATTCTATTTAGGTCGCTGCTTCTTATAGGTCGCTCGGCCCCTTATGTTCTTTAGGTCGTTTGAGTGTTAGGTCGCATGACCTCTACCCTTTAGGTCGCTGGACCACTAGGTCGTGCCCCTTTAACCACTAGGTCGTACCGTTTTGGATGGGGCGCTGCCCCGCACCCCGCCGGGGGCGCTGCCCCCTGGACCCCCGCGACCTGACCGGGCAGGTCGAACCCCGTAGCAGGGGGGTTGCCACCACCCTCCGTAGGGGATCTTATCTGAAAAACATTCAATAGAACTTGTTGTTTTGAAATGCTGAGTTGACCATTCTTCGAGACAAACTATCTTGGGCTTCTCGGTCGATTTTATGGATTTTTGAATATCTATTTCGATGGATTCTTTATCGGTTTCTTTAGATTTTATTCACGTCTTCGTATGTGCATTTTTTTATGATTGATTGTTTCTTCAATAACTTCTATGATTTGTCACTTTAAAATATGAAGGTTTCAATACTAGTAGTAAATATCAAAACTCTTTCAACAAAATGATTTCAACTCTATTTTCAATAACAAAGCTCTTTTCTTAAACCATTTTCCAATCTACTAGTATATACAAACCTTTATCTCACTCGTATGAGAAATTGAATTAAACGGCTTAGTAAAACAAGGGGTATGAAACGCTTGCGTTTGCTTCGTCGGTTAACTCTTGGACTTGTTCGATTGAACCTTTTTGTGACAATTTTCTAGTGAAGATCTACAGTTTGTTCGTAAATATTTGAGTTAAGCAAGTGTTTATGGGACATGAAGCTAAACTTTTATATTTACTAGCTTAGTGTAATTGACACTTCTCGTTGATCATGACGATCATTCTTATGATTTAGACTAGCAATTGTGCGATGTCTCTTGTTTGCTTGGTTAGACTAGACACCACTTGTGTGATTTCATTCACACATACCTTTTTACCCTCTTGGTTAGTCTAGACACCACTTGTGTGATTTCACTCACACATACCTTTTTGTTTGCGAGGTTAGACTAGACACCATTTGTGTGATTTCACTCATACATACCTTTTTGATTTTTGGTTAGTCTAGACCTCATCTGTGTGATTTCGACTCACACATATGGGGTAGCTCCCCATGGTCTTCGGACCGTCATGCGATAGGCCTCTTTCCCTTTTTCTGTGATTTCTGGATTTCTTGTGTTGATTTCTGGAATTTATGTCATTGACTTGTTATGAGTACAAGTTTAGGGTATGATGCCCTCTTTGGATCTTTGAGAAGATTCTTGTGATATCGATTTATCTCTTATTGATTGATCTTCTGTTGATCATCATTTGCATACTTATAGTAGTATGTCAATATGGATATTTTATGTTTATGCCATATCTTTTATTTTATACCATGTCATCTGATATTTATAGCTAGACTGATCCGTTTATTAATTTCTTAAATAATACTCGGGTCAAACCGAGATGTTACAGGTGCTTCTGCTTGACTTCTTCCCGGGGTTTGCTACTCTGACTTTTGGCTAACTATTTAGATTAGCAGTTTTTGCTGTATAGACTTGAGATATAGACTCATAGTTGTATTCTTTTGTATAGCACGTGTTGCTATTCTTTTGTAATATTGTGGATCTTTTTGACCACTACTCTGATGTACACTTTCATGTGTTAGTTATATATTCATATCTTTTTCCGCCTTTGTGATATGGATGTCTGTGACTGATTTATGTTATGCTTATTTCTATGTTTGTTTCCGAAGATTATTTATAGCCACCGTGTGATAAGCAATCACATGGATGGTCGCTCCTCAACAGCCTTATTCTCCGTGCTAGTTGACAGCACTACACCGTAGTGTTCTTGGCTAGCGTGGGTGTAGAGGTGGGGCGTCACAAATTCACCGCTACGGATCCGATGAAACTGGTTTCGTCGAAATCTGAATCAGTGGCCAAAATGAATATTTTTACATTAATTAATTAAACTAATAAATTAACTAATTAAATCAAATTTTCAATATCATTCTTTAACTGACCAATTTCCTCATTTTTGATTTCTCAATCATTTACAATGATTTAAACCAACTTTGGTACCACTTAAAATAAATAGATTTACCAATTACAGTGTTTCTTCAATCTTAATTAAAGTCAAATAAATTTTTAGAAATTCCAAATGGGAATTGGTTTGGTACAATTTCAAATCTTCTATTAAATCCATTATTACCCTATAAACATATTTAACATTTGCTTACATTTCATTACACTGATACTTCCAATTTCACCTTTAGTCGTATTAACTGTTTTGTTTCCACTTATTGTGTAATAACTACTATAATTCAATTATATTGAAATTTGTCAATTTCACCCATTAATTGAGATTTTAAATCCAATTAATTAATTTACCTTGGTTCCATCCTTTAATGCATCAATTGTTACTTATCTAATACCGGATTTATCCAATCACCAATTTTCATATCAATTTAAAGCTAATCAATTCACAACTACAGTGTTTAACTTTCAATTTTAAAAAAATCATTAATTATTAATTCCAATAAATCCATTTATTTGATTTTTAATCTTATTATGAATCAATTATTAACTTACAATCTTAAAGGTGATGTCAACATGGGTTTATATCTGTTACACTAATATTCCCAATTTCATCTTAATTCCAATTTACTGTAGTATCAAATTTCAATCTCTTACAATAACCCATTTATTATAAATTTGAATACCAACTAACTTGTGTAAATAATTCCTTAATATATTCAAATCCCTATCTCCTTTGTATTGACTACCCTATTTCCAATTATTATATTTTTGCCAAATATGTACATTAATTACAATTAATATTCTCAATAAATTTATTTACTTGGTCTTATGCTTTCTATTACACCAATTACTACCTTATAAATAGATTTACGTTTCTATTAAATTTACATTCACACTTTCCGTTATTATATTAATTATCATTAAAGTACATTTAATTATCTTTATTTGTAATTGGTGAATTAACTGGTAACAACCATTTGTCACCATTATACCCTTTATAATACTTGTATGTTCATTCTTCCCAATCAATTACCATCTATTGTATCATTTCACACATTAATTCAATAATTACATTTGCTTTCTCATATTCCATTTATAACCAAGTCATAACATTTAAATTATTTTATTTAATTGGAATTTCATTCATGTTCATTAATTATTAACTTAAATTAACGTTGTTACGTTTCCTCTTAGTTAATTTTCATTATTACATTATTACAACCTTTATTAATAATTTACTAATTTTTATTTTCTTCAATATTAAATTTCAAAAATCTCATTAAATTAACAATTTTAATTATTGAAAATTTACGGGTTTTTACACTCTCCCCCACTCAAAACTTTTCGTCCCCGAAAAAGAAAAAGAAGGGAAAAGAAGAATTAAAAAATCAATACATCTTACTTAAAATATTAAATTTATAAACAAATAAATTTACAAAATTTAATAATTTAAATAAAATATATCAATTTATAACCATTAACTCGTTTTATACCCAAATTAATAAAGTTTGGAAAAACATTTTCAAAATATTTTCTAAGTCCAAAATTTACGGAAAATTCCGACAGAGTCTCCTTTGTACGGGGAGGCTCGGGAGAAAATATAATATCAAATATAACAAAATATCACATATAATTTCCAAAATAATATATCCCAACATGGGAAAAACAATATAATAACGCTATAAACCGTAATTCGAAAACGTACCTATTTCTCGGGAAATTAACGCTTAATTATGAAACCAAAAGCAGTAGCAATTACTTCCATAACCTGTTTTTCACTTATATAATACAAAAGAGTTAATAATTATATAAAATGAATTGTTTAAAGTTGTTTCAACTATAAAAAAACAATCAATATAAACAACAATCATTTGCAACCAACAGCATACACATCATATACAAATCGACCATTCACATAGAACGACAAATAACTATGAAGTATTCCATTTACTCAAAAGTCTTAGATAAAACTCGCTAGATTATTCATACATCTAAGCAATTTTAAAGTACCCTTTCCCAAACAACCATAAACCAAACAAACAACAATTTCAAACAATAGATCGAGTTCATTCTTATTATTTTCATTTCATAACATTTGTTGTTTGATTTTCTTTTCATTCATATAATGATTTATCTTTTTAATTTACATTTATTACTTACAATTTTTATTTCCATTCATTCATTGTTTTATTTTATTTATTTGCATTTATGCTTACATAAATTCATTTTCATTTATTCATATCATGTAAATTTTCTTTTTTATTGCATTACATTCATTCATTACTTAACTTCATTTATGTACGTTATTCATCTTTCTACTTATTTTAATTATAAATAACCTCAACATTCACTTAAGTTTATTATCATTTCTTTATAACTTTTCTATTATATTTAATTAGTGGCCTTTCAGTCATACTTAAGTTTACAACTATTATAACATTAAATTCTTATTTATAAAAGAATTTCATTAAACCTTTCTATTACATAAATTTTACTTGTAAATTTTTCATTACATTTTCTTATCAGACATTTCAACTTTTAAATCTTTTGGTAAGTTATATATATGCTTTTAAAGAATGCAATTGAAAATTATACCAGTTTATCTTATTTCTTTTAATAAATTAAACGTTCAATAATCATATCTTTTGTTTTTATAGGTTACATATTTCAACTTCCTGGAAATTTCATTTATAGCCTAGCATTAAATCTCTTATTTCATTTAGAGGTTTCAATATTAGTTAATTTCCATTTCACCACACTAATTGATAAATATATACTGGGTTTAATTTAAAAACGTTTTAAAATAATAGATAAATATATACTTACAACTTATATATCCAATTATATTTAAAACAACTTAAAATTTATATTTGTTTATTAAAATAATTCTGTAGTCGAACTGCAACATTGGCCTTCCCATTTCGAAACTCGAAAATGAATGTCGATGATGCGTGCACTCATCACCGAAATTATTTTCCAGCGAAAGAGAAGGGAGTACAGAACTTATTTCTTTCAAAATTTCTTTAAAACAATTCTTTTCAAATTAGATTGAAATATTTATATCAGAAAATACTTCTAAATAATATTATTATTATATTCCAAAATCATTCGAAAGGAAGTTTCAAAAGCCCAGGACTTAAGTTCTAAATTTTCAATTTATTCCTATTTATTTTACTTTCAAATTTAATTTCAACCAATATCTTTAAACTTTACTACCTAACAACCAATATATTACAACCAAATATAATCTTTATAAATTTTATTTATTTTATATATAGAAAATATAATAGGAAAAATTATTTCATTCACCTATATTCAAAACAAATATTGTGTCGGTCTGTCTATTAAGTGTTTAGAAATCTCTATTGATGTCATAGCGTCCCATGCACCAACCAGAATTCATAAATACAAAACGGAACATCTTAACATAATATCACCTTTTTATAACACTAACAAATACGCTCTCTCATATATATACACACACACACACACACTCAGTGACTCATCATAGGGTATTACTACCCTATTAATAAAGAGTCAGACCCCACAAAGCTAAGGTTTATCGCTAAACCAAAGCTCCGATACCAGATGTAACATCCCGCCTTTTGTACGCTTTAAATCAACGATAAACCACACACGTCAAACTTAAACCATATAGAAAGGTGGATTATTATGGGGTAAATAAAAAAAAGCAAAGAAAGAAAAAGGACAAAACATAATTTTGCAGCGGAACGATAAAAAATAATAATCAAATATACAGTTCATGAAGCTGTTTTACAAAATATTTGATTTTTCTTGTACAATACATATTAGAGTTACACATACCAGAGAATAATAAATAACAATGCAGCGGAACAATGTGATGCAGTGGAATATAATAAATAATAGTAATACAAATCTTCGTCTTCGTCCTCCAAAATAAAATCTTCAAATCCTGAAATGCTCGGACCGACCCGAGCGAATTGAAAAGACAAAACACTCGAGTCAGAACTAAAAGATATTATGTAAGTAAAATCAACGGTAAAACATGAGTGGAACGGCGTCAGAGATGTTTATAGGATCTGACAATCTCCTATCCAGTGTCTAACATGAGTGCAGTAACTTAAGAGATGCTCGGGATTCACATCTCCTAAGGATCCGTTAAACTATTTACTATGTAGTAATATTTTGCTATTATAATAATGTCTATTAGTAAAATAAACTTACTTTAAAATAGCTTTAAGGGGTTACCCATATAGCCCTTAACCCGTAACAGTGCTAGTAGTCTATACAGTACCAACATATCACCTGATCGAGAGACTACGAGAAGATACTCCATAGGTACGACACAAATCAAACTCGTACAAGGCACGCTAGGGTAAGTGACACGACACATAAGGCAATGCCATGGTAGATATACCAATTGCTATCCGGACTGGTGGTGACGCATAGCGAGCAGCTACCACACACCTCGAGCCACACCCACAAAAATTAAAAATCAAAAGTGGCCACCAAATAAATCTCAAAGTCAGAATATAATATCGAAGGAGTGTGTCCGATAAGAGGGGCTACCTCACTGGCCCTGAATCGCTTATGTATTAGCCACCTTATGCCAACTCACGGGAGTTGGGTCCATGTATATACCTCAAAGGAATGCAGCCACCAACCTACTTCATTCTGGAATCTCTACCGCGTACACGGTTGTTAAAGTGGTTTTCAGAGTTGGAAGAGACTATGACAACTTCCGATCCTGGTCTCTTTAACAACCAAACGTTATTATAACACCGCGATCCTTCCAAAATAATTTATACATTAAAAACCAGAATATAATATCTATTACAAAACCATATAATTATGATATCATTTTTGTTTTTAAAACCCAAATCAATATGATATCATTTTTAATAAAACCTAAATTAATATAATATCATTTTATTTCAAATATATACATTTTCCAAAATCATAGCACTTTCAAATTTATACACTTTGAAACCAAACAATTGAAATTATAACACTTTAAAACATAATAATTTGAAATTCATAACTTCGAAACACTTCAATTTTAATAAAACATTTCAACTTCAATATATTCCACGGCTTTAAATATTCCAAATTCCAAACTAAATTTGATAATTTAGATTCAACAGTCAAATTTTCTATTATTTAGTTTGAAATATTTTACATAATAAATCCATTATCATTAAAATAAACTCAAATTACAAATAACTAAATATTTCCTTCAATTCATTTATAATCGAAATACTCATTTAATTCACCTTGAACACAAAATCAAGTAATAATAATTATACCTTTTAAAATTTCCATTTTAATAAATTTCACATCAACTCCTTTAGAGTTATATTCTTAAATAAATTTGATTTCAAATAAATCTCCAATTTATCTCCCATCCTTAATATATTTAGATCATTATACACTCTATATTAAAATAAAATTTAATACTTACCCACTTTTATTTTAATAAAAATCAAACTCTATTATTAACTTAAATTTTTATTTAACAAACTTATACATAGCCTAAATTCAAGCATTTAACTATATATAGAATAATATTTATATAATATCAAAAGTCAATATTCACTAAACCATATATTTCTTTCCAAAACCATAAAAATCATTCTAAAAATATTTTATATATAGACCACGGTGTCTGTGTATAATTTTCTACCCTATGGTCAATTGATACAGATATTTATCATTTCAATCAGTAATTTGAAATAAAAAAATTTGCGGTTATATATCATTTCAAACCGCAATCTCGAATGAAATAAAAATCCATACAACTTGCAGTTATAACAATATAATATACAACATCCATTCATCCAATATCAATGTAATGAACCGTAAAATTCGATGATTAAAATGAGTTAAATTAATAAGATTTTAATTAAAATAAAAAGAAATAAAAATCTTATAATTTAAATTGGAGCGAATGTTAGAAATTAGATGTAGAAATTGTAATTAAAATTAACAATTTAAAATAAAATTGCAATTATGTGAAATAATGTAAATTGTCATACTTGGTTATAAGTCTAATATAAGAAATAAATGGAAATGTTGAATTTGTGAATCTTTAATAAAAATATTAACAAGAATGGAATTCAAATTAATAGAAATATGAAATAGTGTAAATTGTTGTGCTTGGGAATTAAATTGACAATAAGTAAATAAATGTAAGTGTTGTATAAATAAAGGAATTTGTACATAATTAATAATGATTGAATTGGAATTTAAACTAACTAAATGAACATAAATAAAGGTTACTTTAATGATGATTAATATAATAACGGAAAGGTGAATGTAAATTGATTAGAAACGGAAGTTTATTTATAAGGCAGTAATTAATGAATAAAAAAGTTTGAAACCAAGTAAATAAATTTATGGAGAACATTTAATAGTAATTAGTGTATATATTAGGCAATTGACAATTTATGGATTTGTTAAGATTGCAAAGTTATAATTGATTGTAAATAGGAATATTTGGTAATTAATTAAAATAAGAAAAATAAATGTAAATGTTATAACTTGGTTACAAAATTTATATACGGAAGTGGATGTAAATATGAATTAATTAATGTGTGCATTAATTTATAATGGAATATAAAAGGTAAATTAATAATTTAAAAAGGATGACTTACTAATAAAATAATATATATTAAATGGAAAGCAAATTAAGTATGAATGCAAGAAAATTGGCAATAGTGAAAAACTTTAATCATTTACCCATTCATTTAATGCATTGAATTAGATCGAAATCAAATTACAACATTTGGTTATTAATAATAGCGTATAAGCGAAGTTTAACGTTTATGGTAATTTAGCGCAATCACTATTAACTGAAACCTATTGCAAATGAATGGAATTAATTATTTAATTATTTCGTTAATTGAAAATTTAGTTTAAATTGGAGATTATTAATGTTATAGATATTGATCCAATGTTAATTTCATCCAGTTGATATCAATAAACTGAATAATAGAATGGAAGTGAATTTAATAGATTTATTGGAAATTAAATGTATAATTTTGAATTTAGATGAAATTGAAGATATTTATGTAAGAAGTATGAATCCAATGTTAATTTTATTTATAAAATGATAGTTGGTTGAATAAAAGGAATGCAAATTAAAGTTTTGTCAATAATATGGGAATTTAATGTATGATAATTGGATTAATTGCAATTAATGGTAAATAAATAGTACGTTAATTGGAATTAAGTTAAAATGGGAGGAATATTAAGAACCAAGATTTAAAAGCAATGTTAGCTATATTCTTATTGTAATAAGACTCGAATAACAATGGTTAAGAATTTATAAATGGATTTTGGAGTTTTATTTTATAATTTCTAAATTTAATAAATTGAAATTAAATATTGAAATTGAGGTAAACACTGAAATTGTTAAAGTAATCAACTCTAAATTGAAAACTAAATTTGTTTAAATCATTGTGAATGATTGAGAAATTAAAAATGATGAAATTTGACAATTTAAGAATTGAAATTTGAAAAGTGGATTTAACTAATTAATTTTTAATTTATTAATTAACTGGAAAATAGCCATTTTGGCCACTGACTCGGATTTCAATGAAACCAGTTTCGTCAGATCCGTAATGGTGAATTATTGTAAGATTTCAAGTTTCATAGCGATCGGACTTGTCGTTTGATCGTACGGGCTCGAAACGCCTTGAAATAAAATGATATTGAAATCAATTGAAATCAATTTGAAATAATTTGATTTTTCCATAACTTCTTCATACGATGAAATTTGGACATAAAACCTGTTCCATCACGTTTAAAATATTTTAAAACATCTATTTTGATATACGGGTTGAACAAGTCAGAACGGGCTTTTCGGGCCATAGATCGTTCAACACATTTATAATCTGATCCATCTATTCTATTTCAGCTTTGTCTATAAATAAATACCCTGTTATAAATTCTAGCAGCCTCTATTCCTCATTTCTATACGTACAGAAACTTCTGTGCTCCTCTTCCTCAATGGCTGTAAACCTTAATCTATCCAATTCAAATTTCAATTCAAAAATCAAATGAAAATTCAAACTCCTCTAAAAATTTCAAAAAAAATATATATCGAAGCTCTCGACGAGCGCATCTTAGATCCATGATTCGTTTTTCATTTTGGTTCATCGTTTGACCTGTAAAAATCGAAGAAGTTTCGGCCGTTCATCGCTCGACGATGAACTTCGCCTGATCGGAAATTCCTTTCTGGGTTTTGTAGAGGAGGCCGAGGGGATCGCATCTAGGTGATTAGTTTGTCGATTGGACGCTCGGATTGGAGACAAAAATTAGCTAGGGTTTCGAAATTAGGTAGCGGCTGGACATGTTTTGGGTCGAACGGCGAGGATGTGCGATCGCTGTTAGTTGCCGTGTGGCCTGAGGGTGATCGGCGCGGCGTTTTAGTGGTGGCGCGGGCCGTTGGTGTCGTGCGCGAGGGGGGTGTTTTTGGCGGCTGAGAAGCTTGTATCGATGGTACTGGGTAGATCTTAGGATTGAGGAAGACACATTGTGCAAGGTGACGTGTTCAATCAGAATTTATTATATTGATTTTTTTTATTTTATATAAAGCTTATTTTGTTCTAACGTGAATAACTTTCGCGTACGAGGTCGAATTCACGCACTGTTTTCTCCGCTAGGTTCGTATTGGGATTCCGGACATTTTAGCGCTGGTTTGGATGGATGCCGAGACTATTCAAATTTTGGGTTTAAACTGGATTTAAATTCAATTTAGATTCAAAAGGTGAGTGTTTTAACCCACTCACAACTTCTAAAATTTCTTATGTTTGTTAAATTAAATTTTATTGTGATTATGCATTTAGTTATGACTGTTTCGGATATTTTTAATCGTCATCTCAGTTAATTGCATTTATTTAAATTAGATTGTTATTTAATTTATTATTTAATATAACTGCCAGTTAATTTCCTGTTATATATTATCAGTTATCTATTGATATTGATTGATGGTTTTGGATGATGATTGTGATGGATGTGTGATCTGTTGATGGATGAATGGATGTTTATTTTATATCATTATAATCTGCAAGTTCTTTATTGGTTATTTTGATTCGGGATTGCGGTTTGAAATGATATACAACCGCATCTTTATTTTTAAATTGCGGATTGAAATGATAAATATCTGTATCACTTGACCATAGGATAGAAAATTATATACAGACACCGTGGCCTATATATATAAATATTTTTAAATGATTTTCTTTGGTTTTGTAAAGAAATATAGGGTTTTATGAGATATTGATTTGGATATTTATAAATGTTAATATATATATATATATAGTTTATTTCTTGGTTTAAGCTATGTATAAACTTGTTTAAAGTATAAAAGGAGTTTAATAATAAATGTTTGAGTCTATTAAGATATAATACGGTTAAGTATTTATTTAAATTTATTTATAGAGTTATAATGACTTAAATAAATTTAAGGTTTGGAGATAAATATGAATTTGATTTGAATTAAAGTATTTAAGACTTATCCTCGAATAAAATTGATTTGGAATTTAAATAAAGTAGAGATTTTAAAAAGGTATGATTTTTATAACTTGATTTTTGGGTTTAGAGGATTTAAATGAATATCAAGTTGATTTAAATGAATATTATCAAGTTAAATTAAATTGAAAGTATATCCTGTTATTTGAAGTTCAAAAGTTTTACTTAAATGATATTTGATTTATTAAGTAAATATTTCAAATCGAAATAAGAGTAATGGAATTTGATATATATGAAATTATCAAAGAATTCGTTGTGAAATGGTGTAATATATAAAGCTTTGAAATATATGGTAATTGAAATGGTTTTATTTGGGAATTTGAATCTATAATTGGAATTGATTTGTGAAGTTAAAGAAACTATTTTACTTTATAAAGTAATTTAATATTTAAACCATTTAAGTGGTGTACTATGTTTCAAAGTTACGAAATTCAAAGTTTTATGTTTGAAAGGCTATATTTCAAGTTTTGGTTTTGAAATATTATAACTTTGAAAATGTTATGGTTTAAAAAAAAAGGGATATGTTTGAAATTGATATCATATTGATTTGGTTTTTAAAAGAGGAAGTGATATAGTATTTATATGGTTTTGAAATGAATTTTATTCAATTTTTGAAATATAATTATTTCAAAATGATCGCGGTGTTATAATAATGTTTGTTTGTTAAATGGACCAGGACCGGAAGTTGTCATACTCTCTGCCAACTCCGAAAACCACTTTAACAACCGTGTACAAGGTGGAGATTCCAGAATGAAGTAGGATGGTGGCGGTGTTTCCTTTAAGGTAAATACGTGGACCCGACTCCCGTGAGTTGGCATAAGGTGGCTAAAACATGAGCGATTCTCGGGCCAATGAGGTAGCACCTTTGATCGGACACATCCCTTCGATATTACACTTTGACTTTTGGATTGATTCGGTGGCCACTTTTGATTTTTTTTATTTGGGGGTGTGGCTTGAGGTGGGCGGTAGCTGCAGCTATGCGTTACCACCAGTCCGGATAGCAATTGTTATATCTACCCTGGCATTGCCTAGTTATGCCGTGTCACCTACCCTAGCGCGCCTTATACGATTTTTGTTTTGTACCATACCTATGGAGTGCCCTCTGACGACGCCTAGTACGGGAGAGATTACGGTACTGTATAGACTATGGGAATATATTATGTGTTAAGAGGAATATTGGGTCACTCCTTAACGCTATTTTAAAGAAAGTTTATTTTACTAATAGACACTATTATAATAGCGAAGTATTACTACATAGTAAATAGTTTAACGGATTCTTAGGAGATGTCAATCCCGAGCATCTCTTAAGTTACTGCACCCATGTAACGACCTGTGTAAATTCGATGTTTAAAATGAATAATATTAATTAATAGGATTTTTAATTTAAATTTAGAAAGGAATAAAAATCTTAGTTATTTATATGAAAGAGTATGTGAAATTTGATGTACCAAAGGAAATTAGAATTTAAAAATTTAACTATATATTGTAATTAATAGAAATAGTGGAAATTGTTGCATTGGATATAAGTTAGAATAAGTAAAGTAATGCAAGTATTGGATTTAACAATGAAATAAAATATTGATTATGGGTATTGAATGTAGATGGGTGAAATAAAGAAATGCAGGACAATAAATAATTTATTTAATACAATCCCTTTTATTTGTAAACTATTGTAAGGGTTAATTAATTATGAAAATTTGGAAATAGGTTCAAATTGTATGTTAGACAATCAAATTTCAATAATTAAAGTTAGTAATTAATGGATTAAATGGAATAATTAATTGGAGTTAAGATCTAAATTTGTATGTGAGCATTCATTGATATTGGAATATAAAGGGGTAAATTTATAGTATAAAATGTAGACATCACCTTTAAGATAATGGGTTTATAATTGATGCATAATAGGGAAATCAAATGAATGGGTTTAATTGAATAACAATTAGCAATTAATGAATGAAGAGAAATTTTAAGGGCGTAACTGTTTTCGTTAGATTAATTTTGGTAACAAATTGTATTGAATATAGATTTAACGTTGTGTGATGTATTTAAGTAATAATTGGAGAACAATGCAAATTATATCCGTGAATGGTCAATTCAATTAAACAACAAGATTTTTAAATAAATAAAAGTTTTTATTTAGGTTTCAATTTGTTAATTTATGAAGTTTAATGGGAAATCAATTGCAATAAATTGCCCTAATTTATGCAGTTAGAGGAGATTTAGATTTGCATTATAGATGGAAGTATAATCTAAATTGATAGGTAACAAATTTAAGAATAAAATTTAGAGCTAATAGGTGGCAAATTTATATAGTTGTTTATTTACGTAATGTGTACTTAAGCTTTGGTAAACCGATTTCTATCGATCCAAATCTAACGATTTGTTAATATAGATTTAAGTATAGGAGCAGTATTTATTAATTGAATTGAAGTATTGCAAAATAAATGAAATTCAACGTTTAATATTACATTATTGTAAGTAAGATAATATGTGTAAGTATTGCTAAGGTTATTCATATTTGACAAATTTATTGAGTTATAAGGATTGATATATAAATTAATGTTAGTTTAGGATATCGTTACTTGGTGATTTATTATAGAGTAACGGGAGTGTGAACGTAAAATAATAAAAGCATAGATTTATGGTAGGACATAATTTATGGTTTTGGGAATTTAAATCCAAAGATTTATTTATTTGAGGAAATAATACGTATTAAATCTCAACTTGATATAATCAATACAAATTTAGTAATTAAAAATAAATTGCAAGTTGGTAATTTAGGATGTTTGTGAGTAAATTTGCAGGTAAGATAATTTTTAAAGTTTTACCCATTCATATAATTTATTTAAATATATATAAATCAAATGGCAACATTGTGTTAATAATAGTCGTAAGTGAATTTGAATGCTAAAGGGGTAACAATCGTTTTAGGTTAACCGTTTATTTAATATATTAAGTCTAGATTGGTAATCGATTGAAATAAAAAAAAATTATTTTGTTTTGTTAATGTGACTTAGTTAATAAAGAGGAATTTATATGAAATGAAGCATGCATGAGAAATGCATTATAATTGAAATGTTATGTTTACCCATTAAATGTATACTAGGTTAAGTATCAAATAGAGGGAAAGAAAAGTAAATATTGAATTGATTGATGAATAAGTATTCATTGGATAGAAATTTAATGTAAAGTTGATATTAATTGTATAAAATCTATCTAAGATAATGAATTGCAATAAATTGTGGGTTGATAATAAGGTGTGAATGGAAATTTGATTTGTTATATTAAATGAATAGATTCAAATTGTATGTAGATAATAAATTGCAATAATTAAAGTTGGTAATAAATGGAATATCAAACTATTCATAAAGTGAATATAAGTAGATGTAACAAATGAATAGGAAATGCTAGTTATTCATAAAGTGAAGGAATGGAACCTAGATGGAATAAGAAATTGGATTTAGAATCTTAATTTGTAGATGTGCATATATTTATAAATGGATTAATTCATGAAATAAAATGGTAAGAAATTATAATATTGTTATTAATAATAGACGTTACTTTAAGGATAATTAATGTAGTAACGTAAGGTGAAAATGTAAATTAAAAGGGAAACGTAAAATTTAGTTAAGGTAGTAATTTATGAATTGGGAATAAAATTCAAATGTTATATTAGGCTGTAAATCAATTTGGGAATAAAATTTTATTTAATTGGGGTAAATTGATATATACTAATGTTAAATATATACATAAGATGATGATTGATTTATTAAAGAGAATTGAATACGAATGGTATAAAATTTCATTTGAAATAAGATTTTATAATTTATTGAATTTACTTTAATTAAAGGTAAACACTAAATTTTTTGCAATAAATCTTTATTTGATATGGAGGTTTGGTTAATAAATTTGAAGCTAATTGCAATCAGAAATGATAGGAATGGTAAGTTGACCATTTATTCATAATAAGATCTAAAAATCAAATAAATGGATTATTGGAATTTTAATTTGACAAATTGTGAATTCATTTAAATTCGGATCCATCTGTCTATTCCAACTTCATCTATAAATACCCCGCTAAACCCTAGCCTCCGCCTATTCTCATTTGTCCGCGCGTAAAATTTCATCAGCTCCTTCTCCTCCTCAATGGCAGACAAACAAATCCTAGATCCAAATAAAAATTCCAAACCAAATCAAAAGCTAAAATTCAAACTTCTCAGAAAAATCTGGAAGCAAAACGCATGAGAGAGAGGGAAAGAAAGAGGGATGATGTGGCGCTTGAAGGTGTTCTTTTATTTCTGTTCTTTTTTCTTTTTTTTTTTGAAATTTCAATCACCATTAATGCGTATAACTTTCTCCGACGAACTCCGTTTCACGCAATATTTTTTTTGTTAGGATCGTAATAAAATTCCAGATCTTTTGATGCTGGTTTGGATAGATTTGTAGACCGTCGAATTTTTGGGTTTAAATCGGATTTAAATTCGATTTAAATTCAAAAGGTGTGTGTTTTAACCCACTCACAATTTCTAAAATTTCTTGTGTTTGTTAAATTAATTTTAGATATGGGTAGAATTTTTTTATGACTGTTTGGCATGTTTTATTCACTATTTCTGTTTAAACGCATTTATTTAATATAACTTCAAATTTATTTATTTATTGCATATAAATTTGACAGTTAGAATTTATTTATTTCATATTAACTGCCAGGCATAGTTATGTCAAATTTTATTTCATATTAACTGCCAGTTAAGTTTACGTTTATTTTTACATATAAACTGCCAATTAACAGTTATTAAATTTATTTTGAGTATAAACTGATAATTGATACCATTATTTATCGCCTGTTATATATTGATGATTGTTTGAAATTGGATGATGACTGTTATAAATGGATGTATGATTTGATGGATGAATGAATGATTTATTTTATTAATTGCAAGTTGCTATGCATTTCATTCATTCGGGATTGCGGTTCGAAATGATATACAACCACATTTTATTTTAAATTGCGGATTGAAATGATAAACATCCGTATCACTTGACCATAGGGTAGAAAATTTTATACAGGCACCGCGGTATATATATAAAATATATTTTGGAATGTTTTTATGGTTTGTAAAGCTATATATATATATGGTTTATGGGATATTGAATATTTATATATATATATATAGTAATTTTCGGGTTTAAGCTTTGTATAAATTTGATTTGAAGTATAAAATAAAGTTTGATTTTTAAGATCAAATACGATTAAGCATTTATTTAAAATCTAATTTCTGGAGTTTTTATGACTTAAATGAGAATAAGATTGGAAGATGAATATTAAGTTAAATTGAAATTTAATAAAAATTAAATTTTTTAAAGGATATGATTTTTATAACTTGATTTTTGTGTAAAGTGATTTAAATGAATATCAGGTTGATTTAAATGAATATATCAAGTTTAATAAATTGAAAGATTTTCCAATTATGTGAAGTTAAAGGTTTTACTTAAATTATATTGAATTCATTAAGTAAACATTTCAAGTCTGAATAATAAGTAATTGAATTTGATATATATGGGTTTGTCAAATGAGTTTATTTTTAAAATGGTGAAATATTTAAAGCTTTGAAACATAAGAATTGAAATGGTATTTGGTAGTTTAAATCGATATTTGAAATTGATTTGTGAAATCTAAAGAAGCTATTTTGGTTTATAAAGTAAATTTAATATTTAACCATTTGAGAAATGGAACTTGTTTCAAAGTTATGATTTTCAAGATAGTATAATTTGAAAATATTATATTCAAGAGTTTTGATTTCTAAATATTTTACTTTGAAAATCCTATGATTTTGGAAAAGAATATATTGGAAAATAAAGATGATATCATATTGTTTCGGGTTTTAAAAGGAAATGATATCATATTATATGGTTTTGAAATGGATATTTTATTTTGGTTTTAAAAGAATAATTATTTTTAAATGACCGCGGTGTTATAATAACGATTGGTTGGCAAAGAGACCGGGATCGGATATGGACATACTCTCTGTCGATACCGAAAACCACTTTGACTAACCGTGTACGCGGTGGGGATTCCAGAATGAAGTAGGTTGGTGGCGGCGTTTCCTTGAGGTAAATACGTGGACCCAACTCCCGTGAGTTGGCATAAGGTGGCTAAAACAGGAGCGATTCTCGGGCCAATGAGGTCATTCCTCTGATCGGACACTCCTCTTCGATATTATACTTTGACTTTGGATTGATTCAGTGGCCACTTTTATTTTTGTTTTGGGGGAGTTTGTTCGAGGTGGGCGGTAGCAGCGCGCTGCGCGTTTCCACCAGCCCGGATAGCAATTGGTACATCTACCATGGCATTGCCTAGTTGTGCCGTGTCACCTACCCTATCGCGCCTTGTACGAGTTTGGATTTCTCCCGTAGCCCGTGTGCTATCCTCTGGTGACTTCCTGATCAGGAGGGACCATGATATTGGATGGACTACTGGGACTATTACGTGTTAAGGTGGAAAATGTAAAGCCTTAACGCTATTTAAAAGTAAGTTTATTTTACAAATAGACACTATTATAATAGCGCAATATACTACATAGTAAATAGTTTAACGGATCCTTAGGAGATGTAAATCCCGAGCATCTCTTGAGTTACTGCACTCATATTTATTTCTGTTAATTTAACTCACATAAGATCTTTTAGTTCTGACTCGAGTGTTTTTGTCTTTTCAAATTCGCTCGGGTCAGTCCGAGCGTTTCAGGATTCCAAGATTTAGCTCTGGAGGACGAAGACGAAGATTTATATTATTATTATTTATACTAGTGCACTACACACTGTTCCGCTGCATTGTTATTGGTATGTGTAACTCTGATATGTATTATATAAATGGTTTTGTAAACAGATTTATAAACTGTATATTTGATTATTATATTTTATCCTTCCGCTGTGAGATTCTGTTTAGTTTTTTTCTCTTCTTTGTTTTTTCTTATTTACCCCATAACAATCCGCCCTTCCGTATGGTTTGAATTGGCACATGTGTCGATTTAAAGTGTGCGAAAAAGAGGGACGTTACAACCCACGTGGACACTGGATAGGAGATGTCAAATCCCGTAAACATCTCTTACGCCGTTCCACTCATATTTATTCCTGTTGATTTAACTTACATAATATATTTTAGTTCTGACTCGGGTGTTTTGTCCTTTCAATTCGCTCGAGTCAGTCCGAGCGTTTCAGGATTTAAAGATTTTATTCTAGAGGACGAAGACAAAGATTTGTATTACTATTATCTACTATATTATTCCACTACACCATTTAATTCCGCTGCATTAACTAGTATTCCTCTGGTATGTGTACTCTGATATGTATTGTATAAGTATAATCGAATA